>OY751340.1:22690867-25090867 GCA_963564715.1 Catocala sponsa | reverse complement strand
AGTGACAAGGCACCCAGCCCCGTACCGAGCGAAAAAGCGCCAAGTGACAAGGCACCAAGCCCAGTACTGAGTGAGAAGGCACCTAGTGATAAGGCAGCCAGCCCCGTACCAAGCGAAAAAGCCCCTAGCCCAGTAATCAGCGAAAAGACACTTGACTTGAAAGAACTTATTCCAAGCAAACCTGCTGAAAAAGAGCCCAGTCCTGCGCCCAGTGAGAAGGCTCCAAGTGACAAGGCACCCAGCCCCGTACCGAGCAAGGGAGCGCCAAGTGACAAGGCAGCAAGCCCAGTACTGAGTGAGATGGCTCCTAGTGATAAGGCAGCTAGCCCTGTACCAAGCGAAAAAACCCCTAGCCCAGTAATCGGCGAAAAGACGCTTGACTTCAAAGAACTTATTTCAAGCAAACCTGCTGAAAAAGAGCCTAGTCCTGCACCTAGTGAGAAGGTTCCAAGTGACAAGGCACCCAGCCCTGTACCGAGCGAAAAAGCGCCAAGTGACAAGGCACCAAGCCCAGTACTGACTGAGAAGGCACCTAGTGATAAGGCAGCCAGCCCTGTACCAAGCGAAAAAGCCCTAAGCCCAGTAATCAGCCAAAAGGCGCTTGACTTGAAAGAACTTATTCCAAGCAAACCTACTGAAAAACAGCCAAGTCCTGCACCCAGTGAGAAGGCACCAAGTGACAAAGCACCGAGCCCAGTACTGAGTGAAAAGGCACCAAGTGAAAAGTCAGCCAGCCCCGTACCAAGTGAAAAATCAGTTAGCCCAGTAATCAGCGAAAAGGCGCTTGACTTGAAAGAACTTATTCCAAGCAAACCTGCTGAAAAAGAGCACAGCCCTGCGCCCACTGAGAAGGCTCCAAGTGACAAGGCACCCAGCCCCGTACCGAGCGAAAAAGCGCCAAGTGACAAGGCACCGAGCCCTGTACTGAGTGAGAAGGCACCTAGTGAAATGGCTGCAAGCCCCGTACCAACTGAAAAAGCACCTAGCCCAGTAATCAGCGAAAAGGCGCTTGACTTAAAAGAACTTATTCCAAGCAAGCCTGTTGAAAAAGAGCCCAGTCCTGCACTCAGTGAGAAGGCTCCAGGTGACAAGGCACCGAGCCCCGTACCGAGCGAGAAAGCGCCGAGTGACAAGGCACCAAGCCCAGTGCTGAGTGAGAAGGCACCTAGTTATAAGGCAGCAAGCCCCGTACCAAGCGAAAAAGCACCTAGCCCAGTAATCGGCGAAAAGACGCTTGACTTCAAAGAACTTATTTCAAACAAACCTGCTGAAAAAGTGCCTAGTCCTGCACCCAGTGAGAAAGCTCCAAGTGACAAGGCACCCAGCCCTGTACCGAGCGAAAAAGCGCCAAGTGACAAGGCACCAAGCCCAGTACTGAGTGAGAAGGCACCTAGTGATAAGGCAGCCAGCCCTGTACCAAGCGAAAAAGCCCTAAGCCCAGTAATCAGCGAAAAGGCACTTGACTTGAAAGAACTTATTCCAAGCAAACCTACTGAAAAACAGCCAAGTCCTGCACCCAGTGAGAAGGCACCAAGTGACAAAGCACCGAGCCCAGTTCTGAGTGAAAAGGCACCTAGTGAAAAGTCAGCCAGCCCCGTACCAAGTGAAAAAGCAGTTAGCCCAGTAATCAGCGAAAAGGCACTTGACTTTAAAGAACTTATTCCAAGCAAACCTGCTGAAAAAGAGCCCAGCCCTGCGCCCACTGAGAAGGCTCCAAGTGACAAGGCACCAAGCCCCGTACCGAGCGAAAAAGCGCCAAGTGACAAGGCACCGAGCCCTGTACTGAGTGAGAAGGCACCTAGTGAAATGGCTGCAAGCCCCGTACCAACTGAAAAAGCACCTATCCCAATAATCAGCGAAAAGGCGCTTGACTTAAAAGAACTTATTCCAAGCAAGCCTGCTGAAAAAGAGCCCAGTCCTGCACCCAGTGAGAAGGCTCCAGGTGACAAGGCACCCAGCCCCGTAACGAGCGAGAAAGCGCCGAGTGACAAGGCACCAAGCCCAGTACTGAGTAAGAAGGCACCTAGTGATAAGGCAGCCAGCCCTGTACCAAGCGAAAAAGCCCTAAGCCCAGTAATCAGCGAAAAGGCGCTTGACTTGAAAGAACTTATTCCAAGCAAACCTGCTGAAAAAGAGCCCAGCCCTGCGCCCACTGAGAAGGCTCCAAGTGACAAGGCACCCAGCCCCGTACCGAGCGAGAAAGCGCCAAGTGACAAGGCACCAAGCCCAGTACTGAGTGAGAAGGCACCTAGTGATAAGGCAGCCAGCCCCGTACCAAGCGAAAAAGCTCCTAGCCCAGTAATCAGCAAAAAGGCGCTTGACTTGAAAGAACTTATTCCAAGCAAACCTACTGAAAAACAGCCAAGTCCTGCATCCAGTGAGAAGGCACCAAGTGGAAAAGCACCGAGCCCAGTACTGAGTGAAAAGGCATCTAGTGAAAAGTCAGCCAGCCCCGTACCAAGTGAAAAAGCAGTTAGCCCAGTAATCAGCGAAAAGGCGCTTGACTTAAAAGAACTTATTCCAAGCAAACCTGCTGAAAAAGAGCCCAGCCCTGCGCCCACTGAGAAGGCTCCAAGTGACAAGGCACCCAGCCCCATACCGAGCGAAAAAGCGCCAAGTGACAAGGCACCAAGCCCAGTACTGAGTGAGAAGCCACCTAGTGATAAGGCAGGCAGCCCCGTACCAAGCGAAAAAGTCCCTAGCCCAGTAATCAGCGAAAAGACACTTGACTTGAAAGAACTTATTCCTAGCAAACCTGCTGAAAAAGAGCCCAGTCCTGCGCCCAGTGAGAAGGCTCCAAGTGACAAGGCACCCAGCCCCGTACCGAGCGAGGGAGCGCCAAGTGACAAGGCAGCAAGCCCAGTACTGAGTGAGATGGCTCCTAGTGATAAGGCAGCTAGCCCTGTACCAAGCGAAAAAACCCCTAGCCCAGTAATCGGCGAAAAGACACTTGACTTGAAAGAACTTATTCCAAGCAAACCTGCTGCAAAAGAGCTTAGCCCTGCGCCCAGTGAGAAGGCTCCAAGTGAAAAAGCACCCAGCCCCGTACCGAGCGAGGGAGCGCCAAGTGACAAGGCTTCGAGCCCTGTACTGAGTGAGAAGGCACCCAGTGAAATGGCTGCAAACCCCGTACCAACTGAAAAAGCACCTAGCCCAGTAATCAGCGAAAAGACACTGGACTTGAAAGAACTTATTCCAAGCAAACCTGCTGAAAAAGAGCCAAGTCCTGCGCCCAGTGAGAAGGCTCCAAGTGACAAGGCACCCAGCCCCGTACCGAGCGAGGGAGCGTCAAGTGACAAGGCAGCAAGCCCAGTACTGAGTGAGATGGCTCCTAGTGATAAGGCAGCTAGCCCTGTACCAAGCGAAAAAACCCCTAGCCCAGTAATCGGCGAAAAGACACTTGACTTGAAAGAACTTATTCCAAGCAAACCTGCTGCAAAAGAGCTTAGCCCTGCGCCCAGTGAGAAGGCTCCAAGTGAAAAAGCACCCAGCCCTGTACCGAGCGAGAAAGCGCCGAGTGACAAGGTACCAAGCCCAGTACTGAGTGATAAGGCACCTAGTGATAAGGCAGCAAGCCCCGTACCAAGCGAAAAAGCACCTAGCACAGTAATCAGCGAAAAGACGCTTGACTTCAAAGAACTTATTTCAAGCAAACCTGCTGAAAAAGAGCCTAGTCCTGCACCCAGTGAGAAAGCTCCAAGTGACAAGGCACCCAGCCCTGTACCGAGCGAAAAAGCGCCAAGTGACAGGGCACCAAGCCCAGTACTGAGTGAGAAGGCACCTAGTGATAAGGCAGCCAGCCCTGTACCAAGCGAAAAAGCCCTAAGCCCAGTAATCAGCGAAAAGACACTTGACTTGAAAGAACTTATTCCAAGCAAACCTGCTGCAAAAGAGCTTAGCCCTGCGCCCAGTGAGAAGGCTCCAAGTGAAAAGGCACCCAGCCCCGTACCAAGCGAGGGAGCGCCAAGTGACAAGGCTTCGAGCCCTGTACTGAGTGAGAAGGCACCTAGTAAAATGGCTGCAAGCCCCGTACCAACTGAAAAAGCACCTAGCCCAGTAATCAGCGAAAAGGCGCTTGACTTAAAAGAACTTATTACAAGCAAGCCTGCTGAAAAACAGCCAAGTCCTCCACCCAGTGAGAAGGCACCAAGTGACAAAGCACCGAGCCCAGTACTGAGTGAAAAGGCACCTAGTGAAAAGTCAGCCAGCCCCGTACCAAGTGAAAAAGCAGTTAGCCCAGTAATCAGCGAAAAGGCGCTTGACTTAAAAGAACTTATTCCAAGCAAACCTGCTGAAAAAGAGCCCAGCCCTGCGCCCACTGAGAAGCCTCCAAGTGACAAGGCACCCAGCCCCATACCGAGCGAAAAAGCGCCAAGTGACAAGGCACCAAGCCCAGTACTGAGTGAGAAGCCACCTAGTGATAAGGCAGGCAGCCCCGTACCAAGCGAAAAATCCACTAGCCCAGTAATCAGCGAAAAGACACTTGACTTGAAAGAACTTATTCCAAGCAAACCTGCTGAAAAAGAGCCCAGTCCTGCGCCCAGTGAGAAGGCTCCAAGTGACATGGCACCCAGCCCCGTACCGAGCGAGGGAGCGCCAAGTGACAAGGCAGCAAGCCCAGTACTGAGTGAGATGGCTCCTAGTGATAAGGCAGCTAGCCCTGTACAAAGCGGAAAAACCCCTAGCCCAGTAATCGGCGAAAAGACACTTGACTTGAAAGAACTTATTCCAAGCAAACCTGCTGCAAAAGAGCTTAGCCCTGCGCCCAGTGAGAAGGCTCCAAGTGAAAAGGCACCCAGCCCCGTACCAAGCGAGGGAGCGCCAAGTGACAAGGCTTCGAGCCCTGTACTGAGTGAGAAGGCACCTAGTGAAATGGCTGCAAGCCCCGTACCAACTGAAAAAGCACCTAGCCCAGTAATCAGCGAAAAGGCGCTTGACTTAAAAGAACTTATTCCAAGCAAGCCTGCTGAAAAAGAGCCCAGTCCTGCACCCAGTGAGAAGGCTCCAGGTGACAAGGCACCCAGCCCCGTAACGAGCGAGAAAGCGCCGAGTGACAAGGCACCAAGCCCAGTACTGAGTGAGAAGGCACCTAGTGATAAGGCAGAAAGCCCCGTACCAAGCGAAAAAGCACCTAGCCCAGTAATCAGCGAAAAGACGCTTGACTTCAAAGAACTTATTTCAAGCAAACCTGCTGAAAAAGAGCCTAGTCCTGCACCCAGTGAGAAAGCTCCAAGTGACAAGGCACCCAGCCCTGTACCGAGAGAAAAAGCGCCAAGTGACAGGGCACCAAGCCCAGTACTGAGTGAGAAGGCACCTAGTGATAAGGCAGCCAGCCCTGTACCAAGCGAAAAAGCCCTAAGCCCAGTAATCAGCGAAAAGGCGCTTGACTTGAAAGAACTTATTCCAAGCAAACCTACTGAAAAACAGCCAAGTCCTGCACCGAGTGAGAAGGCACCAAGTGACAAAGCACCGAGCCCAGTACTGAGTGAAAAGGCACCTAGTGAAAAGTCAGCCAGCCCCATACCAAGTGAAAAAGCAGTTAGCCCAGTAATCAGCGAAAAGGCGCTTGACTTGAAAGAACTTATTCCAAGCAAACCTGCTGAAAAAGAGCCCAGCCCTGCGCCCACTGAGAAGGCTCCAAGTGACAAGGCACCCAGCCCCGTACCGAGCGAGAAAGCGCCAAGTGACAAGGCACCAAGCCCAGTACTGAGTGAGAAGGCACCTAGTGATAAGGCAGCCAGCCCCGTACCAAGCGAAAAAGCCCGTAGCCCAGTAATCAGCGAAAAGGCGCTTGACTTGAAAGAACTTATTCCAAGCAAACCTACTGAAAAACAGCCAAGTCCTGCACCCAGTGAGAAGGCACCAAGTGACAAAGCACCGAGCTCAGTACTGAGTGAAAAGGCACCTAGTGATAAGGCAGGCAGCCCCGTACCAAGCGAAAAAGCCCCTAGCCAAGTAATCAGCGAAAAGACACTTGACTTGAAAGAACTTATTCCAAGCAAACCTGCTGAAAAAGAGCCCAGTCCTGCGCCCAGTGAGAAGGCTCCAGGTGACAAGGCACCCAGCCCCGTACCGAGCGAGAAAGCGCCGAGTGACAAGGCACCAAGCCCAGTACTGAGTGAGAAGGCACCTAGTGATAAGGCAGCAAGCCCCGTACCAAGCGAAAAAGCACCTAGCCCAGTAATCAGCGAAAAGACGCTTGACTTCAAAGAACTTATTTCAAGCAAACCTGCTGAAAAAGAGCCTAGTCCTGCACCCAGTGAGAAAGCTCCAAGTGACAAGGCACCCAGCCCTGTACCGAGCGAAAAAGCGCCAAGTGACAAGGCACCAAGCCCAGTACTGAGTGAGAAGGCACCTAGTGATAAGGCAGCCAGCCCTGTACCAAGCGAAAAAGCCCTAAGCCCAGTAATCAGCGAAAACGCGCTTGACTTGAAAGAACTTATTCCAAGCAAACCTACTGAAAAACAGCCAAGTCCTGCACCCAGTGAGAAGGCACCAAGTGACAAAGCACCGAGCCCAGTACTGAGTGAAAAGGCACCTAGTGAAAAGTCAGCCAGCCCCGTACCAAGTGAAAAAGCAGTTAGCCCAGTAATCAGCGAAAAGGCGCTTGACTTGAAAGAACTTATTCCAAGCAAACCTGCTGAAAAAGAGCCCAGCCCTCCGCCCAGTGAGAAGGCTCCAACTGACAAGGCACCCAGCCCCGTACCGAGCGAGGGAGCGCCAAGTGACAAGGCAGCAAGCCCAGTACTGATTGAGAAGGCTCCTAGTTATAAGGCAGCCAGCCCTGTACCAAGCGAAAAAGCCCCTAGCCCAGTAATTGGCGAAAAGACACTTGACTTAAAAGAACTTATTCCAAGCAAGCCTGCTGAAAAAGAACCCAGTCCTGCACCCAGTGAGAAGGCACCAAGTGACAAAGCACCGAGCCCAGTACTGAGTGAAAAGGCACCTAGTGAAAAGTCAGCCAGCCCCGTACCAAGTGAAAAAGCAGTTAGCCCAGTAATCAGCGAAAAGGCGCTTGACTTGAAAGAACTTATTCCAAGCAAACCTGCTGTAAAAGAGCCCAGCCCTGCGCCCACTGAGAAGGCTCCAAGTGACAAGGCACCCAGCCCCGTACCGAGCGAGAAAGCGCCAAGTGACAAGGCACCAAGCCCAGTACTGAGTGAGAAGGCACCTAGTGATAAGGCAGCCAGCCCCGTACCAAGCGAAAAAGCCCGTAGCCCAGTAATCAGCGAAAAGGCGCTTGACTTGAAAGAACTTATTCCAAGCAAACCTACTGAAAAACAGCCAAGTCCTGCACCCAGTGAGAAGGCACCAAGTGACAAAGCACCGAGCCCAGTACTGAGTGAAAAGGCACCTAGTGATAAGGCAGGCAGCCCCGTACCAAGCGAAAAAGCCCCTAGCCCAGTAATCAGCGAAAAGACACTTGACTTGAAAGAACTTATTCCAAGCAAACCTGCTGAAAAAGAGCCCAGTCCTGCGCCTAGTGAGAAGGCTCCAGGTGACAAGGCACCCAGCCCCGTAACGAGCGAGAAAGCGCCGAGTGACAAGGCACCAAGCCCAGTACTGAGTAAGAAGGCACCTAGTGATAAGGCAGCAAGCCCCGTACCAAGCGAAAAAGCACCTAGCCCAGTAATCAGCGAAAAGACGCTTGACTCCAAAGAACTTATTTCAAGCAAACCTGCTGAAAAAGAGCCTAGTCCTGCACCCAGTGAGAAAGCTCCAAGTGACAAGGCACCCAGCCCTGTACCGAGCGAAAAAGCGCCAAGTGACAAGGCACCAAGCCCAGTACTGAGTGAGAAGGCACCTAGTGATAAGGCAGCCAGCCCTGTACCAAGCGAAAAAGCCCTAAGCCCAGTAATCAGCGAAAAGGCGCTTGACTTGAAAGAACTTATTCCAAGCAAACCTACTGAAAAACAGCCAAGTCCTGCACCCAGTGAGAAGGCACCAAGTGACAAAGCACCGAGCCCAGTACTGAGTGAAAAGGCACCTAGTGAAAAGTCAGCCAGCCCCGTAACAAGTGAAAAAGCAGTTAGCCCAGTAATCAGCGAAAAGGCGCTTGACTTGAAAGAACTTATTCCAAGCAAACCTGCTGAAAAAGAGCCCAGCCCTGCGCCCAGTGAGAAGGCTCCAACTGACAAGGCACCCAGCCCCGTACCGAGCGAGGGAGCGCCAAGTGACAAGGCACCGAGCCCTGTACTGAGTGAGAAGGCACCTAGTTATAAGGCAGCCAGCCCTGTACCAAGCGAAAAAGCACCTAGCCCAGTAATCAGCGAAAAGGCGCTTGACTTAAAAGAACTTATTCCAAGCAAGCCTGCTGAAAAAGAGCCCAGTCCTGCACCCAGTGAGAAGGCTCCAGGTGACAAGGCACCCAGCCCCGTACTGAGCGAGGGAGCGCCAAGTGACAAGGCAGCAAGCCGAGTACTGATTGAGAAGGCTCCTAGTTATAAGGCAGCCAGCCCTGTACCAAGCGAAAAAGCCCCTAGCCCAGTAATTGGCGAAAAGACACTTGACTTAAAAGAACTTATTCCAAGCAAGCCTGCTGAAAAAGAACCCAGTCCTGCACCCAGTGAGAAGGCAGCAAGTGACAAAGCACCGAGCCCAGTACTGAGTGAAAAGGCACCTAGTGAAAAGTCAGCCAGCCCCGTACCAAGTGAAAAAGCAGTTAGCCCAGTAATCAGCGAAAAGGCGCTTGACTTGAAAGAACTTATTCCAAGCAAACCTGCTGAAAAAGAGCCCAGCCCTCCGCCCAGTGAGAAGGCTCCAAGTGACAAGGCACCCAGCCCCGTACCAAGCGAGGGAGTGCCAAGTGACAAGGCAGCAAGCCCAGTACTGAGTGAGAAGGCACTTAGTGATAAGGCAGCCAGCTCCGTATTAAGCGAAACAGTCCCTAGCCTAGTAATCAGTGAAAAGGCGCTTGACTTGAAAGAACTTATTCGAAGCAAACCTGCTGAAAAAGAGCCCAGCCCTGCGCCCAGTGAGAAGGCACTAAGTGACAAAGCACCGAGCCCAGTACTGAGTGAAATGGCACCTAGTGAAAAGTCAGCCAGCCCCGTACCAAGTGAAAAAGCAACTATCCCAGTAATCAGCGAAAAGGCGCTTGACTTGAAAGAACTTATTCCAAGGAAACCTGCTGAAAAAGAACCCAGTCCTGCGCCCAGAGAGAAGGCTCCGAGTGACAAGGTACCCAACGCCGTACCGAGCGAGGAAGTGCCAAGTGACAAGTCACCGAGCCCTGTACTGAGTGAGAAGGCACTTAGTGAAATGGCTGCAAGCCCCGTACCAAGTGAAAAAGCACCTAGCCCAAAAATCAGCGAAAAGGCACTTGACTTAAAAGAACTTATTCCAAGCAAGCCTGCCGAAAAAGAGCCCAGTCATGCACCCAGTGAGAAGGCTCCGAGTGACAAGGCATCCAGCCCTGCACCTAGCGAGAAAGTGCTAATCGACAAGGCACCGAGCCCAGTACTGAGTGAGAAGGCACCTAGTGATAAGGCAGCCAGCCCCGTACCAAGCGAAAAAGCACCTAGCCCAGTAATCAGCGAAAAGGCGCTTGACTTAAAAGAACTTATTCCAAGCAAACCTGCTGAAACAGAGCCCAGCCCTGCCTCCAGTGAGAAGGCTCCAAGCGACAAGGCACCCAGCCCCGTACCGAGTGAGAAAGCACCAAGTGACAAGACACCGAGCCCAGTCCTGAGTGAGAAGGCACCTAGTGATAAGGCAGCCAGCCCCGTACCAAGCGAAAAAGCCCGTAGCCCAGTAATCAGCGAAAAGGCGCTTGACTTGAAAGAACTTATTCCAAGCAAACCTACTGAAAAACAGCCAAGTCCTGCACCCAGTGAGAAGGCACCAAGTGACAAAGCACCGAGCTCAGTACTGAGTGAAAAGGCACCTAGTGATAAGGCAGGCAGCCCCGTACCAAGCGAAAAAGCCCCTAGCCCAGTAATCAGCGAAAAGACACTTGACTTGAAAGAACTTATTCCAAGCAAACCTGCTGAAAAAGAGCCTAGTCCTGCGCCCAGTGAGAAGGCTCCAGGTGACAAGGCACCCAGCCCCGTACCGAGCGAGAAAGCGCCGAGTGACAAGGCACCAAGCCCAGTACTGAGTGAGAAGGCACCTAGTGATAAGGCAGCAAGCCCCGTACCAAGCGAAAAAGCACCTAGCCCACTAATCAGCGAAAAGACGCTTGACTTCAAAGAACTTATTTCAAGCAAACCTGCTGAAAAAGAGCCTAGTCCTGCACCCAGTGAGAAAGCTCCAAGTGACAAGGCACCCAGCCCTGTACCGAGCGAAAAAGCGCCAAGTGACAAGGCACCAAGCCCAGTACTGAGTGAGAAGGCACCTAGTGATAAGGCAGCCAGCCCTGTACCAAGCGAAAAAGCCCTAAGCCCAGTAATCAGCGAAAACGCGCTTGACTTGAAAGAACTTATTCCAAGCAAACCTACTGAAAAACAGCCAAGTCCTGCGCCCAGTGAGAAGGCACTAAGTGACAAAGCACCGAGCCCAGTACTGAGTGAAATGGCACCTAGTGAAAAGTCAGCCAGCCCCGTACCAAGTGAAAAAGCAACTATCCCAGTAATCAGCGAAAAGGCGCTTGACTTGAAAGAACTTATTCCAAGGAAACCTGCTGAAAAAGAACCCAGTCCTGCGCCCAGAGAGAAGGCTCCGAGTGACAAGGTACCCAGCGCCGTACCGAGCGAGGAAGTGCCAAGTGACAAGTCACCGAGCCCTGTACTGAGTGAGAAGGCACTTAGTGAAATGGCTGCAAGCCCCGTACCAAGTGAAAAAGCACCTAGCCCAATAATCAGCGAAAAGGCACTTGACTTAAAAGAACTTATTCCAAGCAAGCCTGCCGAAAAAGAGCCCAGTCATGCACCCAGTGAGAAGGCTCCGAGTGACAAGGCATCCAGCCCTGCACCTAGCGAGAAAGTGCTAATCGACAAGGCACCGAGCCCAGTACTGAGTGAGAAGGCACCTAGTGATAAGGCAGCCAGCCCCGTACCAAGCGAAAAAGCACCTAGCCCAGTAATCAGCGAAAAGGCGCTTGACTTAAAAGAACTTATTCCAAGCAAACCTGCTGAAACAGAGCCCAGCCCTGCCTCCAGTGAGAAGGCTCCAAGCGACAAGGCACCCAGCCCCGTACCGAGTGAGAAAGCACCAAGTGACAAGACACCGAGCCCAGTCCTGAGTGAGAAGGCCCTTAGTGATAAGGCTGCCAGCCCCTTACCAAGCGAAAAAGCACCTAGCCCAGTAATCAGCGAAAAGGCACTTGACTTAAAAGAACTTATTCCAAGCAAGCCTGCTGAAAAAGAGCCCAGTCATGCACCCAGTGAGAAGACTCCGAGTGACAAGGCATCCAGCCCCGCACCTAGCGAGAAAGCGCTAATTGACAAGGCACCGAGCCCAGTACTGAGTGAAAAGGCACCTAGTGATAAGGCAGCCAGCCCCGTACCAAGCGAAAAAGCACCTAGCCCAGTAATCAGCGATAAGGCGCTTGACTTAAAAGAACTTATTCCAAGCAAACCTGCTGAAACAGAGCCCAGCCCTGCCCCCAGTGAGAAGGCTCCAAGCGACAAGGCACCCAGCGTCGTACCAAGTGAGAAAGCACCAAGTGACAAGACACCGAGCCCAGTCCTGAGTGAGAAGGCCCCAAGTGATAAGGCAGCCAGCCCCATACCAAGCGAAAAAGCACCTAGCCCAGTAATCAGCGAAAAGGCGCTTGACTTAAAAGAACTTATTCCAAGCAAACCTGCTGAAACAGAGCCCAGCCCTACCCCCAGTGAGAAGGCTCCAAGCGACAAGGCACCCAGCCCCGTACCGAGTGACAAAGCGCCAAGTGACAAGGCACCGAGCCCACTCCTGAGTGAGAAGGCCCCTAGTGATAAGGCTGCCAGCCCCATACCAAGCGAAAAAGAACCTAGCCCTGTAATCAGCGCAAAGGCGCTTGACTTAAAAGAAGTTATTCCAAGCAAACCTACTGAAACAGAGCCAAGTCCTTCACCCAGTGGGAAGGCTCCGAGTGACAAGGCATCCAGCCCCGCACCTAGCGAGAAAGCGCTAATCGACAAGGCACCGAGCCCAGTACTGAGTGAGAAGGCACCTAGTGATAAGGCAGCCAGTCCCGTACCAAGCGAAAAAGCACCTAGCCCTGTAATCAGCGCAAAGGCGCTTGACTTAAAAGAACTTATTCCAAGCAAACCTGCTGAAACAGAGCCCAGCCCTGTGCCATCTGAGAAGGCTCCAAGCGACAAGGCAGCTAGCCCCGTATCGACTGAGAAAGTGCGAAGTGACAAGACACTGAGCCCAGTACTGAGTGAGAAGACCTCTAGTGATAAGGCAGCCAGCCCCATACCAAGCGATAAAGCACCTAGCCCAGTAATCAGTGAAAGGGCGCTTGACTTAAAAGAACTTATTCCAAGCAAACCTGCTGAAAAAGCACTCAGTTCTACTCCAAGTGAGCAGGCTTCGAGTGACAAGGCACTTAGCTCTGTATCGAGTGAAACAGCGCCAAGTGACGAGGCACCGAGCCCAGTATCTAGTGAAAAAGCACTTATACACAAGGCACCTTCCCCAGTACCGACTGATAAGATGCCCAGCCCAGATCTTTATGAGAAAACACGAAGTGAAGAAATGATGTCGCTTTCCGTACCAATTGAACAATTGCTCAGTCTCATTTCAGCAAAGCAAATGTGGCCTAGCCTTCATTATAATGAAAATGAGGAAGTCATAATTGAAGAAAAATTAAAAGGATATTATTCTCATGGCATTCCAGAAAAAATTACTTCAACTAAATATGAAACTATAACTCATAACGGAATAGTAATTAAAAGGAAATCAATCATCACTACAATTATCCAAGAATATTACAATGTTACAAAAACTGTAGTTATTTACAAAATTGTTGTTATAAACATTGAAGAAGATGAACGACCTGATGGAACGATAATTAAGAGAATATTTAGACGTGTCTCAATTGCTAAAGATAGAACAGAAATCAAAACAATTATTGATAAGCAGCAAAAAATTGAATTAACGGAAACAATTACATATCAAGAAGCTAGCCCAATAACTAGTAAAAAGTCAACAATTGATGAAATGGCTGGTCCAATTCAGTATCAGAAAGATGTTAGTTCTTTCAAACTTTGTGACAAAGAGCGGAGCGCAGCAGAGCGCGAACATGACGAAGAGGAACCTAAAGAAACAGATCTAAGTAAATCTGAAGATAAAGAACCAGGAGAGGTATCAAAGGAGAAGAACCTTAGCCCAGTTCTGGATCTTAAAAAATCCATTGCAGATAAAGAACCAAGCCCTAAGCAAAGAAAGAAAGTATCTGGCCCAGTTACTGATTTAAAGGAGCCTAAGGTGCTAGAGCCTGTTCACGAAAAGCCCAGCCCGATTAGGTCTGATGATAAGGAATTGGTACCGATGAAACCTGAACCTGAAGAAAGCCCAATATCAATTGATAAATTACCTAGTTCCGTTCTTGACATAAAAGAACAAAGCCCGCGTAAACCAACTGAAAAGGAGTCAAGCCCAGCTAAACCCGATAAAAAACCAGTTATAACCAAAGATAAAGTATTAGCTTCTTCTCTTAAAGAAGAATATTTAGAAGAAGATGGATTTATCATCGTTGATAAAGATCTATTAGATGTAGATCACAAAAAAATTAAACCTCAGTTAATGGAGGTATCAATACAATCAGGACTGGAGACACAAGCAATCACCATCGATGAAACACCACTAATTCCCAAATTATCTGATGCCATTCTCAGCAAAGTTCCTGAAAAAGAACCTAGTCCAGAGAAAGAGGCTCAGAAACAGGATATTGTGGATCAAGGAATCAGAATAAACGATGACCTCACTCCGGAAAAGATAACTAAAGAACTTACTATTTCTCCGGAATCTTTGGAAATTCTAGAAGATGACGTACCAAGCCCCGAACTAGTACAGGACACGTTTAGATTTACAAGTACCGAAGGTATAATTAATAAACTTGTCGATGACAAAAAAGGTAAAAAAACAACAAACTCCGAAGTTAAAGATGTATTTGCACTAGAACATGAGGATACGTCAGAAAAAGATTTGGACAAAAAGCGCGCATTTAGTCCACTCTCAGTAAAAGAAGATTTAAAACAATATCTAGCAGAAAAAGAAGTAGATGAAAAAGCAGACCTAACACAGGAAAAAATTGAAAAAACTACCAGTGATACAGTGACACAAGAAATAGAAACCTTAGAACATGATGAGATTAAATTAAAAGATATCGTTTCTGACAAACTTGATGAGAAGCAAGTAGGTCTAGAAAAAGATGTTCATGATATTACAGAAAAAATCTCAGAAATCGATGGTGAATCAATAAAGACTTCACTTATAAGTAAAACTACTGAAAATGTAGAGGAAACGTTTATTCAGGCCAGAGAATCTCTGTTACTCGAAAAAGCAAAACTTGCTAGTGAACTTTCGGAAGAGTCTATCCATGTAGAAGATGATAAGAAGACAACTCAGTCTATCAAGTACGATAAAAAGGTACCTAGTCTAATTAAATTAGATGGAAAAATTGCCACCTCAACTAAATTAGAGAATGGTCATGTAAGTCCGAGTTCACTGGATTCTGTTATACGCACTGTAGAGTTAGATGAAAAAATCGTACCAATTATAAGCATGGAAGACGAAAATATACCTAGTTCTTGCAAACCTGATAAAAGTTCACTTCTAGCAGATGAAAAAGCACGCAAAGCTGTCATAAAAGGTGATACAAAGATACCGACAGACCCTACAATATCTTACGATAAAGATCAAGAAATAGAAGAAAGTCTGAAAGGATTTACCAAAGCTGGTGAACCAGAAGAACATACTTTAATAGAGAATATTACTGTTATAGAAAACGGTATACTCATAAAAAGAAAATCTGTTATAACGACAATAATACAAGAATACTATAACGTTACCAGAACTATTATTCTATACAAAATTATAGTTATCACCGTTGAAGAAGATGAGCTGCCTGATGGCACTATTGTTAAAAGAACGTTAAAGAATGTTTCCATTTCTGACCAGCGATCAGTCACCAAAATTAAAAAACAGTCTGAAAAGAAAATTTACGAAATAAAATCTGTGGATGAAGAAACTAGCAAAGAAGTCGAAGACTCTCTTGTCTTTAAAGAAAAGAGTACACCAAGTCAAAAGATTTCCAGCCCACCGTCAAGCCCAGTCAAAACTGATGAGAAGCCATCGAGCCAAGTCAAGCCTGCTGAAGAGACATCTAGCCCTGACCAGACTGATGAGAAGCCATTGAGCCCAGTCAAGCTTGATGAGGAGCCACCTAGACCAGTCAAGCCTGATGAGAAACCATCGAGCCCAGTCAAGCTTGATGAGAAGCCATTTAGCCAAGTCAAGCCTGATGAGAAGCCATTTAGCCAAGTCAAGCCTGATGAGGAGCCAACTAGCCCAGTCAAGCCTGATGAGAAACCATCGAGCCCAGTCAAGCTTGATGAGAAGCCATTTAGCCAAGTCAAGTCTGATGATAAGCCATCTAGCCCAGCCAAGCCTGATGAGAAATCATCGAGCCCAGTCAAGCTTGATGAGGAGCCACTTAGCCCAGTCAAGCCTGATGAGGAACCATCGAGCCCAGTGACGCTTGATGAGAAGCCATTTAGCCAAGTCAAGCCTGATGAGGAGCCACCTAGCCCAGTCAAGCCAGATGAAAAGCCATCTAGCCCAGTGAAACCAGATGAGAAGCCATCTAGCCCAGTTAAGTCTGGTGAGAAACCATCAAGCCCAGTTAAGCTTGATGAAAAACCATCTAGCCCAGTCAAGCCTGGTGAGAAATCATCGAGCCCAGTCAAGCTTGATGAAGAGCCACTTAGCCCAGTCAAGCCTGATGAGGAACTATCGAGCCCAGTGACGCTTGATGAGAAGCCATTTAGCCAAGTCAAGCCTGATGAGGAGCCACCTAGCCCAGTCAAGCCAGATGAAAAGCCATCTAGCCCAGTGAAACACGATGAGAAGCCGTCTAGCCCAGTCGAGCTTGAGGAGAAATCGACGCGCCCTATAAAGCCCGATGAGAAACCTTTGAGCTCAGTCAAGCCTGATGAGCAACCGTCAAGCCCAGTCAAGCCTGATGAAAAACCGTCAAGCCCAGTCAAACTTGATGAAAAACCATCGAGCCCAGTCAAGCTTGATGAGAAACCTTCAAGCCCAGTCAAATCGGATGAGATATCATCGAGCCCAGTCAAGCTTGATGAAGAGCCATTTAGCCTTGTCAAGCCTGATGAGGAGCCACCTAGCCCAGTCAAGCCATATGAAAAGCCATCTAGCCCAGTGAAACCAGATGAGAAGCCATCTAGCCCAGTTAAGTCTGGTGAGAAACCATCAAGCCCAGTCAAGCTTGATGAGAAACCATCTAGCCCAGTCAAGCCTGGTGAGAAACCATCTCGCCCAGTCAAGCCAGAAGAAAAAACACCGAGCCCAGTCAAACTTGATGAGGTGTCATCAAGCCCAGTCAAGCCTGATGAGAAGCCATTTAGTATAGTCAAGCTTGATGCGAAGCCATCTAGCCCAGTCATGCTTGATGAGAAACCACCTAGCCCAGTTAAGCCTGGTGAGAAGCCATCTAGCCTTATAAAGGCCGATGAAAAGCCAGCGAGCCCAGTCGAGCTCGATGAGAAACTATCAAGCCCAGTCAAGCCTGATGAGAAGCCATATAGCCTTGTAAAGCCCGATGAAAAGTCATCGAGCCCAGTCGAGCCCGATGAGAAACCATCAAGCCTAGTCAAGCTTGATGAGAAAACAACAAGCCCAGTTAAGTTTGATGAGAAACCATCTAGCCCAGTCATGCCTGATGAGACACCATTGAGCCTAGACAAGCCTGACGAAAAGCCGTCTAGCTCACTCAAACCCGATGAGAAGCCTTCTAGCCTAGTCGAGCCTGAGGAAAAACCGACGCGCCCTATAAAGCCCGATGAGAAACCTTTGAGCTCAGTCAAGCCTGATGAGAAACCGTCAAGCCCAGTCAAGCCTGATGAAAAACCATCAAGCCCTGTCAAGCTTGATGAGAAACTATCAAGCCCAGTCAAACCTGATGAAAAACCATCGATACAAGTCAAGCTTGATGAAAAACCGCCGAGTCCAGTCAAACCTGATGAAAAACCATTGAGCCCTGTCAAGCTTGATGAGAAACCGTCAAGCCCAGTCAAACCTGATGAAAAACCATCGAGCCCAGTTAAGATTGATGAGAAACCGTCAAGCCCTGTCGAACCTGATGAAAAACCATCGCGCCCAGTTAAGAATGATGTGAAACCATCGACCCCAGTTAAGCTTGATGAGAAACCATCGAGCCCAGTCAAACCTGATGAAAAACCATCAAGCCCTGTCAAGCTTGATGAGAAACCGTCAAGCCCAGTCAAACCTGATGAAAAATCATCAAGCCCTGTCAAGCTTGATGAGAAACTATCAAGCCCAGTCAAACCTGATGAAAAACCATCGATACAAGTCAAGCTTGATGAAAAACCGCCGAGTCCAGTCAAACCTGATGAAAAACCATTGAGCCCTGTCAAGCTTGATGAGAAACCGTCAAGCCCAGTCAAACCTGATGAAAAACCATCGAGCCCAGTTAAGATTGATGAGAAACCGTCAAGCCCTGTCGAACCTGATGAAAAACCATCGAGCCCAGTTAAGCATGATGTGAAACCATCGACCCCAATTAAGCTTGATGAGAAGCCATCTAGCTTAGACGAGCTTAGTGAAAAAGCACTGAGACCTGATGAACAGAAAACCGACACTATCAAGTCTGATGAAAAAGTAACAAGCTCAGTGAAAACGGCCATGACAGAACAAAGTACATTAGCCGTACAAAAGTCGGAAGTAACTAACAAAGAAATCGAAACTATTTCAAAATATGATGAAAAAGATATTGATGAAAAAGAATCAAGCATAGAGATAAAAGATGAGGCTGTTGATGAATCGCTGATACCTTCTGATATTCTTTCAAAATCAGAAGACGAAAAGACTGATTCTCAAGCTATTGATGCAGACATTTACGAAGATGGAGAATCAATCAGCGAAGACAGTCAAATACTAGATGGGAGAAAAGAATCTCAGACTCAAATAACTGCTACAAAGTTACCATCATTAACAGAATTAGCAAGTCAAACAGAAGAAATGCTTAAAAAGGAACGCGATCATATTTCTAGGTTACAAACTAGTCCTAAACAATTTGTTCATAAGCCTCATGAAATTAAGAAAAGGTCTATTTTAGATGACACAGATTCTTCTCAATTGCCACATACCAGCAGCTCAGAAGAAGTGTCTAAAGAAACAAGCCTTGAAGAGAAATATAGCTTTGAATGCTCAGAAAAATCAGAAAAGAAATTAATTAAAACTAAGCTATCCTCGGAAGATGCTACAAGCCAAATAATCGATTCAATTACAAGCGTTGATTCCCTTGCTTCAACTTTAAAATATTCTGATGACACAAAAGCCGACGACGACAAAACAAAAGAGCCAGGATCACCTAGAGAAGAAATTCCGTTGTCAGAAGCATCGGATTCTGGGGTCCATAGTATACCAATAGACATAGACCAGGCCGCACCAGTTGATACGAGCGTTTCACAGGCAATCAAGGATAGCGCCGTACATCTTATGGAGTCAATTCATAAAGCTTTCGGTGACGAAACTGTACAGCAGGGTATTAAGACTGAAAGTCTAGAATCTCTGGTGCGAGTATCAACTCCACCGACAGTACCTGTTAGTCCTTTACCGAAGACTCCTAGCAGCTTCCAGGATGTAAAAGTTAGTGATGGAGTCCAAAGCGAAGTAACCTACGATAAATCGGATGGCAGTGAAGAGACAATAACTAAAGTTGTTCACGTAGGAGAGGATGTACTTACTCAAAGAATTTCAACTTCTACGGAAAAAGTACCTAAAAAATCAACAGCACTTGTTGATGAAGACTCAGACATCTTATCATTAATGCAAACTATGGGCAAAATAAAGACTGAAACTGATACTGTGACAAAAATTATCAAAGAAGGCGAAAATGTTGTCACACAGACTATCACCACCGTCACTACAAAAGAAGTAATATCAAGAGAAGATGGCACACCACAAAATATTAAGACTACCATTGAAACGACCACATTAAGTAAGGGAGCTGACGGTTCTACAACTACGACAACAGATACACAAACATTGCTGTCAGAATGTTCTTCTAGTCTAAGGTCTACTTCATCTATGGATTTGTACGCCAAAGATAAAATAGATAGAGAATATTTAGAAAGTGATGAAAAGTTTGAGATTAAGGAGTTACCCGATAAACGTGAGCCTTCCATACCCAAAGATGTAGATTCTGACTTTAAATATTTTATAAGTGAGTCTGATGAATATGATGACAACATTGAAGATACTATAATTGATACTGACGTCAGTAAGCGAATAGTTCGAGAGAATAACATTGACATCATTGAAACAGTTACTACAGTAACAAAGAAGGAAACTGTCAGAGTTAACGATAGTAAAAAGATTATTCGTACTACAGTTGAAACTAATATTACTAAAGAACACCCCGATGGATCTAAAGACGTGCAAAAGAACGTTGAAATTAAAACAGAGGAATTAGTATTAGACTCTAGCAGTAATTTAGATAAAATACTCAGTGAATTCATTATATACGGAGAGCCAGAAGAAAGTGTCTCTACAAAAACTGAAGAATTTAGACAAGAGAGCTTTATTATAAAGCGTACAATTGTGACAAGGATAGTCAGGACGAAATATGCTGACAATGATGGAGTGCCTAGAAAATTAAAGACAGTTACCACTATTACCACCACTGATGACTATCCTGATGGTTCTTCACGCACTAAAGTAGACAGCAGCACGTCATTAACAGATATAGAAGTAGAAACAGTCGAAACTCCTGAACTTCAAGATTTAACTATTGTGGAAGATAGATCTGTAGAAACAGATCAAAACGAGAAAACTGTTCTAATTAATGGAAAAAGTGTATTGCAAGTTATAACTACCACCACAACCAAAGAGACCTTAACTTCTATAGATAGAACTAAGAAGAAAATAAAGACTACTGTAGATACTGTTACTGAAACTATGCTTCCTGATGGCATGACAGAAGTAACTAAAGATGTCAAAGTATCGATATCAGATATAGGAATTGATGCAGTAGAAGAAAGCCTTGAGGGTTTTGAAATTGCCGGCAAACCCAAAGAAGACGTTACTACAGAAACTGAAATAGTTACTGAAGACGGCATCGTTATCCAGAGAAAAACAACTATTACGACTACAGTCAAAGAATATACTAATGTCTCCAAAAACATCAAACGTACTAAAACTACTGTTAAAACAGTCATTGAGGATGAACATCCGGATGGATCTGTTATTACGAAAACCAGTGAAAAGATTTCACTGACCGACGATCTTCTAGAAGAAATTTCAAAATATGATAAATCACCAACTGTTGATGAAAAAGTTGACCTCGAACTTAAGGACTTATTACCTACGGGTGATCCAGAAATAAGCGAAACAATGGAAATAGAAGAAATAAAAGAAAAAACAATAATAATTCACAGAACAATCATAACAAGAATAGTTAAAATTAAATACTCTGACATACAAGGAAAACTACGAAAACTTAAGACTGTAACAACTATTACTACAACTGATAAATATCCAGATGGTACTATAAAAACTAGCGAAGAGGTCAGCAAAATAATTAGTGATATAGTTGCGGAACATATTCAAACTGAGAAACACATTCCACAAGAAATAAGTGCTGTCACCAAAGCAAGCAAACAATCTATGGAAGACAAAAATTCTGATAAAATCAAGTCAGAAAGTTCTACTGAAAGCAAGAGCCTCCCTACTAAGAAGATATCTGGCGATGAAGTAATTGAAACTGTTGAGGAAGAACCTTTCGAAAGTAGTAAGGTAGAAGCTGCTCTACAAGGATTAACTCCAGAAACTGAGCCAGAAGAGAGCGAGTCCAGTGAAACTATGGAGATTAAGGATAAAAATATTATTATTAAGAGGGGTGTAATTACCAGAATTGTGAAGACACGGTACGTCGACAAGGATGGTAAACCTCGAAAACTAAAGACAGTTACAACAGTAACAACCACTGATAGCTACCCTGATGGTTCTGCGAGAAGCACTGTAGTAGGAAGCACTTCAATAACAGATATTGAAACTGAAGTCATTGACTCAGTCGAAGAAACACTTGAAGGATTCGATGCAATTGGTAAGCCTAAAGAAGATACAACAACACAACTGGAGACTTTTACTGATAACGGAATAGTTATTCAGAGAAAAACAACTATCACTACCATAATACAAGAATTCTCTAATGCAGATCTAAATATCAAACGAACGAAAACGACGGTCAAAACCGTTGTTGAAGATGAACATCCTGATGGGTCAGTTATTACAAGAACAAGTGAAAAAGTTTCGTTAGTCGATCAAACTCTAGAAGCACTTAAGCCAACAGAAGAAGAAAAAGCAGAAAATATGAAAATCGAAGCAGCACTTAAAGATTTGAAGCCGGTAGGAGACCCAGAAGTAACAGAGTGTACAGATACACAAGAAATCAAGGAGAAACTAATAATAATTCTAAGAACAATTCATACTAAGACTGTCAAGACAAAATATGCTGACAGCCAAGGTGTCTTGAAAAAACTCAAGACTGTAATAACTGTTACATCGACCGATCAGTATCCTGACGGTGCTTCACGGACAACTGTTGATACAAGCACATCAATCAGTGATATTGAAGTTGAGGACTCGGTACAAAGTCAGGATCTGAAAGAATTCCCTGATGTAGAAGATAAGACTGTTAATGTAGACACTAAAGAAAAGGTAGCCATCAGAGATGGCAAAGAAGTCAAACAAGTTATTACTACTACAACTACAACAGAGATATTATCTTCTTCCGATGGGTCAAAGAAGAAAGTTAGAACTACAGTAGAAACAGTTACTGAAACGAAACTACCTAATGGTTTAACTGAAGTTACAAAAGACGTAAAAGTGTCTTTAGCAGATTATGGTATTGAAGCTTTTGATGAAAACCTTACAGGTTTCTCACAGATAGGTGAACCCGACGAACACACAACTACTGACACACAAACTGTTGTAGAAAATGATGTAGCAATTATCAGAAAAACTACGGTAACTACTACTAGACAAGAATTCGAAAATATTACAATTAGGTCCAAGAAAATCAAAACGATAGTCAAAACTATAATTGAAGATGAACATCCTGATGGAACTGTAATCATCAAAAAGAGTGAAAAAGTGTCAATTGCAGACGTATTTTTGAAAACACCTGGTACAACACAAGATGAAACTGAACCTCCTGAATCGTACATAGATGATTCTGAAATAGTAGAGGACACGACTGAGGAATCTGATGTCAAGAATGAAGTGATTCAACAGGGATCCCTTACCATTAAGCGCACAATCACGACAAAAACTAAACGCGAAACTCTAGCTAGCACAGATAAGAATATAAAGCGAATACGAACAACGGTTGAAACTATAACAGTTGATGAGTTCCCTGATGGATCAACAGAGACTACAAAAGATGTGAAAATAACGATTTCTGAATTCCAAAAAACATCTGATAGCGATTTACAAGCGGCGCTACAAGGTCTAACGTCAACTGGTAAAGTTAAAACATCCGTTGACAAAAAAACAAATATTGTCACAGATAACGGTGAAACAATCACACAAACCATTACAAAGTACGTTACAAAAGAAGAACTTAGTAATAATGAAACAAATGAAATTGCTGTAAAAACAGTAACGGAAACGATCACAGAAAGTGCCAAAAATGATGGCTCAGTGGAAACTACAAAAGATGTTCGCACACAAATAACTTACCTACCAATTGGCACTGGTCTTGATGATTGGTCTCCTGAAGAATTAGAGGAAATAGAAAAACAACCCATAGCTCAAGAAGAAAAGCAAGTTCTTGGTGACAAGCCTGAACAATTACCATTGGGATCGAAAGATAAGACTGAACAAAAGCCGAAAAAACAACGTTCACCTGTCGGAGAAATAACGACTGATACAGAAACGTTTACAAAGGTAATAAAGGAGGGTGATAATGAAATCACACAGACGATCACAGTAATAACGACTAAAGAAGTAATTAGCCCAGAAAAAATAAAGATCACAGTTGAAACGACAACTATAAGCAAAGGCAGTGATGGCGTGACTAAGACAACAAAGTCAACCAAAACTACTATATCAGAGTTTAAAGAAGAATTTGAAGAAATTATAGATACTGGTGAAAGTGAAAAATCATTCTCTAAACTGTCTTCAAGAACTGGAGATATGAGAAGCTCTTCAGCAGCAAGTGACGATCTCGATCATCATGGCATCTCGTCTCCACCGTCAGATATTAGCTCAAGGGGTTCGAGGGCAGCTACTCATGTATGGGGCACAGAAAGCAGTGGTATGTATTACAGCGATGATGACGGACCTGGAAGTCCTAGTAGTACAAAGTCCCAAATAGCCCACTCTCCGAGGTCTAATCTCAGTTTTGAATTAGATACTGCAAGATCACAACATGATCAATTTGAGAAACATGAATTATTGTTACACAAGGACCCAATGTCCACTTCCATTTACGGACAACTACCAGAAGATGATTCATGTACGTCGTCAACACATTCGGAAGTTAAAACTGAGGTTCACATTGGTAAATCTGTCAGCAGAACGACCGAAGAATTTTTATCACAAGAAAAATCAGCGCTTACGAAACACACTGACGCCACTTTCTTGAGAGAAGCCGACGAACATTTTGAAAAGGCTATTGAAGAACATAAGAAAGTGAGCGGATCAGAAGTAATTTCAAACATCACAGCAAAATACGAATTAGATACGAAAACAAAATCCTCTTCAAGCCACTCCTCAAAAGAGGAAAGCACAATAACATTGAAGGACCTAAAAACGGAATCGAAAAAGGTGACTGAATCCAGTTCATCAAGTAAACAATCATCAAAGTACGAGAAATCAGAACAAGCGAGTATGAGTCGTTCATCAAAAGATCCTATAGAGTCTTGGGGAAAACCTCTCGGCTTGCCGAGTCCTATTATGCCACCGACACAGGACGGTAAAAGCACTCCAAAGAAACAGGCTAGTTCTACAGTTCTAAACAAGAATAAGATCAACCAAGAAAAGAGCAAGGAAGCGAAGAATCGAGCCTCGGAGTCCCCCAGCAAGAAAAAAGCTCCAGCACCAGTTTATATGGAGCTGACATATGTTCCACACCACGGCAACTCGTATTATTCTGCCGTGGAATTCTTCAAGAGAGTGCGTGCACGATATTACGTGTTCTCTGGCACTGAACCGTCGAAGGAAATCTATAATGCCCTACTTGATGCCAAGAAAACTTGGGAAAATAAAGACTTGGGTAAGGAAATCATAATTTGTAATACAGTAATCCTTAATATAAACTCTAAATGCTTTTAACATATTATTATTTTTAAACCAATTTAATCTTTTGTGGCAAAAAACGAATAAATTTATTACATTACATTAATATTAACAGAAAAATAATTGCCATATTTAATCATTATTTTACTGATTTAAATAGCAGTAAGCATAGTTCCTCATCAACTAACCATACCATTATATCCTTTACAGAAGTAACCATAATCCCAACGTACGACACCGACGTCCTTGGCTACTGGGTGACAGAAAACGAAGAGGCACTTGAGAAGTACAAGATCGATCTCTCACCGTCCGCCTCTCGCTGCACCATCAACCTTCAGGACCATGAGACCTCGTGCGCCGCCTACAGACTCGAGTTCTAGGTTTCGGGTCTATTTGTAGCTTTCTCATCGAAGAAGTAAGCCCACACGAACAGGCGATGCTTACGAACCGAGTGTACCAAAGAAAAGTGTAATTGTTGTAGGAAAATAAGGCTGTGATAAGTGAAACGCTCGTAAGCATGGTCTTCTGGGGCAACTGCTTCGCATGAGATAGTTTGCAAATAGATAACGTGTTTTTGTGATATATGAATGCAATTAACAGACTGCTAAAGAGTTTGATAAAATCTTAGTTAATAATGAAAGTTAAATATTGAAAAACGAAGTGCTGGTGTCAAGATTGCGCAACCACGGCCGATTCGTAACTCCCAAACTGACTGTGTCCTAACCGCATCCAATTGTTAAGTCAATAACCAATTCTCGACCTAAGAACAGAGACGTCCATTTTTTTCTAAAATACAACTGTTTTCTAGTAGCTTGCCATTTAAAGTATATTTCTGATGATGTTTTAAAATTTGGTCTTATACAAAACTGTAGTGCTTTTATACATAATATTTAGCGTAACCGGTCCATTTTGTTTAGCCAAAACACCGCTTTGCGATCAACATTTTGGGGGAATAAAAAAAGATAAAATTATTTTGCTATCGCCATTTGTGATTTACAAATTGTATAAAATATCTTTAGCGGCAACTCTTTTGTTTAGTATAGACGCTTAAAACGGACGTGACCTCGTGTTAACTGACGCTAATATAAAACCTGATGGTACTTTTGTAAAGGTTTAAATAAAGAGTATATATTACAAAATGTTGTCTTAAAAAGACTTTCTTAAATGTAAAGGCGCTCCTCGAGCTAGTGCTACATGCACTGGTTACGTAAAGTTAGATGAGACTTATTATTATGACTCTAGAACGACAAAGATGACTTCTTGTGTCAGCCTATACCTCGTAAGTAATTCAGTTAGATATAAGGAATGATGTTTTCCATTTTCTTTTCGACTCGAGCTTAATTCCATGCGATTATTAAATAGACGACGGTTCTCGGTCGATTGTTGTGTTATAAGTGAGTCACTTGGCAAACAACAGATGGCTTTGTCGAGATAAGATTACACCAAGCTAGCAAAATTTCTCTTCTCGGCTATTTTTAAAATGAGTTGCGCATACATCACCTGCTAGCAACGATCATAACTGATATTATAGTGTATCGCTGCGTCATCTGACAACAACTAACTTCAAATATTGTAACATTAGACACAGAATCAATTATGATTGGAACCGCCTGCACCTCCGAATATAATTGGTCCTGTGTCAAGTGTTCCAACATTGATTAGTTTGCTAACACTGATATCGATCGGAACTGAACTTTCAATGAAGACATCTGTGTTATTCTAGACCAACAGTGAGCCTAAAACGATAGAGAGCTTAACCATTATAAATAATAAATGTTTTAGTAGAAAACTATTATTAAAGAATTCATTATATTTACCTCTGTTTAAGTTGATACTTGCTTGTTGCGTCGAAGAATAGTAATATAACATAGTTATAAATACGTGTTATATAAAATTTACTCATTTCCAAAAGATAATTATAAAAATAACGAGATAATTGTGTCTCTATTATATTTTGTTGGCGTCTATATATTCTTTCAGTCTGTTATATTTTCGTTTGAAATTTCTAGTCGTGACGACCCAAATACTTATAAAAATCGTTATAGTCTTTATAAATTCGTTCCTATTCAGATGAATTGTTTTTTAAGCGATTTTCTAATGTTTTTTGTCGATGATAAATTCCTCATGTAATTATAGATAAAGTATTCCATTAGATAACCGATTTGTTTCAATATGTTCTGTTTGTATGTGAGCGAATGTGATAATGATCCATAAATGATTCACCATCTAGTGTTAAGCAGTCTTCAAGGCTTTTCTTCTGGAGTGCACGGGCAACAGCGTATTCAGCCTTTTCGATTTTAGCGATGACGTCACCAATGTCAGCTCAGTTGCCTGCGCACTTACCGTTAAGTTATTCTTATTTGCCAAATAACCAATGAAAAGTTTTGAGTCAATTAATTTTAAGTCATCCATAGTAATAAGTGGATTAATATCACACAACAATCGCTTACGTCGCCAACATTTCTTATAATATAGATAAAACAAAATAGCGAGATCAATTCGTATTATCAAAACGCACCAGCACAATGTATTACCATAAAAAAAACTATAAAAATTGTAAACGAATACATAAAGAATACGTTTTTTTTTTTATTTTTTATGTATCTCAACGAATGAGTTTTCATGTTATAGTTTAAATACATTATAATATAGTATGTGTTACTGTGTGTGGATTGATGTGAGCACAATCTTGTTTCCTTATGGTTTATGCTTTAGGTAGTTTTGGATGGGACGAAACAGGGATGTGAGGAATACCTTGTCGAGTGAGGTCTGAACCGATGCTATTGCCCTTTTAAACACCATTGGCTTCTCGAGTCAATTTTAGTAATAAGCAGCGCTTTCAAATCATCACGACGCAAACAAACCCGCTTAATATTTTTGAGTTTCGTTTGTTAAAACGTTAAAGTTCCAAATTCAAAAATAATATCGAGTTTCCCGCTATTTACTATTTAAATTTTAGCATCGGTGATGACGACAAAATGCTTCGAAAAATGATTTTGAGTATTTTTTTTTAAGGCTTTGTTCTTTTTAAGCCAGCATCCACTGTCTAGCTGGCTATGAAGCCTGACCCTACAGTTTACTATTGTATTTTATAGCTAGAATTCTAATTAATGCATATTATTAGGAATATTAAAAATGTTATTAAAATTAAGAATTGTATCAGCTTAGTGAACATCAATAGCTCTGAGAAATAAACCATTATTGAAATTATTAAATGTTGTATTCTTCCGACTGTGGTTCAACATGTTTTTATTATAGTTAACAGATAATTTACTGTACTCATTAAATATATAATATGGATGTCAAGTTGGCAGACATACATACGGCTTACCTGTGTAAGCTTGTCATAATTACCTCAACATAATCTCATAAAATGCCAACATTACAAACCTCATTTACCTCTCCCCACATCCTCACGTCTTCTTTAAAAATAAATGAGATTTATTACTGACGATGACACTAAGCTACAAAGACCACCAGGTACACCGTATGACTGTTTGT
Organism: Catocala sponsa; assembly: GCA_963564715.1. Taxonomy (NCBI): domain Eukaryota; kingdom Metazoa; phylum Arthropoda; class Insecta; order Lepidoptera; family Erebidae; genus Catocala; species Catocala sponsa. The sequence goes on along the minus strand of OY751340.1, from coordinate 25,062,928 downwards.
CATCACAAGTAGATTACATATTACCTACTATTAAAGATGAAAGGAATTGGAATGTTCAGAAAGCTAAGCTCAAGGTGGTATACATAATAATATACTGATACATCGATATTATGGATTTGTTGTAGGTAGGTATGAATGCAAGAGAGTCCTAATAAAATGGAGCATATAAAAGCCTCACTATGCAATAGAACATAATACCTGAACATTTAAACTCTGATCGTAAATCTAAGCACTTAGTTGTATAACTTCGCATACACGCACTCAATTCTGTACCTACTAAGTATAATTAAGTGCATAACAGAATAATTACTATGAAAAATATATAAGGCGCTTTATCATATTCCATTTTATTAAGATCTGTGAAGCTTATGTGGTGCTAGAAACCGATGCGTTACGATATTAGAATTGGAAGTTAATGCCCTTTTAAATGATGATAGTGTATATTTCGCACTTATATTTATTTTAAATTATAAAAATAAGATACATCTATATGATCTACAATATTTAAAGTACTATCTATTTGGTTATTATATTGTATGAAAACGGATCATCACTGTCATCGTTTACTTGAGCCACACATAACACGCTTAATGGTAAGTAAGACTGATCGAAGATTTGTTGCATAGAAAAGTAAAATCTACTTCTAAACTGCCGTACTTATGAGAAATAAAATATTGGGTCTCAGAAAAAAGATAAAAAGATTGTAACGTAATAGTTGTATACGACACAAATAAAATATAATATTCCATTAAAAGAAATATAAATTAAATTAATCAGGCAAATAGATCAATAAGGTACATCGTTTGTGCAATTGATTTTATAATGCACTCGGTATTATTTTATTTTCAATAAGTTTATTTTTGGACACAAATCAAACCAATTTGTTTGGATACTTTAATTTAATTGGTTCCAAAACAAATTTATTTAATTATTTATTTGTTGTATTATATAAAAGTACCTATTTAATAATTTGAATAATGATACGTTTAAAGGTAACTAGGTGCATATTTATGATTGTATGTAAAATTAAAACTCATTAAATTTCATTGTATCAGTCACGTCGCTATAACCCATTCAGCGTGTTTGATGGTAATGTATGAGTCATTATGAGTAATAAAAAATGTTTGAAAAAGATATCGTTGTATTATTTATATCAAAACAATATTTAAGTATAATAATGTCCTCTTGACCGAATTTCGGTCATGGCGGCCAATCTTATCAGAGACTGACCATGTGCGCAGGAGATATTATAGTGTACAAGCATGTGCGCAAACACATGTGCACTCTCTGTTCCCTAACTCTCATGATCCGATGGGACGGTAATCCGACACGAGCGGAGAGAGGTCAGGCGCAGGACCAACAGTTTTACGTGCTTTACAAGGCACGGGGGTGTCTAACACCGCCAACTTCCTAGGAAAATCACATCCTTCCAATCACATATAAGTTTATAACAAAGTTATTAACTTGTAATACTAAGTAAAATATTTACATTTATTTCCAAATAAATAGTTACAGTCTATTTAAATTATACTCGAATGTATCGACAACACTATACATAAGGACATATTATACCTATAAGTACCTCTATGCGTTGCGCCCTTGATTACCCAAAGTAGGTATCGTGTTATGCACAGATGTATTCTACTTTCCTATCCATATCCTAACTTAACATCATCCCCTGTATACCTAAAGGATTAATAAAGATATAACTCACCCACATTTTGTCAGTCATATTCATGACACATAATATATCTACTTCCAAACATATCCACAAAATAGTAAGATAAAGAAGGACCGAAATACAACGCCTGAAAAACAATCGTGAGTCTGTTCCTTTTCAGTCATCGTATTCCCAGCCACGTATGCTTCAGTTTTCAGATACATACTAATAATATCAATGAAAAATTATTCTGTTGGTTACCTTTGATTATGACATTTTTTCGAGGATAGCTTAAACCCTAAAAAAATATTTTTAACGCATGCAAGATCGCTTGTAAAATCTATCAGGTAAGTATATAAGTAAAACACATTTGTCATTTAAAAACATTTAATAACAGCACATTTTTTTAAATGCATTATACAATAAACAGTCGTATACAATACTTTTTAGTTACATAAAATCAATATGTACCTATGAACAAGACAAGAAGCACTTTTATTTTTATTACAATAAAGGACAATATAAGTGCTTATCTGCCACGCACTTCGCGCAGCAAGACGCACTTTCTACCGATAAAATTGTATAGCACCGGTAATATGGTATAATAACTATAATATATTCAAATATTGTAAAATATATGTGTGCTTTACACGTTTTTCTTGTGAGAATATGCCGCGGTTTGATTTCGTTTTCAAAATTATGTGTGATTATCTATAAAACCTTTAAAATTACTAGCCCAATTACAAAGAAAAATTAAGGCAGTTGAGTAACGAATACCAGCATCGAATTATAGTAAGTTGTATTTACTAATTAACTAATGATACTCTTCCTATCAGATTGTATATCGATTGTATCAGGTTCAATTTCACGCGAAAAGAAAATAGTGTTCATCTCCAAACAATTGAATATTATACAAGGTTTTTATTGAACAAATTGAAGAAGCCTAAACAATAATTTTTAATTTATATAAGAATAATCAGGGGCATTTATTCTACCATTTCTTTCTTCTATAGTTTCTATGTATGTATTATGGGTAGTTATTTATATTACAATTATTGTCTTTTATATTTTCATTTTTATAATTAAATCTATAATATTGCTGAATTGCAACGTTTTTAATAAATTATTGATTTATTGTAATTATTTATCATTACCTACTCTTATTCGTAAAGAAAATTAGATAAATTACAAGCAAACACTTACAAAATTATAAGGCACTAGACACATTATAGAATAGAGGCAGATATTACATAATTTAGGAACTAATAGGATAGATATTAAATATAAATAGATAATAAAAATAACCATAAATTATTTTACACTAACTACACAACTTTGGAATGTTAAAAGTAATCACAATTTTATATACAACAGTATACAATTACGTATTTATATAACATTTTATGATATTCAAGTCCTGACACTTGATAAAATAAATAATTCTACATATAATATTATATTCAAAATATTTGATAATTATAAATATTAGCAAAGCATTTATTAAATAGCACTAAATTATAACTAATTATTGCACTTAATTTAAATAAAATATTACAGTTTCTTTGGGAATACCTATTATTATTATTGGTATTGGACTTCTTTTTAACAAAATTACATCGGTCTACCTATTTCTAGTTAGCCTATTTAGGCAGTGTGGACAGGAGAAAGTGCTTAACCAATATTTAGATTGATACAGATATAAGTGCTGTAGTACCAGGTATATCTTTTAATAATTATTATTTATTCGTACCTTAATATTTACGATCATGAATTATTATTTATATTACTTTAAATAAAGCAGGCACAATACGGCACTTCTATAGTACAATCATAATATAGATTTCGATAGGACAAGATATGTTAATATTCTGGTATTCAAATATACATAATTATGTAAGTAACTCTATATTTAAACTCTTTACGGTAAAACTTATAATTACCTATTATTTATTTACATGTATTTATCTTAATTGGTTCACAAGTTACAAATATATCTTCTAACATCTGCTGGTGATAAAAAATGTCTGAAAGGTTATACGATGTCTAAAGAGTTTATCTTAGTTGCCATTACCATCACTCTTAAGAGGAAACATTATGGGCGATAGAATTAAAAAATAGGTATTTGTAAAATATATTACTGTCGCGCAGTGCCATGTATAGTATCATGAGCGCGATAGAGACAACTGCAGCTTGGACCGAAAATACCTATTGAAAGTACACAAAACCAACGTTTCGTAGTCTCCTGATTCCTTCTTAAAAACTTGACCGATTTAACTACTTTTATCATTAAAAAATAAAGAAAGGCTTTGGTCGTGTTCCTGTGTTTTCCTTTTTTTATATAATCTAGTCAAATTTGTTTTCTGGATGTTTACACAGCGGAAAATCTGGCTAATTTTTGAGGTTTTTCAAGGCTCATGTCCCTTTTAATAATTAATTTATGAAAAATAGGAAAATATAGGGACATGCCAATAGAGGCCATACGTTTTTTGGAAAAAATATTGCTCTACTGGCGTTAACTAGGGAAGAAACAGGGGACTACGTTTGTATGGAAAAACAGCCCTTGTGTTTCCTCTTAATATGTATGTTGATCTGCGTATCTAAAGGTTTACTTTAACACATAATAAAGCTTCCTTATGTAGCTCAACCGACAAAGTTAAACACTAAGGTAGAAGCATTCACATAATTTTCCAAGGAAGGTCCTGCCCCTTAACATCTATGGTCTACATACAACCATAGAATCTTGAGTTGAAATGTAATATCCTGGGTTGTGCACCATACAATTCTAGGGTATGCACAGCCCACATTGCTCGCCTGTTATATACGCCAATATACTAAAGTTTTTATTTCTAATTGTTACAAGAAGAAATAAAAAACCGGCTTAGTGCGAGTCGGACTCGCGCACGAAGGGTTCCGTACCATCATCTATAAAAACGGCAAAAAAATCACGTTTGTTGTATGGGAGCCCCTTTAAGTATTTATTTTATTCTGTTTTTAGTATTTGTTGTTATAGTGGCAACAGAAATACATCATCTATGAAAATTTCAACTGTCTAACTATCACGGTTCATGAGATACAGCCTGGTGACAGACGGACAGACAGCCGGACAGCGGAGTCTTAGTAATAGGGTCCCTTTGGGTACGGAACCCTAAAAAAGCAACATTGAAAGCGACAATGATGGTAGTGCTGTTTTTGATAAACACTAAGACGTCTATAGATGAAGCGGTACTAATGCGAACATACATTTCACAATTTCTTATTATAACTTAGGAATCTTTATAATTGCTTTTCCGAATACCGTATTTTTATTTAATATTAAACAAACCTCACAAAGATCAGTAGAGATTTTTCTGTAATATCTATTTTCAATACATGTCGGCAATAGTAGCTCCATCTATTAACAATTTACAGGGACTAGAATAAAAAAACTATTTTTGTATTAATGATATACATTATTGATAATAGAATAGCTCAAATATGTAACGTATTTACGTGATAGATGCTGTTACTTAAAGAGAAACAACTACACAAAACGATGACAAATATATTCACTAGATGGCGACACCTGCATCTAATTTTAAAAATAATTATATGATTATACATAATTCAAAAGCATGCCTTGTGACTCACTGTTCTGTACTTAAACCTAATCTTTCGTTAACAATCCACACTTAAAACTTATCATTTGAAAATAAATTATATTAATTTGTATATTTATGCATTTATGATCAAAAACATTGAACAGTCGTAAGAGGAAAACCTAGGCGAACGTTTCTCGATCAGATCGGAGTCGTTCTGGACAAAGGCCAGGTTAAGAGCTCCTTGAACCGACGGGCGTGTATAAGGAATGTGATGAAAGTGAATGAAGCCAGAGAAGTGTGTCAGGATCGTAGCAAATGGAAATGCGTAGTCTCTGCTTACCACTCTGGGAAACAGGCGTGTGTATGTATGTATGATCAAAAAGATTGGGAAAATATTAAAAATCAAAACGCAAAATAAAAGTATCTGGTTGCGAAAAAGATACTAGTGTTGATACGTGTAAAAAAATATATGAATGTGTAGCTTATGATATACTAGCTTTACTTTGATGGCAACAACATCATTAAAAAAAATCACAGTACTTATTGTAAAACCTTCAAAGTCTTTTCGTGTTCTATTTAAATCTCATATTGTCTGGTCTTCTGACAAAGTACGCTACTTTATCAATAGGCACCTTGTATTCGTGCATCCATCGGTTTCCTTTACGAAGAGATCCATCGATACCATCTTTCCAAACGCCAGTTGGAAGGTACACTGAAAAAAAACATTTAAAATTAGTTTTACATTGTAAAATTATTACTACTACTTCTAAACTACTAGTAAACTCACTAACCTATATAAGTAATTTGACGTTCATAAGTGTTACTTCGTAACCTAAATGAATAAATTATTGTTGACACCGACTTACGGATTGCATCATCGGTCCTAGGGCATAAGTATATTATATATAGCTATAGGTAGTAGAGCCTCGCTGATTTCAGCATAAATGGGCCGGCTCGACCGGGGAAGGACTACCCTCTCACAGAATATCGACGTGAAATAGCAGTATTCCTACTGTTGTGTTTCCTTCGGCGAGTGAGCGTGCCAGAGGCCCAATCATCCTCTTTCCCCTTCCCGCTTCTTCTCCTTCCCACTTCCTTTCCTAAAGGGTTGGCAACGCGCAAGTGATGCCTCTGGGTCGCAGGCGTCTATAGGCTACGGTGACCACTTACCATCAAGTGGACCGTATGCTCGTTTGCCACATCAGTAGTATAAAAAAAAAACTTTGTCGTGCAATCTAGGAAGACAAAAAGTTTTTGAATTCTTCTGTCTAGAAATTCTTTATAGCAGCACGGCTTCTAGTATTATACTCGTCAGATAGCAGTAAGTGACCCTTAGTAATAAAGGGTGGCTCCTCATTACACGGAAATTAAAACTATAACTAGTGTCAAATGACTGCAAAATACATTCATCTTCGTCCGTCATGCTTGAGTTCTTTACTACTCATCCCACAGGATCAATGAGGCAGCTTATCCTATTAACGTAAAATATTATACATACCGTCCCTGGCAGTCTGACCCCTGTTCAATATAGGAGCGACGACGATTTCACCACCGATGGCAAATTCATCCTGAACGGGCATAGGAGCTACGTCGTTGCCGCTTATCAACCACAGTGGTCTGATGAGAGGCAGCCCTTCTTCTAATGCTTCACGCTTGTATTTTAGCAGCAATGGAGTCACCTAAGAATTAAAACCCCTAAGTGTCACATATTTGTAAGAGTGTTAAGAGTCTGCCTATGTGAATTATGGTCAAGACTTTGTCAGTAGCAGCACGGAATTTGGAACTGGCCCCAGCAGGTTCACAGTATAACGTGGCAACTAAAGTCATACTTTGTGAAATTTAGATATCATACTAATACCGTTACCGTTCCTTTGGAGAATATAGACGGGAGACTATGAATGTAAAGATGTGAGTTTGTTCAGAAAAATAGGGTAAATTGCGATCCTTACGCAAGACTGGGATTTCGCACACATAGACGCCAGAGCAATGCCAAATTAAAGGATACTTTTTTAATTAAAAGATAAAAGGGCTACGTACTCTAACAGACGTTAGTATACGTAGCTCTTGGTTAAAAAAATTTAAGAGAACTATAGATACTCACCAGATCCCTTCTAGTTCCTGTCAGATTTTTCGCCACCTCCAAGATACTCTCATCATTATATTTACTTGGCAAGTGCGTAAACTTCATCACTGGTAGGAATGTCGCCATTTGCAACCATCTCAAATACAACTCTCTTTCTGGCAACTCTATCCCATTCTCTTGTGTAGCATTCGAAGGTTCCATTAGCCCTTTAGACGATGGCAAGAACTGCTCACTGCCTGGCCAATAAATATCTCCACCAACAGCCCCAGGCATTATAAATGGAAAACCATTTACACCATACGTCAACATTGTCGGTATAACAGATCGTAAAGCTTCCCAAGTTGATTCAAAAGGTGGTAACGAGACAAATATAGGTGGTCGAGGCAAAGACACTGCTGAAGAAACACCAATGATGTTTAAGGTCTTTTCAAATGTCTTGGTAAAGATCTTCTTGTACTGATCAGGGTTGGTCAACAGTTTCTCGCAACGATAGTAGTGAGGCATATCGTAAGCTGTACCCAAGTCTAAAAAGAACGAGTCGATATGATATTCATCTATGACGGCTTGCAGTTTGTCCAAGAACCATGGAACTGATCTATTGTTGGTTATATCTAGAACACCAGCACTTGCCAATGACTTGAACCTGGTTAACGCTGGAATACGTCTATCACTGTTCCTTTCGCTAATGAGCAATCTTTTCTGGACACATTCTGCAAAATTCTTGCTCTCAGTGCTTATGAAAGGTTGTATCGTAAACGCTACCTTGAAGCCTCGTCTATGCAACTTATCAACAGTAGTGTTCAAAGTTTCAAAGCGACTAGTATCAACAGACAAATCACCTATTTCATTCTGCCAGTGTTCGTTGATCAAAACATGCCCCTGTTTTAGAAATCCTAGATTAATAACATCTTCTGTGTATTGGGATATCGTTTCTGCTAGTAATTCGTGCTTAAACCTGGGTGCTATCTGCCATACTGGTTCCGATATCAATGATTCCAATGTTTGCATGTCAGTCGGTTTCAAGCCGTCCCACAAAGGCGCTCTTCTGTGACTATGTAACGAAGAATGTAAGGAAGTCATATCTTCTGACGTGCAAATGTTATACTTCATTTCTGGAAACACTGTGAGCTTATTCGGGTAGGCGAATTCATGGTACATGGCTTTTAAGCAGATTTTTTTGCCGCCTTTATTGACGGAGATGTGTAGTGGCGTCTCATCATCAATGATGATGGCTGCACCTTTCGAGTTGATGAAGTATCGTGTCAAGGCATTCGACCATTGGGCTTTCTGCATGTCACCAGTGATGAATGGCGTGTAGTCCATGAAGCCTTCATTGATTGGCCAAGATACGTTGATAGATTGGGCGCCTCCGTACCAATTAACTTTAGTGTCACCCCAGTCAAAGCAATCATTTGGATGAACATCTGAAATCATTGAAAATAATATTATAATATCTTTCTATAACCACCCAAGCATTTGAAACGTGGCATTTGTGGCGAAGGGCTGTCACTGATAAGTAATTTTTATTAAATATGCAACGGCAACTAAAACTAGTTAGTTCTTTAACATTTTAGTTGTGAATATTTTTAGTTCAAATATTCTGATCTTATACGAAATTAAGGAGTAAATTCGTGATTTCTAGTATAACATCACGACTGATATGTTTTACATATTTATCTGAAATATAATACAATCACTAATCACCAATATTTTGATTTTATAAATCAGATGCCAGCATATTGGTCATGAAGCGGCGTATGAAATGATATTAAAAAAAATCTGATATGAAAGCGTAATTACACTGTGCCTTACCTCAGTAAGAGAATATTATAAATAAGCGAATAATAGAGATAAGGCGCGCAGTGATATGGATCCTGCTAAAACTTGTAACAGCCCGAGCAAGCCAGCTAAATAGCTCTATGTTATTTATGTTTATGTTCCCGCAGTGAGTAGAATTTTCTGAATAAATTGAATATACCCACCATTTCTCAAAGCCTTCCAGTGCACGGAGTAACAGGTAGTGTTGTCTGCGCCAGGGTCATGAGGCAACGACTTGAGGTAGAACCTGAGCGTGTGCAGCCACTCGAGACATTCGGAGCCGTCTTGACGACGGTGCTCTGGGAGACAGGGGTACGCCTTCACCTTCCCATGGATGTTTACAGCTGAAAATATAACGTTAGGTCGTTAGCAGTGTTACATTATTTTGTTCACAGGTTTAGCACTGTAGCTATTCCTAATATCCATAGTACCACGATTTTAGTAGTCCTTTCTTCACTGCGATGAGAGTTGTATGTAAGTTCAATGCTCCAACGATAGAAAAATGTTGTTTGTCAGATTATTGTGTCGAGTCTAAGTATTTTTTTAATCCATTGTTTGATTTTTGGTAAAGTGCCCTAGTGAAACAGATATTATTCTGAGAGTTTTTATTTTGGAACAAAAATGACCTAGCTACCAAACTATGCCGAGTTTCAGGGATTTCATCTAACAAGTGACAAAAATGGTGATTACCATTTTTGCTAAGATTAATCTTAGCATGCGCGCTTTTCCGTCCGTTTCTACATGTAAGTGGGTGCTCTACCCAGTACAGAAATAATTACTAGAACCAGCAATTTCTATGACAAATTCTGTAGCGTTGATCTTACCTAAACTAGCTCTCAATATCTCAACATCATCCTTATTATAGATTCTGATCAATCTCTTCGGCTCGTTAAACTGCACGTTGTTGAAGTAGGCCTTGGTCTGAGCCTGCTGATGATACAGCACGTACGCGAAACCCACGAAGAACACTACAGCCAAGAACATCAGCCCTACGAAGGCACGCAGCTTGTAGTCTGTAGGTTTCTTACGGATCTTCTGAGGGATGCTCTGCAATAATAATATAATAACAATATCAGCCCTATTTATAAACTGTCACACTGCTGGGCACGGGCCTCTTCTCAGTGTGAGAAGGGTTAGCCCATAGTCCACCACACTGGCCCAATGATTAGCAGATTTTACACATCTTCGAGAACATTATGTAAATTTATGTAAAACTCTCAGACACGTGGGTTTCCTTACGATGCTTTCCTTCACCGTCAGTGAGTGATTTTTAACACGCACATAACTTCGAAAAGTTAGAGCTGCGTGCCTTGAGATCGATACAGACGGGCGTGTATGAGGAATGTGATGAAAGTGAATGAAGCCAGAGAAGTGTGTCAGGGTCGCAGCAAATGGAAATCCGTAGTCTCTGCCTACCCGTCTGGGAAACAGACGTGAATCTATGTATGTATGTGCCTTGGGATCGATTTGAGATCTCTGTGTGGCAAATTAGGCTATCGCTGCTATAGTAAGTTACCGAAATTGTAATCCAATACCAATTTTAAAGTAGTGCCAGTGAATTTCTGGTAGATGACTTCTTATAGACTTAACCTATTGTCTAAAGCTAGACTAATAATAATAATTGTTTATTTGTTCTCTCACACAGTACATAATATTTGACATCATAAGCAAACAATTCATACAAGAAAGCAGCGAATGTATAGTCTGTGTGGGAGGCTGGTCTCTGTACTAGGAGGTCCTGTATTACAATATAATTTAATTCAAAAATATAATTTCAACATATTTATCTTTATATATATAAATCTTCTGTGCGTGTGTTTGTACTTAAACTCCTCCTAAAGGGCTGGACCGATTTTGATGAAATTTTTTGTGTGTTTAAGTGGATTCGAGAATGGTTTAGAATTGTTTTTTTTTTCGTTTGTACAGGACAACGTCTGTCGGGACAGCTAGTTAACCAATAAATCTTAACGCTTATGAATGGGTCTTAGTAGAGATTAGAGATATGATTTTTGACTTTTTTCTATTTGGTATAAATATAAACACTAAACAGTAACGTTTAAGGCGCTGGCTACAACAAACTGAAACTAATGAAATAAAACCTGTGACCTCAAAGTCGAAAGTCATGTTTACACTAGAACCTCTCATTAAAAATGTGATGGTGTAGTGTGCCACCAACAATCTGACTTACTTACTATTCTAGAAACATGGCGCTACTGTAACACTCTCTTAGACTAAACTACTAGGCCAAGCTATCGAACTTCAAATTTACATACATATATACATAGATTCACGCCTGTTTCCCAGAGGGGTAGGCAGAGACTATGGATTTCCATTTGCTACGATCCTGACACACTTCTCTGGCTTCATTCATCTTCAAATATACTTCACAATAACATTATTATCCATTTTAAACTGTAATATGTAACAGATTTTACCTGCAGTTTCTCTCTCAGTAGACTAGCGAGAGAATTTACGGAGGTGACAGAATTACTAGGCGAATAGTCGTCGTCGTCCATGCTGAACTCCGACCTGCCGAATCGTCGAGGAGCCGTCGATTTGCGCCGAGGGGACCGAAGAGGACTCCTTCAACAAACATAACAAAATACTTTAATTTTACATGTATGGTACATAGTATAATAGGGACACGCAGATATATTCATTTATTATAACCATGGAACACATCCTAACTAATATTATAAAGCCGAATGTGAGTTTATTTATTGCGCTTTTACGCCTTAAATACTCGATCGATCACCATAAAATATCGCATAGCGTTGTCAGGGGTACAGAAAAGGACATAGAGTATCTTTCATCCATAAAAAGGGGCGGGTCGGATGCTAGTTCCTGATACTCTCTTTAGCGGTTATTAAGGGGGACAAAATTTCGTTGTTTTTTGCGTAGGACGCACCACTCCTGAGATATTGTTAATATTCTAAAAAATAATAATAAAGCGTGGATGACGCGAGTTCCATGATTTTTGTTCACCCAAGAAGTGCTCAACGCGCCTAAAAAAGTTTTCACTTCAACAAGGAATCACTCGTACACTAACTAATATTATAAATGCGAATGAAAGTTTGTTTGATACGCTTTCACGCCTTAACTACTCGAACGAGCATCATGAACTTTCGCATACACATTATTAGACATACAGAAAAGAACATACGGTACCTTTAATTCAGCATAAAGTACTGTTCCAGAGGGATACGAATTTATTGATAAAATTTACATAAATACGAGCAAAGCCGCGGGCTAAATCTAGTACATGATCTTCAATCTCCAGATTTTTTAAACAAAAGATTGAGTATTGATTTCTGGCCGACGCGATTTACGTTTTACTTATGTAAGTATTTTGAAAAGCAGAAGACAAAGATATGTGGCGATTAACCTACCGACAAAAGTTCTCAAACTAAAGAATAAGAAAAAATATTGGTGTTGTCTTTGGGGACTGCCGATGGAAGTGAAAACTTTAATCCTTGATTATAAACACTTCTGAAAAAACAAAAAAAAAAGGGGGACGGGTCAGATGCTAGTTCCTGATACTCTCTTAGGTGTTATTATTTCAAAATTGCTTTATTTTTTGCGTAAGACGCACCATTTCTGAGATATTGTTAATATTCTAAATTCCATGATTTTTGTTTACCCAAGAAGTGCCCAACGCGCCTAAAGTAGTTTTTACTTCGAAAAAATATCTGGCAGAGTACAAAGACTTGAGTTTTATTTATATACCTTGGAATATCGCCGATGCCGGCCGGTACACTCAATCCAGCCATTCTCGGTCACTGTTTACACTCTACTATCAACGTTCAGTCTACATTAGAACTTCTCGTGCGACGTTATCAAAAAAAATATTCGTCTTCTTGACGTCATCCGTAATAACAACAATAATAATCACATTTAAATATAAATAATTACACTGCAAAACAAATCCTACTTATATAGTTCATGTGAAAATATGTGAAGATGTTTGTAACTCAATTATACCTAAACTGTTGAACAGATTTGGGTGGAACTTTGTATACAGATCGATCTTCTTCTTCTCCTTAGCCTTTATTATTCCCAAGTCTCTTGGGGTCGGCTTTCTAGTCTAACGGGATTTGACTGGATATCAGTTTTTACACGGAGCGACTGCCATCTGACCTTTGCAACCCGAAGGCTAATGATACCCTAGAGCTAGACCAGTGTCAGGATATTAGAGGGCACTGACTTCCCAATAACGACTGCCATAGATGTTCATGGCAGCCGGGATCGATGGTTTAACGTGCTCTCCGAGGCACGGAGCAGGCGATAATTGTCAATAAATACGCACATAATTTCGAAAAGTCATATAACTTCCCAAAGTCAGTGGTGCACGACGTGGCCCCTGGGTTCGAACCCGAGACCCTCTGCATTGCAGTTTTTTGGTCTCCCCACTGAGCTATCGCTACTGTATACAGAGAGATCATATCTTTTTTTTCAACGATAAGAGAATTTTTGCAACATTTTTCATTGCTGCTCTACTCCTATTGGTCGTAGCGTGATGTTATATAGCCTATAGCCTTCCTCGATAAATGGGCTATCCAACACTAAAATATTTTTTTCTATTCGGACCCGTAGTTCCTGAGATTAGCGCGTTCAAACAAACAAACAAACTTTTCAGCTTTATAATATTAGTATAGACTTTCCCTATGTGTATCCTACGGGATCGCATATCTATACAAATAAATAAAATTCTTGTGTCTGTTTGTAATGTGAAAATAAGAGCTTTTTATCTAATGCATATGAAAGTATATAAGGTACCTATACTAAAACATCTACTTTTAAAATTTTTGTCTGTCTGTCTGTTTGTTCCGGTTAATCTCCGAAACGGCTGAACCGATTTTGACGGGACTTTCACTGACAAATAGCTGATGTTATAAGGAGTAACGTAGGCTAATTTGATTTTAGAAAAAAAATAGGATTCCGCGGAGACAAACACTTTTTTAGTTAAAATCTACACAGACGAAGTCGCAGGTAACAGCTAGTATGTAATAAAGTGGTGATAACGCAACGAGTCACGCATTGATTTTGCTTCCAAAAGGTCGCAGGTTCGAAACCCCTCCATTGTAGTACCGACGTGAGTCGTGAACCCACTTCTAACACAAGCATGCATAACTGAAGGATCAACAATGATACAAGAATACTAGTCATTTATAACCCAAATTGCTACTAATCTTTCTAAAAGCAAAAAATATTTATTTCGGGGTATTTTAATTAAGTAATTATTCTTCCTACTTTTAAACTAAAGAACTGTCTACCAAATTAATCATACTCTGTAATAAGGTAATAACCAAACATTACATAAAAAGTCTAAATAATACACAAAACGATATCTCGTGTTATATAAACAAACATATAATGTACATTCAACGACAGAAGTAGCTAAATATTAAATACTAGATGTTCCCGCGGTTTCACTTGCGTTTATCGTTACTGCGCCCCCCCCCCTCACCCCCCTGTGGGTCGTAACGTGATGTTATATAGCCTATAGCCTTCCTCGATAAATGGGCTTTTCAACACTGAAATAATTTTTCAATTCGAATCAGTAGTTCCTGAGAATAGCGCGTTCAAACAAACAAACTCTTCAGTTTGTTTGTTTTATAATATTAGTATAGACTAGATGTGCCCGCGGTTTCACCCGCGTTAATGATTACTGCGCCGCTCCCATGGGTTTTAGCGAGATGTTATATAGCCTATAGCCTTCCTCGATAAATGGGCTATTCAACACTGAAATAATTTTTAAATTCGAACCTGTAGTTCCTGGGATTAGCGCGTACAAACAAACAAACAAACAAACTCTTCAGCTTTATAATATTAGTATAGATAATAATGTCTTCCAGACCGAAGATCGAGACAGATCACGCTACGACCCACAGGGGCGGCGCAGTAATCATAAACGCGGGTGAAACCGCGGGAACATCTAGTTTTATGATATAGCAATTTAAAATTTCACAAATGTTTATCAACTGTACAAACACGTCCAAACATAGATATACCTAACTATTTAAGATAACGGTCAGAATCTAAACAAACATTGTGTGTTTTGAGAACAACGCTTGCACCGAGACACTTCGGCGTGATAATGAGGAAACTCATTTACCTAGGTTATCGCCCGTAATTCTGATAAACGTATGTGACTGGAGTCTCTCTGGCATTTGATCTTATCAGCTCAAGTGCGGATGGCATACTTAATTACGTAATTGTACTATATAAACTACAATATCGTTATCCGTATTAATTAATTTATTCAACTAACAAACCCGGCAACAACTTATACTACTAAAGTGGCAAACAAGCATACGGCCCACCTGATGGTAAGTGGTCACCGTAGCCTATAGACGCCTGCGACACCAGAGGCACCACTTGCGTGTTGCCGACCTTGTAAAAACCTTTTAACGCCCTTTTTGAAGAACCCCATACTGTAGTCTTGTGGGAAAACCTGGTCAGGGAGTTCAATCCACAAGCTGAGCGTCCGCGGAAGAAAATTCCTTTGGAACCGCTTGATGCGGCACCAATTGTTCTGTCCGAACAAATCGATCGCAGCGCTACCTACCGGGTCCAATTGTGAATCTTAACCATCCAGAAACACAACAATACATACAAAAAAAATCATCAAAATCTAACCAGCAGTTAATGAGGAGTTCTGTGACATACACACTAACAGAAGAAATATTTATATGATTCCGTCATTGACATCTATTCGATGACAATATGAATCTGTCGGGTCGCTTAGGTCAGTACATACTAGTAAAAGTAAATTGAGGCTAATAATTAGTCATTTACAAATAGCAAATCTCAAAAAATTACAGAGAATTTTCAATTTACAAAAAATCATCTAAATTCGCTTACAGGCGACCACAAATTCCTGAATTTACATCCCAGATCAGGTAGAGTTTTATAATATATAATAATAATAACATTTATTTCGGATATAAAAACTCCATATTTTGTTAATTATATTAATAGTAGCACAGGTACTGTATAAATTGCTGAGTTAAAGACATTCCAGTGGACCCTTTTACGTGGAAATTAGAGATAACTGGTAAACTAAGGGGATTATTAAGCCTCTGACTACCCAACCGAACATTACTAGCATGGCATAAGTATGTAGTCCCATTGAAATTAATCTACTTTATACGGATTTAACTTCTTGAACGTCTAGGAGAAATACGTAAAAAATAATTAAAAATTCATCGTGCAAACAATATACAAACGGACAAATGTATGTGCGCTCGACACTTGACTTATTAACAAGTGTGCAGCGGACATACATTTGTCGTTTTTTTTTTGATGACTAATTTTTGCGCACATCGTATGTCCGCTCGACAGTTGACGGGTTAATAGGGGTTTATTTAAAAACACTAAATTTGGATAATTTTAAAAATTTTTAAACTACTACCTACAACTATTATTTTTTATTACTATTCAACTATGAAAAAAAAATCATATCTTTTTTTAGCCAGAGAAGTGTTTCAGGATCCCTCTGGGAAACAGGCGTGAATCTATGTATGTATGTATTAAACTATTTAAATTATTAAACAATTTAGATTTAAACTTTCCTGACGTTTCGGTTGCTTTTCAACAGCCATGTTCACAAGGAGAAAAGAAGGCTTTTATAGAAGGCTTACAGACTAATAATACATTTATTATTTAAACATGAATAAATAAGGTTGCTTATTATAACAAGCCTCCGCACATATAAAAGAACGTAGGTCCCAATTTTTTGTGACAATAGAACGGATATAAAGTCCCAAAAATAAAACATTCAATGAATCTATGTAATTTTGTCTATCCCGTTTAAGACGTGCTTTAGATTTACGAAATTAGCCTCTAAATAAGGAAACTAATCTGGCTAGATTGCGTGACTTATAGCGGCTTAACTGTCCAAGGTGAACGCCTGTGATACTGAAATATATTTCTACTGTATAGGTACGGCTAAGAGATACCCACCTACTACACTTGTTCAATGGCTTAGACGAAATTCAGATGTTGGTTTTTGATACTATTTCCAAACATACCAACTCAAATTATATACGGTTTCTAAAAGACAGATGAACATCATTATAAATTAGTTAACTAATAGTCAAACGGATGTCAATTGCTAGAAAAAGGTAATTTTATTTACAACACCTAATTAAATCATTTGACAGAAGTTTGATAAGCCTTTCGGAAACCAGCTAGTGGAACAAAGACCCGTTTCTTTCATCCTAATCTAAGAAATGGCCTCTGCGACTGCACCATCTATACTAATATTATAAAGCTGAAGAGTTTGTTTGTTTGTTTGAACGCGCTCATCTCAGGAACTACTGGTTCGAATTGAAAAATTATTTTAGTGTTGGATAGCCTATTTATCGAGGAAGGCTATAGACTATATAACATCAACATATGTGTGTGTGTGATGTTCACACTACGACCCACGGGGGCCGCGCAGTAACGATAAACGCAGGTGAAACCGCGGGAACATCTATAAACTTATATTGCAATTGTGCGATAAATCCCGTGTCATAACACTTGACGACAGGCCATGAGGTCTGAGGTCCTATTCTCGGGTCTAAAAATTCTCAAAAGCTGACAAAATGACGTTTTCGAAACTTCGACATATTTTTTTTTTGTGTGTGTTAGTTGTTGGACTCAGGCGGCCTTGACAACTTTACGCGGACTGTGGGTGAACGCAGAAGGCTCCCAACCCATTGCCCTTGTCATCTGTGGTGTAGGACCTAAAAATATACCTTAGATATGTAATTTAACCTCTACCTTCGCTTACGGAGATTACAGGCTTGAGTCTATGTATGTATGTCACCAAAGAACTCCTCTGTTGTAGGAAAGTACCATCTCAAAACCGGCTGTAACTTAATTCGCTCTAATCTACTCAAACACTATAATCTACCTATTAGCAAACGGTTTACTTCCATCATACATGGTCATTATATCCTAACTAATATTATAAATGCGAATGTAAGTTTGTTTGTCTATTACACTTCACGTCTTAAGCCTGCGCCGAGCGTAAGACGCGGTTGGACTGAATGACAGAGCTCGATATTCAAATCGGCGCGCGGCCGCTATAGTAAAATTGTATGGAGGATTTGAAGTGCTTTTTTTGATAAATATGTATATTTATTGTCAACCAATAACTTAAAGGACGGACAAATTGTAATATAACTATTTATGTTTCGTTTCGTAAAATAGGATAGATTTCTACTGTTATAATCTAAAAAATCACTTAATACGAGCTTACGTTTTTGCATTTTTCGTGCAAATTACCGTAATGTTGTAGGTGAAAATATTAATTATTTAAAGTTAACACGGAGAAATTGTAAACACGTTCATTGTTATGGTAAATGTATATATTATATTTGTATTAAACAAAAATTGTTGATTTTATCAACTTAACGGTGACTGCCTGTTTTGGCACACTTCGCGCAGGCGCAGGCTTAACTACTCGACCAATCATCTTGAAATTTCTCATACACGTTGTCAGGGGAACAGAAAAAGACATAAGATACCTTTCATCCAAAAAATAGTACTGTTACTAACCTAATCTAATCTAAATTCACGCGAGTGAAGCCGCAGACAAAATCGAGTAGAACTAGGTATATTCAAACAATTTATCTGCTGTTTTATGACAGACAATTTGAGATGTAATGTAGGTCATCGTAGCAATTATAGTCTGTGGAATCCTACTAAAATTAAAGATGTGAAAGTTTATGAAGATGTTTGAATAGTTTTTTAGTCAAAAACTTTGGTCACGACACAGCGCGCGATCTAGTGGCCGACTGGTTGAACTATTTGTCAATGAAGGACTGATTGCCATACAAATAAAACTACAACTATTCTGCATTTATTAAATATTGTCTAAATAAAACCACAACTGTATTTGTATATATATCAGCGTTTTGTTTTACTTTCGCTGGTGACGAAACCATATCGCAATTTAAGTGGATGGTATAACGCCATCTATCGAGCGTCATGACAAAACTTTACACAACAATTAATTCAATTTATATTGCGCTAGCTTTTTCGACGGCTTCGTTTACTCGGGAACAGTCCTTTTTTCTGGATGAAAGATACCCTATGTCCTTGTCTGTACCCCTGACAACGTGTATACCAAATATCATGATAAACTTTTAACAAAATAACGCATTTACACTTGCATCAATGAGTAGCGCTGCGCCATCTAGGCTTTTATTTTTTTGTACGCACACATACAAATATGATGGATCATAAACTCAGTCATAAACTCTAAGGTTACTGATAGAGTTGATTACTACTTACATTTTTTAAAAATTACTCTTTGACTTTAGGACAGGATTAACAGTAATGTACTTGAAAACTTTGTAATAAAACCACTTTCTGCCGATTTTACACTTATTTGGATTTTATATAGCTGATTTTATATATTCCGTTTTAGTTTTTTGAGCTAAAAATCATAGGACCCGCGTCATCGTCACGCTTCATCATCGTCACGCTTCCACGCTTTCCATTTTTGAATTAGTGTAGAATATTAACAATACCTCAGAAATGGTGCGTGCTACGCAAAAAATAACGAAATTTTGACCCCCTTAATAATTCTTAAGAGAGAACTTTTTTTATTTATGAATTACTCCTAAGAAGATATCAGGAACCCGACCAGCCCGTTTTATTTTTTATTGTTTGTAAAGAAGTGTTTTTTTTTCATTGTTAAATAATGCATGCCGTGGCAGCCAGTAAGTAAGGCAGTACGTAATGTATCCGTATTTATTATCACAATGCTTTAATTAGTGTATGCTTTGTTGGTTGTCCATAAATAAACAAATAAAAATAATCCTATACTTATAGAAATGTAACGCTCTGTAATCATTTAAATCAATCAATTGAATACTTTCGAGATTTGTGGATACAAACAAACAGAAATTGAATGTTGTGTATCCTTTTGCCTTCTCGTTCTTTTCTGTGCTCTGAGAACGTGTATGCGATAGAAAACAAACAAACTCACATTCGCAATTATAATATCAGTTAGGATAGGATATGTTAACACGTTCAGCGCCACGTATACATAATATATACCCTAGTGAAACTCTCACAAGCCAGTGGATATCTGGTTGTAAACCAGTTGTTGAGTAGTCAATTTCAGAGGCCAGTGCATCAGTAAATATACACCGCGCCGAACATTTTGTACCCTAGATACACCAAATGATTTGTGAGGGCCCGGGCCCGGCTACAAAGACGTCATATACAAAATGTTCGGCGTATAACTAGAAATACACTGGCCTATGAGAATTGCTCTAGGGTGTATAATGATGCTGGGACGGGATGGTGATTGCTAACGCGACCCCATCCCGCCCCACCCCGTCGGCGGAGGGACTGCTCACCCCAGGTTTTTAGTGTGTATACCGACCCCCTTCAGGGGCGGAGAATCTCACATAACCAGCACAAAGGACATCATGCGTCAAAAAAAAATTGTTTATAATAATATATACACGTGGTGCTGAGCGTGTTAAAATGTGACTGTATGCTCTATCGCACTTCGACGAGCACACATGTCGTTGCTCTACTTTATTTTTCTGTATTTACAATGATAATGATGCCTACAGTATATTTTTATGCACAAACAATTAAACCTGCTATTTGTTCAAATCTCATTATATCTTGGATTATGTCTTACAGATACAAACGACAATTGTTTGATGTTTGTTCTGTTCAGATGATAGATGTTTTATTTAAATACTACGAAGGTCTTTGGTCGTAAGTTTACTATTAATCGTAAGAGCCTGGGTTCAATTCTCGGTTAAGACAAAGTGTGATTGATGGTTAACCACTTAAATGAGCTCAGTGGTCGATTGCGTTGTTATTGTCGAAAATCAAGCAGCACTGAGTACCGAGCATGTTCAGAGTAGAGTGATTTTTACCTACGCTACCAAAACTTAAAATTTCTTTAGCTAAATCTAGGTTTAGTAACATAGCCGTCCGAGAAAATACCTGTACTTTTACCGAGACCCTGTATTAAATTATTACGGTAAGTAAGGTTTAGTAACTTTGAACCACATGTTTCTGCTTGCAGTTTCGCCTGCTATAGAAACGCTAATTGGGATAAAAAAGGGATTAAATATAATGACTACCAAAAATAGTAATTGCACACCAAAATATGCTTACTAAAATATATCGTAACGAGCATCTATACGCCTCAAATCACTGCATTCCGTCTCGGAAGGGTCATGTAGGTTATGTTAGGTTCCTTCTTAAACGCACCCAAAAATAGGACTTCGTCGACTTATTTTGATCTCTTTGCTGCGCAATTAATATTTTTGTTATTAAAATGCAGTTTTAATTTTGGTGATCATTTACTATTTTTGTCTGTTATATTTTACTACTAGCTGTTACCTGCGACTTCGTCCGCGTAGATTTTAACTAAAAAGTGTTTGTCGCCGCGGAACCCAACTATATTTCTCTGCCCAAGTTACTTAAATGGCGTAGTTTTTATAGTGTAAAGCTAGATAATAGCATGGCTTACCCAAAAACAACATTTAAATATGCGTCGTTAGATTACACGCTGTCACAGAATGCGTAAGAAAAATAAAGATTCACAGCTCCTCCCCCGTAGGTGATAGCGTGATAATATGTAGCCTATATGTTGACCCGACCTGTTAGTAATATGCATGCAAAATTTTAAGTAAATCCATGCAGTACTTTTTGAGTTTAGCCCGGACATACATACAGACAAACAGACAAAAATTCTAAAAACTATATTTTTGGCTTCGATATCGATTGTAGATCACGCCCCAAGTATTCTTTTAAAAAAATATTCAATGTGCAGTTTTGACTTTCCTACGATTTTATTATATGTATAGATATCTGGTGATAAGTTAAACATAAGCCGATAAAAAGTAACCTATTTAGTAATCCAAGATATGTTGTGTTAAGTTTCATCCAAATTTATTCCACCGTTTACACATGACTAAGTGACAAACATACAAACATATTTACTGACTTTCACATGAATAATATTAGCAATCGCTTACCATTAGACGGGCGGACGAGGTAATTAAGTAAAATGCATAATAAATTGCTAATTAACTTAACAAAGATGCACATTTAAATCGTAAATGCTTCATGAATTATTCTAAATAGACTAGAACTTTCTTAGTCATTAACAAACAGAAATTATGCGACGTTGACGTATTTGTGAATTATTTGAATGATTCGCCATATTATCACGTTTTGTATATGGAAGACGCTGATACTCTCTTTGTTCATTATTATTTTTTATATATAACTTTTTTTTTTGTTTATATGTGTATTCATTAAAGATACAGCGATAGCCTAGTGGGAAACCATAGCACAGCCACGCAGAGGTCTTGAGTTGGATCCCAAGTCCAAGGTTTTTTTTTTTTGTTTTTTTTTTTTTTTGCTCGTCAAAATGACCACACTCCACCTGATGGTAAGCAGTCGTGTGGTCTAAGAGCAGTGGACTCCACATCGCCCCCACAGTAGCCGAGGCGATGTTGAGGTCTCTACTTTGACGGCCTGAGAAGATGCTTTTGTGTGATTATTAAAACATGTCTCAGAGTTCTTCATAATGTTCTCGGAAATAATATATGAAATCTGCCAACCCGCATTGGGCAAGCGTGGTGGACTACGGCCTAACGCTTCTCACATTGACAAAATGCTCTTGCCCAGCAGTGGGAGAGTAATACAGTGCTGATATTATTTATATTACGTTAAAAAAAAAAGGTAGGTTATGTAACAATATTCTATATTCTACCACATACACACAACACCATCTAGCCCAAACTAAGCAGAGCTTGTACTATGGGTACTAGACAATGGATAAACATACATATATACTATTTATTTTTTGTAAATACATACATATTATACATAGAAACACCCAGACCAAGACAAACTTCCATGTTTATGCACACAAATGTTTGACTTGTGCGGGAATTGAACCCGCGACCTCAGGCGTGACAGTCGGTTACACTAACCACTACGCCATCGAGGCCGCCGAATGGTCCCTTTTTCAAGTATTAAACTGTAATAAACTTACCATTGTAAATTGCCTTAAATATAATGTTGCTGCTCATTATTTTGAACGTTAAGTTTAACTTATGAAGTACAAAAAATGTCCTCTTACATAAAATCATATATACAATAACTAACAATAGTAAAACATTAAATTATTACCTGCAAGTTATCCTCAAGAGTTTTATAACACAAACTACGCACAAACACTATACACAAACAAAAATAAATTAATAAATTATACGTACGTCACTTTAAAACCGGCTTTATAATCGAGACTACTTATTCATTACATTTATTATAAGGAACATATAAAATTAAAAAGATGGCTCTATATCTATTCACTTTGAAAATTAAAAAGATCGGTACACTTTATTAGATTTTATTTTTATATAAAATCTTTAAATAAAAAAGCGCGGAATAAATTGTAGAGTCGTTTAGAAATTAGCGGACGCGCGCACGCGAGCAGCGTATACGGGATGTCAGACCGACCGGTATGCGCGCAGCTGTGCGTATGCGCAGAATAACGGTGCGTCTTTTACTATTATTGTTATACATTCGGGGAAGCTTTTGAATTTAACTTGGGAATAATAAAGGCTAGGGAGAAGACTTAAACAGCAAGCAAAACAAAAGGTACCTAATATCACAAAATAAATACGTAATTTATTTTGTGGTAATATTAACAGAAAAAATTACAATCTCGAAATTATGCAAAACGACAACAACAAAAAGTGCTATGTGCTATTCTAGCGTGACTTTTGATTTAATGATTTCATTTGATTTAGGTCCTTTATTTTATTTCTAAATACATTAAAATTTAGTTTTTTACACGTATTGAAAGAGAGAAGGTAAACATTTTCATTGTATTTGTAACAATAGATATTTTCATAAATAAATGTGATTGAGATCTTACTAATAAGGCAGTTTCCAAGATATGTAGACATGGAAGTGTGGGTATTTTACATTTTACCTATTGAGTCGCAGCTGCACAGCGGCGGCCAGTCAAAATAGGTTTTTAATTATGTCTGGCATTTCAAGACTTGATAGGGCTTAAACGTAACTCTTATGCTTTTCGGACTTGAAGAACTTATCGCCCAAGTGATCCCCCTGGTTTTGCTAGCATCCATTTCGGTATAATAAGTTTCGATGTAGGTCTACACCTACAACGAAACTAGTACCAGTAACAAAATAAAAGGAATACATATTTAACTAACTACGACCTAACTGGGTGGTTGCTGGGAGATGACTTTTTCTTTTTTTTTGTACTTTCAAGTTAGTTTATTATCAACTTAATGCATATTTGACATTGATATGCCCATGTTCAAAAAGATAAGCTGAGACTTCTGGTTGGATATGTGGCTAGTGTCCACACTTTTGGAATTCCCATTCTCTGTTATCAAGAGGACAAACTTGTCTGGTCTTTAGCCAACGTGAGATACAATGGAAGTGAAAGGCATTATTGCAAATACCCCATGCCACTGTGCATTCCTCACTTGTAGCATATGCCTGGTTAGCTTGACATTCCATGCATAGATCCATAATGTGGTTACGGCAGATCGCACAGTTATCTACCACGATATCCCAGGCCCAGAGAGCGACAGCATTCCACTTTTTGACTTCAAATCTCTTTTTATCACCTTTGCCACTACTTGAGGAAGCCATTTCGACTTCTTCTCAGTCTACATCCATTACAGAAGCCATATTTTTTTAGAAATACCTTATTTTCAAGAAATATTGTAGTAAGGAAATATTGTACACAAATTTGACAGAAATGATAGCGTCTTTCACGCGTCGCTGTTGTATACTGGCGCCTTAGTATACAAACCTAAAGCCTCAGCAGTGTCCTTACAACCACTTACCATAAGCCAGGCAGGCCGTTTGCTTGTCTCTTTTATTGGGTAAAAAATAAGTGTCACCTCCTAATTATGTTCTGCCGACCAGTCTTACTTGCTCTTGTAGTCTACATTGCGATATGGTAGTAGTTCCTTGGATAAGCTGTATCTGATTAGACTAAAAAGCCAACTTCAAATTAATTTACCATCGAACTTTGTAAAGTAAGTGCTCTGACACCCCTATACAAGGTAAATCTTACTTTGAGTGCCAGAGAATAAAACTACATGTGATTTGGAATGTATAAGAAATATTCTACAGTACTGTAGTTCCTAAAGTGTATTGTACAGCTTGGGAATAAAGAAATATTATTTTTATTCATTGTCTCTCCTTTCCTTCATGAGGAATTCCTTTCATTCAATGACGCAGAAAATTAGGAAAGCTGATCCCACCACCAAGGAGGACTTAAGTCAGGAGAGATCTCTCAGCTTTCGCTCGGCCTTATCGCACGTACATTTAGCGAATCACTAGTGTTCTTTCTTTTACCATATGTGTTCACGCGCTAACGCAACTAAATATACTGTGGAAAAGCAATTAATATTTATTGCTCGACTCTCTAGCGACCCGTGACTTCTTCTTCTCCCTAGCCTTTATTATTCCCAAGTCACTTGGGGCCGACGTGTCTGGTCTAACCCGATTTGACTGGATATCAGTTTTTACACGGAGCGGCTGCCACCTGACCTCCGCAACCCAAAGGCTAACGATACCCTAAGGCTAGACCAGTGTCAGGATATTATAAGGCACTGACTTCCCAATAACGACTGCCATAGATGTTCATGGCAGCCGGGACCGACGGCTTAACGTGCTCTCCGAGGCACGGAGCAGGCCATCATTATCAATTAATACGCACATAATTTCAAAAAGTCATATAACTTCCGAAAGTCAGAGGTGCGCGACGTGGGTTCAAACCCGAGACCCTCTGCATTGCAGTCTGTTGGTCTCTCCACTGAGCTATCGCTGCTATGCGACCCGTGACTACTAGGTGTTTATAGTAGGTATATATATTTTATTTATTTTACTCGAACACTTTGTTGTGTTATGGTTAAGCCTGGGTGTTATATTGTAATTATTTTCATACTTCAACTGTTTGATGTCGAAACGCTGAGGCTATGGGGTCTAAGAACTTGAGCTCTAGACCTACCATGAATCGTAAATGATAATAATAATTATACAAGTTTAACTATAGATTGCATTTTACTAAGCCATTAAACACCCAACCCCATAGATCAGAATAATTATATTCCATATGCAATATTCGCTTACGCCTGCCGTGACTAGTGTCTCATCTCACTAAAACTCTCGAAGAGCCTCTGCATGTTGAACCCATGTCCCCGTGTAAGCCTCCCAAAGGGCCGGGTATTTTCCTAACATATTAAGGAAATAACCGTGAAAGAGAAACAAATAATATTCTATCACATACACACAACACCATCTAGCCTAAACTAAGCAGATCTTGTACTATGGGTACTAGACAATGGATAAACATACATACACACTTACTTTTTTTGTATATACATACATATTATACATAGAAACTCCCAGACCAAGACAAACATCGTCCATGCACACAAATGTTTGACTTGTGCGGGAATTGAACCCGCGACCTCAGACGTGGCAGTCGGTTACACTAACGACTACGCCATCAAAGCCGTCATAATGAAATGCCGAAGTTTTGGACCTATTGTTGGTACTATTAGTACCATGCAACTCAGGAAGTAAAAGTGATCATCCTAAAAGCTACTGTGAAGTGGTCCGAACAACGAAAGGGCCACAAAAATTGCGCTCCAAGCGATGAAAGTATCAAGAAAGATCAAGACAAGGAAAGTATCAACTTTCCATAAGAATCGACAACTCACTAACGACCCTTTCCTTTTTTTTGTGTGTTAGTTGTTAGCCTCAGATGGCCTATACAACTTTACGTGGACAGTGGGTGACCGCAGAAGGCTCCCAACCCGTACAAACGACACTTTTCATATCACAAGCATTTAAAGCTTACAGTAACCGCTTACCAAGCAGTACAGCCTGCTTAATAACCGCATCAAAACGACAACTAAAGGTGAATGTTCTCAATTGAGAAATGTGTTGCAGTGTGCGACCGGCGCGGTGGCGCGGTGTTTCGCAATGCACCGCGCGGTCATCGTACTGACTTCCTTATTAACTCTTGATTTAGTGCAACACCCTCCTCGGACATATAAGTAGTCAGGACCTAGATTTGATGTGCCTCTACACTACGAAAGGAATTTAGGTCAAGAAGAGTTGATGTTTAAGAAAACAGGGTAATAAACTGTACAGTTCTTTCTTTTTTAATCGACTTCAAAAAGAGGAAGAGGTTATCAATTCGACTGTTTTTTTTATGTGTGTTACCTCAGAACTTTTTTCTAGGTAAACCGATTTTCATGATTATTTTTTTATTTGAAAGCTGATGCTTAGATAAAGATCTGACCAGTAGTTTTCGAGTTATCCTAATCCTAACTAATATTATAAAACCGAAAATGAGTTTGTTTGTTTGTTACCTTTTCACGCCTAAACCACTGAACCGATCATTCTGAAATTTTGCATATACGTTGTCAGGTGTACAGAAACGGACATAGGCTACCTTTCATCCCGAAAAAAATTACTGTCCCGAGGAAAACAACAATAACGTTCTTATGATAATAGATGGCGCCACGTCTTTCAAATCATGATTGTTACAACACTTATTACAAGCAGAGTACAACCCGAATTGATTGTCAAATTCTAAATTAACGCGAGCGAAGCCGCGGGCAAAAGCTAGTCGATTATAATTTTTATTTATGACGACGTTATAATCATTTTGTAACTTTTATGAATATGGCCGTTAGTGTTTATGAAAACAGGAATATACATATACTGTGATATCCTTTCTCTTTTTCTCTTGAGATGAATCCTGAGATACAAGTACTAACTGGTTCAGGTATTTTTCAATGCTAAAATTTATTTCTTCTATTTATTTTATTATTTTTTTGAAGTGAAAACTTCTTTAGGCGCGTTGAGCACTTCTTGGGTGAACAAAAATCATGGAACTCGCGTCATCGTCACCGAACGCTTTCTATTTTTGAATTATTTTTGGTTTATAATTTGGTTTATAAAGAAGTGTTTATGATCAAGGATTAAAGTTTTCACTTCTATCAGCAGTCGCCAAAGACTGCCCCAATTTTTATTACTATAATAGTGAATTGACGTGTCCAAGAATTGTTTGCACATTTTTATGGAAATTGACTTTGACTTATCAATGGCTTTCTATGTATTGTTCCACAAACTACCACCATTGAGCATTATGTAATACCATATGTTTTGTAAATTACAGAGCAATAAATTATTATCATTATTATTTTCAGTGCCTGCCCTGTTGGTATTTTTTGTTAACTGCCAGCATATTTTTTGTAAACTGACCCCTTTAAATCGAGATTGAAGTACTTTTCAAACGGATTTTTTTGTAGTTTTTTAAAGAGTACTTTTTAAAACTATTTATATTATACTTTGAGCGCCGTTTCGGTGGCTTTTCACTAGTCTTGGAGAAGCTTTTTACCTTACTTTAACTTTATTTATATTTAAATTATATTTCTTTATTTATTGTAAGTATATTATATAATATTTTACTCAGTGACTATATTTATTTTTAGATATATGCAGAAGTTATTATTCCTATATCACCATTCACCAGTTATGTTTTTTAACTCAAATTATAGAAGACGGGGGGGGCTATTGCCATCTACCGAACACACTTACAGAGTTCCAGACACCGTAATACTAAGATATTTTTTACAAATACCTAATTACACTTCTCCAATCGTACCTTACAGCTGTCGCGTTCAGTACTGCACAATACAGCCAACAAAACGCATTACCAAAGTCTAAATTACATAAACTGCATCCTTATTCCTTAGATTTGCATAACAAGGAGTTCATACGAAGGCATTGGTCGACAATGACCACGATTATTAGTCACATGGCTCTTCAAGTGCGTGCGAATGATGAGCGACTGCCGCGAGATGCCTCTACATTGGATAACCGGTTTCCTCTGAGTAATTTGTAAGTACCTCGATGGTCGTGTGGCGTAAGATTGCGTTTATGTGTAGGTACCTACGGCAATGGGGTTTGATGCCCACTGAACGGAGTATTCCGCTTTCGGTACCAACTTTTTCGGCACCTACGGTTTCGGCACCTAAGCTATTGCACTTTCAGCACCAATAGGTATTTTATTCCATATTCGGCACCAAGCAAAAATACCTATTGGTGCTAAAAGTGGAATAGCTTAGGTGCCGAAACCATAGGTGCCGAAAAATTGGTGCTGAAAGCGGAATACTCCCACTGAACTAAGTGTTACTAAGTTTTTATTTATTTTTTAATTATGTATTCCCTTTACACATTAAACAAAAATAAAAAGCTTAAAAAGAAAAACAAAAAGGTAAGTAACAAAAAATATTATTATTATAATTTAAATCAATAGGATATTAATGCATATTGTATTAATTAATATACCACTAAATATAACATAGAAGCAACGAAGGAGCTTCTTATTCAATCGGAACATTATTTTTGTTCTGATATCGTTTTGGCGTGTTTTGAAACTATACTCCTCAATTATCAAGAGACATGAGCAGCGATAACTCAGTGGGGAGACCAACAGACTGCAATGCAGAGGGTCTCGGGTTCGAACTCACGTCGCGCACCTCTGACTTTCGGAAGTTATATGACTTTTCGAAATTATGTGCGTATTGCTTGACAATTATCGCCTGATCCATGCCTCGGAGAGCACGTTAAGCCGTTGGTCCCGGCTGCCATAAACATCTATGGCAGTCGTTATTGGGAGAGTGTTGACACAAAAAATCCCACTGGGTCGAAGTGTCGCCGGTCAGCACTGACTGGCCCCCACATAAGATAAGATCAAGAGACATGCGTCATGCGCGCTTGGGTCGCACCTGCAGGCGACGTGGGGCAGGCATGCCTCTTCTGTATAACTTACACTTTAGGCAAAGCCGCTCTGTGCCTAAGGCGTAAATTACAATAATATCAGCCCTGTATTAAACTGTCCCACTGCTGGGTATGGACCACTTCTCAGTGTGAGAAGCTTTAGGCCATAGTCCACCACGCAACCAAGTGCGGGTTGGCAGACTTCACATGTCTTCGAGAACATTAAGAGAACTCTTAGATATGCAGGTTTCCTCACGATGTTTTGCTTGGCCGTTAAAGCAAGCACTAATTAACTATTGAATACGCTCATAACTTCGAAAAATCAGAGATGCGTGCCCTGGGATCGAACTCGAGACCTCTGCGTGGCAGTCCAACTGTTCCCCACTAAGTTATTACTGCTCCTATAATAACTGCCTCCTTGGCGCAGCGGTAGTGAATGCGACTGCTGTGCATGAGGTTTCGGGTTCGAATCCCGGGTCAGGCCAACAAAAACGAATTGGGTTTTTCTGTTCAGAAATCTCAATACGAGCCCGGAGTTAGGAAGTTGGCGGTGTTAGACAACCCCGTGCCTCGGAAAGCACGTAAAGCCGTTGGTCCTGCGCCTGTTCTCTCTCCGGTCGTGTCGGATTATCGTCCCATCGGATCATGAGAGTTAGGGAACAGAGAGTGCACTTGTGTTTGCGCACATACTTGTGCGCTACAATATATCTCCTGCGCAGATGGCCAGTCTCTGTTAAGACTGGCCGCCGTGGCCGAAGTTCGGTCTGGAGGACATTACATTACTGCTTAGTTGTTGCTTTGTCTTAATTATAGTAATTTATAAACGGTTACTATAATAGGACTTACTTGACTCTTTCGTCATCGGAGAGCACCTCGGTGTGATCGTCTGCCGTGTTGTCGCCATCACTGAACCCTGACGCTGAACTCTGATGATGTTCTGGGATCTGGAATGTGGAAACGTGGAGATGAGCTTACAGATCACTCGTTTTCTTAGTATACTATACCATTTATTGCTTTGCCGCTTTTGCCGTAGAAGTTAAATTAAGCGGCGATAGCACTGTGAATAAGGCATTTGACTTGCAAAGGTCGCATATCGAATCCTACCTTGAAATTAAACTACTATATACGGATTTTATCGCGTTGTTTATTTGACACTTTATTACAAAATTTTGAAAACTGTTACACTACTATTACTATTAAACTTTACAAATTTTTAAGCTAATTAAATTATTGAAACTATTAAAACTATTTTATCTCCCCGTGATCCTGGCTGCTGACAAGCAACCGAAACGTCGGGGAAAGTGTAAACACAAATATAAGTATTATAATAGTATAGTAATAGTATAAATAGTTTTCAAAATTTTGTAATAAAGTGTCAAATAAACAACGCGATAAAATCCGTATATAGTAGTTTAATTTCAATGAATAACATTCGCGTAAACAGATTATGTGAATCCTACCTTTTGCATTACCGATGTGAACTCATTTCAATAGCAAGCATTTAGCTAAGTTAAGGAGTTCACAAAAGTACTGGTAATTTGCAACACAAATTGCTAGTCATCTTTTAAAAAGATCACAAGGACAAAAATATCTATTACGAAAATTGCGCGGACGAAGGAGTATGAAATTTGGCACAGTTAAAGCTTATATGGAGGAGGAGTGGCGAATTCTAATATTTTTATAAAATATGCATTAGAAATACATTAAATTAATGAGAAAACACTACACGCACACAACCATGCATAAAAACACGCAGTCGAATCGCGTTCGTAGTATTTCGGCATTGTTCGCTTGACTTCGTAGAATGCTTCGTAACTATGGTTACATATCGTATGTGGAGTAGGTGACTGAATAAAATGTGATTATAAGGGTAAAGTTTATAGACAATAGAGCCTTAACAACGATCAAATTTAATTTTTTAATTAATAATGGGCGAACATCGACCACCTGGCGACCGCTCTAGTACAAATTAATATACCAAAAACATTATAAATATAAATAACAAAAAAAAACAATTATAAGATTAATAGAATTATACAAACGATAAAATAAACTTAAAGATTGACATTCGTGTACTCGTCTCACACGACATAAACAAAATGTCTTCCTTTCCATCCGTAAACATTTAGGCCTAGGCCGCACTACGGTTTTTTCCCGCAAGCGGTAAATCGCTAAACCGCGAAACCGACCGAAACGCATACAAAATGAGTTGCGGGAAAAAACCGCCGGTACGGCCGCTTGCATTAGTTCCCTTGACTCACAAAATTACGCGGTTAAAAACCGCGGCGTAGTGCGGCCTGGGCCTTAGGCTTGGTGTCCCAGAGAGCGTAGTTCCAATACTACAATCGTGCAATCTAAGAAGCATTAAGAAACTCAATATTAAAATGCTTTTAAGAACTGCAAAGTAGCAACTTATTCATTCAATAGTAGTCATTCATTTGTCATTGGACAAATGAATGACTACTAAAATATAATTTTTCTCTAATTACCAGTATTATAGATCTATAACTATATCAAGAAGGATTTATTACTGCATTTTATTATATTCGCATTTCTTCTTATGAAATTGTTTAACATAAGTATCAAAACACAGACAGTAAAATAAAGTTCATCATTCCTAAAGTGTCACGCTTTCCATTTCTGAAATATTTTGGAATATTAACAATATCTCAGAAATCGTGCGTCCTACGCAAAAAATAACGAAATTTTGACTCCCTTAATAACCCCCAAGAGAGTATCAGGAACTAGCATCCGACGCGCCCCTTTTTTTTTAAGTGAAAACTTCTTTGACCGCTTTGAGCACTTCTTGGGTGAACAAAAATCATGGAACTCGCGTCATCGTCACCGAACGCTTTCCATTTTTGAATTATTTTTGGTTTATAATTTGGTTTATAAAGAAGTGTTTATGATCAAGGATTAATGTTTTCACTTCTATCGGCAGTCCGCAAAGACTGCCCCAATCTCTTTTTTAAAGAAGAGAGATGGTGAGCCTTTTTCCTTATCCTTACTAATATTATAAATGCGAAAATGAGTTTGTTTGTTTGTTACGCTTTCACGCCTTAACTACTCAACCGATCAACATGAAATTTTGCATACACGTTATCAGGGGTACAGAATAGGACACAGGATACCTTTCATCCAAAAAAAAGAACTGTTGCAAACCTAACCTAACCTAACCTACATTTACGCGAGCGAAGCCGCGGGTGAAAACTAGTCTTATGAATAAATGCTATTTGGAGGTGGTAATACAAGCCCTTAGACGTGTTACAATACGGTAACTGCTTACCATGGCTAGCCGAACGCTTGTCCGTAATTTTAATTGCAAACATAAATCTTACGAAATCTAATAAACTATGAGACTTTTGAACTCAAGCAAATCACTAAACAATTGCTACAGTATAGAATAGTACAGTATCTGGAAGAGTCCGTCAGACATAACAAGTACAAGTTCAATAAACACTAAATCGTACGGTGACGTTTACATTTCCATTCTCTGCTGTTTACATCCAGTCAGTGACATTTCTCACGGCTGTTGTCTAACTTTCACACAGATTCTCAGAAAGGGGAATGCCTTATTCTCCATAGTGTCTCAGGCCAAAGGTGGACATCAAAAATTACTATAAAAATTGAGTGTCTTAAGATCTTA
The DNA here is from genome assembly GCA_963564715.1 of Catocala sponsa. NCBI lineage: Eukaryota > Metazoa > Arthropoda > Insecta > Lepidoptera > Erebidae > Catocala > Catocala sponsa. The sequence goes on along the minus strand of OY751340.1, from coordinate 25,029,308 downwards.
ACAGAATACTGTTAAGATCTTAAGACACTCAATTTTTAATATGTAATAACATATCTAAAAAATATATTCAAATTGACGCCACTATTTTAGAAAGATTCTCGCCAACAAGCTGTGTAGCTTGGCGAGGAAATTAGAATTTTGTAATTTATGTCTTACAACTGAATAAAAAATAAATAAAAAAATATACCTATAAAAAATGTATTGAGGTTATATTTCTATATGAAAATGTGTCTGGCTGTGAGGTAATTCAAATACATCTCTTTTCTCAATGCTCTATTATTTCATTATGATAGGAAGTGTGTTTGTAATATATTTTTATCCAGTTATACTTAATAGGGTACGAAAAAGAACACATTTAGGTATTTTAAACGTACTATATTCTCTTCATTGTCATATACTACTAACAAATTATCTAGAAAAGGCGCAGGAGGGCATATATTGGACTCATATCTTGCCCAATAAGACTTACTCTTTTTAACTATTTTTTGTAAATGGTAATGGCGTCAATTTGAATGAAAGTACTTAAATACATATTTTTTTACGACAAAATCAACTGGAAAGTATTTTTTTCTCTAGCCTCTTGTCCACTCGTGGCCTCAGATGGGCGTTCGCCTTTCTCATGCAAAAGAACCGCACGCACCTATTAGACTTTGGTTAATAATCACCAAACTTTTACTAGCACGGTAAATCGGGTCCGGCCGTTAGGGTCCCATTCCGGTACGCCCCGGCCGGCACGCGCCCACATTGAAAAAATTGTTATTCCGCTACGCCCCCGGCCGAGATGGTCCCATTGTATAACAACCGGAGAAGACACTTGAGCAAATACTGTCGAAACAATTAGTATACGATTTTTAAACATATTATAAAGAGTAAACTTAAAAACTAATCTTACTAATTCTAAAGCTAATACATGATACACATGATATACACGCAGCATAAAACAAAAATATTTAAATTCAAAAACACTTTTATTTCGACAGTATTTGCTCAAGTGTCTTCTCCGGTTGTTTTACAATGGGACCCTAACGGCCGGACCCGGTAAACCACCAGCTACTTCCTAGCACGGTTTATAGCTAAACAACTGTCAGAGGTTTTCATGCCATCTGAAGATCTACTAGCTTAAATCCTTAGAATATTATAAGTAATCCCAGTACAGATATAATAATATAATATAATATTCTATCACATACACACAACACCATCTAGCCCAAACTAAGCAGAGCTTGTACTATAGGTACTAGACAATGGATAAACATACATATATGTACTTTTTTTTGTAAATATGTACATTTATATTATACATAGAAACACCCAGACCAAGACAAACATCCATGTTCATGCACACAAATGTTTGACTTGTGCGGGAATCGAACCCGCGACCTCACGCGTGGCAGTCGGTTACACTAACCACTACGCCATCGAGGCCGACAATCACACAATTATGTATATTTTAAAGTAATAAGGTTGCAAAATATACGGCCAGTCTGATGATAAACAGAGTTTATAGCTGTTGATGACAGTAAGACGAACGTTGGCTACCAACGCTAGGCTAATAAATATGAGCCATATTGAAAGAAAGAAAGAAAGAAAATACATTTATTTGCAGCAGATTATGCACTACATAGTTACATACTTCAGACACAGTTAATTACAAAAAATAAATAAAAAAACAAATCTTACTGCAAATTGGTCGCAACTCAGCAAAATGCTAGTTTTGAAAAAACTAGCGCTGGTCTTCCGCTGCGACCATGTTTGTAAATAATATACTTAACACAACACAAAGATGACAAACGATATAAAATAATAATAATAATAATAGCGTTTACGGTACCAATATGACAACAATACAATTGCACTATCTTCTCCTGTTAACAACACAAAGTACCTATACTTAAGTTTTTTTTTTTATACAACTAAGGTGGCAAACAAGCATACGGCCCACCTGATGGTAAGTGGTCACCGAAGCCTATGGACGCCGGCGACACCAGAGGCATCACTTGCGCGTTACCGACCCTTTAGGAAAGGACGTGGGAAGGAAATGGAGTGGTATGGGGGAAAGGGTGTGATTGGGCCTCCGGCACTCTCACTCACCGAACGAAACACAACAGTAGGAATATTGCTATTTCACGTCGATATTTTGTGAGAGGGTAGTCCTTCCCCGGTCGAGCCGGCCCATTCATGCTGAAATCAGCGAGGCTCTACTACTCACACACTCACACAGTTTTACTTCAGCGTTACTTTTAAACTACTTTCAAAAGCTTAAGAGGTAGCTAAGTATTAACAAACGGCTAATTCAGTATAATCACCTGGAATTTTATAGTTAAAGTAAAAAGAATGGGCTTTTGATCAAAGGTTAATCATCAAGGGCTTGAGACTCTCAAACTTACTTAACATTCGTAAGCGATATTATTACAAGTAAGAAGTTGTAATCCCTACTCTCAACATAAACACAACACAATGAAATAATCTTCTGTAGTGTGATTTCTCTAGTCAAGCTGCCGCAAACAAAACGAATGTCTAGTTTTAAACAGGAGTCTTCTATATCCAACCTCTCTTGACTTAGTTCCTCGACAACGAGACTGACGGGTAGGTATTATCTATACTAATATTATAAAGCTGAAGAGTTTGTTTGTTTGTTTGAAAGCGCTAATCTCAGGAACTACTGATTCGATTTGAAAAATTAACCGCGGGAATATCTAGTATTTATACTAGATGTGCCCGCGGTTTCACCCGCGTTTATGATTATGGCACCCGTGGGTCGTAGCGTAATGTTATATAGCCTATAACCTTACTCGATAGATAAGCTATCCAACAAAAAAATATTTTTTCAATTCGTACCAGTAGTTCCTGAGATTAGCGCCTTCAAACAAACAAACTCTTCAGCTTTATAATATTAGTATAGATTACCCATACAATAAATAGCCATATAAAGGAATAGTTATTATTATTCTATAAATAAGTAATTAAATAAATATTCAGACCTCAGTAAGCGGTATGCAGTCCAGTTTTCGTTTGGAGCCGCGCATCGCGAACATTGCTCACTGCAATGACTTAATGCACCGCGCCGCTGCACAATCGACTCCATTTAATTTAATAAATGATCTAATTAATTAACAGACACTAATCACATAAAGTGTCTGGTGCCCGTCTGATTTAGGGATGCCTCATGTTCAATGTTGAGAACAAATTCTTTTTGGTGGATAAAATACTTTTATAGTCCCACAAAAGGTTATACTTACTTTTCGTTAATGTTTTCCTTAATAGCCAGCGGGCTTATTAGGGTATATCTTATAATATAATTTTTCAATTCGAACCTGTAGTTCCTGAAATTAGCGCGTTCAACCAAACAAACAAATTCTTCAGCTTTATAATAATTATGTATTAGTATAGATTAAAATATCTCCTAGCGACATCTATATCTTATGAGTAATACTAAAATGCAATGGGTTCGAAAGCATACTTGTTAAAAGTTTTATGCTGTTCCGCTAGGTGGCGTTTGAAACAAGTATTTATATTTTTAAATAATAATAAATTGTAGGATTACGATGAGATGTATTCAAATGCAAAAGAAACTATACAACTAATATCATAATTTTAGTTTAACTAATTATTCTTTGAATAACTAAACACAATGACAGTGTTTAGTAATTCAAGCGTCTTACTCTACAATGGCATATTCATATCAGCATAAGTACGTATAGTTTTAGAAATCCACTCACTATTATATTTTATGTAAACAATTATATACTTTCCTGATAGTTTGGTAAGACCTCCATATAAGAAAAATGTACTTAAATATTACATACTTATCTACTTATTTTATTAAGTACTTATACCATTCCAAAGACTTTAAAATATAACTTTAAATATTAATATGCAAGTCAGTACGATGTGAATCGCAAACATATAAAGTAAAATATTTTTAAAACAGTTTTCGTAAATCACTTGTCTTGATAATCTAATTTATTTACTTTCATCAAATGTTTATTTCGATGAGTTAGATGTGTAACGCCATCTACAATTGTTTTCTAGAACTACTTCAAAAACTCTAATCATGGTTTACTAAATAGTACTACCATTCATAAATAGATGGCACTGACCACATTTTTAGTATTAGTTTAGTATTATTGTAAACTAAAGTACCTATGTAACGCCGGAAAGTAAATTAGAATATAATACTATAAAATTATTGTGATCCAATAACTACTATATAATTCTTGTTTTTTAGTATAAATTATTATATTCTTTTATAATTTTATATTAAATTTAATCCCCTATTTAGTCATCATCATAACAATATGACAATAATAGGTGTTTTAATACAAGCCAATAAAATGTTTTATTATTGTGACACCAACACGTTTTGTGTTCGCCCGTATCCATATTTAAATACCCGTAATCAAAACGATTTCTTATTATCTCGATTTGTTGTTACTTATTTAAACTGCCGTCATCGTCATAAGGAAAAAAGACGAATTAAACATTTGTTTTCGATATTAGGATTTGTACCTCCTCCTCGGAGAGCACGTTAAGCCGTCGGTCCCGGCTGCCATGAACATCTATGGCAGTCGTTATTGGGAAGTCAGTGCCCTCTAATATCCTGACACTGGTCTATCCTTAGGGTATCGTTAGCCTTCGGGTTGTGGAGGTCAGATGGCAGTCGCTCCGTGTAAAAACTGATATCCAGTCAAAGCCGGTTAGACTAGAAAGCCGACCCCAAGTGACTTGGGAATAATAAAGGCTAAGGAGAAGATTAAAATTTATACCTATTTGGAATCAGTAAAAAAGACGTATCTGATAGTACCTATATAACCTATATTTAAATTCTTTTTTCCTTATGAGGCAGTTAATTAAACCCACTTCAAATAAGTATATTAAATTCTGCTAAATAAAACGTGCAAGCCACGGTAGGCAACAAAATTTTTCCCCCATAATGTGGGATCTCAACATTTGACTCCACAGATTGCATAGTACCTAATTTAGGTTCACGCCTTGTCACTTCCACCGCGTCAAATATTGTGGGTTCGCGCCAGCGTTGCTAGATTTTTTTTTGCCAGTTCGCGATTTTGGAACTTTTTGAGTGAAGAAAGCGGGATTCTTTCGTCGAAAGTGAGACATAGTAGAAAACCGTATATAATCAGAAGTTTTTAAATATTTATCTTTTTATTTGAGTTCAAATAACGTTTATGTGACAATAGATAGCAAAAATAGCCATAGAAAATGTATTTTAATAAAAATATGATGTTTTAAATCAGATTTACCTTATCGTTAAATAGTTGAGTCTTATTCGACTTGTGAATAAAAAAAAATAAAAAAACAGATCCCCGAAAAGCGGGACTGAGTCTGTCCCGCGCGGGACATTTAATTTTGATTTAAAAATCGGGACGTCCCGCCAAAATCAGGACGTCTGGTTCGCGCGAATATATTTTTTGTGTAACTTAATCCACTTATAGTTCTTTCGAGTCTAGATGTTCTTTGTGTGTTCAGGGTGTGTTCAATGCGTATTGCATTCGCGTAAACAACACAATATAATGAAAACACTTAAAAATGTAGTGCTCTGCTTACATTATTCTGCCTATATTTTATGGACAAACAGATGTTAATGTACATACTTAATGTAAATAATACATATACACTTATAGTCTTACGCCTATATCCAGACTGCGCCGAGCGCAAGACAGATAATGACAGAGCTCGTGCGGCGCATATTCAAATCGGCACGCGGCTGCCTTAGTAAAATTGTATGGAGGATATGAAGTGCTTTTTTGATAAATAATTATTGTCAAACAAAAAAATCACGTAACACGGGCTTACGTTTTTGCATTTTTCGTCCAAATTTACGTAATTTTGTAGGCGAAAATATTAATTATTTAAAGTTTTTTACACGGAGTACCTAATTGTAAACACATTCATTATTATGTTAATGTTTATTTTATATTTGTATTAAACAAAAAGTGTTGATTTTATTCACATAACTGTGACCGCTTGTTTTGGCACATTACGCTCGGCGCAGTCTTAAGTAGGCAGATATGTACTACAGCAACATTTGGCCTGCTACTTAAGGTTTAATTGCCAAGCCGATAAGCTAACTTCTTGCTCGGCTCTACCGTGGCAAAAAGGGTTTTTCGGCTTTCTTGACAGAAAACCATAATATTCTTTACCTGGAAATTGAACCCGAGACCACACCAATCGTTTCACTTCCATTGCGACATCAAGTGCAGACACAATGGTGCCAATTCTGTTGTAACAAAATTCTCTAAGCTTAACTAAAAATTACTAAAATTTAGTCCTCTCAAATGACATTTCGTATTCTGAAATCCTTAAAAGTGACAGGACTAAAAAAAGGTTTAGTGATTTTTAGTTAAGTTTAGAGAATTTTGTGACAACAGAATTGGCACCAGTACCTATGTAAATTAAGTGATAAGTGGTTTAATCATGAAGGTAATACGGGTTTAATGGTTGTAAGTAGCTTCTTCACTGATATATAATTTATACAAGGTTGCTATGATCCATGGACATTAAAATGGACAGAGTATTCCATATGGGCTCAGTGTTAATTCGAAACGGTTAAAAACTCGATAAAGATAAAAATAGAAAATCACTTTTTTCAAACATATTAAATCACTTTAATACGCAAACACCATATTTTATAAACATCTGTTGACTTTCATTGTTTCATTGTTGTCACGAGTTTAATTTATTGCATCCTTGTTTGCATTACAAACTAATGTTATGCTTAGTGTTTTCGTTCTTATTGCGCTAAGATTAAGACTCACTTTGGCGTGATTGTTGGCTACAGTAATAATGTATACTAAGTATCAGAGCGCCAAAGTCTCCCACATTTCTGTCGCTTTAAGGTGCATGACCTTAGATACCTAAACTTAGACTCTCGATAAGCTGTTAGGGCAGATAAAACCCGTTGCAGTTTAGCAAAATCTAAAAATCTATTCTGTGGCTAAACTACAGCTCCTATTGAACTGAAATTTAGTGTAGAGCTTGTATGTGGTACATGCTATATGTAGATAGAATTAAAACCTCACTGTTTAATCAACCTTGTATATCAATGAACTCCTTACAGAAAAGACTAGTAAAATATACAATACTGTAACCTTGGCGATTGAAAAGAGTGGCCGTGAGTTTCTTGCCAGTTCTTCTCATTGGTCCTACGCCCTTGCGTAAATTCACATTAATATGTGTAACTTTGACTGCACTTACATCAAAATTCTAATACGATGTTTTTCACCTCACTACAATTATAAATTAAGGTAAATAAGCGTAATTACAAGTGCGTAAGGTATCCATTATGACGTTTGTTTGAATGATCAGACTACCAATAATGGACGTACTTTCTGAGAAACGTTCGCACACTCGGGTCAAAATCGAGTTATTATTAGCAAATTAGTCACGGGGTTACTCTTTACTAGCTGAAAAAATTTGGTAGCTCTACTATCACTCTAAATATGAAATCATGACTTAGTAGCTCAACCCACATGTATGAAGAAGCAATACGGGATTGAACTTCAATCACGATTATCTCAAAATGTTAACTTTGTGGGTTGGAACGTTTTTCAGAAAGTACGGCCAATTATACAGTACTATCTAATAACAGTACGATCAGATGCATACGTTCATAGTTAGCCTATATATTCATGAAGAAGTAGGCACAGATGTTACATTCACATTTTCATTTTCCCAATGAGTACAATCTGGGTGTCTTCAAGTCGCGAGTGAATAGCTATCTTCTAGGCAAACGTGCTCCATCGTCGACTGCATCGTCACTTAAGATCAGTTGAGATCGCGGTCAAACGCAAGCCTAATCCTAATCCTATCCTATCCTAACTTCCTAACTAATATTATAAAAGCAAAAATGAGTTTGTTTGTTACCTTTTCACGCCTAAACCACTGAACCGATCATCCTGAAATTTTGCATATACATTGTTAGGTGTACAGAAACGGACATAGGCTACCTTTCATCCCGAAAAAAATTACTGTTTCCGAGGAAAACAACAATAACGTTATTATGATAATAGATGGCGCCACTTGTCTTTCGAATCATGATTGAATAATATTACAAGCAGAGTACAACCCGAATTGATTGTCAAATTCTAAATTAACGCGAGCGAAGCCGTGGGCAAAAGCTAGTACAGTATAAAAAAAAACATTTCGCCGGCTATGGTTTTAAGTTACTATTCCCTTAAGGTACATAATCTATACGAATATTATAAAGCTAAAGAGTTTGTTTGTTTGCTTGAACGCGCTAATCTCAGAAACTACTGGTTTTGATTTGAAAATTATTTTAATGTTGGATAGCCTATTTATCGAGGAAGGCTATAGGCTATATAAACTCAACATATGTGTGTGTGTGTGTGTGTGTGTAAGGGTGTGTGTGTGACGGTGTGTTTTATAAGTACTTAATCTTTTTTAGGGTTCGATTCGCACACATCGAATTCATTTAATGGGCGAATAGCTACATCCGTTTTCAAACAAGGTCGATTCGTACACATCGACACCTAAACAAGTTATTTAAAAAAGGGTCGATTCGCACAATTCCTGCGAACGGATTAGTTCGACTACTAAGCCATTAATTTGTTCAAAGCACCTTAGAATCCAGAAAGTTGTTGAGACTGCCAGAACTGTCAGTACTCCTGCAGTCCAGACTGTCGTCACTGTTGCACAGTCCGCCATTACCGTCGCTGCTGCTTTTGCTGACGTCGGAGTCCGATTCGATCCACAGCGGCGAGCGGTACTTGAACTTGTGAGCTATCACACTGAATCGCTGATCAGGATTCATTTTTGATGATTTTGATCGATTCTATGATTGATTTTGATTACATATGTTTAAAAGTTATTTTGCTGAATATTGTCTTCTGTTAACTACTATAAATGGATTTTGTCGCGTTGTTTATTTTAACTTCTCAACCAACGCTAGGACGCCGGCATCTGAGCTTAACCGGGTTAGTCCCATTCCCCAGTATTGCCCCCTCCGGTGGCGAATGTGACATTTTCCAAAAAAAATATCCTTTTCGTCACTGGAGGCGTTATCCCCGGTGGCGAATGGAATATTTTTTTTTGGAAATTGTCCTATTCGCCACCAGAGGAAGGAATGCTGGGGGTGGCGACTGGGATTAAAATGATCCCAGTTGCCACCCCCGGTGGCGAATGGCATATTTATTTTTTTAAATGTCCCATTCGCCACCGGAGTGGGCAATGCTGAGGTGGCGAATGGGACTAACCCGATCAAACTCATCCCAGTTGCCACCACCGTGCACCGGTGGCGAATAGGATATTTTTTTTGAAAATGTTCCTTTCGTCACCAGAAGTGGCAATGCTGGGGGTGGCGAATGGGACTAACCCGCTTAACCAGACTATTTAAATTTCTTTTTTTGGAATACCAACATAATAAAAACTTAAACAAATAACATCATGGCTATTAACAATGTTCGCAAATAGAAAAATTATAGTCTTCTTTTGTTTGAATAGCTTTTTTATATGTTTGTATCATTATAATGATACCTGGATTGGTTGAGAGTTTAAAACACTTTTACTTTTTGAACTATAAGTAACACTAGATACTATTATATTGAACTTAAACTTTACTACAATTATTCAAGTTAAGAAAGCTTGCATGGTCACTAAGAAGTAGTCACCTATGACCAGGGAGGCGTTTGTACCATCAAGAGGTCATAACAGTTCCCAATAATCAATCCAACTACTATGAAATTCATACTAAACATTTTGATATGAGTTATATATAAATCACACTCATAATAAAACAGAGACTTATTAAATTTCAAATTATTTTTGTGCCTATGATGTATACCAACATCGGATAGACTGGGAAATAAATGAGGATTTGTTTTAACAAATAATGCAACTTCAAATCTATACTAATACTAGATGTTCCCGTGGTTTCACTCACGTTTATCGTTACTGCGCCGCCCCCGTGGGTCGTAGCGTGATGTTATATAGCCTATAGCCTTCCTCGATAAATAGGCTATCCAACACTAAAATATTTTTTTAATTCGAATCATTAGCTCCTGAGATTAGCGCGTTCAAACAAACAAACAAACTCTTCAGCTTTATAATCTATACTAATATTATAAAGCTGAAGAGTTTGTTTGTTTGTTTATTTGTATAAGGCTATAAGTTATATAATATTACGCTACAACCAATAGGAGCGGAGCAGTAATGAAAAATGTTGCAAAAGCGGGGAAAATTCTCTTATATGAAACAGAGGAAATTGCGTGAGTCAGCTAGTGATATTATATAAAGACGGAAGCGCTAGAATTTTGTGTTTGATAAAGTAAAGTTTACAAATGTCAGTTACTTAAACCCCAAACATAGCCGTTATGCATAACGGCTGATAAGATGATAAGATGCATCTTATCTGAGTATTTTGGATTAAGCAAATTTAAACTTAAGTATTTTTAAAGGTCACCACTCCACTACACCTGGGATATTTCCTGCATCGGAGCCTTTATAAACATTCAAAGAACGGACACAAAGAGCACCCATACTCGGAACAAGTAATTGTGGACCACACCAATTTTTGTCTCGTGTGGGATTCGAACCCACAACACTCGGCGCAGTGGCAGCGGCGAGGCGACCTCTTAAACCAATTTTTGTCTCGTGTGGGATTCGAACCCACAAACTCGGCGCAGTGGCAGCGGCGAGGCGACCTCTTAAACCAATTTTTGTCTCGTGTGGGATTCGAACCCACAACACTCGGCGCAGTGGCAGCGGCGAGGCGACCTCTTAAACCAATTTTTGTCTCGTGTGGGATTCGAACCCACAACACTCGGCGCAGTGGCAGCGGCGAGGCGACCTCTTAAACCACCACGCCATCCGTACAGTCGAACAGTCTATACAAATTGCACTGTTAAAACGCTCATCTAAATATTTTGGATTAAGCAAATTTTTAAACTGTATTGCAATTATATAATAATATTGTCTTCTGTTTACGCGAATGTTATTCACTGAAATTAAACTAAAATAGAAATAAATAGCCATGATTAAATTATGTTCGGGTACTTTAAAATAACTACACTGGAACATTGAGACAACTACCATCTTAGTCTCCCCGTGACCATGGCTGCTGAAAAGCAACCGAAACGTCGGGGAAAGTGTAAACATAAATATAAATAGTATAATAGTATAGTAATAGTATAAATAGTTTCAATAATTTAATTAGCTTAAAAATTAGTAAAGTTTAATAGTAGTGTAACAGTTTTCAAAATTTTGTAATAAAGTGTCAAATAAACAACGCGATAAAATCCGTATATAGTAGTTTAATTTCAATGTATTGCAATTACTTAAGACAAATATAAATATACAATTTATAGTTACACAATTAGAGTTCAAATTGCCTTACTTACTTCTAAATTTCGAGTTAAGTCACTGTTTTATTAAGAGAGCGATTAATATCAATATTCCATCATTAGTAAAGCAACCATATAAATATGGATCGTATTTTGGGTACCACATGTACACAGAAGAATATATCACTAAAATATTATTAATTTTACTATTATTTAGTTATTTAACTAATATTATTAATGTCTTTTTCAACACAGTTTATTAAACGTAAACACTTAAAACACACTGGAACTAGCAGCACTATTTGATCCGCCTCCTTTTACAACTTTTATTTCAATATCAGTATTAACTTTCTAGAACTTTCTTTATATAATATGCTATGGTTATGTACCGTATGGTCTGTGTTGGCTATTTGAGAGTACTGGACTACTCAGTGTCTAAGATCACGGACAAACTCTTTCGATGTACGAGTAGGCAACTACATAGGACGAGATGGGATGTGCAAATTGTGACGCTGAGATTTTATTATAATTCGAATATTATTTTGTTTATGTTTTATTTTAGTTAGTCGACCTCGATGGCGTAGTGGTTAGTGTAACCGACTGCCACGTCTGAGGTCGTGGGTTCGATTCCCGCACAAGTCAAACATTTGTGTGCATGAACATGGATGTTTATCTTGGTCACAAAAAAAAGTATATATATGTATGTTTATCCATTGTCTAGTACCCACAGTACAAGTTCTGCTTAGTTTGGGCTAGATAGTGTTGTGTGTATGTTTTTATGTATGTTTAGCTTTATATTTTATAAAATAGGTACATTAAAAGTACTCCAAGCAGTATATGTTATATTTAAATTTAATCCGCATGCTCAAAGCAAGAAGCTGTGACGCGATGATACTCTACTACCCTTGTGAAGTCGGGGCAGTCGCTAGTACATACTTGCTAAATTATAAACTATCTCCTAAATACTGTCCCAAGACCTTTCGACTGTACGTAGAGCGCGTTTACGATGTCGCCTCGTTATAACCTGTACGGTGCATCGCCCGTACAATTAGCAGCGTCAGCAAACTCGCACGCGGCGCGGTACTACTAACGCGCCATTAATTAGTTCGCGATCTAACCGTATCGGGTAAAGACACGGGCTCCACCAAACTTGCTCCGCGGTCATTGTGTCAAGTTTCGTTCAATATACCATAGTTTACTTAGAAACACGTCTTTTATTTGTTGACCACATTGCACGGCCAACATAACCTATCCGAGTGTTGCAGTTTCGATTCCCAAACGAAACAAAAACCGGATGTGAGTGTTCTTTGTGGTCGTTGTCTATTGTATACGAGTTGCTACTAATTTAATCCTAACTGAAAACCAAACGAGTTATTCCCTGAAACAAGAATAGTGGGCAAATATGCCACAAACCCATTAAAGCAGTAAACCTTCTCCCGAGTCTTTATTATTCCCAAGTCACTTGGGGTCGGCTTTTCTAGTCTAACCGGATTTGACTGAATATCAGTTTTTACACGGAGCGACTGTCACCTGACCTCCGCAACCTGAAGGCTAACGATACCCTAAGGCTAGACCAGTGTCAGGATATTAGAGGACACAGACTTCCCAATAAAGACTGCCATAGATGTTCATGGCAGCCAGGATTGACGGCTTATCGTGCTCTCCGAGACACTGAGCCAGGCGATAATTTTCAATCAATAAGCACATAATTTCGAAAGGTCATAAGGTCAACCGGGGCAATTGCGTATTTGGAGCAAGACTTTAAAAATGCGCTTGTTAAAAATATAACGCAATTGTCCCGGCTACCTATAACTTCCAAAAGTCAGAGGTGCGCGACGTGGGTTCGAACCCTAGACCCTCTGCATTGCAGTCTGTTGATCTCCCCACTGAGCTATCGCTGCTTTTAATCCTGACTAATATAATATTATAACTTCGAAAGTAACTCTGTCTATCTGTCTGTCTGTCTGTCTGTTACCTTTTCACGGCTAAACCATTTAACCGATTTAGATGAAATTTGGTACAAATATAGTTTAAAACCTGGGGAAGGACATAGGCTACTTTTTATTGATGTAGGTACCACGCGGGCGGAGCCGCCCGCAAAAGCTAGTATAATATAAAGCAAGCAGTAAATAATACGTATTTATTTAAACACTGAAACCAATACGAACTCGACACTAACTAGCAAGAATGAGTTGATCGTCCTAACACAGGACGTCGCACATTACCTAACTCGCATCTTGCGTTTCAGTGTCACGCCGCAGATTGCCACACAGGGTACCTAACACTAGTATAACTATCTATAGATATAACTGTTGAACGTTAAACCGAATTGAGTCTAAATTTGAATCTATTCGGTTGGACCACACGGCTTGGTACGTGACGATGGCAAGAGACCAGGAGCCCAAGTCGCCCTGTCGGCCTCGGTGGCATTGTGGTTTGTGTAACCGACTGCCACGCCTGAGGTCGCGGGTTCGATTCCCGCACAAGTCAAACATTTGTGTGCATGAACATGGATGTTTGTCTTGGTCTGGGTGTTTCTATGTATAATATGTATGTATTTACAAAAAAAAAAGTATATATGTATGTTTATCAATTGTCTAGTACCCATACTACAAGCTCTGCTTAGTTTGGGCTAGATGGTGTTGTGTGTATGTGATAGAATATTATATTAAGTCTGCTATTACATGAGTGTCAGAATGGTCTATCATTGATTACATAATTGTTGATTTTGACAAGATTGGTAATCTACTAATATAATGGCGTCATTATGACTTTCCGATGGTCAACCACCGACAATCCATTGAAAAATGGCATGGAATGGTAATCTCGTACATATTGACAAATGAATGACTGACGTATTACAGCATACGCTTAAGATAAAATGTTGACAGGGCCTTTGATCAAATTGCTTTTAACACTAATAAATAATATGTAAAAATATATATAAACGAAATCTGGCATGAATAAATGTTCAAATTTAATAGTAGTTTTTCAAAAATCACTTCTTATAACGGGTTTTATAATAATGGCAAAACAACATGTCATTCTACCACAATCCTATTACGAGACCATTGACCGACCTATAACCGACCATTATGAATTTAGCAGATTACGAACTTTTAGCAAAATGAGAATGGAATTGCAGTTACGTCGCCGCGCCGAATGACGAATTTATAAAAATAGTAGGCTTGGGTCCCAGACGGTATGTCATTACTGCCATGGAGAATGGGTAGGCCTTTGGTGTGGGACGCAACTTGTGTCGACACCCTGGCGCCATCATATCTTTCTAGCACAGCGGGGTGTGCTGGTGCTGCTGCTGCATCAGCGGAGACGCTCAAACGGCGTAAATATCAAAATCTTATTGGTGAGTATATATTTGAGCCGTTTGGTGTCGAGACGCTGGGGCCATGGGGTCCAAATGCTAGGTCTGTTTATAGAGACTTAGAAGCGGCTGATCGACGCTTTAAGTGACCAGAGGGCTGGTATTTTCTTTGCATAAAGAATAAGTATTGCCATTGCGCAAACGCGCTGTGACTGTGGAGCTCCACTGCAAACTATGCCACACTTGCTCTCTTGTCCAATATGCCCCTCCAGCTGCACTGTGGAGGATCTGTGGAGAGCAACGGATGATGCCGTGGCTATGGCGGGATTTTGGGCAGACAAAATTTAAGGGTGTTCGTATATTGACACGATGAAGAAGAAGAAGCCATTCAACGTGGCAAGGCTGCCAGTCTTCTGGGCACGTTGCGAATTGACGACGATGCGGAGGAATATTATGACGCTTTTTAATTTTGGTGTTTTATTTTTCTCTTTAGTTTATATTTCTTGAAAATAATTTGTGTATATATTATGTTAATCAATTTGGTTTAGCGTGTTTCTTTGCAATCACATACCCACCACCCAGTGACTATGATATGTGACTGCACATATTATGTATTGAGTAGGATTGCTAACGGTACAATTAAATAGAGTAGGTACTATCGACTCCAGCGACGGATGACCACTCCTAAGGTTAAAATCGCATAACAGGCCAACACTTGGTACCCGTCCCCGTGACACGCCCCTTTCTTTGTTTGAGTTTTTTTACACTTTACATTTGTTTACTGATTCTAAGGCGATACAAACTCAACTGGTCAACATGTGCAAGCGAAATTTTTTCTGAAATGGTCATCCGTCGCTGGAGCCGATAGTATATATAGCAGATGCTAGGTGACCCGCGCAACTTTGTCTGCTTCATATAAGAGAGTTTTCCCCGTTTTTGCAACATTTTTCATTGCTGCTCCGCTCCTATTGGTCGTAGCGTGATGTTATACAGCCTAGAGCCTTCCCCGATAAATGGGCAATCCAACACTAAAAGAATTTTCAATTCGACTCAGTAGCTCCTGAGATAAGCGCGTTCAAACAAACTAACAAACAAACTCTTCAGCTTTATAATAATGTGTGTGTGTGTGTGTGTGTGTGTGTGTGTGTGTGTGTGTGTGTGTGTGTGTGTGTGTGTGTGTGTGTGTGCGTGCGTGCGTGCGTGCGTGCGTGCGTTCGTGCGTGCGTGCGTGCGTGCGTGTGTGTGTGTGTGTAATACATCTCTCCTTACCTCTAAGGGAATACAGCCGTGAGTTTATGTACAATGTACATATAAGAAATAGTCTATTATAATAGATGGCTACCCACGTGCCTTAATCCGAGTCGTTCAAAGGAAATAAACAGTTATATTTATACCTAGACCAGTAGTTTATCGCTTATCTTGTTATTACTTACTGCCAATTTGTTTTCGGTTCGAATTCCTACATAACAAAGATTTGACTGCTCGAATAAAACAGTGGTTAAAACTGTAAGGGCTTAAAACATAGGTTACGCATTCATTTATCTTGACAAAATAATCCAATAAAACTGCCCGACCCGGGACTCGTACCCGAGATCTCATTCACAGCAGCTGTATTCAATATAGCTTCGTCACTGAGGCAGTGGCGATATATCCTAACTAATAGTATAAATAATATAATAATAATATTCTACCACATACACACAACACCATCTAGCCCAAACTAAGCAGAGCTTGTACTATGGGTACTAGACAATGGATAAACAGACATATACTTATACTTTTTTTTGTAAGTACATACATATTATACATAGAAACACCCAGACCAAGACAAACATCCATGTTCATGCACACAAATGTTTGACTTGTGCGGGAATCGAACCCGCGACCTCAGGCGTGGCAGTCGGTTACACAAACCACAATGCCACCGAGGCCGACAGGACGACTTGGGCCCCTGGTCTCTTGCCATCGTCACGTACCAAGCCGTGTGGTCCAACCGAATAGATTCAAATTTTGACTCAATTCGGTTTCACGTTCAACAGTTATATCTATAGATAGTTATACTAGTTCTAGGTACCCTGTGTGGCAATCTGCGGCGTGACACTGAAACGCAAGATGCGAGTTAGGTAATGTGCGACGTCCTGTGTTATACATGGAAACACCCAGACGAAGACAAACATATGGATGTTTGTCTTGGTCTGGGTGTTTCTATGTATAATGTGTATGTATTTCCCGCACAAGTCAAACATTTGTGTGCATGAACCCATGTTTGACTTGTGCGGGAATAGAACCCGCGACTTGACGAGTGGCAGTCGGTTAAACTAACCACTACGCCATCGAGGCCGACTAATATATAAGATAATAAATACCTATTGATTGCCCGACATTTCGACGGACGCATCGATTGTGGTCAGGGGTTGGCTAATCGCAAGTAAAACTCGTTATTTAGTATAACCTTTGGAATGTCTCATGACTCATAAAAAAGACGCTACCATTGCGCGTCCGTGACCCCTACGGGGGAGTCAGGAAAACTCGTTGTGATTGGTCACGAAAAAAATACCAAAGATTTACCGAGCTCTGCTTAGTTTGGGCTAGATGGTGTTGTGTGTATGTGGTAGGATATTATTATTTTTTGACTCCCCCGTAGCGGTCACGGACGCGCAACGACGTCAACGTCCATAACTCCACCGTAGGAGTCATGGACGTTTCAGAAGATAATATTAAGTAAGAGGAAAATTTATAAACTCACATTTATAGTAATTCTCTTTTCGCCTTCAACTTTTTTCTCATCACTTGGTTGAGAAGCAGGTTCCTTATTTCTATATATTACAGGACTTTCTTCTTGATCTGCTTCTTCTTTCTTATTATCTTCTCTATTTTCATCTTCTGGCCCAACAATCCTCACTTCTGGAGTTCTCGACCGTTCTCTAATCCCATCAGAATTACTGGTACCAGGTGTAGAATCGTCTACGTTTGGGGTAGCACTGTTTCTTATGACTTCATCAATTTTTTGTCTGGTTTCTGGTGGCATCTCCACATAATCTGAAGGGTATGAAGGTATATGCACTCGAAGATCTGGTTTCTTTCTTTCCCTCATTGTGGACACTTTCACATTCACTTTGATAAGAGATTAATTTAGTAAGTTTGTTCACAAACACTTCACTACGATAATTTTTCGTTGCTGTTTTTTCCAAAATATTTACTTTATCATTTGTTTTAGTATTTTCATTCAAATGTTCCTTGACACTGCTTCTTTGGATCACGGAAGCAAACTATTTACTTTATCATTTGTTTTAGTATTTTCATTCAAATGTTCCTTGACACTGCTTCTTTGGATCACGGAAGCAAACTATCTCGTAATGTAATCTTTGGATAGTTCTTTGGACGATTTTATCGGTTTCGCACCAATCGTCTTTTTGGCATTGATAATAAATTATACGTAATATCGATGGTTGTCGTCATATGATCGGATTACTTTTATCATTTTTATCCTTCCTTGTCTGTTGTTAGACAGACTGTGTAGACATGTTACTTTTTTCACTGTAGTTGTAGATTTATTTAGAGATTTTTAAGCAGAGGTTGAGGTTTTTGAGGTCGTTACGCCGTAGTGCGATCTATAGTAGCATTTTTGATAACTCACGATAAGATATTTAGTTACATTTCTATTTTATTTCCTCTTATTATGTATAATAATTAAGCCTAACTAATATTATAATGCAAGTGTAAGTGTGTTTGTTTGTTACGCTTTCACGCCTTAACTACTCGACCGATCATCATAAAATTTCGCCTACACGTTGTCAGGGGTGCAGAAAAGGATATACGGTTACGGAAAAGGACATACGATTCCTTTTATCTAGAAAAATATACTGTTCACGAGCGTAGCCGCGGGCAAAGCTAATTTACTATAATCTATACCAATATTATAACGCTGAAGAGTTTGTTTGTTTGAACGCGCTAATCTCAGCAACTACTGGTTCGATTTGAAAAATTATTTTAGTAGTAGATAGCCTATTTGTCGAGGAAGGCTATAAGCTATATAACATCACTCTACGACCCACGGGGGCAGCACAGTAACGATAAACGCGGGTGAAACCGCGGGAACATCTACTTTTATATACAAGTAAGTGCTAGCTATTCGTTTATTTAAATTTCGTTTTATGATACTACCTCTCTACCTTTTATCCTAGAAGATTTTACCTTTAAAGGGTATGCTGAATCATAAACTGTCTACCAGATCATATTAGTAATAAATTATTATTAATAATTATTATTATATTTTAGTAAATTCCATATTCTGTGGTCTTCTAGAATAAAGCTATCTATGTTAAAAACATCACATGACTCATAAACTAGATCTAAACTAACAGTTTGTCAGTTTGTTTGGTTTCCTTTCAAGGATATTGATTATACATATTTGGAGATATCAACTGCTGTATAAGGCTTTTGTTCTTGCTAGATTTGGCGATTTTCGATTTTTTGTCATATTGCGTAGTTTGAGTGATTTACATATTGATCCATTATTTAAATTTATTTTTGTTGGACAGCTATAAAAGTAAAATTTGTTATTATTACCAAATGAGATGTAGCCTCGGCTTAAACAACAAGCTTTGTGTCTGGTTTTTGTATATTTTTGAAGTGATAACTTCTTTAGCGGCGTTGTGCACTTTTTTTGTGATAGGTAAAAAATGTTAAACTCGCGTCAGACTCAGGACACGTGACCTGATCGAAAATTCGTAAGACGGAGGGAGAATTGTCATGTTTGTGTACAATAGTATATAATAAATGAATATTGTATTTTACCACATAAATGATAGTACTTTTATACTGATAATTGAAGCAATTCGTGCAAAATTATTCCCTAACCATTCCAAAATATCAAAAATGCACAACGTTAATATTCAAGTTTTCACTCCTGCCGGCACTCCCGGAGTGCAGCCTGTTTATTTTGGACACTGAATTGCAGCTCGTACTATGCACTTATCATTTCATTTTTTGCCCTGTATTCTTAATGCTTTTATTAACTTGTCAATGGTTGGGATGCCAGACATAATTGAAAACCTATTGTGAGTGGCCGCCGGTGTGCCGCTGCCGTCAAACTCAATACGTTAAAGTAACATATATCTAACTTTGAACGTGGATAGATGCAAGTTAACGGGTAGACTTCACGAATGGCGTAGTGTTTTGTAAAAGATCGCCTCTCTAGTGCCACTGCGCTCAGTTTTCCAGGTTTGATACCCAAATGGGTCAAAAAGTGTGTGGTTCCGAGTCTGGATATTTTATGTGCTGTGCTACTGCCTCCGTGGCGCAGCGGTAGTGAATGCGACTGCTGTGCATGTGGTCTCGGGTTCGAATCTCGGGTCGGGCCAACAAAAACTTATTGGGTTTTTCTGTTAAGAAATTTAATAGCAGCTCGGAGTTAGGAAGTTCGCGGTGTTAGACACCCCCGTGCCTCGGAAAGCACGTAAAGCCGTTGGTCCTGCGCCTGATCTCTCTACGGTCGTGTCGGATTACCGTCCCATCGTATCATAAGAGTTAGGGAACAGAGAGTGCACTTGTGTTTGCGCACACACTTATGTAACCCATAATATCTCCTGCGTAGTTGGTCAGCCTCCGTTAAGACTCCCGCCGTGGCTGAAAATTCGGTCTGGAGGACATTATTATTATTTATGTGTCTATTTTTGTTGTGTTTGTGTCTAATATTTGTAAAGTCCACAGACCAGCGACACACTCAATAATAAAGAGAGCGAAAGAGGTCTTTAAAAAAACGATGTGTTTTAAGGCCTGTTCAAACCTAAGCGTATATACCGTCATGGCAATCTCGTAGCGTAAGCGGGTGACCAACATTTATTAATATGTACTGGTGGCACATTTGAAACGTGTCATTTGTGGCGCAGGGCTGTCACTTTTAATTAATATTAATTAAATATGTATCTATGTGTTCTCTTAAAAAATTTACATATTTACATAATACTGTGAAAGCTGTCGTGTTTTTAGAAATAAAGTATGTTTTCTTTCTATCTATTCGCTACCGTCTGTGGTAGAGAAAATCGAGTGGGTATGCGGTAATATTACTGTTCACACCAAAGCGGATTTCGCTATCCTTGTGGGTAGAGTTGATACTAAATACCTGAGCGAAACCCGCGCTACAGGCACTTCTATTCACAGCGGCAGAGAATACCGCTCAGGTCGCTCTAGCCGCGGAACTTGATACTCAATACCTGAGTGAAACCCGCACGGTATTTACGTCTACCCACAGCGAATACCGCGCAGGTTTGAATAGACCTTTAAGCGTAAGTATCTACGCCTTATTCTTTGAAGAATAAAGGGCCAAGTGCATACATGACACGTGCAGTTTACTCGCACTTGAAATTAAGGACATCAATGCATCATGAACACATCTTTAGAATACTAAATACGGTTTTGCAATCTCTGTAATCGATGATGATGACTCGACTACCAACTAAATGCAAATGAAACCCATGTATGACATATACGCATACAAACACACATGAATTAGAGTTGACTCGACTGGTCGGATGGCGTAGTGTTTTAAATGGTCGCCTGGCTACTGATGCCGCAGCGAAAGTTGTGGGTTCGATGCCCATACGGGATAAAATTTTGTGTGGTACATAAATAGTTGTTCTTTTTTGTCCGTTGTTTGAATGTTTGTAAAGCGACACAGGAAGCACACAAAGAGAGGAGGTCGTCTTTACAAAAATTGGTAAAATTAAGTTATATTGGTATGAATATATTATATTAGTAACATTATATCAACGTCTTGTGCTTTACAAAGCACAGGTCCGGCCGCAAATGGAGTACTGCTCACATCTCTGGGCAGGGGCCCCCAAATACCAGCTCGACCCACTTGACTCCCTACAAAGACGGGCAGTTCGAATCGTCGATGATCCCAATCTCACGGATAGACTGGAGTCGTTGGAGCAACGAAGAGACTTAGGGTTTCTCTGTTTCTGTCCGACTCTTTCACGGGGAGTGCTCTGAAGAACTGTTTGATTTGGTATCAGCGGCCCCTTTCTATCACCGTACCACTCGACACCGAAGCAGGGTTCATCCATATCACCTGGAAGCGTTCAATTCTAAGACGGTACGCTTTCAGCGATAATTTCTCCCACGTACGTGCAAGCTCTGGAATGAACTGCCAGCTTCGGTGTTTCCCGAGCGCTATGATATGTCCTTCTTCAAACGAGGTTTAAAGAGTTCTTCTTTCACGGTAGGCAGCGGCTTTGCTATGTCCTGACATTGCTGAAGTCCATGAGCAGTGGTTACCACTTTCCATCAGGTGGGTCACTTGCTCGTCTGCCACCAATGCCAATAAAAAAAAAATAAAAAAAATATTTCAATTGATTGCGTAATAGTTAAAGTGGTCGCATTACCACTGCTGCCGGGCTGAGTGGTATGGGTTCGATCCACATAAGCAACAAAAATTTATGTGATACGTAAATAGTTGTTAGTTGAGAGATTTTTGTTTGAAAGTGCAGTTCAACGTGAAACAGGAATTAATTCTAGAGCGGGTGATGTCATTTTAGAGAAAATAACGTAGAAAATATAAGCGAGAACGATTTTTCAGTTTACGACGACGTGTACTGTGATTAGTTACATATATCGTACTGGACAAGTTGGCTTACGACCACGTGTACTGTGATTAGTTACATATATCGTACTGTACAAGTTGGCTTACGACGACGTGTACTGTGATTAGTTACATATATCGTACTGGACAAGTTGGCTTACGACGACGTGTACTGTGATTAGTTACATATATCGTACTGTACAAGTTGGCTTACGACGACGTGTACTGTGATTAGTTACATATATCGTACTGGACAAGTTGGCTTACGACGACGTGTACTGTGATTAGTTACATATATCGTACTGTACAAGTTGGCTTACGACGACGTGTACTGTGATTAGTTACATATATCGTACTGTACAAGTTGGCTTACGACGACGTGTACTGTGATTAGTTACATATATCGTACTGTACAAGTTGGCTTACGACGACGTGTACTGTGATTAGTTACATATATCGTACTGTACAAGTTGGCTTACGACGACGTGTACTGTGATTAGTTACATATATCGTACTGTACAAGTTGGCTTACGACGACGTGTACTGTGATTAGTTACATATATCGTACTGTACAAGTTGGCTTACGACGACGTGTACTGTGATTAGTTACATATATCGTACTGGACAAGTTGGCTTACGACGACGTGTACTGTGATTAGTTACATATATCGTACTGGACAAGTTGGCTTACGACGACGTGTACTGTGATTAGTTACATATATCGTACTGGACAAGTTGGCTTACGACGACGTGTACTGTGATTAGTTACATATATCGTACTGTACAAGTTGGCTTACGACGACGTGTACTGTGATTAGTTACATATATCGTACTGTACAAGTTGGCTTACGACGACGTGTACTGTGATTAGTTACATATATCGTACTGGACAAGTTGGCTTACGACGACGTGTACTGTGATTAGTTACATATATCGTACTGTACAAGTTGGCTTACGACGACGTGTACTGTGATTAGTTACATATATCGTACTGGACAAGTTGGCTTACGACGACGTGTACTGTGATTAGTTACATATATCGTACTGGACAAGTTGGCTTACGACGACGTGTACTGTGATTAGTTACATATATCGTACTGGACAAGTTGGCTTACGACGACGTGTACTGTGATTAGTTACATATATCGTACTGTACAAGTTGGCTTACGACGACGTGTACTATGATTAGTTACATATATCGTACTGTACAAGTTGGCTTACGACGACGTGTACTGTGATTAGTTACATATATCGTACTGTACAAGTTGGCTTACGACGACGTGTACTGTGATTAGACATAAAATGAAATGATAAGTGCATAGTACGAGCTGCAGCTCAGTCTCCAAAATCAACGAGTTGCACTCCAGGAGTGCCGGCAGAAGTGAAAACTTGAATACTAACGTTGTGCATTTTTGATACTTTGGAATGGTTAGGAATGCACGAATTGCTTTAATTATCAGTATAATAGTACTATCATTTATGTGGTAAAATACAATATTCATTTATTGCGCTATCGCACACAAACATGACAAGTCTCCCTCCGTCTTACGAATTTTCGATCAGGACACGTGACCTGCCGCGAGTTTAAAATTTTTTACCCATCACAAAAAAGTGCACAAAGCTGCTAAAGAAGGTTTCACTTAAAAAAAACAAACATACTCTTCATCTTTGTAATACTAGTTTAGATATCATAATATCATCAGTATATAATAATAATAATATATTCTACCACATACACACAACACCATCTAGCCCAAACTAAGCAGAGCTTGTACTACGGGTACTAGACAATGGATAAACATACATATATACTTTTTTTTTTTGTAAATACATACATATTATACATAGAAACACCCAGACCAAGACAAACACCCATGTTCATGCACACAAATGTTTGACTTGTGCGGGAATCGAACCATATATATTATATATTAATATATTACTGAATATGAATCATATTCAGCAATATATTAACCAGAGCCTGAACAAATTACTTGAGTTATTCCGTGAATATGTTAGACACATACAAACAGTTATGTATCACATGTGACACTATCAGCTTGTTTACTTTCACGTCATATTAAAAATAGCATCTATTACGTGACTAAATAACATCTTAAAAAGAGACGACTCCAGCTTTAGGAGTAATTCCCGTGTCGTGGGAGATTTTACAAACATTTAAACAACGGACACAAAGAACACCTAATAAGATAAAATAGCATAATAATCTTAGTGTGGAAAGGTCTGTCCGTTGGTAATTATTTAAGAGGATACACTGGAAAAATGCACTAACTTTCATCGAATAGTATAGGACTATGAGAAGACCAATTAATCTAGAATGTTGATATAGGTAAATTGATGTCTTTAACTAGAATTTCCTAGCTCAAAAACACGATATTGTGATTTTGGCTCGCTCATAATTATTTTCGAAAATACCTATGAAAAATTACTATTTTTGAAATTACAAGGAAGTAAACTATCATTATGCTTAGGAATTCCTCAAATATATTCGTAACATCAATATTAGTAATTTGCTAGCTCATTATTTCCATAACTAAAACCAATCATTTTTAAATAATATTTTAAGATTTTAATAATTTCTAAGCGCTCTCGAATATTTCGGGCGCATCGCAATTTTAGACCTTATGACCGCTCTTTAACGATTGATACAAAATGAGTGTCAATGAGTACGGGCGTCGAGTCAGTCTGGCTAAACGATAATTTTCGCGGTGTCCCCTTAATGATAGAAATGGGCAGACTTTGCCTTTGGCGAGAAACCGACGTTAGGCGCAAGACACACAGAAAAGACGTAAGACGAGGATGCGTTGCAGACGCGGCGCCCCTTCAATCAATTTTCATACTCGAACCCAGACATTACACACAGTCGCATTCACTACCGCTGTGTCACCGTTAGACTTAGTTAGTTAGTTGGACGTGTGTTATCCGCACTTAGCCCCACAATTGGGCCATTGTGCATAAGTGACCGACGCAAAAATTTGTTCGGTTACTCATACCACCTGAGCTCCGTCCAGAAAGACAATAGGGGACCGGTGTTGTGCAGCACCTCCTGCATTGTCTCTGGACTGTTTAGAAGTATCATCCGTTGGTTGCTCACGCTTTTGCAATGTAGGAGCACGTGAGCCGATGTCTCCTCGGTCTCCATGCAGCCTCTACATAGGGGACTGTCAGTGATGCCGATAGACTTATGAGATATGAGATATGTACAAATATATAATTACAGGTTAAGGCGATCTTCAGTAACCAGGTCACGGTTATCGGAACCTCAAACAACGAGGATTATCTGAAGATTACGTTGATAATTCTCGGTGTTAGCACCGATAATCGAATGTGGGTTATATGACTGCGGCTTTGACAATGTCCACTGGTATTATAAATGCTATCTTCTTTGTACTTATTAAGATAATGACCGCGTCTTTTGTGTACACGTTAAACAAAGTTAAGGTAATGCTTATCACGTGAATTGGAAAGATGTCATTGGAATTAATTTGTGTCGGATATCCGCATATACGGTTTATCCATGCAAATATTTAATTTTGTTTAATTAGTTTTTGCTTGTGGCTATTTCCGTGTGATTGCAAAGAGTATGCATTCCAGGAACACTATATGTTATGTATTGATTCAGGACGTGGTCTATATTGTCCTCCCCCAAACAGCTGGGGCCCGCCTAGTCACGTGGCGGGCCAAGACCTTTTGGTGTCGCGGTGAATGTTAGCGTGAATCCCGTGGCAGCGACACCGGTACTTGAAGAACGTCGTCAGGGGTTTAGTGGGTATGGGGCCGGCCTCTCTGGCTCGAGTCCCACACACCCGCGCCCAGCCCGGGCGCGGACGGTGCGTAAAAGCACACCCCCAAAGGTAAAAAGGAAAAAAAAAAGGACGTGGTTTATATGTGTGCTAAGTTCATGGTTTACGCGTGACTGAGTACAACAGCCCATCTCACCCACCTGATGGTAAGCGATATCCGAGCAGGCCATCTCTCGTAACTGATAGTAAGTGGTATCCGTTGCCGCTTATGTCCGCAGCTAGGCAAACAAGCATACAAACAAACAAAAACAATACATGGCCTGCCGAATGGTAAGCAGTTACCGTATCTATGACCGCTTGCAATACTAGAAGTTTCACTGACATGTATGTGAGCTTCCATAACTTTTACTTACTAGTCGAAACGCCTTCAGGCGGGCCATATAGCAGTTTACCATTTAAGAACGTACATTTTTGCGATGCGATTGCAATATCACGTTAGACCCAAAGTTATAAGCATTAATTTTATGTATAGTAGAGCCTCGCTGATTTCAGTATGAATGGGCCGGCTCGTCCGGGGAAAGACTACCCTCTCACAGAATATCGACGTGAAATAGCAGTATTCCTACTGTTGTGTTTCATTCGGCGAGTGAGAGTGCCGGAGGCTTAATCACCCTCTTTCCCCCTTCCCGCTCCTTCTCCTTCCCACTTCCTTTCTTAAAGGGTCGGCAACGTGCAAGTGATGCCTCTGCTGTTGCAGGCGTCCATAGGCTACGGTGACCACTTACCATCAGGTGGGCCGTATGCTTGTTTGCCACCCTAATAGGACCAATCTTATAAAAAAGAGCAGTATCCATCAACGCCATTAAAAATGAAACTAAGAGACACAACAAAATAATCCAAAAATATTACTCACCCCATCGTTGTTCAAATACTGCTGTTTCATAACCTCCAATTCCAAATTCTGAAGCGTTGGCATCGAGATGGAATTCCTTCTAAGACTAGCCTTCCTCTGCTCAATCGCCGCCTTCTCCTGCCTGATCAGTTCATCAGAGTCCGATGCTCCAAAGGTCTTAGAAGTGCTTGGAGTCGCATCCAGGTCTGTAGACTGAGTAGCAGGACTCATAAGACTTGAAGACTTACCAGAATCGGGCTCTAGAGTAATATATAGAGTCCCTTCTGGAGTATTTACGACTATCGTATCATTATTTGGCGAAGTATGCACGTCTCCCAAGTCTGAAGCATGAATTTTGGATATGCTATCCTTTTCTGGCAACAGCGGTGCTCTTTCTTCTGTCTCATCTTTGCTGCGTTTCGGACGTATTGGTTCGTCGGGTTTTACTAAATTTAGTTCGATGAAGTCGTCGGCGTATGGGATGTCTTTGCTTCTCTTTAGCTCAGGGGAGTTCAACCCCTTTTCAATCTCTTTGGATACTTGGTTTTTGTTTTCCATTATCTTATTTCATAGTAGAGATCTGTGGACAATAAAAAATTAAGGTTTTAATTATATTGGGGCAAGAAAAACCCCATTTGATGGTATAACAGCCCGACTAAGCCAGTATCTCCTTCCAATTGATGATCACATACAAAAAGCTTCGTGTTTATGAGGTAAGTAGGGTCGCCAGAGCTACTTAAGCATATTTAATATGGAAGATCATCGAAAGTTATTCAATAGATGATATCATAAAGTGATGTGCTGTCTGCAGGTGAAGAAGTGGAGCTCGGTCTTAAGCTGACAGCAAACTAACGGTTGAATGAACCTGTGACGAAAGCACTAGCGATATTGTTCCATGTTCGATATGTAAGTCATAGATTGTATTGTACACACAAAACATAGGTGCTGTCTGTCTACAACATAATCAGCACAATTTACGACCAATCCATAAGTCTCATGTGCGCATCTCTACGCGCTGAGGAACGGAGTGGAATTTAATCCCTTGCTTAGTGGAGTTATACATCAAGAAATAGTAGCGATACGGGTGTTAAGACTGTATCCAGTAAATGGAGAGTCTACATTTCTCAGTGTGACTAATCTAAGTCTATACATTCGAGAAAATAAAAAACGTACCCTACTAATATCCTAACTTAATATTATAATAATTGTAAATGTGAGTTTGTTTGTTTGTTGCGCTTTCACGCCTAAACTACTCGACCGATCATCATGAAACACATTCACGTTGTCAGTGGAACAGAAAAGGACATAGAATACCGTTCATCCAGAAAAAAAAATATTGTGGCAGTCTCTGGGGATTGCCGATAGAAGTGAAAACTTTAATTTTTGATCATAAACACTTCTTTATAAACCAAAAATAATTCAAAAATGGAAAGCGTTCGGTGACGATGACGCGAGTTCCATGATTTTTGTTCACCCAAGAAGTGCTCAACGCGCCTAAACAAGTTTTCACTTCAATATTGTCATTCCTCTGACCTGAACTACATTGACGCGATTCACTCGCGTAATACATTTACGCGAGTGAAGGGTTAGGTTAGGTTAGCCGGTTGCCGGGGGCAAAATCTAGTTACCTTAATTGTAAAACTTTGTAAAGGTTTTAAACAGATTTGCATGAAACTTGGCACAGTCATAAAACTTGTTAATCATCTCCTAGATAAAGAAAGAAAGGAAGAAAAAATTTTTATTTGAATATAAAGATAATTAAAAAATAATAATAATAACGAATAGAATGCTTTTCATCCCTGCACGCCTCCTACTACTGCCCGTGGGATTCACGCGGGCGAAGCCACGGATAGAAACTAGTTATAAATAAATATACAATTATTTACACTATAAAATCATTTGACTGGACTATCAAGTAATGATTAGTATGTATTGAGTTTTTATTTGAAGATGGCTGATAATATTTTTTGTAATTACAGCCATTGAGAGTACAAAACCAGTTAAATTAGTTTTTTGTAGTATATCTGTATCGTAATAACTATTTTATACGGTTCCGTAACACGATGGTTCTATTCGCTACACAAGAAGCTGGGCTAGAAGGTAGAAAGAAAGAAAGAAATTTGTTTATTTCGTACAGAGCACACACAATTAAATAAAACAAAATAAACAAACATATTATATAGGTAATATATAATATGTTTGTTTATTATATTATAAAACAAAATGTGTATGCCCTCGCCGAAAAGGGTCACCACCTCAGCATTAGCTTGGCACCCAAATTGAGTGCACCAGCGCTGGTTTTCAGTTGGTCACCCGATACCGTGGTGCACGGACGGAGGCAAATGCTTAACATTACAACAAAAATACAGTAAATGTGGTTCTGCTACATACATACACAAGGGCAGCGTATAGGGCATATTAAATTATGTTTATAAATTCGGTACATTGCAAAAATACGAGAACAGTGGTAAAAAATAAAATACGTCACCATCAAATAACTAAAATTTAAGGAGGTGGGTACAAATAAAAAATAAAAATGTCATTGCATAATAGGTACTGATAACACAATACTATGCGCAGAGTGAAACATAAACAAAGTGATTGACCTCAGGCGTTGTTGACTGGGTAGGCTATTCGCATTGTTTTGTTTGTTTTTGTTTTGGTATTATTAGTACTCCCTTTCTTCTCCTAAAATTGTTTGTCCGAAAATCATTATCCATAACACGTATGCTATAAACTTTCGTAACCATAATGTTCAAAAATTCGAAATTTTGTATTACATCTTTACTTCTATTACTATTGTCATAATATCAAGGACTATAATAATTAACGTGACCATACGTCCCGCTTCGGGCGGGACAGTCCCGTTTTTGGGCTGTCTGTCCCGTTATCCCCAGCCAGAGCAAAAATGTCCCGCTTTTGCAAATAGAGCAAGCTATAAGTTATGAGTATCTACCTGATTAAATTAGAAAAGCGCCGGTGACGGCAGCAGCGCCTGCGGCGGCGTGGAGAACGAAAGAGTTTTTACTCTCATGAACAAATGCAAAACACAGTTAAATGTCGCAGTTCCGAAAGCCATTTTGATTGCAAGTCTAACGTCAACAAATATTTCTATAAGCTCCATTCCTATTTAAAAACTAGAGCTAACATTTTGAAACTAATTTGCTCTGGCGAAAAATATGAAACTAATGCGTCTACAACTGAAATCTAATATTTCAAAATAATAGTAAAATAAGTAGTTGTATGTATAATACAACGTAATATAATAATGGGCATGACCTTTAGAGCTTTTATTCATTACATCATAATCGCCTTATAATATAACATACTGAATAGCTTTAAAATATTGTTATTTCCTTGTATTTTAATGCTTATTAATAGTTATAAGTATAATGATTACATAATATAACGATTTGTTTATTTAATTTTTGTCTACAATAGCAAAATATGTTAAGCTTATCTTTATACTTAGATAATATATTATTCAGCTTCCGTCTCCATAAAATAAGTCTGTGACCGCAAAACTCGAAAAATAGCCGATGGATTGAGTTGTAATTTTTACATAACTTTTTTTTTTTATTTATAGCATAGGGGGCAAACGAGCAGACGGATCGCCTGATGGTAAGCGATTACCGTCGCCCATGGACACCCGCAACCCCAAAGGAGTTAGAGTTACAAGTGCGTTGCCAGCCCTTTAAAAAGGAATGAAGGAGGGAAAGGACAAAGGAAAGGATAGGAAAAGGATCGGGGTAACTAGGCTTCCGGCTCTCTCACTCACCGATACGAAACGCAACAGTACGGGTACCGTTACTTCACGCCGGTATTCTGTGAGAGGGTAGCACTACCCCGGTCGGTCCGGCCCATTCATGCTGAAACCAGCCAGGATCTACTACTATCTATACTAATATTATAAAGCTGAAGAGTTTGTTTGTTTGCTTGAACGCGCTAAGCTCAGGAACTACTGGTCCGATTTGAATAATTCTTTCAGTTTTAGATAGCCCATTTATCGAGGAAGGCTATAGGCTATATATCATCACGTTAAGATCAATAGGAGCGGAGCACCAATAAAGAATGTTTCAAAATCGGAGGATATTTTTCCTTTAGAGAGCTTCCGCTGCGTGCGCTGCGTAAACAGTTAAAGTTTCGCAAAAATAATGTATGACAGAATTGTTCCGCGACAGCATATATGTCTATCTGTTAAGGTTGGCTCACTATAACCATTTTTATGCTAACAAAATTTGTTCTAAGATAATGCATTATTTGCGAAGGTGTATGTTATAAACATGGTATTAATCCTTATCCAAATAAATACGTTATTCATCACAAGTATTTAATTTAAAACAAAATTGCCCTTTACATCATTCGATTTCAATGAATATCTTAGGAGATATTGCAGTTTTAAAATAACATTGCAGCAAAATAATTACCCATTACAGACATAGTACAAACGATGTTTCTCCTGGTTTATTCTGCGTGATTACTACTGGTTCGATTTGAAAAATTATTTTAGTGTTGGATAGCCTATTTATCAAGGAAGGCTATATAACATCACGCTACGACCCACGGGGGCGGCGCAGTAACGATAAACGCGGGTGAAACCGCGGGATCATCTAGTATATTATACTTATATTCTACACTTATATTAAAAAGCTGAAGAGTTTGTTTGTTTGTTTGGTTGAACGCGCTAATCTCAGGAACTACTGGTTCGAGTTAAAAAATTCTTTCAGTGTTAGATAGCCCATTTATCTAGGAAGGCTATAGGCTATATAACATCACGCTACGACCAATAGGATCGGAGCATCAATGAAAAATGTTGCAAAAGCGGGACAAATTCTCTTACGTGAAGCAGATGAAGTTGCGTGA
The DNA here is from genome assembly GCA_963564715.1 of Catocala sponsa. Classification (NCBI taxonomy): domain Eukaryota; kingdom Metazoa; phylum Arthropoda; class Insecta; order Lepidoptera; family Erebidae; genus Catocala; species Catocala sponsa. The sequence continues at coordinate 24,997,564 of OY751340.1, read as the reverse complement.
GTCAGCTTGTGATATTATATTCGGCGAAGAAACAGATATGTTTTTTATATTGGTCCCAAGCCTAACAGGATTCAATAAAATGCTTTATTTAAAGCGCAACTGTTTGAAGGATGGTAATCTTACATTCTTGACAATGCATATTACGACCTTAAACAATATTAACTCCTTTCTATTTTAATTCAAACAAAACAAACAATAAAAAGTACTTCTAAAACATAAACTTTTATAACCATACAAAACACATTCATACAAACGAACGAACACAAAAAGAAACTATGTGACTTGATAGCTAATGCCGCCATCTTGGTCGCCAGTGACGTCACCTTTGCCCACCATATAGGGATTACAATATGATCGCTAGTCATTGTATAATTTATTAGTTGTATGTGATTTTTGATTGGCGTATTGGAATTAAGTCTCAGTGGGGAAACCAACAGATTGCAATGCAGAGGGTCTCGGGTTCGAACCCACGTCACGCACCTCTGACTTTCGGAAGTTATATGACTTTTCGAAATTATGTGCGTATTCATTGACAATTTATTATCGCCTGCTCCGTGCATCGGAGAGCACGTTAAGCCGTCGGTGCCGGCTGCCATGAACATCTATGCCAGTCGTTATTAGGAAGTCAGTGCCCTCTAATATCCTGACACTGGTCTAGCTTTAGGGTATCGTTAGCCTTCGGGTTGTTGAGGTCAGATGGCAGTCGCTCCGTGTAAAAACTGATATCCATTCAAATCCGGTTAGACTAGAAAGCCGACCCCAAGTGACTTGGGAATAATAAAGGCTAGGGAGAAGAAGTGGTTTAAGTGATAGCCTCGCTACTGCCTCTACATCTAGTGTTGTGGGTTCGGATCTCGTACGGGACAAAAATTTGGGTAATTCACAAATGGTTGTTCGGAGTCTCGGTGTACTTTGTTATCGTTGTTTGAATGTTTGTAAAGTTCCATTCGACACAATTTATTACTATGGTGGAAAATGTGTTTAGAAAAGTAGCATGATAGTTCTTATTTATTACTAGCTTTTGCCCGCGGCTTCTCGTAAAAGTAGGTTAATAGATAATAAGTAATTAAATATAGCATAGGTTACTCGGTGATAATAAAGCTTGCTGAATGTGAACATTTATAAAACCGGTTTTGAAGTTTTTCTGTTAAATCCTGACAAACAAACAAACAAAAAATCAAATCTTTCCTCTTTATAATATTAGTATAGATTACAATATTGTTCTTTTTTGATATTTTTTTTTATTCTACCACATTTTTTTTTACGTGTGTGCTTTGACGCATACCCCTCCGCAGGGGCGGGGTGAGGGGTTATGTCGGACTCGCCGGGGTAAAAGAGAAAGATGGAATGACGGTCGCGACCCCGCCGAGGTTTCGGCCCGCCGTATGAAACGGCAGGCCACTACACGAAGAGACCCTAAGGTCACCACTAGACAAAATCCCTACTGTCCCCCCCCTAGAGTCCACATCACACAACACCACCTAGCCCAAACTAAGCAGAGCTTGTACTATGGGTACTAGACAATGGATAAACATACATATAATTTTTTTTTGTAAATACATAAACATATTATATATAGAAACACCCAGACTAAGACAAACATCCATGTTCATGCACACAAATGTTTGACTTGTGCGGGAATCGAACCCGCGACCTCAGGCGTAGCAGTCGGTTACACTAACTACTACGGCATCGAGGCCGACAAATGCTGTCAATATGTTTGGATGCACGTCTTTGGATCTTCCTGTTAAGCAATATGGCGCAGCAGACATGGGTGGTTCCTCGCCAATATATAGTGAGCGATAATTAATTATTTAATACGCATATAACTCGAAAGGTCGAAATGCGTACCTTGGCATCGAACTCGAGACATCGGTGTGGTCGTCCAACGGTCTCCAAATAGGCTATCACTGCCACAATATCGTAAGTAGCCTCCTTCAAAAACCTATTTACACCCTGTTCTATAGATACCCAGCACTCAAAATCAGTTTGATTGACCCGGAGAAGAAACCCAAGACCTCATAATTAAATGTAATCGCAAACAAATTAATGAGTCTTTCTTTCAAGGTTAACCACTTTGATCTATTAATAGAGTTAAGTAATATAATATGATGACTATTAAATAATATCGATATTAGTTTGATACAAAAAACTTGAGTGGCCTGTCCAAGTGAAGCTCAAACCTGCTTTATCAGGTAAGTATGTGTAAGTATATATGAGAATCATTTGCACTTTTAGCCATAAAAGCCAAATAAAGAATATTAAAATGTCTGTTCGTAATGTCAAAATAACAGCTTTTTACTAAATGCATATGCAAGAATATACGGTACTTATATCAAAAGATCAAATTTTTTATGTTTGTCTGTCTGTTTTTGCCGGCTAATCTCTGAAACGGCTGGACTGATTTTGACGGGACTTTCACTGGCAGATAGCTGCTGTTATAACGAGTAACTTAGGCTACCACCATCTTAAAAAAATAATTGGTTGTCAGTAAAGTCGGTTTACGGACGATAGTTTAACGTGACAACGTCATAACAAAATTTCTTTCCCGTAACGTTACAGTGAGCGTAACGGGACAATGAGTCATCCTTTTTCGTGCGTGCAGCCGGCGTTCATCGATTTATTAGACGTTGTCAAGTCAAAAGAAAGAAGGAAAAGTAATTTATTAGACACGCCAAAAACACAACATATTAACATACAAACAAGAAGAAAATACAAAAAATAAACAAAAATAAAATAAAGAAACGTATTTTTTATTGCCATTAATGGCAGACGAGCAAGTGGCCCACCTGATGGAAAGTGGTAACCGCTGCTTATGGACTTCAGCAATGTCAGGACACAGCAAAACCGCTGCCTACCGTGAAAGAAGAACTCTCTTTAAACCTCGTTTGAAGAAGGACATATCATAGCGCTCGGGAAACACCGAAGCAGGCAGTTCATTCCAGAGCTTGCACGTACGTGGGAGAAATGATCGCTGAAAGCGTACCGTCTTGGATTTGAACGCTTCCAGGTGACATGGATGAACCCTGCTTCGTTGTCGAGTGGTACGGTGACAGAAAGGGGCCGCTGATACCAAATCAAACAATTCTTCAGAGCACTCCCCGTGAAAGAGTCGGTAGAACACGCAGAGAGACCCAAAGTCTCTCCGTTGCTCCAACGACTCCAATCTATCCGTGAGATTGGAATCATCGACGATTCGAACTGCCCGTCTTTGTAGGGAGTCAAGTGGGTCGAGCTGATCGACTGCTACTACTTTTAACCTAAGTGAACAGCTAGTAAGTCCATTGACCTGTCAATTGTTGAAATTTCAGACTTAATTAAAAGCCGATTGTATCTTGCCACCGGCGTGCCGCTACGACTCAGTAGGTTAATTTGAATTCAATTATTTAAGTGATTTATTAATGGAAGACACACTAACATTAATCCATACTCATATTAAAATATGATAATAACTTAGTCTGCTTTTTGAAATTCGTATATTTATAACAAACTAGATTTTGCCCGCGGCTTCGCTCGTATTAGGTTAGTTTAGTAACAGTATTTTTAATGAAAGGTACCATAAGTCATTTTTTGTTCCCCTGGCAATGTGTATTAAAAATTTTGTAATTAGGGCGTGAAATTGTAGTAAACAAACAAATAAACTTACATTCGCATTTATAATATTAGTTGGACTTACATACAAGTACACTACATAAAAGTGATAAAGGGTATGTTTATGCGCGAGCGCAGCCAACTTATTCAAAAATACTTAGAATCCATTTTTAAAACATACTCACACACACACAAAGAAATCACCACATCAGTAATCCACACTAGCACACATTAATCACCAGTAAATTAATTTACAACATATAAATATTATACAAAATACGTTCAGGATCGACTCCTGCGCACGGTAAGGCTCAACACACACTGACAAGGTTACGCACACAGCCATGTTTGTCCACAGATTATCGCGTGATTAGCATGGGAGACTTTTTTCTTAGCGACGTCATACATGTTGAATTACGTAAGAAAAATATTTGGTTATATTAATACAGGTAAATAAATTATTGGTTCCGTGGTGTAAAATCGCGCCTACATTTACAGTCGGTCGAGAGGATCCGGGTTCGATGGTACTTGTTAGAAAATTTTAAGTAGCACGGCGTCGAATGTTTTGCCTTTTTTTTCGACGTGAAATAGCAGTATTCCTACTGTTGTTTCGTTTGGCGAGTGAGAGTGCCGGAGGCCCAAACACCCTCTTCCCCCTTCCCACTCCTTCTCCTTCCCACTTCCTTTCCTAAGGGGTTGGCAACGCGCAAGTGACGCCTCTGGTGTTGCAGGCGTCTATAGTCTACGGTGACCACTTACCATGAGGTGGGCCGTATGCTTATTTGCCACCGTAGTCGTATAAAAAAAATAAAAATGCATAGAAAGAAAAATAGATAAATATCTACTCCCAAATTCCAGGCGTACGAAGTAGCGGGCAAAATATAGTCATATATAATTAATAAAATAAAATATCAGCCCTATTTTAAACTGTTACCGCCCCAGCAGTGAGCTGGGGCGGGCCTGTTCCCAGAGTGAGAAGTGTTAGGCCATAGTCCACCACGCTGGCGCAGCGCGGGATGGCAGACTTTACATATCTCAGAACATTATGGAGAACTCTCAGACATGCAGGTTTCCTCACGATGTTTCCTTCACCGTTAAAGCGAGCGATAATTAACTACTTATAACTTCGCAATAAGTTAGACATATCATTGACCACAGTTTCTTTATTTATCTAGTCGGTTTATTTGCTAAAACGCGTTTTAGCCAGCGTTAAAATGTTCGCTCTTGACACCTCTTGAGTCAATATATGTAACGCGCTAATTAAACCTAGGCTTTGTTGCCACAACTACTGAATATATTTCTACATATTTATTTACATGATTACTATTTATCATCAAAGCAGCGATAGCTCAGTGGGGAGACCAACAGACTGCAATGCAGAGGGTCTCGGGTTCGAACCCACGTCGCGCACCTCTGACTTTCGGAAGTTATATGACTTTTCGAAATTATGTGCGTATTGATTGACAATTATCGACTGCTCCGTGCCTCGGAGAGCACGTTAAGCCGTCGGTCCCGGCTGCCATGAACATCTATGGCAGTCGTTATTGGGAAGTTAATGCCCTCTAATATCCTGACACTGGTCTAGCCTTAGGGCATCGTTAGCCTTCGGGTTGCGGCGGTCAGATGTCAGACGCTCCGTGATATCCAATCCAGTCAAATCCGGTTAGCCTAGAAAGCCGACTCCAAGTGACTTGGGAATAATAAAGGCTAGGGAGAAGACTATTGATCACCAAAGGGGTAAGCACTGGTTGTCGCAGATGTATGTCTTTTCCTTCGACTTGATTATTGACTTTTCGATGACTCTAGGTGATGCTTATGTCCGTTAATAGTATGTTTGTAAAGTCCTAATAGATCTAACAATGTTTCCTGGACAATACAGGGATTGATACCATTTTCTTTTTAACTCGGGGGACTACATTGACGCATGCCTCTCCGCGGGGTAATGTCGGACTCACCCGGGAAGAGATGGAGATATCTCGGTAATACCGACTAAACCATTAGTTCCCAAAGTGGTCCAGGTCTATAATGTTCTCGAAGACATGGGAAGTCTGCCAACCCGCACTGAGCCAGCGTGGACTCTTCTCACACTGAGAAAAGGCCCATGCCTAGAGGAAGGTTATGTTAGGCGCGTCGCCCACTGGTAAGTCGAGGCACAGCCGAGGCGTGGCGTTTATGTAGAGTCGAGGCGAGAGCGGAGAGAGATAGGAGAAGATTTTACTTAAACTTAAGAGAAACAAAATGAAAAAATGGCGGTGGAGTCGCGGCGCGATCAAGGCGTGGCGCGTTTATGTAGAGTCGAGGCGAGGGCGGAGAAAGATAGGAGAAGATTTTACTTAAACTTAAGAGAAACAAAATGACAAAATGGCGGTGGAGTCGCGGCGCGGTCGAGCACACCACCCCCGCCGCGCCTCCGCCTCGACGCCGCCTCGCCTGTGACGCGACTCTAATGTGTGAGCGCACTGCCATTTATTCCTGAAGAAAACAGAAGTGGCGCGCCGCTCGTGCGCCCGCGCTTCAACGCCACCTCGACTCCAGCTCGTGTGGGCGACGGGCCTTATAATTATATATTTATACAGGGCCTAATTATTATTATTATAATCGATATGTATAAATTATATTATTATCATGAAATGAATATTTACTTAACAAGTATTTATTAATTCCATCTCTTCTTCCTCTCCTTATCCCATTATTTGGGGTCGGGTCTCCTCACTTTCCTGCGCCAAGTCAAACGATCTTAGGTTGTCATTTCGTGCAACTGGGCTTTCTTGAGGTCTCTTTCAATGGAGCTCCACCAGGTCAACGGCGGGCGGCCTCTCCCTCGCTTTTGTTCTGGGAGGTTTAATGCAGTTCGAACCACATGATTTTCGTCTCGTCTTCTGACATGGCCATACCAGCGAAGGCGGTTTTCGGTGATTTTATCTACGATTAGTGCAACTTTAAAGCTTCCTCTTATATATTCATTGCGGATTTTATCCAGTCGCGTCACGCCTCCCGCCCATCTGAGCCTCTTCATTTCACTGGTATGCACCTTTTGTTCATGCGTCTTCTTTGTTGTCCAGCATTCAGACTCATATAATAACGCCGGGCGGACTGCCGTTTTATATATTTTACCCTTAGTATTGACGGGTATACGTGGGTCGCATAGCACGCCAGTAAGTTATTTATTAATTCTATGTGTATTATTATTATTTTTCTTTAAATAAGACAACGCTCGCACTAGCTATAATTCCTGTGTCGCGGGGGACTTTACAAACATTCAAACAATGGATACAAAGAACGTCCAGACTGGGAACAACCATTTGTGGATCACACAAAGTTTTGTCCCGTGTGGGATTCGAACCCACAACACTCGGCGCGGCCACTTAAACAACTACGCCATTCGTGCAGTCAAATATATAAAACACAATATATTACGATCTCTATAGAAACTGCATTCCGCCATACTCCGCCGATATTAGATATACATATACTAAACAACCTCTCCATAGCGATACCCTCAAACGATAAAAACTAAGCTATACCAACAAGTGAACACGATAAAAAGTCAATTTACCTTTAGATAAAACGTTTCTAATACATATTTACCTGAGTTAAACTGGCCAATTAGATCAGCATAAAGTAAAGAAACATTATCAAGAATATCAACACCAATGTCCCATACACCAGATAATCCAAATGCAAAATACACCAATTGTTAGCCACTTTATCATCGCACGGAGTAGACATTTTAATTAAAACACTTTTAAACTCGACCAAATACAAAATTAAATACAAACATTTACTTAAATACAATTTAGATTAAAAATCTTCTTTTAAATTTCGAAAGTATAACCAAATTGAGGAAGACGACTTTTTATATTTAAATCAAGAACACCGAATACAAATTTAAATAGAACCTTTTTTTAAATTTGGTTTGTAGTATTCCAAATACAATTTGTATTAGATTTTAGTTTTAAATTAAACTTATCTCGATAGGAAAATGTGTACCACACTAGGAATGTTGAAACAATAATGACTGCTGTATTAACGAGGTTAACGAATTCAATTTTGATCGATAAAATTGTAAATTAAATTACTAATTGGTATTGACCACCGCATGATCGCTAGTTAAACATGTTTTTCTCAATCGAACTATAAGACTTTCATATATGGAATAAAATAAACTGCCACAATTTTAAAGAATACAGCGATCATTTGAGATAATCAGAGTTAAATACACAGTCCGTTTTTGCACTGAGAAGCCTTCGAAATATTGTAAAGGCTGAATGGCTACTGAGCTCGCAAATCAATCTCGAAGGTTAAGATAGGTCAGTGAGGCATGACCTTGGGATGATGACCACTGTTTACATGAAGATCCTTGAATAAGCCATTGGTTCCGGGTGTTAGACGAACTTGTATTACGTCACTTAATTAGTACAGCATATACCATGTCATACTAATTTTCTTCAAAGTTTAGTTGTTAAAGGTACAGCGATAGCCTAGTGGGAAACCGTTGGACTGCCAGGCAGAGGTCTCGAGTTCGATCCCAAGGCACGCCTCTGTCTTTTCGAAGTTATATGCATATTAAATAATTAATTATCGCTCGCTTTAACGGTGAAGGAAAACATCGTGAGGAAATCTGCATGTCTGAGTGTTCTCCATAGTGTTCTCGAAGATACGAGTATGTAAAGTCTACCAACCCGCATTGGGCCAGGTGGTGAACTTTGGCCTAAGCCTTCTCACACTAATAAGAGGCCTGTGCTCAGCAGTGGGACAGTTCAATACAGGGCTGACCTTTTTTTATATTATAGGTATCTAATTTTCTTGAGAAGAAATTATCAATAACTGCACAGCACTTACTCATGTCACCTTAAGTGGTATGCTCTCTATTATTTATTAATGGCTTATGTTTAACTTTTCACCAGATATAGTAAAATATAACAGTCAAAAATAGTAAATGATCACCAAATTGCACAGCAAATCAAAATAAGTCGACGGAGCCCTATTATTAGGCTCCTATTTTTGGGTGGGTTTAAGAAGGAACCTACCATAACCTAACCCTTTTGAGACGGAATGCAGTGATTTGAGGCATATAGGTGCTCGTTATGATATATTTTAGTAAGCATATTTTGCTGCGCAATTACTATTTTTGGTGGTCATTATATTTAATCCCTTTATTAATAATATTCTGCACTCACGTACATAGGCAGACTTAGGCCATAAGGAATTTTCTACTCTTTCAAGTTACGCTGACGGTGGAGTAAGAGAGGTAGTCGTAGTAAGTGGTAAACTGATCAATGATAAGTAATTAGGTACCATAACCTACGTAAAGCGAAGGGCTGGTGACTACAAGCCGTCGCCTTCGTAGCACATCGGTAGTGAATGCAATTACTGCTGTGCACGGGGGATCGAATCCCAGCTCGAGCCAGCAAAAAGTTATTGTTTTTTATGCTACGAATTTTCAATAGCAGCCCGGCAGTTAGGAAGTAGGCAGTTTTACACACCTCCGTGCCTCGGAAAGCATGATAAGCCGTTGGTTCTGCGCCTGATATTGTTGCCGTCCCATCGGATCATGAGAGTTAGGGAACAGAGAGTGCACTTGTGTTTGAGCACATACTTGTGTACTATAATATCTCCTGTGCAGATGGCCAGTCTCCGTTAAGATTGGCTGCCGTGATCGAAATTGGATCTGATAGGGCTTCTAAATAAATAAAATAAATCGGAAGACAATAAATTAAATCTCAATGCCAGTGCGCAAAATTGTTTTACTTCGCCATGCTGCGTTCACGCATAATTGATTAACGACTCAAAATAGAATCTTAATAACAATCTACTAGTAATTTACTACGGTTGATTGAACACTACTAGTACTCTTGTTAGGCTTCCCATAACATCACGCTGTATATACCCAAAAGGAATATGCAGAAGCGTAGAAAACTTAAATTTTTCGGTAGGTTGGTGTCTTATAAGACAGCGGCTTCTAAACGGGCAATATTTTACTGCAATATGTGGCTGCAATCTTTCTTAGTTATAGCCTGACCAGTTCAAAGCATTGGAATGCATTGGCAAAACCGAATATAATTATTTTTATAGCCAATTGCAAAATATTGTCGTGCATTCTGTAATATGACTGTTATTATCGGCCAGTATATTGCAGCTATATACCTATTGAGGTAAAATAATGCCCGTTTAGAAGCATCTTACGATTATTTAGTATCGTATGACCCCAAGTTCAATTCCCGGGTCTGTTTGAAAAATCTCAGTAGAGTAGCAGGAATGTGCTGGGTAGACGACAACAGCTTGGGTTGTTCCGGCGTCATCCGATGACGTTTCATACTGTACTGTTTTTTTCTTAACTCAAATTTTATTATTATATACTAGCTGTTACCTGCGACTTCGTCCGCGTAGATTTTAATTAAAAAGTGTTTGTCGCCGCGGAAAGCTATTTTTTTTTCTAAAATCAAACTAGCCTATGTTACTCCTTATAACATCAGCTATCTGCCAGTGAAAGACCCGTCAAAATCGGTTCAGCCGTTTTGAAGATTAGCCGGAACAAACAGACAGATAGTCAGACAAAAATTTTAATAAACAAAATTTTAACAAAAAAGAAAACCGACTTCAATTAAGAATATTCTAAAACTTAAAATGCACTAAAAAGTTAATAAATAATTGCATATTCTTGTGAATAATTAAATTATTGTTATTTTTGGAGTCGGTGTCAGCCGCCCGCGCCGCGTGCTGCGTCTATGTGTGTAATTGTGCATGCCAATGTTATGTTATGATTATAGTAAGACATATGATGTTTAATTAGTTACAAACCTACCTTGGCTGACACCGACTCCAATAATAACAATAATTTAATTATTCACAAGAATATGCAATTATTTATTAACTTTTTAGTGCATTTGAAGTTTTAGAATATTCTTATTTGAAGTCGGTTTTCTTTTTTATTAAAATTTTGTTTATTTCTCGGTTTTTTGTGAACCTTGCCAAATATGAGAACATCATCAATGTAGCCAAATACGCATTATTAAGTATAACTCGAAATCGAATGGTCAAATCTTGATCAAAATTAAATGGGACCGCACGGGAAGCACCAGCTTTCAAATAAAAAAAGAATCATCATAATCGGTTCATCCAGTCGAAAGAAACGAGGTAAAAACATTTAAAAAAAAAATACAGACGAATTGAATACCACCTCCTTTTTTTGAAGTCGGTAAAAATAGATGTTTTCGTATAGGTACCTTATATACTTTCATATGTATTAGGTAAAAAGCTGTTATTTTGACATTACAAACAGACACTTCAATTTTACACTTCAATTTTATTTATTTGTATAGATATAGATTTACGTTCCCGACAGTAATTATTTCATTTTCAATTCTTTATTCATCCTGAAAGTATTCCTAAAAAAGCTCCAAGGTTTGGGTTGGCGGTCTGAACAAGAAAAACTGTAACTTGGTGTGCAGACACCTTGGGGTCATACCTCGGTCGAATTTGAATATGGGCCCTGTGGGTCAAAACACTCCCTAGATATAGGGGTCATTTCTTTCATTACTTTTACATTTAAGACGAATAGGTTGAACCCTTGGTTTTTACACCCATCTCGTTTGTTATATTCTTCTTCTACGTCGTTTCACTTTTGAGACAGTGGTCGTGGTCATCATTAAGGTTGTGTAGCATGCTTGACAATCCGTCGCCACTCTTCACGCACCTTTGCCTCTCTGGTGCACTCATACAAGGGACCATTGTCTAATGCTGCCTTAACTTCGTCGGTCCAGCGCATAGGCGATCTACCACGTGCTCGTTTCCTTGTACCACAAGGCGCTCTATGGAGACACCTCCACGTCTTGATACGTGCCCGAAGAAAGTGAGAATTCGAGCTTGTACGATAGAAGATAGGCGCTGCTTGATACCTAGATATTGTAAAATGGACGTTTGTTATATTAGGCTACTACATGTTTTAAACAATTGTTGCTAAGCTCATAAAGTTGATGGGTGATCATTACAGTATGACGTCACACTTCGCTAGCACTTACAATAACGACCGTAGAATCAACAGTTCACATTCAAACAAAGAGAAAACACATAACAGAGCTCCTGCTCTGAAGGTTTAAGCAAAACTGTGTTCAATTTTCTTAAATATCTTTTAGTTCTAATTTTGGTCATGGTGACCAATCTGAATGAAGACTAGCCATCTGCGCAGGAGATATTAGCATACAATTTTGTGCGCAAACATAATATAATTGCAGTCTCTATACCATTAGTTCCCAATGTGGTCCAGGTGGACCCTCAGGGGTCCACGGGAGAGTCGACGGAGGTCTACGTTGGCGTGATAAAAAAATGGGGTCCACAATTCGTAAGAGGGGTTCACGAGAAAATTGATTTACTTTCGATAGTAAAGAACTAAAATGTTGGCTTGACTTGGTTATGTTTTGATGGCATTCTTTCTTACAAAATGTTTTGCCTGAATTGTAAATTAAAAAATGGTCATTTAAATAAAACCACATAAGTACTTAGTCAGTTAAATATGTCATACTAGCTTTTGCCCGCACCTTCGCTCGTATGAAGCCCACTCCAAGATTATCTGTGTGCAAAGTTTAATGAAAATCCATTCAACAGTTTACACTTTACTAGCGGTCGCCTAGTGGTCAAAACTCCTAAGCTTGCTACTTTGTTTTCTGTTTTTCTTTATTACATATAAGTAAAGTACTATTTATTGTAATAAAGAAAACTTGTAACTGTGGTTACCTATAGGTAACCAAAGTTACAAAGAACTGACGTCAGACGAAAAATGCCGAAATACTACGAAAGCGATTCGACTGCGTGTGTCCAATGCATGTTGTTCTGTGCGTGTAGTGTTTTTTCATTAATTTAATGTATTTCTAATGCATATTTTATAAAAATATTAGGATTCGCCCCTCCTTATTCATATAAACTTTAAGAGGATACACTGAAAAAATGCACTAACTTTCATCGAATAGTATAGGACTATGAGAAGACCAATTAATGTAGAATTTTGATATAGGTAAATTGTTGTCTTTAACTAGAATTTCCTAGCTCAAAAACACGATATTGTGATTTTGGCTCGATCATAATTATTTTCGAAAACACCTCTGAAAAATTACTCATTATGCTTAGGAATTACTCAAATATATTCGTAACATCAATATTAGTAATTTGCTAGCTCATTATTTCCATAACTAAAACCAATCATTTTTAAATACTATTTTAAGAATTTAACAAACGATTTCTAAGCGTTCTCGATCATTGCGGGCGCATTGCAATTTTAGACCTTATGACCGCTATTTAACGATTGATACACAATGAGTGTCAATGAGTACGTACGTCACGTTTCGCGGTGTCCCCTTAACTGTGCCAAATGTCATACTCCTCCATCCGCGCAATTTTCGTAAAAAGGGGTACAAAGTTTTTGCTTCACGTATAATATATAGATTGCATCCCATTTCAACATCAGTCTAGTGCGGTTGTTGTCTATTTAAAATTTCAAAATCCATTTCTTTCTTTTATGATAGATAACTCATTATATTTGCCTTCCTGTCATTCTTTGACGAACAATCGCACATCACTACTTCACTTTCGAACACTCGACGCTTATTTAGATTATAATCTAGATAAAGTGACGCATTATTATAACTACTTGAACAATTATACTCGACAACATTACCTTCACAAGAGTCCCACGTAAAGTGAAGTAGAGTATTTTATAGGAAAACCCTGGTGCTGCGTTCGGTACGAAAATCACTAATCTATACAAATAAATAAAATTGAAGTGTCTGTTTGTAATGTCAAAATAACAGCTTTTTATCTAATGCATATGAAAGTATATAAGGTACCTATAAGAAAACACCTATTTTTAAAATTTTTGTCTGTCTGTCTGTTTGTTTGTTCCGGCTAATCTCCGAAACGACTGAACCGATTTTGACGGGACTTTCACTGGCAGATAGCTGATGTTATAAGGAGTTCAATTGAATTGAATTGAATTGAATTGAGTAACATAGGCTACTTTGATTTTAGAGAAAAATAGAGTTCCGCGGAGACAAACACTTTTTAGTTAAAATCTACGCGGACGAAGTCGCAGGTAACAGCTAGTATATTAAAATATTTATTAAGTACCACCATCAGTGATAATAATGCTTTAAATAAAAGGGCTTATAAAATAAATATATATTATCAGCCCCGTATGTAGACTGTCTCTGCGGATCACGGGCCTGTTTTCAGTGTGAGAGGGTCATATTCCACTACGCTGGACAGTGTGGGTTTGCAGACTTGTCACATTTTCGAGAATATTTTGGAGAACTCTAAGACATGCAGGTTTCTTCACGATGTTTTCCTTCACCGTTACAGCAAGCGATAATTAATCTTTACTAATATTATAAAGCTGAAGAGTTTGTTTGTTTGTTTGTTTGAACGCGCTAATCTCAGGAACTACTGGTTCGAATTGAAAAATTATTTTAGTGTTGGGTAGCCTATTTATCGAGAAAGGCTATAAGCTATATAACATCACGCTACGACCCACGGGGGCCCCGCAGTAATCATAAACGCGAGTGAAACCGCAGGCACATCTCAAGTGCACTCTCTGTTCCCTAACACTCATGATCCGATGGGACGGATAATCCGACACGACTGGAGAGAGATCAGGCGCAGGACCAACGGCTTTACGTGCTTCCCGAGGCACGGGGGTGTCTAACACCGCCAACTTCCTAACTACGAGCTGCTATTGAGATTTATTAACAGAAAAACCCAATATTTTTTATTGTCCCGACCCGGGATTCGAACCCGAGACCTCATGCACAGCTGTCGCATTCATTACCGCTGCGCCACAAAGGCAGTTAATCATTATATTAATAAGTATAGATTAACCAATCCGTAGTCTCTGCCTACCCCTCTGGGAAACAGGCGTGAATCTATGTATGTATGTATAGTAAGAAAGAAAGAAACAAGAAAGAAAATAAATTTATTTGCAGCAGATTATGCACTACATACATCAGACACAGTTAATTACAAAAAAGAAAAAAAAAACAAATTTTACTGGAAATTGGTCGCAACTCAGCAAAATTTAAAAAAACTAGCGCAGGTCTTCCGTTGCGACCATCTTTGTAAATAATATACCTAATAAACTTAACACAACTAATACAACAAACGATATCAAATAATAATAATAATAGCGTTTACGGTAGCAATATGTTATCATCGTCATCATCATCGTCATCACGCTATAATAGTCCACTGCTGGGATATATATATATATAGCAATATGTTAACAATACAATATTTATTTTTGCACCCCAGTTAAATGTAACAACTTAATTATCTCAAAAATACACATTAATGTTAGCGACTGTAACTTCCCTACATAGTTATATAGCACTTGTGTCATGCAGCTGTGTTTCCTGGCCTTTTTGGTGATCAAATAAATATTTCTGGGTCCTTTAAGCGGGGCGTGAAAAAGCACCTTCTCAGGCCGTCAAAGTAGAGATCTCAACATCGCCACGGCTGCTATGAGGCCACTGCTCTTAGACCACACAACTGCTTACCATCAGGTGGAGTGTGGTCATATTGAAGAGCAAAAAAAAAATTATTTAGTGTTGCCTTAAAATGTTGAATATATTGCAGATTCCTAATAATCCAATGTTACAGTGAGACTTAGTATCTATATGTATATTAATACGTGAAGCAAAAACTTTGTACCCCTTTTTACAAAAATTGCGCGGCCGGAGGAGTATGAAATTTGCCACAGTTAAAGTTTATATGGAGAAGGAGTGACGAATCCTAATATTTATATAAAATATGCATTAGAAATACATTAAATTATTGAAAAAACATTACACGCACACAACCATGCATTTGACACACGCAGTCGAAGCGCGTAACTATGGTTCCATATATGACATAATAATGTCAATATATATTATTATATCAGCAATATCTTACAGGCAAACTTTGGTCAAATTTCGAGCACTAGGCGACCGCTAGTCTAAATAAGGCCATATGTTACGTCTATCTTAAACAGCACAGCTTCAGTAACATGTGCAATTAATAAAAGATGTGTATCGTAGATAATTGTTTGCAATAAATTAACATAGTAATAAGTCCTTGAGAAAACAAAGGGCTCTATTCACTCGGGTAATGAATACGGTTTACATAAGGCCTCTTATGTCACTGCTGGCTTTACTTCACACTGCGCTATAGACCACGTATGGCATTATACATATGTAGTTTAGTTAGAGATAATTAAAGTAAACGATCGTTAGAATAATAGCAGCGATAGCTCAGTGGGGAGACCAATAGACTGCAATGCAGAGGGTCTCGGATTCGAAACCACGTCGCGCACCTCTGACTTTCGGAAGTTATATGACTTTTCGAAATTATGTGCGTATTGATTAACAATTATCGCCTGCGCCGTGCCTCGGAGAACAGGTTAAGCCGTCGGTCCCGGCTGCCATGAACATTCTATGGCAGTCGTTATTGGGAAGTCAGTGCCCTCTAATATCCTGACACTGGTCCAGCCTAAGGGTATCGTTAACCTTAGGGTTGCAGAGGTCAGATGGCAGTCGCTCCGTGTAAAAACTGATATCCAGTCAAATCCGATTAGACTAGAAAGCCGACCCCAAGTGACTTGGGAATAACAAAGGCTAGAGAGAAGAATATCATTCTAATATATAACTTTTAGTTATGTATTAGCGTTAAAGATTGTAGACAGACAACTTAAAAGGTCTAATGCCATAAGATTGCGTTAATTTGTTGCCGATCTTAATACGCCAAGTTCAATTCATCGATTGCGAGTTCTTATTGTATCATTATGTAAGAAACTTCTCAGTAACAACGAATTCTGACTAGACTGCCGTAAAGCCCGCTACATGTGGCACTTACAAGCAATCAATATGTGTTTGTAATACATTCCTGCTTACCCCCGTGTACATATATACGTGTATGTGCAATAAATAACACAAATATATCATTAAAATTAAACTACTATATACGGATTTTATCGCGTTCTTTATTTGACAGTTTATTACACCATTTTGAAAACTGTTACACTACTATTACTATCAAACTTTACTAATTTTTAAGCTAATTAAATTATTGAAACTATTAAAACTATACAATTACTATACTATTATACTATTTATATTTGTGTTTACACTTTCCCCGACGTTTCGGTTGCTTTTCAGCAGCCATGGTCACAAATATATCAAGCAGACATTAGATGATTATCGCAAATCCACTCGAGCTATCAGAGTATTATTTTGAAAGGTTATCTATATACCTACTGAGCGTTATCTCAAAGAAATGGGTAATATATATATTGTAAACATCTCAACCATTTTTATTAAAGTAGGTTACGATGTATTATGTTATTAATTAGCTAGTTACATCTTCCTGTTGCCATGGCAACTGTGTTTGTTTGGTCACCACCAAATTCACATCTTTATAATATATCTCGGACCAATTATCACACACACTTGGTCCGAGTAATATATACTAGCGGTCGCCTTGTGCTCGAAATTCGACCACAGTTTTCCTGTAAGATATTGCTGATATACATATATGTCACTAGATGTTCCCGCGGTTTCACCCGCGTTTATCGTTACTGCACCGCCCCCGTGGGTCGTAGCGTGATGTTATATAGCCTATAGCCTTCCTCGATAAATAGACTATCCAACACTAAAATAATTTTTCAAATCGAACCGGTAGTTCCTGAGATTAGCGCGTTCAAACCAACAAATAAACAAACAAACTCTTCAGCTTTATAATATTAGTATAGATAGCTGACCCGCGCAACTTCGTCTGCGTCACGTAAGAGAGAGAGTGGGTCGTAGGCACCTATAATACAATTTTAAAGGAGCTGAAACTTTCTTTGTTAAATCCATGAACCACATAAGAACCATTGAACAAAATTTTATAAATATACCTACAGTGCTAATTTAAAATCACGCAGAATAAACCAGGAGAAACGTCGTTTGTATGTCTGTAATGGGTAAATATTTTGCTGCGACGTTATTTTAAAACTGCGATATCTCCTAAGATATTCATTGAACTCGAATGATGTAAAGGGCAATTTTGTTTTAAATTAAATACTTGTGATGAATTAAATACTTGTATTTATTTGGATAAGGACTAATATCCTGTTTATAAAAATACCTTCGCAAATAATGCATTATTTTAGAACAAATTTGGTTAGCATAAAAAAGGTTATAGTGAGCCAACCTTAAAAGATAGACATATGCTGTCGCGAACTTTTTTTTAGAACTTTTTAAGGGAAACAATTCTCTCATACATGATTTTTGCGAAACTTTAACTGTTTACGCAGCGCACGCAGCGGAAGCTCTCAAAAGGAAAACAAATCCTCCGATTTTGAAACATTCTTCATTGGTGCTCCGCTCCTATTGATCTTAGCGTGATATAGCCTATAGCCTTCCTCGATAAATGGGCTATCTAACACTGAAATAATTTTTCAAATCGGACCAGTAGTTCCTGAGATTAGCGCGTTCAAGCAAACAAACAAACAAACAAACTCTTCAGCTTTATAATATTAGTATAGATATGTAACCATAGTTAAGCCCTCCGACTGCGTGTGTCAAATGCATGGTTGTGTGCGTGCAGTGTTTTTTTATTAATTTAATATATTTCTAATGCATATTTTATATAAATATTAGGATTCGCCCCTTCTTCTCCATATAAACTTTAACTGTGCCAAATTTCATACTCCTCCGTCCGCGCAATTTTTGTAAAAAGGGGTAAGTACAAAGTTTTTGCTTCACGTATTAATATGTAGATAAATCTTTTGTGCGTTTGTTTGTAATTATACTCCTCCTAAACAACTGGACCGCTTTTGATGAAATTTTTGTGTGTGTTCAAGTGGATTCGAGAATGGTTTAGATTTGTATTTTTCGGACCAGTAGTTCCTGAGATTAGCGCGTTCAACCAAACAAACAAACTCTTCAGCTTTATAATATTAGTATAGATTACAAAAGAGGAAAGACTACGATACCAATCATTCACCATAAGCGTGCGTTTTCACCAGCGACGCGGAGATGGATAAACAAGAATTGTGAATCGAGCGGCTGAGTTTTAATTCTCTTCTAGCGCATCTTAGGAAAACATTATCGCCGATCCAAAATAGATGGAGAATTGGAATATTTGTTCATATAATATTGAACCGTATTGAGCATATAGATTTACTAGATGTTCACGCGGTTTCACCCGCGTTTATCGTTACTGCGCCGCCCCTGTGGGTCGTAGCGTGATGTTATATAGCCTATAGCCTTCCTCAATAAATAGGCTATCCAACACTAAAAGAATTTATCAAATCGAACCAGTAGTTCCTGAGATTAGCGCTTTCAAGCAAACAAACAAACAAAGTCTTCAGCTTTATAATATTAGTATCATTGATATATCAATGATTAGTATAGATAATATGAATTAGGTACTCCCTTATTTTGCAACCAACTTCGAAACTAATTGCTCATAATATATTCTATATTAATAACTAGATGTTCCCGCGGTTTCACCCGCGTTTATCGTTACTGCGCCGCCCCCGTGGGTCGTAGTGTGATGTTATATAGCCTATAGCCTTCCTCGATAAATAGGCTATCCAAAACTAAAAGAATTTTTAAAATCGAACCAGTAGTAATCACGCAGAATAAACCAGGAGAAACATCGTTTGTACTATGTCTGTAATGGGTAATTATTTTGCTGCAATGTTATTTTAAAACTGCTATATCTCCTAAGATATTCATTGAAATCGAATGATGTAAAGGGCAATTTTGTTTTAAATTAAATACTTGTGATGAATAACGTATTTATTTGGATAAGGATTAATATCATGTTTATAAAAATACCTTCGCAAATAATGCATTATTTTAGAACAAATTTCGTTAGCATAAAAATGGTTATAGTGAGCCAACCTTAAAAGATAGACATATGCTGTCGCGGACTTTTTTTTAGAACTTTTAAAGGGGTACAATTCTGTCATACATGATTTTTGCGAAACTTTAACTGTTTACGCAGCGCACGCAGCGGAAGCTCTCAAAAGGAAAAAATACTCTCCGATTTTGAAACATTCTTCATTGGTGCTCCGCTCCTATTGATCTTAGCGTGATGATATATAGCCTATAGCCTTCCTCGATAAATGGGCTATCTAACACTGAAAGAATTTTTCAAATCGGGCCAGTAGTTCCTGAGATTAGCGCGTTCAAGTAAACAAACAAACAAACAAACAAACAAACAAACAAACTCTTCAGCTTTATAATATTAGTATAGATATAAAGTTTGTTTGTTTGTTTGCTTGAATGCGCTAATCTCGGGAACTACTGGTTCGATTTGATAAATTCTTTTAGTATTGGATAGACTATTTATTGAGGAAGGCTATAAGCTATATAACATCACGATACGGCCCACGGGGGCGGCGCAGTAATGATAAACGCGGGTGAAACCGCTGGAACATATAGTGATACTATACATGGCACTGCGCGACAGCAATAGATTTTACAATTAGCTATTTTTCAATTCTCTCGCCCTTAGTGTTTCCTCTTAACGTAGCAACAAAACTATATTGTTCTAAAGATAATGTACATATATTTCTCACGAACGTTATCAAGCAGAGCCTTCAACAACAAATCTGTTTATGATTGTCACAGTCGTATTTACGAAAATACGTTCAATTTAGTAAATTACTCTGTAATGCGGAGCTTCCCATGGAATGAGTAAATGATCATAATTTACGTAATAGCCTCTGTCATAAGTATTCGTTATTAACTTGTATTTTTATAAACATGTTGTTTTCTTGATAGATTTTAACAAAATTCTAACTATGAATGTGATCTTACTTGTTAGTTAAGCTTTCACGCTTTAACTCAGAGGTTCCCAGACTTATTTTCTCATAGATCACTTTCAAAATTTAGCTGGTTCCGGTGGACCCCCAGCAGCTACATTTCTAGTTCATGCAATTAAAAATTTTTATCAAATCACTACGGAATGACCTTTCTTTTTTAGGAATTCTCTACCGAAAAAATCGGTAGGTTCGAGACCACTGGTACTGAATATGGAAAATGCAAGTTTTTACAAGTAACAGTCGCTGAGCTTCTTAAAATATTATCTGATCTTCCTACATTGACAGGTGAAGTCAAGCCAACATTTTAGTTCTTCACTATCGAAAGCAAATAAATTTTCGTCGGGGTCCGAGAAAATTACGAATTGTGAACCCCATTTTTTTGTCACGCCAACGTAGATCACCGTCGAGTCTCCCGTGGACCCCGGGGGTCCACCTGGATCACTTTGGGAACAAAGGCTTTAACTACTCGAAAGATCTTCATGAAATTTCGCATACACGTTTTCAGGGGAACAAAAAGGACACCTTACTTTTTATCCAGGAAAAGTACTGTGGTGGACTCTGATGGCTATCTATTAATAACTAGCTTTTGCCCGCGGCTTCGCTCGCGTTAATTTAGAATTTGACAATCAATTCGGGTTGTGCTCTGCTTGTAATAATATAATTATTCAATCATGATTCGAAAGACACGTGGCGCCATCTATTATTATAAGAACGTTATTATTGTTTTCCTCGGCAACAGTATTCTTTTTCGGGATGAAAGGTAGCCTATGTCCGTTTCTGTACACCTGTCAACGTATATGCCAAATTTCAGGATGATCGGTTCTGTGGTTTAGGCGTGAAAAGGTAATAAACAAACAAACAAACTCATTTTCTCTTTTATAATATTAGTTAGGAAGGATATCTATGACAAAATCTAGTTTTATAGTCTTAATGGTAAACTAATAGTAAAACAAAAGAGCAGCGATAGCTCAGTGGGGAGACCAACAGACTGCAATGCAGAGGGTCTCGGGTTCGAACCCACGTCGCGCACCTCTGACTTTCGGAAGTTATATGACTTTTCGAAATTAAGTGCGTATTGATTGACAATTATCGCCTGCTCCGTGCCTCGGAGAGCACCTTAAGCCGTCGGTCCCGGCTGCCATGAACATCTATGGTAGTCGTTAATGGGAGAGTGTCGACACAAAAGATCCCACTGGGTCGAAGTGTCGCTGGTCTACACTGACTGGCCCCACATAAGATAAGTAATAGTAAAACAAACTAATACTAATAATAAACGGTAGTGTATACGAGTGCTGGGCAAAAGATTTCGTGAAATAATGCAGATGATAATTATATAAAATCCTATTAGGGCTTGTCCACAACACTGCGTCACGATGTGTCGTTAACGTAGTGCGTATCATCTCTTCGCATAACATGTCCTTACCAAGCTAAACGATTTCTTTTCACCTTTTCGTCTATGGGCACCACTTTCTGACTACATCTTACGTGTTCATTCCTAATTCTCTCCATTCTCATCACTCCACACATCCATCGTAACATTCTCATCTCTGCTACATGCAATCGTTTCCCATCCATCTTCTTAGTAGCCCAACACTCAGCTCCATACAGCACGACAGGCCTTATAACCGCCTTATACATGCGACCCTTTAATGTCAACGGTTTACCTAACATACTTAATTCATATATGGAGCCGCTTAGTCAAGCCCACGTAAGATGCGCTGAGATGGAACAATGGCTATCCATAAACATTTTAATGCGCACCATAGAGCTCCACCTAAGACCTTTAGAAAACACTATAATGTAATTATTTACGCAATAAAGAAGGCTACACCTCTGCTTATCCTGTTAAGGATATTTAAGCTCACCTATATTATATCTATACTAATATTATAAAGCTGAAGAGTTTGTTTGTTTGTCTTTTCCTTCGATTCTCGCACAAGTCAAACATTTGTGTGCATGGATATGAATGTTTATCTTGGTCTGGGTGTTTCTATGTATATAATATATGTATGTTTATCCACTGTCTAGTACCCGTTTGGGCTAGATGGTGTTATGCGTATCTACGTGATAGAATGTTATTATATGTTTCTCTTTCACGGGTATTTCTCTAATACATTAGGAAAATATCCGACCCTTTGGGAGGCTTACACAGAGACATGGGTCCAACGTGAAGAGGCCCTTCGAGAATTTTAATCAAACGTGGGATGGAACACCTACAGCGGCACTAGCCGCAGCAGGCGTAGGACTATTGCTACGTATGGATTCTAATATATGGGCTATGGGTATGGGTGTTTAATGGACTGGTATAGTGGTAACTATGGATGATAAAGAATGTTATTATAATATGATTGAAGTGAAAACTTCTTTAGGCGCGTTGAGCACTTCTTGGTTGAACAAAAATCATGGAATTTGCGTCATCGTCACCGAACGCTTTCCATTTCTGAATTATTTTTGGTTTATAAAAAAGTGTTCACGATTTGAATTATTTTTGGTTTATAAAGAAGTGTTTATGATCAAGGATTAAAGTTTTCACTTCTATCGGCAGTCCCCAAAGATTGCCTCAATTTTTATTATTACATATATGAACTTATAGGCGCTTACACGACTGCAACATTAGGGATATCATTCATGCCTCAATAACCCTTTAAACAAGAAGTCACTGATGCTGACAGTGCTTGGATATACATAGATGACACTGTTCTCATAAATACTGCACGCCACGCTGTTTCTTGAAGATATCTAAACACTTCACAGCAAGAACACATTAGTTTAACTTGGCTCTTGCGATGCTGTAAGGTAAATATGCACATCCAGGTAGACTTATTTAATTTTAACGAAATTTGACGAGTAAAATACAGTGACAGCTTAGCAGGGGACCATTGGGCTACCACACTGAGTCTTGAACCCAAGGCTTTTTAAAGTGGTGTAAAGAGAGACAAAAGTGTGCGTATTAAATAAACGAGGATTCCGGCGAATGGGACCGCAATTAACTTGGACCGCGGTCCCAGTTGCCAGATCCATTTAATTTTAATATTTTGCTTCTGTCGACTGGGACCACCCATAAATAAATACAAAAATCTATTGTTCAAGCCAAAAACAGTACAGTCAAACGAAGAAATGTTTAAAGTAATGCTTAAAGAAAAACTCCTATGTCTAGGATAAGTAAACTATAAAATGATATTTTTGAATCAAGGAATTTTTTTCATTAATTATTACTTTGTACATTTTTTCGTTTGACTGTACTGTTTTTGGCTTGAACAATAGATTTTTGTATTTATTTATGGGTGGTCCCAGTTGCCGGAAGAAAAATATTAAAATTAAATGGATCCGGCAACTGGGACCGCGGCCCGAGTTAATTGCGGTCCCAGTCGCCGGAATCCTCAAATAAACTACGCACATAACTTAGAAAAGTCACTTTAACGGTGAAGAAAAACATCGTGAGGAAACGTGCATGTCTGAGAGTTAGTTACATAGTTGGCGGAAATTATTAAATACTCGTCTTCTTATTGTCTACTAGCTGTTACCTGCGACTTCGTCCGCGTAAATTTTAACTAAAAAGTGTTTGTCTCCGCGGAACCCTATTTTTTTTTCTAAAATCGAAGTAGCCTATGTTACTCCTTATAACATCCGCTATCTGCCAGTTAAAGTCCCGTCAAAATCGGTTCAGCCGTTTCGGAGATTACCCGGAACAAACAGACAGACAGACAGACAAAAATTTTAAAAACAGATGTTTTCGTATAGATACCTTATAAACTTTCATATGCATTAGATAAAAAGCTGTTATTTTGACATTACAAACAGACACTGCAATTTTATTTATTTGTATAGATAGGCATAAGATGTACCTGTGTATGTTTTTTACCTGACAAACGATTCGTTCACAATCGAGATTACAATCAACACTTGGCATTGTTATGATAAATTCGGATAGATATGTATGTCTATAGATAAGTATACAGATAAGTAAATATATCACATATCTAGGCACGAAATCTCAAACAAAAACCAGTATGGCCTTGGGAGTATTAGGTTAATTGCATAGATATAGAATTCCAAGTAAATGCACTGGATAATATTATCTATTAATATTTAAAATGTGAAAGTTTGTAAAGATGTTTCGGTATTTGTAATTCCATCACGCGTAAGCGGATAAACAGATTTGGATGAAACTTGGCATACAGATAGATAATGTTCTGGATTTAAATATGCATCCAAAAATTAATGATAAAGGATTCTAAAAACTTCATATTCCTGAAAAAATTGAAACGATGTACTATGCGTCTATGCCTATATTTCGCTGCCTATGATTTGGGGCCTTGAAGTCTAAGTAATATAGGCGAAGCTGAAGAGTTTTTTGTGTCGTTTTAATAATGATTGAAACAACGAATACAACGAACACTAAATGAAAATAATTAAGTATTTGTAAATCACATCGTTTTTTGTTTTATATGTGGCAAATCGACTGATGCCGCCATCAAAATCGACACGTAGGTAGTATACTTCATAACCATAATAATGTAGTTATATCATAATTATTATTAATATAATACTATTTTTAATATAACTACTAGTTGAAATTAAACTACTATATACGGATTTTATCGCGTTGTTTATTTGAAACTTTATTCAAATAGTCAAACCCAAGAAGAAGCAAACCACAGCTAGACTTCATGATACTTTGAGCTCGTTCTACGTAAATAAAAACACCCATGATTAAATTATGTTCGGGTACTTTGAAATAACTACACTGGAACATTGAGACAACTACCATCTTAGTCGCCCCGTGACCATGGCTGCTGAAAAGCAACCAAAACGTCGGGGAAAGTGTAAACACAAATATAAATAGTATAATAGTATAAATAGTTTTAATAATTTCAATAATTTAATTAGCTTAAAAATTAGTAAAGTTTAATAGTGTAATAGTAGTGTAATAGTTTTCAAAATTTTGTAATAGAGTGTCAAATAAACAACGCGATAAAATCCGTATATAGTAGTTTAATTTCAATGAATAACATTCGCGTAAACAGAAGACAATATTATATAACTACTAGTGTCAGGTTTTCTATTCTAACCGGATTTGACTGAATATCAGTTTTCACACGGAGCGGCTGCCATCTGACCTTCGCAACCCAAAGGCTAACGATACCCTAAGGCTAGACCAGTGTCAGGATATTAGAGGGCACTGACTTCCCAAAAGCGACTGCCATAAATGTTCATGGCAGCCGGGACCGACGGCTTAACGTGCTCTCCGGGGCAGGGAGCAGGCGATAATTGTCAATCAATACGCACATAATTTCGAAAAGTCATATAACTTCCTCCTTCTGCATTGCAGTCTGTTGGTCTCCCCACTGAGCTATCGCTGCTCTTATTATTAGATATATACATACATTGATTTCCTTTATCTCCAAAGAGGTATAAAAAGGGGAAAGATGTATAAAAAGTTTATTATTACATTCCGCCAGATATAATTTTAGGTTCGACGTAACAAAATCATTGAACCATCGCCATCGTGCAGAAAATCATCATCATCAACGACATTTTGGCTAGGCCGAGAAGCGAATCCGAGACCTTACGCATGGCAGATTCATGCACCACCGCTTCACCAACACTCAGGCAATTAAAACAATACCTAGTGCCTATATAAAAACTTATATAAACTATTTTCACTAGATAAGTATATATACATTAATTATATCGGAGATTATTTTAATTATTATTAAATAAGTAATAATAAACGCTTATCGCTTTCAAAATAATAGATAAGTGCCATGTGCGACCAAGTTAAGTAGTTGTATTGTATCTTACTAGCTGTGACCCGTGACTTCGTACGCGCTTATTACGGTTATATTATTTATTTATTTGTTCTATGGAAGACTTACAGCTAAATAAACATATTAACTAAAAGCTAGTGACAGTAAGCCAATTACAGGTCTTCACTTTTATACACTTTACTAAAATTGAGTGTGATGCTTAAGTCCTTATGTTATTCTTACTTAGATACTAATTAACATAGAAAATTGTAACAAGTATCTAACCTAAATTTCGACTGAATGGGTGATGCATAGGTTTAACTGGTCGTCTCGCCACTGGCAGCGTCCTGAGGGTTATGAGTTTGATCCCCGGGAAAAAAATACGATCCGCAAATAGTTGTTCCGACTGGATGTTCTTATTAGTATCTGTTGTTTAAATGTTTGTAAAGTACCCGGACAAACAGAGCATTATATCACAAGTGGTATTTTTTAAAGGACAGTGTTACTTAAATAGATGATGCTTGCTCCAAAATAATTTGTCGGCCTCGATGGCGTAGTGGTTAGTGTAACCGACTGCCACGCCTGAGGTCGCGGGTTCGATTCCCGCACAAGTCAAACATTTGTGTGCATAAACATGGATGTTTGTCTTGGTCTGGGTGTTTCTATCTATACTAATATTATAAAGCTGAAGAGTTTGTTTGTTTGTTTGTTTGCTTGAACGCGCTAATCTCAGGAACTACTGGTCCGATTTCAAAAATTATTTCAGTGTTAGATAGCCCATTTATCGAGGAAGGCTATAGGCTATATATCATTACGCTAAGATCAATAGGAGCTGAGCACCAATGAAGAATGTTTCAAAATCGGAGGGTATTTTTTCCTTTTGAGAGCTTCTGCTGCGTGCGCTGCGTAAACAGTTAAAGTTTCGCAAAAATCATGTATGACAGAATTGTTCCCCTTTAAAAGTTCTAAAAAAAAAGTCCGCGACAGCATATGTCTATCTTTTAAGGTTGGCTCACTATAACCTTTTTTATGCTAACCAAATTTGTTCTAAAATAATGCATTATTTGCGAAGGTATTATTACAAACATGATATTAATCCTTATCCAAATAAATACGTTATTCATCACAAGTATTTAATTTAAAACAAAATTGCCCTTTACATCATTCGATTTCAATGAATATCTTAGGAGATATCGCAGTTTTAAAATAACATTGCAGCAAAATAATTACCTATTACAGACATAGTACAAACGATGTTTCTCCTGGTTTATTCTGCGTGATTACTACTGGTTCGATTTGAAAAATTCTTTTAGTGTTGGATAGCCTATTTATCGAGGAAGGCTATAGGCTATATAACATCACGCTACGACCCACGGGGGCGGCGCAGTAACGATAAACGCGGGTGAAACCGCGGGAACATCTAGTGTATAATATGTAAGTATTTACAAAAAAAAAAGTTGTATATGTATGTTTATCCATTGTCTAGTACCCATAGTACAAGCTCTGCTTAGTTTTGGCTAGATGGTGTTGTGTGAATGTGGTAGAATATATTATATTATTAATAAAATTTTATCAAAATCGTTAGCTTATTTACAAAGTGTACAGGATTAACTGTAGCAGTACCTATAGGTGATTTTATTTAAATTACAGTAATTTATTTCAATTCTTTATTTTTATGAGATAGGAGGC
The DNA here is from genome assembly GCA_963564715.1 of Catocala sponsa. NCBI lineage: Eukaryota > Metazoa > Arthropoda > Insecta > Lepidoptera > Erebidae > Catocala > Catocala sponsa. Next base: position 24,969,694 of record OY751340.1, on the reverse strand, counting down.
AAACGAGCAGACGGATCGCCTGATGGTAAGAGATTACCGCCGCCCATGAACACCTGCAACACCAGAGGAGTTACAAGTGCGTTGCCGGCCTTTTAAAAAGGTGTACGCTCTTTTCTTGAAGGTTTGTAGGTCGTATTGGTTCGGAAATACTGCAGGCGACAGTTAATTCCACAGTTTAGTCGTGCGAGGCAGAAAATTTCTGGAAAAACGCACAGTTGTGGACTGCCAACCATCTAAATGATGGGAATGGAAATACTGTGGCGTAGGACGATGGCGAAAAGAGGCGGCAGGGATCAGTCCGAACAATTCTTAGGAGCACTCCCCATAGTAAAAGCGTCAATACATTAATTACCTACTTATAACATAAATGTAGGCACAGTAAGATGTAAGTATAAGTAACTACCTTTACTATTCAATACTTATGGTCAATATCCATACATAATCCTAACTAATATTATAAAAGCGAAAATGAGTTTGTTTGTTTGTTACCTTTTCACGCCTAAACCACTGAACCAATCATCCTGATATTTTGCATTATACGTTGTCAGGTGTACAGAAACGGATATAGGCTACCTTTCATCCCGAAAAAAATTACTGTTCCCGAGGAAAACAACAATAATGTTTTTATGATAATAGATGGCGCCACGTGTCTTTCGAATCTTCATTGAATTATATTATTATACAAGCAGAGCACAACCCGAATTGATTGTCAAATTCTAAATTAACGCGAGGGAAGCCGCGGCCAAAAGCTAGTAATTATAATAAATAATATTATATAAAATATGTTAGCACGGCCAAACTGCTAAATAGGTTTTGGTGAAATTATGCATCAGGATGTTATTGTCAAAAATCTTCACTACCGTAAAATGTATGAACATTTCTTGAATGAGTCAAATATATATTTTTTGTTTCTCTTTCACGGGTATTTCCCTAATACTTTAGGATAATACCCGGCCCTTTGGGAGGCTTACACGGAGACATGGGTCCAACGTGAAGAGGCCCTTCGAGAGTTTTAATCAAAGGTGGGATGGAACACCTACAGCGGCACTAGCCGCAGCAGGCGTAGGACTATTGCTTTAGCTATGGATTCTAATATGGCTATGGGTATGGGTGTTTGATGGACTGGTATATTGGTAACTATGAATGATAAAACGGCGTCTGCCCTGAATACTCTAATAGCATCAATCGAATGGACAGACGGTGACTCGCCAACTCACGAAATGGGCCCCCTGAATAGCTACCATAGGCATACAAGCCAGCAGCAGAGGGCAACACCGGTGCAAGCGGCTAGGGGTGTCGAGCGGTGCGGCGCCGGTTTCACCATCACGGGTCTCGTGACAACGGAGACCCGGAGCGGGTTTCCCCGTAGTCATACCCTTGAAAATGACACTTCCACCCCCAAGCATGTAGCTCTAGCGGCCTCCCTCTGGCCGGCCGACCAAGGCAAGCCAGAGTTGAGAGTCCTACAGGCGCTCTTAAGTTCCACCCCAGTCAACCAGTAACGGCAAGCCGGGGACGAGGCCCTAACCGACTCTCCGAGACATTCAGGACCGCAGTGTCGCCATTCACATTCAGCTCGCCACAAGCTGCCCTGCGGTTTGTGCGCTTTTATTTAACCTGATGATACATTTTTTTATTTATATCACAAGGCAAAGGTGGTACTTTAAAAGCTAGAGTACGGTGCCCTCCGGTATCGCGTTAGTCTCATGAGGAGATAACATTGTCCCAAAGGGGTCAGTTGTTTATTATTATGATATATTCATTATAATAAAATAAAAAATAAAAGAAACCAGTTCGAGGAGAAGAACTGTCTTAAAATGAGAAGCAGGTATGCATCGGTCATCCGTAGCAAAGGCTGAGCTGAAACCTTTTTGACACACTGCACAACATTTTCTTTATTTTATTTTTGTTTATTTTTTTTTAATGTTTATTCTTCTTGTTTGTATGATAATATGTTGTGTTTTTAGTGTGTTTAATAAATTATTTTTCTTTTCTTTCTTTCTTTCTTTCAACTCATAGCTACTCTTTTCACAGGCCAGGCCTTAAAACCTAAACAAGGATGAATACTTCCAGGTACTACAAATTATTATAAACCCTGCAATTTTATTCGTATGGGTATGCATGATAAAGTTAAACATTAAAACATTACATTTCATTGGCCATAGAAAATATTTTCCCACTGCTCACTTGACATCCTCAAGAAATTCATTTTCACTCACTAATTAAATAAATGAATGCGTAATACGATTACGGAAACAAACATTATATTTAAATTTGATCGCCTTAAATTTATACTTCAGGAGCTGGCATAAAAAAGTGGACATAGGTACGTTCATTTCATCAAGAGTATATTCTTCCCAAGGATCAAGTGGATCAAGCTTATAGAACGAACTAATGATAGCTCAATGGTTAGGCAATTGGACTTGCGATCGAAAAGTGTTTGGTTCGAATCCACGCATTGCACTGCCCACGTGAAGGCACTCATAACACAAGCATGTTTAACTTAACAAGAATTCTAGTAAGTCGCAACCCAAGTAGATAGGACCTATAAAAAAATACTATGTTTCAATTTCCATGAATACGTTTGCAAAAGTTAAGCAGTCAATAATACACAGTAAACAATTAATTTTGTATCTATACATACATATAATAAAATCGTAGGAAAGTCAAAACTGTACATTGAATATATTTTTTAAATAATACTTGGGGCGTGATCTACAGTCGATATCGAAGCCAAAAATATAGTTTTTAGCATTTTTGTCTGTTTGTCTGTTTGTCCGTTTGTCTGTATGTATGTCCGGGCTAAACTCAAAAAGTACTGCATGGATTTACTTCAAATTTTGCATGAATATTACTAACAGGTCGGGTCAACATATAGGCTACATATTATCACGCTATCACCTACGGGGGAGGAGCTGTGAATCTTTATTTTTCTTACGCATTCTGTGACAGCGTGTAATATAACGACGCATATTTAAATGTTGTTTTTGAGTAAGCCATGCTATTATATAGCTTTACACTATAAAAACTACGCCATTTAAGTAACTTGGGCAGAGAAATATAGTTGGGTGCCGCGGCGACAAACAGTTTTTAGTTAAAATCTACGCGGACGAAGTCGCAGGTAACAGCTAGTTCATAATATAAGTAAGTAAATTCACCTATCGAGTCACTTTGGCACACCGGTGGCAATACACGATAGATTTTAAATTCTGTCTGGTATTCTAAGATTTGACAGATTAATATGCAATTATATGGCAATATATGTTTTGCTTATTTCCTTCATGTTCGTCAAAATATTTCGCGATACCTCACACTATGGGCAAATGATTTTATAATACCTACACTTGACCAAATGTAGGTTACATTACATTACAAACAAACAATAAATTCAAATAAATATAAATAACGTTTTAAAACCTTACCAAAATAAATTAAATTAAATTAAAATGAATTAAATCAACAATCCATTCATCCGCATACATAAACCAAACTTAACTTCTAAATTCAAATGAATACTCACCGGCCATCACATAAAAACAAATTAAAACAAAATGAATGAATAACAATTATTATAAAAACAAAACCTACCACTGGTTCACATAAAAACTTCGGAACTATGTTTTTTATATCACATACACAATTTTGTATAGCGCGCGTTGCGCAGGAGTGTGGCCGCGGTACACTGGCTCATTATCAGATCGTTTACTCGAGAGCCCACGAACTGAGTAATGCTGTGACGATTACACCACGTGAGAACGATGCGAGCTTTGGGGGACGGGCAGAGATTATCAACAAAAATAATAATAATAATATAATATTCTATCACATACACACAACACCATCTAGCCCAAACTAAGCAGAGCTTGTACTATGGGTACTAGACAATGGATAAACATACATATACTTTTTTTTGTAAATACATGCATATTATACATAGAAACACCCAGACCAAGACGAACATCCATGTTCATGCACACAAATGTTTGACATGTGCGGGAATCGAACCCGCAACCTCAAGCGTGGCAGTCGGTTACACTAACCACTACGCCATTGAGGCCGAAAAATCATGAGTAAGTATTGGTATCTCAGAGCTACTCAGTGCAGGATTCAGATATTTTTGTTAGATTAGATGCAGAGATATCCTACTGGGAGGTTGGATTGGACTGCCAAGCAGAAGACTTATTCGATCTCAAGGTGTGTATCTTTAACATTTCGAAGTTATGCGCATATTAAATAGTTAATTATCGCTCGATTTAACGGTGACGGAAACATCGTAAGGAAACCCGCATGGCTTAGAGTTCTCCTTAATTTTCGCGAAGATATGTGAAGCCTGCGACCCACACCGAGCCCTCGCGGTGGACTAGGTCCTAACCCTTCTCACCCTGAGAAGAGACCCGTGCGCAGCAGTAGGACAGTTTAATGCTGATATTATTATTATTTCAGCAGAAGGCAAACCTGAGATACCTACCTGTTTTACAATATCCTTTATATTATTTTATTTTATTTGCATATTAAGGATGATCTCACTAAAGAATAAAGGCATGATATGGACATCCTAATCCTAATCCTAACTTCCTAACTAATATTATAAAAGCGAAAATGAGTTTGTTTGTTTGTTACCTTTTCATGCCTAAACCACAAAACCGATCATCCTGAAATTTTGCATATACGTTGTCAGGTGTACAGAAACGGACGTAGGCTAACTTTCATCCCGAAAGAAATTACTGTTCCCGAGGAAAACAACAAAAATATTCTTATGATAATAGATGGCGCTACGTTTATTTCAAATCGTGATTGAATTATATTATTACAAGCAGAGTACAACCCGAATTGATTGTCAAATTCTAAATTAACGCGAGTGAAGCCGCGGGCAAAAGCTAGTAACAAATATTTTAACAAACTACATACAATAGTTTGTTATAACTACATACATACATACCTATGTATGCATAGTAAATAATGGATAAACATACATATATAATTTTTTTTTGTAAATACATACATATTAGGTATACATAGAAATACCCAGACCAAGACAAACATCCATGTTCATGCACACAAATGTTTGACTTGTGCGGGAATCGAACCCGCGACCTCAGGCGTGGCAGTCGGTTACACTAACTACTACGCCATCGGTCAATGGTTATTATAGGCTAGGGTGACACAGTAATAGGGTCGCTTCGAGTACTGAACTCTAAAGAAAGGACGTTAGATACTTTTATTCTATTTAAACAGCGGCTACGTCTCACATAGGTATCGATTGAGACTCCTGGGTGATAGTACGGCACCCTTTGTGTGCGAATCCAATTTTTCATTTTGACCGTCATTTGACAATTACCCTTTCTACCAGATTTAAAGTATTTTTTGAAGTGAAAACTTCTTTAGCGGCGTCGTGCACTTTGTTTCTGATGGTTAAAAAATTGTAAACTCGCGTCAGGACACGTGACCTGATCGAAAATTCGTAAGACGGAGGGAGAATTGTTAAAATCGCGTCAGGACACGTGACCTGACCGAAAATTCGTAAGACGGAGGGAGAATTGTCATGTTTGTGTACGATAGCGCAATAAATGAATATTGTATTTTACCACATAAATGATAGTACTTTTATACTGATAATTAAAGCAATTCGTGCAAAATTATTCCCTAACCATTCCAAAATATCAAAAATACACAACGTTAATATTCAAGTTTTCCCTTCTGCCAGCACTCCCGGAGTGCAACCCGTTGATTTTTTTTTTTAGTGGATTTATAATATTACAAAATTTTGCCTGCGGTTTCGCTCGTGTAAATGTAGGTTACGTTAGGTTAATAACAGTGTTTTTCCTGGACGAAAGGTAGTCTATGTCCTTTTCTGGTCCCCTGAAAAATTGTATGTAAAATTTCATGATTATCGTTTGAGTAGTTAAAGCGTGAAAGTGTAAAAAATAAACTTACATTCGCATTTATAATATTAGTTAGGAGTTCTTTAAGTACTAGATATTGGTTGATGTATTTGATCAAATCTATTTTTGTGCAACACGTTATCTTAATCATTATCATACAATAGATTTTCGTCAAGAATAGCCTAATTCTATTTATTAAAAAAATGACAAAAGACATGACAACTAATACAACAAGTCACATATAAGGAAGCTTATAAATTATGTGTGCCTCACATACGCCTTCGCCTTTCTTAATACCAATAAAAATCTTTTGTCCGTTTGTTTATGTTTACACGTAATAAAAACGGGATTAAACATAATAACCACCAAAAATAGTAATTGCGCAGCAAAATATGCTTACTAAAATATATCATAACGAGCACCTATAAGTCTCAAATCACTGCATTCCGTCTCGGAAGGGTTAGGTTATGTTATGTTCCTTTTTAAACCCACCCAAAAATAGGATCTCTTATTCGACTTATTTTGATCTCTTTAAATATATTTTGCTGTGCAATTTGGTGATCATTTAGTATTTTTGACTGTTATATTTTACTATGTGATAAGTTGATAAGTTAAACATAAGCCAATAAAAACTACTAACTTGTTAGTGTCGTGGTATAAGTTTGGGCTTACTGACGTTTATTGCCGATCGTGAGGTGATCGTGATCGGGTTTGATATCCGGGTAGGGTGAAGCATTATTCACCTTTTCGCTTTTTTAACGCGCTTTTATTAGTTTCACCTGTATGTTTGTCTGTATGTAACCGACTCCTTTGAGCTCGATTTTGACCCACTTCCAACGGTCAGATTTCATTTAAACGGCGCAGACTCATCGAGGAACGATGACAATACAATAATTAAAAAAAGAAAAGAATACTTGTTTAAAAAACAAATAAAAATGCTTTGTTAAAAAAAGAAATTATTTTTTACTTTTTAGAAAGTTTTTTTTATAAAGCGTTTTTTTTTTAGTTTTTAAACTATTATTTATTTAAAGAGAGCTAGGAGTTATTCCTGTGTCGCTGGCGACTTTACAGATATCCAGACTCGCAACAACTTTATGGATCTAACAATTTTTGTCCCGTATGGGAATCGAACCAACAACATTCGTAGTGGCAATGACGTAGTGACCATTTATACCACTACTTCTGTTCGAAAATTTCTACAAAACGTGGTGTCTAGACATTTAGTAGGTATTATGTGGATTGTAGTCTGCCTAACCCTCTGGAAAAAGTCGTGGGTATAATTTCATTCAAGTAAAAGAAATGTACATTTGTGTTTCTTAATTCGGCCTCGATAGCGTAGTGGTTAGTGTAACCGACTGCCACGCCTGAGGTCACGGGTTCGATTCCCGCACAAGTCAAACATTTGTGTGCATGAACATGGATGTTTGTCTTAGTCTGGGTGTTTCTATGTATAATATGTATGTATTTACAAACAAAAAGTATATAATAGTCATATCGGGGTATATCGACCATGCTGAGTCGAATGGCGTTGACCGCGAGTCTCTAGCTCTTACAGTTCTTGAGTTAAAAGTTGTATAACAGACAGACGGACAAGGCTGTTGTATAAGATTTTTCCGAACTCTAAAAGTTAATCTCCCCTAGGATTAAAACTGCCGATGCCCAAATCACAGCTGATTGTGAGAGAGACCAATCCGTTTGTGTATTCAGTTACACAGATAAGGCGTACACAGGTTATACTTACCTACGTATGTTTGGAATAAGTACGTAATTAAGTTTCAACCGGTCTCGACTAGATGAAGCGGCTTGCCTACGAACATCCTAATTCTAACTCATATTATAAAAGCGAAAATGAGTTTGTTTGTTTGTTACCTTTTCACGCCTAAACCACTGAACCGATCATCCTGAAATTTTGCATATACGTTGTCAGGTGTACAGAAACGGACATAGACTACCTTTTATCCCGAAAAAAATTACTGTTCTCGAGGAAAACAACAATAATGTTCTTATTAATAGATGGCGCCAGGTGTCTTTCGAATCATGATTTAATTATATTATTACAAGCAGAGTACGACCCGATTTGACTGTCAAATTCTAAATTAACGCGAGCGAATCTGCGGGCAAAAGCTAGTTCTCAATAAAGAAAATTCTGATTTAGATATTTCAGAATTAAAAAAGCTAAGTCAAAGAAGTACCCCAAACACATTACCGGGAATAACATATCTAATTAATATAATATAATATTCTAACACATACACACAACACCATCTAGCCCAAACTAAGCAGAGCTTGTACTATGGGTACTAGACGATGGATAAACATACATATATACTTTTTTTTGTAAATACATACATATTATACATAGAAACACCCAGACCAAGACAAACATCCATGTTCATGCACACAAATATTTGACTTGTGCGGTAATCGAACCCGCGATCTCAGGCGTGGCAGTCGGTTACACTAACCACTACGCCATCGAGGCCGACATATATAAAGATATATGCAGATACGGTCTAATCCCGACTTCATATATACATAGGTAACATAGTACCTATGTATGAAGTCTACCAGACAGTTCCTATTTCCTCCAGACGTATAAATCTAATGTGCAAGATAATTCCTATTGCATAATGCGTTGTTAGCGCGGCGCCGGATCTCGTTGTTGAGTTAATACATCCTCCCAGACGTGAGGACTCCGCTTACTCAGGATGGGAATGTGGGGCATGGACGCCGGGATTTTGAGGCAAGGTTATTGTACCATAACACTACGTCATGGAAGTGCCGACTGTTGGACATAGGGCTGTTTACAACTTGCGGTTATCTGTTTAGGTATCAAGGTCATGACGGCCACCTTCTTCTTGTTGTCGCTGTGGTTGTAACAAAAAAAATTGGGGCGGTCTGTGGAACTGCCGATAGAAGTGAAAGCTTTAATCCTTGATCATAAACACTTATATAAAATTAAAAAAATAAAATAAAAGGGGTGAGTCGACGGGGTTACTAAGGGGGTCAAAATTTCGTTATTTTTTGCGTAGGACGCACCATTTCTGAGATATTGTTAATTTTCTAAAATAATTCAAAATGGAAAGCGTGGAAGCGTGACGATGACGCGAGTTCTATGAATTTTGTTCACCAAGAAGTGCTCAACGCGCCTAGAGAAGTTATCACTTCAAAAATTATTAATTATTATTGTATTTCATTATGCTTTATACCAGTCACCACGATCGACAACAGAGAATTTAAAGTGACTATTAATACGACATTTTTAAACAACGGCCAGTCATTCTGGCTGAGAAGATGAGGGACTACCAATGTGTCCTAATAACTGAATTTTGTCATCCACGTAGTAGCCCTTGCTGCCCGCTGCGCGACGGTCAGACAGTGATTTTATTTCGTTTAATAAATCCTGCTTTCTATCGTCTAATATCATACCTTAATGTGAATGTTTGTGAAGATGTTTGTTAACCATGTTCGGTTTTCTGGTTCCAGTGTGTTGAATGGATTTGGATGACACTAATTGAGAGTCTCTACACACAAATAGACCGTACCCAGGATTGACACAGGATATTTTTATCTCGCTATGCATTTGTGACCAAAAAAAAGTGTAATCAACGAATCACCGAAAAAAATTGTTTTGTTTTTGAGATACACTCCCATAACAAAGCTGAAAATATGTAGTTGTGTACCTAATGCACTTCTGCTTACACCCTTGAAAGTTACAAACGTGAGTAACTGAGAATATATCTTAGTTCATACACATACTGTATATTTTTAGTACGTTGATTCATTCAAACCTATCTTCAAGTCTCGTTACCATAAATTATGATTGCTAATTAGCAGTTCGCTTGTCGTGATCGTACTGTTAGCGCAGATCGCTCACACGACTATAGTTTGCACAATCATTATCTGCGAAGTCGCTAATACTTCACTAAATTATCAAACTTCGCTAATTATCTAATGGCCACGTGATGGAAGTAATCGGACGTTGGTTTCCAGGCAAACTTTTGTGCAAGGTTAGGGTCATTCATATAATTATGTATACCTAGAGTATCATCTATTGATATCCGAGGTGTTATAAGTGCCAGTTATTTTATATGATATTAGATGTGCCCGCGGTTTCACCCGCGTTTATCGTTACTGCGCCGCCCCCGTGGGTCGTAGCGTGATGTTATATAGCCTATAGTCTTCCTTGATAAATAGAAAGAAAGAAAGAAAGAAATTTGTTTATTTCGTACAGAGCACACGCAATTAATTAAAACAATATAAACAAACATATTGTATAATATGTTTGTTTATATTGTTTTAATTAATTGTGTGTGCTCTGTACGAAATAAACAAAGCAATATGTATATATTAAAAAACAAAATGTGTATGCCGTCGCCGAAAAGGGTCACCACCTCAGGATTAGCTGGGTACCCAAATTGAGTGTACCAGCGCTGGTTTTCAGTTGGTCACTCGATACCGTGGTGCACGGACGGAGGCAAATAATAATAATAATAAGATTTATTGTCATAAAAGAAATTACAAATACAAAATACAAAACATTACACCAACAGAAATTTGTTTGGTCTTCCATTATTATTTGGAATCGATATAATTCTCCGCACTAGGCTTAGCCTGTCCTGCGGAAAATCGTAAGTTAAGGTCAATTTATCCAAAGGAAAATTTTACATAAAGCGGTTTTGAACCGAGTATACCTATAGATTATAATGTAAGTAAAATATGAAAGTTTCTAGAATAGTTACTTAAATAAAGAAGGACGCATTCTGCTTGACATAAATGAAAACAAAGTACAATAAAACACAAGGAAAATAAATTATAACACAAAACGTAGTAGAATTAACATTAAACAAAAATATAAAAATAACACAATGATATCTAATATTCATAGTACAATAATATTTAACTATATTATACTTTTAAACAGGTCTTCTGCTTCGATGTAGGTCAAGGTTAATAATGCCTTACTTAGTTTTACCTTTGCATCACGATAGGACATAGGCTATCCAACACTAAAATAATTTTTCAAATCGAACCAGTAGTTTCTGAGATTGGCGCGTTCAATCAAACAAACAATCTCTTCAGCTTTATAATATTAGTACTTATAGATAATAACAATATCAACTATGTATATAAACTGTTTCCCTGCTCAGCATGGGTCTCTTCTCAGTGCGCATAACTCCAAAAAGTTGCGCGCCTAGGTTTCGAACTCGAGACTTCTGTGTGGCGGTCCAACAGTCTCCCATTAGGCTGTCACTGCTTTCGCTATTTTACACATAATGACAAAATATAAGTGTTGGTCTCAGAGAAAGCAGACAAACCTATTATTTACCCGTCATATTGCCAGACTCCGATCTGGTATTTTATTCCTTCCTGTTTATTAAAATTTTTTTCGAAAGACTACCTGCGTACTAGTACTGACTCCAGTGTGCCTTACAAACACTCAATCTACGGACACAAAAAACACCCAGACTCGAAACAACCGTTTGTAAATCACATAAAATTTTGTCTCGTGTGGGATTCGAACCCACAACACTCGCCACAGCGGCAGCGGCGAGGCGACCACTTAAACCACTACCCCATCCGTGCAATATTAATAATTTATTAAAAAGTACTGTACAATAGCAGCGATAGCTCAGTGGGGAGACCAACAGACTGCAATGCAGAGGGTCTCAGGTTCGATTCCACGTCGCGCACCTCTGACTTTCAGAAGTTATAAGACTTTTCGAAATTATGTGCATATTGATTGACAATTAACGCCTGCTCCGTGCCTCAGAGAGCACGTTAAGCCGTCGGTCCCGGCTGCCATCAACATCTATGGCAGTCGTTATTGAGAAGTCAGTGCCCTCTAATATCCTGACACTAGTCTAGCCTTAGGGTATCGTTAGCCTTCGGGTTGCGGAGGTCAGATGGCAGTCGCTCCGTGTAAAAACTGATATCCAGTCAAATCCGGTTAGACTAGAAAGCCGACCCCAAGTGACTTGGGAATAATAAACGCTAGGGAGAAGAAGAAGAACTGAAGAGGTACTGTATCTGTAGCTGGTATCGAACCCATAATCTCGCGTCATAGCAAACAGAAACATAAACTTGTGACGAGGGACCTAAGGAAGTTGTATATATGCAATAATAAACTTGTAGAGATCAAAGTCTGTAGGTACATTGAATAGATTTTTATGAAAATTTGGTTAAAACAATAAGGACATGGTTTTGTTTTTCAGTTTATACACTAAACACTTTAGAATGGCTGGACGATTTTATGAAACTCCGTTACATACACGGCACGACTATTTATGGATCGCAGCAATGTTTGTCCCGTGTGAGATCGAAACCATCACATTCGGTGCAGTGTGACCACTTAAACCACTACGCCATCCGTATGATATTTTTGTGTTGATCTGTGTTTCAGAAAACTGGCGTTAGTATTCTAATTTATCTCATTCGTTAGCGGACACGCGTAAATTGTTTAAATCCTGAGACAACAGATTTTTAACCCTTTTATCACGGCCTCAGCGTGTTATGTGTACTTCAGATAATATAAACAATGTATGACGCATAATAATAAACAGAAGTTTAGTATTGTCTCGTTGGTCCCATGATATAAAAGTGCCAGCCACAAAGGCGTCGCCAAGGGAGGGGGAGGGGGGTGCAGGGGCCCCGCTATAGATTCTAAAAAAGTTGCCAAATGTAAAGCAACCAAAGTCCTACTAAGTCTTTGACTTGACTTGCTTGATCGATCATTCCCGTACGTCGAAACTCGAATGAATTCACCAAATCCATTCCTAATATTCCGTACGCTCAACTACGCTCTGCTCTATGTTATGACACGGAAAAAGCATTGAAAATTTTGATCGCTCTTCCGTGCAAAACGTGTACGGTAGAGCGATGGTTTAGCAGCCTCAGGAGACTAAAAACCCGGCTAAGAAGTACTATGGGTGAAAATCGCCTCAATGATCTGGCCATGATGAGTGAGCACAGAAAACTTATTCTAAAATTCTTAAATTATTTAAACTTACACAAGATTTTCATAATAAACTGATCGAAAAGTTTACAAAAATCCCCCGAGGATTATGTTTTAATTAACCTACTCAAAAAAAGAATCTTTGTCGACCACTATAATATTAAATCCCGGTAATTAAAAAAAATATATACTGTAGGTATATTCAAATTCAAACTCCCAAATTATATTTATTCTATTTTTTTTCTAAAAAATGTAATAGCTTATTTATAACTTTTATTTATTGTACAGTCAAGACGGCCTCGATGGCGTTGTGGTTAGTGTAATTGACTGCCACGCCTGAGGTCGCGGGTTCGATTCCCGCACAAGTCAAACATTTGTGTGCATGAACATTGATGTTTGTCTTGGTCTGGGTGTTTCTATGTATAATATCTATGTATTTATGATACAAAATATCCCACTGGGTCGAAGTGTCGCCGGTCTGCAGGTCTGCACTGACTGGCCCCCATATAAGATGTTCGGCCCAGTTAGGGTGAACGCGGGAATCGTTGTGGTAGACTTCGTGTACTAGGGTGAAGTTGATAAAACAAACTGACCTATTCCGCAGGTGTATATTCAACTTCATGACATTTTATAATTTTCTTATATACTACTCTCGGAGAATCTTAACACCGCGATTCAGCGAGGGGATGAAAAAGGCATAGTTCCATCTAGTGGCAATCATATAACAATTTTTATATTAAATTTTAAATTACATAAACGTCATATTAGCACAAGCTCTGTCCAATTTGGGCCAGATGGCGTTGCGCGCATTGGGTAAAATATTATTATTATTATTATTGAATGACGTTTATACATAAGATAATATGTATGTATTTTATTGATATATTTATACATCAATGATGTATTTACAAAACAAAAAGTATATATGTATGTTTACCCATTGTCTAGTACCCATAGTACAAGCTCTGCTTAGTTTGGGCTAGATGGTGTTGTGTGTATGTGATAGAATATTATTATTGATTTTTTTTTTAACTTCCTTTTAAAAAAAAAAAAGGTAAAGGCGTGTCATGCGGGCCAAAACCAAGCATGGCACGTTAAATGAAGTAAGTTGATGATATGGATGATGATGTTAGAAATTTGCGTGTGATGCGGCATGTGTTCAGAATCGTGGCTTTTTGCAATACCTGTAGTGTGTGTAATTATTAAGAATTCGTGAAGCTTTACACGTTGGTCTCCGTACCGTTATTATTACATCGCTGTAGATGAAAGGCTCGTACCTACTACAAGTGAAAAGCTTCATGTGCTCTCGACTTTACCTACAATTCAAACTTTTCTCATTCTCCATATCAAGTTGTCCCCCCTTGGGCCATCGGCTGGCGACGCCCTTGGCCAGCCATACTGCTGATTTCACTCCGTTATTTTATGATTAGAAATAACGTTTTAGGATTTCTGTAGCAGCGTGGAGTTTGAAATTGTAGCCATCAGACGAATACAGTCGCCTCATATTATACATGCAGATTCTCACGCCTATATAGTTGCACCTAGCAACAAGCCTGAATGCAATTTAATTTCAATAACCTTTGGTATACGGAAAATCGTTACTTTGATATCCAAATGAATAAATTACTTGATTTTAACTACCTTTGAAAGGGCAGATATAAGGTATGTATAATACACATATTTCTCAAGCTATGGTTTTAAGCCTTACCTACGTTCTTAATAGCCTATTGTCATCTACCAAACAAAGTTGCAGACTCCGAGATACTACATAGGATTTGTTTTCGGAAAAATACGACAACACATTGCCCGATCCGGGTATTGAATCCAAAATGACAACCGCATTCACTGCTGCTGCACCACCTGTTATGAGTAACCTAAATAAAACCTGGCGGAATGGATATAAATCAAATCAAAAATAATTTTTTCTGTGAATTTTCATTTACTGCCACGTTCAGCAAAGCAAGGGTGTAGGGCTCATGAGAAGAACGGGCAAGAAACTCATGGCCACTCTTTTTAATCGCCAAGTTTACAATAAAATGTTGTTCACAAATCATAACTGTAGGTAAGGAGCTGCAACCATTTATCCATGAAGAATGAATGAAATCAAGCATTTAGTAAAATTTGATGGTAGCCTCTAAAGCAGCAGTATGGTAAACAGGAGCATCCACTTACATGTACATAAATAATCAAGACAAGACATGATTGTAGTCCGTAGTTTAATCTGTTTAAATAAAAATGTAGTAAGTAAATTATCGAATTCAACGAAACCAAGGTCGACCAGTCGCCACAAGTAGCACCCGTTCACGAGTACCACACATGAGCCAGCCATCGCCCCCCACGCCATAAATTGTAATACACCTACTTTTTGACATACAGTCGTGTACATGTACCTATATTAGTCATAGCGTAGTTCTACCACGAACCTCGTTACACTATAAATTATGATGCTAATGTTTCCTTACAACACACATAATGTACTTACCCACTTCAGTTAACGGCCGAAACAATTTTGGTAATGAGGTATCATCTTGCTTTTCAATTTAGTCAGGAAGGATGTCTAACTTACCTGTTTGACGGTAGATATCGCTTCATATACTCTATTCTTTTGTTGTTACACGCGATATTATTACAAGGTGCTGTGGGCACGTCAGCATTGACTAAGAGGTAGCCAGAAAATGTCTGGTTGTCCAGGAAGTTTCCTTTTTTATTAAAGACTACTTCTGCACTTAAAATAATTCCTTGGTCGCGGGGAACTTTAGTAGGTAGTAGCCTTGCTGATTTTCAGCATGAATGGGGCGGCTCGACCGGGGAAGTACAACCCTCTCACAGAATATCGACGTGAGATAGCAGTATACCTACTATTGTGTTTCGTTTGGTGAGTGAGAGTGGCGGTAGCCCAATCACCCTCTTTCCCTCTTCCCGCTCCTTCACCTTCTCATTTCCTTTTTTTCCTAAAGGGTCGGCAACGCGCAAATAATGCCTTTGGTGTTGCAGGCTTCCATAGGCTACGGTGACTACTTACCATCAGTTGGATCGTATGCTCGTTTGCCACCTTAATAGTAAAAAAAAATAATTCAAACAACAGGCACAAAGAACACCCAGTCTCCGAACAACTATTTGTGGACCACACAATTTTTTGTTCCATGTGGTATTCGAACCCACAACGAGGTGAGGCGCCCACTTAAATCACTACGCCATCCGAGCAGGCAAAGGTTTCAAAGCGATGTGAAGCCCATGCCTATTCAAGGGCTGGGGAAACCCTGGAAAATAATCCTAGATACGTCGAGGCGCGCCATTTGCAAAACTGAGGAAAACGTCATCTGGTGAGTACTAGTGCTATCGCCTGGACTTTACTCGAAATTTCCACGCCATATCTAAATATGTTACACATTTTACGAAACTAAAAATAATAGTTACTAAATATAATAGTGAGAGCAATAAATTCAAACAAATTACAACTAGATTACTAATTTAATTATAATACATTATTAAGAAACCAAATTAACAGAATACGTACGACAGATATCAAGGACAGCAATACACTGTGGATGTGGAAGGGGAAGGTTGCGGGGAACAAGGGGAGCTGCTTCCGCACTTCACCTCAAGTCTCGAATACATTCTATTCAGGCGTCTTCTATAGTTACTAGGCATTTTTTGTATAATAATGATGGCAAATAAATGTACGGATTCAATAGGCATCTCGTTGGGGTGAATAAAAACAACAAATTGAATACATTTTATTTATTTAAGCGAAATCTATACATACTGATTTTTATCACACAAACAACTGTGAACAACATACAATAATTACATACATTATAAGTAAACAGAAGTTGGGCAACTTTCTAGAATCTATATCACTGTCAAAATATCAGCAACAATTTGTGGTGAAATTGTTGCTCGGCGACAGTTGGGCGATAACTTGTCGATAAATAGTTGCAAGACAGTTGATAACATTTTAAACAAATTAGAAAATAGACATCATTGTATGCGGGTAATTAATTAGATTATCCATTTAAGTGGTGTTGTATTGAAATAAAGTCGTTTCATTTGTAGCTTTATTATTTCCAATTCCAAAATGGGTTCAGCCTGCTAAGCTGCCGGATCATAAGCTTTACTTTATAATAGAGCCTAATAAATAATGTTAAATCGAGAGTTAGATCAGCTAAAATAAGAAATCGACTGACTCCCTAGCCAAATATTTAGAATTTTAAATAACGAAGCTGCGTAACCGAAACGACATTGCAGACATGACTAAAACGAAGAAATTGATTTTCAATTTAATTCTTTAAATAAAATTGTACAAACTATGAGGTAATTAAACATTTTACATGTGCCACTTAAAATTTGCACAAGCACGTGTCACTAAAAAGTTGCCCAACATTGTGCCATTATGAAGTTGCCCAGCACTGTGCCACTACAAAGCTACCCAGCAATACGCCATTAAAAAGTTGCCCGACGTTGAGCCACTAAAAAGTTGCCCAACAATCTCTAAGTATCGGACACAATGTGAAGTCACATCTATGCTACAGATTGGAATGTATCATACAGTATAAGAAGTTACTTATTACAAATGAGAGTTTAGTCTTACTCTATAATACCATTATTTTGTCGTGTACACTGAAATTGCAATTATTATAATTTTTAATTAAAAGATTTTCGAATTAGACCTTTGATTATTATTATTTTATTATTACACTCTGTGTTGCATACAATGATCAAGAAATTACGATTCGGGCCAAATTAATTATGTATTAAAAAAATATAAAAAATAAATATAGAAATAATAATAGGACCTATTCTAAAATGTTAAAATAATAAAATTAAAATAATATATTTTGAATAAGGATTATCTATACTTAAAACTAAAACATGTGTTCGCTATACATCATATTTAATATGTTATACAGCTTATAAAATATGAACGAACAGCAAACTATATAATATTCTCGCCAAAGAAGCAACTTAACCCTTCAGATGCCAGCGCCTGATATATTTCGTCAGATATATAAGACAAGTAAACCGTCTGATAGATAGGACGTCAGTATTCAAAGGGTTAGTATTTTTTTAAACGAATACCACAGACTATATCATACTCTTAACAGTTTTATCAGTCCTCCGTGCAATGGCACCATTTCAAGACAACAACTTTGTATTGTGTTATAACTTATAACGAAAAACATACATTTTATTATAGATTTACAAACATTTATGAATCAAATATCAAATCGTTTCTGAATTAACATACTTTGTTAGCACAAATTGCACCCTATGACCATACCTGTTTAGTTTGAGACGAGATAAAAGTTACATCTTATCTTTTGGGGCCAGTCAGTGCAGACCGGCGACACTTCGACCCAGTGGGATCTTTTGTGTCGACACTCTCCCAATAACGACTGCCATAGTTGTTCATGACAGCCGGGACCGACGGCTTAACGTGCTCTCCGAGGCACGGAGCAGGCGATAATTGTCAATCAATACGCACATAATTTCGAAGTCATATAACTTCCGAACGTCAGAGGTGCGCGACGTGGGTTCAAACCCGCGACCCTCTGCATTGCAGTCTGTTGGTCTCCCCACTGAGCTATCGCTGCTCAAAGTTACATCTTACATTTTGTATCTTCCTAACTAATATTATAAATGCGAAAGTGACTGTTTGTTTGGTACGTATTCACGCCTTAACTACTCGACCGATGATTATGAAATTTCGCATACATGTTTTCAAGATTACATAAAAAGACCTTATTATAGTTATCTTGGAGTACTTTGTAAATATGTCTCGTTTTAAAACCTAGTTAGCCACACTACGTTCGCGTACTCTTACTTGTATCTATGATTGAATTCGTTTCAGCGGTTTTGCCGTCGAAACGTAACAAAAAAAACGTTATGTCAGGATCGTAGCAAATGGAAATCCGTAGTCTCTGCCTACCGCTCTGGGAAACAGGCGTTAATCTATGTATGTATGTATGTAACAAATAATTACTGCTGCATTTATTAAATTACTTAGTATCCTGTCCTAGCTAATATTATAAAAGCGAAAATGAGTTTGTTTGTTTGTTACCCTTTCACGCCTAAACCACTAAACCGATCATCCTGAAATTTTGCATGTACATTGTCAGGTGTACAGAAACGGACATAGGCTACCTCTCATCCCGAAAAAAATTACTGTAGGTACCCAAGGAAAACAACAATAACGTTCTTATGATAATAGATGGCGCCTCGTTTCTTTCGAATCATGATTGAATTATATTAATACAAGCAGAGTACAACCCAAATTGATTGTCAAATTCTAAATTAACGCGAGCGAAGCCGCGGGCAAAAGCTAGTAATATATATTTTTAAGATGTAACTTCTATCTAACGCCAATGTTTCTATAAACAGATTTCACATATAACTCAAAAACGAAGATAAATAAGTACAAGTCATTAGTTACCAATATTTGTCATGAGAAACTTACACGCTTGCTAACACTACTGACACAAACTACATAGGTACGGATGGCGGGCCGGATACGAGATTAAACAGACGCACTCACACATAGACACGTGCGTAGCGAGCGAGGATGAACTTGGATGAGTTATAGTAGTTAGGCGCCGGCCATACTGCGGGCGGTCAGCGGTCAGAGATCCGAGTTCTGTGTTCCGCTTTCACTATGATGTATGCGGTGTCTTAGAATCGTACACACATAAAAACAGTCAGACCGCGGCGGTCAAAGAGAACGCACGTTCTGTCGAAGTTCCATTTTTTTTTTTCAAAAGCGGTCGCCATGTTCCACAATATTGAAAAGTTTATTGAATTAGTGCGAGACAAACGTACTGAACTCCAGATTTCTAGACCGCTCGCAGTTTGGGCAACTGTGAACGCTGAACGCAGAACGCAGACCGCCGGGGCAATCTGTTCGGCGCCTTAGAGATTACCACAAACATATTAATTAGAAATCGTCAGCCATCCGTACTTATGTATACTGTGCTACTACAGACGAACGACGCAGTGGCTTGCAGAAAAAGTAATGATCAATTATGTAATATTTTTATGTGACACCTTTACGTGGCATTTTTATGTAATACCATCACGTGACATTTTTATGTGACACGTATGAAACACCTTTACGAGATATTTTTATGTGACAACTTCGTGACATTTTTATGTCACACATTTACGTGTCATTTTTATAAGATGGCTTCACGTGAAATTTTTTTGTGACACCTCTTAGCCACCTTTTCTTCACATTTTTATGTAACACCTATACGTGACAGTTTTATGTGACATTTTTAGCTAATAATATCGCGTGCAATTTTTATCTGTTACTTTTAGACGACATCTAGCCTTAGGGTATCGTTAGCCTTCGGGTTGCGCAGGAAAATGGCAGTCGCTCTGTGTAAAAACTGATATCCAGTCAAATCCGGTTAGACTAGAAAGCCGACCCCAAGTGACTTGAGAATAATAAAGGCTAGGGAGAAGAAGAAGAAGAAGAAGAAGTACTGTATCTGTAGCTGATATCGAACCCATGTTCTCGCGTCACGGCAAACAGAAACATAAACTTGTGACGAGGGACCTAGACTAGAAAGCCGACCCCAAGTGACTTGGGAATAATAAAGGCTAGGGAGAAGACTTTTGGACAACATTTATATGTGACATCTCTGTACTGATACATAGTCATAACTTCTTCTGCACGCCACTGTAGCACAAATAAATTTTCCTATAAACATCAAGGTTATAAGACAACACTAAAACGACAAACAGAACGGTAAGATATATTACAATCTGTTATAATAGCAAACAATCGTGCGAAATACGCTTTCCAACATTCAATAGTGCTTTAACGTTTTGTTTTATTAGGACACAGTTGTGACAAAATGTACCGAATCATATCGTACTAGTCTATACAAATAGATACAAATAAATAAAATTGAAGTGTCTGTTTGTAATGTCAAAATAACAGCTTTTTATCTAATGCATATGAAAGTATATAAGGTACCTATACGAAAATATCTATTTTTAAAATTTTTGTCTGTCTGTTTGTTCCGGCTAATCTCCGAAACAGCAGAACCGACTTTGACGGGACTTTCACTGGCAGATAGCTAATGATATAAGGAGTATCTTAGGCTACTTTGATTTTAGAAAAAAAATAGGGTTCCGCGGAGCCCAACACTTTTTAGTTAAAATCTACGCGGAAAAAGGTCGCAGGTAACAGCTAGTTTAGAATAAAATGATACTTTGAAGTTTCACTAACTTCGACTAACGATCTTGCAAGTCACAAAATATGTAGACACAGATGGACATTAGTGAGTGTGAGTATAGTCACTCGCAATTAAATGCGTGCAAAGAGAGTGGGATTAAAGGCAGCCACATGTGGATCCGCGTTTGATATGATTCAGCAGATGTCATCACAACTGGGTCCTCCATAGTTACTGGTCGAAGATGATTTTCCACCCACATAGTTATACAGGATGTTAGGCACACGGTTGTCCAAATGAAATAGAGATCTGGTTTAGGCTGTTGCCAACGGGTTGGACTCAGGCAAATTAAATTTTGTCTCACATTTTCGGCGATATGATTCTTTTAATTTTTAAAATAAAAGATCGGAAATTTGGACTAAAACTGTATAAATGTTAAACGAATATGGGTTTAGCTGCCATAATAATATTTTTTATTTTAGTTAACAATTGCTACATTTCATTAATATTATTATCCTATAGACACCTTGTAAAAAATTATAACAGGCTGTCAAAGTTTTGGAAAAAGCTACAAACAGAACAAAGTTCGACATTGCATGATTAAAAAATAATAATAATAAAATTTAATTTGCCCGATTCCAACACGTTGGCAATAGCCCAAACCAGATCTCTATTTCATTTGGACCACCGTGTGCCTAACACCATGTATTTTGAACAATTTAAAGTGTTCGATTTTAAATTATGGATAGGAAATCAAGCTACATTACAAATGTTTCTAGTATATTATTATAAATTTAGGGAACTAGAAGAGATGCTATGTTCCGTACTGAGCATAATCTGTTTATTATAAAAAAAAAGACGAAGGATAGGGTACATTCCTTAGTCCTACTGGTACCTGGTATTAATAAATAGACAACACGTTTATTGTATTTTTTAGCATTCATCGCCAGGAATACGCGGTTTAGGAAGATTACTGTAACAAAATTACTCACCAGCGGCCAGACTCACTCAGAATATACTGTGAACTTGTAACTATACTATACTTCTTGCTTCGGAAATAGTGTCCGTTCCCCATAGTAATGTGGGTGAAATAATCCCTATCCACCAGTAACAAACATATGAAACATAACCAATATTCCAACAACGTCACATTATGGCACCGACGACAAATCCACACAAATTTATACAAATTAATACTGAACTGCATCTCATAGGAAAACATCAGAACAAAACAAGGTCAGTGTCACACAGCTACAGAGATGCGATACACTAGCGATACAGCTTCAAATATACGTATTAACTTCAACCCATATTTCCCTTAATTATTTTATCCATACCAATTGCTATTGTTCCTGTATTAGATAGCCTGTTTGTGTTCGTCCCACTGTATTCTTTATATCGACTTTTACAAATGTATCAACTATAGGTTTGGTTTTGACAGGCGTTACTGTTTATACGTTAATAAATTTAACTGTAGTATAAAAATAATCGGCGTCGAACCTTTCAGCTATCGTGCGATTATATTGTTGTTGTAGATGCATGTAGGTATTACCACAATAGATTTATTTTAACGTCATTGCCAGCAATTTAGAGAAAACAATGGCATACAAAAATAGCACTTCTCTTACATAAAAGTCATATTTCACTTAAAATTATGAGTTGACGCTAATACGTATCTTTCCTGACATCCACAGCAATTATGAATGAAAAGAGTTTGATATTTCAATTGAACTAACTAAAACAGTCCACATCCGGCTATTTGTACTGACCTTTCACGAGTCTATCAATCAATCAATAATTCTATAAAAAACGATTATATAAAATCTATAATTAATAATTATAAGAGATAAAAGGTATAATAATTAATAGATATGTAGGTGGCTTAAACTATTATAATTAGCACGCCGCAACGAACAATTAACGCAGTACAGTTAAACTGACTAAACATAGTTTATATTCAAAGCATTTTTATACAAAAAACAAAGACTAACAGAAAAGTGTGGTCTTGTTAAAGGTTGTGGCGTATTCATCATAAATAAGGTTACTACAATCGCCAGACAATGACGCCGATCAAAAAATTCGATAATAAAACAAAATCGAGTTCGACAGCATGGCAGTAGGGAATATGGCAGTGTGATTTTTTTTATATAACTTGTACGCACGTACTATGTTTAATAAATGTCGCGGCAGTCCTGCCATGTTTTTCTTATCATTAAAGCTACGGACATATAGAACACTCAAACTCGGAAGCTCAGTGGACTTGTCGATCATACAATTTTTTGTTCTATGTGGCGATTAAGCGTACAGCACTTGGCACATCAGTGGTGATTACATAATCCACTATATTAGTACAAACATAATTTTAAAAACATAAGTGATGAAATGTGGTGTTAATACACCTGTGTCTACGCGGAGATATACAGTCGTCAGATTACACGTATGTACCCTGATTACTATTTCTATTCTTCAGCTTAATCATATTTAGATTTTGACGATAAAGCAGTGTGTATGGACACCCGCGTCTAAACACGGATGGTAGAATTAAAGGTAATTGTTAGCTATGGTAAATATATCTAAACGGTTTATTCTCTGATTTTATTGACCTACAGGGTCGCAGTGGCACACTGGCGGCCGGGCGGCCAGAATGCGGATAGGTTTTCAAATATACCTGACATTACAACAATGACATGACAGGTTAATTAATAATTTAAATATCGAAAAGTCCATGTAGTTAATGTATATTTAAAAAAAATAATCTTATCGATTTAATTGTTATTATTTGCCTCATTAAGGGATACTGGGATACGTAACGCTTGCATAAAACCACACTTCTCTATTGTTCTTTGTATTAAAATTTAAAACCACTGTTGCGATGCTTCGTTAAGCATGTTACGTTAAATAAATCTGAGATAGCTGCTTTATAGTTGAGCATCGCTTATAAAGCATCGCTTGCAGTATGTTATTGACTTTAACAGCAATAAATTTTTAAATATTATGGTTTCAAATTCCTCTTCAAAAGTAAGGATCGAATGTGTATTTATAATGGTTAATTATAATTATCTAAATAATAAATTAACAAGATAAATTTCTAATTAATTATTATCATGAATTTTACGAAAATTTTAATGTCTTTTAAATTTAATTTAGTTATGGTTTTAATCGTTAGTTGATACATATTTAACAGATGATAATTATTACAAAAATATCTTGATAATTAATTAAATATTATGATAATTATCACAAAGCATATTTATCTTGATAATGTAGAAACTTGTACAAACAGACGAATTTATGTATAATTATGTATGTAGAGGCCATGATATAACGATACATAGGTATATAACATAACATTATATAATACACATATCACTTGTATAGTAAATTATATAAACTCTAAAAATGATAATATATTAAAGGCGGTTATTCGAAATACCTAACACATTTACTTTCACATATAATTATAATTGATTTTCGCTAACATACGTTTAATTAATGATAGTCTTAGTAAGTGTCCGTTTGTAAAAAATATTTATATAAAATCGTAGAACTGTTATTTTGAAATTTAAATTAATACTTATTAAAACGCCATCTCTGAGAACACTAGTGAACATACATAGAATTGACGTTCGGCGACATCTCTATTTCAAAGTGATGAACTAATAAGGACAATTCGAGGATTCTACCCAAATAGTTTTTACACGTATCTACTAGATAATGAAGTTAAAGTTAATTTGTAATATATGTTACATTATCACTTTAAATGCGTTATGATTCACAGAGCTACGATCACGCTACAAGAATATAATATAAAAATTATTAACTAAATAAAAACGTGTTACGAAAGAGCTTATAGCTGCAATTACGAAGTACATACAGAAATATATTAAATTTATAAAGGATAGGAAGAATTATATTAATACAAAAACTTCATTCCTACGAATAAAAAGATTTTGTTCCAAGATCATAAATTTAAATACTAAAATTGCTCTAATTTTTTTGTTTTGCATCGAGAATACATTCTTCCTCAATGATATTTCCGAACAAATTCCACAGCTATAAAGGTACAGATCTAAATTAAAAAAACCCTTGTCTAACATTGTAAGTACATTATATAGAAACTAAATGTTTACGAAGAGAGACCTAGAGGGCTGCGACAGTCGATATCAAAAGATTGAAGGATTACGGTAAAATGAGAGACTGGCAGACGCCATCTATCGAATTAAATGGCAATTATTCATCAAGTGGTGACTATTTTATACACCAGGATGCGCTAGTAGTAGTTTGTTATTTTTGTAAATAATTTAAATTTACTCATTTGATACCGCGACCGATCTAACTGAACATGTTTTCGCCCAGCAAGATAGTGTATCTTTGCTCTTCAGGAACTATTTCTCTCACATATGTGCAGGCTTTGGAATGAACCATCTGCCGCGGTATTGCTAGAGCGGTGTGGCCTGTCCTTCTTTAAATGAGGTTCAAAGAGAGTCCTATTACCACGGTAATCAGTGGTTTGGTTGAATACATGCTTGACGGCGATGTCCATAAGTGGCAGTTAGGGTTTGTCCACAACACCGCGTCACGATGTCGTTAACGTGGAACGATGCGGTGTCGCGGCGCGGCACGTTGACGTGACGTGCTAACGCACGGTATGGCAATGTCGCCGCGGAACGACGCGTCGGATGGTGTCGGAAGCGGCACGTGGCTACTATTCAAAAGAGATGTATTACAGAAATTATTGATTCGAATTTATTGCTATCACTTGCTGAGAAACGTCCAGTGCTCTAGGACAGGGCAATAGATGATTTTAAAGAAAAGCACTTAAAAACCGAAGGCTGGAACGATGTTTGTCGAAACATTTGTAACGTTGCGTCATCGTGACGTGTTTTTACGACATAGTAACTTAAATTTTGCACGTCACGTCAACGTGTCGCACCGCGACACCGCACCGTTCTACGTTAACAACATCGTGACGCAGTGTTGTGGACAAGCCCTTTTTTTTGCCATTAGTTGGGCCGCTGATGCGTCTCGCATTAGGGGCAATAATAAAACAAATACTTAAAGAAACAAAAAAAAGAAATTCTATCAATCGTTTTTGTCTCTTTATGTATTTATTTATTTATGGATTTCCAACAAAGGAACATACAATAACAATAAATGAGGAGTATAGTTTCAAAACCCGCCAAAACGATATCAGAACAAAAACAATGTTCCGATTGAATAAGAAGCTCCTTCGTTGCTTCTATCGCATAGCACTGATAGTTTTCAACAAACCCCACTCAAATTCTATTAAATCAGCTCACAAAAATAGCAGTTTGTTGCAAACACCGCTAAAATAGTCCATTTATATTATGTCTTAAATGGTTTTTTGAGGTTTACCATTTGGTAAAAAGTATTTTAGAGGATTTTGAAACTAATCTACTCAAATATTTGTTGACAAAAGAGATACAGGTGACGAAAGGTAAACCTATACTTAGTTATTTCACTCAAATTACCGTAAAACCATCATTCCTTCAAGAAAATTATAATCTAATCATTAAAGACTAAAAATAAATCTTTATAAGCATTGCTTAGTTATTATTATAATAATAATATATTTATACTACAATTACTCCTTGATATTGCGTCCATATAGGATGGGGACTGAAACCCTTGCTTATTATTTTTTATAGTTTTTTCGATGAAACATATGTTTTTCTGTGTAAGTTTTGTTTTTCATACACAATACTACTGATTTTTACTTTTTGTTTAAGATATTTATTTTTATATTTGAATTTAATGTAATATTGTGTTTGAAAGACGAATTAGTTTATTAAATACAATTATTACCATAATGATTGAAAGATTTACTATAAATTATCTTTAAGATTATCTATAGATAGTAACAAAATTAATACTCGCACGGCCATGTTGGTAGGAATTCTATTTTCGTATTGGCAACACTGTGTATTAATGTTGCCAGTGGTAAAAATAAATTTTCTACTACGTGTTGGGCGCTGAGTGAGACATAATACCGTTTCTGTAGCTTACTTGCTATACTCCTATGAGGTTGGTGGGAGGAGTGACGTAATTTATTCACCGGTATCCACCCAGTTTGCTTCTTCGGCTATTCTATCCATGCAGTTGCATAGGAACTGGTACTGAAAATAACACGTGTAAGAGGTTTAGAAAACGGGAGTCGTTGATATATTTATGTTTACTGCAAGCTTATGGGTCACTTGGTGGTGAGTGATGATTACTAACGGCTATCGACATTAAAGGTACAATTTATTTCTTTTAATTTAGAGGCTATGTACAAGACCTGTGGCTGTGTTGGTAAGACAAAGGATATAGACTACGGCTGGCGACAACAGTGTCCACTTTTTACCTCCGAAAATCTTAGTTCTCGAGGGTGTACCATAGACGGTTATGAGGTTGTGATGATCTCGAACGACATAATAATATACTCCCACCAAGCCACCACGTCGCGCTACCCCACCTCCAGCGCGATGTTCTGTTCAGTTCGCTAGCGACATATACTCACATAGGGGGTGAAGAGCGCGATGTTGCGCGTGAGCTGGTCGTGCCGCGCGTACGTGAGGCGCAGCGCGGCGGCGTCGTCGTCGGCGCGCCACGCCACCACGCCGCGCCACCCGACCTCCACCGCACTCCCCGCACCACCAGCGCCTGACACCGCTCCCTCGCTCTCGCACCACGACGACAGCTTCAGTCCCGACCAGCCTGTCGATACAGTTTACATTATATTATGTCTATACAAGTGACGTGTACGCATGTGTGTGTATACGTATATGTGTGTACGCACCGAGGGTGAGCGCGAGCGCGGGCGTGGCGCGGCAGTCGGTGCGCGCGGGCGGGAAGGCTACGTGTCCGTAGCCGGGCAGCGCGCGCGCCAGCGCCAGGTAGTCCTGCGCGCGCCGCACGTCCTGCAGCGCCTTCAGCTGGTACAGGCGCGCGCCCGCCACGCACACGCCGCGGTTCACGTCCTCCACCGCCTGCAGACAACACCACTATCGTTAGGTTTTCCCCCTCAATGGTATTACACCGGCGTGCGACCTGCACGCACGCAGCGAGTATGTGGTGTGTCAGCTTAACGCCACACGTACGCCACGTTTTATGTCGTAATATAAAATATTTTTAAACTAGTATTACTTCCTATGTCGCGAGAGACTTCTCAACCATTCAAACAACGGACACAAAGAACACTCCGACTCAAAACAAATTTTTGAGAATCATACAAATCTGTGTGACCAAGCTTCTCAATCCCTTCCATTGTACTGGCAAAAAGTAAAAATCACAAAATTTATGAGAATCAGAAATTCTTGGGACCTATTATTATCATTAGCGCTGAAATAATACGTGAAACGTAAACAAAAGTAGGTAAAACTTTGCTGAGCAGTCTCAGACACAACTTGTAATCAGGCCTTAGGAATTTTCTTGATCTAACAAAAGCGTTCGATACTGTATCTATTTCTAAACAAGATGAAGCCTTTGGGTATATGGGGTACTCAATTAAACATTTTTACTGATTAATTAAGCGATCGACACCAATCTATTAAAATAGATAATACTACAAGCAATTGTGAGAAAAATACTGGTTTTTGGTATTCCCCAAGGAAGTAGCATTGGTCGGACGCTGTTTCTGATTTATATTAACGATTTATGTAATCTTATACTAGAAAACGGCAAGAGAATGCTGCCAATTCTGTTGTCATAAAATTCTCTAAGCTTAACTAAAAATCACTAAAATTTAGTTTAGTCCTCTCAAATGACATTTCGTATTCTGAAATCGTTGAAAGTGACAGGACTAAAAAAAATTTTAGGGATTTTTAGTTAAGTTTAGAGAATTTTGTGACAACAGAATTGGCACCATTATCATAAGCCGACGATACCGTGCTAATATTCACCGCTAAAACCAGCAACAAACTATACGGGAACGCTCAGCTTGGCTTTAATATTGTGAATAATCAGCTTCATCAAAATTTATGCACTTTAAATTCCGATAAGACGAAATATGCTTTTTTATGCGCAAGAATAGTTATAGTATACCTAACTCGTCTATGTATGCACACAAATGTCCGCTTTAAAACACCGCAAAACACATGTGTAAATTATTATCCTCCTATCCTGCACTAGGAGCATAAAATATCTTGGGATCGTAGTTCGGCTCGAAACACAGATATAACTTAGTTCGGCCAATTATCTATAACCGTATGTAATTGTAAAGATGTCATTGTAAAATTTAGAATTTTTACGAAAAATAATTAAATTATTAACTAACATATTATATTAGGAAAATACCTGGCTCTTTGAGAGGCTTACACGGAGACTTAGGTTCAACGTGAAGAGGCTCTTCGAGAGTTTTAATTTTCTAAGGTGGGATGGCACTAGCCACAGCAGGCGTAGGACTATTGCTACATATGGATTCTAATATACATATATGGGTTATGGGGATGGGTGTTAGATGGACCAGTATAATGGCAACTATGAATGAAACTAATATTATAAAAGCGAAAATGAGTTTGTTTGTTTGTTACCTTTTCACGTCTAAACCACTGAACCGATCCTCCTGAAATTTTGCATATACTTTGTCAGGTGTACAGAAACGGACATAGGCTACCTTTCATCCCGAAAAAAATTACTGGTCCCGAGAAAAACAACAATAACTTATGATAATAGATAGCGCCAGGTGCCTTTCGAATCATGTCAAATTCTAAATTAACGCGAGCGAAGCCGCGGGCAAAAGCTAGTTATTATTATAGTTCGGCTTCGTCTTTCCACGCAATTTAATCTCACCTGCCAGAATATGAAGGCAGCTGCCGTGGAGTCTTCAGCGACGAGCGTAACCTCGGTGCGCGGGTTGAACAGCCACTTGCGGATGGACAGGCAGCTGCTCGAAGCCGTCGAGTAGTTCTGAATGTATAGCGAGTGTGGACACTCGTTCGGTTGCAGTTTACGTTCTGGGAACACATACATATTTCAATTTCAATGCTTTATTGCTCTCCACATGTAATTACATGTTGTTACAAAAAATAATATAAAATATCAAATATGGACCCTGTCGGGCACGGCAACAGATAGAAGAGAAGAAAGGAGGAAGCCACTGGTATAATTTTTAAAATATTGCAGCAGTAAATAAATTAAAATTAATTAAATGGATTGAAATTAAACTACTATATACGGATTTTATCGCGTTGTTTATTTGACACTTTATTAAAATCCGTATATAGTAGTTTAATTTCAATGAATAACATTCGCGTAAACAGAAGACAATATTAATTAAATGGAAATAAGTAATCAAAATTTTAAGTAGGCACCTAAATTCAATTTTTCAATTTGTTTATCTTTTATTTATATTTATATAATAATAATATTAATTTATTTAAAACTATGTTTTAAATTATTGTAGGTATATTAAATTAGTTTGTAATTAAAGTTTGTCATTTAGATATTCGTTATGTTGTAATAGCTTTTGTTGAAGTGAAATTGTCTTAGTTTATGTATAGTAATGAAGCTGTTGTATTTATTTTCGGTTCTTATGGTATCTGGTAATTGATTATATATTTTTATAGACATTACAAATGTACTAGTCGAATGCATGTTTAGTCGCGAACTAGGCAGGTTAAGTCTGTTTCTGTTTCATACATTGACTCACGCGTGTATATAAAGTCAAAGTGTTTATTGCGAACTAAGTGTAGATACATAAGGTGTTTAGTAAAATTATAGTGCTTAGAACTTAGTGCCTTTTACAAGCATTGCAATATTATTATAATAAACGAATATTTAAAAATTATTTTCTACTAACAGTTATAATTAATATTACTTAGTACTTACATCTAAACCATATAATATTATAAGTTTATACAAAGTCTGTTATTTTATTATTGCACAATATAATTACATACATACGCTTACAAATCAAATAAATTTCTAACATCACAATTATGTTTTTTCTTTATTAAAGGTTTATTTATTATATTTAGCTTATTTATTATATTGTTTTTATAGGGTCTTAGTCGAGGTTGCGGATCGTCATCGCATTTACTTAGGTGTTTATGTTCAGTGTTTTATTAATTTTTATTTATTTTCTAAGAATTCTGTACCTGAAGAAGTAGTCGAAAATGTATTTCATCCTCATTTCATGAGTTATTCACGTGTCTACTGGCACAGTCTTTTGCCGTCTGCCTGTTATCATTCAAGACTGCGTACTGCTATTAAAAATGTTCTTACAAAAAATCCACACATAACACTTTACTTGAGCTTATGGGAATATTGAAATATTAGAAATAGCTGCAAACATAAGAGCATACATATGCTACGGGAACAATAAAGCATTCTCTCGGGGGCTCAGAGAATATGTTTGAAGCCAAAGTAAAAAATCATTTATTCATTTAGGTCTCAAAGTACCATTTATGTACGTCACGGTGGCGGTGAATGTAACTGCTGTGCGTGAAGTCTCGGGTTCGAATCCCGGGTCGGGCCAACAAAAAGTTATAGGGTTTTTCTGTTAAGAAATCTTAATAGCAGCCCGGAGTTAGGCAGTTGGCGGTATTAGACACCCCCGTGCGTCGGAAAGCACGTAAAGTCGTTGGTCCTGCGCCCGATCTCTCTCCGGTCGTGTCGGATTACCGTCCATCGGATCATGAGAGTTAGGGAACAGAGAGTGCACTTGTGTTTGCGCACACACTTGTGCACTATAATATCTCCTGCGCAGATGGCCAGTCTCCGTTAAGATTGGCCGCCGTGGCCGAAATTCGGTCTGGAGGACATTACTATTATTACTAGCGGTCGCCTAGTGCTCGAAATTCGTCATTAAGACATTTCGACCAAAGTTTGCCTGTAAGATATTGCTGATATTATGTCATTATATATTGATATATGTAATCATAGTTACGCGCTTCGACTGCGTGTGTCAAATGCATGGTTGTGTGCGTGTAGTGGTTTTTCATTAATTTAATGTATTTCTAATGCATATTTTATAAAAATATTAGGATTCGCCCCTCCTTCTCGATATAAACCTTAACTGTGCCAAATTTCATACTCCTCCGTCCGCGCAATTTTCGTAAAAAGGGTACAAAGTTTTTGCTTCACGTATTAATATATAGATAGTTTTGGTTACTGAAGTTGTTCAACTAATTAGGGACTCTTCTTTTAAAACAATAGGTTTGATTTTTGAGGTGTTGCAGTGAAGTATGTATGTTGTATACCTATTCTTATAAGGTTATACCGTGTAAGTAATTATAAGTTTTTATGACAGTAATAAACGGGATTTTCTACAAAGTAGTCGTGTTATCATTTAGACACCACACACACATCTATAGCACATTACATTTTAGAATGTTTTTACGACACTTGTTACTTTAGTATGACATTTAAGACCAACTCTATTAAACTGGTCTCACTACTCTTAACTGTGCAACGGATGCACGGCAGTTACGTACCACAATATTTTCAAACTTGCGACCTAGCCCATAACGCAAACCTGACTGTAACGTTGGAATGGGCCCCATCTTTCCCCTACATTTGCGTTTGCCCTCCATTTCTTATAAGGCTGTGATGCACTATTCAAGAGCTAGGGACATAATATATAATCTTATAGGGGACGACAAGAGCAGTGATAGCTCAGTGGGGAGACCAACAGACTGTAATGCAGAGGGTCTCGGGTTCGAACTCACGTCGCGCACCTCTGACTTTCGGAAGTTATATGACTTTTCGAAATGATGTGCGTATTGATTGACAATTATCGCCTGCTCCGTGCTTCAGAGAGCACGTTAAACCGTCGGTCCCGGCTGCCATGAACATGTATGGCAGTCGTTATTGGGCAAGTGTCGACACAAAAGATCCCACTGGGTCGAAGTGTCGCCGGTCTGCACTGACTGGCCTCCACATAAGATAAGATAGGGGACGACACACAAGCACAAACACTGACACGATATAGTCAAACTTACCAAAATTGTACTCAACGATTTCGAACAGGTAGAAATACTTCTGCACAGATTTTGAAAGGCCGATCTTTTCGCATACAGCCCTGTACACATCATCGGCGTTAGTTGACTTGAGTACGCTGACTGTGACCACTTCTTTGTCTGGCAGCAGCACCTTCAGGTCTACTGGGGTAGGGTTGGACGAGTCATCAGAGTCGGTGAGGAACTCCTGGACTGCGTCAGATTCGGCTATCACACGGACTGCGCAAACCTGATGAGATATATAATATACATATCAGGTATTAATCTAAAAGCCACAAAACATACGCTTAGGGAGACTGCAAGGTGTAGACAAGAGGCCTCTTTATTCAAGCGATCCACACCAAGAAAGCAGCAGCTGGTTCCGGTGGACCTCTTGCAGCTACATTTCTACCATATTCTAAAAATAATTATCAATTTTTTTTAAATACTCAATTTCTCGGGACTAAACTTAGGTAC
Source organism: Catocala sponsa (assembly GCA_963564715.1). Taxonomy (NCBI): domain Eukaryota; kingdom Metazoa; phylum Arthropoda; class Insecta; order Lepidoptera; family Erebidae; genus Catocala; species Catocala sponsa. The sequence continues at coordinate 24,936,264 of OY751340.1, read as the reverse complement.
CACGGTAGGTGGGCTAACCTTTTTTTTTTTTTTACGAATTCTCTACCGAATCGGTAGATTCGAGACCACTGCCACTGGTATGGAATATGCAAGTTTTTACAAGCTTAGAGCTTCTTAAAATATTATCTGCCTACATTAATGCCAACATTTTACTCATTCACTATCGAAAGCAAATAAATTTACTCGTGGACCCGCGCTTACGAATTTCGGACCCCCTTTTTTTGTTACGCCAACGTAGACCGCCTTCGAGTCTCCCGTGGTCACCTGGGGGTTCACCTGGACTACTTTGGGAACTAATGATTTAAAGAATAATGAATATAATACGGTCAGCTCGACAAGTGCAAGTATTGAACGTCAGATACAGTGAATGACGTAACGCAACGGACTCGTATCGAGTATATTGTTTGTGGCATTTTAATAATAATAATAATAATATTCTATCACATACACACAACACCATCTAGCCCAAACTAAGCAGAGCTTGTACTATGGGTACTAGACAATGGGTAAACATACATATATACTTTTTTTTTGTAAATACATACATATTATACATAGAAACACCCAGACCAAGACAAACATCCATGTTCATGCACACAAATGTTTGACTTGTGCGGGAATCGAACCCGCGACCTTAGGCGTGGCAGTCGGTTACACTAACCACTACGCCAACGGTAACGTAATAACGGTTACATATAGATACTGAACACCCACGCCAGATTTGTTTAGGTCCCACGTAATAGGAAGCGAGCTTACTGCCACTAGACAACATTACGAGACTCTTTACTCAATAGTAACTTAACTGCCTCCGTGGCGCAAGGTAGTGAATGCGACTGCTGTGCATGAGGTCTCAGGTTCGAAGCCCGGGTCGGGCCAACAAAAAGTTATTGGGATTTTCTTTTAAGAAATCTGAATAGCAACCCGGAGTTAGGAAGTTCGCGGTGTAAGACACCCCCGTGCCTCGGAAAGCACGTAAAGCCGTTGGCCCTGCGCCTGATCTCTCTCCGGTCGTGTCGGATTACCGTCCATCGGATCATGAGAGTTAGGGAACAGAGAGTGCACTTGTTTTGCGCACACACTTGTGCACTATAATATCTCCTGCGTAGTTGGCCAGTCTCCGTTAAGATTGGCCGCCGTGGCCGAAATCGGTCTGGAGGACATTATTATTACTCAATACTGGTTTAAGTGGTTGTGTCGCCACTACCACAGCGCCGAGTGTTGTGGGTCTGAGTCTCACAGGGGACAACAATTTGTGGGATCCACGAATGGCTGTTTCGAGTCTGGGTGTGCTTTGTGTCCGTTGTTTGAATCTTTGTACAGTCCCCTGCGACACAGAAATTATTCCTAATGCTTGCCTTGTCTTTCATAAAAGAAAAAAAAAGAATCTGGTTCGGGGATTGAACCCGGGCCTTATACGTTTGAACGCAAACTTATGCCACAAGGTTAATTAGGGAGTCTCGAACTAATTAATTACCTTTTCTAAATACTGTTCAAGTCCTCTTCTTCTTGCGTCTAGCTGTTGCTCGCTTAGTGTGAATGGCCATTTGCCTGGCAGCTTTGGAAAATTAAAACCTGAAACATTAAAATTAATATGTTATCTGAGTCAGAGTTATTTGAAATTTAGACATCGAGTCTAATATTGATGAGGCAATAAATACTTATTTGTTGATAAAACGCGATTCAGTTGAAAATGTAAAAACTTTTTTTGGATGAATCGGCCTTACCCAAAAATTTTCCGCTGGACAGGCTTAGCCTAGTGCGGGGAATTTAATTGATTCAGAAAAATTGTGAACAATGTAAACAGTTTTAAAACCTGTTCTGTATTATTTGTAATTTTTTATGGCAATAAAAATATTATTCTTATTAATTTTATTTATTTTTATTTTTATTGCTGGTAAACTATGGTAGACGGTAGCTACCGCGCATCGAAATAACTGGATTAACTAACATAGGAACACTTGGCAGTTGTTAATAAATGAATGAATTACAAATGCGGGCTGTTTGGTATAACTTTATTTTAAATGTTTCTGGTGATAAATTAACAAATAAAAAATTGCTACCAGCTGTGTTATAAAAAATAATTGTTTTGAACTTGAATTGCTGTAGACATATTCCCTGTCGTACTGGTACATTTTGTACAGTGATACAATTGAATATAAGAAGAAACTAAAAAACTAACCTAGGAACTCCTTCCTCAACTGCTGGTGTAATGCAGCGAATTCTCTATATCGTCTGCTGCACAGGTGTCTGCCAGCCATATGCACGTTGAAGGCCACGTATGACCGTCCAGTGTTCCTCTCCATGACCAGCCGGTAGTCCGGTATGGAGACGGGAAGCGAGCGCTTGTCGGTATAGTCGTATCGCTGGTAGACAGTCGCGCGGGAGTTGGCCGCGCCGCCGATCACGCCGACTGGTGCTGAGCCGTCGTCGCATGGCTCTAAGCGTTCTGCTTCCTGAAAATAGGGAATTAAAGATAAGCCACCAGTGCAGTTTTGTTTTTAATTTAATTGCAGGCCTCGCTCTTTTGTTCGAGCCCGCCTTGTTTTGCGGTGAATTTTACAAATCTATATCTACAAATAAATAAAATTGAAGTGTCTGTTTGTAATGTCAAAATAACAGCTTTTTATCTAATGCACATGAAAGTATATAAGGTACCTATACGAAAACATCTATTTTTAAATTTTTTGTCTGTCTGTCTGTCTGTTCCGGCTAATCTCCGAACCGGACCGGACCGGAACAACCGGTTAATCTCCGAAACGGCTGAACCGATTTTGACGGGACTTTCATTGGCAGATAGCTGATGTTATAAGGAGTAACTTAGACTACTTTGATTTTTGAAAAATAATGTGGTTCCGCGGAGACAAACACTTTTTAGTTAAAATCTACTCGGACGAAGTCGCAAGTAACAGCTAGTAATCAAATAAGAAAACAAAGCCAGACTTTGAACAGGCTCATTTATGGAATGGTTCGTAATCAAAACACTTAGATCTCTAGTCTGTTGCGCCATCCTTACAGTCAAATTACTTTATTTTTAAATAGCTTTGTGCTATGTTTTTTGAAGAAATGAGTGAGGTAGTCACTGCTAAGTAAAAGTTTAAGTTATGAGTGCCCTAAACCAACGAGCGTGTATTTTAAAAAAACAGTCTTTTTCTTAGCCCCGTGGCACAAGTTTGTATTTATGAGTATATTGAAGCCGATCGCGTGGTTGATTTGATTACCAGGTCGGGTTAATTGTAATTTAGATTTTCTATTAATTCTCAACCAAATAACATTCAGAAATAATCAGAAAATGCAAAAAAAAAATACTTTCTTGAAATGTGCCCGTTAGACGGTTATAGAGCCCTCTATGACCATTCCAATATCACTTTTATCCATTCGGGAATCGACCTCGATCAAGGCCATCCAAATATGACATCCCGTGTCTGCTGTCCCGAGACAGCTTCTTTTATTATTCAATAACGATTGCATCATGAAGAAGAAACTAGACGTTTTTCAGACGGCTATTGTCAGGTGAGCTGTCAACACCAGTGACGACAAACCATTTTGGCAGCTGTACTGTCATTTTGGCAACTGACCCGGTGTAAGCTTGCACCGTGAGGAATTAGTCAGTCAGTTATGTCACCCATTTTACATAATACCTTTCTCGTATTTTAAGAATCACTGTTCAGCTGATCTGTTTGAACTGTTAAACGATTGCATGTTGGTACGGTGGGTAAAAAGTATGACAGTTTTAATTTTTAAAATAATGATCAAGTGGTATATAATTAAAAAGTACAGATAAAATAAAAAAATATAGATAAAAGATTGAGACAACTACCATCTTAGTCTCCCTGTGACCATGGCTGCTGATAAGCAACCGAAGTGTCCGGGAAAGTGTAAAATTAAATCTAAATAGTTGTATCATTTAAATAGCTTAAATTGAAGTAACAGTAATTAGTATAAGTGTTTAACAATAGTAGTTTAAAGTTTCAAAATTATGTAATAATAGTGTTTTATAAAAAACCAGCTTTTGCCCGCGGCGTCGCTCGCGTTAATTTAAAATTTGACAATCAATTCAGGTTGTACTCTGCTTGTAATAATATAATGCAATCATGATTCGAAAGAAACGTGGCGCCACCTATTAACATAAGAACGTTTTTGTTGTTTTCCTCGGGAACAGTAATTTCTTTCGGGATGAAAGGGTAGCCTATGATCGGTTCAGTGGTTTATGTGTGAAAAGGTAACAAACAAACAAACTCATTTTCGCTTTTATAATATTAGTAAAATAGTAAAAAAGTAAAAAGTAAAACTTGTAAAATAGTAAAAAATAAACAACGCGATAAAATCCGTATAGTTTGTTTAATATAGATACCTAATTAATTTAGTGACTTATTAAGAGACAACTTTCGCACTATCAATAATCTGTGTCGCGGAGGACTTTATGTTCAAACAACGGACACAAAGAACACCTAGACCAAGAACTACTATTTGTGGGTCACACAATTCCTTGTCCCGTGTGAGGATCGAGCCCTCAACACTCAGCGCAGTGACAGTAGTAAGGCGATTACTTATGCTCATCTTCGTGACTATGCCGTGCCAATCGTACATACGTTCAATACCTCGTCGGGATTAAGATTTGTATGACGCATGTCAGTTGTTTTCAGATTCCTTTGTATTGTTGTCAAAGTTCAAAAATTCTGCCAATGCCCTATAGTACGAGATCCGGCTGCAAGATTGCTACATGAATCGAGTATGTAATAAAAATCTAATTTTTATGTATAATCCTAACTTCCTAACTAATATTATAAAAGCGAAAATGAGTTTGTTTGTTTGTTACCTTTTCACGCCTAAACCACTGAACCAATCATCCCGAAATTTTGCATATACATTGTCAGGTGTACAGAAACGGACATAGGCTACCTTTCATCCCGAAAAAAATTACTGTTCCCGAGGAAAACAACAATAACGTTGTTATGATAATAGATGGCGCCACGTGCCTTTCGAATCATGATTGAATTATATTATTACAAGCAGAGTACGACCCGAATTGATTGTCAAATTCTAAATTAACGCGAGCGAAGCCGTGGGCAAAAGCTAGTTATAAATAAGGGAACATATTTTTGCCAAGGTGCCAATCAAACTGTGGCCGCTAGTATTATTATAGTAGTATTCAGGGGTACCGAATAGGACATATAGTACCTTTCATCCAGAAAAAAAAGTACTGTTCCTGATCTAACCTAATCTACATTTACACGGGTGAATCCGCGGACAAAATCTAGTATCACATAACATTGACAACTTACTCTGGGTGTGACAGATATGACAGTGAGCGTGAGGCAATCTCCTCCTGACTTGATGAGGTCCACCACTTGTCTGTGCGTGGAGCCTTCTACGTTCACCCCATTGCTGGAACAAAGAAACACATAATTGTTATTGCTATGTAAACAGAAAAATAATTAAATGCGGACATTAAAACATTTAAAAGAGAGAGTTTCAACAAACATATTGCTGTTGCGCTGGGCCCGAGCAAAATATTAATGTGCAAAAGAGATTATACAGACAGCTTTATTAGTTATACCTCTGAAATCCTCATCTAAAAAAATGAAATGAAAAATGAAAACATTTTTATTTTTGTACCATCATGACATGCATCATCAAATTATTATTATAGAATGCGGGTATAACAAAAAGTAAATAAAAATATGTAAGTAAAAAGATTTTTTTTAAAACAATTAAAATGTAAATATGTGCAGATGCACGTCCCATCCGACGGCACAAAAACAACGGTTATGCGCTCAGCATAATGCTGTGGCACTTGCATTGCTGCAAGCACTACACAGTGCTGATATTCAGCGAACACCACAATTATTGACGTTTGCTCCGCCAATAGTGCACTCAAAATAAAGAAATAAATAATACATAAATAGATAGCCATGAAAGAAAATATGGCATAATAAATACTATTTTATTAAAGAATATATTGAAAAAGTAGGTAATAGGTAAGTAAGTACAAAGTAAATACATATTAGTTATGAATATGTACCTATGTAAGTATGTAATTGTGTAAAAAGAATAAAACGACGCTCATGACGTAATGAGCGTCATAAGATGGCCTCATGTCTGAAAAGATGTTTCTGGCACTATATATTTATTTGTCTAAAATGTAGATACATCATACCTGTATATTATATTGTAGTCTTTGCATCATACATATATGATTAAGAGATCTATGAAGTGTATTGTGAACGTTGTATGAGGTCACTTGATTCGTGCATGATGATAAAAATGATAATAGCTCCTAAAGTTCCCTGCTAATGCTATTTACAAGCATTTGATTAAATGCTTAACCTGAGAAGAATTCCTAGGAAAAGCCGCAGATCATCTCGTACAACACTGTTTTTATTTTTGTGAAACTAAACCAATTGTTATAAGATTTTACACAATTTTTAATCATTTTCACTCTTGGATTGTATTGTAGAATTGTTAAATAAAGAGCGAGTGAAAGGGAATGAAGTGGCACTTGAATAATAGAATGACGAGAAGACGAATACATAATTATTTGTCTTGGTTGAATAAAAGAATGAAAATGGGAAATAAAAGATTTTGAGGAATGTTGTCCAGTAGGTATTTTATTCCTAAAATGTGTATTTTTAGAGATAGGCGCGACCTTACTATTTTTATCTATGGCAACTGATTACCAGGTTCATTGCCGATGCCCAAGCTAGTCAAATCAAAAATTGTCACCCGGGATCCAATTTCTTTTTTGTGTTAAGTTTGTGTGTTAATGTACTTTTTTATTGTTTTCGTATATTTTAGGTTAAATAGATTTTGTTCCTCTATCCCCTTCTAATTAATAATATCCGCGCGGAGTTAACGGCACCGTTTTGAAATAACCGTCCGACTCCGCGCGATAACCGTCTGACTCCGCGCGGAGTTTTCGGCAATGAACCTGTTACCATGGTAAAGAACAATGGTCAAATCGTACCTGACGGCGACCCGACATGTATTGTATATAAAAATTTGTTATTCTTTAAGATTTTAGGAAAGATAAGAAACATATTTTTATGAAGCCAGGAAAAAAAGATATACATTTTTTTTTATATTGTATTTTTCTTTAACTTACATAATTTTAGAACGGATCTTTTCATTTCACTTACGATGTGATTCGTTACTTTTCACATATTAAAAGGTTCAATACTCAATACTTGCAATTATTTTCATATTTTCGAAGAGTTATTAACAGTAGTAGATACAAATAAATAAATACGTAGAGATCAAACCAGTTAGTTTTATTTTTATGCAATTGATATATGCGTATTGTGTAGGTGCAAAGTCGGAAAGCGTTTTGTTCACGATATTAAAATATTTAGGCTTCTTACATATTATTTTCATACAGGATGGTATTAAATACATGAAAATAAACCAATCCCAATCCAGTTTGTTTCTGGACATGGCAAATAAAAACCAGGTACAGCTCCTATAGAAATTTGGCCAATGTTCTTTCTTTTTTCAATAAGCCGCGTCACGCCCGCTCTAGAAATATATCCTGTATCAGTGAGGACTTAACAAACATTCAAACAACGGACACAAATAACAGATACGGAACAGCTATCCGCCGCGTGTTCGGATCAAAACAAGGCGACAACTTAAATATCTACGCCATCCGTGAAGTCCGTAGGTTTGACTTATGACAAGTAAGTTAAGATCAACCAGATAACAATGATGCAACACTATTGCAAATTACTCTTATCTGTTTTTTGTATACAACGATAAGAGAAGTTATAGGTACTGGAATCTCTACTGATCAACCTTCATTGTAGAATCTCTTAGCATTACAAAACACTGCAGCTGAAAAATCTTAATTTGTGGTTCTGACGAGGATTGTAATATGATTGTATTTATTTTCATCTGTGTTTTAATTAGTAACTAACTGCCGGCTTATGTTTAACTTATCACCAGATATAGTAAAATATAACGGTAAAAATGTGTAAATGATCACCAAATTGCACAGCAAAATATATTTAAAGAGATCAAAATAAGTCGACGGGGCCCCGCTTCGCGGGGTTCCTATTTTTGGGTGGGTTTAAGAAGGAACCTAACATAACCTAACCCTTCCGAGACGGAATGCAGTGATTTGAGGCGTATAGGTGCTCGTTATGATATATTTTAGTACCTAAGCATATTTTATAAATAATTGCGCAAATTAAAATTTTTGGTGGTCATTATATTTAATCCCCTAATTTTCGCTTTCTGGTTAATTAATATGTTTAGCTTCATAATATTAGTATAAATGTTACAGTCAACAGATTACATCATACCCGTCCGTTAGTGCACTGTTTACAGATAACGTATTGACAGATCATGTATGCGGACGACGTGTATACCAAACAATGATTGGAATTACGCATCAATTATATATGTCATTGAGATACGGAGCTTACTACGGGCGCGGGTCGTAGGGAGAAAGTCACACGTTTCTAACATATGATGTATCATGTAATGTATAAGAGACGGAAGTCCAATGGATAATCTATACTAATATTATAAAGCTGAAGAGTTTGTTTGTTTGAACGCGCTAATCTCAGGAACTACTGGTTCGATTTCAAAAATTCGTTTAGTGTTGGATAGCCTATTTATCGAGGAAGGCTATAGGCTATATAACATCACGCTACGACCTACGGGAGTGGCGCAGTAACGACAAACGCGGGAACACCAAGTATCTAATACCTGCCCTCTATTGTCGGCCTGAATGGCGTAGTGGTTAGTGTAACCGACTGCCACGCCTGAGGCCGCGGGTTCGATTCCCGCACAAGTCAAATATTTGTCTGCATGAACATGGATACTTCAAATTCAAATTCAAATTCATTTATTTGTTTGCGAATATGGGTACATGAAGATCTTACATAGTTTACAAATGTGCATTGACCATATCCTACCATAAGGCATGCAAAACTAATAATAAACAGTTTAAAATGTACAAATTGAGGTTAGTAGTACCTCAATGTTATATAATAAATTAGGTACAAAACTGAAAATACAATTATAATTTATCTTGTAAAAATTCACTAACAGTATAGTAAGCTTTTGACAATAGCAATGTTTTAACTTTTTTCTTAAATATGTTAATATCTGCTATCTCGAGGACTGATCTAGGCAAATGGTTATATATGCGTGGTGCCATGCAAAAAATACTTTTATTCAGTAGCGCTGTTCTATTTTTTGGTATACATATATAAAAATTATGTCTCTTACTTTTTAATTTATTAAAATATTGCATGTTATTTCTGACAAATAATACAACTTCATTTATATATATACATGGCAATGTAAGAATATTTAATTTTATAAAGAATGATTTGCAGCTATCTGTCTGCTTTATATTAGATATGGCTCGAATACATTTCTTTTGCGCATTAAAAACTACTTGTTTATCGGTAGAGTTGCCCCAAAAAATAACACAATACCTTAAAATGGATGCAACATAGCCATGATATGCTGTAAGAAGGGTTGAGTTACTGACCGTTTGCCTAAGCATATACAGTGCATATGAATAGCTATTAATTCTAGAGCAAAGTGAATCAATATGTTGTTTGGCGATTTAAAAGAGTGGCCGTGAGTTTCTTGCAGGTTTCTTCTCATAGGCTCTACCCTTTGCCTGAACCTAGCAACTAACCTAAATGTAGCTTCAGTAACTTAGTAAACTCACTAACCTATATACTTTGACGTTCATAAGTGTTACTTTGTGACCTAAATGAATAAATGATTTTTGACTTTGACTTTGACTTTGACTTTGTTTAAAGTTTAAAGTATTATCAATGTTCAGGCCTAAAAATCTTGTTACGTCTACTTCTCGAGTCTTATTGTTTTGGTAATTAATATTCATATTGGTTATTTTATTAGATCTACTTCTAAATGTCATTAAGTTATGTCACTTGTCTTGGTTTGGGTGTTTCTATGTATAATATGTCTATCCATTGTCCTAGTACCCCCAGGACAAGCTTTGCTTAGTTTGGGCTAGATGGTGTTGTGTGCGTTCTGGACAAAGGCCAGGTTAAGAGCTCCTTGAACAGACGGGCGTGTATGAGGAATGTGATGAAAGTGAATGAAGCCAGAGAAGTGTGTCAGGATCGTAGCAAATGGAAATCCATAGTCTCTGCCTACCCCTCTGGGAAACAGGCGTGAATCTATGTATGTATGTGATAGAATATTATATTATTCAACAGTCCCATTGCTGGGCACGGACCACTCCATAGTGTGAGAAGAGTTAGGCTGTAGTCTACCACGCTGGCCCAGTACGGTTTGGCAGACTTCACATATCTTCGAGAGCATTATGTTGAACTCTCAGACATGCAGGTTTCCTCACGATGTTTACCTTCACCGTTAAAGCGAGCGATACATACTAAATCGTAGCATGATGTAAATAGTATGTATTTGAAAAATACTATTTATCTTTGCAATCTTTATTAAAGGTTAACACGACATAATCTTTATACATACAGGATATCCCAGATGTGAGTCAAATTTTAACGGGAGATTCCTTAGGTAAGGTAATCAAATGTGCTAAATAAAAAAAATAAAAAATTATGACCTTTAGTTAAAATAAAAATCAGTTTTTAAAAAAGTACGACTTTTTCAGACTTTTAACTACAGGTGCTTAGTTTATGGCTAATTAAATATTTTTTTTCACTATTATTATTACAGAAAAAGAGGCAACTGTGGAAATGACAGAGTGTTAATTGCGCCACAGTCGCCTCTTTTTCTTTCAATTTGGTAGAAATATAGAAGTGGTACAATTTAAGCGCCGGTTCAATATAGGTTACTCTTCGCTATGTGTCGCCAGTAAAATATGTTTTGTCTATCTGTGAGGCATCCTAAGGATAGTTTGATAACATATTAGTTAACCTATAAGTAGCAGCGGCACACCGGCGACCAGACAACCCTAGGTTTTTAATGATGCCTGATTTTCTATGACTTGACAGTTTAAATGTCATAAATCAACAACTTACATATATTTGTACACACAAGTGTAAAAGATGCTTAGTTCTAGTGTTAAACAAAGAAGGAGATGAGGTATTTACCCAGCATTCGTAACCGACTCCTCGGTCTCCAGATCATACACTTCGAATCCGGCACAATAATAGAAACAGTAGCGAAAGTTGCCCACACCACCTCTTTGCACTTCAGACATCTTGACACACAGGGTAACATTGACACAGTTCACACAAACACAACGGGGTTACTTTGACCCACTAATACACAACAAACTTTATTGTCAGACACAGTAATTATGCAAATTAGTGAGTGAAAACCTTTTCCAATAGTTGGCCGAGTAGATAATTTTTTACTTCTTCAATATTTTAATATCTGTCCAATCTTTTAACTCTATTAAACAGGCATTTCTTTTATCAGTCTTATGTTGGGTACAAAAAATTTCAATATTTGGGTCGTAAAATACCTCTTATGAATGTCCAGTCTACAAAATTACATCGAGAATAAACACAAGCGCACACTTTTTGAATCAACAGAAATTGTAAGTATGTAACAAATTGCTATAAGAATAATTACATCATCCTGTACGGTCTATATTCATGTCTTAGCAGATAAAATTTAAAAGGTTACATTAGGGAAGTAAATCTACATCGGCAAACGGTCCCAACACAAGAAGGGATTAGAGATAATGGCTCCAATTTTGACTAACAGGATGGTGGAAGACTCTTACACAGGTTTATTTTGAAATCGTGTAATTCCTTTTAATCACGCATTCTACTGGTGGTATAGAATAACCCTGACCATATGTTTTTTTATTAGAATTATGGTTTTGGAGACATTAATGTAGGTACCGTTTACCGTTAGGTTTTTTTCGTGAAAGAGTCTTAGATAGTCATAATATGTTAACCGCCCGACACAATCTTAATATTTTACTAATTTAAGAAAAATAACTTAGCAATAACTGATGTCGTAAATAATAAGGGGCAATAAAAAGGATCGCTCGTTATTATTTACGACATTAATTATTGATATATTATATTTTTTTATTAATAAAAAATCATAATTATCTCGGGTGGTTAATATATGACTATCTGAAACCATTTCACGAAAAAAAACGGTACATTAATTTCTCCAAAACCAAAATTCTAATTAAAAAAAAAATATGGTCAGGGTTATTCTATATCACTAGTAGAATTCGTGGTTAAAAGGAATTACACGATTTCAAAATCACCTGTATACAAATACTGTCTGGCCATAAAAACACACATGAATGCACAGTGTTCCAAATCTTCAGTCAACACAATTATAACAGATTTCTCATCGCATTAAAGCCTTTAATAAACTATGTATCAATTAGATATACACGCGCGTATCGTGACACCAACAAACCTCTAATGAGTGTTAATTAGATAAAGTTTAACAATAAACATTGATACTTGAATTGCGACGTTGGATACTGGGTCACGCCTGTTGCTGATATTAGGTTAGATGCAGTTCTGACCTCCAATGTATTAACAGTGCGTTTACATTTACGTACAGTTTATTGTCTTACGTTTACGCGAATGTCACACATTGAAATTAAACAAATTTATACGGATTTTATCGCGTTGTTTATTTTTTATAAAACACTATTATTACATAATTTTGAAACTTTAAACTACTATTGTGTCACGTTATAGATGGTCTAACCCGCTTTAGAGGCGTGGTTAACCCAGGAATTAACTAAGAGGAGACAATTAAAAATATTATTCGACACGATTAAATGGTTTATATTTTAAATATAAACTTGTACAATAAAAATAACCCGAATTATACAATATAACAAACGACTAGATTTAAGTAGTAATCAGGGCGTGGTTCGTGAAGGCTCACTACGTGGTCTGGATAGCTCCAATGACCACTTAGTCAGCGCAGCGCAGCGGAAGGAGACAGCATCTGGGCGAGATGCTGTCTCCTTCCGTAGGAGCCACCGCCGTGCAGGAGGGGAAAGAGGGGCGCCACCACCACCACATCGACTCGCGCGCAGCCGTCATGGCGCGAGCGGTCCCCGTGATAATTGTTAAACACTTTTACTAGTTACTGTTTACTTCTACACTGGTCATCAAAAAAATCGGCCCACCTGTATTTTCACTGCAAACTACGTCTTTTCACAAGCGAAAGAAAATAAATTGCTTGACAACTGAAATTATTAACCAAATTTATTTATTTACACCAACTTAAGCACATCAATCCATTAAAATTATAAAACTATCCGTTAAATTTCCTTTAGAAGTGAAAATAGTAATTTTACACATTTTTTTATATTAATTTCAAACACACTGCATTTTTTAGTCTTGGGAGTTACGATCACTATTTCTTCAATTTAATATTCGGTATTCCCTCCTCTTGCTCGAATAACAGCCTGCATTCGACGTTTTAAGGACTGTAACAAGATTTTAATGGTCTCTTGAGGAATTCGCTCCCATTCTTCCTTGATGGCGGTTTCAAGGTCTCCTCAAGTCGTAGGGGCTGGGTTACGAGCTCAAACTTTTTGTTTTAAGGTGTCCCACATGTGCTCTATAGGGTTCAGATCGGGGCTTCTTGCTGGCTACGACATAACGTGAATACCGACCTCTTCTAAGTACTGAGTGACTATGCGTGCTACGTGTGGCCGTGCATTATCATGCATAAGCTCAAAGTTTTCGCCAATGCAGCCAGCGTACGGCACCACATGGTCTTCCAGAATCTCTGTAATGTACCGTGCAGCAGTTAAAGCACCTCTCTTTATGAAAATTAGCCCCCTCCGTAACTGACTGTTTCCCTTAAGCAGCACTGGGCATAACGTTCACCTGGACGTCGCATGACATTACGGCGTCCATCAGAACCGTATAAAGTCATTCGACTCTCATCACTAAAGAGAACTGATTCCTATTGGCCTATGGTCCAGTTAACGTGAATTCGCGCAAATTGAAGTCTGGCTTGTCGATGAGCTGTGGTTAATTGTGGCCCTGTTGCCGGCTTGTATGGTCTTAAATTCTGTTCACGAAGTCTCCTTCTAATAGTGCTATAGCTTATAGCCACACCTCTATCTTCACGTAAGCGTCGCTGAAGGTCGACACCGGAGAAGTGTCGATTTCGTAGAGCAGATACCACAATAAAGCGGTCGTCCCTTTGTGTTGTCACCCTATGTCTTCCAGACCCAGATCTTCTTCGATACTGCCCAGTCTCTAGAAACCGTTGATATACTCGCCAAACTGCAGAGCGACTGGGATTCAACCTTCTAGCCACAATACGTTGACTTAATCCTTGTTGCAGTAAAGCCACCACTTGGGCCGCCTCAGCTTCACTAGTATCCATTATTTTTAGCTTAAATTATTCAAAACTAGAGCCTCAGTAAATAAACTTAACTTGATTAACAAGAGATCACGAGGAAAGTCAGTTTCGAACTGGGAGCACGGTCCTAATTTGTTCCCACGTAAACCGTTAAATGATTACTTATCGGTATTTTGGCTAAAAAATTGTCAAGTACCTTCAAGTGCATTAAGATTTACGGCAAACTGAATGTCAAACATCTTATCCGACCCTCAAAATACAAAACAACTGTGTGAAACAGCTTATCTGTGAATCAGTCGACAAATAGTAAATAAAAACAGGTTGGGCCGATTTTTTTGATGACCAGAGCTATTTAAATTATAAAAACTATTTAGATTTAAGTTTACACTTTCCCCGACGTTTCGGTTGCTTTTCAGCGGCCATGTTCACGGGGAGACAGTGCTTTATAAAAAATAAACAACGCGATAAAATCCGCATAAATTTGTTTAATTTCAATACGTGCAGTTTGTCACAAAATATCTTGGTAATAGTACAAATAGGTATAGACTTAAACATGTAGACTTATATCCATCAAAAGATATTCAGAAGTGGATCATGTTCATATTTGACAGCTTTGTTTTTGGTCCAGCATAATAGTAAGTGAGCAGTCCACAAACGTATCTTTCTAGACACCATCCTGCGTACTCCGAAACAGAAAACCCTATAATATAATATCAGCCCTGTATTAAACTGTCCCACTGCTGGGCACGGGCCTCTTCTCAGTGTGAGTAGGGTTAGGCCATAGTCCACCACGCTGGCCTAGTGCGGGTTGGCAGATTTCATATATCTTTGAGAACATTATGGAGAACTCTCAGACATGCAAGTTTCCTCACGATGTTTTCCTTCACCGTTAAAGCAAGCGATAATTAATTATTTAATACGCATAATATAACTTTGAAAAGTCATAGATGCGCGCCTTGGGTTTGAACCCGAGACCTCTGCGTAGCAGTCCAACGGTTTCCCACTAGGCTATCGCTGCGTTTTATACTATATCCGAATTGGTAATCAAGCCAGGAGCGACTTTACTAGATTGGAAACAAAAGTGCAATCTTTCTTGAGTCCCGGGAGCAACATAGTGTGCCCATTGACAATGATTTTAAAGAGTAAGCATCAGGCTTGGCCACATTTTGTCTGCAACCACATTATATGGACCAGTGGATATGTTATTTAATAAGCGGTAAGGTAATAGTTATCGGTGCTAATTAATCTGATATATGAGCAGATTCAACCTTCCGCAAGTGTGTCTATGGGTTGAAGAGTTCATTATCTCGAATAGTTTGACTTTGAGATGTCCTATAATAGCGGAAAATCACCTTTGGATGCTTGATCTTTGACTACAGAAAGCGATACAGTGATTGCCCCACGAAACGAAAAATCAGCCCATAAATAATTTATTTTAGCGGGCATCCTGCATTTGATTCGATTTCTGTTTCTGGCATTATTCACATTCTCTATTTCATTTTGGCTCAAGCTATTTTTTTAACGTTGGTCGAAATAATGTTGACAAATAATGTTAAATAAGTACATATAATATATCTTTACCAAACTATTAGGAAAAAAGCAGAATGCACGTGCACACTTATATGTAAAACTAGATGTTCCCGCGGTTTCACCCGCGTTTATCGTTACTGCACCGCCCCCGTGGGTCGTAGTGTGATGTTATATAGCCTTTCTCGATAAATAGGCTATCCAACACTAAAATATTTTTTTAAACCGAACCTGTAGTTCTTGAGATTAGCGCGTTCAAACAAACAAACTTTTCAGCTTTATAATATCTATATATTAATACGTGAAGCGAAAACTTTGGATCCCTTTTTACGAAAATTGGGCGGACGGAGGAGTATGAAATTTCGCACACTTATAGTTTATACAGAGAAGAAGTGACGACTCCTAATATTTATATAAAATATGCATTAGAAATATATTAAATTAATGAAAAACACTACACGCACACAACCATGCATTTGACACACGCAGTCGAAGCGCGTAACTATGGTTACATATATCAATATATAATGACATAATATCAGCAATATCTTACAGGCAAACTTTCGTCGAATTTCGAGCAATAGGCGACCGCTAGTTAGTATAGATATACAGCATATATGGTGACCTATGCGTGCGAATTTTTACCTACTGACATCAAAAGTTTAATATGAAAATGCCATTAAATATTTATGTTACAGGCACATAACGTCATCATGCCAAGCCTTTAATCCGATGATTTATTACAACTTTTTGTGGCAGTAGAGTCTGATCGTAGTCAATACTTCTAAGATACAGGTTATAGTTTAGAAATTTATTAAAAAAAGTCCCGGGCCTAGTTATAATCATTTATAATAATAATAATAATATTCTATCACATACACACTACACCATCTAGCACAAATTAAGCAGAGCTTGTACTATGGGCACTAGACAATGGATAAACATATATATATATATATATATATATACTTTTTTTTTGTAAATACATATACCCAGACCAAGACAAACATCCATGTCCATGCACACAAATGTTTGACTTGTGCGGGAATCGAACACGCGACCTCAGGCGTGGCAGTCGGTTACACTAACCACTACGCCATCGAGGTCACCGATCAATTCATATCTATTAAAATTTTACGCTTGTAAACTTAAAATAAAGAAGTGGGAAATGCTCTGTTTCCTTGATTAATTAATTTTTATTTTGTTGTTAATAAGTTCAGGATACAGAGCTCCATTATAGTATTTACTTCATGTTTTCGTTAGTACTAAACACAGTGCCGGATTAAGCAAGAGCGGGGCCCGTAGCAAATTCTTTCGGGTAAAAGTGCTTGCATACGTCAGAGCTGATTATTGTGCCGACTGAAATTCTACACATTTATACGAGCGACCTTTTGTAGACCTTATGCGTTTACTGTATGAAATTCTGTGTTTTATATACGCCAAGGAAATAGTCGGTTACCGATTGTCTGACGTAGATTCTCTTAGTAGGAAAAGTTGTAACATTTCACGTTTTTGTAACATCAAGTAAATTCAATATGCCACATCTTAAGTAATAAGTTTCACTCAAAAAATTACGCTCAGGCAGAGATGAGTGGGCTTAAATATGCGGGGGCCCCCTTTCGCGCGGGGCCCGTAGCAATTGCTACTCTTGCTACGTGGTTAATCCGGCACTGACTAAACATTATATTAATGTAAAGGCTGACAAATAAACTGTATTGAATACGACGACATTACCGTTAGTATCAAATTTCTTGCTCCGCAGATAACGAACAAAATAGGTTACTGGCTTATTGATGCAGTCATGAGCTATTTTGTCATTAACCGGTTTTCGCTCGTGCCATTATGTACCTTGCACTACACGCGAGAACTAGATAAAGTAAGCTTCGTGCACTATTTACGTACAGTATGTTAGAAACAATAGACTTAGAAAACTTTACACGTAAGTTATGGTCGGTGGCGTATCCGTAGGTAGAGAATGCGACCGCTATGTATGTTTTTCTTTTTTTTTTTATCAATCAATCAGCCCACCGCAGTCCACTGCTGGACATAAGCCTCTCCCATTTTTCGCTACAACATCCGGTCTTCCGCCTTCCGCATCCAGTCTGACCCAGCTACCTTTCTCAGGTCATCGGTCCACCTGGCCGGGGGGCGTCCTACCTTACGTTTACCAAGTCGCGGTCTCCACTCTAGAACTCGCTTGCTCCAACGGCCATCGGTCCTTCTACAGATATGGCCAGCCCATTGCCACTTCAGGTTGCTTATTCTGCGAGCTATGTCGGTAACCTTGATTCTTTAACGGATAACCTCATTTCTAAGTTTATCCCTCAAAGAAACTTTCTTTTTTTATAATTTTTTTAATTTTATTTTGACACGGCAAAGTGATTGTAACGGACCTGATGGAAAGCCCAATTACAGTCCAGAGACAGTGACGACGCGGAGAAGATAGATGTCTTCTAGCCGTCGTCAGTGTCAAGCCGGTCTGACCAGATGCTTCTTCACACTACGTTTGAAGGAGGTATTCCACGAAGCATACCCAAACTAAGCACACCCAGACGAAGCACACCTAAAGTATTCGCACCCAATGTCTTAGAAGGGAGGGAACACATGTGCCGGAAGACCATTCCAAAGTATGTCGGGTAGTCTTATATTTTATAGATATTCCCGCGGTTTCACCCGCGTTTATCGTTACTGCGCCACCCCCGTGGGTCGTAGCGTGATGTTATATAGCCTATAGCCTTCCTCGATAAATAGGCTATACAACACTAAAATAATTTTTCAAATGGAACCAGTATAGCTATTAAGAATTTATTGTCAGAGAACCTCATTTATTTATTTATATCAAATAGAACGACTTGCGCCAACTACACTATCTATACTAATATTATAAAGTTGAAGAGTTTGTTTGTTTGTTTGCTTGATCGCGCTAATCTCAGGAACTACTGGTCCGATTTGAAAAATTCTTTCAGTGTTAGATATCCCATTTATCGAGGAAGGCTATAGGATATATATCATCACGCTAAGATCAATAGGCGCGGAGCACCAATGAAGAATGTTTCAAAATCGGAGGGTTTTTTTTCCTTTTGAGAGCTTCCCCTGCGTGCGCTGCGTAAACAGTTAAAGTTTCGCAAAAATGATGTATGAAAGAATTGTTCCCCTTAAAAAGTTCTAAAAAAAAGTCCGCGACAGCATATGTATATCTGTTAAGGTTGGCTCACTATAACCTTTTTATGCTAACCAAATTTGTTCTAAAATAATGCATTATTTGCGAAGGTATTTTTATAAACATGATATTAATCCTTATCCAAATAAATACGTTATTCATCACAAGTATTTAATTTAAAACAAAATTGCCCTTTACATCATTCGATTTCAATGAATATCTTAGGAGATATCGCAGTTTTAAAATAACATTGCAGCAAAATAATTACCCATTACAGACATAGTACAAACGATGTTTCTTCTGGTTTATTCTGCGTGATTACTACTGGTTCGATTTGAAAAATTCTTTTAGTGTTGGATAGCCTATTTATCGAGGAAGGCTATAGGCTATATAACATCACGCTACGACCCACGGGGGCGGCGCAGTAACGATAAACGCGGGTGAAACCGCGGGAACATCTAGTTTAATAATATAATCTATACTAATATTATAAAGCTGAAGAGTTTGTTTGTTTGAACGCGCTAATCTCAGGAACTACTGGTTCGATTTAAAAAAACTCTTTTAGTGTTGGATAGTCTATTTATCGAGGAAGGCTATAGGCTACATCACATCACGCTACGACCCACGGGGGCGGCGCAGTAACGATAAACGCGAGTGAAACCGCGGGAACATCTAGTGTACATATATAATAATTATATCTAAATGCATTGTTACCAGAGATTAGAGGTTCAATGACTAACGATTCCATAGTCATTATATTATCAATTATTCATTCTGATGCAATGTTGTTACACATTTCATTTATTAAACAATCATTGACATCATTATGTACACGCATGCTCCTATATTTCCAAGAGTTAGGCTAGAGATATACTACCCTCAGCTTGTTAGATAGCTGACAAGCTGAGGGTAGTATATCTCTGCATAAGAGCAGGGATAGCTTAGTGGGGAGACCAACAGACTGCAATGCAGAGGGTCTCGGGTTCGAACCCACGTCGCGCACCTCTAACTTTCGGAAGTTATGACTTTTCGAAATTATGTGCGTGTTGATTGACAATTATCGCCTGCTCCGTGCCTCGGAGAGCACGTTAAGCCGTTGGTCCCGGCTGCCATGAACATTTATGGCAGTCGTTATTGGGAGAGTGTCTACACAAAAGATCTCACTGGGTCGAAGTGTCGCTGGTCTGCACTGACTGGCCCCTACATAAGATAAGATATCTCTGCCTAATTCTTGGAAATATAGATATATAGAGATCGTGGCTTACCTAACAATGGGATCTAAAATATAGATTTTAGATTCCGTTGTTAGTTAAGCCACGACCTCTCGATCACAAATTCACTGCCTCGTCCATTTACACCACGCTTCTTAAACATGTCAGAATATTTGAAGTTACTCATCAGTCTTATCTACTGTAAATGAACCGATGATTTTACGCTCCGGGGCAAGGAGAGGTCAGACTTATAAATAGACTCTCAGAAGCACTCAGAATATCAAGTATTTTCTGGATAGTTATGAGTATGTGTGTGTATAAGGCGATCAGTTACAACTAAGAGAATGGTGCACTCACACGTCCGTAATGCATGCGTATCTTCTCTCACAGGCTTGGCTAAAGCAGTCACTTGAGAGCACACCAAAGCTAACTGTCACTGCAGTGATAAAGAAGCCGCCGTGACCGAAATCGGTCTGGATGAATGGTAGAGATGCATATTTTGTGTTCGAACCGGCATACTGCAAGTTGGAGTACGCCCAGATCCCATGACGCGGCTGTCCCCATCCAGAGGAGTTCGGGATTGTCCACCTTTTCGAAGTGAAAACTTCTTTAGGCGCGTTAAGCACTTCTTGGGTGAACAAAAATCATGGAACTCGCGTCATCGTCACGCTTCCACGCTTTATTTTTTTTTTAGAATGTTAACAATTTCTCAGAAATGGTGCGTCCTACGCAAAAAATAACGACATGGAAATCCATAGTCTCTGCCTACCCCTCTGGGAAACAGGCGTGAATCTATGTATGTATGTAAACAAGGGACACAAAGAACAATCAGAGCAATAATTTGTGGATCTCACAAAAATAACGAGTATCAGGAACTAGCATCCGACCCGTCCCTTTTTTTGTGTTTATAAAGAAATGTTTATGATCAAGGATTAAAGTTTTCACTTCTATCGGCAGTCCCCAAAGACTGCCCCAATTTTTTTTATTGCTATAGTGGGGTTAGTCAATCAGAAGATGCGTGGCGGGTTTCTCTTCCCAATTATTTTATTAGAAAGGATTACGCCTAATTCAATTCAATATATCAACATTATAATTTTTATTATAACAGGCCATAATGCCTTCCTTGCTTTTGACAGCGACAAAGTCCAAACAAAGAAACAATCAAGTATAAAACATACAAGAATAAATCAGTAAAGAATTACAATACTCACTCGGTTTCCAGTAAGGGACACTTTTCCTTCTCAACACAATAAACGTTCTTCCTTAAAGTCGGCTCGTATAAACAATGCATGTTGTTGAACATTTTGTCACTTTAAGCTTGGAACAACTTTAAATGAAGCACCAGCACACAAGACCACATCCACATTAATGACGAGAGCCAAAAAACGTTACATAATGTGAGATTTGCAGAATTGGAAATGTTACAGAGATATGATAAAATCGGGGGTTTGGTCGAATTTCTAAAGAATGTGATTAACACTTAGGATATGTCAAAATAGAAAGTCGATAAGAGACTACGTAAGTTTTAGATTTTTAGTAGACTCTGCTAACCCGTCTAAAAGGGGACGAGCCTATAAAGAGACTAAACACTTTTTATACAATTCACACACGTTTTTGCTAAAATATATAAAATTATTAATGTTGATATTTTTGGCAAAAACGTCATTGCTGAAAATTTATTTTATAAATTGCACACAGGCAATTTTCGGCAAACACGTTTTTATTCTTCACTGAATTTCAGAGTTTGTAAAGCTTCCAATTAAAAAAAATTGTTACTTGTTAATATTTTGCCGAATAAAAATAATTAATTTTTACATTTTATTACATTTATTTTTACCCACATTTGGCAAGTCCGTTTTTGGTTTCTGTAAACTAAAAAGTCGAATAATATTTATCTGAGTTAATGACAAAATCGAATTTCCATTTGAAGGTATTTCAAATCTCTTAGACGTTTGACTAAACCTCAAAGTTAGTCATTTATCTGCGACATATTATACATACTATATAAGCTTTTATTTCTTTAGCTGCTTGGACTTATGTTACTTCAGTTTATCACAACCGGTTTAAGGATATCTAGGACGAAACACATATTTCCAAATTAAAGGACCTAAAGTTGCAGCATGGTGTGGCAATACCCAAGTAAAGATTACGAGGTTTACGCCCACTAATAACATTCGGATTTCTTGAAATTGAGGTTCCGACGAGCTTAAACGAAAATGCGTATAATTAAATTTGGCATGCTTTTTGCGGCTACTGAGTGATTCCTGTCAGAAAAGGTGATTTAATTTTTGTCCGGCGACATAACTTGCCATATAATCCGACGGCGACACGTTAAAAGATTTTAATGTGGAATTCAATTCTTATTTCAATAGTAACTCTGACATGACTTTATATTTTAGGTTTCGTATTAGCTGTAGTTTATTCGATTTATATAGCCAACCAGATTGTTTCTATGCAAATTAGAAGTTCTATAATGCCATGGGGACAAATAAAATGACACAGTTAGTGACGGAGAGTGAGCATACATCGTACGTTACCGGACTAGGAGATTTTGGGATAACAGGAAAGAAGAAATAGGTAAATATATGTAAGACGCCCCAAGTCTTACATACCTTTAAGTATTACAGAAGCAGTGTTACTACTCTTACGTCGACTTTATGTAAAAGCATACTACATAGAGCAAGCCGGCACATGAGCATCATAACGGAATAATTGATACTCTTGCACTTCCAGTTCAAAAGCTCTATTAGGTAACAAGACTAGGAAAAGCATGAATTGAATGAGCCGTAAGATTTTATTATTCTGAAGGTCTCTGTAGAAACTAAGCGATATCTTCGAATATCTACAACTTACGAAACTCGTGAGTCAGACGCAGCGGGGAGCGTCGATAAAACAGACATAAAGCCAGTTTTAAGGACCGCAGTGAGAACACTTTCTCGTTACACTGAAATGTGGGTACTTTCACTTTGGACGCGACAATTATTTTATTGGTTTATTACGTTTTCGTATATTATGAAACGGTTTATGATAAACACTTTCTTTATGATATATGCCATAGCAGCTATAGCATATATCGTAAAGAAACCGCGGTTAGACCCGGTTGGAACATCCCACTGGAACTTTAGCGATTGCCGTGTAAATAAAAACATTCTACATACATATTTGACGGCCTCGATGGCGTAGTGGTTAGTGTAACCGACTGCCACGCCTGAGGTCGCGGGTTCGATTCCCGCACAAGTCAAACATTTGTGTGCATGAACATTGATGTTTGTCTTGGTCTGGGTGTGTTTCTATGTATAATATCTATGTATTTACGAAACAAAAAGTATATATGTATGTTATCCATTGTCTAGTACCCATAGTACAAGCTCTGCTTAGTTTGGGTTAGATGATGTTGTGTGTATGTTGTTCCTGTGTCGGATAGGCCGGCAAGAGACGCCCGGTTGTCACCACTGCGGCGACTGCCGCGACGTTGTCGAGGACACGGCGCTGCACACTTTGGCGGATGGCCCCGCCTGGGCATCGCAGCGCCGTGAGTTGATCGCGGCAGTCGGATCGGTTGCCCTCTCGCTCCCGGCCGTAGTTCTGTCTATGGTCCGCAGTGAGAGGTCGTGGAACGCCGTCGCTTCCTTCTGTGAGGAAGTGATTTCCCTCAAGGAGGCGGCGGAGCGGGAGAGGGAGCGTTTAAACCCTCTCCCCAACCGCAGAGCCGGGCGCCGGAGGGCGCGAGATGACCTCCAGCCACCCTGAGGTTTGACCTGGGGGTGGCGGGCTTTGTGGGCCTGCCTGCCATCCGTTCAGCACCAGGTCCGAGAGGCGGCGTGCGTGTTCCCACGCGCGCCTCTGTGTCGAGTCCGTCTCCCCTCTAGGGGGGAGACAGTAGGGAATATTTAGAGGTACCAGCGGGTAGATATTTCGTGTAGTGGCCTGCCGTTTCATACGGCGGGCCGTAACCTCGGCGGGGTCGCGACTGCATGTGAAAGTGATTCGCGCGGCCCCGTCGACAGTGGTTTGTTGAGGAACACCGTGGTAGGTTTAGTCGGTATTCCGGGAGGTTCATTTTATCGTTTAACATCTTTCATTTACCTCGGCGAGTCCGACATAACCCCTCCGCTCGCCCCCGCGGAGGGGTATGCGTCATAGCATTCCCCCAGGATAAAAAAAAAATATATGTTGTAGAATATTATTATAATATTATTATTTGTTTTAATTTTTATTTTATGCAAATCCCACACTAGGAATAATTCTTGTGTCGTGAGGGAATTGACGTATATTTAAAGAACGGACACAAGGAAGACCCCGACTCGGCACAATCATTTCATTCATCATACTTCCCGCCATGTTTAAACCCCACGTAATAAGGGTCGAGCCTACTGCCGCCGTCTACCGAGCATAGTTACAGACTCCGTGTTGCTGAGTATTCTATTTCAGAAAAATATATTAACACCTTGACTAACCCGGGCAACGAACTTAAAACCTCATGCGTGGCAATCGTATTCACTGCCGCTGCTGCCGTATCAGTAAAAATATTCCATGTCAAATTTAAGCTTCATCAAAGCTAATTTCAATACAATAAATTGAAACCTATGTCACTGAGATGTATATTATTACCAGATGTTGCCCGCGGCTTCGCTCGCGTTAATTTAGGTTAGGTTTGATGATTAATCCGTTTATGAATTACCACGAGAGCCATTAAAAGCACTACCAGTCCAGAGAATTGGCTTCGAGGCCTCGCGATTAGACGCTAACTTGTACCCAAATACCATGAACATATGTAGAGTTAATCTAGATTTTAGTTACTATACTAGACAGAGATGACTAAGAGACGAGTAAAACCACAGACACATACTAGGATATATTATAAAACTGAAGAGTTTGTTTGTTTGTATGAACGCGCTAATCTCAGGAACTACTGGTTCGATTTGAAAAATGTTTATATTGTTGGATAGCCTATTTATCGAGGAAGGCAATAGGCTATATAACATCACGTTACGACTCACGGGGGCGGCGCAGTAACGATAAACGAGGGTGAAACCGCGGGAACATATAGTACTAGCATATTTGTGAGTTATTTAGAAAGTATCAGCGTTATACAAGTCGTTTTCACACCTAGATCCTTATCTTTATGCTCTTGTTACCTCACGGGGAGAGCAGAGCACGAAGTGTTGACTCAACGGTAAAGTTTTGTAGTCATTTTAAACGTATCGCCCGAGATTTTATTAGTAACACTATCAATGGAGTCTAGACGTCGTTGGTCCTGCGTTGCGTAAGTTTGCGTGTGATCGTGAGGCCCCACGATCGATTCCTGAGTTGGGCAATATGTTATTGGGTTTTACTGCAAGGAAATCTTGATACCTATTAAGCGCAACCTAAACATATAACATAGCTAGCAAAATTTAATGCTCATCTGCCTATCCCTATAGTACCTAATAGGCTTGTATTATCTATACGGACGTGTTACTATGTAAACAGTTATGTACGTATTATTAACAATTTGGTTTTAATTCCCCCTTCCCGCTCCTTCTCCTCCCCACTTCCTTTTTTCCTAAAGGGTCGGCAACGCGGAAGTGATGCCTCTGTATTGCAGGCGTCCATAGGCTACGGTGACCATTTACCATCAGGTGGGCCGTATGTTTGTTTGCCACCTTAATTGTATAAAAAAAAATTGGGGCACTCTTTGGGGACTGCCGATAGAAGTGAAAACTTTAATCCTTGATCATAAACACTCCTTTATAAAACCAAAAAGAAATAATAAATTTTGTATGCTAGTTCCTGATACTCTCTTGGGGTTATTAAGGGGGTCAAAGTGTAGTTATTTTTGTGAGATCCACAAATTATTGCTCCGATTGTTCTTTGTATCCGTTGAAATTAAACTACTATATACGGATTTTATCGCGTTGTTTATTTGACACTATTACAAAATTTTGAAAAACTGTTACACTACTATAGTCACTATTAAGCTTTACAAATTTTTAAGCTAATTAAATTATTGAAACTTAAAACTATTTATACTATTACTATACTATTATACTATTTAGATTTATTTTTACACTTTCCCCGACGTTTCGATATGTAGATGATACTTTTACAATATTATCAACAGATAGTGTAAGTGTATTCCTAGAACATCTTAATTCCATTAATAACAACATACAATTTACTATGGAATTAGAGGCAAATAATTCATTAGCTTTCTTAGATGTACTTGTCATCAGGAATCCTGATCATACTTTGAGCCACACTGTATATAGGAAAAAGACCCATACAAATAGGTACTTAAACGGTGAATCTCACCACCATCCTAAACAGTTAGCTACCGTGGGAATGTCTTTGTTTCAGAGAGCCCACGGGATCTGTGACAAGAAACACCTGGACGCCGAGCTTCAACATGTCAAGCAAGTACTGCAAGACAACAAGCTCCAACAGCCGCGCCGCTGTCACAGATCCCGAGAAAAGCCAGCCACAGTCGAGCGCCAGCCTGCTATACTACCTTATGTAAAGGGTGTCACTGACAAGATTGGCTACATCTTGAAGCGAGCTTCAATCAACACATACTTCAAGCCGCCAACGAAGATAAGTCAATTTTTACCATCCGTCAAGTGCCAACTACCTTTACAAGATGCAGGGGTCTATAAAATAGATTGTGACTGCGGACTCTCATACATTGGTCAAACCAAGAGAAGCATAGGCACCCGCATAAAAGAACACATAGCTGATGTAAAACACCAACGCTCGTTGAAGTCATGAGGCTGAGACGTCGAGCTCATGTTCACACACAGCAGTGTGTGAACATGAGCAACAGGGGACCAACCACTACCTGAGATTTGACAAACCACAGATGCTCGCTAAAGAACACCGATTCCTACCAAGGATGCTTCGCGAGGCTATTGAAATCCAGAAACATCCTAATTTCAATAGAGAAGATGGTTGGAATGTACCACCAGCTTGGGATCCACTAATTCAACTAGTCAAACCCAAGAAGAAGAAAACCACAGCTAGACTTCATGATACTTTGAGTTCATTCTGCGTAAATAGAAAACACCCATGATTAAATTATGTTCGGGTACTTTGAAATAACTACACTAGAACATTGAGACAACTACCATCTTAGTCTCCCCGTGACCATGGCTGCTGAAAAGCAACCGAAACGTCGGGGAAAGT
Organism: Catocala sponsa; assembly: GCA_963564715.1. Taxonomy (NCBI): domain Eukaryota; kingdom Metazoa; phylum Arthropoda; class Insecta; order Lepidoptera; family Erebidae; genus Catocala; species Catocala sponsa. The sequence continues at coordinate 24,908,925 of OY751340.1, read as the reverse complement.
GTAAAAATAAATCTAAATAGTATAATAGTATAGTAATAGTATAAATAGTTTTAATAATTTAATTAGCTTAAAAATTTGTAAAGTTTAATAGTGATTATAGTAGTGTAACAGTTTTTCAAAATTTTGTAATAGTGTCAAATAAACAACGCGATAAAATCCGTATATAGTAGTTTAATTTCAATGAATAACATTCGCGTAAACAGAAGACAATACTTTGTATCCGTTGTTTACATAAATACATAGATTCACGCCTGTTTCCCAGAGGGGTAAGCAGAGACTACGGATTTCCATTTGCTACGATCCTGTTACACTTCTCTGGCTTCATTCACTTTTGTCACATTCCTCATACACGCCCGTCGGTTCAAGGTGCTCTTAACCTGGCCTTTGTCCAGAACGTCTCCGATCTGATCGAGAAACGTCAAACACATTAAATTGTCCGTTGTTTGTGTTTAACGTATGTGAAGTCCCTGCGATAATTGAAAATACGTATAATGAGGGCGTTGTGTTAAAAAGAGGAAGACTACTTAATCAGGCGTGTTGGTATTATAGTATAATTTGAGTTCTTTTATTGTTTTGTTTTTGTCATTATGAAACATTGTAAATTGTTATCTATACAAATAACTAAAATTGAAGTGTCTGTTTGTAATGTCAAAATAACAGCTTTTTATCTAATGCATATGAAAGTATATAAGGTACATATGCGACAACATCTATTTTAAAATTTTTGTCTGTCTGTCTATTTGTTCCGGCTAATCTCCGAAACGGCTGAATCGATTTTGACGGGACTTTCACTGTCAGATAGCTGATGTTATAAGGAGTAACTTAGGCTACATTGATTTTAGAAAAAAAATAGGGTTCCGCGGAGACGAACACTTTTTATTTAAAATCTACGCGGACGAAGTCGCAGGTAACAAGCTAGTTGTTAAATAAAAATAATTCAGTTAAGTATGTGTTTTATTTACAAGAAATAACTTCTAACATTAAAGTGGATTTTCAAGTTCTAGAATCAATATCTACTAACTGACTAAATCCCTATAAAACGTTAACATAATCACCGTAACTAATAAAAAGGCAATGCATTGGAAACTATTTTACTATCAATAGTTGATCAAAATAAATAAAACCTTATTTTTAAACAGTTTTTTCTTCTGGTGTAAAATTAGGTTCTCAACACATAGGAGGTATTGGTACTTCATCGACGATATACTATTGATATCGAGAATCGTCGATCAAGGCTAGTCATTGCCTTTTACGATGTAAGTATATGAATGTGATCGAGTTTATTTTATACTAATTAATAGACGCACATAGCTTGTTAAGATTGATCTGAACCCTTCAATTGGAAACAGCTTTGAAGTTCTTGTTTAATACACGAACCGTTTGATCTAATTTTGAACAGAAGATGAACCTATAGAGTATGTTTGTGAGCCGATGCTGTTGGCACGGTAATGTTATTAACAGTATTCTATCTTCATACAAACGGTCGGAACTCGAGTCACGCCTACGCGCCTCGGCGTGGGTATGCGCTTGGTTCGCAACCAGTCGCGAATGAGCCGCAGAGACAAACGGACGGTGTGATTCTTTTGTAAGCAGTAAGCGTGCGATTTGTGATGATTTGATTTTATTGAATACTTCCTTTTTCATTCACTACGGATTTCAATTTTTATAACATAATTTACATATAATATTTACAATCACTAAACTAGAACGAAACTCAAGTAGGTAGACAAAATTAAGATACTGTAGGCGGGCAGCCTTAACGCGTGTCTATGAAAGGCGCAGTCGTAGGTAATTATTTGAAGGACAGGGCCGAGTTACAATACTGTATAGAAATCATTACCGTGGCGTTGTCTTTAATAGAGGAAAGCTACATAATCAGGCGTATTGGTAACAATATAGCTTATACTATTGATATCGAGAATCGTCGATCAAGGCCAGTCATTGCCTTTTACAATGTATATGAATGTGATCGAGTTTATTTTATACTATTACTAGTTTTCACCCGCGGCTTCGCTCGCGTAAATGTAGGTTAGGTTAGGTTAGGTTTGCAACTGTTATTTTTTCTGGATGAAAAGTATCCTATGTCCTATTCTGTACCCCTGATAACGTGTATGCTAAATTTCATGTTGATCGGTTGAGTAGTTAAGGCGTGAAAGCGTAACAAACAAACAAACTCATTTTCGCATTTATAATATTAGTTAGGATTAGACGCATATAGCTGGTTAAGATTGATCTGAACCCTACAATTGGAAACAGCTTTGAAGTGCTTGTTTAATACACGAACCGTTTGATCTAATCTATATTAAATTCAATCGTTTTATTGCGAATATAGGTTACAATAGGTGTTTACATAACATTTGATATTAACAAACATTTCGTACAGCTATATTCCTCCATTTGGCATGCAATATATTTATAAGATTATTTTATAAATTAAATATTGTTGTCTGAGTGAATAAAAAGTAATAATAATAATAGAATTTGCTTTCAAAATATATACAGTCAATTTTTCATATTTTTATGTCTTAGCTTTATATAATTTATTAAATTTGTCATCAAAATATTCATTTATAGTATGCCTTATTAATAAGTAATTGCTTCAATTTAAGTTTTAACAAATCTATGTTGGAGCATTGTAATATGTTCAATGGTAAATGATTATGGATACGTGGTGCCATACAATATATGCTATTGTTTAATTGGGCTGTTCTATTAAACGGAAAATTTATTTTATGATTATGACGTTTGCTTTTCAAATGCTCAAACATTGAAATATGAGTGATTACAAAAATGGCTACCTCATAAATATAAATGCAAGGCAAAGTTAGTAGTCTGAAATTAATAAAAACATCTTTGCAACTGTCTGTTGGTTTCAAATTACAAATCGCCCTCACACATCTTTTCTGGGCTTTAAATACTAGCTGTTTGTCTACAGAATTGTCCCAAAAGATGACACCATATCTTAGCACTGAATCGACATAACCGTGATAAGCGGTGAGCACAGCAGATTGATTCACAATTTTACTAAGCCTATATAGTGCATAAGAAAACTGGTTCAACTTGGTACATATAGTTTGTAATTGCAATTTCCAATTTAAGTTTGAGTCAAGATTCAGTCCTAAAAATGTTGTATTCTCGACATCATTAATCTTTTGCCCATTAAAACCAATGTCCAGATTTAATACCTTATTGTTTCTATTTCTAAATGTCAGTATGTTAGTTTTATTTAAATTAATTAATAAATGATTGTCTAATGTCCAGTGAGTTATAATGTCAAGTGATTGATTTATATCTGATACTAATTTATTTTTACAAGTGTTTGTGAATACTACAGTGCTATCGTCTGCAAATAACACCATGTTATGTTTTATAATATCGAGCAGATCATTTATATAAATTATAAATAATAGAGGTCCTAATATACACTCGCGTGCAAGTAAATCGACTCAAGGCTCAAGTGCGCATAAAAAGTGATATAACTTAAAAATGCCTTATTTTACCTCTATATAATGTTTTACATAATTATAGCCTAGTAATTAGGCTTTAAAATGGTAGCATAATTTCAGTAATTTAAATAAACACATGTCCTTAGAATGCAACTGAACGCAACCTCCTATAAACTGCTCTGCGCTCTATACACAACTTGCGCGACACAACCCGCTATAAAAACCCCCTGTAATCGTTTTTTCTTATCAGTCGCTCACTAGACGTTGACCTGAACATATCTCTGCAAATTGAAGCCGTCATTTGAAGAAAATTATGGATACAACACCTGAAGAAGCCGCTCAAGTCGTTGCCCTGTTGCAAGAAGGGTTGAACCAGCGAGAAGTCGCTCGTCGGTTGAATATGAGTCAGTCTGCTGTCTCGAGAGTGTACAGGAGGTTTCAAGAGAGTGGTGCCTTCACTCGGCGGCCTAATACCAGCCGACGCCGGTGCACCTCGGCGCGTGACGACCGGTTTTTGGTCTCGACCTCTCTCCGAAATCGACACCTTACCGGCGTGGATGTGCAGCAGGAGCTACGACAAGTTCGCGGAGTAACTGTCAGTCAGTGGACAGTTAGAAGAAGGTTGAAGGAAGCTAACCTTACTCCGAAAAGACCCGCTACAGGCCCGAAGTTGACCACAGCCCACCGTCAAGCACGCCTTCACTTTGCTCGAGAGCACTTGGATTGGAGCATAGAGCAATGGCAGTCGGTCCTGTTCACAGATGAGACGAGGATGTGTCTCCATGGCAGCGACAGGAGAGGTCGGGTGTACCGGCGTCCTGGTGAACGGTTTTCACAGTGCTGCTTTGTTGAAACCGTTGCATATGGTGGCGGTTCTTGCATGATGTGGGCTAGAATTTCCTTAGAAGCAAAAACGGACCTTGTTTTCGTTCCTGGGGGAGGCCGGAGAGGAGGTCTGACCAGTGATCGTTACATTGAAAATGTTCTACTGGATCAAGTCCCTTATCAAGGCTTTATTGGGGATAATTTCATCTTGATGCATGACAATGCCCAATGTCACACTGCTCGGGCCACACGTGAGTTCCTGAGTGAAGTTGGAATTCACACTATGGATTGGCCAGCGCTCAGCCCCGATTTAAATCCCATTGAGCACATATGGGACGAGCTCAAAAGTAAAGTTAGGGCGAGGAATCCAGCTCCGACAAACATCAATGAGCTCAAGACTGCGTTGGTAGAAGAGTGGGGCCGAATACCACAATCATCAATTAAAAAGTTGATAAGGTCGATGAAGAATCGCTTGAGAGCAGTGATCAGGGCTAGAGGAGGGAACACCAAATATTGACACGAATAAATTTTTTATCTTATGCACATTTTGTTTCATTTATACCCAATAACCCCCATACTGTGAAATTGTATAAATTTTCAAAATTTTTTACAATATCTTTGACATTCACCTTTTTTACTAACCTACTGAATCGATTTTCATGCAACTTACATAATTTTAAAGCTCAATTACTAGGCTTTAATTATGTAAAACATTATATAGAGGTAAAATAAGGCATTTTTAGTTATATCACTTTTTATGCGCACTTGAGGCTTGAGTCGATTTACTTGCACGCGAGTGTACTACCTTGAGGAACTCCTTCTTTTACTTCGCAGTACGAGGATGTGTGTACTCTATCTATATGCGCTTTAGTGCATAAGCGAGTAATTTGTGTACATTGTCGCCGGTTTCCAAGATATGATTTTAAAAGTTCTAAGGCATTTCCTCTAACGCCATATGATTCTAATTTATTTATCAAAATTTTATGATTTACGTAATCAAATGCCTTTGTAAAATCAATGTATAAGGCAGAAACTAACGAAGAAACTAAACGTTTATTATTAAGACCCGTCTCATCACAGTTTGTAGAAATTGGAATACAGCTAAGTTAATACACTTTTGCTTTCTGAATCCTAGTCGTTTCTCAGTAAAATAATTATTTGTTTCAAAGAAATTATTAAGGTACGTGCCTAAAACATTCTCAAAAATTTTTGAAAATGTTGGTATAAGTGCTATAGTTAACAACGCTTCTTTTATCACCTTTTTTATATAGTGATTTTATTATAGTTAATTTTAATCTATTTGGGAAAGTGCCATGGAGTATACATAAGTTAATAATGTGCGCTAATACGGGAGAAATGGTAATAGATACATTTTTCAAAATGTTAGTATTTATGTCATCGTATCCTGTGCTATTTGTGTTTTTCAGAGATTTAATAATTTTATTGATTTCAAAGGGAGTAGTGGGATTCATGAACAAAGAATTGTAATTTTTGTTAAGACTTGTTGTAAAGTTTTGGCTTAAGTTTACAGCAATTGGGGTGGAATTATTACCACTTCCAAAATAGCTATTAAATGTCTCGGCAATTTCTTTAGGGTCGTCAATGATTACTCCGTCGACTTCTATTTCCCTGATCTCTCTTCTTAACATATTGTTGTTTTTATTGTAGTTTATAACTGACCAGGTAGCTTTAGACTTATTGGCCGCTGTTTTAATCTTGTAGTCATTTTGAGCCTTTTGTGTTAATTTAATGATTTTGTTTAAGCGCATTGAATAACATTTAAATTTGTTCCTATTGATTATATTTGAATGTTTTCTATATTGCCACAGTAACTTTCTCTTTTGTTTTGCGCATAGTCGAATACCATTTGATATCCACAATGGTTTCTTACGACGAATTGTTTTAATTAATGTCGAAGGTTATGAAATAGACTAAATAATTCATGAAAATTGTCAAAGGCATAATTTGGTTCATCCGTATTATATACTTCGTTAAATGATAGAGACTGCATACACTCTATAAATTTTGTGATATTTTCTTTACAGTAATCTCTTCTCTCCGTAAACCAATGTGTGAGAGAACAACTTTCTTTGACTGGGCAGGTTAACAGCTGACAAGTGTGATCGGATAGAGCAAATTCGTATATATTACTTTTGCATCCCCTAATATTGTGTATAAAATTATCAATACAAGATCCACTCACAATGCTATACTAATATTATAAAGCTGAAGAGTTTGTTTGTTTGAACGCGCTAATCTCAGGAACTACTGAATTTTAGTGTTGGATAGCCTATTTATCGAGCAAGGCTATACGCTATATAACATCACGCTACGACAAATAGAAGCGCAGCAGCAATGAAAAATGTTGCAATAACTGGGCAAATTATCTTTTATTTATTTATTTACATACATACTTACATCAATCATTACAGTAATAGAAATACCAATACGATAGAGGAGTTACACAATTACAAACTTAATATACTAGAACTAAAGATTATTTTGATGATCACAACTAGCTATCCAGTAAATGGCCTTTGTGAATTCGTTCTAGAAAATCTTATATGAAGCAGACGAAGTTGCGCAGGTCAGCTAGTCAATAATAAACAGTGATAAGTATGAATGTACTGCTCCCATGTTTAATTTACATTCACTGCTCTATTTTGACATTGTTATTACAAATTTTGTTACTTTTATGTTTTCTATAATTTTAATGTAAGAATGTTTATTGCAATTATCGAATTTTGTACGCCGTATGGTAAAACATGTAGAACTTACTCTAACTGACCACCTTGCATGCACGCTAATTAAACTTGCATTGTATACTCATGTTTCACAAAATAAATGATCATTATCTTTATGTAGCATTCGATTGAGCCGATTTTATCTGTACTTGTATTATCTGTGGCATAGTAACAGTTTTCGTGTGTCGCGTAATTAAACAAACTAAAACTATTGATTTTAATACATTGGGATCCATTACCGGAATTAAATTACTGTATGACAGTAGGTAACAGGCCGAATGAATACTTTTTGTTATACCCGCATTCTATAATAATTGATGATGCATGTCATGATGGTACAAAAATAAAAATCTTTTCATTTCATTTCAAAGCTTTTCACTGTACTTTTATTACAGGGTGTCAGGGAATAGATAGTTCTCGAACCTATTCGTTTGAAAACTTATATCGATAGTGGTTGATTTTGTGCCGAAAATGAAATTAAATTTTACTATCGTTTTTTGTTTTGTTATTGTTTTATGGAGCAAATGGGCCTGAAGTAGCATGTAGCCAAATTGTTCTCATACTGTTAAGTATGTGAGGACAAGTAAAACGCAAGATAGTTGGATACGTACTGACGTTTATTTGACGTGTTCGAATAGTGGGCGCAGCCACTATGCTATAGCTATATAAGTTTAACAATATACAACATATACTAATATTATAAAGCTGAAGAGTTTGTTTGTTTGGTTGAACACGCTAATCGCAGGAACTACTGGTTCGAATTGAATAATTATTTTAGTGTTGGATAGATTATTTATCGAGGAAAGCTATAGGCTATATAACATCACGTTACGACCCACGGGAGCCGTGCAGTAACTATAAACGCGGGTGAAACCGCGGGTCAGGCTAGTAATATGTATTTGGAGTGATATCTATTTCAGTGTAATACAGTCAGCTTATGCTGTCTGCTTATAAGCCTTCCTCGATAAATAGGCTACCCAACACTAAAATAATTTTTCAATTCGAACTAGCAGTTCCTGAGATTAGCGCGTTCAACCAAACAAACAAACTCTTCAGCTTTATAATATTAGTATAGATAAGCAAGGCGGAAAATCTCGCTGTAATTTAGAATTTCACTCACATGGAACCCGCCAGACTAGATTATATTTCCATCTTTTACAAAGGATACTACCCAAGCAACCTCTTTTGAGTTCGCAATGTAAAGTCTGAAGCTCCCAAGATATTTGACTGTTACATTGACGGCACTGCTATTCGTTTGAAATACAAGAGTCTATAAAATAAGATATTGTTTTCAGTTACTTGCATTGACATTTATTGTTGATGACAATAATAGCAAGTTGTTAATAATAGATGCACCTCTGCCCATGCCTTGATGACAGGCATCTGTATGGACGCTTATTTTGGCGTAAATGATTGCTTCCAGGAAGAAACTCGTAACCATATATAAATAAACAGCGAACTTTGGCGGTTATGATAAGCTCTTGCAATATGGTTGTTGCGAAACATAAATGTAATCTATAGTAATATTATAAAGCTGCAGAGTTTGTTTGACTGTTTGGTTAAACGCGCTAATCTCAGGAACTATTAGTTCGAACAGAAAAATTATTTTAGTGTTGGATAGCCTATTTATCGAGGAAGGCTATAGAATATATAACATCACGCTACGACCCACGGGGGCGGCGCAGTAACGATAAACGCAGATGAAACCGCGGGTCAGGCTAGCAAAATATATTTGGCGTGATATCTATTCCAGTTTAATACAGTCAGCTTATGTTGTCTGCTTGTTAAAAGCTTAGTATTGGAGTTAAAGTAGCTAATTGAACAAATATCCTATATTGATAAACCTTTTTTATTGGAGAGCTTACTGATCAAGCATACTGCAAACTTCTACGAATCGTTCGTTTAATCGCGATAAATACTGGCTCGTCATTTCTAACAGTAAGAGAATCCTAGTCAATGTTATACTAGGTATGAAAGTAAGGATGTATTTTAAGTAATGACATCCCAAGCACTGAACGGATTTTAATAGTAGATTTGGAGAAGTTTTAGGTATTCATACATACGTTCACGCCTGTTTCTCAGTGGGGTAAGCAGAAACTAAAGATTTCCATTTGATACGATCTCAAAAGATACATTTTAGACAGAATAATTCACTTAAATTTCAAGAACGTCGACTTTTAAGGAATGCGTATGAAAGTGTGATGATATAAATATAATGACATAGTATAAATATTTTTGAATACAAATGGTCACTTATCATAGACGTATCGGAAAAATAAACATCATATACTATTGTTGTCACTTTTAGTAGCTGGTGGTTCTCTCTATAACACGGGCACCTAATTCATTTGATTAATATAGATAAGTACATACCAAACTCACAATATGTACGTAAAGCACACACAAAGCAACGCACATTAGGTACAATTAATCACAACTAACAAACAGAGACGTGTCCGGCAACGAGTGATAATGATGAACTATTGAGCACTAACTGCAATTGTTGTATTTTCTACAATAGATAAAGAGTTTTGCAATTAAATCGAGTTTATTGAACAAACATTGCGTACATTTATCTTCACTGCAAGGTGATTGATGGTAAGTATAGAAAGTACATTTATTTATTTTTTGAAGTGAAAACTTCTTTAGCGGCGTTTTGCACTTTTTTGTGATGGGTAAAAAATGTTAAACTCGCGACAGGACACGTAAGCTGATCGAAAATTCGTAAGAAATGTCATGTTTGTGTACGATAGCGCAATAAATGAATATTGTATTTTACCACATAAATGATAGTACTTTTATACTGATAATTAAAGCAATTCGTGCAAATTATTCCCTAACCATTCCAAAACATTAAAAATACACAACGTTAATATTCAAGTTTTCACTTCTGCCGGCACTCCCGGAGTGCAACCCGTTGATTTTTTTTCTATTCACCTCCTTGTTTCTTATCCTAGGTGTTGCCCAAGCACCCTCTTTCCCCCTTCCCGATCCTTATCCTTCCCACTTCCTTTCCTAAAGGCAACGCGCAAGTGATGCCTCTGGTGTTGCAGGCGTCCGTAGGCTACGGTGATCACTTACCATCAGGTGGGCCGTATGCTTGTTTGCCACCTAAGCAGTATAAAAAAAAAGATTGCGATCATCGCACGAATATGCGGCACGATCATCGAATGTTTAAGCGAGAACTCGAATTGTGTGTTGCCCGCATAGTATAGTAGCGCGAATACACAAAGCAAATATCGCATTCTCGTGCGAAGGAAAACACTAGATGTCTTAAAAGACTGGTAGCATTGTATAGTTACGATATATGCAACCAGTTCGTTGCAAGATTGATAACAAAAATTGGGTGTCCTAATAGAATGGCCCCCCATCTTATAGTAGCCTGAATACGCGAAGCGAATATCTAACTATCTTGGAAAGACAATAAATAGATATCTTAATAAAATGGTCACATTGTATAGTCAAAGGTATAGATAGATATTAGAGTAGTAGAGCCCAGCTGATTTCAGCATGAATGGGCCGGCTCGACCAGAGGGTACTCTCACAGAATATCGACGTGAAATAGCAGTGTTCCTACTGTTGTGTTTCGTTCGGTGAGTGAGAGTACCGGAGGCCCAATCACCGCCTTACCCTCTTCCCACTCCTTCTCCTTCCCACTTCCTTTCCTAAAGGGTCGGCAACGCGCTAGTGATGCCTCTGGTGTCGCAGGCGTCCATAGGCTACGGTGACCACTTACCATTAGGTGGGCCGTATGCATGTTTGCCTCTTCAGTTGTATAAAAAAAAATACGCGAAGAGTACATTTCAAGTTCGCGCGATGACAAACATTGGGTGTTGTAATAGAATCACTGGATTCGCGGAAAAATCGCACATTCGCACAATTAAAAAAAAATGGATGTCGGAATAGAATGCTCGCATCAAATAATCGCGCATTATTATAATTGCGCGATTAGACTGCGGGATCAAATTCAAATTAAAATTATTTTTATTTGTTAAACAGGTTTATAAAAAGATCTTACAAAAAACAAATGAAAGTGCATAACTGTGTCTTGCCAATACAATCGGCGTACAAAATATCATGATAAAAACATAAACACACAAATAAATCAATTAATTAATACAAAAACAAATCGAAGTATAAAATTTAACAAAACGTGTCTTTTAAAAAATCTTGGATATAGTAGTGGCATTTATTATACAAAAAGATATTTAGCTTTTTTCGCAAGTGTTTTAACCATTTGACCGCCACAGCATAAAAGTAGCTTCATGCCCCCTGCGCCAGACGATGATTATTGTAGTTTTAAATAATAGGTAAAAGGAACACAACAAACATATTTTTTTATGTTTATTTTGAACTATAAAATAGTTGTATTTTCGACGTGCCGTGCCGTTGGGGGCGTCGTGAGCACGGTTTAATTTGACGTGAATGGACGTCTGTGGCGGTCAAAATGTTAAATGATCACTTACCCGCGATGTTAAAAGGTGAGGAAGCCGCGACGCGATATCGCGTATGTCGGTTAGGCCTTCTGTTCATATGTTTAATTATACTCGTAGCAACTCGTTTCGGCCGGATTACTAATGAAACATTTCAGTTGCGTGACTACTACAACAATGTTACAAGAACCGGCTCACTCCTCTAACACGTCACATAAATAAGATATAAAATATAATAATATAAGATAGGATATATAATTAATTATTTATTTATTTAATTAACCTTGAGCTGATATTATACTATAAGGATATATTTTGGTTGTAACAGACAAATTGATTATTGTGACGCCATTACTAATTTTTGGTATAGAACGGGGTGTCACAGTAACATCGGACTGACTTTTGCTATCGCTTGATTGCAATAAAACACTAAATCTAACATACTTGAGTTTACACGTTATTTTCGCCACCTGTAGTTTTGTTGTGCAACCCTACGTGTTTCAGCAACGCGTGCATATAATGAATGACAATATGTCAATTCATCCGAACAAAAACATCTCAAAGGTGTGATGATCGAAAACGCGTTCTATTCCAACAGCACAAACAAACACTCAAGCACTACATCAACATCGCTACCACCTGACCTGTTTCGAATTCTTTGTATGAAATTCAATACTACAACGTACACTAATCGGTGTCATAACGGCATTGCCTCTACACGGGACATGCTAGTGAACAGCACGTGGTTCGTAGTCAACTCTACGTGCCGTCACGCCTACATCTCAACATCATCGGGTGTGTAGACGTAATTCTAGTCATCGTCGCGTATACGACCCGCTGTCGCCAATCGCTAAAGCCCCCTTTGCGAATCAGCGAGGAAATCTGAGTGCTATGGTATAACAAGGGTTGCCACCTTTATTTTGAACGAGTAGAGTACATTTATTATCTGAGGTAAAAAAAATAAAGTACAAGAACTGAAAATAAAGTATTATTAATTTAACCAGCTTATTAGTTGCCATATTTTTGTTGATGCTAGTAACATCTAAGAAATATTTATTATCAAGGAACGTCTTAACCAGATCTTTACAATATATGTCTTTATTAAGATAGATAAACAATTGTTTTAATTCAATTTACCTATAGCGTTGCTTTTAGTAATCAATTAAATAAAACCTGTAAATGTCGACATATGTAAAATAAAGTATTTTCGCGTACTTTATTTTCCTAATCCTAACTAATATTATAAATGCGAAAATGAGTTTGTTTGTTTGTTACGTTTTCACGCCTTAACTACTCGACCGATCAACATGAAATTTTGCATACACGTTGTCAGGGGTACAAAATAGGACATAGGGTACCTTTCATCCAGAAAAATTACTGTTGCAAACCTAACCTTACCTAACCTACATTTACGAGAGCGAAGCCGCGGGTGAAAGCTAGTAAAGTATAAAGTACGTTTGCCCAAAATAACGTACAATACTTTATTATAAAGTACGGGTGGCAACCCTAGGTATAACCATACCAGGCAGATTCATCATTATCATCATCTCAGCCGGAAGACATCACTGCTGGACATAGGCCTCCCCCAAGGTTTTTCACACCGAACGGTCTTGCGCCGCCCGTATACAACCGCTTTCCGGGTCCCTTATCTGGTCGTCGGTGCACAGTTTAGAAGGCCTACCCTTGCTGCGACTTCCGGTGCGTGACCGCCACTCCAGAACCTTTCTGCCCAACGGCCATCGGTTCTGCAAGCTGTGTGCCCTGCCCGATAATCCTAACGCGTTAAATCCCAGTAGTCACAAGCTAGCAACCATTGACTCACAATACGAAGTGTTACTACGCAATTATTATGCTGACTAATCTAAACGTTAGATCGTTAAGCATAATCATGTCCCCGTCAGCTTGGACATCCTAAACGGTTACTAAACACACTTAAAGGCAAAAAATATTCCACCAATAATTTCACAATTTTTGTTCGTTTCTCGCGCGTAACATATTATGTACAAATAAATAAAATTGAAGTGTCTGTTTGTAATGTCAAAATAACAGCTTTTTATCTAATGCATATGAAAGTATATAAGGTACCTATACGAAAACATCTATTTTTTAAATTTTTGTCTGTCTGTCTGTTTGTTCTGGGTAATGTCCGAAACGGCTGAACTGATTTTGATGGGACTTTCACTGGCAGATGGCTGATGTTATAAGGAATAACATAGGCTACTTTGATTTAAAAAAAAAATAGGGTTCCGCGAAGACAAACACTTTTTAGTTAAAATCTACGCGAACGAAGTCGCAGGTAACAGCTAGTATCCATATAATATCCAACGCCACTTTCAAATTCGTTTAAAACTGTTTCCTCATACCTTTTCTATATAATCTTATTACAAAACATAATATGTATCCGTTTGAATATTCGCAACATTCGTTGAACGATTACATTACTTCCTATCGTCGAATAATTTCAAACATTTTGTTTTTAAACTTAAGTCCATTGTTTTGATATTGTTGCCAATAATGTTGTATGCACAGAATTGCATTGATTGGTAGAACAGTTTTGGCAGCCAGCTGTCGAGTCATTATGAGACTTGAATGGATCGAAGCAATGACATTATGTAATGACTTAGACAGTGGTCCGACCGCCGGCGAGAAAACGACTAACTATCGGCGATTTTCTCTCTCAAGAAACGCACAATTAATATACATACATTCCGTGTAAACGAAAGAGATGCATATATTAAAAGTTGCTCTCTGACTGTTCACAGTGCCGGCGACGACTCGTTTTACTAGTTTTGTCGCTGAGCGACAAGAGCTTTCAAAAATAAACTCGCTCAGCGATACTCGTTCAGCGATGTTCGCTCGCTTGATCATTTCTTTTCATGATAATTTCTAAAGAGTGCGACTTTGAAAGTAGACGTATGGATATCAACAAATCATTGCAACTCTCATTGTTGTCTAGTTCAGACGTGTAGACGTGTCTAGTGGCAGCGGCAACTCTGAAAAAACGGAAGAAAATGAGAGGGAAAGAAAGACGATTTTGGATGCAAAATTTGTGGTCGCGCGCGCAGGTTTGCACAGGACTGAGCGACCGCGGGCGAGTGGCGCGAGTAATCGCTCGTCGCACTTGCACACTCGCTTATAGCCCGGCGACAAAACTATCAAAACTACTCACTCGCTTCCCGCTGATCGTCAACTCGTTTATAGTTTCTAGGTCTACTCGTTCCTCGTTCATCGTCGGCGGTCGGACCACTGCATTAGATATGTTGTACAAATTATCTCGATCAGTCTCGAAGTCACACCTCATAACTATAATAAAACACTCCCGAATCCTGATGCGACAATGTCAGGAACCGTTACCAAAGCAAAAGTTAGCCCGTCGACAACATTTTTCCTTTAATTTTCTTCCTTGTGGGCCCAAACTTGAATCACAATTGTTTAAAGTTCTAACAAATTTGTGTCGATCATCTCATTACCTTCAACGTACAGAGGTTTGGTTTCAAAGTAAACTAATAAATACTGCAGTTATCTACATTTGTCACTCTAAAATCGCTTCTACAACCCTCTAAATAAGTAACATATGAGAAAATTGGATACTAAGGTAGATCCTCACTTCTTTTTAATTATTGACGCAATAAGAGGGGCGTTTTAACTTTGATAATTTAATATGTATAGTTCAAAGCCGCAAGCTTTCAACTGGGTAAGTGAAGTCTTTATTGCTTTTTTTTAAGTGAAAACTTCTTTAGGCGCGTTGAGCACTTCTTGGGCGAACAAGAATGGAACTCGCGTCATCGTCACGCTTTATTATTTTTTTTAGAATATCAACAATAACTCAGAAATGGTGCGTCCTACGCAAAAAATAACGAAATTTTGAGTCCTGTAATAACTCCTAAGTTTTTTTTTTTGTTTATAAAGAAGTGTTTATTGATCAAGGATTAAAGTTTTCACTTCTATCGACAGACCCCAAAGACTGCCCCAATTTTTTAAAAGAATTCATTACTTTATTGAATAGCTGACAGCTGTTTATCTAGATTTTGGTTAGATTAACTCATTCGCATCTTACGACACCGCAAGTTAAACGATGCTCTAACCTTTCTATTCTTAGCCGGCAGCATCACCTGCTCAACATTCCGTTCAAGTAGTAAATATTCGAATCATGTTGTAACTGTGTATGCGGTGTGATCTTGACGTACAGTTGAAGAGGCTGGCAGAAACGTAAAGGCGACATATTTGGATGTATCTTCATTTCTCAACTGTTTGTGATTCTTAATGTCTCAGTTCACATAGTGATTGAGGCAATGAGTGTGTGGGTGGTTCGTAAATAGCCAATTGATTGTGAGTGACATCGATTGGTTAGAATCCATATATCTATATATTAAAACGTGGAGCAAAAGCTTTGTACCCATTTTTACATAATTTGCGCGGACGGAGGAGTATGAAATTTGGCACAGTTAAAGTTTATATGGAGAAGGAGGGGCGAATCCTAATATTTTTATAAAATATGCATTAGAAATACATTAAATTAATAAAAAAACATTACACGCACACAACCATAGTTACATAACAAGTTTTCTTTATTACAATAAATATTACCTTTTTTATATGTAATAAAGAAAAAAGAAAACAAATTAACAAGCTTAGGAGTTTTGGTCGAATTTTGACCACTAGGCGACCGCTAGTATTTGTTAAGCAGTGACATGTACAACAGTCTTAGAAAGATTGCTTCGTTGGTTTCATGGCATAAGATTGCGTTTATACTGACGTTCTGGAGATGAGCTAAGGTAAGAGAAAACCATGCATGAAGAATGAGATAATAGTAGACTAAGCAAGAGAGATATGCTAGGATCGTAACAAGCTGTAATCCATAGTACTCCACCAGTAACTCTCCACAAACAGAATTGACTCTATGTATATGTGTGTATTGTATATGATACCAGGTAAGTCCTGGGAACAGTACTTTTTCCTGAATGAAAGGTACTCATTGACCTTTTCTGCATTCCCGATAACGTGTATGAGAAATTTCTTGATGATTGGTCGAGTGGTTAAGACGTGAACGCGTAATAAACAAACAAACCCACATTCGCAATTATAATATTAGTTACAAACACGAGCCTTAGTACCTTATACTCATTAACAAATAGTCGACGACGCATGACACTAATAAAATTGGTATTTTGCATTGTTTCTACTTCATAGAGAAAATGAAGAAGAAACATCGTTAGTTATATTCCAGTAAAACTTTAACAAATAGCGTAGCTTGTCACACCATTATACAAAGAATGAATAAAGGCTCGACCTCAATAGTACAAACGAGAAGTAAAGAAAACAAGAGGTACAAAATATCTACAGAATAAACAATGACATACGAATCGGTCCAGCTGTTTTCGAGATCCGAACGCACAAACAGATTACGTATCGTATTTAACAATACAAGCGTTGTTTAAACCTTATCTTTGAATTCTAAAATAGATATGTACCGTTTTAACGTTGTATGGTATACAAATATATACACATATTATAAAGCTTAAGAGTTTGTTTGTTTGAACGCGCTAATCTCAGAAACTACTGGTTCGAATTGAAAAATCTTTTTTTGTTGGGTAGCTTATTTATCGAGGAAGGTTATTGGCTATATAACATCACGCTACGACCCACGGGGGCGGCGCAGTAACGATAAACGCGTGTGAAACCGCGCGAACACCTAGTTATCTATAAAATGGGGAGTACTTGTTTCTCTGAGATCAATTTGCTATCTTTTCGAACTGATTACTCCCTGAGACGACATAAGCTACTAACTACAATGGCAGCTTATTTGTTACTATCACATAGCCAAGTCCAAATTCGGGAATTATTGACTAACAAAAATATTGACCGACTCTTTAAGCTCTTAAGTGTTTAGAGTAATCCTTACTATATATTAATATTATAAATTCGAAAGTAACTCTGTCTGTCTGTCTGTTTGTTACCTTTTCACGGCTAAACCACTCAACCGATTTAGATGAAATTTGGCATAGATATAGTTTAAAACCTAGGGAAGGACATAGGCTACTTATATTGATGTAGGTACCACGCGGGCGGAGCCGCGCGCAAAAGCTAGTAAATAAATAAATAAAATATCTTTATTTTGGAAATTAATGAAGGTATGTAGGTACATAAAAAGTCCATAGGTAATAATGTCCTAAAGATCGATTTTATATAATATTTCAATAACTAGCGATCTATCCCTTAGCACGGATAGTACAAAACCTTAACAAATTATACACCTGAACTTTCCTCATGAATCACTCCGTATTTTGGTGCAAACCGCATGAAAATCCGTTCAGTAGTTTTTGTGTTTATCGCGAACAAACTGACAGACGGGGTGAGGGACTTTGTTTTATAATATGTAGTTATTCTATTGTTTAAAATTATTTAAATATTAAGATTTATAGTTTTCTCGACGTTTCGTTTAAAAAGCAGCTGCAATCATTAATCTGCGGTTGACTGACAGCTTTTACGAAACTCATGCAGCCTTGGAGAACACGAAAATCTGGCAGTTATGGCTTTTAACATTATCCAGAAGATAGTACATATAGTCAAAAGTCTGCTGATGCTTTAAACAATACTGCTTCTAGTTCAGTAATATTTCCAAAAACGCGTGAATGAATTCGTAATATTTCAGATATACCGTAGATATTCCCATGTGAATGCAAACAGCATTACTTTTCATCCTAATATCAACATGGATATCAAATGCCGCTGATGTTTCGCGAGGTGACGTCATCCAACGTAAATATGACGTCAAACTGTTATTATCGTTCCTATTTATGTGTTTGTCTGTAATCAAATTTTCCACAAGACCTTCATTGGGCCTGCGAGCTTTATTACTTTTACCCTTTTGTCTATGAGAGCTTTGAAATAACTGTTATATACAATTAACACGGCGTTAGTGCTATAGCATCAATTTATGCCCAACAATATGGTCTCGACTACGAATTAGGGTTCACACGATTGATGAGCGAAATTGTACTTATAAGACAGCAATAGGGGCGTCAACGTTGCAAGTGAAATATGGGCGTAATATCACTTATATTAAATGACATAGATTCTGTAGATTCACCTCTGTGTAAGAGGTGAATCTACAGAATTTATGTCATTTAGGTTTGTAATTGTGCCAATAGATTTAAAAAATGTCGGATACTGTAATAGTGTTCTTGCATACAGACAGCAAAAAGGCCAGGAAACACAGCTGCATGACACAAGTGCTATAATAACTATGTAGGGAAGTTACAGTCGCTAACATTAATGTGTATTTTTGAGATAATTAAGTTGTTAAATTTAACTGGGGTGCAAAAAAATAAAATATATATTGTATTGTTGTCATATTGGTACCGTGGACGCTATTATTATTATTATTTTATATCGTTTGTCATCTTTGTGTTGTGTTAAGTATATTATTTACAAACATGGTCGCAGCGGAAGACCAGCGCTAGTTTTTTCAAAACTAGCATTTTGCTGAGTTGTGACCAATTTGCAGTAAGATTTGTTCTTTTATTTTTTTTTGTAATTAACTGTGTCTGAAATATGTAACTATGTAGTGCATAATCTGCTGCAAATAAATGTATTTTCTTTCTTTCTTTTCTTTCTTACTTTCTTTTCTTTCTCAAAATTGTTGTATCGTACTGTACAAGTTGGCTTACGACGACGTGTACTGTGATTATTGTTTAAGTTTTAGCTGTGAAGTAATGTGTAAGAGTAGGTCCAATGGAGCGGCATAGTCATATAATGGACAAAGCTCCTTAAACAACGAATAAAAAAAAATCAACGGTTTGCACTCCGGGAGTGCCGGCAGAAGTGAAAACTTGAATATTAACGTTGTGCATTTTTGATATTTTGGAATGGTAAGGGAATAATTTTGCACGAATTGCTTTAATTATCAGTATAAAAGTACTATCATTTATTTGGTAAAATACAATATTCATTTATTTGCGCTATCGTACACAAACATGACAATTCTCCCTCCGTCTTATGAATTTTCGATCAGGTCACGTGTCCTGACGCGAGTTTGACAATTCTCCCACCGTCTTACGAATTTACGATCAGGTCACGTGTCCTAACGCAAGTTTAACATTTTTTATCCATCCCAAAAAAGTGCACAACGCCGCTAAAGAAGTTTTCACTTCAAAAATTTGGGCAGTCTTTGAAGACTGCCGATAGAAGTGAAAACTTTAACCCTTAATCATAAAAACTTATTAAGAAACAAAAATAAATAAAAAACAAGCCGGGTCGGATTCCTGATACACTCTTAATCGTTATTAAGGGGGTCAAAATCTCGTTATTCTTAGGACGTTAGTAGGACGCACCATTTCTGAGGTATTGTTACTTAATATTCTAAAACAAAATAATAAAGCGTGGAAGCGTGACGATGACGCCAGTTCTATGATTTTTGTTCACCCAAGTAGTGCTCAACGCGCCTAAACAAGTCTTAACTTCAAAAATAAAATAATATATGGATATAATACTTCTATGCCTACCACTATGGGTTACGTGAGTCTGTTCATTTATAATAATTACTACGTTCAGAAATCGCCAAAGATTTCCATCAATCTCATCGTCATAATTCTCATAGAATAGTGAAGGAAACATATTACCTACTCGTCAATAAACACGACATCATCGACACGTAGTAGATACTTGTGAAAAGTAAATTTGATTATGTACTTGAATAAAGAAATCTAGGCTACACGAGAAGTGCTATGCAATTGTAACGCTGATAATGCAACAAAAAGATATTATAACGTATCATTGAGCAACTGCTGTTCAAATGAAACGCAGTTGTGCAAATCAATCTATAATAGATTAGTTTTTATTGAGTGTTATTCGCGACTTCGTTCGTGAAATAAATGGCTTATTTTCTTTCCTAGCTTTGGACGTCCTTCTATCTATACTAATATTATAAAACTGAAGAGTTTGTTTGTTTCAACGCGCTAATCTCAGGAACTACTGGTCCGAATTGAAAAATTATTTTAGTGTTGGATAGCTCATTTATCGAGGAAGGCTATAGGCTATATAACATTACGCTACGACCCACAGGGGCGACACAGTAAACACAAACGCGGGTGAAACCGCGGGCACATCTAGTTAGATATAAAGGGACAACCTGGGCCGTTCTTGCCCAAGGGCTTGCTATCATCTCGTATACTGTTATTAAATGTTTAAACAAGACGTCACTTTACACTTTGTAACATCTTGTAGAGTTCTATATATAGACTAAGTCCACGGAACAGAGATACATAGACTACGTAGTCCTCCTGGTCAATCTTGCTGTGCCATCGAGGCCGACATATTATATTAATTAGTCAATATGTTAAGACGTAACGTTAGAAGAGTGTAATGTAAACTCTGACAATGCTCTTGAGTAAAGCAGGTAACCGTTGGATGCAAAAAGCATAGCACCAGACGCTGTGTAAATCTTTAGGAGATCTCCACTGTGGTGGTCATAGGCCAGGTCATACGCTGACATGATAATGTCCTTACCACAGTTGAAGTTATATTCACACCAAATCCACCAGTCGCGGGCGTCAATTCACGTCAAAGCTTGGAAAATTAATATTTAAAGAGACTGGCTGATTAAATTCGACGGCTATACCGATGCTTGTGTGTGTATTGAATATACACACAGTGAGGTGTGAATATGCAGGTGAACAAAAACGATAATACGGGCTCTTCTTTTAGTGTGGTTAGTGGCCAACCTGTTGTCAAGAGTTGTTCAAGCCGCCCGTAGGCCTCTGACATGGCTTGAGTACAGTAAGTGCTACTTTTGTCTGGCAGAAACTCAATGATGACTTTAGCAGATCTGGGAATAAATTTTTATTACTAAAAAAAATTTAAATAAAGTATCTACCGCTTCAAGAATAATTCCTGAGCTCTGTACCATTTTTATGTACTTTGTACCTTAGTATACCTACCTGATAAAGGTCACATAAAGGTAGTTTACAAACACATTTGCATAAGTTTATTAATAACGCAGTAGGTATGTTACTTATAAAAAGACATCAGGTATAGAATCCGTATGCAGGTTAAATTTGTTGAAACCGGTTTTATAAAAAAGATCTTATTTTAATTTTAGAATAGTTACAATTGCAGCGTGGCATAATCTATAACAATATTATAAAGCTGAAGAGTTTGTTTGAACGCGCTAATCTCAGGAACTACTGGTTCGATTTGAAAAATTATTTTAGTGTTGGATAGCCTATTTATCGAGGAAGGCTAGAGGCTATATAACATCACGCTACGACCCACGGTGGCGGCGCAGTAACGACAAACGCGGGTGAAACCGCGAGAGCATCTAGCGATAATATAAGAAAACTGAAGAGATGACAATTCCACAAAAAAAAAATTCTAGAATAAATTGGAGGCAACATAGAAACAACGTTGATGATAGCATATTACAATATGATGAGGAGCAGGACTATCCTTTTAATTTGGAAAAGGCGAATTACACCTTACGCCTCTTTGTGATAAACGAATTTCTGAACAAGTATCAGTAGATAACAAAAAATTTCCAGAGAGTTTCAAAGGCTTTTTCCCTTGTGCTGGCAGCTAAACAACTCATTCGGAAAAGGTTAAAAACGAGCGATTAATGGCTTTGCTATTACACAACATGCGATCATAAGCTACAGTCACTGCTTGATACTCAAGCCGTGCCGTATGCTTGATAAACGTATCTTCATAATCTTTGACAAAACACTCTAAGGAAATTCAGAGCTGGAGCAACAATCACCGAAGGTCATCTAGTACGAAGCTTTCGGCGTGCCAAGTTACGTCGAATTGTATCCAGTCAACAGAAAGTTGACTACCTCGTTGCTCCAGTGCCCAGGATAATTTTACTACAGAGTAGGTGCATTTTCTAGAAGGCATATCGAAATGACTTCCTACTTCACTACATCAACATAAATCATTCTTTTTCTTAAGACTGCGCCGAGCGTAAGACGCGGTTGGACTAAATGACAGAGCTCGATATACAAATCGGCGCGCGGCCGCCATAGTAAAATTGTATGGAGGATTTGAAATGCTTTTTTGATAAATATGTATTTTTATTGTCAACCAATAACTTAAATATTTAGGACAGACAAATTGTAATATAACTATTTATGTTTCGTTTAACCTGTAAAATAGGATAGATTTCTACTGTTATAATCTAAAAATCACGTAACACGAGCTTACGTTTATGCATTTTTCGCGCAAATTTACGTAATTTTGTAGGCGAAAATATTAATTATTTTAAGTTTTTTACACGGAGTAATTGTAAACACATTCATTGTTATGGTAAATGTATATTTTATATTTGTATTAAACAAAAAGTGTTGATTTTATCAATTTGACTGTGACCGCCTGTTTTGGCACATTTCGCTCGGCGCACTCTTAAGGAGGAAATTCCTTCACTTGAATAACGCAACAGACTGTACAATCATTAAAACCAACGGACACAAATAAAACCTATTGATGGACCACATATTTTGTGCCTTGTTGGGATATGCACAACAATCTTTGCCCTGGTATTGAAGACGTGATCACTAAAACTAAAGTGACATCTATGCACTCAAAACTACATAATATGTAAATAGTACGTATTATCCAGTATCTTTTACAGAATCTGTGTGCCTACTTAACTTCTGAAACGTCCATGACTCCTATGGTGGAGTCATGGACGTTGACGTCGTTGCGCGTCCGTGACCCCTACGGGGGAGTCAAAAATATTTGGTATTTTTTCGCGACCAATCACAACGTGTTTTCTTGACTCCCCCGTAGAGGTCATGGACAAGCAAGCGGTAGCGTTTTTTTTAATGAGTCATGGTATATTCAAAGAGTTAAGCCAACGCGACATCCGTGTTTTTTCCTATTGATCGTTACTTCTAGTAGTACAATGAATTGCTACCAACTAACACGTCAGAGGTTCTTAACCTGAACTTCAGTACTTAAAAGGTCATTAGGGCTGATATTTAAGTCACGTGAGTAGTTTTCAGGTAACGATTTTAAGGGTTCAAAGTAAAAATTATTCAGTGACATTTTGTACAACGAATGCTTATGTACTCTTAGAATCGATTGTTTAAACAAGAGATAATCCTTAATGTGCGGAACTTTTGACTTTAGACAGTTTTCGTATAGGTTGGTAATTTGGAATTTATTCCTTCGGTATGCTATCCTACAATAAAAAATGGAATTATTTATTATCTGCAGTACGTTCAGCGAACCGAAATCTATACTAATATTATAAAGCTGAAGAGTTTGTTTGTTTGAACGCGCTAATCTCAGGAACTACTAGTTCGAATTGAAAAATTATTTTTTTGTTGGATAGCTTATTTATCGAGGAAGGTTATAGGCTATATAATATCACGTTACGACCCACGGGGGCGGCGCAGTAATTATAAACGCGGGTGAAACCGCGGGCACATCTAGTAAAATATATACATTTTACTTTTCAATCATGAACTTGAGTCAGCATTCAATGTCACTTAGCGTAGTTGTAAAAGAGACAGAGCGACTAGGGACAGATAAAAAGGACCATTTATGATAGAATTCTTAAAAATATAAATTAGATATTTTCGATTACATTAAAGCGAACGAAAATTAACTAATTGATAGGCCTTTTAAAAATCAAAACTGTGTGTCGTAAGATATTTAATTTACAAATTAGGAATATACATAATATATAAAGGCGGCTGTACACATTGGGCCAAGGTAGTGGGCCAGCGTGGTGGGCCAGCGTGTAGAGACCTACTTGGCGGTGTGTCGGTAGTTGGCGCCTAAATTGGCCAATGTGTAAACAGCGACATTTGCAATTCATTATTTTGGCCCAACACGCTGGCCCAATCCCTTGGCCCAATGTATACAGCCGCCTTAAGGTGTCTGTTAGCCAATTAGTTTGTAAGCGTACAGCTAAAACGACTGTGTATTCGCAAAAACATCAAACAAGGAAGAGTAACCACTAACATTTTCCAAAGAGGGCTAATAAAGCAACCCGCGATTAGTTAAAATTGCATTTTTCGTGCAAATTTACATAATTTTGTAGAGGAAAAACTTAATTATTTTAAGTTTCTTACACGGAGTAATTGTAAACACATTCATTGTTATGGTAATTGTATATTTTATATTTGTACTAGCTTTTGCCCGCGGCTTCGCTCGCGTTAATTTAGAATTTAACAATCAATTCGGGTTGTACTCTGCTTGTAATAATATAATTCAATCATGATTCGAAAGACACGTGGCTCTATCACTATCTATTATCATAAGAACGTTATTATTGTTTTCCTCGGGAACAGTAGCTATTTTTTTTCGGGATGAAAGGTAGCCTATGTCCGTTTCTGTACATCTGTCAACATACATGCAAAATTTCAGGATGATTGGTTCAGTGGTTTAGGCGTGAAAAGGTAACAAACAAACAAACTCATTTTCGCTTTTATAATATTAGTTAGGATTAGGATAGTTAGGATTAGGATTAAACAAAAAGTGTTTATTTTATTCAGTTAACTGTGACCGCCTGTTTTGGCACATTTCGCTCGGCGCAGTCTTAATAACTTTAATTAATTTATATGAAGTAACAAGTCTGTTGGGATTAGCACACACGTCCCAGTTAACAAGTGCACATTGCAATAATTGTATTGATTGATACAGAGTTCGCATTGCGATACTGTATGCGACCTGTTTGTACAGTACCTACATAGTTAATTCAGACTGTTGCTGTTCAAAGCTGGACAAAGGCTTTGTTATCTATACTAATATTATAAAGCTGAAGTGTTTGTTTGTTTGTTTGTTTACTTGAACGCGCTAATCTCAGGAACTACAGGCCCGATTTGAAAAATTCTTTCAGTGTTAGATAGCCCATTTATCGAGGAGGGCTATAGGCTATATATCATCACGCTAAGATCAATAGGAGCGGAGCACCAATGAAGAATGTTTCAAACTCGGAGAGTATTTTTTCCTTTTGAGAGCTTCTACTGCGTGCGCTGCGTAAACAGTTAAAGTTTCGCAAAAATCATGTATGACAGAATTGTTCCCCTTTAAAAGTTCTAAAAAAAAGTCCGCGACAGCATATGTCTATCTTTTAAGGTTGGCTCACTATAACCATTTTTATACCGAAGATATTACCGAAGGTATTATTATAAACATGATATTAATCCTTATCCAGATAAATACGTTATTCATCACAAGTATTTAATTTAAAACAAAATTGCCCTTTACATCATTCGATTTCAATGAATATCTTAGGAGATATCGCAGTTTTAAAATAACATTGCAGCAAAATAATTACCCATTACAGACATAGTACAAACGATGTTTCTCCTGGTTTATTCTGCGTGATTACTACTGGTTCGATTTGAAAAATTATTTTAGTGTTGGATAGCCTATTTATCGAAGAAGGCTGTAGGTTATATAACATCACGCTACAACCCACGGGGGCGGCGCAGTAACGATAAACGCGGGTGAAACCGCGGGAACATCTAGTATTATATAGAATTGTCTGTTGCATTAGATTTCCACATGTTAGATGTGAGCTCAATTAATAAGAATGAAAATAATAAAACATTTTGGCCTCGATGGCATAGTGGTTAGTGTAACCGACTGCCACGTCTGAGATCGCGGGTTTCGATTCCCGCACAAGTCAAACATTTGTGTGCATGAACATGAATGTTTGTCTTGGTCTGGGTGTTTCTATGTATATTATGTATGTATTTACAAAAAAAAAGTATATATGTATGTTTATCCATTGTCTAGTACCCATAGTACAAGTTCTGCTTAGTTTGGGCTAGATGGTGTTGTACGTGTGTATGTGATAGAATATGTACAATGTTTTGTTGTGTTTCTGAGAAAACTGAGTGCATTGTCCTGTCCTACTGTCCTGGCTTCATAGGTTATTGGAACACATCCGTGAAACTTAGTGATTAGCGGTCATCTACCCGTTTGTGTAACTTATTGATTAGTACGATGTGACTGGGTTTTATTTAGGCAAATATTTATTTATTTATTTATACAAAATTACACATATCTTTACAGGTTTATACCTAATGCGATAGTGTCTAATACTTAATACAATAAGTTCATTTCAGTTTATTATATATTACAAATAATGCCACTCTATAAATTCACTCAGTGCAATACAAAATAGGTCAGTTTCTTCAGCTATAACACCACAGATATAACAACGACAAAATATATCCTTTTGCCGGAGTTCAGAAAGCAATACCTTGCAAATTACTAAAGGTTCTCGACACATATTATGAAGCAACAAGAAAAATTAAATTCAATTGTTGCATCTTTACATTGAGAGATAACGACCGAGATATTGTACTGCGCTTTGTACAAAATTAAATATAGATTAACCTCTATCAGAGGTTTTCGGGGTCACAATAATGTATGTGGAGACCGTACAATACATAATTACAGTCATACATTTATGCACGTGGCCCGAGAATTATTATTCGACTGCATTAATGGTTTTATGGTTTACATCAGAGGTTACCAGACCTTTTTTCCCATAGACCACTTTCAAAATTTTGCTGGTTCCGGTGGACCTCCTGCAGCGAAACAAGTTCAGGCAGGTATTTTTTTGTAGAAGTTCTCGGTATTGAACTTAATAATAGGCGGGCTAACCTTTCTTTTTTAGTAATTCTCTACCGAAAAATCGAAAAGCCACTGGTACTGAACATGGAATATGCAAGTTTTTACAAGTAACAGTCGCTGAGCTTATCGAACAGTCGATGAAGCACATAAATTTTCGTGGACCCCGCTTACGAATAGTGCACCCCCATTTTTTTGTCACGCCTACGTAGACCACCGTCGAGTCTCCCGTGGACCCCTGGGGCTCCACCTGGACCACATTGGGAACCAATGGTTTACATGGTAACCTTGCCACTGATAATGGTTTGAGTGTTGTAGTCTTGTGGATTTGATGCCATTATATTAAACTGTCCCATTGCTGGACATGAGCTCATTCCCAGTATGAGAACGGTTAGGCCATAATTCACCAAGCTGGTCCAGTGCGGATTGGCAGACTTCACATATCTTCGAGAACATTATAGAAAACTCTGAGACATCCGACATCGATAAGTTTGCTCAGCTCACAGAGAGTCGTTTCGAGTCAGGTTCTTTGTGTTAAAAACGTCTGTTAAAATATCAGAATTAATCCTACACAAGGGCCTTGTTGCCTAGACTTGAATCGAAAATACTAGTTCTGTAAATGCGAATGGGCGCCTGTGCTTTTGTCACATTTTAACGACTAAACCATTGAACAGATTTTGATGTAATATGTTATGGTGATAATTTGATAGCTGAGAACTGGCATGCGTACTTTGTAAAGAAAACTAAACGAAACCTATCCTTTAATGAGTTATCGGATGGCTACTGGTGGCGCAGTCGGCAGGCGGTCACTTTACTAGCGCAATTACGCCATGTGTCGTGGGTTCGATTCTCCACGCAAGGCATAAATATAATGCACAAACGGTTGTTCCGACTCTGGGTGTACTTTGTGCCCATTGAATGGATGTTTGTAAAATCCACTGCGACCCGGGATCCTACTGCCGAAGTTTCCATAATTTAATTTAATAATCATCAATTATTTATTATTTAAAAACCTGTATGCATAAACATATTTTGTTTCTGCATTAGTACTTATCATTACATTTGGCAGGACCGTCAATCAGTCAGTAGTCAATACGCGGGAAATGGCACTAATTATCGGAACCGACTCACACTTGACCGATTTTTTAATCTAATAGATACAAGACACAGATATTACAAGAATGTTTGTACTGTAGAAATGCTGATAAAACTGAGTCAAGGTTTATTTAGAGAAACCTTACTAATACACATGTGTAGTACTACTTACTGAACTGTTATCTCGAAGTGCATACTTAGTATGGTACTACTGTTTAATAGTTGAGTGCACTATTAGTAATACTAAACATATGACACAGATCTGTAATCCTGCATCAGAGGTAGGCAGAGAGGTACAACACTAGGGTTGCCACCTTTATTTTGAACAATTAGAGTATTTTTACTAAGGTAAAAAAATTAAGTAGAAGATCCAAAAATAAAGTATTATTTATTTAACCTTCTTTCTGTTACCATATTTTTATTGCTTCTATTAACATCTAACAAATATTTATTATCAATAACTGTCTTAACTGGATATATGTCTATGTTAAGATAGGTAAACAATAGTGTTTATTCAATTTAGGGAATCTCTATAGGGTTGCTTTAAGTAAACAATTAAATTAAACCTGAAAAAGTCGACATAAGTAAAATAAAGTATTTTCACGTGCTTTATTTTACTTATCTATACTAATATTATAAAGCTGAAGAGTTTGTTTGTTTGTTTGAACGCGCTAATCTCAGGAACTACTGGTTCGATTTGAAAAATTATTTTTGTGTTGGATAGCCTATTTACTGAGAAAGGTTATAGGCTACATAACTTTACGCTACGACCCATGGGGATGGCGCAGTAATCCTAAACGCGGGTGAAACCGCGGGCACATCCGAAATTTACCCGAAATAACGTACAATACTTTATTATAAAGTATGGTTGGTAAAGGGGTCCAGAGGAAGTATATAGAAATGCTTAAGTGTATATACAAATCTAGCAAGGCCAGTATTAAACTAGAATCAACAGGAGAATCATTTCCTATTAAAAAGGGCGTACGCCAAGGCGATCCTCTCTCCCCAACGATATTTAACGCCGTACTCGAGCACATCTTTAAACAGCTAAACTGGGACCACTTAGGTCTGAACATCAATGGAGCTCACCTAAATCACCTAAGGTTTGCCGATGATCTGGTGCTTCTTGAAGAGAATCCAGCAGTAATAGAACAAATGATGCAGAGCCTAGCAAATATAAGTAGAGAAGTTGGTCTGGAAATCAATGCCAGTAAAACAAAATTGATGTCAAACTCAAGGGAAATAGTCGTTAAGGTAGATGGCAACAAGATCGAATATGTCAAAGAATACATTTACTTAGGACAGATAATATCCACTTCAGATGAAATGACAAAGGAAATAAACAGGCGAATAGCCCAAGGATGGAGAAAATACTGGTCACTGAAGGAAATAGTGAAAAGTAAGGATCTAGGCAATCACATAAAAAAGAAAACATTCGATACCTGTATTCTACCAGTTCTTACTTATGGCTGTGAAACTTGGTCAACAACACTTCACCACAGGGCTAACAAAATGCCAACGTGCCATGGAAAGAAGCATGCTAGGGTTAAAACTCAAAGACAGAGTCAGAAACGTAGACATGAGAACAAGAACAAAACTCACAGACATTCTTACCCGGATAGACGTCCAAAAATGGAGATGGGCTGGACATCTGTTGCGCCACCCCAAAAAAGAGGTAGGGGTCGTCAAGTCAGGAGATGGGAAGATGACTTGAAACAAACAGCGGGACCATTCTGGTTGAGAGTTGCAAGGGACAGGATTAATTGGAAGGAATTGGAGGAGGCCTATGCCAAAAGGCACACCAAACTTAGGGACCTCTTGTAACCCTATGTTTGGGAATAAAAGGCTATTATTATTATTATTATGGTTGGTAACCCTACACAACACCCACATATTGCCAGATATATTTAAGTCCCACATAATAGTTGGCAAAGACACGTCATCTACTGGACACTGTCGAAAATTTTCATAAGAGAAAATCTAAATGACACTTTGCTTGACCTGGGGATCGAATCGCGATCTTATGATCGCATAACAACTTGAGCACATGTTTGCCATGGGGCCAATATGGCAAGACAAAAGTTAACTAATGAAAACACTCACCCCTGTTTCCAAGCTAGGTAGGTGTAAGTCTTTTAATGTTTGGTATTACTAATAGTGCACTCACTACTAAATAACTGCATGGATGGCAAATTGGTTTAAGTGGTCGTCTGGACCTGCACTGAGTGTTTTAGGTACAAACACCACATGGGACAAACATTTGTGTGATCCAAATGGTTGTTCCAAGTTTGGGTGTTCTTTGTTTCAATGTTAATAAAGTCCCATGTGACACAGGATTCATGCCTAATGCAGAAGTCATCTTTAAAAAGACAAACCTATACAAACTAAAGATGCTAGTATAAAAAGTAACTTAAAAAAGAATTTATCCAATTGTAGTTATAGCTCAAACAACAAACATTAAAGACAGCTATAGAGTAAAGTAATACAACATTATTAAGATTTCTAACAACAATTTGATTATGCAATGCCAAACAGGTTACAGATCTGTTCAAAGCAATTATGCAAATTTTATCTATATAATAGCTTTCAATGATGTTTCTGAATTAGAATGGCCACCCACTCAATTTATTTCATTTATTATTGTTGCTTGTGTTTTCATGCATAATAAGCTTTTTGACACCATCTTAGTTTATCAATGACTGGAGAGTAGTCTAAGAGATAGGAGAGGAACTGCAACTGATGTGAAATGATTTATCAAGCTTACAGACTGAGAGTGAGACTCACACAAGAGGGAAAAATGTTTTGTATAAGAAAACAGCATCACCTATATACAATGGATGTGTTTTGTATTTGCTGCTCAAAGAGTTTTATAGACAATATTATTTATTTATGGGCTGGGTACATTGTGAGATGGAGATTAACTATGAGAACTGTACTGTATTATAACCAACCTTAAACTTTCCATTTCAATATTATCAATGTTGAATTAAACTAAAAACAAAAGAATCCAGAAAAATAATATAGGCAATAAAAATCCTCAGATTATAAGTGAAGACAAAAGGTTAGTTTTGTAATAGAAGTTATTTAAGTTTATAATAGACAGTACAAAACCAGCTATAGTTAAAACATTATTCATCTTACATATTTTTACATGACAAAAGAAGTTTTACATACATTTTAAAATTTAAAAACTCTGAAGCTATAAATAGATGCAAACTGAAGACCAGACAAAATACAGCTAAATTATAACATTGCTTTTAATTGTCTTTAATTATTATACTTAATGTTTATTATCTATAGTGAATACATAATTCTACATTGGGTTTTTGGGTATGGTAAAATAATGAAATTGAAGGATGACAATCAACTCACTAGGCCAATAATTATAATGATTAATTAATGTGTACTGACATTATTATGATAGAAGTATCAAAATATGGACTCTGTTATGACAAATAAAGTTACCTACCATAATTGTGTTAACAATGTCAAAAATACTGTTCATTCATTTGGATCTCTTTTACATACTCCCATAATAACAATTTAGACCATCCACAAAATTAAAACTAGTTTTGTGTGAATCATCACAATACTATGAATGACCATATACAATACTACTTAAATCTGTAATAGTATTATAAGTAAGAAAATGATACGATATGCTCACTCTTTAGATATCAGAGTAGCTTTTCAGTATAATGAGCCGGCGGGAAACGCGTTGCTATGTTAAGTAACACAAACAATAATGGGGAAATCTTATGGGAACCACGACTCTTGAACGAAAATTGGGGTGGTGGTAAACATACTGTTTCAAGTACTTACACTTCAAGTATCCGGTCTCCCTTTCTGATGCCCGCTTGCTCTGCAGCCCCGTTCTCCAGAACAGCGCTGACATGCTGCAGAGGAGCGTAAAGTTCACCGTTAATCGATCTTAACTGCCCACCTTCAGACACTTGACCGCGCACGTTGAAACCAAAACCAGTCTCAGTTTTATAGATAGTAACGCGACGGGGCCCATTATTTGCCACTGGGCCCTTATTATTTCTTTCGGTTCTGATAATACTGTTATTATCGGTTTCTGTCTCAGCCATTTTGAACGAATTTCATCACAGATAAATAACAAATTGACATGACATTTCCTCACGGGGTAGCCAGCTTCCAATTATACGATAAAAAAAGTTAAGTGAGTGATATTCTGGTAAAAATATTCGATCGAGACTAGCAATAAATACTACGTTTATGCAAAAATGTTATTTATTTGTTAAGCTTATTTATGTAATTATTTTTATTCAAAACTTTCTTCAATTAAAATTTAAATCTCGTAATTCATTTTTAAATTTTGTAATGATTTTAGGCTGTTACCGCCATCTAGTCTTTGGATATTGCAACATACAATTCATAATTGGCTCACATGATAAAACAGTGTATAAGTTTTTATTATTTAGTCGCTAGAGAGCAGTGAATTCGAAACAACGTGGTACAAAAATTTCATTTTCTTTCACATCAAAATCAGCTGTGAACATCAGTATGGCCGCTCCATTATCTATAAAATAAAATTGTTTTTGTAAAATCATACAAAAAAAAATAGCAAAGTGCAGTTTTCGTACTTACACCGTCTAATTGTACATTTACGAAGTGTTGATGTTGAGTTGTTGACTAAAAGTGTTGCGTCATGACAGAGACCTCTCACTGACAAACAAATACAATAAAAATTGCGACTCGCTTATTACGGCGACTTTATTGTAATTTCTATTTGGCTCGTGTATCGTTTCTGTCGTTCGGTCGGGAGCTGATGTTATTACTGAATCGTTATCGAAGTTAATATAATGAGTAGTGTTAGATTGAGCTTTGTATCCGTGAGCAGGATAGCAGTGAGAAGAAATTCACAACTTATATCAGGTGAGTGTATAATTTCTATATACATTGTTGATTTTTCGCTAGTTGGCGATGCTCCAGACTCGTGTCACCGTATCTTGCAACGTTCTTTGTGTTCGTATGCGTACGCGATTAGGTGTTTGATAACAAAACGTGATGTTTTACCAGCGCTTATCTTTGCGTGGTTTAGTACCGTACACGCGTGATGGCGCGGGTTTAGCGACGGGCCATTCACGAAATAATTAATTCAATGTGAAGCTGTTTTCCACTGCCGCTAGCAGGGCCTATCAAGGCAAGAGGCGGCAAGGTCAAGGGTGTCACGTGCATCACACTGCTTGCATACTATAGCAATCGTTTTAATTGATTTTGCAATTTCTAATAAGAAATTTTAATTCAATAAAGATTAAAGACCGCTGCTGAACTTCAGCAAGGTTCATGTCTTGACTGACTACATTCTATTTATTTGAAGAGGCAGAATGACATTAAGTCGAATGCCCAAAAACGAGTTGTTTACAAATACAGCCAATAACTTAGATGCATGCATAATACTGCCACAAATGAGAGCACTATGAATAGAATTTACTCAAATAGTAAAATGATTTTGATTTACTTTACTACATTGTGTTTCTATGTATAAAATGTATGTATTTACAAAAAAAAAGTATATATGTATGTTTATCCATTGTCTAGTACCCATAGTACATGCTCTGCTTAGTTTGGGCTAGATGGTGTTGTGTGTATATGATAGAATATTATATTATAATATTACATTAAAACACAATGAAATCATGGTAACATCCTGGAGTCGAGACACAATGCTTTTCTAACTGTGTCTGGTTTCCGGCTAATCGATGAGTTGATAGATGCATTAGACTAGACCATTAGTTTCCAAAGTGGTCTAGGTGAACCCTCAAGGGTCCACGGGAGACTCGACGGGGTTAGCGTGACAAAAAAATGGTAGATCGCAGTTCGGAAGCAAACATTTATTTGCTGTCGATAGTAAAGAACTAAAATGTTGGCTTGACTTCACCTATCAATGTTGACAGATAATATTTTAAGAAGCTCAGCAACTGTTACTTGTAAAAACTTGGTAGAATTAAAAAAAGACAGGTCAGCCTGTAGAGATTTGATAAAATTTTTTAATTGCAAATACAAATGCCAAGGAATATCGTAGAAATGTAGCTGCAGGGTGTCCACCGGAACCAGCTAAATTTTGAAAGTGGTCTATGAGAAAAAAATCTGGGAACCTCTGGACTAGACAATGCCATTGTTTTGATATATTATTATCCTAACTACTTCCTAAAATATGTTTAACCCAGATACGACCCACGGGGGCGACGCAGTAACGATAAACGCGGGTGAAACCGCGGGAACATCTATATGTTATAACTTATAATTGATATCAACTTACCTTTTATCACTTATCTTTAATTTTCAGTGAAATATTTTCCATAAAAAAATAGTTAAGGAGCTATGTAATGCTTGTAGAAGCACTTAAAAATCAAAAAGACTAACCAATCGGTAACAAATACGAACTATGTTGTATGTGTGTACTACCCACATTTTGCTAGAGATTTTTTCTTAAGATGTTCCTTTAAAATCGAGCTACTAGCAACTGTGTAAACATTCTGATAATATCTTAATTTACAATTACTTTGATTTTACTTATGACCCTTAAACCTAGTATATGTAGGTATATGTAGTGGTATTACAAAAGATAACCAACCATTGAAACCAATTTTATTTTACTTCTTGTTTGTTTCCTAAAACAACAAACCTATGTCAATAAGGATATATTCTTTTTTTCCTGTTTAATTTTATTACATAAATCTATGGTTAAGCTGAAGAGACTAAAGATAACGATTGAACCATGATCTGGATGACAGCATGTGGAAGCTGATGGACAAATAAAAAATATAATTTAGAGGTTTTCAAAACAACTTCACTCCATGCATAGTTTTCATTAGTTTATTATTAGACATGTTATCATTTTATATCTCAGTTGTCATTTATTAATCAGAATTTTTTAAATATAGCTGGTGTGTATTTTGGATGATGTCATTAATGATTTTATCAACACATATCTAAATACAATAATGTCCTGCAGACCGAATTTCGGTCACGGTGGCCAGTCTTAACGAAGACTGGCCATCTGCGCAGGAGACATTTTATTGCACAAGTGTGTGCGCAAACACAAGTGCACTCTCTGTTCTCTAACTCTCATGATCCGATGTTACGGTAATCCGACATGACCGGAGAGAGATCAGGCGCAGGACCAGCGGCTTTACGTGCTTTCCGAGGCACGGGGGTGTCTAACACCGCCACTTCCTAACTCCGTCACTTCCGAACTCCGGGCTGCTATTGAGCTCTCTTAACAGAAAAACCCAATAACTTTATGTTGGCTCGACCCGGGATTCGAACCCGAGACCTCATGCACAGCAGCCACATTCATTAAGGGTGCGCCACGGAGGCAGTTTTTAAAAATTGTGCATTATTAACTAGCTTTATATTCAATTTTGTAGAACTGACTGTATTATTTTAAGTCAGCTACTTAAGTTTGTTGATACAGTGATAGTAATTAATAATAATTTAAAGAGTGATATGCAAGATAAATTATTGTTCCCACAAACAACCACTTTTAATGTATATCTTGCCACAATAGGCAACACTGTTTGATACTGTAGTCAACCAATACTTTCACGATCATGCATCAATATAAATATCATTTAATGTCTGTCATATTTAAACAATTCAAACTTAGTAAGTATTCTAACATACTTATTGAATGATTAAGTATTATTCAAAATATTTGAATAATACTTAATCAAAATGAACACATAGTAAGAAATCATATTGTTTTCTTTTTTTAAATTGACTGTAGATTAAATAAATACTGAGGACACATTCCTGTTGATATTAATTAATACCATATGGAATTAATTATGACAATATTAAAAAGTATAAAAGTCTTATAGACCAAGTAGTCTTTTAGAAAGAATATAATATTAATGAACTTGAGTCAAAATCAAAAACTTTATTTCATTCAGCTAACAAACAATGTCAAACTATAGTGATTAATGCATTTACTAAAGGAAACTGTAGCATTTACAATAAACCAATATTTTATAAATAATAAGGTAGGTACTTACTTGATTGATATTTAAAATATCATAAGTAGGCCTTTCATTGATACAGACAATATTGTAATCAGTTTTTGTTTATTTTGCAATTGACCTACTTTCTTCTAGAAATAATGACCTGTCAATTACGTACTAGAATTTATTTGTGCATTGTAAGCTCTTTTGAAAACCTGACCATTAATTCCGCAAAGAACTTAAAATTGTATTATACTTATTGTTGATCAAAAACATTGCTACCAGCAATATGGACTACCTTCATACGGTCTATAGCTTGTGCATTCATTCTGCAGAATCCAGCAATATAGCCTGAAGAAATAGCTAATTTATATAAATCCAATTCTATTGTCGAGTCAGCATGGTCTGGTCATTATATCTGGTAGTCGCTCCACATATTTCACAACCAACATGTATTTTTTTATGGTTTACCTTATAAACTTCAATTGAGTAATATAATCTTGAACGAGTTGGAACCTTCACACAAGTTTTGACACCAGGATTACTACATTATAAAGCCATTCAATCAGTATTGTTTGTATTTCGAAATAAGATATAATACTTTAATCATATTATGGACTTGAAGTGAAAGTGTATACGCAATTCAATGATAAAACAGATAGTATACTTGTTTAGCATGATGGTTTTCCATATTGTGGCCTTCAGATCCTATTTGCGCTGAGGATGTATTCTCATATTCATCATATGGAAACTTATCTTAATATATATAAATTACGTGTCACGTTGTTTGTCCGCTATGGACTCCTAAACTCCTGAACCGATTTTGATCAAACTTGGTAACCATCTGTAATTTGGTCCAACTTAAAAGATAGGATAGTTTTTTTTTAAACTTATCTTATGTGAAGCAGACGAAGGTGCGCAGGACAGCTAGTTAAAATATAAAGTATTATCGGGGGGCACGGCAGTGACCCCGCCAAGAAGAACTCTACACCTTAGTCAAAATATGCGGCAAAATATATAAACGGCCAAGCCACATATTTTGACTAAGGTGTAGAGTTTGTGAAGTTAGGCCTTGTAGAGTTAGGGCGTGTAGAGTTCCGGCTTGCACGGCCCACACGTCTGGGGGGTGAACAAGGCCAACCCTCCACAGGTGCTGAGGCCCGGTTACCATCAGCTGGGCCAACCGCCGGGGCGGGATGGGGTCGCGTTAACAATCACCCCGTTGGCGGAGGGACTGCTCACCCCAGGGTTTTAGTCTCACATAACCAACCTCCCCACCCCCGCGGGGAAGGGGTATCCATAAAGGATTATCCGGGGTCAAAAAAAAAATGGGCGTGTAGAGTTAGAAGCTTGGCTCTACATGAGATCTGATAACTTTTTGACAGTGCGAGTCATATTATGGTCTCATCTTGGCAACATTGTACATGAAAATGTTTTTGGTGGGATAGATAATTGACTGCGGCATATTCATCATAATTTTTATTTGCCTTGCTAACTCTTGCTTTGCTTATATTTTAATGTGAAAGTAACATGGTATGTTTGCTACATTTTCTCAGCTAAATGACTGCATAAAGCATGCATTTCAATATACAACTAAACTGATGCAGAGATAGTTTGAGTTTTAATCATTTAAAAAAAGAATGATAGTCTTTAGCTATTCATTTTGATTATTCAATCAGCTAATTGGTTTTGAATCCTTTTTATTTAATTACTAGATGTGCCCGCGGTTTTATCCGCGTTTATCGTTACTGCGCCGCCCCCGTGGGTCGTAGCGTGATGTTATATAGCCTATAGCCTTCCTCGATAAATAGGCTATCCAACACAACGCTAGTAATAAATATAATAATAATTGTACATATTGTGATGTGATAGGTAGACAATACGACTTTCCACCTGCTACTATCTATCTAAATATATTTCGTAGTGAAATGTGTCAAGGAAAAATGCTGCCCTCGTTTTATTTAGCTGGTAACCCTGACCGTGATGTTACAGTTATACGGTAGGCGACGTAATAAATATATAGTGTCGCGTATTATATGTAGTATCTTCATTACGACCATCGGCCGCGTGGCCTTCGTCTAAACAAGATTAATACTACTCTCTGTAAGAAAATCCCGGATTTTGTCGATCAAAACGATGTTACTTTTAGGAAAAAGAATGATTGTATAATTCGTGTCTTGGCGGGTAATTGAATTGTATGGTCCAAACATGACTAGTTCCTGTTTTAGGATTTCATTGTATTGGTTCTGTCTTTTATTACGTGAGGCAATTGAATTAAGAGGATACACTGAAAAAATGCACTAACTTTCATCGAATAGTATAGGACTATGAGAAGACTAATTAATCTAGAATTTGGATATAGGTAAATTGATGTCTTTAACTAGAATTTCCTAGCTCAAAAACACGATATTGTGATTTTGGCTCGATCATAATTATTTTCGATAACACCTCTAAAATATTACTATTTTTGAAATTACAAGGAAGTTACACTATCATTATGCTAGGAATTACTCAAATATCAAATATTAGTAATTTGCTAGCTCATTATTTCCATAACTAAAACCAATCTCTTTCAGCTATTCCAATGTCGCAACTACACGTATATGTGCAAGAAACTTTCATGTTTATTGCACTAGTGCAATATTCATGCCGGCATATTTTTGAAGTGAAAACTTTTTTAGGCTCGTTGAGCACTTATTGGGTGAACAAAAATCATAGAACTCGCGTCATCGTCACGCTTCCACGCTTTCCATTTTTTTATTATTTTAGAATATTAACAATATTTCAGAAATGGTGCGTCCTACGCAAAAAATAACTTAATTTTGACCCCCTTAATAACGCTAAAGAGAGTACCAGGAACTAGCATCCGACCCGCCAAATTTTTTATATTTTATTTTTGTTTTATAAAGAAGTGTTTATGAACAAGGATTAAAGTTTTCACTTCTATCGGCAGTCCCCAAAGACTGCCCCAATTTTTTTATTAAGATAACACTTGAAAGCAAGGTACTTGTGTCTGTTGTTTGAATGTTTGTAAAGTCTCCCGCGATACAGGAATAAGTGTTAGCGCAAGCGATGCCTTTAAAAAAAAATAAAGTGAGCAAGAAAATAAGCATCGCTCGAATAAAGTGAGTTTAAGATCATCTTCTCCCTAGCCCTTATTATTCCCAAGTCACTTGGGGTCGGCTTTTCTGATCTAACCGGATTTGACTGGATATCAGTTTTTACACGGAGCGGCTGCCACCTGACCTCCGCAACCCGAAGGCTAACGATACTCTAAGACTAGACCAGTGTAAGGATATTATAGGGCACTGACTTCCCAATAACGACTGCCATAGATGTTAATGGCAGCCGGGACCGACGGCTCAACGTGCTCTCCGAGGCACGGAGCAGACGATAATTATTGTCAATCAATACGCACATAA
Organism: Catocala sponsa; assembly: GCA_963564715.1. NCBI lineage: Eukaryota > Metazoa > Arthropoda > Insecta > Lepidoptera > Erebidae > Catocala > Catocala sponsa. The sequence continues at coordinate 24,869,402 of OY751340.1, read as the reverse complement.
TTTCGAAAAGTCATATAACTTCCGAAAGTCAGAGGTGCGCGACGTGTTGGTCTCCCCACTGAGCTATAAGATCATACACAGCAATTTTATTCATAAATATTGAATTAAAAACGACACAATTAATTTGCCAATAGTGCCATTACGGGTTTGTAGACCTTGTACTGCTTACTTAACGCTGTCTGTCCACCTTATAGGTAAGTTCGCGGTCATACTCATACGTGTAACACATTACACACACGGTGCGTTGACATGAGCTCTCGTTACGATAAACGTGACGTGACAAGACAAGACAGATAACACGTTATCTATGGCTATGTTTTTTGTTTTTGTTTCTTGTCGATAGTATGTTATAAACACTTTTTTTATGTTTGTGCTATATGTTTGACATTCATAAACAAATAGTCTAGATTTGAAGATTATACTTTCAAAACCCGCCGAAACGATATCAGAACAAAAATAATGTTCCGATTGAATATGAAGCTCCTTCGTTGCTTCTATCGCATTGCACTGATAGTTTTCAACAAAACCCACTAAAACTCTATTAAATCAGCTCACAAAAGTAGCAAAGATGACAGCATTGATTAACAGAAACTTTGGGAACTGCCCCAAAGTTTCTGTTAATCAATGCTGTCATCTTTATCTTTTGGTTGTGTTGTTCAGACGAGGTAGTGGTATTTAGATCGACTATCTCAGTTCTTAACGAAAACAAAAAAAGTTTCTCGACACGATGTATACAGTGTGTGTCGTTATGCATAAAATGTTAGATCTGACTCAATGAAGGAAAATATCGCGAGAAAACCTGCATATCAGGGACCGCTTCGTAATGTACATCTGTGACATCTGCTAACCCGTAATAGGCCAGTGTATTAGACTATGGCGTAATCCTTTTCATATGAGGGACACCTGGAATGACAGTTTTTTTTTATACAACTAGGGTGGCAAACAAACATACGGCCCACCTGATGGTAAGTGGTCACCGTAGTCTATGGACGCCTGCAACACCAGAGGCATTACTTGTGCGTTGCCGACTCTTCAGGAAAGGAAGTGGGAAGGAGAAGGAGCGGGGTGGGGGAAAGAGGGTGATTGGGCCTCCGGCACTGTCACTCACCGAACGAAACACGACAGTAGGAATACTGCTATTTCACGTCGATATTCTGTAGGAGGGTAGTCCTTCCCCGGTCGAGCCGGCCCATTCATGCTGAAATCAGCGAGGCTCTATTACCTGCTACAATGCTACATTTACATGGTGATATTATTGTTTTTGATAACAATAACTACATAAGTACTTATTTTTGTACATTACTCACTTGTAATTGTAAACTTGTGATATTCTTTATCATTATTATCGTAGTAGTTACACCGATAAATGTAAGCGTGTGAAATAAGAACCAAATTATAGCAGGTTTGTTATTAACTTCTGTATTATTTAATTACTAGATGTTCTCGCGGTTTCACCCGCTTTTATCGTTACTGCGTCGCCCCTGTGGGTCGTAGCGTGATGTTATATAGCCTATAGCCTTCCTCGATAAATAGGCTATCCAGCACTAAAAGAATTTTTCAAATAGAACCAGTAGTTCCAGAGATTAGCGCGTTCAAACAAACAAACTCTTCAGCTTTATAATATTAGTATAGATATATCACTCTGGAATTATTCCTTTATCGTGGGGGTCTTTACAAGTATTCATACAAGTGCCACAAAGAACACAAACTTGGAACAACCGTTTGTCGATCACACAAATTTTGATCCGTGCGTAATTCAAACCCACAACCCTAGTGACGGACGTGGCGTGAGGTGACCATATAAAATACTACGCTATCTATGCAGTCGGTTGCTAAGTAAGAAGGTATAACACTAGTTCGATCTAGTATAAGGTCGTTGAAGTATTATCAAGCACATAAAGAGTGCTTTGACTCATGCGGATAAGCGGAAATAGGTTAACAACTGCCCTCGAGAGCAATCCTAACTAATATTTTAAAAGCGATAGTTAGTTTGTGTGATTGTTTGTTTGTTACCTTTTCACGCCTAAACCACTGAACCGATTATTCTGAAATTTTGCATATACGTTGTCAGGTGTACAGAAACAGACATAGGCTACTTTTCATCCCGAAACATTTTACTGTTCCCGTGGAAAACGACAATAACGTTCTTATGATAATAGATGGCGCCACGTGTCTTTCGAATCATGATTGAATTATATTATTACAAGCAGAGTACAACCCGAATTGATTGTCAAATTCTAAACTAACGCGAGCGAAGCCGCGGGCAAAAGCTAGTTTCACAATATACCTATTGGTGTGCTAGGTACCGAGCCGTTCAAAAATGCGCTGTGGGCAGACATTGCTGGCATTGCTGAAAAACAGCATCTTCTGTACCGGAGCCTGTTAACAGCACGATCACTGCGTACTTTCTAAGCTGAGTTGCTCCAGTCAATAAGCCTCTGGTCTATATGAAAAATTCGCTGTGTTTTATCTCTATTGCATACGCAGCTTTATAACTTACTAGCTTTTGCCCACGGCTTCGCTCGCGTTAATTTAGAATTTGACAATCAATTCAGGTCGTACTCTGCTTGTAATAATATAATTCAATCATGATTCGAAAGACACGTGGCGCCATCTATTATCATAAGAACGTTATTGTTGTTTTCCTCGGGAACAGTAATTTTTCGGGATTAAAGGTAGCCTATGTCTGTTTCTGCACACCTGACAACGTATATGCAAAATTTCAGGATGATCGGTTCAGTGGTTTAGGCGTGAAAAGGTAACAAACAAACTCATTATCGCTTTTTTTTTTTTTTTTTTTTATTTTGCTCGTCAAAATGACCACACTCCACCTGATGGTAAGCAGTCGTGTGGTCTAAGAGCAGTGGCCTCCACATCGCCCCCACAGTAGCCGAGGCGATGTTGAGGTCTCTACTTTGACGGCCTGAGAAGATGCTTTATAATATTAGTTAGGAAGTTAGGATAGTTAGGATAACAGACTTCATGATTCTAGTAGAAACGTAGTCACGGGCAAGCAATAAACTCCGGGTACATTAACTTACCTTTAAAATCTTATCTGAATCGTCTGTTATTACTTATTACACATAAAATAGACATGCTGTAATTAGGCCCCCGTTTCTTAAACAATTTTATCAGATCTCGAGTTTGCGTGGTTTATCTAACATCGCGGAGTTCATTGCTGTTGGTATTTATCGAATTAAGGAATAGCTGAGGTGGAAGTTTTACCACCAACTGAACTGTCGGTGCATAAAGCGTGGCAGTTTTCTACTTGAGTTTGTTAGGTTGACTTTTATAAGATCTTTTTAATAACACAAAGGTGGCAAACAATTATTTGATGGTAACCGGTTACCGTAGTCTGTAATCTTTTGCGCTATGTGGACTAAGAGTCAAGCATTAAGACTGCGCCGAGCGTAAGACAGATAATGACAGAGCTCGTGCGGCGCATATTCAAATCGGCGCGCGGCCGCCATAGTAAAATTGTATGGAGGATTAGGAGTGCTTTTTTGATAAATATGTATCTTTATTGTCAACCAATAACTTAAATATTTGGGACGGACAAATTGTAATGTAACTATTTATGTTTCGTTTAAGATGTAAAATAGGATAGATTTCTACTGTTATAATCTAAAAATTACGTAACACGAGCTTACGTTTTTGCATTTTTCGTGCAAATTTACGTAACTTTGTTGGCGGAAATATTAATTATTGTAAGTTTTTTACACGGAGTTGTTATGGTAAATGTATATTTTATATTTGTATTAAACAAAAAGTGTTGATTTTATTCACTTAACTGTGACCGCCTGTTTTGGCACATTTCGCTCGGCGCAGTCTTAACGAACTTAGTGAAAAGGAATTAAGGATGGGATGAAAGTAAATGAATGGACGAGCTCTTCCATTCATTTACTTTAATCTCATGTAACCCTGTACAACTCTTACTTATCGGGAGAAATGACTGCATTGACTGTATGAGTGTTACTATTTTCTTTTTTAACGTAGTGGTATTTCTCTGTGGGCGCCGGACTATTTTCGTCAGCAAATAATTATTGGTAACATCAGGCTTTTATCCTTGAATTTTGGTACCAGTTCTCCCTCTAGAAGTAACTTACGACGGAGGTCAAGATTAATCTTACTAATAGATTTTATTAATTTTTGCATTAGTGTGTTTGTTTATTCGTCCTTCTTTCGTACATTTATGATGTATTTAGCTCTGTGATCGACGTAATTTATTACATAAAGTTAGTTTATGGGCCGCAGTTACATAATATGCTACATTTTGTTCTGTTTCCTTGTGATATAAAAACCGGCTTTGCGCAGGAGAGGTCATGGGTTCTTTATACCCTTTGCACGACTGACGTGAATGCAGTCCTGAGACATTTAGTTTTCTTAGAGGGTTTACCAAGAATTCTAGTAGTCTGTACCCCAAATTACAAGCAATGTCTTAAGAAAAATCTCACTCCAGCTAAAAGATCTATACGAATATCGCAACAAACACAAGGTTTTTCTCAGTTTCGAAGTAAAGTAAAAGTCTTGGTTTGTGTTAATTCACTTTTAATTATTACTAAGGGAAACTTGTTAGGGCACTGGTTGTACTTGGACGGTTACTTTCTACAGAACGATAGGGCACTTTAGTACCATGCAATGCGTATGTTGGCACTATGTATACGACTATTGTATATCGGCTTATGTTTAATTTATCACCAGATATAGTAAAATATAACAGTCAAAAATAGTAAATGATCACCAAATTGCACAGCAAAATATATTTAAAGAGATCAAAATAAGTCGATGGAGCTCCTATTTTTGGGTGGATTTAAGATGGAACCTAACATAACCTAACCGTTCCGAGACGGAATGTATAAGTACGAACGTATAGGTGCTCGTTATGATATATTTTAGTTAGCATATTTTGCTACACAATTAGTATTTTTGGTTGTCGTTATATTTAATCCCTTTTATATCACGACTGTTGCCAAATTGCTTAAAACAGTACGAATAGGACGGCTCCTCAGGGAAAGTACCACCTTGAAATGGGGAACCGGGGTAAAAGTGGTAACACTGTGACTGCGTATCCAGCTCCTGAGTTTAATATACCCATCTCTCTCTTATTTATTTCCTTTTATTCCATCTTTAGTTTCTTTAATGTATATAGGTATGCATGTTCCCTACGCAAGTGATAAATACTTGGTATAAACTTATTGTTCCTTAGGTGGTCAAACCTATTGCTAGCTTGCTTATTCCAAAAGTAGGTACCTAATATTAGATAGAACTAGATTTTTCCCGCGACTTTGCTCGAGTTAATGTAGAACGAGAAACTACTGCGAGAACTACTACTACTTACTCGAGAACAGTACTTTTCTAGATGAGAGGTACCTTATGGCCTTCTTCTTCTTCTTCTGTACCACTGACAATGTGTACGTATGCGACATTGGATCACAATCAGTTGAATAATTAAGGCTTGAAAGCGTCGCAAATAAACAAACTCACATTCGCAATTATAATATTAGAATTTCACATACTTAATTTTCTCGGCTAATTTTAATAGATAATTAATAATTATAATCGGATAATTTTATTTTATTTTTTTATTTTAGTTTTATTTGGGAAACAAACAGGTACAATTTAAAAATAATTAATGTTCCAATTAACTACACTTAATCCAAAGCAGTTTTCACATATAAATATACAGTAGCGCCAAAAAATATTTGTAGTTATAATCTAAAATAACAAATGCTACTTGTGCATTTGTTATTTTAGATTATTATTAGCGTAACAATATAACAACAACAAAATATACTATTTTAAAAAGAAGTACAGTACTAGGAATAGAGTTAGGTATAATTATTTAATTTTATTCAGTTTTACAAAGCAAGAACAAGACAGGCATGGATAGATTTTATCGGTTGTAAGACACAAGCTTAATCCACAGAGGTCATTAATTGGTTTGTCCTATATTAGTCGGCAAAGCCTTTGAAACGTTTATTCTGCTCTCAATTAAAGCCCATTAACAAAAGACAAGTTTTTAAGCAAGCGTAATGCTGTTTGTCTGATTGGTGGAAAAACATGGATAGCACAATATCCCTATTAGTTTATAACCGAGGAGTTTCTTAAAGCAAGTGCTACTAAAGTTGCTTTTACAAACTGGCTTCGTATAAATAGGCTTTCAATCTGTCAATTGCTGGCATGCTAGAAATAATTAAAAAATAATTGTGCCTGACCGTTGACAGACCCCTGTGTCATTTGAATATTCAATCCATAGATTCTGTAGATTGCCTTTAAATTTCCGATGTCAGATTGAATTCAGGAAGTCAGGAACCAAGTTTAATGCCCATGTTGGTTCCTAGGTATACGAATAGCTGCGTAATATCCGCCTTCTATGATAGGATCGTTGCTTTCCGCGCGGAAATCATTATATGGCGTACAGTTCCTAGACTGAATCTAGAAATATTACTTGTCATTGTTATTCAGAACTCTGAATAACAATGACAAGTAATATTTCTAGATTCAGTGTCTTCAACGGAAAAACAATCTATTATAATCAATCATCATTCATCAGGTTACAGATGGATGGATGGCATGGTTTGGTACTAAATAGTATGTTTGATATTTATACACATAAATAGGTCCATATTGTAGTCTTCGTCTCCTTAGTCTTTATTATTCCCAAGTCACGTGGGGTAGGCTTTCTAGTCTAACCTGGTTTGACTGGATATCAGTTTTTACACGGAGCGACTACCATCTGACCTCCGCAACCCGAAGGCTAACGATACCCTAAAGCTAGACCAGTGTCAGGATATTAGAGGGCACTGACTTCCCAATAACGACTGCCATAGATGTTTATGACAGCCGGGACCGACGGCTTAACGTGCTCTCCGAGGCACGGAGCAGGCGATAATTGTCAATCAATACGCACATAATTTCGAAAAGTCATATAACTTCCGAAAGTCAAAGGTGCGCGACGTGGGTTTGAACCCGAGACCTTCTGCATTGCAGTCTGTTGGTCTCCCCACTGAGCTATCGCTGCTACCAGTAAGCCAAAGGATATCAGGTTCAAAACAGGTTTATAAACGTATTAAAATTGCCATCGTCACAATCTCATAATATTACTTTCGCATAACATTCACTGTGGCGCCGTGCGCCTTATTCCGTATTTCTAAAGTTTACGCAATAACGTAAAAATATACAACACTTATGTTAATTGCTTTGATATCAGTTCCTGATGCAGTTTTGCGGTACATTAAATCCATGTTACGCAGAGCCGTGGCACAGATTATCTTTATAAGTATGGCTGGCAAGATACCAGGCAAAAAAAAATCTTGGGGCACTCTTTGGGGACTGCCGATAGAAGTGAAAACTTTAATCCTTGATCATAAACACTTCTTTATAAACCAAAAATAATTCAAAAATGGAAAGCGTTCAGTCACGATGACGCGAGTTCCATGATTTTTGTTCACCCAAGAAGTGTTCAACGCGCCTAAGGAAGTTTTCACTTCAACATTTACGCACAGAAGATTAACGCAAAAGAACGTAGTAAAACTGCAACTTATGTAATATAAGATGGAGTCAACGAAGACCCAGCGAACTGTTTCATAAGACCAGTCTAACTGAATAATTTTATTTGTGTCCTATAATTAGCTCTAAACCAAACGTTTAGTTTACAGACTTGCCAGTAAAATTTGTTATAATTACGATAAACAAATATCCAATATAGGTTGACCTCTCATTATTAAGATTTGCTACGTGCGTTGAGGCTAGTTTAGATTAGCTATTCTTTTACGTTAAAATCTGCTACTGCCTTTAATTCCCATAATATATTATTCTAAACGATGTGATAAAGTTAGGTACATAATAAAAAGCTTATTTATTTATATATAAATAGGACTACTAAGAATCATTATCGTAATTCTGCCAAATCCTTCATCGTAAACATTCATTTTAATATTCCTGGTGAACCCTTTTATTGCCTCTTTTAAATTAAATCTAACCGAAATGTATCTCCATATGTATATTGTTTATAGCTTATTATTTTTGTTATGCCACAATGCTTCTTGTACCTATTTTGTGATATTGCCAACATATAAACAACATACAAAATGTCACATTTATAATAGTAAATAATAATAGACAATGTTGCCATATACATCACATTGATTCTCTATCTTTTAACAATTTTGGCATTCATATATCGTCAACCGTCAACAATGTTGGTATCAACAACTATCCAGTCCACATGTATTATCGCCTGTTGTTTTAAACATAGCTGCATTGACATGGTACAAAGAATCGAGTACTTTTGTTCACTTCTGGGTATTGAGCACGAACACGCGAGTAAAGCCTTCGTTTTGTAACTTAGAACCTTGTGCCCAAGGTGTTATTGGATTTTTGTTTTAGAAGAAATGAGACCGGTAAACGTCAATAGAACTGCGTCCTATTATGTGGAATTTTGGGCAATTTGGATGTGATGACAGATTTGGTTTAGCTTTTTGAGAGATTTCTTTGAGCTGTCATATTTGTCTAATAATGTGTTTCCTACTCCTGTAGTAAACAGTTAGTAGAGTCAAATAGTAAAGCCAGCAATTTCGATCGCTATAATCAGAAACTGGCACGGTTCCTTGACGTCCTTAGAAAAATATAGAACTCAAGATTTGAAGAAGAAACGAATACGTTGTGGTTACATAGAATGGTTATGTGGAAGAAATGGCTCGAATCATTCAAATGCTTTTACAAATTTTGAATGTACGTAAGCTGCATCATTCGATATTATTAGCAACAAAATTATACTACAAGCGTCACAACCTTGTGATACTTTTTTGGCGGTGACTGTGGCTTTCAAAGCTTTGTCCTTAAGAATTCACTCTACAAGTTTTATCCTTATGACGCAGAAGGCGCTGTCTTACATAAATATAGAATGATATCCCAAAACCGTCAGACCTACGTCATGTAACACAGCTGAGTATATTTTCAGAAAATTTTAATAAATAAGTTACACAATTCTCCTGAACTTCATATGTATAATTTGGGAGCAATTAGAAATCAATTTCTCAGTATACGGGATTGTACGAAAAGCCTAACAGATGGAAATTAAAATTAAAATAACTTGTGTCATTTTCAAAGTAGCGGTTTATGCATACTACGTTGTTTACCTGCATAATTTGTAAAACTGTAACTGCCTCCGTGGCGCAGCGGTAGTGAATGCGCCTGCTGTGCATGCGGTCTCGAGTTCGAATCCCAGGTCGGGCCCAAAAAAGTTATTGGGTTTTCTGTTAAGAAATTTCAATAGTAGCCCGGAGTTAGGAAGTTGGCGGTGTAAGACACCCCGTACCTCAGAAAACACGTAAAGCCGTTAGTCTTGCGGTTGATCTCTTTCCGGTCGTATCGGATTACCGTCCCATCGGATCATGAGAGTTTAGGAACAGAGAGTGCAATTGTGTTTGCGCACACACTTGTGCACTAAAATATCTCCTGCGCAGATGGTCAGTCTCCGTTAAGACTGGCCGCCGTGACCGAAATTCGGGCTGGAGGACATTATTATTAATCTGTAAAAATTAAGCTGTAGACTCAGATGCGCTGAGATCTTGTCTTATTGGTTTACTCTTTCAGTATTAGCCACACGATTGGCACTTCTGATATTACAAAATCCATTGATCATATAAAACGCTTACCATCAGGCAAGCCTTTAATTCCTTTGCCATTCATGTGGTGTGAAAGCAACCTTTGTTTCCATCTAGTCTGTTTTCCTTTCAGAGATAAATAAAGGGGTCAATCTATTCAATAACTTCTATTTATATAATAATTGTCGTGTGAACGTATGATGTGTGGGAATGTGTGACGTATATGTTTATTATTTGCTCTTACATCGTCTTACTCGTGTCGCTAGTCTTACATTTCCCTCGGGTGATTTATTGCTTTCGTAATGACAAACTTGTTCAGTGATTGTTTGTTATTTGCGATACTTATTGACGGGGATAGTTTCCTTGTTTGTTGTATATTTATTCATTTCTTTGGTCTATTGCAAGCTGTTCTAAATCCAGTTTCTGTATAATATGTTGAGTCTAGCGAATTTTCCTAGAAGTAGGTAGAGACAACAAAACTGTTTATTATTTCGTTATATTGGTAAAAGTGGATAGTCTGTTTTGTTACGTGAATGTTTCAGACAATACTCTGCGTTCTAAAATAATGAAAAAGTATACCAACTATGAAGTAACGCCGACTCTATATAGATTCGTTAACTAATAGATAAAAGTAGTAGAGCATCGCTGATTTTAGCACGAATGGGCCGGCTCGACCGGGGAAGGACTACTCACAGAATATCGACGTGAAATAACAGTTTCCCTACTGTTGTGTTTCGTTCGGTGAGTGAGAATGCCGGAGGGCCAATCACCCTCTTTCCCCCTTCCCTTTCCTTCTCCTTCCCACTTCCTTTCCTAAAGGGTCGGCAACGCGCAAGTGATGCCTCTGGTGATGCAGGCGTCCATAGGCTACGGTGAACACTTATCATCAGGTGGGCCGTATGCTTGTTTGACACCTTAGATGTATATAAAAAAAAAACTAATATTTTTATCTAAGTAATCCTAGATACAAATATTAGTTTTTTTTTAATAATACTAAAACAAAGGCTCGTTCTTCTTTTAGAGATATGATTCAAATAACTAAGACCCATTTACATAAGGCCAATTCCTTGAGACAAGTGCTCTTCTCTTACTTATTGGAAGAGCAGCGATAGCTCAGTGGGGAGACCAACAGACTGCAATACAGAGGGTCTCAGGTTCGAACCCGCCGTCGAAGTGTCGCCGGTCTGCACTGACTGGCCCCCACATAAGATAAGATAGAGTGAAATTCCTTGCTAAACGAGGCCCCGGTGTGTTCCATCTCTTACAGTAACGAATCTCGTGTCTTGTTCTTTCGAAACAGCCTTTTCTTTTCGAGTCTCTAACATAACTTTCGTTTTCACACCGCGGTTATTTACCATCGTAATTCTCTATCCGCATCAAATCTCAACAATAATGCGCGTTTAATCTGAACACACACCGTGACAGAGAAAGATGATTGTCTTTGCCGAAATTATAACACCTTATATACTTAAACATTACAAAGGAATATAAACTGTATATACAGTTGCAGAAAGTACATTTTTGTTTGTTTTGCATCGAATTTACGCCCAGTTGCACATGATATTAGTAACTTCGCCTAGATTACCTAGAATGTTAGTAAAGTGAAAGTGATGACGTCATAACCTATCATCTGTTACAGCTACGCACAATGATAATTTTTTTATTATAACAGATTTTTGGTCCGTTTCAATAACTCGTTTGGCGTATAAATTGTTTGGATTTTTTATATGACTGACTGTATGTATGTGTGCGATTTTTTTATAACCTGTTGTTGAATAAGAGTAGAAATGTTTGTTACGCAATGTGTTCAAGTTATTTTTTTATATATGTTGCGTAATATTTCTAGAGCGTACGCTCTCTTATTTACATTTGATACAAAACAAAATTGTTCAGTGGTTGCCGAGGAGAGTGGAAGCAATAGATTTTAAATTAGCGATTGAATGCCATTAGATTACGTACACGACGAGAACCGATAACCGACTTGCAGGCCACTAAATGGTATCTATAGAAAAATATCTACGGGCACAGGGGTTGCGTTGTAAGCCTGAAAATGGCGCTGAAGTCCTTTTACAGAGAGAGCCATTGGTGATAGATAAATAATAATACAACTAGACCAGTCCATCGAACCAGTCCTTTCATCCTTATTTAATTAATACCATTACTTGAACTCTTCTTACATACACAAATTTACACACATTCACAATCACTCACACTCTGACACTCTCACACACACTCAGACACACAAACACACACACACACACACACATATTCAGTGTACTATTTATTTTTATAATAGTTAAATTCTAGGCGTAAGTCAATCGTATTCATTGATAGCTACGACACAGGCTGCGCCTAGTGTGGCTATCATAGTAAATGTAACATCTGTGTAACCTTAACTGAAATAAAAATGCTTATTAATGCTTATTAATGTTAGTAGAAATTTGCGTTACAAATTACTGGTATCCTTAACCCCTCTAATTAACCTAATAATAAACACGAGTAGAATTAGGTGTGGGTTCATACAGGTAGTATAATGGCTGGGATTCAAACCCACGACTTCACAATTGCAAGTCCATACCGGCGCTTGCTTCACAAAAAACGTAAGCGTCACGGCTCCAACACGGGTCTCAATTATAGTACAGTTTGTTTAAAAGAAATCTAATAATGGCCTATGTTATGTATTACGTATGTAATCGTTCAAGTTGTTAGCTTCTGTATATTTACAAACGTCCTTATCTTGCTAAACGTCAACACAACACGTAGGTATTTGTTTTTCCGTGTATGCCTAACATACATACACTGACTGCTGAGTATCCCCGAAGTGGTGAGCATAGTTTTATTACACTCATACATCGCCAGCTACAATTTAGGTCCTGTGTAGATATTTACACGGGAGTTTGTACGCGCTAATCTCAGGAATTACTGGTTCGTTTTGAAAAATTATTTTAGTGTTGGATAGCCTATATATTTAGGAAGGCTTTAGGCTATATTTCTGTATGCCGCTGAGACCTGGATATTGAGAGAGAGTGAGAAAAAGAAGATAGATGCTCTAGAAATGTGGTGTTAGAGGAGAATGCTTAAGATATCTTGGACCCAGCATAGAACCAACTTCTCCATTTTACAAGATCTAGGTATCGAGCAGCGCCTGTCTTCTATCGTACAAGCTCGAATTCTCACTTTCTTCGGGCACGTATCAAGACGTGGAGGTGTCTCCATAGAGCGCCTTGTGGTACAAGGAAACGTCGAGGGCAAACGAGCACGTGCTAGATCGCCTATGCGCTGGACCGACCAAGTTAAGGCAGCATTAGACAATGGTCCCTTGTATGAGTGCACCAGAGAGGCAAAGGTGCGTGAAGAGTGGCGACGGATTGTCAAGCATGCTACACAACCTTAATGATGACCACGACCACTCTGTCAAGAGTGAAACGACGTAGAAGAAGAAGAATAGGCTATATAACATCACGCTGTGACCCACGGGGGCGGCGCAGTACCGATAAACGCGTGTGAAACCGCGGGAACATCTAGTGAATTAATATAGAGAAATTTTAATGCTGCTAGCTTACTTAATACCTTAGTATCGACGAGTGTATATGTACGTAGTGATTAGAGCGGCTTAAGGAAGACATAATAATATGCGAAGGTCGTAACAGTTGGAAAGTCATAGTTATTGCCTTTTCTAAGGAACAGAAATCGAAATAGAAACGTGCATCTTTGTATGTATGTCTCATATGAAAGGCCTATAACCTGTACGATTATGCTGAGTTATTAATACTTACAACATTATAGCCATAATATATCACATATCACACAATGAGTTATTGTGTGGCTGTCGTAACGAATAAATGACAGCATCGGCAACTACCTCAAAAATGTCGCGTCATGCGCCATTAAGTGGGACTTTCACGATGTTTTGTAATATAAAGGCTTACTGCTTCATTGGTCTAGTGCAGAGGTTCCCAGACTTTCTTTCTCATAGACCACTTTCAAAATTTAGCTGGTGCCGGTGGACCCCCTGCAGTGAAACAAGTTAATGCTAGTAAAAATTTTGATCAAATCTCTACGGGCTGACCTTTTGTTTTTAGTAATTCTCTACCGAAAAATAGAAAAACCACTGGTATTGAATATGGAATATGCAAGTTTTTACAAATAACAATCGCTGAGCTTTTCGAACAGTCGGTGAAGTCAAGCCAACATTTTAGTTCTTCACTATCGAAAGCAAATAAATTTTCGTGGACCAATTCGCGCTTACGAATTGTGCACTTCCATTTTTTGTCACGCCAACGTAGACGCCCCTCAAGTCTCCTGTGTACCCCTGGGGGTCCACCTGGACGACTTTGGGAACTAATGGTGTAGTGGATAGTGTATATGGTGGATTACGAAATTCCAGGTTTGAAGCTTAGGTCAAGTCAGCAACAACATATGTTGCTAGTTTTCTGTTAAAAAACTTAGCAGCAGCTTGGATTTAGGAACTTGGCGATGTATCATGGCCATGTATCGGAAGGCAAAAGCAATAGATTACTGGTTATTTCTGTCTAATGATTCTCAGTAGCAACCCGAAGTTAAAAAGGTTCGTGATGTTTCATTTGCCCTTATGTCGAAAACCACGTAAAACGACGTTTGATGTTCTCGTACTCGTGCAGATCTAACCACGCCTGGCATCTAATATTACGATTGATTCTTGTCTGATTGGATTAAAAGAAGAATAGAGAGTGTACTTGGGCTTATCTCCGTTCAAGATGAACCGTCTTGTTCGAAATTAGGTCTGGAGGACATATGACATTATTACATTAAAGACCAGTTCCGTAAAATATAGCGTAGTCTAAGCAAAAGCGTAACCTGCAGATAATAATAATAATAATTATTATTATATTAATATTCTACCACATACACACAACACCATTTAGCCCAAACTAAACAGGGCTTGTACTATGGGTACTAGACAATGGATAAACATACATATTATATGCTTTTTTTTTTGTAAATACATACATAATATACATACAAACACCCAGACCAAGACAAACATCCATGTTCATGCACACAAATGTTTGTATTGGGCGGGAATCGAATCCGCGACCTCAAGCTTGGCAGTCAGTTACACTAACCACTACGCCATCGAGGCCGACAAATTTATATTCTTTTATTAATACAAATTAAATATAAGTCCAGATTGCAAAATCAGTAATGTTATCCCATGCGAGGCCGCGAATCATATATGCCGAAAACCCAAAATCACATGGACAATATACAACTAGCCACTTAAATCGTTAATTTAAGCAGATCTTTACTATTGATGTCTATATTTATCACGCTAAAGAAGTGCGTTAACCATTTTGTAATCTATACTAATATTATAAAGCTGCAGAGTTTGTTTGTTTGTTTGAACGCGCTAATATCAGAAACTACTGGTCCCAATTGAAAAATTATTTTAGTGTTGGATAGCTCATTTATCGAGGAAGGCTATAGGCTATGTAACATCACGCTACGATCCACGGGGGTGTCGCAGTAAGTATAAACGCGGGTAAAACCGCGGGCACATCTAGTTTACGATAACTATCAAGAAACGCCCAATATATCAAAATTACATACTTAAACATCACTTTTATTTGTTTTAAATTAACTTATCCAATCAATCAATATAGTAATCAAAATAAGTGGAAATTAATACTGATTTATAACACGTACATAAATTATATAATAACCATTATATTATATAACTGTCTATATGATTGACCTGTGCGCGATTGATCACACGTTGCATTTCGTACGGTAGAAGCAAACTAGTTATGAGCCGATTTTATTTGACCAAAATGTCTACTTCGTGAGATTTTGTACCCAATTCGCTTGAGCCGACATTTATGCTGATCATACTATGTACGAAATCAACAGTTCTTTTCGACGCAATCGGTTAAAACGTGGCTTAGATTTTAAGCTGAATCCTAAGCTACTATAATTAAAAAGCTCACACATGGGGCATTTGCATCACAGGGTGATAAAACCACATGAAAAAACCGGCCAAGTGCGAGTCGGAATCGCGCACGAAGGGTTCCGTACCATTATCTATAAAAACGGCAAAAAATCATGTCTGTTGTTGTTGTGGGAATTAATATTTGTTTTATTTTAATTTAATTATTAATTTTGAAAGTGAATATATAACTAAGTAAATATTCTGTAAATATTTCAAGCGCCTACCTGTTGCCGTTATCAATATCGAGCAAAAACGAGCAAAAAAATCACAGTTTGTTGTATGGGAGCCAAATATTTATTTTATTGTTTTTTTTAGTATTTGTTGTTATAGCGGCTACAGAAATACATCATCTGTGAAAATTTCAACTGTCTATCATGGTTCACGAGATACAGCCCAGACGGACAGGGGAGTCTTAGTAATAGGGTCGCGTTTTACCATTTGGGTACGAAACCCAAAAAAATACCTACGAGCAAGCAAACTCCCTATCTTTCATATATATGGACGTACTTTCTGAAAAACGTTCCAACCCACACGCGGGTCAAAATCGAGTTGTTATTAGCAAATTAGTCAGGGGGTAAGTTACTACATATTTACTACCTGGAAAAATTTGGTAGCTCTACTATCACTCTAAATATGAAATCATGACTTAGTAGCCCAACTCACATGTATGAAGAAGCAATACGAGATTGAACTTCAATCACGGTTATCTCAAAATGTTAACTTTGTGGGTTGGAACGTTTTTCAGAAAGTACGGCCATATGTAGAATAATTAGTCGGCCTCGATGGCGTAGTGGTTAGTGTAACCGACTGCCACGCCTAAGGTCGCGGGTTCGATTCCCGCACAAGTCAAGCATTTGTGTGCATGAACATGGATGTTTGTCTTGTTCTGGGTGTTTCTATGTATAATATGTATGTATTTACAAAAAAAAAGTATATAATATGTAATTATGTTTATCCATTGTCTAGTATCCATAGTACAAGCTCTACTTAGTTTGGGCTAGATGGTGTTGTGTGTATGTGATAGAATATTATTATTATTATTAATTATTTTGGATAGGGCAGTAAGAGCTAGCTAGGCTTCTTGGTGGCTTTTTACATTTTGTGTATATGTAGCTACCTACCTATATTTTCAATTGACACATCTCAAAATAACAACCAAAGAATTCCTTTTCAATTTAACGATCTATTTACAACAAGCTTCAATGAACCTATACGCCGAAACTATATTAAATAAATTAGCCGTCAAGGCTAATATATTCAACATGCGAAGGTTGAAGAAATAACATCGAGTATTTATGATAATATTCAAACAACACATTGAATAATATTCATAATTATGTAACTGACGTTGTCAAAACATCATATGGGAGTCATGACGAGAGTTGAATACTTATTAAACGTTTCACCAATATGCCACAAGGACTTAAAGTTAGAATAACGAAAAGAAAGTTGAGATGCCCTTTTAGTGTGGCGAATTAAGTTTGTGTTTGTGGTTACTACAGTGAGGGTCCAGATTTGGGTTAGAATATAAAAAGGTCAGTCATTTTATTATTTAACTAGTTGACCAGCGCAACTTCGTCTGCTTCATATAAGAGAATTTTCGCCGTTTTTGCAACATTTTTCATTGCTGCTCCGCTCCTATTGGTCGTAGCGTGATATTATATAGCTTATAGCCTTCCTCGATAAATGGGCTATCCAACACCAAAAGAATTTTTCAAATCGAACCAGTAGTTACTGAGATTAGCACGTTCAAACAAACAAACAAACTCTTCAGCTTTATAATATTAGTATAGATAAAGAAGATATACTGATATTATAAAGCTGAAGAGTTTGTTTGTTTGTTTGAACGCGCTAATCTCAGGAACTACTGGTTCGATTTGAAAAATTCTTTTGGTGTTGGATAGCCTATTTATCGAGGAAGGCTATAGGCTATATAATATTACGCTACGATCCATAGGCGCGGCGCAGTAACGATAAACGCGGGTGAAATCGCGGGAACATCTAGTCTTTAATAAAGGAAGCCCACATGGCGATTGAGCAACTTCTTGTCGTGTGCAATTAACTACATTTACAGTCTGCGTGTTGCTATTACGAGTTTCTGAAAAGAGAACATCTAAGAACTCTGGAAACTTGACACTGGACCACATGATAACTTGAATATATAAGCGCCATCTTATGCTGCTGCTGCTAAAGTTTATTTTTAATGGATTGTCCCATAGGGTTCACAGTCCTTTAAGGATCGTAGGAAATGGAAATCCGTAGTCTCTGCCTACCCCTCTGGGAAACAGGCGTGAATCTATGTATGTATGTATGTACAGTCCATTAAATATAAACTTTCATGTTCATACGGCTTTTATCGCGATTTACAATGTTTTCTGCTTATTATATATACATTTTACTCGGCGTTTCATTTAATTTTCAACAACTAAGTTGTTCGCCCAAAAGCCTTGAAGCGTTTTTCTTTATTGTTATTTATGTATTCCCTAACATCGCTTACTGAATTGATTAATTATAATTATATTAATTGGACAACGTTCCAACCCACAAGTTTCTGAAAAACGTTCCAACCCACACTGAGGTCAAAATCGAGTTGTTATTAGCAAATTAGTCAGGGGGTAAGTTACTATTTACTAGCTGGAAAAATTTGGTAGCTCTACTATCACTCTAAATATGAAATCATGACTTAGTAGCCCAACTCACATGTATGAAGAAGCAATACGGGATTGAACTTCAATCACGATTATCTCAAAATGTTAACTTTGTGGGTTGGAACGTTTTTCAGAAAGTACGTCCAATCATCGGTGTTAACGACTATTTACGCTGAAACATATGTAGTTTCTTAAGCTTATAGTTAGATAAATGTTTTCTGAATCTCAAGGTAATGGTACGTTCCATCTATAAAAATCTTCATTAAACACGAAAGCTTAAGGTCATAGGCAGTTTTCGATCCTTATGCGTAAAAGAGTTTTACCCACTCGCTTACACAAACTTCACCTTGACACAGTCCCGTATAAAGTGGTAAGTATAGCGATTGACTCCACTTTTATTGGTCATTATTTCCTTTCATATACTTCGATCATCTATCTATAAATGGCTCCATCGAATGGAAATTAGGCTTCGCTTCTATGAAACTTTTCTACCAACCAGCATCGATATGGTTTTTTTTTATATAACTAACGTGGCAAACAAGCATAGGCCCACCTGATGCATCACTTGCGCGTTGCCGACCCTTTAGGAAAGGAAGTAGGAAGGAGAAGGAGCGGGTGGGGGAACGGGGATGATTGGACCTCCGGCACTCTTACTCACCGAACGAAACACAACAGTAGGAATACTGCTATTTCACGTCGATATTCTGTGAGAGGATAGTCCTTTCACGGTCAAGCCGGCTAATTTATGCTGAAATCAGCGAGGCTCTACTGCTCAAGGTTGTAGAAAAGAAGGCTCTTTTTTCTATTTCGTCCTTTACACTGAAGATATACCTACGATTTTACGAGTGTAACAATCCGATTCCCTTAATCTGAATCACTGGTAGAACAAATTTATTTTTTCTACTTCGATCCAATGCTTGTGCAATTGAATGCTTGACATCAATCGTACTTGAAATGTTTTAAGTTTCAGCTCAAATTCACGCAGGTATTACGTATGCGATTTTAAACCATTGACACAATCAACTAACAAATATGATGACCTGTAAGGCCGCGCCATCCGTCCAGTCAAATATATTGTTAGTAAATAAAGCGAGAACTCGTACGATTCTTGCATCAATAAATATTTAGAAAATATGATTTTACGAGACCGCAAAGTTTGCAGTGTCACATTAGTCACGATTGCTTTGTTACAGCTTACAGCTGCCTTCATAAATGTCTTTGTACCACAATGTATTTTGCAGAATAGGTATAACCTTGACTTCTGAAATGGGTTTATTGTACCCGTTTACTCAAACACCTGACATTAGGATCTACTTGGTTCTTTATTACTAACGTGACCACGTGTCCTGCCTGAAAAAAAAGCGGTCACTTACTACACCAGATAATAATAATAATTGTTTATTTTTCCAAGAAACATGTACATACAATAATTACATTTGGTTACATTATTTTGGCTTAATCTCAATTGAGTGAGACATCTGTGTCCGAACTAGATAAAATAAATTATCTGTTTACATAATGCAGAGAAACTAAAACATAAAAAAGTAAAAGTGAAATATAAAACAAAAACACAATAATTAATAAAATAAAATAATGATAAAAAGTGTGTGGAGTAGTAGTGACCTCCCAATGCATGAAAGTGTATGTGTGTGTGTGTGTGTGTGTGTTTGGGTGTGGGTGTATGTGAGGGTGTGTGTTAGAGAAGGTGTTTAGTAGCAACTTTAATATTATATTTAATAACTTTTCTGTGTCATCATAAGTTAATTTGTGTAAGTATTCGAATAATGCATTTTTAAGATTTCTTTTAGTTAGTGGGTATATTTTAATCAGTTTATTTATCTTTATTAATAATATTATAAAGCTGAAGAGTTTGTGCGTTTGAACGCGCTAATCTCAGGAACTACTGGTTTGATTTGAAAAATTATTTTAATGTTGGATAGTCTATTTATCGAGGAAGGCTATAGGCTATATAACATCACGCTACGACCCACTGGCGCGGCGCAGTAACGATAAACGCGGGTGAAACCGTGGGAACATCTAGTTTTATTAAATAGATAAGGGCCCATAAAACAATAGTATTTATTTATGTATATGTGTTTAAATGTTGATCGAGGTACGACTGCGTGGGCTGTGTTTTTGCGTCTATTGGCTTGGTTAGACTTCTCGAAATTTGTATCAGCATGTTGTCTCAATATTGTGTACATAACAAATAACTGGCGGACCGAAAGTACTTTACAGGACTGGTAAAGATGATAAGTTGGATATGTATAAGGCCGAAAAGTACTTACCTTAAGCAAAGCTCTCTGAGATATTTCTAAAGGTTTTATGTACACCTCCCCAGACAGCGATGCATTATTGCGTGACAGGCTGTACAAGTCCTATATAGACTTGCCTGAATGCATTGCCTGTCCATGGTAAAAGGAGTCATTGTGATCCTATTGTAAGAGGAGTGTTCATTCAGGTCTCTCAGGATAGCACAGCATTTCCTTTCATCAGAAGAAAATAAAATTGCTCCAATTTGAGCGAAATACTAGCTGTAAAATGTCCGAAGGCTAACGATACCCTAAGGCTCGACCAGTGTCAGGATATTAGAGGGCACTGATTTCCCAATAACGACTGCCATAGATGTTCATGGCAGCCGGGACCGACGGCTAAACGTGCTCTCCGAGGCACGGAGCAGGCGATAATTGTCAATCAATACGCACATAATTTCGAAAAGTTATATAATTTCCGAAAGTCAGAGGTGCGCGATGTAGGTTCGAACCCGAGGCCCTTTGCATTGCAGTCTGTTGGTCTCCCCACTGAGCTATCGCTGCTCAGATATCGCATTATAGTCCATACAAACATAGAGACCAGAGAGGTAGAGACGAACAATTTCCATGCATACATATTTATTTAAATCTTAATATAAATATGTATGTTAAATTTACCGAAACGCAAAATATCAACAAGCTTGCACATTCTTGGCAATAAATACGGTCTTTAAAATAATACGATCGAGCACAGACTCGTCTTGCCTACAAATATAAGTATAAAATATTGGTAATGCATTCACGAACGAGTTTTGAATGCCAATGTATGACCCCATATTGAATAGACTCTGATTTATCATGTTTTAACCAAAACAATCCATCTGTCATAGCTGTCAAGGAGACGCTCCGTTTAAAAAATAACAGTTAGATCATATATGTATATTTATGTATACTTATATGTAAATTCACGCCACAAATTAGCAAGATATAGATGGTCGGTTTATCTTGCTAATTAGGATGATGTAACGTAAATACGTTAATACGCATAGACGCGTATAGCGGTTTCGGCTTAACTAATGTGGCAAACAAGCATACGGCCCGCCTGATGGTAAGTGGTCACCGTAGCCTATGTACGCCTGCGACACCAGAGGCATCACTTGCGCGGTGCCGACCCTTTAGGAAAGGAAGTGGGAAGGAGAAGGAGCGAGATAGGGGAAAAGGGGGTGATTGGGCCTCCAGCACTCTCACTCACCGAAGGAAACACAACAGTAGGAATACTGGTATTTCACGTCGATATTCTGTAGGAGGGTAATCCTTCCCCGGTCGAGCCGGCCCATTCATGCTGAAATCAGCGAGGCTCTACTACTCTAAAACTACGACTATTTCTCCTTTCGGATCCCAGGGCCAATAATACATTACAATGTTTGTTTTCGCGCGATATTTTAACGATTTATACGATTTACTCTAATTGCATAAATTGGTTCATTCATCTATCGATACACCGGCTTTACTTTCTTCTCTCAGCTTTAATATTTCACATAGATCTCGCAATCCTAACATATTTGCAATTCAAGCATATAAAAATAATACTTCATTTTATAATCCAATAGTAAGAATGTGCAGAGCTTATAATAAAATAGCACGTATAAATAAAGAGGTCGACAATTTTGGCATAAATTTCAATAAATATAAAAAGATGGTATCAGGTGTGCTTAGTTCTGAAAAGTTCCAAATCTAGTTACAATGTAAAATTACAGTTACAGTTATCAAGTAAAAACCTACTTACCATTATCGACTTGTATCCTACGCTAACGAATTTAAGATTTTAATAATGTTTTTGTTTTGCATGAGTAATCTGTTCTAATATGTACATGTTGTGTATACTACTTTAGGATTACTGTCCGGTTTATATAATATGTTCACTATTCTACTTACCATGTTAAGACTGTGATCTGTTTGTGTACCTATTATAAATAAATAAATAAATAAATAAATACGGTCATCTTTATTTATCTGATTTCTGTTCACACCCATATTATATCATCAGTTGTTAGCTCTTGCGTTCAGAGGCCGCGTTGAACGCTGACCCACGTCAGCTATAACATACAATAGGTAACTAACGCCGTATTTGGAAATTTGATTGATACGATAGATTGACGTTCACATCACGATATTTTTGGTTATTGTATAGATTTTTTTAATTTTTTATTTTGCTCGTCAAAATGACCCCTCTGCACCTGATGGTAAGCAGTCGTGTGGTCTAAGAGCAGTGGCCTCTACACCGCCCTCATAGCAGCAGAGGCGATGTTGAGGTCTCTACTTTGACGGCCTGAGAAGGTGCTTTTTTACGCCCCGCTTAAAGGACCCAGGATTGAAGGAAGAAGGAAACACGTGCCTTGGCAGAGAATTCCATGCCTTGATCGTTCGGCAGAGGTATGAGGACCCAAACTTGTTGGTACGCGCTCTAGTCGACTCTACTGTGTAAGGATGGCATCTGAGGCCAGCACGCGTTGTTCTGGATAGGAAAGGGGAGGGTAAATCTTAGTCTAATTGAAGATTCTTTCACTTTGATCACCTAGTTCAAATATTGAATACCAGCTACCTGCCCCGACTTCGCACGGGTAGTACAAAACCTTAACAAATTATACCCCTGACCCTTCCTTTTGATCATTCCCTTGTCTATTGGTGAAAACCGCATGAAAATCCGTTTAGTAGTTTTTGAGTTTATCCCGAACAGACAGATGCGGTGTAGTGATAATTACAGCTTATTACCACAATACGGGAGTTGCTGTACTTTTATGTAATGTTGTACTTTTGCCAGTGAAAACATCAGCTAATTAACATCAAAACAACGTCAACTACCCTGAAGGATTCACAATGGCGTGTTAAGTAGGAAAGTAAAATGAACAATAGTGCTCATTGTTCTGTAGTTCCCAGAGACCGTACTTGTAACAATACTTAATTAGAGTGAAAAGTTGTCATAGTAATGGTTGCTTGCCTTTTATGAATCAAATGAGAACAAGCATAGAATTATGTTTGAAATTTACTATAGCTACAGTAATACCCCGAACTTACGCGATACATGGGACTCGGCGATAGCCGCGTTAGTCGGTGTATAATTTCGCATATAAATTATATTTAATTGGGGACGGGAGCAATTTAGACGAAAAATATTTGATACAATTTTAGATTATGCTAATTTAAAATCGCCGGCTTTTATAAATCAAATGAGAACAAACGTAGAATGATCTTTGAAATTCACAGTACATCCTAAAAATTGGTCATTATTGGTCTCCAGGAAGTTAAATAATGTCGAGAAAAAGACAATTATTTGGTCCAAAGAAAATGCCCTGCAGCGTGCCTCTTTTTACATAATATTCTACCACATACACACAACACCATCTAGCGCAAACTAAGCAGAGCTTGTACTATGGGTACTAGACAATGGATAAACATACATATCGCACTCTTAACAAAACAGCGGCTTAACTCGAAATTTGTAAGTAAGTCAATTTAAACTCTAATTGAGTGACTATACTCCTAATATTATATTTGTGTTGAGAAATTGCAACAGAGTTCAAATTTGTTTAATCCAAAATTACTAGATTGGTATCTATTTTATTAAGAGTGCGATATATACTTTTTTTTGTAAATACGTTTGTTGGGCCATTAGACTCTCTTGCCTACGTTCATTTTTCGATGCTTTACGGTTAAAGGGTTAAGTGTCCAAATCATTTCGCATATTTTCCCAACCAGCCTCAACAACGGCCGGCTTAGAAATTGAAAGTTTTAGCAAATAATCAGAGACACGCTTGTTATTTTAGAGAAAATTACTGTCCATCTAAAGGGAAAGTGAAGTCATTTAAAAAGCACTTTAGGCTATTTTAGAAGCAATTTCGTGCAAAATGTAGTTTATTTTTATCTTGTTCCGTGAGATCGTCAACGTGTATAAAATAATATTAGCCTAGTTTCTAGCTGAGGAGAACAAAGAAAACGTTACTCCTTTTGACAATTAAGGCCCAACGTGATAACAGGGAAGCCTATAAACCTATTGAGTGGCAACAGCCCGCCGGCGTCCAGACACATTAGATTTTTATTATATCTGGTATTCCAAAAACACAGGTTAATCTTGCAGTTAACAATGTCACCCAGGCAACGCATGCCTGTCGTAAGAGTTCATTTAACCTGTCAGTTTGACTACATCGACTCAACGATAAAAGCACAACGTCTGGACGCCGGCGTCCATACGCCGTTGGACGTTTACCAATTATTGCTATTATGTGATATCTACCAATATCTCTGATTACTTTGGGATAGTTAAATGAAAGAGTTCTGGTTAATCACTGAAATAGTTTGGTTTATTAATTTCACACCAACATTACAATTTACAAATGCCTAACATACAGACTGCTTAGCTATCGGTCTACCTATCGTGCCCGGCGGGTGACGACTGGTGTAGCTCACATACATTATCCATTGCATTCTCTAACGTCAGCGAAACGCAATGTACATGCATGTGTCGCTACATGAACCTCCCCCTTTTTAAAAATGCATGTGCCGCTACATCAAACTCGCCCCTTTTTAAAATGCATGTGTCACTACAGACGAATTAAAGATGCCTTGGTCGATCGCCTGCATAATCCTGGGGTTAGAATTCTGTGGTTGTTTGCTAGCATGTCAAATAAAAAACTATAAAGCGTATTCTTTACCAGAGTTATTAAGGCGTAGTGAGACGAGGATATTACGGCGATTTAGACCAGTCAAGACAGATAACCCATGCCTTTTTGTATATACTCGCAAAATGGCTGCTGGCGTGGTTTCATTGGTTGCTTCAAGACGACAAGTATCTCACAAAAAAAGAAAGATAAATCTTTTATATTTATTCCGACACAGGACACACGATACGTTACCCCTGTGTTTTATGACCAAACAATCGCTTTACATAAAATAACTAACACATCCAGTAAACAAAAAAAAACAATTCTGCTTAAGAATGGGGTTCCGTAAAGCCATTGCAGGACTCTACCGAAAATATCTTCATCACAGCATTAGCTGGTCAAACAACCTCCAACCCTGACTTTCAGTTATTGGTCTCAAGGTTTTTCTAGATTATATTATGTAGATTTAGTTATTCATTCGAATGTCAAGAGTACACGAAGGAAACGGAATTAGTTGTAATTATTTCATTGAAATTAATTATTGTATTGGTTGCAGTTTCTTAAGTTTGACTTTGAACGTTGACCTTGGTGTTATGCAAAAGAATTCTGGTATGGACCTACCGGTTTGACTCAACCTTGTTGACTGACAGTGTTTATTGTATATGAATTAGATAATCAATATGTTTATTTTTTATTGATATGCATAATTTCAGTATTAACTTCTTATTCAACCGTGTGTGTAAAGAGAAATTCTGATGTAAAAGCTATTTTCACTATCACATGGCATAGCCTGCACAAAAAATCATTTTCAGGGTTAGTTCACTTAGTAGTGTAATGGTAAGGCCATTGGTTGATAATTTTTAAAATGGCGATCCGGTCTTTGTATTCCTAAGGTATAAACAAAATGTAGGGCTTAAAGAAAAGAACTCAAATGTTTTCGTTGGATCGCGTGAATGATATATTTTATGTTTCGTTTATTGGGCAGTAAATGCTTCCCATCGGCAGAGTCACATGGTTGTTTGTAATCTTATGCCGCGGACACACATTGGTTATATTTGCACCAATGTAGTTTATTGCGGCCAATACTCCAATGTGTGGGTCAGTCTTTGACTCAATGTGAACATTGCGTCCAATCTTCGTCCTGTGTCCAACACCGACGCGCAAAGAGTCGGTTTTTTCAACAAGTTCAAAGGCGAGGGGTATGGAAGTGGAGTGCGCGCAAGCAACTTGGACAGAATTTCGCGCGCGAGCCACACATTGGTCATTTTAATCATCCACCACCGCCTTTTCTTTCGTTGTTTTCTTGTACGATGGAAATAATAAGTATTATTATGTACCTAAATCATATGCGTAAGCCGCTAGTGCAAATAAGTTATCGTTCATAGGCCGCTCTGCGTAAACTGAACAACAAGGTCCGCGCTTGTCTATTTCCAGTGTATGGTGCAAAGTTGGTATTGAAGCCAATGTGTGGTACAGTAGTTTGATTCAATATTGGCCATTCCAAATTTCAGCCGAGCTTGGACGCAAAGTTGAATCCAATGTGTGGCCGCGGAATTAGTATAAAATTAAATTTTGTATAATGTATTAAAATATGGTTTCTCTCCCCAGGCGTCCAACAATGTCGTGCCTTACGACGGTCCTGTCCGCGCCAGATGAGCACATGCGCAGTCTTATGCAAGAGTCCCACAGAACAGCCGCCCGGACCACCGCATCATCCACATCCACCTAAAGAAACTGCTAGCACTGGTAAGAATATCGACATTCCATTCTCGCATATTTATCTCTTGTACAATAGCTCATTGTAATTATTAAAATAACAGTTTAAGTACGTGAAGCGAGCCTTTTTGAGTCTACTATGTGATAAGTGTTTCTGGAATATTGCTTTACGTACTTCGGTATAACATACTAGACATGTGCAGTACAACCTAGTGGCTAAGGCAATTTAGTCATTAATACAATTACATTAGAATTGCAGTCTATAACGACTTTGTGAGATTGACCTTTTTTACTCTAGTAAAACTATCTGTGACGCTTTTAGGACTTTTTTCATAGCTAGAACGTATAATACATCTTCATCTGTCTTACTTAGTTGACTTGTAGATCCTAATTTACATTGCTTTATGCCACTTCGTGTACTTTGTTCCACTATAATTATTTAAATTGCGACATACCGCGATAAATCCTTATATACCGATCTTTATATCCATAAATCTTTATGACCGATTTTGATGAAATTTTTCGTGTGTGTTCAAGTGGATTCGAGAATGGTTTAGATTTGGTTTTGTTTTTTTTTTCTTGTGTACAGGACAACGTATGTCGGGACAGCTAGTAAACTATAAAATCTTCAAACAGCATACCCTTGTTATGCAGTGTTCCGACCGCCGGCGAGAAAACGACTAACTATCGGCGATTTTCTCTCTCAAGAAACGCACAAATAATATACATTCCGTGTAAACGAAAGAGATGCATATTATATTAAAAGTTGCTCGCTGACTGTTCACACTGCCGGCGACAACTCGCTTTACTAGTTTTGTCGCTGAGCGACAAGAGCTTTCAAAAATAAACTCGCTCAGCGATACTCGTTCAGCGATGCTCGCTCGTCGCCGCGCGCAGGTTTGCACAGGACTGAGCGAACGCGGGCGAGTGGCGCGAGTAATCGCTCGTCGCACTTGCACACTCGCTTATAGCCCGACGACAAAACTATCGAAACTACACACTCGCTTCCCGCTGATCGTCAATTCGTTTATAGTTTCTAGTTTTACTCGTTTCTCGTTCATCGTTGGCGGTCGGACCACTGCCTTACGCTAATTGATTTTATCAATATGCCTGATAAAAGTCTCTTTCGGACATAAGCCTAGAATAATTTGAGCCACAACACAGTTCAGCTTCACAGCTTCCGTATCCAGCCTATCCTAGACAGCAGTTCAAGTTGTTGTTCACCATAACAACTACTTGAAGTGCTTGTTCAAAACAGTATATAAATACTGTTTTATGAATCTCATCTGTTCTGCGTGACTTGTGCCAAGATCGTCAACAAGTTCATCATTTAAGGATGCTCCTTCCATTTCTATAAGGTCTAATGAACAATTCTGTTTCAGCAGGTTCAACATCGGGCGGCAAGAAGTCAGGCTCAGGCAGTGGTGTCCTCACTTGCCCCAAGTGCGGTGACCCCTGCACTCACGTGGAGACCTTTGTCAGCAGCACCAGATTCGTTAAGTGCGACAAGTGCCACCACTTCTTCGTGGTCCTTAGTGAAGTGGACACTAAGAAGAGCATTAAGGACAATGCGGAAAATAAGTCTGGGTTCTACAGGTGAGTTGATGAGCTTGCTTGACTTTTTGACATTGGTAGCACTGTATGGGGGCTATCGAGCATACGCCGTCATGTTGGTAAGCGTCGATTAGATGGTCAGATTGTATTAGAGACTCTTTTATCATTTACTTTTACAAATTCTGTCAAGCAGTGAGTTATCACGGACGGAAGTGGGCTATTTTGAACGTTGTTTCTATGCATAGCTGAATGTTGTAAAATATTTAAATACTCACAATTCATGTGATTAAATTAGGTAATTAACTAAGAAACGATTAATTAACAAGTAGCGCTAATTGACTTGTGTGCTCTTGTCTTGTTAAGATTCCCATTTCGGTTCACATATTTGCATGATTTATTCACACGATGTTTGTATTTTTATGCTACCAGTTTATTGAAATTAGACTATTATATACGGATTTTATCGCGTTGTTTATTTGACACTTTATTACATAATTTAGAAACTGTTACACTACTATTACTAAATTATTTGAACTATTTATGTTTACACTTTCCCCGACGCGACGTTTCGGTTGCTTTTCAGCAGCAATGGTCACGAGGAGACTAAAGACTGGGAGAACAAAGGAGTTTAGTGTCAAATAAACAACACGATAAAATCTGTATAGTAGTTTAATTTCAATGAATAACATTCGCGTAAACAGAAGACACTACCAGTTTATGTAATGGATGCTATTAGTTAGCACTTCAAAATTCGGTTTACATATTAAAATATGTTTTAGATTTACATAGACAGAGGTGATGAGTAAATCTGTTTCTGGAGGCTGTATTATATCTGCTTGCATTTGTTTGTTCGAAGCTTCATCCGCATTTAATGCAGTTCGTTCGTGTCGTCATTTCCGTATATGATCCACCATATTTCCGGTACCACAAAGTTGGATAAAACTTGGCTTAGATCATTAAGCTTAACTGCGAAAACCGCACTAAAATTGGTTTATTGGTTTTTGCGTGATGTCTGAGAAAGGCAAACATTTTAAAATCATCGTTACATGTTGCCCCTTGTAAATAGTCAAACTGAATTCGTGTTCGAAATTATCTCCGACGAACATACAGCTTCACAGTTTTATTATAGTATATACATTATGCTATCAGCTGCGGATATAACCAATTTTTCAACACGTTTATTTAATTTTCTGTCCATCCTATTCTATTCAACTTCACGCTGTGGTGCACGGTTATTCACCTTCCTCATATTCTAAAAGGAAGACTACAATATGCTTATTAATTAAACTTCCTTTGAACAGTGGAGAAAATTTTACTCCATCCAAATCCTTCACACAATTGGCAAAACAAACATTGT
This sequence comes from Catocala sponsa, assembly GCA_963564715.1. NCBI lineage: Eukaryota > Metazoa > Arthropoda > Insecta > Lepidoptera > Erebidae > Catocala > Catocala sponsa. The sequence goes on along the minus strand of OY751340.1, from coordinate 24,839,641 downwards.
ATGCGGGAAACGCAACTGCAATACAATAATTTACCACCGTTTTAGCAGGATGACAGGTGCAAGGAGAAGAATACGATAAGCTGATTCATTAAATTTCCCTAGAACAGTTTTTTTTCTTTTTGTAAATTCTGCACCATGGCAATCTGTCCTAAAACAATAAGCCACTGAGTTGTCTGACTTCAGTCTGGTTTTTATGTTGTTTATTCTATGAGAGAGCTTTCGTTAGTAATCGTAGCTCTCGTCTCTCTACGCGAATCTTGTGCTAAGACTGGGGATGTCACATCTTCTCAGCCTCAAGTGCTGTTGTCTTCTTTTCCACTTAGTGCTTGTGCAAGCTCATTTTTGTGTTGTTCAAGTCTTTTTTTGTATCTTAGGCTATGCTGACTTATTTCTTGCTTTACTGTTCGTATTTTAAGATCTAGGTACATGTATTTGTTGCTTATGCTTTGAGGTATATTAAATATGTTTCTTAGTGCTTTGCTCTGAAATCTTTCTATAATTTCGATGTTGAACTAGAACAGTGAAGAAAATATTACTCTATCCAAATACTTCAAACAATAGGCAAACCATTAATAATAATAATAATAATAATATTCTACCACATACACACAACACCATCTAGCCCAAACTAAGCAGAGCTTGTACTATGGGTACTAGACAATGGATAAACATACATATATACTTTTTTTTTGTAAATACATACATATTATACATAGAAACACCCAGACCAAGACAAACATCCATGTTCATGCACACAAATGTTTGACTTGTGCGGGAATCGAACCCGCGACCTCAGGCGTGGCAGTCGGTTACACTAACCACTACGCTACCGAGGCCGACAATATTTATATTGCACTAGACAATCGCTTTTGCATTCAAAACATTAATTTACCACCGTTTAAGCGTCGACAGGTCCATTAACCACGCCCTGATTGACACTAATCGTGACTTTAAACGTCGTTTGAGTAATCATCACGATGGTCGCTCTAGTAAACGATGTTTCGGATTGGCCTTGTTGAATTCTTAATTGGGTATATCTAATTTGCGTGCTTGATTGCCGTGATTGTAAACCGTGTGATATTTTTTTGTGCTTATGCATCTATATTGACAGCATAGAGACTTGATGGGTCAGCAATGCGTAAATAATAATAATATATAGTGAATGAAGCCAGATAAGTGTGTCTGGATCGTAGCAAATGGAAATCCGTAGTCTCTGCCTACCCCTCTGGGAAACAGGCGTGAATCTACCTATGTATGTATATACTAGCTATTATGTTCATCTACTAGATTTTGCCCGCGACTTCGCTTGCGTAAATGTAGATTGTGCCAATTTTCTATCTCTCGAGAACGGTATGTTTTCTGGGTGTAAGCTACCCTACGTCCTTGTCTGTTCCCCTGACAACGTGTATGCGACATTTCATGATGATTGGTCGAGTAGTTAAGGCTTGAAAGTGTAACAAATAAACTCACATTCGCATTTATAATATTAGTTAGGGTGATTGCAATCAAATATACATAGTGCCTAATAGTATGCGGTTACAAAGTCCTATTAGATTTTTCTGTCAAGAAATTATTAGCAGCAGGGCTGTCACTTTTAATTAATGTTTATTAAATACTAGATGTTCCCGCGGTTTCACCCGCGTTTATCGTTACTGCGCCGCCCCCGTGGGTAGTAGCGTGATGTTCTGTGTACCGTTCCGTAAGGAGCCGACCATGACCACGCGTCTGAGCCGCGCGGCATGGTATCTCGCAGAGGTTTCGGCCGGCCTTGCACATCATAAATGCGCGCGCAGTACTTAATCATTATTTTGCTGCGTATGTTATTTTAAAACTGCGATATCTCCTAAGATATTCATTGAAATCGAATGATGTAAAGGGCAAAAGAGGAACAATTCTGTCATACATGATTTTTGCGAAACTTTAACTGTTCACGCAGCGCACGCAGCGGAAGCTCTTTAAAGGAAAAAAGCCCTCCGATTTTGAAACATTCTTCATTGGTGCTCCGCTCCTATTGATCTTAGCGTGATGATACATAGCCTATAGCCTTCCTCGATAAATGGGCTATCTAACACTGGAAGAATTTTTCAAATCGGACCAGTAGTACCTGAGATTAGCGCGTTCAAGCAAACAACCAAACAAACAAACAAACTCTTCAGCTTTATAATATTAGTATAGATATGTGTTCTCTTAAAAATTTACAATTATTTACTTGATATTGTGAAAGATTTCGTGTTTTTAGAAATAAAGTATGTTTTCTTCTTCTTACTACTGAATCTGGCAATGTGCTCGGTAGGCAACGATAGGCTCACCCCCCTATACATGGGACCTAAAATCTTAGTTTATGGGTGTAATGATAGACCTCTACCTACCCCTCCGGGGAAAGAATCCTAACACTATATCTGTACTAATATACCACGCGAGCACATTCGCGGACTGAGCATTAGAGTAATATGATTGGAGAGCTTGCAAGACTTCCTAAATCTTTTAGGAAGAAAGACCTCCTAATTCGTACATATATTTCCCATCCAAAGGTTTCATTGCAACTCATGCGCATACATATTTGATGTCGACAAATACGTATGCGCAAACATATTCTAGTCGTTACGCAAATGTTGATGAGAAACATACATACATTATGAACAATAGGACTGTGATTCACTAGATAAATCTATACTAATATTATAAAGCTAAAGAGTTTGTTTGTTTGTTTAAACTCGCTAATCTCAGGAATTACTGGTTCGAATTGAAAAATTATTTTAATGTTGGATAGCCCATTTATCGTGCCTGTGTATCTCTGGAGGATTAAGTTAGAGGTTTAGCCTTACCCACGTTTCGCAATTTTAAAGGATGCTTGCAGGCCTTATAAATAAGCCTCCATTGTCCGTCTGTCCGTTCATTTGCAGTAGACCGGTTTTTCAAATTTGAATTTGAATTTGAATTTCCACTGTTAGGGTGGTAAAAACAATACATATCTGTTAGTAAACAGACCCCGTAGCTGATGGATGTTTAAATGATCGAGAGTAACACAAGCGCGATACCATCTCTACAAATAAAATGGTCTTGTTTTGCAACCGCAACGATTAAAGTCTCTTGTTAAAAATATAGCACCTCCTTAAGAAATAAAATGAGGTTGTGATTGATCATCTGTGAGCTGGAGATCATTTCTCAGTCTGGTGGGCATCCCGGTATATTTATACTCACATCATGCCTTGTCTTGATTACATGTAAGTGGATGCTCCTATTTACCATACTGCTGCTTTAGAGGCTACCATCAAATTTTATTAAATGTTTGAGTATGTTCAGTAGTAAGTCATGGTGAAATGGTTGCAGCACCTTACAGTCATGATTTGTGAACAACATTTTATTGTAAACTTGGCGATTAAAAAGAGTGGCCATGAGTTTCTTGCTCGTTCTTCTCATGAGCCCTACATCCTTGCTTAGCTGAACGTGGCAGTAAATGTAAATTCACAGAAAATTTAGTGTAACTTTGATATTCATAAGTGTTACCTTGTAACCTAACTTGAATAAATTTATTTTTGAATTTGATTTTTGATTTCATCTTACAATCCACAGAATAAAGAGCGTCAGTAGTGTAATGTTGTAATCAGGAACTGCCTCATAGATTACAATAAGGCCCCCATGTCTATTTGAAATAAACGTATGTGACACAGCAATTTTTTATATAAGCTACATGTAATATATTATCTCTGCACGTATACTGAGACAGGATGTTTCATTACCAAAATCGGACGATAATGTTAAGGTGTTGTCACACAGTATGTGTCGGAACGTTGTCGGATCGTAGGCTTGTCTTTGCTTTCTTACGTTTCCTCACACATTTCCACATATTCTTCAGTATTATAAAGAATGTTTTAACTCATCTACCATTTGACTATTGAAGTGATGAATATTACTATGTTAATTTAGATCCAATAGGTATGTATATGTTGTCAAGACTATAATGTCTCTCAATATAAATATCCTTATTGTTTTAATAGTTGTAATTTGTTTTAATATAAAATAAAGGTATAGCCCTTTGTTTTGTAAATCACTTGTAATCTTGTCAGTTCCTCCATCTAAGTTAAAGTTATAACATGGAATTTGAGCATACAACACTTCGATCACAAATCGAATATCGTATTCATTGGGCTACCGTCGCCTATACTGTAACTTATCGCCACATTAAATGCTCAAATAAAAATCCCAGTAAGTTGGCTGTATTCTTACAATAGTGATGTCTCTGATGACTGATTAAATTCACACAATTTAGATAGTCCTCGTTGCTATCCTAATGTTCATTTTTAATTGATTTTATTTAAAGAGACAACCCTCGCTTTAAGAATAGTTAATATATCGCGGGTGACTTTACAAACATTCAAACAGAACCATTCGTGGATCACACAAATTTTTGTCCCGTGTATATTCACAGCTACAACACTCTGCGTAATGGCAGTATTCGTTCGGCGCATCGTTGACGTCAGTCGTTAGCGAATCGTCGCAATCCCGTCCCGTCCTTTAGTCTTCATAAAAATATCACTACATGAATTATTTATACAACAATTTACACGGTGACAAAGCAATAAACCCATCAATCAGTTGCCTCACCTCACAGTGCGAGGCTAATAAGTTCGTTGTACGTATGACTCAGTTTTATGCGAGAGGTCAACATTTAGACACGGTATTTGTCTTATCGAAGTCAATTTAACCGAGCGCGTTTGCCCGGCTTGATCCGAAAACGCTGTATCCACGAGATTGTGTATGACTGAGCTAATTTTCCCGTGTTGTATTGAGCTAGTCACTCGTACTTTAATATAAGCTCAAAAGTCCGACTTGCCCCTACATGCTAAATCTAGTTTAGATAATAGGTATAATATAGATGATTATATTCAATCTAGTAAGTAGTGCGATAGCTCAGTGGGGAGACCAACAGACTGTAGTGCAGAGGGTCTCGGGTTCGAACCCACCCAGAAGTGAAAACTTTAATCCTTGATCATAAATACTTCTTTATAAACCAAAAATAATTGAAAAATGGATAGCGTTCGGTGACGATGACGCGAGTTCCATGATTTTTGTTCATCCAAGAAGTGCTCAATGGGCCTACAGAAGCTTCACTTCAAAAAAAATTGTGTGATATTGTATTGTCTTCTGTTTACGCGAATGTTATTCATTGAAATTAAACTACTATATACGGATTTCATCGCGTTGTTTATTTGACACTTTATTACAAAATTTTGAAAACTGTTACACTACTATTACTATGAATTAGTAAAGTTTCATAGTAATAGTAGTGTAACAGTTTTCAAAATTTTGTAATACAGTGTCAAATAAACAACGCGATGAAATCCGTATATAGTAGTTTAATTTTAAAAAATTGTGTAATTAAAAAAAATACCCAAGTTACTCCCAAACAGGTGCTCCAATTACTCCCAAAAGTGCTAGTTTCAATGTTTGTTAAATTATTTCGTATACAGGAATCATTCCTAGTGCGATGCGCTATTTTGAGAAAGAAATATGAACCGTAAAGAGACCTAGGAAGTATATCGGTCTTCTCTTATATTAAACCCCTGGGAATAGCGGTATCTGTAATTTCTCTCCGATTTTTAAAGTCCCAAACATTTTTCAAGATCTACGTAACGAAGAGGTGAATTTTATCACAAAATACACAGCACAGTCCACTACTATCAAACAATACGATCGCCTTGGCAACAGATATGCTACGCACAAGCTGTAAAGGTCTTTGTACCACATTTGTAAAGAAAACGTAAATAAAAACAAATTGTATGTAAATTCGTTCGACGGACGTGACACTGATACCGTTTTTCTCATTCACTCGTTTTTAGGCTGTGTCGGGAAAGAATGAAGCAATTCTCTTGTGGCGAACGATGAAGAGAATCGGTGGCTACTTATGTTTTGCTTTGACTTTCAACAATCAATCAAAAATAGGTACTTATACATAACAATACCGGTCCCAATAGGACACGTCTAATATTCTATTAAGTATGCATCACAAGCAGCGATAGCTTAGTGGGGAGACCAACAGACTGCATTGCAGAGAGTCTCGGGTTCGAACCCACGTCGCGCACCTCTGACTTTCGAAAGTTATATGACTTTTCGAAATTATGTGCGTATTGATTGACAATTATCGCCTGCTCCGTGCCTCAGAGAGTGCATTAAGCCGTTGGTCCCGGCTGCCATGAGCATCTATGGCAGTCGTTATTGGGAGAGTGTCGACACAAAAGATCCCACTGGGTCGCAGTGTCGCCGGTCTGCACTGACTGGCCCCCCACGAGTTTTTTTTTATTAACTTCCATTGCCAATTGTCTGCAGTCTTAAGTATTCAATGAACAAACCATATATTACGATTATCGGTATTTTTATCCTCGTTACAATGTCACATTGAATCTAAAAACAATAATTTTGGCAACGCCCTCTTTAAGCCAATGACCTAATGACATTGTAAATAACATAGGTATTTTGTATTCATTATGAAAATGGCTGAAGACAAGGTCAACTTTTATTTACTTTAGTTGGTATTACGCATGGCGTCGGTATTTTCAAACTGTTTAAATATTTCTGACAAATTGAAGCTAGTTAAATTTGCCAGAAATTGTATTTGATGACTAGCTGTTACCTGCGACTTCGTCCGCGTAGATTTTAACTAAAAAGTGTTTGTCTCCGCGGGGCCCTATTTTTTTCTAAAATCAAAGTAGCATAAGTTACACCTTATAACATCAGCTATCTGCCAGTGAAAGTCCTTTCAAAATCGGTTTAGCCGTTTCGGAGATTAGCCGGAACAAACAGACAGACAGACAAAAATTTTAAAAATAGATGCTTTCGTATAGGTACCTTATATACTTTCATATGCATTAGATAAAAAGCTGTTATTTTGACATTACAAACAGACACTTCAATTTTATTTATTTGTATAGATTAAAGCATTTGCTGCTAGATACTAACTTGGTACATACTGCATACATCGATTGGGTAGTTCCGCAGTTCAGGACCAGTGTGAGAAATTGTTGAACACTCTGGACTTGTCTATACAAGGTTGATTAAACAATGAGGCTTTATTTCTATATACATATAGTATGTACCACATACAAGCTCTACACCAAATTTCAGTTCAATAGGAGCAGTAGTTTATCGACAATAGATTTTAGTTTTTGCTAAACTGCAACGGGTTTTATCTGCCCTAACAGCTGACCAAGAGTCTAAGCAAAGGTATCTAAGGTCATGCATCTTAAGCGACAAAAATGTAGGAGACTTTGGCGCTGTGATACTTAGTATGCATTATTACTGTAGCCAACAATCACGCCAAAGTAAGTCTTAATCTTAGCGCAATAAGAACGAAAACACACGCATATGTTATGCTTGTGTTTTCACCACTAGTTTAAACCATTAGTTTGTAACACAAACAAGAAAGTAATAAATCAACCCGTGACAACAATGAAACAAAGAAAGAAAAACAACAATGAAACAATGACAGACAACAGATGTTTATAGAATATGGTGTTTGCGTATTAAATTGATTTAATTTGTTTGAAAAAGTGTTTTTCAGTTTTTATCTTTATCAATTTTTAACCGTTTCGAATTAACACTGAGCCCATATGGAATACTCTGTCCAATTTAATGCCGATGGATCATAGCAACCTTGTATAATAGCCCAAAACGATAGAATTCATCATCGTTGCTTACTGCACTTCGGCAATCGTTCGCATCAATCAGCAATCATCGGTAGGGCACTTTCTGCATTATCTCTTTCTGATACTATAACCATGATAGGTAGGTATCTACTATACTATCGATACTTAATACTAGCTGTCCCGACAGACGTCCTGTACAAAAAAAAAAAGCATATCTAAACCATCCTCGAATCCACTTGAACACACACAATAAGTTTCATTGAAATCGGTCCAGCCGTTTAGGAGGAGTTCACTGTCAACACAAGTACAGAAGAATTATGGTGTCCCCTTCTTTGCCCGAATTTTATTTGCCCTAATATCATTTGCCGTAATAGTCTACAGCCATAATATTGTATGACGTAATATTCATTTGCCCTACTCTTATTTGCTATATTAGTCACGTGCTAGAAGCTTTGTTTCCCATAAAGTCACTTACCATAACATCATTTGTCATAATCATTGTAAGCCCTAATTATCACATGCCATAACATCATTTGCCATCGACATTGGGTGTGTAACGGTTGTTATATCAGGAGAAACTGGATGCAATCGGGACTTTAGGGCACCCCGACTCAGATAGGTTAGGTTAGACGGGGATGGCGGGGTCTATTCGCTCGCTTGGCTCGCTCAAACGACCCCGCCATCCCCTTCGTGGTTATTTTTTTATAAACCACCCAGAAGTAGTTTGGTTAGGTTAGGTTAGAACTGTGACCATTAAACTTAAAAGAGAATGTCTAATAATTATTATGGCAATTAAAAATATGAAAAACAATACGTATGGCACTCGTATCTTATGGTATCTAAGTTTCGGGCAATTAAAAGTATGTCATATGTCTTTTAGGGCAAACAAAACATTCGGGCAAATGAAATTCGGGAATATGATGATTATGGTATATAATCTTCGGGTAAACAATAGACAACCAAGAATTATATATATAAAGATTATAAAGCTGAAGAGTTTGTTTGTTTGTTTCTTTGAACGCGCTAATCTCAGGAACTACGGGTTCGATTTGAAAAATTAGTTTAGTGTTGGATAGCCTATCTATCGAAGAATGCTATAGGCTATATAACATCACGCTACGACCCACTAGAGCGGCGCGGTAACGATAAACGCGGGTGAAGCCGCGGGCACATCTAGTGATCAATATGGAGCTTTGAGTGCACTGATTGCGTAGCGGTTTAAGCGGTCGTCTCGCCACTAGCACTGCACTGAGTGTTGTGGGTTCGAAGCCCACATTAAACAAAAATTTGTGATCCACAAATAGTTGTTACGGGTCTGGATGTTCATTATATCCGTTGTTTGTATGTTTGTAAAGTCACTCGCTACACAGGACTTATTCCTAATGCGAAAGTAGTCTTAAAATGAAAGAGAAAGTGGTCCACTCACTAGTACCGTAGTAGTAGTAGAGCCTCGCTGATTTCAGCATGAATGGGCCGGCTCGACTGGGGAAGGACTACCCTCTCACAGAATATCGTCGTGAAATAACAACAGTATTCCTACTGTTGTGTTTCGTTCGGTGAGTTAGAATGCCGGAGGCCCAATAAATAGACTATCCAACACTAAAAGAATTTTTCAAATCGAACCAGTAGTTCCTGAGATTAGCGCGTTCAAACAAACTCTTCAGCTTTATAATATTAGTATAGATTATAGGCAGCCTAGCTATACTTTTGGTAATCCCTTCAAAACCATTAGCAAGCTGGTTGCTACTTTCCATCACTAGCCCGTCAGCCATTGCTAAAGGAAACTTATGACAGGTTCCCAAAAAAAAAAACCTATCTATTAAACTTAACAATTAACAGTATTTACATCTCGAAGAAGAACAAGTAAAGTATGTTATTGAAATTAATTCAATGATATTCAGTATATCAATAAACAATACATCTCTTATTCGAATTCGATTTAACATAACCAAATAAGTATAAATGACTACCTATGAAATACGTCAACACGTTTAATTTGCGTCAATACGACGAAAATGTTCAACCTTCTGTAAAATATTTGACTACTTCATTATTTTTTTCCATAGCGCTTACGTAAGGCAAGTGAATATACGGCATAAAGATATAATCGATGAATATGCAGCCATTAAATTGCATTACTACAGGTAGGTAATGTGAACATTGCAATAAAGTATGGGAAACGGTGTCGCTAAAATACATATATCGCTATAAAATACAGCAACGAACGATAATTTACAAAATCATTCGACTTATTTCCGAATAACTCGAATGATTTTGTGAAACACTATACATAAGTATGTACTATGAATACTTGTATTCGAATGCAACTATGCACATTACTAACGGAAATCAGTGTCGTTTATAGAATACGACTGTCGGCGATGTGCACAGTGGTATTCGAATATGTTAACAACACTATTCGAATGTGCTAGCAGCGATAGCTCAGTGGGGAGACCCACGTCGCGCACCTCTGACTTTCGGCAGTTATATGACTTTTCGAAATTATGTGCGTATTGATTGAAAATTATCGCCTGCTCCGTGCTTCGGAGAGCACGTTAAGCCGTGGGTCCCGGCTGCCATGAAAATCTATGGCAGTCGTTATTCGGAAATCAGTGCCCTCTGATATCCTGAAACTAGTCTAGCCTTAAGGTATTGTTAGCCTTCGGGTTGCGGAGGTCAGATGGCAGTCGCTCCGTGTAAAAACTGATATCCAGTCAAATCCGGTTACACTAGAAAGCCGACCCCAAGTGACTTGGGAATAATAAAGGGAGAAGAAGAACAACACTATCTCTACATATTATAAAATAAAGTCCCCCGCCGCGTCTGTCTGTCTGTTCGCCATAAACTCAAAAACTACTGAACGGATTTTCATGCGGTTTTCTCCAATAGACAGAGTGATCCATTAGGAAGGTTTAGGTGTATAATTTGTTAAGGTTACCCGTGCGTAGCCGGGGCGGGTCGCTTGTATACCTATAAGTGTTTACGCTGTGTACATAGACCATGTTCGATAGGCATAGCGTTTGTATTCGAATATAGCTATGCGTATTACTAACGGAAAGAAGCATCGCCAATAATTGCGATGTAGTATTCTTTATTCGTAGGGTCGATTGTTCAATCATCAAATATTACATAAAATAAGCTTATAATAATAAAAAAATAAATTGGGGCAATCTTTAGGGACTGCCGATAGAAGTGAAACTTTAATCCTTGATCATAAATAAACACTTCTTTATAAACAAAACAAAAAAAAGGGGGTGGGTCGGATTCCTGATACTCTCTTAAGGGTCATTATTTAATTTACATATTTTATATCATTTAGCTTGTTATTGGCGTTTATTTATTGTATTTATATAAGTACTTGTATGTAGCTGTAAGCTCCCTTAATAAAACAAAAAACAAAACAAAAAAAATAAAAATCAAGGGGGTCAAAATTCGTTATTATTTGCGTACGACGCACCATTTCTGAGATATTGTTAATATTCTAAAATAATTCAAAAATAGAAAGCGTGGAAGCGTGACGATGACGCGAGTTTTATGATTTTTGTTCACCCAAGAAGTGCTCAACGCGCCTAAAGAAGTTTTCACTTCAAGAACTTTATTTTCTAAGCACAGGTTTACAGATATATTTACAGTATTACTTAGTTAATCCGTAACTGCGTAATACATTTAGTTATTTGACAGATTTCCTAATGGAGAAGTTGATCATTTGATTTCATAAGCAAATTTATCACACGATTAAATAATTGAAATTATGTAAAATTAAATTAAATGATGTCAGTATTCAGATAGGTTTTATTGCTAAAAGCATACAGGTAACCTTAAAATTGACTTATAAGGCAATTTAAATACAATTTGCTATGCAAAACAGCAAAATTGATATTAAAAATTTTGTTAAATTAAATTAAGTCGATATTGCCTAATATCTACTATAAACGCATTTTTATTCGCATTCAAGGATATCATTGGGTATACTATTATACAAAATTATGTAGCAATTTATTCGTGATAGTTTTTTGGATGCAGCAATAAAGGCAATATCATATTTGTAAATATATTTAGGAGACTGTTCTTAACTTCTTGAGATATTTTGATCAACAGATAAAAAAATAAATCAAATGGGACTGTCATTTTAATGCCCGTTTTCAGTAAAATTGTAATTTCACTTGACAAAATGTAGGTTAGGTTAAGTACCCCGTGATATCATTTGGTATGGCAACCGATTGATAAAAAAAAATTTCAATACCTACAGAGCGACGTTGTAAATAGTTTTTAAAAGCTCGATATTTTCTCTTCTTAGGATTTTAAGATCCAATTTGACTAAGATTATTTGTAACAGTACCTTGTGGCCTCACCTGAATCGAATGATCGACGTCGCAGGAGTATATCCGGATAGTTAGGTCACATCTCGTACATATCAAGACAGTGGGAATTACAAATTCATTCAAAGGTCTATCGACATTGTGCCTCAGAATACCGCACGCAAATACATCGTGACTGTCCGGAACTTGTAAGGTTCAGTGAAAATAAGGCTTTATATTGTTCTTTTATTAGTAAAATAAATACATACATGTTAACTTTTCATATAATGTTGAGAACCGCTGTTCTTAAAACAATAAAGTGACAAAAGTATGACTTTCTTTAAAAGTAGTTCACGGTATGCACGCTTGTAATCCGAGTTCTGACATGTTTCTGTCACTTTCATTTTCTTTGTTTTGAAAAAGGACGTGAAACGAAACGGTTGGCAGATACTAATGTGTCGCTCGAAAGGACGCGCTTTCACGGATGCTCGTAAAAAAGCTACTTTGATTTCGTAAGGAATATGATTTTATGTTTTCCTGTTTGGGTGAATCGTTTGGCGATTTCTTTTCTTTTAGTCGCTTTTGGTTAATCTATACAAATAAATAAAATTGAAGTGTTTGTTTGTAATGTCAAAATAACAGCTTTTTATCTAATGCATATGAAAGTATATAAGGAATCTATACGAAAACATCTATTTTTAAAATTGTTGTCTGTCTGTCTGTTTGTTCCGGGTAATCTCCGAAACAGCTGAACCGATTTTGACGGGACTTTCACTGGCAGATAGCTGATGTTATAAGGAGTAATAAAGGCTAATTTAATTTTAGAAAAAAATAGGGCCCCGCGGAGACAAACACTTTTTAGTTAAAATCTACGCGGACGAAGTCGCAGGTAACAGCTAGTGTAAAATAAATATGATTGTGCATTGACGATTATCTGGTCTTGTAATGAGTCTGTGTATCGCTACTTGTTCGTTTTTGCGACATCGAAGGGGACCATACGATTTAGTCGCTGTTCTGGTACCGGACTAGACTAAAAATACTCTAGGCGGGAGATGCTAGTCCCCTAGGAAGGAGTATGATAAACCTATTTAGCGCAGGCACATAATACAATTTTGTCTGCAATCTTCTGTATAATGTAGATACAGCCATTCCTGGTTTACTCCAGTTTAAGCAATTTTTAAGTATCCGAAGAATTCTTTACCTCCTTGTGTATGTCTTAATCATGATTAATCATGCAAACCAATTCTTAGTAAAAGCATAGAGATAGCAAGAGGTTAGTCCTTTGTAGAGTTGGACCAGATATTTGACTTAGGTTGCACTTCGGTCTTATACTGGGTGTAAGGGACGGTGTACCGAAAACTGAAATAGTAGATTCAGACCATTATTCTGAATTAAAAATCGTTTGAATTGTTTTCAACAATCACAATTGCTTTTCTGCAATTTTTCATTTTTCTGCCTGTCACATTTTTCTACAATACAGCAATGTAATTAAATGGTCGTGATTTAAATAGATCAGCTGTTTATATGCGCGCGGAGCGCAGACTTAATTCGTCGAGTGCGATGTATTGGTAGCAATCCATTGCGTGCCGCGTAATAATGTTAATCTACGTAACATTTTAATCTTGCGTTTTTTTATTAATTGAAGTTTGCGTCGTGATAAGTACTTATAGAAAGACGTCTTGCTAAAGTTTTCGGTGCGCCGTCCCTTACAACCAGTATACACGTACGTGATCGGTCTGCATGTTGACGTCATATGCAGTATAAACAAATATCTCGCATGTGTACACGTTGGTCGGTCAATTATGCAGGCGATAATGAAATGTTCAAGTGTTTTAGCGGATCAAACTAGATGATCTTTGTATATATAAATATTTAATGTATAATGTACAAACATGACATAATTTAATTATTATTATTAACAATTTTCTATTTTAATCATTCTAATTTCATAATTTGTATTTATATAATAAAAGAACTTCAGTAATAATATAATTCTCCTAGAATAGACTGTAAATTATAAAATTATATAATAAGACGTTTTTGCACACCATTGCATTGTTATGGTAGAATGTACAGAACCATTATTGTTATTATTGACATCTGTTGTATGTACTACATTCTGGCAAATAAATGAATCTGAATCTGAATATATTCTTGTTACATAGGTAATGCATGTGTCACGTCTCGAAGTGGTCTTCTAAAACTGTATGGTTATACATTTTTATATTTGTACATCGATAAAAGTTTGTTTAAAAATTTGGTATTCCGTAGAAAATTACCGGTAAAGTACCATTCAACTATCTTTCTTGTAAGAACCGGGCGTAACAATAGGAAGCACCTAGTGCGGTATGCTCGATAAAATTGTCGAAGGCGCAGTAAGTTACGGTTTTTGTTCCGTTTCTTGCTATCTTTAAAGCGTTTTCCCTAAGATCGACAAAGCGGGAGTGATCCTGGTTTTGCAAACGATCGTAAGTCACGGCAATCTATCACACAAGGTTGTACGCCACTTGACCTTGACCAAGACCATCTTGACCAAATAAAAAAAATTATATTCAGCTGAATCGAAATACATTTTACTCCACCAAATGACTTATTCTATTCTATCACATATGCAATAGTCTCTTACTCCTGCCGTGGCTAGTGTCTCGGTAAGTGTCTCATCTCACTAAAACTCGAAGAGCCTCTGCATGTTGAACCCATATCCCCGTGTAAGCTACCCAAAGGGCCGGGTATTTTCCTAACGTATTAGGGAAATAACCGTGAAAGAGAAACAAATAATATTCTATCACATACACACAACACCATCTAGCCCAAACTAAGCAGAGCCTTGTACTATGGGTACTAGGCAATGGATAAACATACATATATATATAATATATTTTTTGTAAATACATACATACACCCAGACCAAGACAAATATCCACGTTCATGCACACAAATGTTTGACTTGTGCGGGAATCGAATCCGCGACCTCAGGCGTGGCAGTCGGTTACACTAACCATTACGCCATCGAGGCCGTCATTGCGATTACTCATCGTATTAAAACCCGAATACTCAGCCAAATCTGTATATTTACAGCCATCGCAAATCACTTCCGCTTAATCTAACTATACCTAAGGACAAGGGTGGCATAAAGTCACATGCTACGTATACAGAACAAACTAATCTCTGTTCCTTGAAGTTTGAAATCAAGTGTCAGTGTTATGTAATCGGGCGTGTATAGTGGTGTGTTGTCGGTGTGTTTGTATTTTTGTGGTTACTTTTCTTTAAAGTGATAGAAATACTTGTGTACATCATGGATGGGTATGTAAAGCACAATTTTTAATTCTTAAAATGTGTATTTGATAATGGTTTGTGTTAGTAAAACTAACTTCTTCAAACATCCTTCGATGTTTTCGCGCCATTTTTGAAGTGAAAACTTTTTTAGTGGCGTTGTACACTTTTTTGTGATGGGTAAAAAATGTTAATCTCGCGTCAGGACACGTGACCTGATCGAAAATTCGTAAGACGGAGGGAGAATTATCATGTTTGTGTACGATAGCGCAATAAATGAATATTGTATTTTACCACATAAATTATAGTACTTTTATACTGATAATTAAAGCAATTCGTGCAAAATTATTCCCTAACCATTCCAAAATATAAAAAATGCACAACGTTAATATTCAAGTTTTAACTTCTGCCGGTACTCCCGGAGTGCAACCCGTTGATTTTTTTAATTATAACTACTTATGTACAATCATCTAGGCAAAATTAGCTCACCCTGGTTTCAACTTAGATTTAATAATATATTTCAAGGCAACGCTTTGCTATTCTGGTTGAGTAAGATTGCTTATTTCATGCCGATTCTAACGATACTAGCGGTCGCCTAGTGCTCGAAATTCGAGCAAAGTTTGCCTGTATCCTGATATATGTCATTATATATTGACATAATATGTAACCATAGTTACGCGCTTCGACTGCGTGTGTCAAATGCATGGTTGTGTGCGTGTATTGTTTTTTCATTAATTTAATGTATTTGTAATGCATGTTTTATATAAATATTAGCATTCACCCCTTCTTCTCCATTTAAACTTTAACTGTGCCAAATTTCATACTCCTCCGTCCGCGCAATTTACGTAAAAAGGGGTACAAAGGTTTTGCTTCACGTATTAATTATAGATAATGTTTATAGACAGTTCCTATACAAAAGTTTCGAGATATCCTCGTTTTAATCATCTGCATCGCTATCCACTACCCGGAAGTACCGCGACAGTTGACGCAATTCGCGAAAAAATTCTGCGATAGCTGAGTGGCTAATGATGATGATGATGTAATAAAGACATATAATAATTTTCCGTCATGCAGTTTTAACAGTAATTATATAAGTGCAGCACGTGGCGACCTTAATAGAGTTTAGTTATTACTACATAGCAATAAAATACTACGTTGCCATCTGATAACGGGTCATGACATTGGATTAGCTCATTGTATGACCATGCGTAGGCTTTAGTGGTATAAATCACTACCAAGTAAACTATACTCCATTAAATATAGCTTGGGTCCATTGACACTATTGGTGCACTTCTATAATTTTTTTCCGTAATGTTCTGTTGTGTCCCACTGCTGGGCAAAAGGCTCTCCCTTACTTCCAAACCACTGTTCGAAGATTCCCTGTCAGTCTCTTTCGAAGACGTCCAAGTCATCTCACCATCTCCGTTTAGGCCAGCCCCGTCGTCGTCGACTGTCTTTTGGCACCCAATTGGTCACAATTTGTAACTACCTCTCTCGACGCAGTCTCTCTCTTTTATCAATAAAGTGTGATATTGTTTTTTGGCATTTTATACTGTCAGACTATACGAAATTTCATGGGCGTGATAAGGATGACATCTGTCACAGGACCAATCCCATATTTTACGGTGTATATTACGCGGACCTCGCTCATATTATGTATTAACGCGATATCTTATCTTATGTGGGGGCCAGTCGGTGCAGACCGGCGACACTTCGACCCAGTGGGATCTTTTGTGTCGACACTCTCCCAATAACGACTGCCATAGATGTTCATGGCAGCCGGGACCGACGGCTTAACGTGCTCTCCGAGGCACGGAGCAGTCGATAATTGTCAATCAATACATACGCACATAATTTCGAAAAGTCATATAACTTCCGAAAGTCAGGTGCGCGACGTGGGTTCGAACCCAAGACCCTCTGCATTGCAGTCTGTTGGTCTCCCCACTGAGCTATCGCTGCTGCTTAACGCGATATATACCTATCATCAAAGAACTTAAATACTACGTTTAAATATAGTCCCCTTTCTGGACGTTAGTTGTCGCCTGACACACAATGCCAATATAAGACATCTGAATTATCAATAAGTATCGTATCACGTTTACACATATTGCAAATTGTATTCTCGTTTTGTATCATGTAAATTGTGTTTGCTTACTTTTCAGTTTTCTTAGTGTAGGCACTTTCGCGCGATCTAAGTACGGTAGCACATCTATGATTTAAATCCTTCCTATAGGTACTTTATTATTACGTGTACCTTTCGTCAAACTTGTATTTCGCTCTGAAGTTGCTTTAGTCTGCGCAGCTTCATCTCTCTCCCCGTCAAGGGCGAATCCACCGTTGTGGGCACGATGGGCATGCCCACAATCCTAATAGACTTGTGACGTCACACTTTCACGGTCTATTGAGATTGATAGGCTGATGATAATAAACTCTATACGACTCCTGAGACAGCGTCAAGATACCTATTTACCCAGTCTAGTGTCCCTGTATTGGCTTACTGGCTACGAGAAAAGATGGAAAAATAATAATTTATTGATTGTAATTTAATCGAAATTGTTTGGCTATTAAATTGGACGAAATCGGGTCTGACTTCCTCCAATGATTATTTTCATTCCTAAGGCCAAAGTGCTGATGCGCGGAAAAAAGGAAATAATCAAATTCAAAAGTCGTTAATGAGTCATGATTGTTCATGAGCGAGTTCGTACTCTGACTCGCACTTGGCCGATTTTCGGATGGCTGTGACCACAACCTTTTTTGAGGGCTGGATCCGCGCCTGCTCCCCGTTTATCTTATATGCCTGTTTTATCATTGAGACGCGACTCGAGGCAACTGTAGATAGAATTAATAACTAATAGTTTTGCGGAAGGTGTACCTGAAGATAAAGGTGCTATAAGCCACGGCTTGAGCCTGCCGGAAGGTATGGTGTAGTTGTTAGTAAGGACGCGTGGTGCTTTCAGCATTAGTTCTTCTGTATATTGATTGCATTTGCAACAGAGATTGCATTTTAATGTAGTCGTCAATACACGCGTGTGGCTAAAGTCCATACGGTACCCATTACCTTCAGTTCAACCAAAACCTCGTTTGCTATCTTAGGCGCGTAATATCAGTTACAGTTTAAAATGCGAAAACTGCTTAAGGCTCGTACCATAATATAGATTTATATTATATATTCACAACAAGATAGGTAAGTGTATTACACCAACATATCGCCGATTTTTTTTTATATGGTGAACCTGTCCTTTTCCAATGCGAAAGCCTCACGGAACCTGGGAATTTGTCCGACATTTCCAATCTAACACTGACTTACGTAGGTATCGAGATTTGTGGGTAAGTACTATGTGATGCTGGTGTTCTACACCTCTACTAAATTCTGCAAGGATATTCTAGATAGGCTGGACGGATGACGCAACGTTTTGTGTTATTGCGGGTTCGCTTCGCGCACGGGACAAAATATTGTGCCGTGCATAATTAGTTTTGCCGTGTCTAGATATTCTATGCGTTGGTTATTTTGTTTGTGAAATCACCGCGAAAAATGGTTCATCATACGAAAGAATTTAAGAAATAATTACCGAAATATGCCGGTTTGATATTGTATTAATTTAATTATAGATGTTATCATACTATTGTTTGCAATTATATTGACCTTCACGCGTTTTTGCGTATCACGAATATTACAAAAAGGCCACGGTTTATTTTAATGTTAGCAAAATTATTGACCAATTTTGAAGTAATGCTATGTAACCTAATTTTAGCAGTAAGAAGTTCAAACTTGATTGCAAATTTGCATGCACTTACGCTTGTAATACCGAAAGAGTAGGCAGAGATATCTACGTATAGCCACATAAGTTTCTAGATCTTATGGGGCAAGCCGCAAGCCATATTGCCAATCGACCAAGCACAGCGTGATCCCATGATCCAGAGAAATATAACTCATAACATTTATTTTCTTCTTTCTTTCTTTTTAGTGTGGTTAGTTACCAACCTATTATCAAAAGCTGTTCAAGCCGCCCGTAGGCCTCTGACATGGCTTAACGACTGCTGTCAATTTAACAACAACCAGGACCGACTTTTTACTTGCCCTCCAAAGCACGGATACGCTCAGATGAAATACCACTAAGCGGTCACCCATCTATAGACTGACCGCACCCAACGTTGCTTAACCTCGCTAGTCGTATTACCGATCAGTGAGTGCAATTGGCTATGAGCGCATTTATTGTTACCTAATGCTACTATTTAATGACCTTGTTCAAGCAATAAAAATACCCTTAATCATGAGTACGTCATAGAGAAACATGAGTAAAACTATACGAACCACACAAATACCCCTTTGTGATTAGACCAAAATTACTTTGCCATGCTTTTATCATCTTATACTAACGATTCAATTTTCCTTTATTAGGAAACCACCGCCGCCTCCTAAGAAGATCTTCGAATACCTGAACAAGCACGTGGTTGGGCAGGAGTACGCTAAGAAAGTTCTATCTGTGGCTGTGTACAACCACTATAAGAGGATCTACAACAACGTCACGAGTGGGGCGCCGGCTGATGCGCACCATCCGCTACACCACACGCACAGAGGTAAGGCCACACAAGAACACGACAGGTTCTCAAACCTTTTTTTCTCATAGACCACTTTCAAAATTGAGCTGGTTCCGGTGGATCTGCAGCTGCATTTCTACCATATTCCTTGGCACTCGTATTTATATTGGTGAAGAATCAAACTTTGATCTCTAACTAAATCTCTACGGGCTGACCTTTTCTTTTATTTTTTTTTAGCCATTCCCTATCGAAATATCGATAGGTTCGAGACCACTGGGTACTGAATATGGAATAATGCAAGTTTTTACAAATAATATTCGCTTAGCTTCTTAAAATATTATCTGTCTACATTGATAATAGGTGAAGTCAAGCCAACATTTTAGTTCTTCACTATCGAAAGAAAGATGGAAGTAATGAGCATGGCAGAGGTATTGGAAATGGAAGGCAAGCAAGTGGGTCTCAGAATCAGTCGCGAGAAGACTGAGTATCTCCATATGAAGAGATACAAAGATCACAGAGCAAATAGAAGAGATCTTATAGTTAGAGGCACAACCTATAGAGGCGTCAACAAATTTAAGTATCTCGGGTGCACGATCACGGATACAAATCAAAGGGAGGACGAAATAACCATCCTCATCGTCAACGCGCTAAGGTGTACTGTAGCTCTTCATAAAGTGTTAGTGTCTAAGTTGATAAGCAGAACCACAAAAATTCGTGTCTACAAAACAGTAATTAGGCCGATTTTAACGTACGGGTGCGAGACTTGGACATTGACACTGAAGGAAGAAAATAGACTATTAGTCACGGAGCGAAAGATATTCCGTAAGATTCTGGGACCGACAAGAGGAGAGAAGGGGGAGTGGCGACAAAGATTTAATAGCGAGATTGAAGATCTAGTGTCAGAGCCGAATATCATCGGGGAAATAAAAGCTAGCCGACTTCGCTGGCTCGGACATGTGGAACGAATGGGAGAGGATCGAGCTGCCAAAAGAGCATATCTCGGGCGTCCCACCGAGCGTCGTCCGGTGGGTCGTCCAAGGTACCGCTGGAAAGACGAAATAGCTAAAGACCTGAAAGAGATGAATGTGCTCGATTGGTCTGACTTGGCACAAAATAGGAAAGAATGGCGCACTTTAATGTCGGAGGCCAAGATCCACTTTGGATCGCTGAGCCAACGAAGTAAGTAAGTACTATCGAAAGCAAATCAATTTTCGTGGACCTCCGCTTACGAATTGACCCCCATTTTTTGTCACTCCAACGTAGAACCCCATCGAGTCTCCCGTGGACCCCTTGGGGTCCACCTGGACCACTTTGGGAACTACTGGTTTAGAACAACGGCAAAACATTGTCTAAAACCAAAGCATGACGTCATTTAGAGTCACACAGTACGTCGTCGTTTCGAATCACGGTACGGTATCGTGACGTGGAAATACACTGTTGATAGTCTGATAATACAGCAGTTTTGTCAGGCGATGACTTAGCTCCGATTTGGATTTTCTTTCTCTAATCTGACGGTTATCGCAATTCTGATCAGTTTAATCTTACGATCAAAAAATTTGCCTATGTATCTAAGTAAAATTTAAAAAGACTGTTGTTGCTGTAATATGGTGTTATATTTGTATCGCGGCAAAACATTGAAATATTAGACAAAGAGCATGTAAACTCAGAACAAGTTTCTGTGGACCATAAAATATTTTACTTACTAGAAATTAGTACACTGCTACTCCTCTGAAAGATCAATAAGGCGTAAGAGATAATTCTACGGCCAACCGTTAACTATTTGGCAGGTATACTTATTTAATAGTAGTTTACAAAACGAATAGTAACTTTAATTATTCCGCATACCAAAATTACATACACTGAAATCAATTACAGAACAAGAGTATCGCAAAAAATTAAATCAGCGCTGAAAGAAACTCAAATAACATGAAAAGAAAGTGAAACCCAGCCGCGTTCAGCCTAGTTCCTAACGCACTTAGTGACAGGTGGTTTTTACTGAAATTTCCAAATTGGCAGCGTGAAAGTGTGACTGATTGATGAACGAAACTCTACGGTCCAATAGTCCCGGTGACCTTAGCATTCTCTTTTTATTCTAGATCTTTCTATGCAAAAAACTGATAATACTTTTCTTTATATCACGCCGATGGCGCAATTGGTCTCCTTGTCGATAAGCTGCATCCACCCAGAGCATCAATGTCGTATCTGGATCAAGCAGTGAGTCGCTCCGTGTAAAAGCTGATATCCAGTCAAATCCGGATAGACTAGAAAAGCCGACCCCAAGTGACTTGGGAATAATAAAGGCTAGGGAAAAGAAGAAGACACTCCTTGTGTATTGTAAATCAAACGAATAGATCAAACAGATAGCATATTGTCGCGAAGAACAATTAGAACATCTTTCTGTAGTTTTGCAATTCAGACAAATCGTATTATAGTGTTAAGTTGCTTAATACTAAATGGCACTTTATTGATTCAATTCGATTATTTACAGTTACAACAGATATTCAGCAAATTATAGCAATTTGTTATACCAAAAAATCATAATGCTAATTATTTTGATATTTCATAGGATAGATAAATAATAATCTAGGTCGAATTCCGGACACGACGGCTAATAGCTTAATAGAGAAGAAATAAATTATTTCACAAAAAGGCACAAAGAATTTCACTAAAATTACTTCGAGAACTAGATTGTTTGTACACTTAAATCAACATTTGTGGATCACACGAATTTTTGTCCCGTGTGGGATTCGAACCCACAACACTCGGCGCAGTCACAGTGGCGAGGCGACCACTTAAACCACTACGCCATCCGTGCAGTCATCTCATTATTATACTACTAGATATTCCCGCGGTTTCACCCGCGTTCATCGTTAATGCGCTGCCCCGTAGGTCGTAGCGTGATGTTATATAGCCTCTAGCCTTCCTCGATAAATGAGCTATTCAACACTAAAATAATTTTTCAAATCGAACCGGTAGTTCCTGAGATTAGTGCGTTCAAACAAACTCTTCAGCTTTATAATGTTAGTATAGATATATTGTTTGTATTACAGATCTCCTCCATCTAAGTCATGCGAGTGGTGGGAGTGGTGGCGGCGGCGGTAGTGGTGGTGGTGCCGAAATCCTGGAGCGCCAACACCACGAGTTGCGACTGGACAAGAGCAATGTTCTACTGCTGGGACCCACTGGATGTGGTGAGTACTGCACCATACGTAATAATAGTAAAGAGATAGCGATTCATTCGTAGTAATTACTAGACTATTGTCTAGTAATTACTAATTCCAGTGATTACTTATTCGAATGCAATTGTGCGCAGCGCGTGTGTATATAAAATTAAATAATTATTTGAATTTCGTTTGAGTTTTAAAATATAGAAAACAAAACGTAATCACATTTAAAATAATTATTAAAATATCTGATTACATATAAAATGTAGATTACTGCCTCACGTAATGTTTTAAAAAATTATGCAACGTAACATTACACAATATTTTAGTTTTTGCTAGATTCCTTTATAATTTATTAATTAGTCTTAGGTAACTAATTTATATGTAATAAGTTTGGCCTACAAACATCCGAAAAAAGTTTATTTTAAGCATAAAAATAATTAATCAACTAATAATAGTATTAAGTAATTAATTATTTAAAAAAAACCGGCAAGTGTAATTATCTCTAAAACTGTAAGTTTTATGCCTAAATTGCTGGACCCATTTTCAATATTTGGTACATAACTTAAATTTTAAGGAAGTATACAATACTTATAAAATTGCGAATCGTTTAAAGAATAACTTCTAATCTATATATATAATAACTAATAACAACTGGTCGATGTTTGTAAATATGGGTTCTTTTAGAAAATTTGTTACACTTTTTGTATGTCTTTGTACGCATATCACGCAAAAATTACTTCACGAAATTGAATGCAGTTTTTAGAGTTGTATTGCTAGACCTGCCTAACTTAAAATCTGATAACATACTACATAAGTATGTTTTAACACATTTACCCTTACCGCCTAGTGATTGGCCTTCTTTTTTATAAAGCACTGACGTCGGCGTCGCCTTAGGTTACTTCAAAATACTTTAACTCATCGATCAAATATACCATAGATGCACGATCGTCGCTCAAAAACGGCCCCAACAAAACTGTGCATAAATCAGTCGTATGCACTATATTATCCACCTGTCCCACTCACTCTTGCGTGCGCTGCCCGTAAGCGAGAGCGAATCGACACCACTACTACGGTGGAGACCGTACCATATACTTAGTACGCTTGCGTATCGCGAGTAACAAACTTAGGACGCTTTACATTGACGCGTTTTAACTAAACTATTACAAAATGTTTCTCAGTGGGCGGTTAATGGTTATTCCGGTTTATTTCCTGGATTGCATAATAAATGCAGACACTTATAAGTAAGTAGTACTGGTCAGTGCCACATATTGACGCGGTTTTTGTATGAGAATGTGCATCTATGGTATATTTGATCGAAGCTTTAACTAATTAAAAATTTAAGTATCGCATAAAGCATTGGCGGATACAATCGAGAGGCTTTAAATCCCACTATTGGCACTGTAGCTTAATTAGTCGGGTTAGTATAATTTAGCAACCCAATTCTTATCTTATCTTATGTGGGTGCCAGTCAGTGCAGACCGGCGACACTTCGACCCAGTGGGATCTTTTGTGTCGACACTCTCCCAATAACGACTGTCATAGATGTTCATGGCAGC
This sequence comes from Catocala sponsa, assembly GCA_963564715.1. Taxonomy (NCBI): domain Eukaryota; kingdom Metazoa; phylum Arthropoda; class Insecta; order Lepidoptera; family Erebidae; genus Catocala; species Catocala sponsa. The sequence goes on along the minus strand of OY751340.1, from coordinate 24,815,165 downwards.
CGGGACCAAAGGCTTAACGTGCTTTCCGAGGCACGGAGCAGGCGATAATTGTCAATCAATACGCACATCATTTCGAAAAGTCATATAACTTCCGAAAGTCAGAGGTGCGCGACGTGGGTTCGAACCCGAGACCCTCTGCATTGCAGTCTGTTGGTCTCCCCACTGAGCTATCATCAGCAACCCAATTTGCTAGTAATCTCTAAAAAGGGAATATACCACGAGAGTTAAACAAACGATAAATATAATATAATATTCTATCACATACACACAACACCATCTAGCCCAAACTAAGCAGAGCTTGTACGATGGGTACTAGACAATGGATAAACATACATATATACTTTTTTTTTTGTAAATACATACATATTATACATAGAAACATCCAGACCAAGACAAACATCCATGTTCATGCACACAAATGTTTGACTTGTGCGGGAATCGAACCCGCGACCTCAGGCGTGGCAGTCGGTTACACTAGCCGCTACGCCATTGAGGCCGGCATTAAATAAACATACAATTACATAATACCACCCAGTCATGCCTACAAAGTACACTGTTTATCTAAGATACTGTTGGCAACTTAGTGCGCTTTCATCACAAATTACCTTAGATAAGCACGACTGTAGAATACAGACGATTTGTTACAAACGACACGATTTTACTCTTTGCCTCTCAATGACACAAATTCCGTAGATACAGATGCCCAAATATAAGAGGAATATGACACGTAAAATCAGACATGCGTCTGTACGACACAGAGTACAGCATAAGGTACATACAATACTTCCTGTCGTTCTTCTACTAGAAACCATTGGAGTGGTAAAGCACGACTGCAGAATACAGACGATTTGTTTCAAACGACACAATTTTAGTCTCATGCCTCTCAATAACGAGACACAAATTACGTAGACACAGATACCCGAGTATAAGAAGAATACGACACTCATAATAATAATAATTCTTTATTTGTTAAAAACATGTGTGTTGTCACATACAGAAGCATGCACGTTGTAGTTATATTTAATAATTAATACGTCCAGTCATGTTTAGCCTCAAAACAAGCATGCGACTGTATGGCACAAAATACACAATACTGCATGCCTTTCTTCTACTAGAAACCATTGGCGTGGTAAAGCACGACTGCCGAATACAGACGATTTATTTCAAACGATACAATTTTAGTTTCCTACCCCTCAATGACGAGACACAAATTACATAGATACAGATGCCCAAGTATAAGAAGAATACGACATTGAAATTAAACTACTATATACGGATTTTATCACGTTGTTTATTTATACGGACATTAAATTTATATCAAGTGTAGTGTGTAAATCGCCAACGATTAATCAAAAACAAGTTATCCGTGGAACAAAGACCTAGACCTTTCAACACACACTAATGGCAAATGAAACCTAATATTATAAATGCGAAAATAATTGTCTTATTTGCTACGTTTCATGGTTAAATCGCTAAACCGATTTTGATGCAATTTGATACAGAGGTAGCTTGACAGCTGAGGAAGGCCATAGGCTACTTTTTACGAACGCTAAGCAAGTCATACTTAATACTAAAATTAGCTTGCGGCTTCGCTCGCATAAGCGTATATTTTGTGTATAAATTTTCTATCACTCTGGAACAGTTTCTGAATGAAAGGTACCCTATGTTAGGACATACGCAGACATGTTGTCAGGGGAATGGAATAGGTTCCATTCCCCTGACAACATGTATGCGTAATTTCATGTTGATCGGTCGAGTAGTGCAGGCGTGAAAGCGTTCCAAACAAACAAACATACATTCGCACACAGCATTCGCATTTATAATATTTGTAAGGATTTGACTGACGGTGACGTTGTCCTGTCTGAACGTTGACTTATGAGCCAATCGCAGCCACATACCGGCTCCAATTATAAATATAACCCATGCAGGGACCCACTCAAACACACATCAAAAATCATAATAATTCCCGTTAAGGAGTTCAGTGAGTTCATACACACGAATAGAATAATTATAATTACTAGCGGTCGCCTAGTGCTCGAAATTCGACCAAAGTTTGTCTGTAAGAGTCTGTAAGATATTGCTGATATGAGGTGATTGGTATCAAAATTGGTCAAATCCAAAATTTATCATTTTTAATCTATGAATGGCAGTATATTCTCTGCACAGTGCAGAGAATATACTGCCATTCATAGATTAAAAATGATAAATTTTGGATTTGACCAATTTTGATACCAATCACCTCATATGTGTATGTCATTATATATGTAACCATAGTTACGCGCTTCGACTGCGTATGTCAAATGCATGGTTGTGTGCGTGTAGTGTTTTTTCATTAATTTAATGTATCTCTAATACATATTTTATAAAAATATTAGGATTCGTCACTCCTTCTTCGTATAAACTTTAACTGTGCCACATTTCATACTCTTCCGTCCGCGCAATTTTCGTAAAAAGGGGTACAAAGTTTTTGCTTCACGTATTTATTTATTTATTTGGTTAACTGTGCTGTATATATATGATACAATTTAGTGAAAAATTTAGATGACAGAGTTCTAATTTACGTATTAATATATAGATAACCCATGCAGGGACCCACTCAAACACACATCAAAAATCATAATAATTCCCGTTAAGGAAGAGCTCAGTGAGTTCATACACACGAATAGAAGAATTATAATTATATATTTAAGACTAGCTGACCCGCGCAACTTCGTCTGCTTCATATAAGAGAATTTTCCCCGTTTTCCAACATTTTTCATTGCTGCTGTTATATAGCCTATAGCCTTCCTCAATAAATGGACTATCCAACACTAAATTAATTTTTCAATTCGAGCAGGTAGTTCCTGAGATTAGCGCGTTCAAACAAACAAACTCTTTAGCTTTATAATATTAAGTATAGTATAGATGAGAAATAATTTTCAATATGTCAAGTCAACTGTCTGCCAATAGCGGTATTGTCTAAGTTATACAATTATACGAATTCGTTGGATAGATACCATTATTTATGAATAATGTTATCCAACGAGTTCGTATAATTACGGTAATAAAAAAACAGGTTGTATTAATGTTATTGCTTTAGTTCAAGTTATGATGAGTCATGAACTACAGTCTACTTACTTAGTAGCAAAAAACAAAGGGCAGAATTAAAAAATAAATTCGTTGGTCCTTATTACGATTGGTTAAAATACTTAGTAAATCTAATAAATGCATTGTAAAAAAGCATAATTAATAAATTTTCTGTAAATCTTTATTATTATACTAGTTTTCACCCGCGGCTTCGCTCGCGTAAATGTAGGTTAGGTTAGGTTTGCAACAGTTCTTTTTTCTGGATGAAAGGTACCCTATGTCCTATTCTGTACCCCTGACAACGTGTATGCATGTTGATCGGTTGAGTAGTTAAGGCGTGAAAGCGTAACAAACAAACAAACTCATTTTCGCATTTATAATATTAGTAAGGATTATTTGGCGCTCATAGTCAGTTGCACTCACTGATCGGTAAACGATTAGCGACGTTAAGCAACGTGGGGTGCAGTCAGTCTATAGATGGGTGACCGCTTTGTGGTATTTAATTTGAGCGTCTCTGTGCTTAAGAAGGCACGTAAAATTTCGGTCCCGGTTGTTGTCAAATTGTCAGCAGTTGTTAAGTCATGTCAGAGGTCTACCGGCGGCTTGAACAACTCTTGACAACAGGTTAGCCACACGAAAAAAAGAAGAAAGAAAGAAGACAATATTATAACAATCTTATAAGATTTATAACTATGGCCGTGAGAGATTTAGGGTCATACACATTTATAATATTAGTTAGGACTAGCTGTTACCTGCGACTTCGTCCGCGTAGATTTTAACTAAGAAGTGTTTGTCTCTGCGGAACCCTATTTTTTTTCTAAAATCAACGTAGCCTATGTTACTCCTTATAACATTTACATTTTTATCATATTCCTTGGCATTCGTATTTTTTTTTAATTCTCGGTACTGAATCTACCCCAGTACCTTTCATTTTTTTAGAAATTCTCTGCGTAAAAATCAGTAGGTTCGAGACCACTGGCCACCAATATGGAATATGCAAGTTTTTACAAGTAACAGTCGCTGAGCTTCTTAAAATATTATCTGCCTACATTGATAGGTGAAGTCACGCCAACATTTTAGTTCTTCACTATCGAAAGCAAATAAATTTTCGTTTGCTTACGAATTGTGAACCCCTATTTTGTTTTCACGCCAACGTAGACCTCCGTCGAGTCTCCCGTGGACCCCAGGGGGTCCACCTGGACCACTTTTGGAACTAAGGTATTAAACTGACTATCCTTCTGTATCCAATTTGTGATTCAAACCACCATTCCGCTCGAATTCTCACAACAAAAAACAGATCTTTTATTTACGATGCGAATCATTCATTTAAGTAAACCGGTTACAAGGCCAGCATTTCGCCATAACGCTTAATTCCTTACCCGTAGCCCACGTGGGTGGGATGAACAACTGCCTATTATACCACCGAGTGCTGAATGCTAAGTGTCGAAGCTCATTTTGTATGACAAGCGCGACGTTTGCAAATTAACAGTATTATCATTAGTTCAGCGAATCTGTTGCAATGGTGTCTTTGAGAAATAATGAATATTCCAACAAGTACTTACCTACTAACTTAGAGCGATTTTGCTCGATCTACCGGTGAAAGGAAACATCGTGAGGAATCATGTATGTCTAAAACGTTTCCATAATGTTCTTTATCACAAGTTCTTACTAATATACAGCATTATCAGAAATCAGAATATTTATTTGCAAAAATACTGTGACAAATGGTGTTACAAAGAAATGCATTTAAGATTCAAGTATTTTGACCAGAATATAGCGGCATGCAAATATTAATTATATAAAATTAAAATAAGTAATTATGTCAAAATCAAACAATATTAAATAATTAGATTCGATGTCAGGAGAAATTAATAATAATAGTTTAAAGAATAGTCATAATCAATAAAAAATTAAAATAAAATAAATTACAACATAACAGTTGGTACTAAGCAAAAATGTTACTTAATACTATAGAATATACATATTAAAATAAATTTAATGAAATTGTTACTGTGTAATTATGTAATTTGTCGTTTAAATAATCTACCAGAGTGTAGTAACATTTGTTTACTAATAATTCATGAAGTTTTTCTTAAAAATATTAAACTATCGCTCGCTATAATGGTCAAGGAAAACATCGTAAAGAAACCGACATGTCTAAGGGTTCTTCAAGAAATTCTCTAAGATAGGTGAAGTGCACCACTATGATCCTGAGGCCTCGTCCTGGACGCCGGCGGGCGGTGCGGGGTGCGCGGGCGACGGCACGCGCGTCTTGATCAAAGTTCATAGATTTGTGTGAAGCTGTTCTCGACGACAGCGGTGCGGGCGGCGGAGCACGACCACGTACACCGCGCAAACCGCACGCCCCGCCCGCGCTGCCCGCGCCGCCCGCTGGCGTCCAGGACGAGGCCTAACCTGTCTCATACTGAGAAAGGCTTGTGCTCAGCAGTGTTGCAGATTATGTACAGAGCTGAGTCTTATTTTAATTCTTTCTTTTTAAAAAGACATCTCTCGCACTAGGAATAATGCCAGTGTCGCGGAGGACTTTACACCCAGACTCGAAACAACCATTTTGTTCATCAATATACGGACGGCGTGCAGACACAATGCTTTTATCATTGTCTTGATATCGTTAAGCTTATGTAAATTTTGGTATATGACCTTAACTTGTCAGCTTAATCATATCAAGACACTGGACGTTGCCGCAAGTGTATAATTCTTAAAGACATACAGTAATATTACTTTAAAAATAAGATTTTTGGAATATTATTACGTCTGCCTAAATTTTAAATATAGGTAGATGTTCTAAGTCTAGGCGTTAAGTCTACATAATTATGTTTGTAAGGACAAGCACACCCCAGCGACAAAGCTTGGACCTTAAGACTGCGCCGAGCGTAAGTGACAGTTGGGGTTTTAAACGCCATTTAAGAAGTTTTGTAAATAGCTGACATTTTAAATATTTGTTCACAAACCATCTATACTTACTAATATTATAAAGCTGAAGAGTTTGTTTGTTTGAACGCGCTAATCTCAGGAACTACTAGTTCGATTTGAAAAAATATTTTAGTGTTGGATAGCCTATTTATCGAGGGAGGCTAGAGGCTATATAACATCACGCTACGACCCACGGTGGCGGCGCAGTAACGATAAACGCGGGTGAAACCGCGGGACCGTCTAGTGTAAGATAAAATAACTGTTTCTTAGCATAGAAGTTGTGATATAAATAGGTCTGTTGTGGTCTTGATACGTGACCAAAATTATAAAGAGTGTGTGCCTATTTGAGATGTAAAGACCGAGCCAAATTGTTACAAACTTAAATAAAATCCTCGGCAGTTCTTGCCGCTTTGAAACAGAATTTTATAATAATTTAAATAAGGAAAGCCCACCTTTGGTAAATATTTGATGTTGGTAATAGGAGTACGCTAGATTAGCATCAAATATTGTTACTGCATTTTATCCAGTAAGGTTTTTTTTTATACAACTAAGGTGACAAACAAGCATACGGCCCACCTGATGGTAAGTGGTCACCGTAGCCTATGGACGCCTGCAACACCAGAGGCATCACTTGCGCGTTGCCGACCCTTTAGGAAAGGAAGTGGGAAGGAGAAGGAGCGGGATGAGGAAAAAGGGGTCATTGGGCCTCCGGCACTCTCACTCACCGAACGAAACACAACAGTAGGAATACTGCTATTTCACGTCGATATTCTGTTTGTGTAGCTTTTCCAATCCTGGACCTCGAAATAGGTGCAAGTAAGGTGACGCCAGAGAAGGTTTATTTCATATACTAATCTGATATTGTGTAGTCGGCCGCTTTTCTATAAAAGAAATATTTTATTAAGAACTAGCTGTTACCTACGACTTCGTCCGCGTAGATTTTAACTAAAAAGTGTTGGTCTCCGCGAGAACCTATTTTTTTCTTAAATCAAAGTAGCCTAAGTTACTCCTTATAATATCAGCTATCTGCCAGTGAAAGTCCCGTCAACATCGGTTCAGCTGTTTCCGAGATTACCCGGAACAAACAGACAGACAGACAAACAAAATTAAAAAAAAAAAATGTTTACGATAGGTACCATAAATACTTTCATATGCATTAGATAAAAAACTGTTATTTTGATATTACAAACAGACACTTCAACTCTCTTACCAATCATAAAACCCCACACATTTTCATCACGTACAACTTCCCTTTTTATTTCCAAAATTGTTATGTTAATATGTTCACTTCGTTCGAACGTTATTTTGTTAGAAGTTTAATTTTTGTTAGTTTTTTATATTTTATTTGTTTTCAAACCGATGTCTGCATATTCTAGATGTTAAGCGACTAAAGTATAACGTGTGGTTACCGCGATACAAGCCTCGAGCTTAGTGCGGAAGCCGCTGCCAATAATTATAAAAATGTGTAATGTAGTAAATAGATAAATAAAATAAATAAATTTATTTGTATAGATTTTATAATGTTTTTATACTTGTAAAGAAAACTGGTGCGGTTCGAGCGAACTGCCCTACGCCTACGAACCTCTATTAATAAGTAATCTACACATTTACGTTTTTGAAACATACTTTATTTCTAGAAACACGAAAGCTTTCACAATATCATGTACATATGTAACTTTTTTTAAGAGAACACATGGATACATATTTAATAAACATTAATTAAAAGTGACAGCTAATCTATACATCTATACAAATAAATAAAATTGAAGTGTCTGTTTATAATGTCAAAATAACAGCTTTTTATCTAATGCATATGAAAGTATATAAAGTACCTACACGAAAACATCTATTTTTAAAATTTTGTCTGTCTGTCTGTCTATTTGTTCCGGCTAATCTCCGAAACGGCTGAACCGATTTAGACGGGACTTTCACTGGCAGATAGCTGATTTTATAAGGAGTAACATAGGCTACTTTGATTTTAGAAAATAAAATAGGGTTCCGCGGAGACAAACACTTTTTAGTTAAAATCTACGCGGACGAAGTCACAGGTAACAGCTAGTGTAAGTATATAATCTCGCAAGCTATTAGGATTGATAGTATTCTATGAAAAAAGTTGTCAACATTTACTGTCCGTAGCTACAACGTTTGATTTGATAAAAGAACCTGGCCTTAGTTACTACGCCCTTTCTTCGCTAAGTCTTCCTTGTATAGTCCATACAGGCCACGTCATAAACATGCCAGTAGCATATTGATGACGTAGTCCTACTTAAACAGTGCTTACAATCAGACATTCAAAAAGCACACGAACCGCCCTTTCATTTCATAACACCAGTAACAATGAACAAATAGGTTAATACATAGTCAGCGCATGCGCACACTCGCAATTACGCTTATAATGAGCTTTCTGTATTACCGACGTGGTGTACACGGAATAGAGCAGGCGAAGGAAATGCCGTACAGGTACTGTACGCGTGCCGTAATTATGGTCAGATGACCATTCATTTAAATGACGCGATTAGGCTCGATACGACTAATATATCAAAAGACAGCGCCCGCTTTAGGAATAAGCCCTGTGTCGGGCACGACTTTTGAGACGTTCACATTGAAATATTTTATTTCCATAAAATAAGTCATAAATCTATACTAACTAGCGGTCGCCTAGTGCTCGAAATTCGACCAAAGTTTGCCTGTAAGATATTGCTGACATATTGTGTCATTATAATAATATATTGAGATATGTAACCATAGTTACGCGCTTCGACTGCGTGTGTCAAATGCATGGTTGTGTGCGTGTAGTGTTTTTTCATTAATTTAATGTATTTCTAATGCATATTTTAAAAAAATATTAGCATTCGTCACTTCTTCTTTGTGTAAACTATAAGTGTGCGAAATTTCATACTCCTCTGTCCGCACAATTTTCGTAAAAAGGGGTACAAAGTTTTCGCTTCACGCATTAATATATAGATATTATAAAACTGAAGAGTTTGTTTGTTGGAACGCGCTAATCTCAGGAACTATTGGTTCGATTTGAAAAATTATTTTAGTGTTGGATAGCTCATTTATCGCGGCAGTCTATAGGCTATATAACTTCACGCTACGACCAATAGGAGCGGAGCAGCAATGAAAAATGTGGCGAAAACGGGGAAAATTTTCCTCTAAAACAGACGAAGTTGCGCGGGACAGCTAGTTTGCTATATACCTTCACTGTATAATAATATTGTCTTTCGTTTGCGCGAAATGTATACAACATTGAAATAAAACTATACAGATTTTATCGCGTTGTTTATTTGAAACACTTTTATTACATCATTTTCACGGCAACTCCTAGTCAACATGGCTGCTGGAAAGCAACCGAAACGTCGGGGAACATGTACACTAAAATCTAAATTGTCTAAATAATTGAAATAGCTCAAATTAAAAAAAAGCTTTAATAGTAGTTTATTAGTTTCAAAATTATGTAATAAAAGTGTTTTAAAACAAACAATACGATAAAATCCTTAAAAAGTAGTTTAATTTCAATTTACTTTATCAGTACTATTGTTAAAGTTAAACGCCATATCAGAGCAGCGATAGCTCAGTGGGGAGACCGACAGACTGCAATGCAGAGGGTCTCGGGTTCGAACCCACGTCGCACACCTATGACTTTCGGAAGTTATATGACTTTTCGAAATTATGCGCGTATTGATTGACAATTATCGCCTGCTCCGTGCCTCGGAAAGCACGTTAAGCCGTTGGTCCCGGCTGCCATGAACATCAATGACAGTCGTTATTGGGAGAGTGTCGACACAAAAGATCCCACTGGGTCGACGTGTCGCCGGTCTGCACTGACTGGCCCCACATAAGATAAGATAAGATAAACGCCATATCAATCGGTTCCTATGTTTATTACTCCTTGTTGAAAGGCATACGAAATATGTGTTAGGTACATATGTACCTAACACATATTTCGTATGCCTTTCAAAACATTATTTTCGTATCTAAATCTTCACGTAATAGACTGTAATTATTTTCTTGGAGTTTTGAAACTGGAGTTAATTCCAAGGTTAGTTATTTGTTACGTTAGGATAATAATTGCCTAATGATGTTATTATATTATGTAGGTTAGTACATTCTTATATACCACATATATATATTCTACCACATATATTCTATCACATACACACAACACCATCTAGCCCAAACTAAGCAGAGCTTGTACTATGGGTACTAGACAATGGATAAACATACATATATACTTTTTTTTTGTAAATACATACATATTATATATAGAAACACCCAGACCAAGACAAACATCAATGTTCATGCACACAAACGTTTGACTTATGCGGGAATCGAACCCGCGACCTCAGACGTGGCAGTCGGTTACACTAAACACTACACCATCGAGGCCGTCAACATATTATTAATACATATATTAATTAATTAAATCGCATACTACTGAAATTGTTATTGTATAGACTTGTAATATTAGAATAATATACTGCCTCCGTGGCGCAGCGGTAGTGAATGCGACTGCTGTGCATGAGGTCTCGGGTTCGAATCCCGGGTCGGGCCAACAAAAAGTTATTGGGTTTTTCTGTTAAGAAATCTCAATAGCAGCCCGAGTTAGGAAGTTGGCGGTGTTAGACATCCCCGTGCCTCGGAAAGCACGTAAAGCCGTTGTTCATCCTGCGCCCGATCTCTCTCCGGTCGTGTCGGATTACCGTCCCATCGGGTCATGAGAGTTAGGGAACAGAGAGTGCACTTGAATTTGTGCACACACTTGTGCACTATAATATCTCCTACGCAGATGACCAGTCTCCGTTAAAGCTGGTCGCCGTCGCCGTGACCGAAATTCGGTCTGGAGGACATCATTATTATTATCCTTACTTCCTTACTAATATTATAAATTCGAAAGTAACTCTGTCTGTCTATCTGTCTGTTTGTCTGTTAAATTTTCACGGCTAAACCACTCAACCGATTTAGATGAAATTTGGTACAGATATAGTTTAAAACCTAGGGAAGGACATCGGCTACTTTTTATTGATGTAGGTACCAAGCGGGCGGAGCCGCGCGCAAAAGCTAGTTAGGTTTATAAAGGTTACTTTGTCACTTAAGTGAATAAATAGTTTCTGACTTTGAGTTTGTTCAGTTTATACTTCATCATCATCATCATTTCAGCCTATTGCAGTCCACTGCTGGACATAAGCCTCCCCCAGGGTGCGCCACAAGACCCGATCTCCCGTTTTCGCCATCCAGTTTATACTTAGTGTTGTTTAATTTCCAGGTAAAACTCTGCTAGCACAAACAATAGCGCAGTGCCTGGACGTGCCGTTCGCGATCTGCGACTGCACCACGCTCACGCAGGCCGGCTACGTCGGCGAAGACATCGAGAGTGTTATCGCCAAGCTGCTGCAAGACGCCAACTTCAAGTTAGTTTACTTTTATCATATACTAGATGTTGCTGCGGTTTCACCCGCGTTTATGATTACTGCGCCGCCCCCGTGGATCGTAGCGTGATGTTATATAACCTTCCTCGATAAATAAGTATAACAAAAAAAAATTTTTCAATTCGAACCGGTAGTTGAGAGATTGGCGCGTTCAAACAAACAAACTCTTCATCTTTATAATATTAGTATATATTTTAGCAGTCATATGCTATATAGCCAGTTGGCGTAGTGGTTTAGGTGGTCACCTCGCCACTGCCACTGCTGCGAGAATTGCGGGTTCGAATCCCACACGGGACGAAAATTTGTGTGATCCACAAATGGTTGTTCCGAGCCCGGATGTTGTTTGTGTCCGTTGTTTGTATGTTTGTAAAGTCCCCGCGACTCGGGAATTATTCCTAGTAGGAGAGTTGCATTTTATTAAAAAAAAAACACATTTGTACATCGTATTTTAGTGAAATTTTGTTTGGAACCAATTAAGAACCTGAACATCCATCATACAACCAGTAAGCATTACCTATGGACGTCATAGAGTATATCAGTGTTGCTTCTTTTTATAAGTTTAATCTGTCAAATCTTTTAATGCCAGATATAATTAAAAAACCTATTGTGTCTAGCTGTCAATGGCCGCTGTAACTCAGTGGATAATAAATTTAAGAGTAGTAGAGCCTCGCTGATTTTAGCATGAATGGGCGGCTCGACCGGGGACGGACTACCTCTCACAGAATATCGACCTGAAATACCAGTATTCCTACTGTTGTGTTTCGTTCGGTGAGTGAGAGTGCCGGAGGTCCAATGACCCCTTTTTCCTCATCCCGCTCCTTCTCCTTCCCACTTCCTTTCCTAAAGGGTCGGCAACGCGCAAGTGATGCCTCTGGTGTTGCAGGCGTCCATAGGCTACGGTGACCACTTACCATCAGATGGGCCGTAATACGCTTGTTTACCACATTAGTACCTAGTATAGAAAAAAATGTTTGCCAAAGACTTTAAAAACATGCAATAATCATCAGCGATGACATATAATTTTAAGCGTACGGTTTTATTTATTTGGTTTAAAAGCAAATCATAAATCAAATATATGATGTTGAGTATGTTTAAAAACACTATTTATTTCTTATTTCCAGTGTGGAACGAGCACAGACAGGCATTGTGTTCCTAGACGAGGTAGACAAAATCGGTGCAGTGCCGGGCATTCACCAGCTCAGAGATGTCGGAGGTTAGTCATACTTTTACTTGGCAAATAGTCCACAGAAAAGGGCTTGCTCAAGACTGAAAGCAACCTGATGTATTTGCAAATTTCTTATAACAAGGTTGCTGGGTGTATTCTAAAACGTGACAAAACATATTGAATCCCAGATATAATCCTGTAAAGGTTAGTTCGATAAAGTTATTATCCCTAGAAACGTCACTATTTCTATAAATTATGTGATATCGCTAGCAAACTATTCTTAGAGACTGAATTGGCGAACAAAAGGTAAGACGCGTCTCGGCCAATTAGACTGATGACCTGAAAGAAGTGGCTGGTTTGAACTGGATGCGAGGAACGGGAGACCGTTGGTCGTGGCGAAAATGGGAAAGAGTAATGTCCAGCTGTGGCTTCATAAATTGATTGATGATTAAATTGATCTATTTGTCGGCCTTGATGGCGTAGTGGTTAGTGTAATCGACTGCCACGCCTGAGGTCGCGGGTTCGATTCCCGCACAGTCAAACATTTGTGTGCATGAACATGGATGTTTATCTTGGTCTGGGTGTTTCTATATATGTATGTATTTACAAAAAAAAGTATATAAGTATGTTTATCCATTGTCTAGTACCCATAGTACAAGCTCTGCTTAGTTTGGGCTAGATGGTGTTGCGTGTATGTGGTAGAATATTATTATTATTATCTAAGTGTAATATCTGCCAGTCCATGACACCTTTGATTTGGAGGACATATGCCCGGCACTGGTTTAATTTATAAGCAGTGTTTATATTATTGTTCTTATGTTTACAGGTGAGGGTGTCCAACAAGGCATGCTGAAGATGCTGGAAGGTGCAGTAGTGTCAGTCCCCGAGAGAAATTCTCGCAAACTAAGAGGCGACGCGGTGCAAGTTGACACAACTAACATATTGTTCGTGGCGAGCGGTGCTTACAATGGTCTTGATAGGTGAGTGTTGAACTTTCTACTGACTTTAGTGAAGAAGAGACAGTAAGCCATCTGATGGTAAGCGATAAGAATTGCTTATATTTATTTATTTAATAAGGCACACATAACAAAACATAATGCATACAGTATAAAACTTATAAACTATTAAACAGCGTACACTTCAGAAGGAAAAGCCTGAAGTCTTCAGGGTTCGGATACGCCAATCCCATCAGACCCATCCTTAGTCCAGCCAACGCGTCGCATTCACACAGTAGGTGTGATACGGACTCGTCCTGTTCACCACAGGCTCTACAGATCAAATTGTCCGCCAATCTCAATCTGCACAGGAAATCGTTGGTGCCAAAATGACCAGTGAACTCTCCTGTGAGCAGGCGTATTTGGCCCTTGTTGTACCCGCAGAACTTCCGGGTGAAGCCTGTGGCTCTGTTTACAATGAATTTCTTGGAGTGTTCCAGACCTCTAAGGGCCATCCACTCTAGCCAGTGTTTATCATTGCCATGTGCATTCAAAGCTTGAGGACCTAAAAAATGTTATCACAATTTTACGTTGGGTACGAGAATATGATCACTACCATCGACCAAGTATTGTCATCAATTTTCAAATATTTCGATTTTGATTCGAATATTTATTAATGAAAAATGATAAATCAACAATCGCACGCGGAATCTTAAATTCCTTTTTTAAACATTCGATTTCTTACTACATCGCTATATCGATAATAATATAAAGATTATCGGTACACTATAATATTGTACGTTGTCTTTGTCAATCAAACAATATTTTCCTTTCGATAGAGAACTCATAATCAGATTGTTGTGCGCAGACTGGTGCAGCGGCGATCCAACGAGAAGTACCTCGGGTTCGGCGCCTGGGACGCGCGCTCGGGAAGACGCGCAGCACTCGCGCAGGCGAACTCCGACGCGTCGCCGCTCGACTCCGCGCAGCAGGACAACGACGAGCGCGACGCCTGGCTGCGCAAGGTGCAGGCGCGGGACCTCATCGACTTCGGCATGATACCGGTGCGTACATACACTCAGGTGCACTCCCGACGCGTCGCCGCCCGACTCCGCGCAGCAGGACAACGACGAGCGCGACGCCTGGCTGCGCAAGGTGCAGGCGCGGGACCTCATCGACTTCGGCATGATACCGGTGCGTACATACACTCAGGTGCACTCCCGACGCGTCGCCGCCCGACTCCGCGCAGCAGGACAACGACGAGCGCGACGCCTGGCTGCGCAAGGTGCAGGCGCGGGACCTCATCGACTTCGGCATGATACCGGTGCGTACATACACTCAGGTGCACTCCCGACGCGTCGCCGCCCGACTCCGCGCAGCAGGACAACGACGAGCGCGACGCCTGGCTGCGCAAGGTGCAGGCGCGGGACCTCATCGACTTCGGCATGATACCGGTGCGTACATACACTCAGGTGCACTCCCGACGCGTCGCCGCCCGACTCCGCGCAGCAGGACAACGACGAGCGCGACGCCTGGCTGCGCAAGGTGCAGGCGCGGGACCTCATCGACTTCGGCATGATACCGGTGCGTACATACACTCAGGTGCACTCCCGACGCGTCGCCGCCCGACTCCGCGCAGCAGGACAACGACGAGCGCGACGCCTGGCTGCGCAAGGTGCAGGCGCGGGACCTCATCGACTTCGGCATGATACCGGTGCGTACATACACTCAGGTGCACTCCCGACGCGTCGCCGCCCGACTCCGCGCAGCAGGACAACGACGAGCGCGACGCCTGGCTGCGCAAGGTGCAGGCGCGGGACCTCATCGACTTCGGCATGATACCGGTGCGTACATACACTCAGGTGCACTCCCGACGCGTCGCCGCCCGACTCCGCGCAGCAGGACAACGACGAGCGCGACGCCTGGCTGCGCAAGGTGTAGGCGCGGGACCTCATCGACTTCGGCATGATACCGGTGCGTACATACACTCAGGTGCACTCCCGACGCGTCGCCGCTCGACTCCGCGCAGCAGGACAACGACGAGCGCGACGCCTGGCTGCGCAAGGTGCAGGCGCGGGACCTCATCGACTTCGGCATGATACCGGTGCGTACATACACTCAGGTGCACTCCCGACGCGTCGCCGCTCGACTCCGCGCAGCAGGACAACGACAAGCGCGACGCCTGGCTGCGCAAGGTGCAGGCGCGGGACCTCATCGACTTCGGCATGATACCGGTGCGTACATACACTCAGGTGCACTCCCGACGCGTCGCCGCTCGACTCCGCGCAGCAGGACAACGACGAGCGCGACGCCTGGCTGCGCAAGGTGCAGGCGCGGGACCTCATCGACTTCGGCATGATACCGGTGCGTACATACACTCAGGTGCACTCCCGACGCGTCGCCGCTCGACTCCGCGCAGCAGGACAACGACGAGCGCGACGCCTGGCTGCGCAAGGTGCAGGCGCGGGACCTCATCGACTTCGGCATGATACCGGTGCGTACATACACTCAGGTGCACTCCCGACGCGTCGCCGCCCGACTCCGCGCAGCAGGACAACGACGAGCGCGACGCCTGGCTGCGCAAGGTGCAGGCGCGGGACCTCATCGACTTCGGCATGATACCGGTGCGTACATACACTCAGGTGCACTCCCGACGCGTCGCCGCTCGACTCCGCGCAGCAGGACAACGACGAGCGCGACGCCTGGCTGCGCAAGGTGCAGGCGCGGGACCTCATCGACTTCGGCATGATACCGGTGCGTACATACACTCAGGTGCACTCCCGACGCGTCGCCGCTCGACTCCGCGCAGCAGGACAACGACGAGCGCGACGCCTGGCTGCGCAAGGTGCAGGCGCGGGACCTCATCGACTTCGGCATGATACCGGTGCGTACATACACTCAGGTGCACTCCCGACGCGTCGCCGCTCGACTCCGCGCAGCAGGACAACGACGAGCGCGACGCCTGGCTGCGCAAGGTGCAGGCGCGGGACCTCATCGACTTCGGCATGATACCGGTGCGTACATACACTCAGGTGCACTCCGACGCGTTGCCGCTCGACTCCGCGCAGCAGGACAACGACGAGCGCATGTAAAAGCAAAAGACAACAACTAGCACAAAAGTAAAAAATACTGCTTATTACCCTTTAATACGCGCAAATTTAGTCAAATGTTTCTAACGAATAAAAACATACATACATACATAGATTCACGCCTGTTTCCCAGAGGGGTAGGCAGAGACTACGGATTTCCATTTGCTACGATCCTGACACACTTCTCTGGCTTCATTCACTTTCATCACATTCCTCATACACGCCCGTCGGTTCAAGGAGCTCTTAACCTGGCCTTTGTCCAGAACGCCATCAACATCTCCCATCATCATGCCCAACTACATGTTTGATCACAATACAGACGAGGTCACCACTCAGCCACTCAGAACTCCAATATTAACGTACTTTTATTTCCTGTTGCAGGAGTTCGTCGGAAGATTCCCCGTGCTCGTACCGTTCCACAGTCTAAATCAAGACTTGCTTGTGAGGATACTAACAGAACCTAAAAACGCAATGGTAAGTTACCACATTATTTGAATTTAAACTTACCTACATAAAGTAATTGCAATGTAGCATAGGGCAGACAATACTAACGTAAACTTTACTTCAAATAAAATTATCGTGAGACATTGACTAGAGAAATTATTATATTTGTAAGTCAAAGCGCAATTATTTTATGAGGAAAATCTGTCGGTCAAATATCGCTTCATTTGTTGTTGTTGTGTGTATCGAATCATTCGAATGACGATCGATCATTCGAATACAATTGCATGCTTATTATTAGACGTGTATTTTGGTATTTATTTATTACTACATAGTTTTTGGCCGCGGTTCCGGTTAGAACTTGATAATCAATTCGGGTTGTACTCTGCTTGTAAAATAATATAATTCAATCATGTTTCGAAAGACACTTGGCGCCATCTATCATCGTAAGAACGTTATTGTTGTTTTCTTCGGGAACAGTAATTTTTTTCGAGATGAAAGGTAGCCTATGTCCGTTTCTGTACACCTGACAATGTATATGCAAAATTTCAGTATGATCGGTTCAGTGGTTTAGACGTGAAAAGGTAACAAACAAACACTCATTTTCGCTTTTATAATATTAGTTAGGATTACCTGTATATATTAGCCAGGTGAGAGCTGCAGTGGCTTAAATGCTAAAAAAAATCTTTTAAATGCAACTCCACTGCCACAAATAGCAAACTAATTAGTTTAATATTCTAGGTGTCGCAATACAAGCTGCTATTCGCGATGGACAAGTGCGAGCTGTCGTTCAGCGATGACGCGTTGAAAGCCGTCGCTGGACTCGCCATGGAACGGAAGACTGGCGCCCGTGGGCTTCGGGCCATCATGGTGAGTCTTTAACACTCAATATTACCCTCTAACCATTTATACCTAACTAGCTTTTGCGCGCGGCTCTTCAATAAAAAGTAGCCTATGTCCTCCCCAAGTTTTAAACTATATCTGTACCAAATTTCATATAAATCGGTTGAGTGGTTTAGCCATGAAAAGGTAACATACAGACAGACAGAGTTGCTTTCAAATCCTTACTAATATTATAAATTTGAAAGTAACTCTGTCTGTCTGTCTGTTACCTTTTCACGGCTAATTCACTCAACCGATTTAGATGAAATTTAGTACACATATAGTTTAAAACCTGGGGAAGGATATAGGCTACTTTTTATTGATGTAGATACCACGCGGGCGGAGCTGCGCGCAAAAGCTAGTTTATAATATTAGTAAGGATCTTGCCATAAATATTGTTACAAGAAAAATATTTTTCTTCTATTGCATAAAACATTTATTAATGTAATGTGTGTGAGTTTATACATTAATATAATAACACTAGATGTTCCCGCGGTTTCACCCGCGTTTTTATTACTGCGCCGCCCCCGTGGGTCGTAGCGTGATTTTATATAGCCTATAGCCTTCCTCGATAAATAGGCTATCCAACACTAAAATAATTTTTCAAATCGTACCTGTAGTTCCTGAGATTAGCGCGTTCAAACAAACTCTTCAGCTTTATAATATTAGTATAGATTAAAAATATATGAATATCATTTAAAATTATCTCCATTGGCTTTAATACAGTTATTCAAACGTTGAGGCCAGTTATCAATAGAAACACACACTCTCCATGGGAAAATTCTTCACTGCCAATCTTACGGATTGTTTTAGGGACTCCAAATTATCATGGCGTTTAGAGCATGCCATATTCTCTAAAACTGAAAAATTCTCGGCCGTGAAATTATTTCTCGCATCGAGACATTACTTTTATTGAAGACAGAAATACATTTTATATTTCTGTCTAGATAAATTATCAGCCGAGACTTTATTTCTTTAATAAATAATCTAATCTAATATCTGTTCATTTATTTATCTAATCCGAGGCAAATATTTTATATAATAACTAGCTTTTGCCCGCGGCTTCGCTCGCGTTAATTTAAAATTTGACAATGAATTCGGGTTGTACTCTGCTTGTAATAATATATAATAACATAATTCAATCATGATGAAGAACGTTATTATTGTTTTCCTCGGGAACAGTATTTTTTTTCGGAATGAAAGGTAGCCTATGTCCGTTTCTGTACACCTGACAACGTATATGCAAAATTTCAGAATTATCGGTTCAGTGGCTTAGGCTTGAAAAGGTAACAAACAAACAAACTCATTTTCGCTTTTATAATATTAGTTAGGATTATGACAGATATAGTTTTTAATCAATAACACTTAAATATTCAAAAGGTTGTGAATTTTATAGTAAAATAAATTCGAATAAAATCGGTATAAAATCGTTTGTTTAAACAAAATTGTACAGGCTGGACTTTTCGGACAAGGAAAACTTCAAAGGATGATTATCCTTTGAAGTTTTCCTTGTCCGAAAAGTGTGTTAACGATTGTTAACATTTGAGAAATAAATGTTGATGCTAATCGAACCTGATTCTTATACGGGTCAAAAAACTCTATAATCAACGCTGAAAATCTGTCAATGCGGTGTAAATTTTTCAAACGGTTAAGGATCGTCGTCTAACTATCTTTTTTTATGTATTTTCCTGTGTAGCTACCATTAAAAAAATCTGCACTTTATAGGACATTACCGTCATTCATGTTCGAGGTTATGATTTACACACTCAAATTATTATTAGTTTAGACCAAGGCCGAGAAATGTGACGTTTCAACCAAGAACCGAGACCAAATTTCTCGACTTGATTTTTTTGTCGAAAAATATTTATTTTCTTACCAAGTGTAATTTGCAGTTTGCCGCATACTTATTTATGTGTGTTTGTTTTAGGAAAACCTCCTCCTGGAGGTGATGTTCGAGATCCCCGGGTCGGACATCATGGGCGTGCACATCCACGAGGGTTGCGTGGCGCGCGCCGAGCCTCCCCGGTTACAGCGCCGCTGTGAGCCCAGCACCAACGAAAGAGCGAGCCACGCCGACCTCGACGACTGGCCCTCGGTGCGCCTGCACAACTGTACGTAGATAGTGTAGCTAGTAGTGTTAGTGTAGCGAGCCAGTGCAGCGCCGCTGTGAGCCCAGCGCCAGCGAGAGAGCGAGCCACGCCACAGCGGGGACATCGTGTAGCTAGTAATGCTCGTGCAGCTAGTCTAGTACAACATAAGCCTAGCGTAGTGTTGTAGCATAATCCACCTCAAAATGACAGTGCGCTGTTAAAACTATGTATCTAACTAGCGTAATGACATGTTATTGAAACGCAAGCAGTGTCGACAGCAAGTGCTGCTGAACGAACGTGCGTCCGACAACACTTGGGTCTGAGAGCACCTAGTGCTACGGACGCGAGTGGTGTAAACACAAGCGGCTACACGCAAGGGTTGTCAAAAGCAAATGCTTTCAAACGCAAGTACTGTCAAACGCAAGTTCTGTCAAACGCAAGTACTGTCAAACGCAAGTGGTGTCAAACCCGGGTGCTCACGATGTCGAAAGCTGTTGACATGCTCACAATAATTAATTATGTAGATAGATGCACAACAATATATAGTACTAACGTGTAGATGACGAATAGAAAAAAAACGCTATTTGTTGCACAATACTCTTCAAGAGCTTCTAACCAATACGATAACGTTTTTTTTTAACAAATAGAATTCGGAAGTACCAACATAATTCCGAAAATAATAACTCAGTGGCCTCAATCCATCCCGAAATTACATTTAAAAGGATAGACATACAACTTTTTTGGTCCCTTGTAGCGATTTGCACCAATTCATTCGAATGCCTGAACAATCCTACACAAATGCGTGCTTTGTTTATATGTCCATATAAATTAGGTATCACGTTGTGATTGAGCACAATAAATGACGAATACGTTTAGTATTATTTGAATACAATCGTACACATCCCTAGAATTGATGCACACATCGAAGTACTAAACTAGTTTATTCGTATTGTTTTACAGAACAGTACATGTATAACATCGGCAGAGTTTCCGAGGTCACAAAATGGGTGCTCCATGTGATATTTTGTTAGTTTCAACATGTCTATTCATTACCTATGTTACTTTTTTTAATATTTGTACAGTCAGTAACGTAAGTAGCTAAACACATTTTAACTTTGTAAAAGTACCTATTTTATGTGTTGGCCCGTGCATAAAAAATCCTAATTAGTATTTTGTATTTTTGAAATGCGATTATATGAACTACTAGATGTTCCCGCGGTTTCACCCGCGTTTATCGTTACTGCGCCGCCCCCGGGGCTCGTAGCGTGATGTTATATAACCTATAGTCTTCCTCGATAAATAGGCTATCCAACACTAAAAGATTTTTTCAAATCGAACCAGTAGTTCCGGAGATTAGCGCGTTCAAATAAACAAACACTTGTCAGCTTTATAATTCTAACTAATATTATAAAAGCGAAAATAAGTTTGTTTGTTTGTTACCTTTTCACGCCTAAACCACTGAACCGATCATCCTGAAATTTTGCATATATATTGTCAGGTGTCCAGAAACGGACATAGGCTACCTTTCATACCGAAAAAAATTACTGTTCCCGAGGAAAACAACAATAACGTTCTGATGATAATAGATGGCGCCACGTGTCTTTCGAATCATGATTGAATTATATTATTACAAACAGAGTACAACCCGAATTGATTGTCAAATTCTAAATTAACGCGAGCGGAGTCGCGGGCAAAAGCTAGTATTAGTATAGATTTGAAAGATAGATGCCATCTAAATTACAAGTGTATGTTGACTTATGTTGCTGACTGTACCTCGGCTGTATAAAATATGTAGTTTTTAATATTCTCTCACGTTTATTATTAGCCAAAGCTCATAATTTGTTCTTTAAATACATGTGTATATCTAGTGCTATATTTTCAACAAGTTACCGCCAAAACTGTATCAGTAAAACGATTAGTCAACAGTAATAGTACGAAATCATGTTGTTTTTACGCTCTAGCATAACCCTACTTGCATCATAAACATACTTAGAAAATGCAAGAATGAATTAGTTTTTACTAATATATGTACTATATTTGTTATGTTATGTTGTATATAGAACAAGTAGTATATATGTGTGTGTGTGTGATATGTAGGGTTGCCAAAGAAACTGATAAAATTTTGTAATATTTTATTTGGTTTTATAAACTGATTAAGTACTGTATACAGGATGATTTTGATATCGTGTAATTCCTTTTAACCACGCGTTCTACTGGTGATATAAAATAACCCTGAACATATTTTTTTTTATTAGAATTATGTTTTTGGAGAAATTAATGTACCGATTTTTTTCGTGAAATAGTCTTAGATAGTCATAATTATGTTAACCACCTGACACAATCTTAATATTTTACTAATTTAAGAAAAGTAACTTAGCAATAACTGAAATCGTAAATAATAAGGGGCAATAAAAAGGAACAACCGTTATTATTTACGACATTAATTATTGACATGTTATTTTTTTTAATTAGTAATAAATTTAAATTGCCTCGGGTGGTTAACATATGACTACCTGAAACCATTTCACGAAAAAAAAACATTAAATTAATTTTCCCAAAAAAATAATTCTAATAGAAAAGAATATGGTCAGGGTTATTCTATACCACCAGTAGAATGCGTGGTTAAAAGGAATTACACGATTTCAAAATAACCCTGTATACATATAAGATATTGTTTTATTATCACTGGTATCCAAAACCTCAAATAAAACCAGACCGAACATTATAAAAAAAATGTTTTAAATGTAATACATACATACGTATGTATTACATTTAAATGTATATACAAAAAAGTGTATGTTTTGCGTAATTACTATTTGTAATTTTTTTTAGAAATGTACTTACAGCATCTTGGCAACCCTATTTAATTTTGTTGTCTTTGTTTTACTTAATATATAATTTGTTCGCAGAAACTTAAGACAACAGTTCCACAACTATCTGTCACTCATTCGTGCGTGCTGTGAGCGGCGATCAGTATGGTGGTTATAAACGAACGGATAACGCGACGACCAGTCGCACACAATCCGAAACAACGCCATCTATGTTCCATATCTATAACTCGTGTGAGAACCTAAACACACTAGTTCAAATTCTTACAAATATCGTGTAATAATGACTTAAAAACTTAAGAGTCAGCGGCAAAGTCTCAGCTATAAGTTGACCACGTTTATATGGTGTGTCGGATTCGTGCGCGCTGACACGAGCAAACTCTTCCTAACGCTTTTTCACATTGATAATCAACCTTATTCTTACCTTATCTTGTGTATGGGGGCCAGTCAGTACAGACCGGCGACACTTCGACCCAGTGGGAGTTTTTGTGTCGGCCCCAAGATTTATCCCTTAGCTATCTCCTTATGAGTGTACAGCATTAGCCGCAGTGTACATTTCAGAGGGAGAAGCCTGAAGTCTTCAGGGTTTGGATATGCCAATCCCATCAGACCCATCCTAATTCCATCCAACGCGTCGCATTCACACAGTAGGTGCGATATGGACTCGTCCTGTTCACCACAGGCTCTGTAGATCGAATAGTGTCAATCTCAATCTGCACAGGAAGTCGTTGGTGCCAAAATGGCCAGTGAACGCTCCTGCGAGCAGGCGCATTTGGCTCTTGTTATACCCGCAGAACTTCCAGGTGAAGCCTGTGGCTCCACCTTATTCTTAACTATTAAGGTACAAGATCCATGGCAAAACTGTTTAACTAACACTCTCATGCAATATGCTACAAACACTAGCCTTTATAACAATATCAATTGACCAATAACAGCGCAGAATTTAACGCCTTAGTAAAAGACAAGTCTTTAAGCCATATAAACTTAGTACTACTTTACCGCTGACTGTTTGTCGCTGACTTTAAGCTTTGTATCCGCAGACTGATGAGTAAATAGATAAATATACGTCTAGTTTGATGTGTACAAGGTTTGATCCTTACCGCGTATAGTTAGCGCAGATTGTATGCTTAAAGACTTAAATACGGTTAGTAATCAGCCGCAGAGTTTAGCAATTAGCTAGTGTGCTTGTAAAAATAATTGTTTTGACTTTGAAGACAATTAAAATTATTTACGAATCAATCGTTTTTTATATTAGGCATGAAGTTTGTTTTGTTGAGTCAGTTTTCAAAGTTTATCACAAGGCCTGTTTCGGTAGTTCGATGACACTGCTCAACATACATTGTTCATTTAAATGTTGAGCAGTAAAAATATGATGACCTTTACGGACATTTTCTTTTTTACTCAATTATTCCTCGCTCAGTTATCTATTTGTATTTAGAATACGAATTTGTCCGTAGAGCCAGTTGAAATTGCCAGTTGAAATAAAATCAACCAATTTGGTGTGCTGTAAATATATAGTATTAACTTTTATGTAGTTAGTACTTTCATGCGTGCTTCGGTAATATTCGTATACATTCGGCAATCTTCGACATAAAATGTTTCTTCGTAAATAAATGACAATCTCGTTTCGTCTGATTACGTCATCGTATTGCCGAGTGTGTACGGAAATTGCCGAAGAGCATACTTAACTATATTCGGATATGACTAACCCATATACAAAAATAGATAGATAATAGACCTTAGAAAAGCATTTGTCGTTAGCTGATATTGAATTATATGTGATTTTCATACATTTTATGAGAATAGTATAGTAAGTACTCTGGAACATGCCTTTCTAGCCTCTCATGGAAGCTTTGTTTTAACTTAATATTTTCAATATAATTTTCATTATGAACTCAAAAGTCTTATGACTCAAACCCAATATTATTGAAAATCTTTGTTAAAACTTTTATTTTATTTTAGACCTTTATGGTCTTAGTTCCTTGCTTTAGTTTATGGTTTGAAAACGTAAAGAATAATGAAATGAATGTTGTATCGTCCACAACCACCATACAACATGCTCTTGTGATGTAAATTACTGTAAATAATAATGATAAATAGAAAAAGTGTTATAATTAAGATTTATTATTAATAGGGTTCATTTTGCTACTTCCCAACTAAGTTGTAAGTACGAAAAGTCACAACAGATGTTAAATATGTAACAGATTATTTCGGTCGGCAACACTGAGGAGGAAATGACGCTCTGACATTTTGTTAATTGTTATACATAATTATTTTTATATTTATAAACGGAACGTTGTGGTGTGATTATAGTTAAAAAGTGTGCATATTATTTTCGTTAAAAAATCTCCAAAAAATTTTCGTCTAATATAATTTCTGGACTTGTGATAGGATACATTTTACGGCATGTTGATGTAATCACATTGCAACTCAAGTAAAATAGTTTAAGCCTATTTTCAATTTAAAATATAAAGAAAACCAAATATTGCTTGTTTTATTTTAATTAAGAAATACACATTCACTACCAAATATATGTATGTGCATAATCTCATCACAAACATACATACAATTACGCCTTAAAATATAACATATTTATCTAAGTATCTATACATAATACCGGATTGGAAAGCATTGTCACAACTGACATAGGTACATTGATTGATTCCCGACTGAAAACATCTCTACTTCCGAAATGCCACAGGCAAAATCGTATGATTTGGCTGTAAAGTGCTTCTACTGTAGGTAAAAGTACTTCATATTTAAATTACGGACAGGAGAGGAAAAGTGTTTCCAACATAAGTCTCCTTCAACTTTGCAAGAAAGTGCCACTTAACCCTACGTCGATTAAAATAATAATATAATAATAATAATAATAAGCCCCCCAAATCCAACCATACGTCCGAGTCGAACATCTGACTCACGTGGGGGGCGGACACGCGATGCATACTATTTATTACGGGCGCGGCTAACATGGCACTGGACACCCATACAACATGGAGAATTCAGTTAGGAATACACGTATAGGACCGCTGCCTGGGGACCGCCAGGGCACGTCTGGAGCTGGCGCTGGACGTGGCAGCATGCGAACCGTCAGTGGTCGTAGATTGAGCAGGCGGGTCACGACCATCCAATCTACTACAGCCGAAACAAGAAACACACCCGCAATAGACACTCCACATGAATCAGCAAGAAGTGTTTTGCAGGACATGCTACCTGCAACCACCCTTGCTGGCAGAGACCGGCAGCGAATGAAATGGACTGATGAAGTTAATCGACAATTACTTCGCTGCTACTACACTGTTACAAATTGCGAAACAAACCTTACAGGATATCGCCCAACACTTTACACTAAATTCATAGAAATTTTCCCAGACCTGCATATCATATCAGAGCAAAGATTAGCCGATCAAGTACGTGTTATACATCGTAATAATGGAATTTCAACCGTAGAAAGAGAAAGAATTAAGAAAGAAATTGCAGAAAATTTACGTGTCCCCACGCCTACAGAATTAAATCAATCTAACACAAATCACTCAACTACAATAACAAATACAAATAATCCACAAACTAATACGGATGCACAACAACTAAACCCATGTAATCTATCAACACACCTCGAACAAACACGACCTATAAATTCACAAACAACAGACACTGATATGCAGTTAATATCATCATTGACGTTATCACCAACACCATACACACAGACCCAAACATCAAATAATGAAACCGTTTTAACTGAAGATACAGACTGTCCCGAGCAACTAGAGCATTTATTTAATGAAATAATAACAAAATATAAAGGAACAGATCCCACTACACGCCCAAACTTACCAAAATTAAAAATAACAGCTAAATCTAAAACTACAGTAAAAATACTAAATCAGCTGATACACAATCAATTAATAAACAACACACAACCGACTATTGAAGAAATACAGGATCTCATATATTGTGCAGCTCTGACAGTAATAACAACTCATAATTATAAGAAAAATACAGAAACTGAACCAAGACGTAAAAATGACAGTAAACCAGCATGGGAAATGCGCATCGAAACCAATATTACTATACTGAGAAAAGAAATAGGAAGATTAAACCAGTTTATTAGGGACAACTTATCAATAAGAAATAAAATAAAAATGGAAAGACTTTACAAAAATAAAGAAGCAGCAGTTGAAACTATGGACAAAAAGACACAAAAATTACAAGCTTTATCAAAAAGATTACGTAGGTACAAAAAATCTAATCAGAGGCATAGAGATAATATAACATTTAATACCAACCAAAAGTTGTTTTATAGAAATTTTAATACAGAAGTGTGCATTAAAGATCCACCTAACATTACGGAAGTACAGACATTCTGGGAGAATATATGGTCAAAGCAAGTAACACATAACTCTGAAGCAGCCTGGATTAAAGAGGAAATAGAAGAAAATCAACATTTAGATCCGATGGTAAAAGTTGTAATAGATAAATTAGATGTAGAATCAGCAATAAAAAAGACCCTGAATTGGAAAACACCTGGCCCTGATAAAATACAGAACTACTGGTTAAAATATTTTGTAGCTACCCATGCACATATTGCAAATGCCTTTAACGCACTCATTCAAGAACCGAACACACTACCCATGTTTCTTACACAAGGTAATACTTTCTTAAAGTCAAAAGATTTAGATACCAAAAATCCCGCTAAATACCGACCAATAACATGCTTACCAACACTATACAAATTACTTACATCTATAATTTCATACAAAATAAACACACATTTGTTACAACATAAAATTATAGCAGAAGAACAAAAAGGTTGTAGGAAGGGATCAAGGGGGTGCAAAGAACAATTAGTTATAGATACCGAAATACATAATCAGGTCAAGCAGTCTCACAGAAATCTTTATTATGCATACATAGATTATCAAAAGGCATTTGATAGTGTACCCCATTCATGGTTACTTCAAGTTTTAAAAATATATAAGATAGATGTTAAATTAGTAGAGTTCCTTTGTAAGACAATGCAAAACTGGACTACAGTGCTCCATATAAAAACAGAAAAAGGATTAATGAAGTCCAATCTAATAAAAATAGCTAGAGGTATATTCCAAGGGGATTCTTTAAGTCCTCTTTGGTTTTGTGTGTCTTTAAATCCGTTATCTCGAATCTTAAATGAGTCTGGACAAGGATACATAATACACAGAGAAAGTAACATAAAAATATCACATTTATTATACATGGACGACATCAAACTATATTCCGCTAATAGGCAACAAATGAACCGACTTTTAGAACTAACTGAAAGTTTTAGCTCAGACATTAAAATGAAGTTAGGAACAGATAAATGTAAAATAAATAGCATAATTAAAGGAAAACACCACGAAACTGATCCATACATACTACATTCACAGCAGAATTTACTTATTGATAACATGGAAATAACAGATACCTACATATAAATACTTAGGATATGCACAAAGTGTAGGATTAGGTCATAGTAAGATAAAGGAAGAACTGAAAATAAAATATATTTATAGGTTAAATAAAATATTAAAGACAGAGTTATCAGGTAGAAATACAATAAAAGCAATTAACACATACGCAGTTCCTGTCTTAACCTACTCATTCGGTATTATTAAATGGTCAGCTACAGATTTAGATCGGCTAAATAGAGTAACTAGAACAACATGCAATAAACACCTTATACACCATATCCACTCAGCTACAGAAAGATTCAATCTTAAAAGAAGGTTAGGAGGCAGAGGACTAGTTGATATTAAAAACTTACATAATAAACAGATACACGACATTCGCACATATATGCATAACAAAGCCACTGATAGTCACATTCACGACTCTCTCACATACATTCCCACATCAGGTACACCATTAAAACTAAATGATAACAATTTTAATATTATACAAGACCACATAACAGATGATCAGAAAATTACAAGCTGGAAACAAAAATCTTTACATGGAAAATACCCAAACCAACTACAACAGGAATATATAGATAAAGAAGCATCAAACGCGTGGCTATATAGAGGAAACATATATAAAGAAACAGAAGGATTTATGGTAGCAATCCAAGACCAAATCATAAAAACAAAGAACTATCAAAAATATATAATAAAAGACCCTACAGTAGTATCAGACAGGTGCAGGCTATGTAACACAAATCAAGAAACAATAGACCACATTACAGGAGGATGCCCCTTTTTAGCGAACAAACAATACACAGAAAGACACAATAATGTTGCAAAACAAATTCATTCTTCCTAGCTATAAAATATAAACTAGAAGATAAAACAGAACCATATTATAAATATAAACCAAAAAAACGTACTAAACAACGAACACGCTAAACTTTACTGGGATCGAGACATTATAACAGACAAAACAACTACAAATAATAGACCAGACATCACTCTTACACTCAAACAAGAAAAAATCACATACCTAATAGATATATCAATACCAAACTCTGAAAATATTAGAAAAAAATACACGGAGAAAATTCAAAAATATATACCATTAGCAGATGAAATAAGACAAATGTGGCATCAGCATACAGTTAAAATTATTCCAATCATAATTTCATCTACAGGACTCATTCCAAAGTCATTACATACATCACTAAAAGAATTAGACTTACATAAAAATTCATACACAAAACTACAGAAATCTGTTATCATCGACACTTGCTCTATAGTCCGGCGATTCCTAACATCCACTACTCAGACACCTACAACAATACTCAATGAACCGACCCACTTGGCATAAGCCCGTGACAGGTTCACACCCACCAGCATCAAAGCTGAGTTTTGAAATATTTTATAACCCATAATAATAATAATAATCTTTATTACCAGTTTTACAATTTTGTACATACAATGTGCTAAAACAAACATTATTTTTACAAATTGTAGGTTATTACAATGTTGTCACCCAAGCTAAGATTGAACTTGTGTTATGGGTGTCAGGGCCCTCAAAAATTGACTCCTTTATTACAATACGTAAATATGTCGTGTGTGACGTGGTGTTTTACTTTCTAGATACATTTTTAAATAGGTGTAAATAAAGATATCTACCATATAAGAAAAATAAAATAATGTATCTTTCTAATATAACAAAGGGGTACAATTTGTTCGTTTATAATGGCGAAATCTTCAGAACGACTGATCTGCTTCCAATATTTTACTGATAAAAGCTATATTTTCACTGAGCAAAAAACGGCTTATGTTTAACTTATCACCAGATATAGTAAAATATAATAGTCAACAATAATAAATGATCACCAAATTGCACAGCAAAATATATTTAAAGAGATCAAAATAAGTCGACGGAGCCCTATTTTTGGGTGGGTATAAGAAGGAACCTAACATGACCTAACCCTTCCGAGACGGCAGTGATCTGAGGCGTATGATATATTTTAGTAAGTATGTTTTGCTGCGCGATTAGTATTTTTGGTGGTCATTATATTTAATCGCCAAAAAAACTTTATTTTATTATCAATGTAATATCATTAAAATATAGCGAGCGAAGGCGCAAGCATCACCTAGTCTTATGATCACGACTGGCTTCAAGCTCTTTCATTACAATGGGTAAGTATTGAAAATAACTTAATTATCTCAATTAGACAGACGCCCTAAACAACATAGTTTCTCTTATTATCAAACTTCTTATAAGTCTCAGATTCAACTATATCTAATAAAGTATTTACTACATCATACACATCTTGGTAACTGTTATACAAAGCTGTAGGGGTCAACCGAATTACATTAGGGTCCCGGTAATCGGGCACTATACCACGACCCTTCAATGCTATACTGATTCTGTACCCCTCATCGTGTTCCAAACACACATGACCGCCTCTCCACCTATCCTCTCTCAAATTACCAATAGCGAATCCATATTTCGTCAATTTCTTTTCAATGAGATACATAAAATACCCTGTAATGTGTAGAGATTTCTTCCTAATATTATCTATACCAGCTTCATTGGTGATTTTAAGCGCACCTTCCAAAGTTGCCATTGAGAAAATACTTGGAGTACCAGTTTGCCAGCCATTTGCGTCTTGCTGATGATCGAACTCTTGTTTGAGCAAGAATTGAGTCTCACTTTTGTTGCCGAACCATCCAGCTAGACCTGGCAACTTGGTGAAGTGTTTTCTGTTAATATACAGCGCTGCCGTAGACCCTGGGCCTCCATTCAAGTACTTATAAGTGCACCACATAGCGAAATCTGAATCTACTTCTTTCAAATTGACTTCTATAGCACCCGCTGCGTGGCAGAGATCCCATCCGATAAGAATGTCTCTTTCTTTAGCTGCTTTAGTAATTTTAACCATGTCTAATATTTGAGCACTTCTATAGTAGACTGTTGGGAGTAATACCAGAGCTACGTCCTCAGTCATTGCATTAATGATATCGTCTTCGTTCATAATGTGTGCCTTGCTTTTGACTATTTTGACAGCTTCTTTAGGGGTGTAACCGTGTAGAATAACTTGACTGTCGACTGCGTAACGGTCTGTTGGGAAGTTAATGTCATCGAGCAAAATCTTATACTTGTCTTTAGTCGGCTTGTAGAACGTTGCTATCGCTTGATGGATGTTGATCGTAGTGCCTCCAGTAATTGTTAGCTCGTCAGGATCAGCGCCAACAATCGGCGCCATCATCTTTGCCAAGTACTTAGAGTACATGTAATATTTGTTGTCGTCAACGTTCCATATTTTGATAGCTTCCTCTTTCCATTTCTCAATGGCTTGCAACAGACAGTTCTCCGCGTCTTTAGAGGCAACACCGAGGGAATTACCACACATGTAGATTTGGCCTTTCTTCAAGTAGAAGCGGTGTCTAAAATGTCCTAAAACGTCGTTGTTGTCCAACATTTTCGGGTATTCAGAATCTTCTTGGTAATCTGGATGCATTTTAGCTGTCGTTTGCTCTTCAAAGGGGCTGACAAACTATTCTTAAATTGAAGATAGTCAAATTTTACTCTTGATGGATTCAATTTGACTAAAAGTTTCTTGCAGAACTTTTGAGGATAGATGACTGATACTAGGCTTCTCAAATTCAGTATATAAATACTCCAGGCTTTATTGTTCTAGCGTATCGATAACTTATCTTTGAGCAAATATCAGGTAATAAGAACTTGTTATGCGAATTGTTTATGGAGCGTTGCGCTCCGTGTAGTGTGGCCATATGTTCTGAAAACGTTTTTCTTCTGTGAATGAATGTGGCCAATGAGTGATCATCATAATTAGCCGGTAACTGTTGACTGCTGGTCAATAGCTTTAACAAAAGTACGACAATAAGGCCGATGATCGGATAAATACCTGCTTCTCGTTAACTTTAGGCGACTGTCTCTGGACTTTAATTGGGCTTTCCATCAGGTCCGTTACAATCACTTTGCCATGCCAATAAAAAAAAACTAGAACCGCAAATAAAGCTTGCATTTACGCAAGTTACCAAGTCGGACGCCTTATATAAATTGGAGAATATTTGAATTGAGTAATCGGCAAAATCGATAAATGATTTACATATAATAGGATATACGACATTATAGGATTCTCCTACACCATTTTTCGATTTTACACCAGGGTAATATTCAATATACATTTATTTATGTATTTATTCAAACAACATAATAATATAAGCTTACAGTATTATACACACCAAATCGCTTATGTGCTAGTGTAAGTTAACATATAGTAGGTATAAAAATAAGATTATATATAGATAGAAAAATAAGATAGATTTTATTATTGTATAATAATAAAATCTAGCTTTACAACAATACAGTAGATATAAAATACAAAACACAAAGAAACATACAAAACACAAAAAAGCATACAATTAAATGACTAATGACATATTCTTTTTTATACATACGCAATTTGTTAATAATATTAATAATATTTTACTGCTGTTTTTATTATTTTGATAATATTTAAATTAACATAATTATATAATAATATATTTTTAATAATTGTGTTATCACTGTCCAAAAATATGTATTACGCAGTCGTGGTTCTTGCACAATGAAACGCCAAGATACTTTTTACACAACCAGTATATACCTATTTCAGCAGAGTAAGGTTCTAACTGACAGTTGTAACGAGAATGAATATTTGTTAATCTCCTACCTTATTTATATATTTTTATCAATGTATCAAATGGAAAGTTAAATATCGATTAATTACATTTTAAGGTGTAAAATTAGTACAGTAACAAATAACAATGATAATTATTAATTATAGAAATAATCAAATGTAAATATGCAATTATAACATAACAATTAAAACAATATAATACGTCACAACCGTGTGCTAGTATTGAGTACTTGGTAATATATGTCTGCGTCTAGAATATTTGTTCTGGGGGCTGTTAGTGGCTTGTAGAGAGCGTTATGATGGTAGGTTATATATAGCCATATAACACAGGATAGATAGATTTTGTACAAATTGTGTCTTGCTACTTAACAATAACTGTGAAGTGATACGAACAGTAGGTACTTAGAAATCTATCTTAAACAATATGGTTAGTGTCGTTATAAGTATATACAAAACCAAACAATTGCATTAGATAAAATAACAATTGACAATTACCGTATTTGTATTAGAGACTAGATGTTCTCGCGGTTTCAACCGGCTTTTAGCGTTAATGTGCCGACCCTGTGGGTTTTAGCGTGATGTTATATAGCCCATAGCCTTCCTCGCTAAATAGGCTAGCCAACACTAAAATAATTCTTCAAATCGAACCTGTAGTTCCTCAGATTAGCGCGTTCAAACAAACAAACTCTTCAGCCTTATAATATTAGTACCTATAGTATCTTGTGTGTATTGGTATCATCTAGGTAAACTTTCAATACTATCACATCCCTTTGTTTCAATAAATGCGAGAGTTGATAAACTTAAATATATATGTCGGAGTGGCAGCATT
Source organism: Catocala sponsa (assembly GCA_963564715.1). Classification (NCBI taxonomy): domain Eukaryota; kingdom Metazoa; phylum Arthropoda; class Insecta; order Lepidoptera; family Erebidae; genus Catocala; species Catocala sponsa. Next base: position 24,781,366 of record OY751340.1, on the reverse strand, counting down.
TATCCCGTCCCAGCCATTTTATAGGATCAAAGCACGTGGGCTGGGAAATGTTGGTTTCAATCAATAGAAAACACGTAGGTAGTCAAATAACTTGTGTTCGAATTCAACCAACAACTACTTCACACTAAGAGCACTTATTATCACTATGAAACGCGAGACAGTTCCTACGAGGTGTGCACTGGTCGACGGTAACACGAAGACTGAGCTTTGTCCGCTCCTCGCGCCGCCTCGTAGACTCCGTCTAGCGCCACTAGATGGCGCTGGCGTTCCGTCTTAATGCCTTTCTGTGTCACTAGATAGCGCTAGTGTCCCACTAACAATATTGCTATTCCGACATATAAATAATCTAACTGATTAAGTTTATATAACTAAGAGACTGTTTTTATGAAGATTATTCTTAGTTCGGTTGGACCACAAAAATGTATTTTTATGCTGCAATAAGTTTCCTGCTACGCCTAAAGGTATTCGATAGATCCTGCGATGAGCAAACCACCTATCTACTATTGATTTAGACTTATAGGAAAGCCCTAGAGCCTCGCTGACTTCAGCATGAATGGCCGGCCCATGGCCCGACCGAGGAAGGACTACCCTCTCATAGAATATCGATGTGAAATAGCAGTTCCTACTGTTGTGTTTCGTTCGGTGATTCAGAGTGCCGGAGGCCCAATCACTCCATGCCCCCTTCACGCTCCTTCTCCTTCCCACTTCCTTTCCTAAGGGGACGACAACGCGAAAGTGATGCCTCTGGTGTCGCAGGCGTCCATAGGCTACGGTGACCACTTACCATCAAGTGGGCCGTATGCTTGTTTGCCACCTCAGTTGTACAATAAAAAATAAAAAACACTAGGGATTTTCTGTAAGTCAAAATCGCTACATAATAACTTTATCCTTACTAATATTATAAATTCGAAATTAACTCTGTCTGTCTATCTATTACCTTTTCACAGCTAAATCACTCAACCGATTTAGATGAAATTTGGTACGGATATAGTTTAAAACCTGGGGAAGGGCATTGATGTAGGTACCACGCGGGCGGAGCCGCGCGCAAAAGCTTGTTTCTATATAAATATTTACATATGTCTTAGATACATTAATAAAATGCTACAACAGTACCAATGTGTATTTTGTGCCTGCAAACATAATTGATAGGGCAGACAGGAGTTTTGTGCTGCTCTACCGAGATTTTTTTAACTTCTTGACATTAATAATTGTTAGGAATCGGATGTGAAACAGCTTAAAAAATAACAGACGCTCTTTAACCTTTAAATAATCATTGACTTATTCAAGAAATGCATTAACAAATAAAGTAAGAAATAATTGATATCACCCAACAGCAATCACACAGCACGTCCGTTCCGTCCGCCGCTCGATGTCAAAGTCAAAGTGAGTCACACTCACAGTCGCTCGATCGGATGATTCGTGACGTTACTTGTTTACGTCGCATTCCGCAACTAACAATAGTATATAATATGTAACGGGTATTAGCGCGATCATGCATAATGTTTACCTTTTATAGGCTTGACGTTTCGACCAGGTTACACCGGCCGTGGTCACAAGCTGATGAGTTAATACCCGTTACATATTATATATACATATATCATGCAACGCGAAAGTTTAAAAGTTATTCTTGACATTAAAACCAAATTGCGCTCAGTCAAACTAGGTAATAGGAGCGGAGCATTCATGAAAAATGTAAAAACGGGGCAAATTCTCTTATGTGACGCAGACGAAGCTGCGCGCGTCAGCTAGTCTTTATTAACTTGTTAATAAGATATTTGTCAATGTTTAATTTTGTCAATTATTTTTCACTCAAGAACAAAATTCAATAGCAATCAAAAGAATTCTTTTTGTAAAAGCAGTGTCAAAATTGGTTGCAAAATAAGGAATTACTTAATAGATATCCTGGGTCCTTTATTAAGCGGAGCGTGAAAAAGCTCCTTTATAGGCCGTCAAAGTAGGGACCTCAACATCGCCTCAGCTGCGGATGGTGTGGAGGCCACTGCTCTTAGACCACATGATCGCTTACCATCAGGCGAAGTGTTGGCATTTCGAGAAGCAAAAAGAAATTGTACATTTGAATATAAAAAGTGGGGTGTAGTGGAAATATCTTGCTATCTCCCTCGCACATCTACATTTATATAGTGGTTACGTCACACTTTGTATCGTGCATCCTTTTTCTGATATTGACAATTACGCCTGCTACCAGATTTAAATCGCTTAGCTATATTTTATTTATTTTATGTACCTACCTAAGTACATTTCATAAATTATTTTTATTTCAGAGTTTGGATAGTGTAACTATGTACCTATATGTCTTAAATAATAAAAAAACGTTATTCAAGTACCCTATTATATCTGGGTGCCGGTGTACCGTTGCGACTTAATATCAAGAATAAATCTTAGTACTTACATAAACTTATGTCTCCAAAACACCCAACGTTTGGTTATTAGAAAAATACTTGTAGCACTAAAACCACGTTGTCTATGTAAACATATATTTGTATGTAAAAGAATTAAAACCATAAAAGTGACAGTATGATACAACTATCGGCAAAAAGCACTATCAAGATAAGACAACATCGAGAGCACGCGAGTTAACTAACTCACACACTAAATAGACTTACGTGTGTGTACCTTCGAGTGGAGTAAGCAGAGAGTGTGTCCGGCCCCCGTGTAATCTGGCGCCCCCTGTAATCCGACATGTATATCACTGTACATAAAATTTATTTCGGTAGATCTTCACATAAGTGTATTTCGCATGATTGAACCGGTTGTAAGTTCCACGCGCCACCAATCATTTTGATTCATAATTTATAGTTTGTTTCTTTTTCTCAGTAAGTTTTAGTGATGGTCTGGCAGTTTGAGTACTTGTTGCGGCCTACCCAAATGTCCTTTCTTTGGTATTGTTCGTCGAATCGTTGAGCTCCTTAAGTTCTGAGTTGAGCTGCATGATTACTGACAAATGCGTGCACTGACTTGACAGGTCCACTCAATCTGTGTGGTTCTTTCCTCAAAAGATCATTTGAGACACCAATCTGCATGGTCTTCACATGATCTGACCAAGATTCTGTCTGGACTTTAAAAGAGACTGTGACCTCTGAGTTTGTTTCGGCCTTTCAGAGTAGTCGGATACGAAACGCCGGCCTCGTCTAGTTTTCAAAATATGATTGACATGTGTTTCTACAAACCTACTTACAGAAATAAATCATTATTGTCATGTTTCTCTTATCACAGTTATTTTCTAACATATTTTCAATATTAGAAAATACCTGGCCCTTTGGGAGGCTTACACGTAGACATGGGTCCAACGTAAAGAGGCCCTTCGAGAGTTTTAATCAAAAGTGGAATGGAACACTTACAGCGGCACTAGTCACAGCAGGCGTAGGACTATTGCTACGTATGGATTCTAATATATGCGCTACAGGTATTTTATAGTTTATATTTTTTAAATTTATTTATTTCATTATTATTATCATTATATGTTTCTCTTTCACGGGTATATTCCTAATACGTTAGGAAAATACCCGGCCCTTTGACACACGGAGACATAGGTCCAACGTGAAGAGGCCCTTCGAGAGTTTTAATCAAAGGTGGGATGGAATAACTACAGCGGCACTAGCCGCAGCAGGCGTAGGACTATTGCTACGTATGGATTCTAATATATGGGCTATGGGTATGGGTGTTTGATGGACTGGTATATTGGTAACTATGGATGATAAAACGGCGTCTGCCCTGAATACTCTAATAGTATCAATCGAATGGACAGACGGTGACTCGCCAACTCACTAGATGGGCCCCCTGAATAGCCACGAGAGGCATACAAGCCAGCAGCAGGGGGCAACACCGGTTTATTATCATTATTATTATCAAAACCTGCCGGACTAATGGCGCATTTGGCAGTACTCTATAATCCGACAAATTCAATAGTTTGACACCCTCCTGTAAAATGTTTGCCGGATTACTGAGGGTCCACTGTATAAAAAGATTTTCAAAGGGTCGGCAACGCGCTAGTGATACCTCTGGTGTTGCAGGCGTCCATAGGCTACGGTGACCACTTACCATCAGGGGGGCCGTATGCTTGTTTGCCACTATAATAGTATAAAAAAAACTACACATTTGGGGTTATTTTGTAGAAGGGAGCCAGCTTTTTAACAGCAATGGCCTACTTACCGTACTAGATTTAAAACAAGTGAGAAACGGCCATGAATTGCCGTAAATCTTAGAGTTCGAAAATATGGTATCACGTGACCTTGAGGTCAAAGGTCATAGTCATTTCGGGGGTATATCGACTATGCTGAGTCGAATGGCGTTGACCACGAGTCTCTAGCTCTTACGGTTGTATAATAGACAGGCGGACGGACGGATAAAGCTGTCGTCTAAGAGATTTTTTGATCTCTAAAAACACAATTTAAAACCTACCATCCCAGGGTACAGACAATTCTTGGATAGGTACAGCCTACCTCGACTGCACAGATCTATGGCGTAGAGATTTAAGTGGTCGCCTCGCCACTGCGGCAGTAACGTGCCGAGTGCTGAGTGTTGTGAGTTCGATTCCCGTAAGAGGCAAAAATTTTTGTGTTTTTATATATTTTGAATTTGTTGATGGCATAAATTTATGCTTACTTTCGCGTGCGAGTTATCGTAAGGATTCCCGGGCTGGGGGAAGTGGTCTTGTATTATACTACTAGATGTTCCCGCGGTTTCTATACTAATATTATAAAGCTGAAGAGTTTGTTTGTTTGTTTGAACGCGCTAATCTCAGGAACTACTGGTTCGAATTGAAAAATTATTTTAGTGCTGGTTAGCCCATTTATAGAGGAAGGCTATAGGCTACATAACATCACGCTAAGACCAATAGGAGCGGTTCCAAGTTTTATCGAAAATCATTCATCTGTTTACGCGCGACTGAGTAGCAAGCGTCCAAACTTTGTCATATTTAATTAACCTATGAGACTTCTTCAAAGAGGTTAATGAAAACACTATGTGGGTCTGTGTGTCTGTCTGTTAGTGACAGATTGATGTTAGTGACAGGCATAACTCCGGAACCACTGGACCGATTGACTTTTAACTTGGTGTGCAGACAACTTGGTGTCATACCTCGGTCGAATTTGAATATGGGCCGTGGGGGTCAAAAGATCCCCGAGATATAGGGGTCATTTCTTTTCATTACTTTTACATTTAAGACGAAGAGGTGGAATCCTGGGTTTTTACACCCATCTCGTTATACTAATAGGAGCATAGATATTCCTATCTATACTAATATTATAAAGCTGAAGAGTTTGTTTGTTTGTTTGAACGCGCTAATCTCCGGAACTACTGGTTCGAATTGAAAAATTATTTTAGTTGGATAGCCCATTTATCGAGGAAGGCTATATAACATCACGCTACGACCAGTAGGAGCGGAGCAGCAATAAAAAATGTTGCATAAACGGCGAAAATTCTCTTATATGAAGCAGACGAAGCTGCGTGGGTCAGCTAGTATGATATACAGCCTATATTCCGATGTCCAGCGGCAATACTATTCGCTTGCGGTATATTCTTGATAGTTAATACATACCAAAGATCAATCGCGCTATGCTAAGCTGCAAAAAAGAAGTTCATTACACAACATCAACTCACGCTGGTATTCCCGAAGAAGTAGGAGATGTACTACACCCTCATTTCGCTTCCAGCTATATTAATGATCCCATAGAGGAAAAGCTATTGCCATCTATCAGACACCTTTTCGAACTCCAGGCTGCTTTTCCCAACAGAACCCATACATACATAGATTCACGCCTGTTTCTCAGAGGGGTAGGCAGAGACTACGGATTTCCATTTGCTATGATCCTTACACACTTCTCTGACTTCATTCACTTTCATAACATTCCTCATACACGCTCGCCGGTTTAAGGTGCTCTTAACCTTTATCCAGAACGTCTCCGATCTGATCAAGAAACGTTCGCCTAAGCCAACAAAACCCAATAACCTAAAAATCAAACCTACGACCTCACGATTGGTAGCCAGCTAAACACTTACGATATTCTAATAATAGAACCTCTATAGTCGTTCTATTTATTTACTTTTTCTAATTTCCTCAGCGTGAATCATAAACACACCCTGTAACCTCGACGTGGCTTTGTTTTGAACGCGACCTTCTTCGTTATCTGTGCCATAAACTATACTAATAAGGGGCTTACCCAAAACATTATCAACATAATATTATTGTAATGTTATATACATCTCTGATGTCACTTTACATAAGGAGATAACTAATTTATCTGTTAACTGTTGGAAGTGACTGACACTGCACGGATGGCGTATTGGTTTAGTTAGTCGCCTCGCTACTGGGGCTAGGGTTGCCAACCGTACTTTATAATAAAGTATTGTACTTTATTTCGAATAAACGTACTTTATAATTTACTAGCTTTCGCCCGCGGCATCACTCGCGTTAATTTAGAATTAGACAATCAATTCGGGTTGTACTCTACTTTTAATAATATAATTCAATCATGATTCGAAAGACATGTGGCGCCTTTTATTATCATAAGAACGTTATTGTTGTTTTCCTCGGGAACAGTAATTTTTTTCGGAATGAAAGGTAGTCTATGTACGTTTCTGTACACCTGACAACGTATATACAAAATTTCACAATGGTCGGTTCAGTGGTTTAGGCGTGAAAAGGTAACAAACAAACAAACAAACTCATTTTCGCATTGTTTACTTAAAGCAACGCTTTAGAGATTCCCTAAATTGGATTTTTATCAATCAATTAAAAACAATAAATAAAACAAACCAGCTTAGTATAGACATAATATCGTAAAGACCCGATTAACACGTTCCTTGATAGTAAATATATGTTAGATGTTGCATCAACAAAAATAATATATGCTAACATAAAAGCAAATTAAAATAAATTATCCTTTATTTATTTTCGGAGCTCGTACTTTATTTTTTTACCTTAGATTTTAAATGTACTCCATTTGTTTAAAATAAAGGTGGCAACCCTAACTGGGGCCCAAATATTAAGACTTTCAGAGTTCGAAATAACTCTTATGCAACAGCTTTGTCCGTCCATCCGTCTGTCTGTTATACAACTTTCCACTCAAGAACCGTAAGAGCTAGTGACTCGCGGTCAACGCCATTCGACTCAGCATAGTCGATATACCCCCAAAATGACTATGACCTTTGACCTCTGCCGTCAAGGTCACGTGGTATCACGTGACCTTTGCATATTACTCGTACCATTTTATCGAAGTCTAAGATTTACGACAATTAATGGCCGTTTCTCCCTTGTTTATTTACGTGAGCATGCTTTTAGTCCCCCTCTCCCCTCTAGCCAGCAAAAGTAAGCATAGGTAATATAACTTTCAGAATCAGAATCAGAAATTTATTTGCTAAGAAGAAAATTTATGTAGGTAATATATTATTGATGGTGAAATTGGTATTACATAGAAGCAAGTACATTCTACCATTTAGCATGCAATACAATGTTATTCTATAATTTGTCATATAAGTTAATAATGTGATACATTTAAATAGGCATAATAATAATTCACAATAAAAATCAATAGCAAAAATTTCAAAATGGGTGTTATTTAAATGCTTAGCATAATATTGGTATTTTTGTGAGCAGAAAAATATAGTCTGTGAGCAGAAATAGCTAATTGATCAGCAACCCATGGCCAGCAAACTTTAAAGAGATCAAACTAAGTCGATGGAGCCCCGCTTGGCGGGGCTCCTATTTTTGGGTGGGCTTAAAAAAGGAACCTAACATAACCTAACACTTCCGAGACGGAATGCAGTGATTTGAGGTGTATAGATGCTCGTTATGCTGTGCAATATTTGCTGACTAATTAGTATTTTTGATGATCATTCTATTTAATCCCTTTCAAAATAAGTAAAGCAAAGACCACCCGTTACTTACCTACATAATACTTTAACTTGTACAACGATTCGGTGTATACTGTACCTAATGTTGTTCATTTGGTTTTAATTATAGAAATTAAAAAAAAAAATCTTGATTAATAATAATAAACACTCACTCACTTTAAATTAAAACTCTCGAAGGGCCTCTGCATGTTGGACCCATGTCCCCGTTTCAGCCTCCCAAAGGGCCGGGTATTTTCCTAACGCATTAGGGAAATACTCGCGAAAGAGAAACAAATAATAATAAAGGATATTGACATTACAAGATATAGTCATTTGAATAACTCCCCGGGCCACTGCGTTAAGTGTTGTGGGTTCGATTCAGACAGGACAAATATTTGTGTGGTCCAGAAATAGTTGTTCTGTGTCCGTCTGTTCTTTGTTTTGTAAAACGTTTATAAAGTTGAGAGACTTCACTACTAGCTACAGAATTAATTCCTAATGCGGCAGTAGTATTGACACCGACTCCAAAACTAACAATAATTTAATTATTCACAAGAATATGCAATTATTTATTAACTTTTTAGTGCATTTTAAGTTTTAGCATGTTATTTTTTGAAGTCGGTTTTCTTTTTTTGTTAAAATTTTGTTTATTTCTCGGTTTTTAGTGAACCTTGCCAAATATGAGAACATCATCAATGTAGCCAAATACGCATTATTAAGTATAACTCGAAAACGGATGGTCAAATCTTGATCAAAATTAAATGGGACCACAAGGGAAGCACCAGCTTTCAAATAAAAAAAGAATCATCAAAATCGGTTCAGCCAGTCGAAAGTAACGAGGTAAAAAACATTAAAAAAAATACAGACGAATTGAGTACCTCCTCTTTTTTTGAAGTCGGTTAAAAAAAGAGTTACTTAGTAACATTTCTGTAATCTCTCTCCTGTACCTATCCCCGAAAGAAAAGACAGATGTATAACACCCACAAGTATAGTTGTATTTCCCACGTAAAATCAGGTAAGCCTATCCTCTCCGTGAGAGTTTCTTGAGAGGAAATCGTAGTATCATTTTACCCAACCCGGGAAGTACCTAAGCCACGCACACGTTCACACACGCACACGCACACACACCTTAAAATGTATATCCAATGTACACTCCAATAGAATTAGGGTCAGCGTCGACGGACGGAGTGGCGGCGAAGAGACTAATTCAATAACAATTTAAATTCAACCTAAAGTGCTTCAGAATACGATTGTATTTGGTACAACGAAATAAAATGACGGCGAGCTACTCAAAGCGCGGCATTCTAGTCTAACCGGATTTGACTGGATATCAGTTTTTACACGGAGCGACAGCCATCTGACCTCCGCAACCCGAAGGCTAACGATACCCTAAGGCTAGACCAGTGTCAGAATATTAGAAGGCACTGACTTCCCAATAACGACTGCCATAGGTGTTCATGGCAGCCGGGACCGATGGCTTAACGTGCTCTCCGAGGCACGGAGCAGGCGATAATTGTCAGTCAATACGCACGGGGATAGGTATAATCCTAATCCTAACTAATATTGTAAAAGCGAAAATGAGTTTGTTTGTTTGTTTGTTTGTTACCTTTTCACGCCTAAACCACTGAACCGATCATTCTGAAATTTTGCATATACGTTGTCAGATGTACAGAAACGGACATAGGCTACATTTCATTCCAAAAAAAGTTACTGTTCCCGAGTAAAACAATAATAACGTTCTTATGATAATAGATGGCGCCACGTGTCTTTCGAATCATAATTGAATTATATTATTACAAGAAGAGTACAAGCCGAATTGATTGTCAAATTCTAAATTAACGCGAGCGAAGCCGCGGGCAAAAGCTAGTAACAAATAATTTAGAAAAAAATTGTGTAGAGGGGATGTACCACAACTCTGCCTACCCCTCCAGAGATCGAGGCATGCATAGTCAAGCATGACGTAAAAAAAATATTCCTAAAATACACGCACATAACAACGTGTGCACTTGAAGATAAATTAGTGCAGTTAGATTAGATAAAAATATATCTTTACAGCTGTTTACAGGCCGCCACGTGACGTTTTGGACCAGGGACCTTGTCATCATCTCTTGAAACATTGTGATTGCGTGTGCGAGAATAAATTAAAAATAGATTTGGCACATTTTCGCACATGCAATTTGGAGGTAGTAAGAAATCTGGTAGCATCTATACTAATATTATAAAGCTGAAAAGTTTGTTTGTTTGTTTGTTTGAACGCGCTAATCTCAGGAACTACTGGTTCGATTTGAAAAAATATTTTAGTGTTGGATAACCTATTTATCGAGGAAGGCTATAGGCTATATAACATCACGATACGATCCACGGGTGTGGTGCAGTAACCATAAACGCGGGTGAAACCGCGGGTACAGCTAGTATATAATATAACAATATCAGCCCTGTATTAAACTGTCCCACTGCTGGGCACGGGCCTCTTCCCAGTGTGAGAAGGGTTAGGCCATAGTCCACCACGCTGGCCCAATACGGATTATTAGACTTCACATATCTTCGAGAACATTATAGAGAATTCTCTGATATGCAGGTTCCTCACGATGTTTTCCTTCACCGTTAAGAGGAAACACTAAGGTCGAGAGAATTGAAAACGACTGCCATAGATGTTCATGGCAGCCGGGACCGACAGTTTAACGTGCTCTCCGAGGCACGGCACAGTCGATATATTGTTATTAATTAAAAAATAAATACACAATTCACATAATATATACACAAGTTATTTACAAGAAATATAAACTAAAGAGAAAAATAAAACGACAAAATTAAGTTGTGTCCCACACCAAAGGATTTTCCATGGCAGTAATGACATACCATCCGGTCTCTTATCATCGTCGCGTAACCAGCCGTGAGGTTCAAGCTGAGCCAGAACACCAGCGGTGACGAGAGTCTGACGGAGTACGTTATTGTCCACTGGACCACAAAGAAAAAGGGTCGGTTAGAAAATCATCAATATGCTTGTTTTTCTGTTGTACTCATGTTGAAAAATGTATAAAAAAGCAACTTCCTATAGCAAAAGAGCAAGAGACATTCCGACAATTGTGCTCTTTTTGCAAAGAATTTTGTTGAACTAATTTTGGTTTAAGAGCAACAGAAAACCGACCTAATTGGGTCGTTTCTGGGTCTTATTATATAATCTGATCGCTTGTAAAGTATTTTATTGGCACGTATTAAGATCGCAAAGAACAAGAACTCATCACCAAAAATAATAAAGACATTTATCGTCTTCCAAATACAAAAAAACGTATCTGTATTATATTGCCATAGTAACGTTGTTGTTGTATAAAATTATAACCTATGCTTACATCTGTCTGGCGTTTTAGGAGCGCCGTGGAAAGCTAATTACAGCTTTTGAGTCTAATAAATATGTATAAATTTACAAGAATTCCACTGCGCCAATTGTCGTTGGACCATGGTCTAAGGTCCATATGTAAGCCGAAGCTAGTTTATGGGCCCGTGGAAGTTCAACGCTCTGCATTGCTAAACGGGATTAAAATTGCTGTTGCCAAGCCGTTTGGAGCACAGTTAGGGTCTTGTACTATTATGTACCAGGTTAGCACAGGCCATTTTATTTAGCTATAGTTGTATAGCCATCGTAAGGACAATTCCGGTAAGCTTGTTTTCTCGGAAAAGTAAACTCGCAGCTACTGTTTGAGAAACAATCAGCGATTGAAAAGAGTGGCCATGAGTTTCTTAACTGCTACTTCTTATGAACACAGTTACAGCTCTACTCAACGAACAGACTTTAGGCAGTGGTCCGACCGCCAACGATGAACGAGAAACGAGTAAAACTAGAAACTATAAACGAGTTGACGATCAGCGGGAAGCGAGTGTGTAGTTTCGATAGTTTTGTCGCCGGGCTATAAGCGAGTGTGCAAGTGCGACGAGCGATTACTCGCGCCACTCGCCCGCGGTCGCTCAGTCCTGCGCAAACCTGCGCGCGGTGACGAGCGAGCATCGCTGAACGAGTATCGCCGAGCGAGTTTATTTTTGAAAGCTCTTGTCGCTCAGCGACAAAACTAGTAAAGCGAGTCGTCGCCGGCAGTGTGAACAGTCAGAGAGCAACTTTTAATATATTATTCATCTCTTTCGTTTACACGGAATGTATATTATTTGTGCGTTTCTTGAGAGAGAAAATCGCCGATAGTTAGTCGTTTTCTCGCCGGCGGTCGGACCATTGCAATATTCAATGCAAAAAAATTATTTCCCTTTATTTTTTTTATATTCTTAGTACGGTAGTTAATTGATGTGTGCAAGAAGTGGTTGTCATGGTTAAAGGAATAAAGATTTTTGACTTTGACTTCGTAAATGGAGACGAGGTAGTGCCTTCTTTGGTAACATTTTGAATATCACGATCGATAACAGCTATTGGACACCAAAGGAGGTATTTAGCCTGTAAGCAGATACACTAAAAGGCAATCAAAAATATATTAGGTACCTAGATAAATATGGGTGTTATTTAAATGGTTAGCATAGTATTGGTATTTTTGTGAGCAGAAAAATATAATCTGTGAGCAGAAATAGCTAATTGATCAGCAACTCATGGCCAGCAAACTTTAAAGAGATCAAACTAAGTCGACGGAGCCTCGCTTCGCGGGGCTCCTATTTTTGGGTGGGTTTAAGAAAAGGAACCTAACATAACCTAATACTTCCGAGACGGAATGCAGTGATTTGAGGCGTATAGATGCTCGTTATGCTGTGCAATATTTGCTGACCAATTAGTATTTTTGATAATCATTATATTTAATCCCGATAAATATTATAGTAGTAGACTAAAATGTCTATATAAAGCAGTGTTTAATGTATTTTCAATTATAAAGTAAGTAGTAAGTAAAATATTTATTTTTCAAAATATAGGTACACGCTCATAAACAGATATTATAACACAGAAAACAAAAGAAATGTACATATATAATGAAAAACGAGGTTACCACTCAGGTTTGTTGTTGGTTTGCGGTTTATACCTCAAACCAACCCTGATGTTATGTGGTAACCCCAAGTGACGCCCGGACGTACATTAGCTACTCTTTAATATTTTATCACTTATATTTCCAAGTTCCTCATGCTTCCTTGATCCCGTACGCTTACAATCAATGGGGGGCTGAGGATCAGTTGTTGCGTCGAGCAAAGTATCATATTCACGACTGTAGTACTAATCTCTCCAATATAATATTATGAAACTAATAATTACCTACCTATTCTTCATTTTCTTCCTTTCTTACTTTTGCTAATAAGAAGAAAGAAAGAGCACCTACGAAATACTTCTAATTTAATTAAGAGCATGTTCCAAGATAGACTTGCCTAGAAATTTATGAGTCCTAACTTGAGGCTTTTATTTCGTCGACACGACTAAGCCTGGATCCAATGGTGTGCAAGCTGGTAGTATGAGTCCCCATTATACCCAAGTGTCCATCTTCCCCTCCAGGCTGGTTCCCGTTACGAAACTGACGATGAGATTGGTGCGAGCCATTTCCTCCGTGCCGCCTCCAGCGCGTCTGGTCGTGGCTACTCCAACTTTATGAAGAGTCGCGTGCTGTCACAGTATGGAGCCGCCCTCACGTGTACCAGCGACAGACAGTCCATCGCATTCACCCTCCGATGTCCAATCCACACCTTCTCAGAGCTGAAGCCGTATTTGTTCGATACAGCTGTCAGGTAAATAGTTTTTATTAGTTAAGCGCTGAAGACGAAACAAAGAGAAGGGAAAGACAGACGAGACAGAAGTGTCTCTATTTCGCCTTTTCGCCTTTGTCCCTTACTCGCCGAGAATAAATTTGGAGGAGAAAATAGGAACGTAGAGAAATGTGAAGGAAAGAGAAGCTGTCAATGACAAGTCAAATATTTAAAAATGCTTTTTTTATTACTTGACTGACGAAAAGTAATTCACCACGTTTAAACCCGAACACGATCATATGATGGAAATACTTTGCTTGTCGTATACAGGATTAAATCAATGTACCTATCTATTGTATAAGTCAATTTAGTTATGTGAAGGTAGGTACTTCGTGTTTATTTTGTGATTTTAAAGTACATTTATCTTTCTTTTGTTATAAACAAACGTAAGTATTAACGTAGGTATTGAACAGCGATAGCTCAGTGGGGAGACCAACAGACTGCAATGCAGAGGGTCTCGGGTTCGAACCCACGTCGCGCACCTTTGACTTTCGGAAGTTATATGATTTTTCGAAATTATGTGCGTATTGATCACGGACCAGGTATTGATTGACAATTATCGCCTGCTCCGTGCCTCGGAGAGCACGTTAAGCGGTCGGTCCCGGCTGTCATGAACAACTATGGCAGTCGTTATTGGGAGAGTGTCGACACAAAAGATCCCACTGGGTCGAAGTGTCGCCGGTCTGCACTGACTACCCCATATAAGATAAAATAAGATAACGTAGGTAAATGTTGTTTAAACTGCATTTAGTCACGAACTACCTTTTCATATGTCACAAAGTGTAAGTGTATGCGTCCTCATGCCATACTACTGTTTATTACAAATGACTACAGATAAATATTATTTCAAACCGTAAATGCTTCTTACTTAATATTATTAACTTTTCCTTTTTGTAGAATTTAGTTTTATATGGACAGTGACATATAGCATAATGACTGCAACACCTGGTACATAAATGAGTTGTAAAATACTGAGATTATATAATTTGATGGCGATTTAATTTTAAAAGAGTGGATTTGAGTTTCTTGCAGGTATCTTCTCATAGGCTCAAAGTTTTGCCAGAACCTTGCAACTAACATAAATGTAAATTCAGTAAATGTAACAAACTCACTAACCCCTTTGACGTTCATAAGTGTTACTTTGTGACCTAAGTGAATAAATGATTTTTGACTTTGACTTTGGCTCTATAAAATAAAATAATAATTGTGATAATATTTTTTCATCCTAGAGGTTTGTACAGAGATTGGGAGATCAGCGATCTCAAATCGCTAATCAGGGATGATCTACATCGCATACATCCTGAACAGCGCGCAATTGACTTGGTTCAACGAGCCTGCTGGGGTGGCCCGCTAAGCAACTCCATGTTCTGCGAGGACGAGAGGATAGACCTCATGACGGGGAAGACCCTCGCTGAGTTCGTTAAGAAAAACTTTAAGACCGATCATTGTTGCGTCGCTAGCTTGGGTGTCCCATTCGATGAGATCATGAAGTTGGCTGAAATGATCGAATGTAAAGCAGTAAGTGACTTTTCTTAACTTTACATTGGAATAGTTTGAATGCTTAGGGCACGTGAAGATTATGTCGCCACCGCGCCAACGCAATTATTTTACCTATTGTTTTTTATCTTTTTTATTTAGAGGCTTTTATTACAAAATAATATGTTAGCCCCATCGTGGCTTATTCTAAGATACTAAATTACTATGTAATGACGAGAGGCCAAGGTATACCAGTTATGAAAAAAAAAGAAAAAAAAACCATGTCACTTAGTCAAGCAATAATAGACATTTTTCGAAAAAGTTGAAAATTTGACACCCTTGGTCGCATTTTTAAGTACTGTGATCACAATTTTCACAATTTTACAGTGATTTCTTTTATAATGTAATCTCAAATAACAGTGCTATTAATCGCAACCACAAATCAAAGTAATAAACATTGTTAACTAAGTAAAATAAAGTAAGTTTTGACGAGTAATGGCTTACAAAATTATTGTCAGTTAACTTTGATACTCCATGTTAGAAAAAAAATGTACCACACTACCCTTGGCAAGTTGTTTCAAAAGATGGCCCATTTAGTCTAGATTTCAAAATTGTACAACACTTGCCACTTTTCTTGCCAATGAAAGTGCTACTTCGTATTTTTTGCGAAGGGATCCCTCATTTACAAAAAATTACCTGATACCTGATATTGAAAAATATGTTTGTATTAATGATAGAACTATAATATATTACATTTGCATGCCATTTGAAATGGCTAAATGGGCTTGTACTCTTGTAAATAATCGATAACATCAATTAATGTACCCTGTTTATAGCAAATAAAGACTTCTTATTCTTATTCTTACTATTTTGTTTAAAAAGGTCGGTTTCTCCATTGTTTGTAATGAAAAAAAGTGATAAAATGAGATAGATAGTAGTTTTAAATGGAATTTTAAATGGTCAAATAATTGGACCATTTGAGCTGACTGAAAATTTAAATGGCGCCACCTACTTGCATCTTCTCCAAAATGATTTGCCGATATTGTTAGAAGATGTACCACTCAACATCTACAGAGAAATGTGGTATCAACAAGATGGTTACCCAGCTCATTATGCCCGGCCTGTACGAGAATATTTAAACAAAGAATATCCCGACAGATGGATTGGACGCCGTGGATTAATTTTATGGCCCCTTCGTTCCCCAGACCTGAATCCAGTAGATTTTTTTTTACTGGGGATGCTTAAAAGAAAAAGTCTACTCAAAACCAATACAAAATCTATTAGAATTGCGCCAAAAAATTGATGCAGCATCACAAGAAATAAATGCGAGTAGATGTGCACGACTGGTGAAGAGGTCATTTCTGAGGCGATGCAGAGCGTGTATTCGTGCCGGAGGGAAACAATTTGAGCATCTACTTTAGTTTTAGGAGGATATTAAAGTGTTACGATAATTGATTGTTTTATTTTGATTAAGTTTTCCATGAGGTGCCTTCGCAAAAAATACGAAGTATCACTTTCATTGGCAAGAAAAGTAGCAAGTGTTGTACCATTTCGAAATTTAGACTAAATGGGCCATTTTTTTAAATAACTTGTCAAGGGTAGTGTGGTACATTTTTTTTCCAACATGAAGTGTCAAAGTTAACTGACAATAATTTTGTAAGCCATAACTCATCAAAACTTAATTTATTTTACTTAGTTAACAATGTTTATTACTTTGATTTGTGGTTGCGATTAATAGCACTGTTATTTGAGATTACATTATAAAAGAAATCACTGTAAAATTGTGAAAATTGTGATCAAAGTACTTAAAAATGCGACCACGGGTGTCAAATTTTCAACTTTTTGAAAAATGTCTATTATCGCTTGACTAAGTGACATGGATTTCTTTTCTTATTTTCTTCATAACTGGTATACCTTGGCCTCTCGCCCGGTACCAGGTTATCATTGAGTTTCGGGACATCCTGTATATATATATATATATATATATATATATATATACATATATATATATATACATATATATATATATATATATATATATATATATATATACATATATATATATATACATATATATATATATATATATATATATATATATATATATATATATATATATACATATATATATAATGGAAATAACGTAGCCTTTCTCGATAAATAGGCTATCCAACACTAAAAGAATTTTTCAAATCCAACCAGTAGTTCCTGCGATTACCGCGTTCAAACAAACAAACTCTTCAGCTTTATAATAATTTAGTATATGTAGATATAAAAGTTTATAACGATATTTAGATGTTACTTTCTCAATCACTCGTGTACGTGTTCAACAGATTTCAATAAAATTTGAATCATGGCCCCGTTTAACACATAAGAATTCTTTACTTTGATCCGAGTATTCATGTCGAATCACGCGCGTAAAGCCCTGACAAAAACTAGCGTATTCCTCAATTACACAAAGGTGTAACAGATCCGGCATCGCGCTATCAAAATTTCAACGGGATATTATACTCGTGTATGAAATTTCAACGGGATATTATACTCGTGTATGAAATTTCAACGGGATATTATACTCGTGTATGAAATTTCAACGGGATATTATACTCGTGTATGAAATTTCAACGGGATATTATACGTGTATGAAATCCCGATCTGAGTTGCCTATACATTTCCAGCCAACCCGATCAATTGACTTTCCATTTAACATTACGTCCTAAGTTTACAAAAAGTTTAGATGGTATTCATTCCATCATTTAGATGGTTGGCAGTTCACAACTGTGCGTTTATCCAGAAATTTTCTGCCTCGCACGACTAAACTGTGGAATGAACTGTCGCCTGCAGTATTGCCGGACTAATACGACCTACAAACCTTCAAGAAAAGAGCGTACTCCTTTTTAAAAGGCCGGCAACGCATTTGTAACTCCTCTGCACTTTAGTGTTGCGGGTGTCCATGGACGGCGGTAATCGCTTACCATCAGGCGGTCCGTCTGCTCGTTTGCCTCCTATCCCATAAAAAATAAACGGTAAATTTTCTTATAGGAAAAGCCTGAGCCGAGAACTAAATTAAATTACTTCCCGCGGCGAGGTTACGAGGTTCACGATTTAGGACGTAACAGTGCCACCTGGATAGCCGTTGTGGTGCCAGGCTGTGGGACAACCGACCTTCGGTAGGTGTGTTCACTGCTTTTTACTAATCTTTGTAGATGAAGAGTTGGGAGGTGCCTTTATGACAGCCCAGAAGTAGATGGTGAAATAAACTGATTATAAAATAAATACAAAGGAGACCGACCACCTTGTATGGGACCCTGGCCTGGGCGTGAACAATTTTATATTGTAATAACAATATTGATTTTGAGTAGCCTAAACTAAGTAGATAACATTATTCTTTGAAGTTTAGTATCAAGTTCGTTAAATAATAAAATAAAACACATTGTTTAAAAAATATTTATTTTCATGTGTCACCATCACCTTCATAAGTTATTAAAATATTTTCCAAAAACTAGACTGGTGAAGTGACATTTTCATATCTTGCCCAGCTTAGGTACCATATTACAGACATTATGTGAGCACAACAACCAACAGTCCTTCGGCCGACTATGCAGTTGCAGTAATACTGCCTTATTGCTTCCAGGCTGTGTGTATTATTCTGATATAATATAGAAATAAAATACGTCAATTTCATACTACTGGATGGTAACCAATATTTATTATATATTTAAACAAAGCTTTTAATATTTTACTTTGTTTATAAGACGATTGTCCACGTGCAAGCCGAATATGGACGATCTCCTCTAATAACTATCTCTCTTTGTACTTTTACATCATGCATGAGTACAGATCAAATAACTTGTACTTGTTTTACTGATAGTTGAGTTTAGGGTAAAGCAACAGTTACAGGCGCTTAAGGGTCAGCGCCGACGGACGGAGTGGCGGCGAAGATACTAATTCAGTAACAATTTAAATTCAACCTAAATTGCTTCAGAATACGACTGTATTTGGTACAACGAAATAAAATGACCGCGCTTTGAGTCGCTCGCCGACATTTTATTTCGTTGTACCAAATACAGCCGTATTTTGAAGAAAAGAAAGAAAGAAAGAAAGAAAACACACTTTATTTCTAAAAACACGAAATCTTTCACAATATCACGTATGTAATTTTTTTTAAGACATATTTAATAAACATTACATTACTTAACACATAGTTAATAAACATTACTTAACAGTGATAGCCTCACGCCACAAATGCCACCAGTACATATACTTTGGTCACCCGCTTACGCTACGAGATTGCCATGAAGGTATAGCTAAACATTGTTTATCTATACCTTCATGGAGAATGCACGTCACGCGCGATCGACTTTTAAGTTTTTAATCTGTGCCTCAGACGTGGCAGGCAACGTGTACATAGCTACGTGGTGTTCACCACGTGTCAACTGTCAAATACATGTTTTGGCAGCAGGTTATGTTCAAGACTTATTTATCCCAATATTATAAGAATACTCACAATAATACTTAATCAAAGTTATTAGCGAAAGATACGTCGTGCTTAAAAAATCTGGATGGATGCTCAGCATACACTGAGTTGGGCATAACTCACCCCAGTACTGATTGAAGCACTTTAGATTGAATTTAAATTGTTACTGAATTAGTCTCTTTTCCGCCACTCCGTCCGTCGGCGCTGACCCTTAGGCAAAAAGGCCCGTTGCCTTCTAAGAGGAGAATATATTACGGACATTACTCAGCAGCATTCTTTTTTCGTTTCATTCGTAAATTATTGTATGCCACCACATGACCAAACCTTTCAACTCTCTTTAAAACTGGCTATGAGCTTATTTATGCCTAGCTTTTGCTCGCGGCTTCGCTTGCGTAAAATATACCTAGCCTTTGTTATTCGGTCGTAAAATATAGCTTTCTAATGGTGAAAGAATTTTTTATATCGGTTTTTGACGCATTAACAGCCGGCAGGCATAAGCCAGGTCCGTAGCTGGTAACCGTTAGGGTTATATTGAAACACGTAGACTGATTCAACTGAGAATATATTTTCAATTTTTAAGCCTTCTTATATCCCATTTATTGTTCATACAAGTAACGCTAGCACTAATGTGTACAATAATCATTTACACCAATCAGCGACGAGTAAACACAATTCTACATTTTTACGAGGAGTTCTTGAGTGTGCGTGCGTGCGTGCGGCGCGGTCAGTATAAATACTGCCACGTATAAATACAGAGACTTCGAGCGTCGATCAGTTCCTCAGTTCGTAGGTCTCGTCGCGGTTAGACGTATGATGCTCCGTTCGATCACCTTCGCGCGTCGTTTGGTTTCGGCGCGGCTAGACGTATGATGCTCCGTTCGATTCCAGGTTCCTCATAAACTTATATTTTGCATGTGCGTATATACATACATACGAGACGAGGTCAAAAAGTTCGCGGAATAACAGGGAAGAATAATGAAATGAAACATCAAACTATTTTTCCTTTTCAATGTATTCTCCCTTAACCCTAATACATTTATTAGATCTGTCAAATAACTTATTAATACCGTCGGAAAAAAAGATTTGTCTTGGGTGTTAAAATAGGCCGAAATTGCCGACTTCACTTCATCATCGTCGCAAAATTTTTTCCACACATTTCTGTCTTCATTTTATTTTTTTTAAATAAACGCTTGTGGCCAGATCTGGGCTGTAGGGTGGGTGGCGCAGTTTTTCAAAACCGCACCGGTAAATGACAGCCGTCACAACATGGCTTGTGTGCACGGACGCTTTTCTCCATAGTGGCTAGTTTCTTCCCGACTGACTTGTTTACACCGTTGAAAACTCAAAAGGTACTGACCCGATTAGGCTGAAACTCGGTATATATACTAACAATGAGTCACTCAATAAGCGCCTACATGGATGAGTAAACTCACCCTCGCCAACCCCGCCATACCGCGAACTTTTTGACCTCCCCTCGTACGCCACTGGTTGAATAGTTTTTGAGTTAAACCCTTACAAACAAACAAAAGAAATAAAAATTTTCCTCTTTATAATATTAGTATAGATTTAAAATATATCTATCTTGTATTTTCCAGATGTCTACTAATACACTCGATTATAGCAGCTGCTTGTGGCACAGGAAACATACAGATGGGCCAACATTCCATGGACCGCGTGGCTCAGACGCCTCTGGGGCTTATGTCCGGGCAAGACGTGTATACTAACTACAGAGCTTTCAATGTATCGTATTGTGATGCGGGTGTTTTCGGTAGGATTTCAGAGAAATTCGTATATATACGTACAGTAAGCGACATAGGTAGCTAAACATTGAACAAATTTGTAACAGTAATTAATTAATAATGAAAATTTAAAAATAAAAATTCCTAAATAACTATAACTTATACTGCAATAGAAGATGAGGATTTTCCATTATTTTATATGATAAAGCAATTCAAAATTGTTCAAATTTTTATCGCATAATGCTGACTATACAAACGCTTGCTTTATTGAAGTGGAAACTTCTTTAGCGGCGTTGTGCACTTTTTTTGTGATGGGTAAAAAATGTTAAACTCGCGTCAGGACACGTGACCTGATCGAAAATTCGTAAGACGGAGGGAGAATTGTCATGTTTGTGTACGATAGCGCAATAAATGAATATTGTATTTCACCACATAAATGATAGTACTTTTATACTGATAATTAAAGCAATTCGTGCAAAATTATTCCCTAACCATTCCAAAATATCAAAAATGCAATACTTTAATATTCAAGTTTTCACTTCTGCCGGCACTCCCGGAGTGCAACCCGTTGTTTTTTTTTCCATATGTAATAATATCCTCCAGGCCGAATTTCGGCCACGGCGGCCAGTCTTAACAGAGACTGGCCAACTACGCAGGTTATATTATAGTGCACAAGTGTGTGCGCTAACACAAGTGCACTCTCTCTTCCCTAACTCTCATGATCCGATGGGACGGTAATCCGACACGACCGGAGAGAGATCAGACGCAGGACCAACGGCTTTACGTGCTTTCCGAGGCACGGGGATGTCTAACACCGCCAACTTCCTAACTCCGGGCTGCTATTGAGATTTCTTAACTGAAAAACCCAATAACTCGAACCCGAGACATCATGCACAGTAGTCGCTTTCACTACCGCTGCGCCACAGAGACAGTTTACATATAACTTAAAGATAGCAAGTAGTATATATATAAGCTTGATGACATAGTCCTATGGCAACCTTTAGCTCGTCATAGAATTATTATGATCAATAGGCCGTAGACGATTGCCACTTTAGTAGGTATATAAAAATTGTATTTTTACGCTGGCAACACCAAGATATTCACATTGTTGACTCATCAAAAAGAGTCGTTGCGCTACTAGCGTAAGGAACAAATACCACTGTCATATTAAAGACCCATTTGAGAAATTATGTAAACAACCAATATATTAATTTGATTGAATAGATAGATGGTACCTATATAATTTTAAATATGGACACATTTAAAATTGTATACCATCAATCTATAATATATAATAATATCTAATCTACTTATTTTTTTCACACCGTATAATATATACCTATTGGTATTTTTTTCAGGCATTATTGCGGAGACTCGTGCGTGCTCGTCTCCAAACGTGGCAATGGCAGTCTCCGAGTTTTTGTCCCGCATCTGTGAACTCAACAGTACCCAAATCCAAATTGGCAAGCAGAGGCTAAGTAAGTGATCAGTACTCTACCATATTTTACAATGTAGCGACACTGCTGACGCATTAGTTTTGTGTAGTCAGGCGCAAGTATACAGTAGCGCCGCGCGGCAGTCGTCTCCCCGCAACCACTCAGTTAGGTCGTAGTCCAATATGTATTTATAGTATTTATATCTGGTACCAGTAAATATATAACCATATCTATCAAGAAGTATTTTATTTGGACTCCACAACAAGAACTTTCATTTACCCCCACATTGGTGACCCCGACGTGATGAAGACGCAGCTTTCGGAGAAAACATGGCAGTGAAGCACGCGCGCATGATTTGCTGACTGTGGGATCCGCATATGTTACACGTGGCAGCCGAACACGCGCATGGAGGTTTGGCGAAGATGCATCATATTGGGAGACGACTCGCCCTGTTTGCGAAGACCAACAAGGCTTGGGCTACGACGACTTGCTTGAACCAGTAACAATGACAAATGGAACATCTGCCGACTGGAGCGACCACCTGAGATACCGAACACACTCATCATGGCTGCATTGTTAAGCTGAATTGAAGAAGCGACCAAAGCAGACTACCGCAGAGTGAGGAGGAGCGACATGGGATTTCCGGGACGAGGCGTAAGGCGATCCAAACTTAGGTGCGAGGTCATATTCCGCACCAAGAAGAGGACTGCAGCATACTCGACGTGCGGTGATAGATGGCACGGGACACGGCGGTGGCACTCGACGGCACAGTGCACGCGTCGCACTCGCGCATCGCACCTGGGGCGAGGCAAGTTACCGCGCCGGTGTTGGATGGCGCAACCTGCCAGTCTTCACATGGACCATAGCTCAAACGTTGTGTATTGGTGTAAGTCGCTGGCAGTATGTGATTATGGCAATGCATCTTCGTACGAAAAGCTTCTACGATAAGCGTCATACGGAGTGCTAATTACGTAAAGTCTTGTTGTTTTATGTGTTTTGATAAATTATATAGTGCAGTATTTTAATCTAGAGAAATGTAATGTAATAACGTGTAATATAACAGGTGTTTTTATGGTCAGATTCATATATAATTGTGTTGGTTTAAAATGTTTACCCCGCTCCGAATCATAGCGATATGTTAAAATTATGTCATTGTTTAGATTCGCTGGAAGAAGTAACTTGAGTTTATATCGTGTTTGCAGTATCATGTATCAAGTATGTTAGTGTGAAGAAATACGCTGTGTTAGCTTGAAATCGATTATAGTGCTGTTTGTAATAAATATAAAGTTGAAATATTTGGTTTAGAAATGTTTGAGTTTTAATGGATTTTTGGACTATTTCTTTTTTTGTTAAAGGGGGGAATATTGTAGCGACACTGCTGACGCATTAGTTTTGTGTAGTCAGGCGCAAGTATACAGTAGCGCCGCGCGGCAGTCGTCTCCCCGCAACCACTCAGTTAGGTCGTAGTCCAATATGTATTTATAGTATTTATATCTGGTACCAGTAAATATATAACCATATCTATCAAGAAGTATTTTATTTGGACTCCACAACAAGAACTTTCATTTACCCCCACAACAACATCATAAATAAAGATAGCTTACGCCGGTATATCCAGGCTGTAGGCAGTGTGTAACTGTGTATAACACCCAGATTTTGCTCAGATAATAGGGCAATTCTATGGGGCATTTTCTGATTCCATGAGAAATTATGCTACTGAGAATTTCCTATCAGGAAACTTAGAAAGCAGGCCTGCGCCTGCATATAACCTTAAGGTAAGGCCGGTTTGGCACATTACCTATAAAAATATATGTATGAAAATAGGAATAAATTGACTGCTCAAATGGCGTAGTGGTTTAACCTCATAACCAACGCTAGAACGCCGATATCCGAGCTTAACCAGAATAAATAAAACGTAATTTTTTTTATAAGTCTATCTTTAGTTTTAATAACTTTTTGTATTTTTGATAACTTGATTGGTTGAGAGGTTAAGCGGTCGCTTCGCCACTGCCACCGTGTCGAGTGTTGTGGGTTCGAATTCCACACGGGAAAAAAATTGTGTGATCCATAAATGGTTGTCCCGAGTCTGGATGTTCTTTTAATGTTTGTAAAGTCCCCCGCGACACAGGAATTATTCCTCGTGCTTAAGTTGGAGTTGAAATATTTTCATATCAAAATAAAGATTTTTAGTGGATGGTTGACCAATTTGTTTGCTTACAGAATTAAGCTTAGCGCTTAACGATGAAGACTGCGTGAAATTAACAGAAGGCTTAGCTCTCCAACTTGCTAATGGTACTCAGCTTGACAGCACTGCAGAAGCTATGGCCATGATCGACAGCATCACTCCAGATGAAGTATCCGCCATAGCACAAAACTTGTCAGCCAAAAGTAAGTGAATACTAATTCTAAATTTATTGCTTGTGTGTTCTCTTTAATATTAGGTGTAATGACTGACTGCAGACTTTAAACGGGAGAAGCTTATTACCGACAGCCGGAGACAGATATTTTTTTCAGCTGATTTACTTCGTCTTTCTAAGTTTGTGGGATATAGAGCAGGTGTACGTATTTTAGGCTCCTTAAAAAGGGAGAAATACTTCACTAAACGAGCACGATGGAGAAGTATCTCAATGTTTTACAACATCACATCCAAACGACTTGGTGTTCTGTTCCTTGCGGTGAGTACGGCTGCTGGAGTTTTGGACGGCGCTCTACTGAGAGAAAGCGGCTAGTGACTTTTATCTCTAGCGCTGGTAGCACAGCGACTCCTTAATCAAAGGTCAGCATCGCCCGTGTGTTAGCTCGACTTATTACTTACTATCGACCCTTTATATGTACTAGTTTGCGACCAGAACAGCTAAAAATATACTTAATATTTCATTTTTCCAGAAAGTGATATGGCGGTGGCAGTCGTTGGAGATGTCTCTTGTGTCCCTCACGACAGAGAGCTTGTTCGTTGGTAAAATAACAGCCTATAACAATACAATATCTACATTTATATATTTATAATAATAATAATAATTATTTATTAATTGTTCATTTTGATTGAAGTACTTAATAAGAGTGCAATAATGTGCTTGTTATTAAAAATAAATAATTGTGTAAATGTCTCAAACATTTTAATTTTAGATTTTAATGTAGTAAATTATTTAATTATAATATACCTAATTAATTACTTAAAATATCGAATTAAGTATTATTATTTGAAGTAATCTGTTGAGTATGTACCTACATAATTATAAGCCTTTTTATTAATAATTACCTTCTATCTTTTATGATTAAACTAGTTTTCATCCGCGGCTTCGCTCTCGTAAATGTAGGTTAGGTTAGGTTTTTGTTTTCTGGATGAAAGGTACCCTATGTCCTACTCTGTACCCCTGACGACGTGTATGCAAAATTACATGTTGATCGGTTGAGTAGTTAAGGCGTGAAAGCGTAACAAACAAACAAACTCATTTTCGCATTTATAATATTAGTAAGGATAATTGTATCTGTATAGGCTAGTGGTGCTGCATTAATTGCGTATTAGCAATTCATAATAATAATTAATGAGATTATAAGTACGTATATTCCACAGAGGTATATTCTGATGTCAATACACAATAGATACAGAATTAGGTCCCATTTAATAGAAAGCGAGGTTTTGCCATTTACCAAACACATTTCCAGACTTCGTGTTGATGTTGAGAATTTGGCTTACTCCTCATCGCGTCGCGTCGTACCACCAACTCGTGCCACCAGTAGTACGAGAAGGAATTTCATTTCCTTTTCGTCCTAGCAGAATAACCAGTTAAAGAAAATACTAATAACCTTCTACTTTTTAAATAACTGGATGCACCATGTAATTTGAGGATCTGGATAGCTTGATTCTAATATGGTTTAATAAAGAATCAATGAAATTAAAATTAAATACCTAAGTACTAAAGTTACAAACAATGCGGTCAAAAATCTATGAGTGTTAATGACATACAAATTACCCGTTTGCTGCTTACCTACTACAAGTGAATAAGTTGCTAATTTTGGAAGCCATTACTGTTTCAGTCTCATATAACTTTACAATGATTACTTGGCAATGCGCACGATATTTTCTCAAAAGTCTTGTATTCGTTTTGGTAGATTTGCTAACAGAATTAACGATTTGCAACCCTGTTTCCTGAACGTCACTATTGTCAACCTAAAAAGTATTACTTACTTTTATTACGAAACTATATTATTTATTTACAAGTGGAGCTGTATAACTAATTATGTAATATTTCTATAAGTAAAAGAAGCATCAAAATGATGAATTCTTTTCATAGAACAATAAAACGTACGTATCGTTCATTTTGAGGTTATGTCATATTCTAGATTTATTTAATAACAATTATTATTCGTAACTGTTTCAGAATTTCGCATGCTGAACATCAAAACAGCTTTAAAAACTGTATCGGAATGTCAGCCAAAGCCTGCTAATGGGTTTAGACTTAAAAATGACTTGGATACTAACACAAAAGTACTGTCGTTTTCGCCAAGGAGTGTTGGTATAGAAATAGCTGATAAACCAGCTTGGCAGCCGTTAGGAAATGGGATAAAGCAAGATCCTATACCTTATATACCTATAGTCAACCCTCGGTCTATCTTGCCGTTGCTGGATAAAGAATGGAGGAAAGAGGAGATAGGTCTACCGGCGATAGAGAGAGAGGAGATTCAGGCGACGAGACTTATTGTAATTAGGCGGAAGAAGATGAAGAAACATCAGAGAAGGAAGCTTTGGAAGAGGATGAGGCACCGCTGGGCTCGGGTATGTAGCACGGCACAATTTCTGTATAGTACAGAAATAAATCTTAACTCGGAACAATTAGGAGTTTTGACTGCACGGAGCGCATAGTTGGTTAAGTGGTGACTCCACATGAGACAATCATTTTTGTGGTCCACTAATAGTTGTACAAAGACTGAGTGTTTTTTGTAAAATCGGTCAAAGAGGACAATTTCTTCAGAATTAAAAATTAAAAAACCTCGAAAAGGGGGGTTCCGCAACTCTTCCTTATAAGGGGGGGTAGTAGGTACTCCAAACTAGTTTGTTTGTTACGCTTTCACGTCTTAACAACTCAACCGATCAACATGAAATTTTGCATACACGTTGTCAGGGGTACAGAATAGTACCTTTCATCCAGAAAAAAATAACTGTTGCATACCTAACCTAACCTAATCTACATTTACGCGAGCGAAGCCGCGGGTGAAAACTAGTATTCAATAAAGAAATAAAAATGTTTATTCTGAAAAAACTTATATACGTATACTAAGTGTGGTCTATAAATCAACTTAAAATATTCCTTCATAAATTGTAATAAGTTACACTTTTAATAACTAAATTGTTTGTGTTGTTTTGTTTTGCTGGAACAAGTAAAACGGTTGGTCGCTAAGCCAATGAATATCGATAAGTTTCGTTGTTTTAAGCGATATGTCGCTGTATCCGATGAATCAAATCAAATCAAAATCAAAAATAAATTTATTCAAGTTAGGTTACAAGGTAACACTTATGAATGTCAAATTTACACTAAATTTTTCTGTGAATTTACATTTTTCTGTGAGTTTACATTTTTTCTGTGAATCTACATTTACTGCCACATTCAGCAAAGCAAGGATGTAGGGCTCATGAGAAGAATGGGCAAGAAACTCATGGCCACTCTTATGATGTTGTTATAGGCGGTATGATTACTTAATTGCTTGTATAGGGATTCGGCCGGGACCTTGCCATTCCGTCGTAATAAACGATCTGTCGTTATAAACGATGTCATTATATTCAGTTTCGACTGTATAATGTACCAGTGACTCCATGTATCTATGTTAAATATAGTTACTAATATTACATTTAATAATTTTCCAGGTTAAGCAACATCGCCGTCAAGCTAAAGAGAAAGTCTTCCAGAACTCTCTGCTAGCCATGATCAAACAAGCTAATGAGTTTCAAGCTGAGCAGTATGTTGCCGAGAAGATACAGAAGGCTAACCACATACCGTTGCCCACTCGCTGGAGAAACAAGCGTCTGCCTGATTTTATCATCCGTCAACTGCTTGGCATTGACAAGAAGATTAATTATAAACATACTGATGTGTATAAAGCTTAATGTAGATTGTTGAATTATTAAAGTAGTATAAATTTAGGTATTGTTTTTTATTAATGCCAGATTAAGGCACCTTAAACCGGCAAGAGTGTATGAGGAATGTTATGAAAGTGAATGAAGCCAGACAAGTGTGTCAGGATCATAACAAATGGAAAACCATAGTCTCTGCCTTCCCGTCTGGGAAACGGGTGTGAATCTATGTATGTATGTATGTTTTTTATTTTGGTTTTAATTAGAAAATTGACCTAGCATGTTGGTCCTGTGGCTTTACTTTGCACTTATGGTTATAGAGCTTTTAAAGAGGAGGTGGGTTTGAATCCCACATCAGGTAAAAATATTGTAATCCACAAATAGTTGTTCTGACTCTGGGTGTCTTTTTGTTTGTTGTTTGTATGTTTGTAAAACTGTTAACACAGGAATCATTCTTATTGCAGGAGTTGTCTTTTTAAACAGGAAAAAATGTTTAGGGATTACAAATTACTAATATTCTTGGTGTCCTCTCCAGCTAAGTTAAATGCTTGTGACTGGGCTTATGTCTAGTGTAATTGGTTGGGTTTGAACCCACGCTCCATCGCAAGTCAAATACCTTGATTACTAGACTACCGCCAATTGGTTTTATAGGTGATTTTGAGGTCCCTGGTTCGATTTACATTTCAGACAGTGTAATTGGGTTTTCAGTAAATTTAACATAATTATACTCAATAGCGTCACGTAGTCTGACAATGTAAAACATAGCTGGCGGAATGTGTATGATACAAATCTGCCAAACCCTTTGGAGATATACTGGCATGAGTCAATTAATGCATGTATTAAGCAAAGAGTAGAATTCATGCGTTT
The DNA here is from genome assembly GCA_963564715.1 of Catocala sponsa. Lineage (NCBI taxonomy): Eukaryota > Metazoa > Arthropoda > Insecta > Lepidoptera > Erebidae > Catocala > Catocala sponsa. Next base: position 24,751,735 of record OY751340.1, on the reverse strand, counting down.
GGCCTTGGATACTAGTATAGTACTATATTATTAATATTAAAAAAGGCATCTAGATGTATTATCCACATATCTCGATGCCATTTTTTATATTTCGTACATTTCAGTAGCGCGCCATCTATCGAAGGAAGAATCAACTACCTTGACACCTTGGAAAAAAGGTTCATTTAAATTCTCTGTTGTACATAGAGGTGCTTACGCGTTAAATATTTGTGTGTATAATATACCTGTGTAGCTAATCTACATAATAATCCCAATCTTAGACTTGGCTATAGCGCAGAATACATAACTATCCTACAGCTAGGTATACCTAGTACTTGTATTAATTATCTACATACTACATGTAGTAATTTTAGTTACAAATATATACTAAGCTTGTGTAGAGAGAAGAGCTTGTGTAGCTGTAAGCGATTGTGGATACCCTATTAAGACTGCGCCGAGCGTAAGATAGATAATGAATTAATGACAGAGCTCGTGCGGTGCATACCTATTCAAATCGGCACGCGGCCGCCATAATAAAATAATAATTGTATGGACGATTTAAAGTGCTTTTTTCATAAACATGTATCTTTATTTAAGGTTTTTACACAGAGTAATTGTAAACACATTCATTGTTATGGTAAATGTATATTTTATATTTGTATTAAACAAAGGGTGTTGATTTTATTCACTTAACTGTGACCGCCTGTTTTGGCACATTTCGCTTGATGCAGTCACTTTACCAACGTAAATACACACGTTGGTAAAGTACTTAAAGGGTTTCCAGAATCTCTTGATTACAACTCTAGTGGTTAATATAACTAAACAATTTAAATGGAATCCATATTTCCTTGAAGCTACTAGGGTTTTTTACAGGAACAAATGTTGTTAAATTACATATGTAAGGGTGTGTCTGAGTGACCAGAGATAACAACACTGCAGCAATCAGGGGATGTGCGAGAGTAGGATACATACACTGGAATTCTTATTTATAACTGGGATTTCGCTCAGCTGCACCAGCCTGACTGGTGAAGTACTCTTCATACACAGGAGATCGCAGTCGAACAATATTGTATTGTTTTCATGCAGTGACTAGAGTTGTCAGAATGAATACTGGTCATAAACAAACGTATCTTATCTTATCTTATCTTAGGCAGGAATACAAAACCACTGTAACCTAGTTGGGCTGCAAATTTTCAAATTCATACATACATCTCTTGTCTTTTAAATTAAAAATAGTTAATTATCGCTAGCTTTAACGTTGAAAAAACATGTCTCAATCTCATACAACGATGTCAAAGATACCTATGTATGTGAAACCTGCTATTCTGTACTGGCAAGCGTACCTACTGTACAATGGCCTACCTCTTATCATACCTACTAAGAGATGTCCCGTGCTGAGCAGTGAGACAGCATATATGTAGACAGGTCTAAAATTATTATGGTTTAAACAAAACGCAGCGTCGAGATCCGTCTCTTCTTCCCCTTTAATGCAAACAGACATTATTTTATGAATTGTTTGATCATTCCAAAGCTGGAAAATAATAAATATTTTTTGTATCGTTGTTCTGGGTACTCAGGCCCTGTGATTTATTATTAACTTGGCGTAAAAATGAAATATTTTAGGCTTATTCATCAGAGCAAATCAAAATAACATTAGATTGAGGCGGGGTCTCACTGCCAATGATTTAGAACTTAGGTACCTACATATAATTTTAACTTTATGACTAAGTAGGTACCTACCTACATATAAGAAATGTTTGTTACTAAGTACCTACTTAGACATACACTAGATGTTCCCGCGATTTCCCCCACGTTTATCGTTACTGCGCCGCCCCCGTGGGTCGTAGCGTGATGTTATATAGCCTATAGCCTTCCTCAATAAATAGGCTATCCAACACTAAAATATTTTTTCAAATCAAACCAGTAGTTCCTGAGATTAGCGCGTTCAAACAAACAAACAAACAAACTTTTCAGCTTTATAATATTAGTATAGATATAACTAAGAAAGAAAGAAAGAAAGAAAGAAAAATAATTTATTAAACACACTAAAAACACAACATATTATCATAAAAGAAAGAAAAAAGAAAAGGGAATTAAGAAAATATTGAAAAACTACTTTACTGTAAAAAAATAACTGCCTCCATGGCGCATTGGTAGTGAATACTATGCCTGAGGTCTCGGGTTCGCGTCTCGGGACAGGCCAGTAAAAAGTAATTGGATTTTTCTGTTAACAAATCTTAATAGCAGCCCGGAGTTAGGAGGTTGATGGTTTTAGATATCCCCGTGTCTTGAAAAGCATGTAAAGCCGTTGGTTTTACCTTCGCTTACGAATTGTGAACTCCCATTGTTTTGTCACGCCAACGTAGTCCCCCGTCGAGATTCCTGTGGATCCCTGGGGGTCCACCTGTACCACTTTGAGAACTAATGATGAAACACACAAAAAAATCATCAAATTCGTTCTAGACGTTTAGAAGAAGTTCAGTGAATTCAGAATCTTAACTAATATTATAAATGCGAATGTGAGTTTGTTTTGCTGTCACGCTTTAAATACCTTCCTTAACTACCTTGTCCGGGGTACAGAAAAGGACATGGGGCGTGCATTATCCAGAAAAAAATTAATAATTAATAATAGAAGTGAAAACTTGGATCCTTGATCATAAACACTTCTTTATAAACAAAAAAAAAACCGTTATTTTTTGCGTAGAAAGGACCATTTCTGAGATATTGTTAATATTCTAAAATATGCATTAGAAATACATTAAATTAATGCAAAAAGCACTACACGCACACAACCATGCATTTGACACACGCAGTCGAAGCGCGTAACTATGATTACATATATCAATATATAATGACATAATATATCAGCAATATTATTGGTCGAATTTCAAGCACTAGGCGACCGCTAGTATTCTAAAATAATTCAAAAATGGAAGCGTGATGATGACGAAGCGTGACGATGACGCGAATTTTATGATTTTTTTGTTCACCCAAGAAGTGCTCAACGCGCCTAAAGAAGTTTTCACTTCAAAAAATATTTGTTCCCGATGGATAGAAATTTATTGACATAACTACATAAACGCGAGTAAGTGGCGGGCAAAATTTAGTTATCGTCGTATGTCCGTTTCACTCACAGAGGGACTCCACCCTTCAACAAAATGTGGGTCGCGCCCCTGTCAATGTTTCATATTTTTTACTTTACTGGACTTAATTACAAATTCGGAATAGGTATTCCGGAGCTTTATTGACATGGACAAATGGTTTCTGGCTGATCCCTTTGTTTGTGTTTCTTATGTATTATTTATTTTAATGTACATTTAATATTATCAACTTTTGAAAATAGCTTTAACTGTCGCCAGCGCTACTAATGAGAAAAGTTGTGTGTGGCTCAATGTTTTGGACGTATCTATGATATCAATTATTTGGGTATTAAGCTCTGGTTTCGCTCGTTGGTTTAGTGGTTTGAAATTGCGATTAATACAATAGTCGGGTCTGGATTCGAGTTCGGATCGGGATAAATGGTGTTGCGGTTTTCAATAGCAGCATGGAAACTGAAAATGTGTCCATTAAACGACAATTGGCTTGAAGGAGCAGGCATTGCTCTGCGTCCAGTTTAAGGTCCCACGTAAGAGACTTCTAAGTTAGCGTACAAATAAGATACGGCGGTTTATGCCGCAAAAAACGTATATTTCGACACTCTCAAGGGAATCAAAATTTATAGAGTATTTTCCGTTGACCTAGAACTATGAAAGGAGATATGCAACAAACCCATACAACTTCGGCCTCGCATGGACAGAAATAAAACTTTATGTTTTAACGAAGAACTATTAGTATTCTATAACCTTGTGTAATTTCAACATTCTATCTAGTTGGGTTTCAGCTATATAAGGCATCCAAAATGAACAGAATTGCTCCGGTGATACTTTGGCACAAAGCAGTTTTTTCAAAATGAATGTATTCATTATACTTGTTTCTGTCTAAAAACCTAGAATAAGTTTATATAGCTGATTTACAGAGCTCACTAGGGTAAAACTAGTTACTTTACTGAACTCAGATAGCCAGTGCTCGCTCTGCAAAGCAAGCGCCCATCAAATAACTATAGTTACTATTCATTTATTGTTAAAGCTTAATTAATAGTCCAAGAAACAAAGGCTAAAGTAAACAATAGTATATTTTAGTATTAATTTATTAGTCTCCAACCACTACATTACCTTCATTATGACTAAACATACTATCGAGGTGCAGTGCAGGAGGTGCTACATTATTCTGAAACCTTGCCCAACTTATATACCATATGATGGACATTATAATTATATGTGCACAGCAGCCTACTGTTCTTCTGCCTACTATCCAGTTACAGTAATGCTGTTATCAATTAAAATGTACACATAGTATACTTTACGGCGTACATGCTTGAGTTGTATTTTACCTTTTAAAATCCAGGCATTTGTACTTTATAGCTCTCTCATAACATTGTCACATCACGAATGATAAATGACAATGAAGATCTAGTGCCCAACGAAAAGTGTTGCCAATACCACATAATTTGAATAATGCCATTACATTGAATTGATCAATCATTGATTAGTAAAATAAATCACAACATTAATAAATTTATACCATTACATCGCTGTTTAATCCGCGTAGTCGGTCTCGATGGCCTAGTGGTTAGTGTAACCGACTGCCACTCATGAGGTCGCGGGTTCGATTCCCGCACAAGTCAAACATTTGTGTGCATGAACATGGATGTTTGTCTTGGTCTGGGTGTTTCTATGTATAATATGAATGTATTTACAAAAAAAAAAGTATATACGTATGTTTGTTCATTGTCTAGTACCCATAGTACAAGCTCTGCTTAGTTTGGGCTAGATGGTGTTGTGTGTATGTGATAAAATATTATATTATAAAAAAAATATATATATATATATATATGTGGAGTTTTTACTAACACAAGTAATATTATTACTTGTGTTAGTAAAAATATGAATAATAATGTTTCGTAATAATTTCACTTCTTATAAAAAATACCTTTTGTTCAACACTGGCAATATTGTCCCAAGCCACAATGGTTTACTGAATCAATAAAATGTAAAAAAAATTAAATCCTTTTTCCCGCTAGGTTCGGTTAAAAGAAAACGATGGCGATAAATAAAATATTATGAGACATTTTTACAATAAATTATATTCTTGTCCACTAAGGCCGTAATTTGCACACCTCCTTTGGCAAGTAATACCGTCTTATACTACAAGTATAGGGAAAAATCTGAAAACTATATATTGTAATTAAATCATAAAAAAACAGGGTCTTTATGCAAGGACAAACATTTTTTATAAGTACCTACAAATTTGTACGGAACCCTTGGTGGGCGAGTCCGACTCGCACTTGTCTGGTTTTGCAACATCACGCCAATTTTATTGTAACAAGTAGGTTACTAAAATAGTGTGTATAAACCAGCCATAACATAACCTATTGTCAAACAAACTTAATTTCACCACACATTACCATTTCAATCATTCAGCGAGCAAGGCCTTTAGAAATAAATAAATATGGCAAAACACAACATAATATATTTATGGAGGGACATAAAGGTTTGTGCTTGTAAATAATTTGATAAGAAGGGTTCAGGTCCAAATGGTATTGTGTGCGCCGGACCGAACGCCTGTGGTCTTGTATTTTGAAGTTATTTTGTCTTGGGTTATTGTACCTATTATTCTTACTGATATTACAAAATGTTTACCTCGGTAAAGGAGCGGTAGTGAATACTGAGATGAAGGTTCTATAACCGGACTAAGAAAATGGTTACTAGGATATTTGTTAAACCAATTTGGAAAATATTTGTTTTGGTATTTTCTTACCACAAAGAATAAGTATTGCCATTCAACGTGGCAATGCTGCCAGTCTTCTGGGCACGTTTCCAATTGACGACGATGCGGAGGAATATTATGACGCTTTAATTTTCTCTTTAGTTAATATTTCTTGTAAATAATTTGTGTATGCAGGATGATTATGAAATCGTGTAATTCCTTTTCACCACGCATTATTATTTACGCCCGTTATTATTTACGACATGAATTATAGATATGTAATTTTTTTTAATTAGTAAAATATTAAAATTGCCTCGGGTGGTTAACATATGACTATCTGAAATCATTTCACGAAAAAAAACGGTACATTAATTTGCCCAAAAAAATAATTTTATTAAAAATAAAATATGGTCAGGGTTATTCTATACCACCAGTAGAGTGCGTGGTTAATAGGAATTACACGATTTCAAAATCACCCTGTATGATATGATAATTATTTGTTAACAAATAAATTAATTTGTAAATTTATTTTGGTTGTTATTTGATCTTGTGTATAGAATCCTAATGCTAACTAATATTATAAATGCGTTTGTGAGTTCGTTTATTTGTTTGTTTGTTACGCTTTTACGCCTTAACTTCAAATTGACACAAGTGGTACGGAATCTGCAACAGTTTCAATAGCCTTCCTAAAATTATAGCGTAATTTGTGTGTTATATTCTTATATAACTTTGATCCCTTTGCCAATATAGGCATGATATCATTTTTAGAGTTCGAAAAAACTCTTATACAACAGCTTTGTCCGTCCGTCTGTCTGTTATACAACTTTCAACTCAAGAACCGTTAGAGCTAGAGACTCGCGGTCAACGCCATTCGACTCAGCATAGTCGATATACCTCCGAAATGACTATGACCTTTGACCTAAGGTCACGTGGTGTCACGTGACATTTGCATATTTTTTTGTATACTATTTAGGTGCCAAACAACCATACGGCCCACCTGATGGTAAGTGGTCACCGTAGCCTATAGACGCCTGTAACACCAGAGGCATCACTTGCGCGTTGCCGACCCATTAGGAAAGGAAGAACATGGAAGTGGAAAGAAAAAGGAGCGGGAAGGGAGAAAGAGGATGATTGGGCCTCCGGCACTCTCATTTACCGAACGAAATACAACAGTAGGAATACTGCTATTTCACGTCGATATTCTGTGAGGGGTTGTCCTTCCCCGGTCGAGCCGGCCCATTCATGCTGAAATCAGCGAGGCTCTACTACTCAAAAAATACATATTACTTGAACCATTTTTTCGAACTCTAAGATTTACGGCAATTCATTGGCGTTTCTTACTTGTTGTTTATAATTGAATTAAATCGAAAGTGGGGTTATATTTGATTTTGTTTTTCTGTTTGTTGTTATAGAGCACATGAATTGATTACGTTGAATTTTTTAAAAAACATTAAACATTAGTCGAATATTGCACCGATGTCGCAGCGGGCAAGCGGCCACCTCGACGCTGCCATACAGGACAATTATTGGCGTGAAGCACAAATTATTGAATTTCCTTTTTTAACATTAATAAATACCTTGGTGACTACTAAAACCATATTAAATTAAATTCGTCTGTTTATCATTGTACGTTTACATAATCACACAGCTAAAATCATAATTCCCGTCGTCAAAAGGCTCATTACGACTCAGATCTTGGGAGGTAAAGTTCAAAGGTCCCATTTATCTCTACCGCACGCTCCAGGGCGCGCTTTGACCTCCGAACAAAAGGTTCAACAGAATTGTCCCTACTAATCGATATTAAGTTTGTATGAGTTCATTTCTGTATTGAAATTTGTATACGTCATTATTTGATTTCAAACAACAAGTTTGTGAGGTAATTATTATTCAGGGAAGTTTATATAATATCCCTATCCAGTTGGCGTTTCAGAAAATTTAATATAAAAAATGACGATTTGATTAAAAATTTCCTTCAAATCCTGGACATTGTAATCTAGTTTATGTATACCTAACTACTTTATTAAAACTTTTTGTGTCGACACTCTCCCAATAACGACTGTCATAGATGTTCATGGCAGCCGGGACCGACGGCTTAACGTGCTCTCTGAGGCACGGAGCAGGCGATAATTGTCAATCAATACGCACATAATTTCGAAGTCATATAAATGAGGAATGTGATGAAAGTGAATGAAGCCCGAGAAGTGTATCAGGATCGTAGCAAATGGAAATCCGTAGTCTCTGCCTACCCCTCTGGGAAACAGGCGTGAATCTATGTATGTATGTATGTATAATTTCCGAAAGTCAGAGGTGCGCGACGTGGGTTCGAACCCGAGACCCTCTGCATTGCAGTCTGTTGGTCTCCCCTCTGAACTATCGCTGCTCGTGTGTCAAAGTGTGTTACACTCACAATTCGCTATCTACGGTTTAGGTCCTACGTATTCGGGAGAGAACCTCTTGTCGTCCACCGGGTGTAGTTAGTGATTCCATCCATCTACTGAGAATTTCTTCAATACCCAAAAAAGTTTAGGTATTAGGTATTTTTTATTTCTTTTATTTTTTGAATGTGGAACATGTTAAAGAGTAGCTGATGTACGTCCGGGCGTCACTTGGGGTTACCACATAACATCAGGGTTGGTTTGAGGTATTAACCGCAAACCAACAATAAACCTGAGTGGTAACCTAGTTTTTCATTATATATGTACTTTTTTTTGTTTTTTGCTGTGTTATAATATTTATCTGTATTTTGTTTACCTATATTTTGAAAAATAAAAATACTTACTTACTTACTATTATTTATTGAAAACTTTTTGTTGTGGCCTTTATGCATTTTTATTATTATTTCTATTTATAACACAGCCGGTTCATGGAATGCGAACTCGAGACTTCACCCACACAGCAGTCACATTAAACTCCGCTGTTACATCCAGGTTTTCAAAATTGTTCGACTGTAAGTCGAATGCTCAGAATAAAGGTAAATAAATTTAAAAGTTTATAGGTAAATTACCTTTGTTTTGCGCAAACAATCAATCTAACGTACTTTAAAATGGACATATCTTTCATAAATAGCAACCGATTTCTCTGAAATGAACACTATGTGAAATCAAACATGTGGTCAATTAGGCTTTCAGTTAAAGCCACATTTAAATAAAACTTTTGTAGATTTGTAAACATTACATTGTCGGCCTTGATGGCGTAGTGATTAGTGTAACCGACTGCCACGCTTGAGGTCGCGGGTTCGATTCCCGCACAAGTCAAACATTTGTGTGCATGAACATGGATGTTTGTCTTGGTCTGGGCGTTTCTATGTATAATATGAATGTATTCACAAAAAAAAATAGTACCTGCCTATATATGTATGTTTATCCATTGTCTAGTACCCATAGTACAAGCTTTGCTTAGTTTGGGCTAGATGCTGTTGTGTGTATGTGATTGAATATTATTATATTATTATTATTATTATATGTAATATTAGACAACGGATTGTAATCAAGCTGGTAAGTATTTAAAGGTATAAATACATCTGCAGAAGATTATAAAATTCAAGAGTCAACGCGTGACCACAATCGATGGAAGTCGATCAAAACGTCGGGAAATAAATGGGTATTTATTACTTTTAAGTACATACCAACGCCATTAAGATCCTTTGTCTTCGTCTATTGCGGACATAAGCTTACTATTGCTGCGTTTTTTTTAAATAATACTCCGGCTTTATTCTTGTGTCGCGGGGGACTTTACAATTTTAATTTATATATATCTTTCGTATGTTTTTTTTTATCTTTTGAATTTGTAAAATATTAAAGAGTAACTGATGTACGTCCGGGCGTCACTTGGGGTTACCACATAACATCAGGGTTGGTTTGAGGTATAAACCGCAAACCAACAATAAACCTGAGTGGTAACCTCGTTTTTCATTATATATGTACCTTTTTTTTTGCTGTGTTTTAATATTTTTTGTATAAGAACGTGTACCTATATTTTGAAAATAAAATACTTACTTACTTAAACATTCAAACAATAGGTACATAGATCAAAAAAAATGTTGTCTCGTGTAGGGATTCACCCCAAACACTTGGCACAGAGGTAATAGCGAGGCAACCACTTAAACCACTACGCATGCGTGCAGTCAAAGCTTATATACTTGCGTTGCTTAAGCACCATTAGTGCCTGAATCCTAACTAATATTATAAAAGCGAAAATGATTTTGTTTGTTTGTTACCTTTTCACGCCTAAACCAATGAACCGATCATCCTGAAATTTTGCATATACGTTGTCAGGTGTACAGAAACGGACATAGACTTTTATCCCGAAAAAAATTACTGTTCCCGAGGAAGACAACTATAACGTTCTTATGATAATAGATGGCGCCACGTGTCTTTCAAATCATGATTCAATTATTTACAAGCAGAGTACGACCCGAGTTTATTGTCAAATTCTAAATAAACGCGAGCGAAGGCGCGGGCAAAAGCTAGTATCAAATAATAATAACAAAAGAAAATATTCAACTCTAAAATTATACACCAAAAGAAGTTTTAACTCAAAATAGCGAGGCATCCGAACAATCTCAGCCAAAGGGCAGGTAGTAATAAAACATGGTGTAGTGCCGAGCCGGTAACTTTGGCCCGTACTTCGTACTTGGTAACTTTGGCCCTGTATTTCGGTAACTTTCGACCGTACTTGTAGCAAATTACATGGCAACTAATTAGCATTGTTCGGGCTGGAGCAACAATTTGGTGGTCAAGATTGGAGGGAGGAAGATTTGTTGTTGATTAATGTCGGTTAAGTGTGAGCGGTATGAAGAAAGTGGGATAAATATTGTTTACTTGTTTTTGGCTGAGATTTTCCTGCGTGCATCCCATGGGAATGCATAGCGAGTTAAAAGGTATCCTATATGCAAAAAATTTACATCATAGATGTGCTCTTCGTACTTATATTGCATGAAAAAGTATCCACACTAAGAATATTGAGCTCACACGTTAAATTAACGCGAGAGAGAACGATAGTGTTAAATGTTCAATATGAATAAGTTTGATAATGGTGCCAATTCTGCTGTCACAAAATTCTCTAAGCTTAACTAAAAATCACTAAAATTTAGTTTAGTCCTCTCAAATGACTTTTCGTATTCTGAAATCGCTAAAAGTGACAGGACTAAAAAAAATTGTAGTGATTTTTAGTTAAGTTTAGAGAATTTTGTGACAACAGAATTGGCACCATTAACTCTTCTTCTTCTCCCTAGCCTTTATTATTTCCAAGTCACGGGGTCGGCTGTCTAGTCTAATTTGACTGGATATCAGTTTTTACACGGAGCGACTGCCATCTGACCTCCGCAACCCGAAGGCTAACGATACCCTAAGGCTAGACCAGTGTTAGGATATTAGAGGGCACTAACTTCCCAATAACGACTGCCATAGATGTTCATGGCAGCCGGGACCGACGGCTTAACGTGCTCTCCGAGGCACGAAGCAGGCGATAATTGTCAATCAATACGCACATAATTTCGAAAAGTCATATAACTTCCGAAAGTCAGCGGTGCGCGACGTGGGTTCGAACCCGAGACCCTCTGCATTGCAGTCTGTTGGACTCCCCACTGAGTTTTTTACGAAATTATACCCCTTTTTACCAAAATTGAGCAAACAGAGGAGTATGAAATTTGGTACAGTTAAAGTTTATATGGAGAAGGAGGGGCGACTTCTAATATTTTTATAAAATATGCATTATAAATATGTACATTAAATTAATGAAAAAAATAATACACGCACACAACCATGCATTTGACACACGCAGTTGAATTGCGTTCGTAGTATTTCGGCATTGTTTGGCTGATGTCGTAGAATTCTTCGTAACTATGGTTACATATCTTAAGAACCGTGAAATCTGATTATAAGGGTACAGTTATAGCCAATAAAAGCTTAATAACGATCAAACTTAAAATTTAAATCAATTATGGTCGAATTTAGACCACTTGACGACCGCTAGTAAATATAAATATACAATTCAATTAAACAAAAATGTATTTACAAATCATATAGTTTTTTAATAATTCATTTAGTATTAGTGTATTATGCAGCTTATTTTCTAGCCTTCCTAAGGTAACTCAGAGGTTACTTAGTAATTCGTTCTTGGGATAAACCGTTATATAAACCATCTGTTTACATTCATAGCGAAATTAATTCCCGACATTTCAAACGTACAAAAGTTTTCATCTAAATTCAAAACTCATTCAACGCCGCCGCTAAGATTCTTACAATCCACTTTTACACTTCAAGTTCTGTTCTCCAACACATCGCGACAAACATGAGCTCCACACGTTTCATATTTCATCCTTTATCAAGAATCACTATTTTAAAATAAAACCCCATCTACAAACGCTTTGAAAACGTCAGACGAGCAATTTTCGGGCTATTTCGAATGCATAAAACTTTACATCCGCGCCGCAAAATCAGCTGCCAGTATAACGTGGTCTTTAAAATTGAACTGGCCTGTTGGAAATTTGTTGGGAGTTTAAAATTGATGGGCGGAGTGGGAGGTCTGGTTAGGCTGGCCGTTCGGAGCGTTGTAACTGTTAATTCCGAAGAACAGCCAAAACCTTTCCCCTTAACGAGCGACAGTCATTAGAGACTGTTTAAGAGCCGCTCAAAATGTTCCGGGCTCGGGAGCTTAGCGGAAAGTTACGGAATTGATAACTTTCCACGGAATTAGTCTTAGTTGAAGATTTTACGTCAACTGACGCGTACCCGCTTTTTATTTTATACTTGTTTTTGCCCGCGACTTAGTTCGCTTGCAATTATGAAAAAAGGATGATAAGTTATAAAATAATCGGTATCTTAAATCACTCCTGTTTGGATAAAATGAAAATGCGTTATCTAAGATTACTTATACCTAGGCAAAGAAGAAAAATAAAGGTACGCTCGCGCTTCTTGTGTAAAACAAAGTTAACTCTCGATGAAAAGAAAACTCACTTTTTAAATTCACTCTCCTCTCGATAAAAAAAAATCAGCACATAAAATCTATCTGCTCTCCTTTAAAAAGAAACATCATTTTTTTTAAATCAGTCGTCTTGGTAAAGAAAGAAAAAGGAAAAAAATTTTTTTGAAAGGTAATATTAAAATATTCTAAACTAAAGAAACATTTAAGAAGTGATTTTGATATGGCAATTTCTTGTCTACGTATTTAATTACAATGGTCAGTACATTAGCTAATTTTATTATTTGTATAGCGTATTTTTTAAATTTTTTATACTACTAAGGTGGCAAACAAGCATACGGCTCACCTGATGGTAAGTGGTCACCGTAGCCTATGGATGCCTGCGACACCAGACGCGTCACTTGCGCGTTGCCGACCCTTTAGGAAAGGAAGTGGGAAGGAGAAGGAGTGGGATGGGGGAAAGCGGGGTGATTGGACCTCCGGCATTCTCACTCACCGTACGAAACACAACAGTAGGAATACTGCTATTTCACGTCGATATTCTGTGAGAGGGTAGTCTTTCCCCGGTCGAGCTGGCCCATTCATGCTGAAATCAGCGAGGCTCTATTATATTTCTTTTCTTTTTTTATAGACGTCATCCGCACTAGGATTAAATTCCTGTCACGTGGGGGTCTTTACAAACATTTAAACAACGGATACAAAGGCCACCCAGACTCGGTACAATCAGTTGTGGGTCACACAAATTGTTTCCGTTTTGGGATCGAACCCATAACACGTGGCCCAATGTCAGTGGCGTCCACTTAAACCAACACTCCATCCGTACATTAATTCTATCTAAAATACATAGCAAATTTACACCGTTTGAAAATCTACGGCCGTCAATTGAAACCTACAAATCTGACTAAGTCATATCGGCGCAAATACTCAAGACTATGGTGAGCACGACTCTAGGGAATTACTCTACTAATTGGCAATCAAGCCGCAACCTTCTAGTCTTTAGGGAGCGAGCTGTCAACCAAACTTGGTTGCTTAAATCGCCAATTAACTTCGGGACATTGTTATGCATTAGTTTGTAAGGCTCGGGGAAACGTTTGAAGTCAGCAACAGTTATTCTTAAGGGTCGATGTTTTTTTTTTCATTTATTTTTTTCATTTATTCATTTATTAAGCAATACAAACTTACAGTGGTGTCACCAAATCGTTTGCATGCATATGTTTACAAAAATTATATTATTTATATTAATAAATTTAATTACAACATTAAACATTTCAAATAACATTAAACAAGCAATATAACAATTGAGCTTACCTTATTGACATTATTTACATTTATTACAATTGTTTTGTGGGTGTTGCATCATTTAAGTTGGAAAGGTCAGTAAGGGTAATGCTGATCGTTATGTTATGTAACACGAGTAGTTATTATATTGGAGATATATAAGCACTATGTAGAATGCTGTCTGTTTTATGTGAACTAGTTATAGATACTAGCGGACGCCTAGTGGTCAAAATTCGACCAAAATTCCTAAGCTTTATACTTTATTTTCTGTTTTTCTCTATTCCATATAAATAAGGTATAGGTAACCATAGTTACAAAGAATTGTACGACGTCAGACGAACAATGCCGAAATACTACGAACGCGAATCGACTGCGTTTGACACACGCAGTCGAAACGCGTGTAGGGTTTTTATTAACTTAATGTATTTCTAATGCATATTTTATAAAAATATTAGGATTCGCCCCTCCTTCTCCATATAAACTTTAACTGTGCCAAATTTCATAATCCTGCGTCCGCGCAATTTTCGTGAAAAAGGGTACAAAGTTTTTGCTTCACGTATTAATATATAGATATTTTGCAGTGCCCTCTTTGCGGGTTATTCCCTGATTACCCCGATCTCCGAGGCCCCCGTCCCCGAGGACCGCGATTATGATAAATATGACTACATTTTTTTTCTATTGTTTTCACCTTGTACGGTCGACATAAAGAGTGCATAAAAGTATGTGTTTGAAATACATAAGACGAAAGTTTATTTGAAATAGGTAAACAATAATATTAAATTTATTTGTTCTCAAAATTGACAGCTGGCTCTTAATCTAGCATATAGAGGAATTTGCGTTTTATTATTCATATTATATAGATTTATTGTTAAACGTTATAGACTATCTTATATCACGCTACGACCCTTAGAAGCGGAACAGGTGTATATATTTATGAAAGCATATCTTGACATTTTATACTAATTCTTCTCCCTTACCTTTGGTATTCCCAAGTCACTTGGGGTCGGCTTTCTAGTTTAACCGGATTTGACTGGATATCAGTTTTTACACAGAGCGACTGCCATCTTCCTCCGAACCCGAAGGCTAACGATACCCTAAGGCTAGACCAGTGTCAGGATATTAGAGGGCACTGACTTCCCAATAACGACTGCCATAGATGTTCATGGCACCTGGGATCGACGGCTTAAACGTGCTCTCCGAGGCACGGAGCAGGCGATAATTGTCAATCAATACGCACATAATTTCGAAAAGTCATATAACTTTCGAAAGTCAGAGGTGCGCGACGTGGGTTCGAACCCGAGACCCTCTGCATTGCAGTCTGTTGGTTTCTCCACTGAGCTATCGCTGCGTAATATAGTTGTTTACTAATTATGTATATATATAAGTAAAGTAATTTGCTTACATGCCAATGCTTGTTCCCCGGAATCGTTTGATTGCGTTACCCTACAGTAAATCGTGGTTAGCGAGTTCCCTGAGCAGAATGATTGTAACAGATGTTAATTAGAAAACAGGGGTGAATGGCATTCACCCGCTTGACGTTACTTCTCAGCTCGCTTTAAGATGATACTTCTGGGAGTTGTGTGTGTTACGTGTTGAGTTTACATGATAATAAAATAGTTGGCCAAGTAAATATTGTAGGTAATACGTTTATGCGAATGTTACACGTTGAAATTAAACTTCTTTATGATTTAGAGGATTTTATACTGGCTTATTAACGGCTTATGTTTAACTTATCACCAGATATAGTAAAATATAACAGTCAAAAATAGTAAAGGATCACCAAATTGCACAGCAAAATATATTTAAAGAGATCAAAATAAGTCGACGGAGCCTACGGCTCGTAATTTTGGGTGGGTTTAAGAAGGAACCTAACATAACCTAACTCTTCCGAGACGGAATGCAGTGATTTGCTCGTTATGATATATTTTAGTAAGCATATCTTGCTGCGCAATTATTATTTTTGGTGGTCATTATATATAATCCCCTTATTAACTAATAGGTTTTGCTCGCAACTTCTTACGCGAAGATTTTGGCAGCAGGTTTCTACCCATATTCTTCTTTCTTTGCATGAGGGAACAAGGCTGTCTATACACATAACACTCACGTTCTAAGTGGCATATCAAGATGTAACATGAACCAGATATGAATAAGACCTTCAGTAATTGCAACTTTGAAAACCGAATTCAATTTCGTGCAGTTTCTTTAGCATGATGCGCGTACAAACAAAGAGACAAAAAAGTCAAAAAAAATTGTTTTAGGCTTCTACACCTTTTATAAAGACACCCACATTACTTTTCTTAAATATCTCCTATTTAAAGACATCCTTCTTCTCCCTAGCTTTTATTATGCCCAAGTCACTTGGGGTCGGCTTTTCTAGTCTAAACGGATTTGACTGGATGTCAGTTTTTACACGGAGTGGCTGCCACCTGACCTCCGCAACCCGAAGGCTAATTATCCTGACACTGGTCTAGCCTTAGGGTATCCCCTAAGGCTAGACCAGTGTCAGGATATTATAAGGCACTGATTTCCCAATAACGACTGCCATAGATGTTCATGGCAGCCGGGACCGACGGCTTAACGTGCTCTCCGAGGCACGGAGCAGGTGATAATTGTCAATCAATACGCACATAATTTCGAAAAGTTATATAACTTCCGAAAGTGAGAGGTGCGCGACGTGGGTTCGAACCCGAGACCCTCTGCATTGCAGTCTGTTGGTCTCCCCACATTACTTTTCTTAAATATCTTTATTTTAAGACTTCCACCAGTTATAATTTTATTGTAAGTATCGATTTTATCTATTATAATGTATGCGACTGCGATACATGAACTTTCGGGTTCGAATCCCGAGTCGGGCAGTGTTATTGAGTTCTCCATGGCATTACGAAGTTTGGAACTGTGCTCAAAAGACGGTAATAAGCTCATCTTCGTTGCGCGTGAATTTTGTTGACGAAATGTGGCTGAAATATATTTCTATTTGATTATATTATTATGATAATTATTGATGTTATTATTTAGAAAGAAAAGAAGAAAGAAATTTGTTTATTTCGTACAGAGCACACACAATTAATTAAAACAAGATAAACAAACATATTATACATATTATAAAAGAAAATGTGTATGCCCTCGCCGAAAAGGGTCACCACCTCAGCATTAGCTGGGCACCCAAATTGAGTGCACCAGCGCTGGTTTTCAGTTGGTCACCCGATACCGTGGTGCACGGACGGAGGCAAATGTTTAACATTACAACAAAAATACAGTAAATGTGGTTCTGCTACATACATACACAAGGGCAGCGTATAGGGCATATTAAATTATGTTTATAAATTCGGTACATTGCAAAAATACGAGAACAGTGGTAAAAAATAAAATACGTCACCATCAAATAACTAAAATTTAAGGAGGTGGGTACAAATAAAAAATAAAAATGTCATTGCATAATAATGATAACACAATATTATGCGTATAGTGAAACATAAACAAAGTGATCGACCTCAGGCGTTGTTGCCTGGGTAGGCTATTCGCACACGGTATTATCTCAAAATAAACAGTAATAAAACCTCAGAAATTTTAATGTAAAGTAAAGATTCTCCAGTCCTCTTTGCTATTAACATTATTTTAGACATTATTATACATATTGCTATGTTTGTACGTTTGTAACGCAAGCAGGCGTAACCATTAAACGAATTTAAATTCAACTTTGTAATCAGATAGACCGTGTACTAAATTCACACATGGTTTATCCTGGTATGCGTTCCCATTGGGTTCACGAAGGCAAAGCTGTAGTCAAAAACTAATATTACGTCAATCCCATTGGGTTCACGAAGGCAAAGCTGTAGTCAAAAACTAATATTACGTCAATCCCATTGGGTTCACGAAGGCAAAGCTGTAGCCAAAAACTAATATTACGTCAATCCCATTGGGTTCACGAAGGCAAAGCTGTAGCCAAAAACTAATATTACGTCAATCCCATTGGGATCACGAAGGCAAAGCTGTAGCCAAAAACTAATATTACGTCAATCCCATTGGGATCACGAAGGCAAAGCTGTAGTCAAAAACTAATTTTACGTCAATCCCATTGGGTTCACGAAGGCAAAGCTGTAGCCAAAAACTAATTTTACGTCAATCCCATTGGGTTCACGAAGGCAAAGCTGTAGCCAAAAACTAATATTACGTCAATCCCATTGGGTTCACGAAGGCAAAGCTGTAGCCAAAAACTAATATTACGTCAATCGCACAATGTTAAAGTTTAAAGTACGTCTCGATATATTACATTGTAAATGTGAAAGAAAGCGAGGTATTATTCTCAGATACGTGGACTTAAGCAGGTTTAGTAAGTGTGTTAGTAGGCTTTCACTTGTAATCTGACAGCGGATGGGACAGTCCCGGGACACCGGCCGACGTAGTTTTGTATTTAGTTAAATATATCGACTGAATTTTTCGTTTTTTTTTATTGCGTTCATCGGTTACAGATGAGCCAGCGGCCCACCTGATAGTAAGCGAGAACCGTGGCTCATACACATGGCTGTGTTTTTTTTAGCATTGCAGAAGCAATGTCAAAAAAACACAACCAAGTCGCTGCATACTGGAAGGAAAAGGGGAATAGAGCAGAAACAGTTTCTTTTTCAAAGTAAATAACTAATAATAATGTCCTCCAGACCGAATTTCGGCGGCCAGTCTTAACGGAGACTGGCCATCTGCGCAGGAGATATTATAGTGCACAAGTGTGACCCGATGATGACGGTAATCCGACACGACCAGCGAGAAATCAGGCGCAGGACCAACAGCTTTACGTGCTTTCCGAGGCACAGCGGTGCTTAGCACCGCCAATTTCCTAACTCCGGGCTGCAAGTATGTAGTAGTATGCTAAGGCGATCATCACACGGCACCGCGCACCGCCGCGGTAGGCGGTGAAGCGGATCTCATGTCGCATTGGCCTCTACTAAATCCGTTGATGCCTAACACACGTATACCACCCGACCGAGCAGTCGAGCGATGCTCTTTCGCTGTACCGCTACCGCCTTCCGCGGCGGTGCGCGGTGCCGTGTGATAATCGCCTAAGATTTCTTAACAGAAAAACCCAATAACTTTTTCATGGCCCGACCCGGGATTCGAACCCGAGATCTCATGCACAGCAGTTTCATTCACTACCGCTGCGCCATGGAGGCAGTTATAATAATTATATATAATAATATTCTACCACATACACACAACATCATCTAGCCCAAACTAAGCAGAGCTTGTACTATGGGTACTAGACAATGGATAAACATACATAATAATATAATACTTCTTTTTGTAAATACATACATATTATACATAGAAACACCCAGACCAAGACAAACATCAATGTTCATGCACACAAGAGTTTGATGCTGCCATTGAGCCGGAGCGACATCTTCTATCGTGCCCAGGAGTCGCTCAGTAGTCGTCGCCCGCAGGAATTTCTTACCTACATCGGGCACTGCTGGATGGCTCGCTGATGTAGTTTCAGTTCCAGAAACTCACCCAGCATTCAAGGCAGCGAGTTGGCACACCGCGGTAGGTTTAGTCGGTAGTACCCGGGATATTCTATCTTTTTTTCCCGTGTGAGCCCGACATATATTTTTTCTAAACTGTCACGTATCCTGTTTTGTTTTATAGTCTGTTAATTAATACTATTTTAATATCTGTCGCAGAATGTAAAGGCAACGTGTGGGAACTCTTCTGGATTATGTTTTATTTGTATATTACTGTCTTTTATGTTATATAATAACAGAATAAGAATAAGATAGAATAAGAAATAGTGTGATTAGAGAGAGATGCGGCATGAAAGTGGATATAGTTACAAGAATAGAAAAGGGTATGTTAAGCTGGTTTGGACATGTAGAAAGAATGACTAAGAAAGTTTATAAGGCTAGTGTGAATGGAACAGTCAAGAGGAAAACCTAGGCGAACGTTTCTCGATCAGATCGGAGGCGTTCTGGACAAAGGCCAGGTTAAGAGCTCCTTGAACCGACGGGCGTGTATGAGGAATGTGATGAAAGTGAATGAAGCCAGAGAAGTGTGTCAGGATCGTAGCAAATGGCAATCCGTAGTCTCTGCCTACCCCTCTGGGAAACAGGCGTGAATCTATGTATGTATGTATGTTTACATAACATCTGTTTGTTTCCCAAAGAACAATAAATAAATAAATAACCAGCGCGTCAATGCATAGCAACACTTTAAAAAAAAATGTTTCGGTTAAGAGTTTGATGTTCTGTAATAAAATTCTCACTACAAGCACGGAGAAAATTTGCCAAGTATGTAGCCTACCCTCTCAGCGGTAAACATACGTAGCCAGTTAGTTTAACGTTAATTGAACTGAACTCATAATCAAATTGCAAACTACCTTTTACCTTCGCATAATGAAGTCAGAATCTTGTATCAAAAGCTTTCGTCAAATAATTTGACACTTGGATAAAATAAACACTGAAAGTCAAGGAGAAATCAGTATTCTTTGGACGTGCCCCACGCCCCCTAGCGGATAATTATTAATTAACCTAAAGGGTAAAGGGCCCTTGACAAATTGTCTGTTTGTGTTTGTAAATAATCCAGTTATACAGGCGGCTTAGGTTATAATATTGACAAAGTAGAAAAAGCTGTTTCTTTTTGGCACGTGAGTGAGTTTTCAAGTGTGTTAATTTTATGCTGATTAAGGGTCTTGTAAGCGAAAGTTTAATTAGTGATGTATACATCCTTACTTATCTATACTAATATTATAAAGCTGAAGAGTTTGTTTGTTTGTTTGCTTGAACGCGCTAATCTCAGGAACTACTGGTCCGATTTGAAAAATGATTTCAGTGTTAGATAGTCCATTTATGGAGGGAGGCTATAGGCTATATAACATAACGCTACGACTCACGGGGACGGCGCAGTAACGATAAACGCAGGTGAAACCGCGGCAACATCTAGTCTAGTCTAGTCCTTCCTATCCTTACTAATATTATAAATTCGAAAGTAATTCTGTCTGTCTATCTGTCTGTCTGTCTGTTACCTTTTCACGGCTAAACCACTCAACCGATTTAAAAGAAATTTGGCACATATATAGTTTAAAACCTGGGGAAGGACATAGGCTACTTTTTATTCATGTAGGTACCACGCGGGCGGAGCCGCGCGCAAAAGCTAGTAAATTATAAATCAAAGTCCCCCGTCGTGTGTCCGTCTGTTTGCTAAGAACTCCAAAACTACTGCACGGATTTTCTTGCGGTTTTCACCAATAGACAGATCGATTATTGGAGAAGGTTTCCGTTTATAATTTAATAAGGTTTTGTACTATCCGTGTGAAGCCAGAGCGGCTAGCTAGAATATTTATAAAAAAAATTGCTAGGCGACTGGTAAGAGTATTGATATCAGAAGCGGTAAGACTGTTGGACTTATACTCGGAGGTCTCAAGTTTGATGCCAAGGCACACAGCTATGAGTTTTTTATAGTTATGACTGCTGTGCACAACTGGTCATCTGGACAGCACCGTGATCTCCGGCGCCCGGATAAAGTATTATTAGATATGAGGTATACTGTCAAGAAACTTCGGAGGTCCCATGTTCAATGCTAAGGCAGGCAGCTTTTTAATTTCGAAGTAATGACTACTTTGCACGAGCTCTTCGGTTCGATGCTCTAGTAAAGACTCATTAGGTAGTAGGTATGCTGTCAAGAAATTTCTGTAGTCTCATGTTCGACGGAATCACGATCCTGTGACATTTGAAAGTTATTACTGTTATGCAAGAGGTCTGGATGACCGGGCAAATTCTTATTAGAGTCTGTCAAGAAGTTCTCAGTAGCAGCACGGAGTCTGGAAATGTGCCCAATAGACTTTAATAGCCTCGCCCTCTATACGTGGAATTTAAAAACACAGCTGGCGAAATGATTTTGTTACACACCACTGCTTGCTTTTTCAGGGATACGAGTGTAAAACTACATATCGACGGTTAAAAAATGATGGTACAAAATGAGTTATGAATGCCATGCTTCTTAAAATGTCGCAATTTTTCTAATGCGGTTTCGCCCATTGCCCTACGATGACTTTTTTTTATTTACACCCAAGCAAAAAGCTGCATTTTCGAATTGTGGTTCGGTGTAACCGACGAAAAGGCGCTATGTGATCTAAACGCGCTTGTAACCCGTTAAAAATGGCTTCAGTTTTGGTTTATAGTCGGTAATGTATTTTTACGCCTTACTCAGTGGGGAGACCAACAGATTGCAATGCAGAGGGTCTCTGGTTCGAACCCACGTCGCGCATCTCTGACATTCAGAAGTTATATGACTTTTCGAAATTATGTGCGTATTGATTGACAATTATCGCCTGCTCCGTGCCTCGGAGAGCACGTTAAGCCGTCGGTCCTGCCTGCCATGAACATTTATGGCAGTCGTTATTGGGAAGTCGGTGCCCTCTAATAACTTGACACTGGTCTAGCCTTAGGGTATCGTTAGCCTTCGGGTTGCGGAGGTCAGATGGCAGTCGCTCCGTGTAAAAACTGATATCCAATCAAATCCGGTTAGACTAGAAAGCCGACTCCAAGTGACTTGGGAATAATAAAGGCTAGGGAGATGATTTTTACTTCTTACTGGCGTAAATATTCCAGACGCTTACAGCTCTTTACTAGGTATTACTTCTGTTTCGAAAGCTGGAACTAATGCTGCTTTACCTTTGTTGTCAAAAACATTACGGTTATTAATTGACTACAATTTCTCTTCGTTTTTTTTAAAGTTATCTGCCGCTGTAGTACTAATTTCTGTATCGCGGGAGACTTTACAAGTAACAGACACAGAATACGTAGTAGATCGAAGTTTACAATATACATATATATATATATAGATATATATATAAATTAATGTCTTCGAAAAATAAATACCTACTGTAGTCTATAAGAAAACCTTTCTATTATCCAAGATCTGCTTGGTTCACATTTTCTCCCTCCCCTATAGATTAACACCCCAGTTTATATATCATTACTGGCTATCGATGTCCCCACCTATTCTCATTAGCGGTAGGGTTGTGCAAAGTAGTAGCAGTTACATAAAAACTGCTATTTTATAACGGTTATTTTTTGTCACGTTTGGATGCGATGTAATTTTGGATAACCCGTTGAGTTGAAAATAACCATGGCTTATATACGAGGGTGTTTCTTATGCACTCCCGTGCGTTTCACAGACACTTTTTGACAGAAAATCGACTTCACAGGTTAAAGGTTAAATCTTATTTATATGTGACTAAGTTAGCAATGAAATACACGATTAATCCGATGGTAACCGTTTAATAAGTTATATTGAGGGTAGCAGCACTTAGCGCTATAAACTCGACAATGGTAAAAGTGATCACGACAAGGAACAAAACTATGTAGTGTCTGTTTATAAGGCATCGCTTTCTTAAACTTTTTTTAGAGTCCGCCGTACTGCAGGTGAGTAACTCTAGTTTTGACATGAGTGTTCGCTGCACCCCGTCAGTTTTAAAGAATTTAACTTGATTTAACATTTTCATGTAGGTAATTAACTAACTATCGACTACGATTATAATAACTCTATAAAACTTCTAATAAACAGGGGCTTATATTTATTTAGGCTATAATATTCTAGAACTTACTTATTATTTCGGCTGTAAGGATTGTCATGCCATCTTCACGATTTTTACGGAATTCATTAGGGTGAAGCCAATCCGACGGACAAATAACAAAAGTAGCAGCTAACCCGTTACATTATTTTAATTTATATGACAACGTTATCGGAATAGCTTTACGCTACTTAAGTCTCAGCCTAAGATCTTTCGGTTTAATCGCTGAGATAAAGGGATGGCTTCTTTTTATGATCCCCGAAGGCTTTACGTCTTAGATAATGATCCTCTCACATTCTATTAACGGTGGGTCA
This sequence comes from Catocala sponsa, assembly GCA_963564715.1. Lineage (NCBI taxonomy): Eukaryota > Metazoa > Arthropoda > Insecta > Lepidoptera > Erebidae > Catocala > Catocala sponsa. The sequence continues at coordinate 24,727,876 of OY751340.1, read as the reverse complement.
CGATACTATATTACAGTATATGGTTATTGATAAGTGCGGCTGTTTACTTGAGATGATATCTGAAGGTTATATTAAGGTTTAGTTTCAAGGGTGTGGAAGGAGCTTTGTACATAGTGGTTTAAAGTGGTCGCCTTGCTAACGGGCTTAGTGTTGTGGGTTCAATCTTTTGTCACAGTTTATAGAGTAGTAGAGCCTCGCTGATTTCAGCATGAATGGGCCGGATCGACCAGGGAAGGACTATCCTCTCACAGAATATCGACGTGAAATAGCAGTATTCCTGCTGTTGTGTTTCGTTCGGTGAGTGAGAGTACCGGAGACCCAATCACCTCCTTACCCCCTTCCCGCTCCTTCTTCTTCCCACTTCCTTTCCTAAAGGGTCGACAACGCGCTAGTGATGCCTCTGGTGTTGCAGGCGTCCATAGGCTACGGTGACCACTTACCATCAGGTAGGCCGTATGCTTGTAATACAAAACAAAAAGAAACACACAAGTAGCTGTTCCGAGTCTGGGTGTCCGATGTTTGAGTATTTGTTAAGACCCATGCGACATAGGTTTCATTACCTAGAGTAGGAGCTGCCTTTTTAATGGAAAGAAAATGTCGTTATGGAACTCAGCCTGAGGGGCTGACGGACACTTTTCGCTAGCTAAGTATGTTTTAACTGCCTCCGTGGCGCAGCGGTGGTGAATGCGACTGCTGTCCATGAGGTCTCGAGATCAAATCCCGGGTCGGGCCAACAAAAAGTTATTGGGTTTTTCAATTAAGAAATCTCAATACGAGCCCGGAGTTAGGAAGTTGGCGTTGTTAGACACCCCCGTGCCTCGGAAAGCACGTAAAGCCGTTGGTCCTGCGCCTGATCTCTCTCCGGTCGTGTCGGATTATCCGTCCCATCGGGTCATGAGAGTTAGGGAACAGAGAGTGCACTTGTGTTTGCGCACACACTTGTGCACTATAATATCTCCTGAGCAGATGGCTAGTCTTCGTTAAGATTGGCCACCGTGACCAAAATTCGGTCTGGAGGACATTATTATTATGTTTTAAGTCTTGTTACTACCTTTTTAATATCGGCGTAATGTATATACTGTCCCATTGGTAGGCACAGGCCTTTTATCAGCTCTCTCTCTCTCTCGTTGACTCTGTGCGCGTTGCAAGACTTCGTACATCTTCGAGGACATAATATGGAACTATAAGACATGCAGGTATCACGCTGTTTCCTTCGCCATTAAAACGAGTGGTAATTAACTATTTAATCATTCCATTATTTCGAAACGTTGAGGTTCGCTTTGAGATCGAACTCTAGGCCTCTGCCAGGGAGTCTAATGATCACCCACTAGCCTATCGCTGCGGCAATGTCATCATCATCATCAGGCTATAATAGTCCACTGCTGGACATAGCCTTCCCTTAAAGAGGCCATAGCACCCTGTCTTCAGCTTGCCGCATCCAGCATCTGGCTGCAGTTTTTCGCAGATCGTCAACCCACCTGGTCGGAGGGCGTCCTACACTACGTTTGTCGAGTCGCGGTTTCCACTTAAGAACAAGTTTACCCCAGCGGTTGTCGGTTCTTCACGCGATATGGCCAGCCGACTGCGACTTCAGCTTGTTAATTCTCTGAGCGGTAATATAAAGTCTAATTAAACAAATTATTCAAGCAAATAACATAAGTATTACCAAAATAGCGTCGACAGCATAGAACACAATCCACTACAATCATTTAATCTCGAGGAGGCTGTATCTAAATTATTCAACGCGTTTAGACCGGGCTAGAACACACGGGTATTAAGCCGAGGCAGGCAAGGCGTCGTCGGCGCCGGCGGTAAGCCCCACAGACAGATGGCACACCGTTAATACTGATTAATTGCCGGACAAATCTAGCCGACACATATTTCGGGGATTGTGTCGTCTTGTCTTCGGAGCAAATTGCGCACTAAGACAGACTGCGTCGACTCTACGAGGGATGAATTCTGTGAGCTATATTCTGTATAGTAGCTGATGTTACGCAGTGCAGAGAATACGGTGTCGTACTAAAATTGTAAAAGAGAGTTTCTGAAGAAGTTTGTTATTCAATCACGTAAACTGTTCAAGGGATTTTGTTAAAACTTGGCACATACGTAGACTATATCTTGGATTATCAGATAAGATACCTTCTACTCCACTATGCGTTCTAATGTGGTGCTCGAATCGCTTTTAAATATAGATTATTTTGGCTATATAGGCCATAGTTTACCACGCTAGCCCAGTCAGGGTTAGCAGACTTCACATATCTTCTAAAATATTATGCAGATCTCTTAGATATGTAGGTTTGATCAAGATGTTTTCCTAAACAGTTAACGCGAGTGATAATTATCAATTTAATACGCATTACTTCGAAAAGTCAAAGGTCTTGAGATCAAACAATCTCAAGACCTTACGCCGCTATTACCTATCTTATCTTATCTTATCTTATGTGGGGGCCAGTCAGTGCAGACCGGCGACACTTCGACCCAGTGGGATCTTTTGTGTCGACATTCTCCCAATAACGACTGCCATAGATGTTCATGGCAGCCGGGACCGACGGCTTAACGTTCTTTCCGAGGCACGGAGCAGGCGATAATTGTCAATCAATACGCACATAATTTCGAAAAGTCATATTACTTCCGAAAATCAGAGGTGCGCGACGTGGGTTCGAACCCGAGACCCTCTGCATTGCAGTCTGTTGGTCTCCCCACTGAGCTATCGCTGCTCTTTCGCTATTACCTAACTAATCTTATAAAATTACAAGAGCACCAGCTTCTTATAGACATTTATCTACAGATAATATTTTTTTTTACGTGTGTGAATCCTTTGACGCGTTCCTCTCCGCGGGGCGACGGAGAGGTTATGTCGGACTCACCGGGGGCAAGATATCCCGGTGAGACAGACTAAACATACCGCGGTGTGCCTCGACATAACCAGAGCCGGCGAGGCCGCGCGAATTACTTTCAAATACAATCGCGCAATTGGCCACTACACAATTAGACCTACCCTAGTAAGAGAGACAATTTTCCCTACTGTCTCCTTTTGGGGGGACGAAAACACGACACAGAGACGCACGTGGGAACATGCACGCCGCCTCTCGGAGCTTGATTTTATGACATGTCCTAATTTAACTAATGAAATAATTTATAAAATTGATCTACTATTTTAATTGTCATATTATGAAAATTCATAATATAACGATTACAATTTTAGATGTAAAAATGTAATGGATGTAATGAATAAAATTATTATTTGCTGTATATGGAATAAGCTATCTGAAAAATAATAATAATAATAATATAATATAATAATATTCTACCACATACACACAACACCATCTAGCCCAAACTAAGCAGAGCTTGTATTATGGGTACTAGACGACGGATAAACATACATATATACTTTTTTTTGTAAATACAGACATATTATACATAGAAATACCCAGACCAAGACAAACATCAATGTTCATGCACACAAATGTTTGACTTGTGCGGGAATCGAACCCGCGACCTCAGGCGTGGCAGTCGGTTACACTAACCACTACGCCATCGAGGCCGTCAACTTATGTAATAACGATTAATATTTGAAGTTTATTGCCATTATATTGGATTGATTGGATCGGTGTCATCCTGTTGGGTTTCAAAGCTGCGATTCTCTCATCATCTCGTTCTCGAATATCACTCAATAGTGTTTTCACTGCGAATTCAGAAGTGAGTTGGACGATGAGATCTTGTTGAATAGCACTAATGATCCGTGAGTGAGACCACACTGGGACCGAGTAGAAGCATTAACATGAAAACACAAGTCATTGTTTATGTACTTAGCTATTGAAAATAATAGTATAAATTAGTAACTCGTCATTATGTAAATAATGATTTAATGACTGACGTTAGTTACTAATTGCATGTAGTTTGTTAAAACTAAGGGGATTTCTAGGTAGCACATGCAAACGCATGCATTGATAAATATATATTATGTTGACCTTACGTAAGGCGGCGGTCCCAACGACGGCGATTAGCGAGGAACGAAATCTACGTGTTGGTAAGTAATGAGAGAGTGAATTTTTTATTCTGTGCATTTTCTTTCCTGCAGTGGGTGCGAGAGTACCGGTTCACGAACGAGGAAAATCGCGGGGCAAAAGCTAATAATCCTAATCCTAACTAATATTATAAATGCGAAAATGAGTTTGTTTGTTTGTTACGCTTTCACGCCTTAACTACTCAACCGATCAACATGTAATTTTGCATACACGTTGTCAGGTACCCCTGACAACGTGTATGCAAAATTACATGTTGAAAGGTACCCTATGTCTTATTCTGTACCCAGAATAAGACATAGGGTACCTTTCATCCAGAAAAAATAACTGTTGCAAACCTAACCTAACCGACATTTACGCGAGCGAAGCCGCTGGTGAAAACTAGTAAATATATATTTTTTACTCTCTTTTAGGAAAAGCTTTACGAGGAGATTAGAGAGGCACACAAAAGTTAGTAGACAAAGGTTTTTATACTACTGTTTTGACAAACCTTACTTATCTGAACGCTGTGATCAAAGGTATGTATTTCAAAACTGTCTTGTTGGTTTCGTGGAATAAAATGGCGGCCATACGGTCCCTAAGTATTGATAGGTTTTCCACCCAATAATAGGTTTACCATTTGGCACAAAATTAATTAGTTACAAGCCAAATAAAGACTCCGTAGTCTTTTCACCCACTTACTCACAAATATATTTTTATTAGAAAAACAACAATTGACACTTATGCATATCCGACTTCGCTACTCACATCATTCCACAAGGCGTAAACACCCGTAACCTACAATTACCTTCCAATTTACATCAATTTACGTATATAACCGCTATATACTTAATTGCAGGTTAAGATGCAATGTCGTTTAAATAAATCATTTGTAATTGTATATAATCAACTCGTAATTGCTACCTTTTTAAATCAAGCTATGTTACTCTAGCTACATAGAAGGACCTGATAAAGGTGCTGTTATATATTATATATATATCGCAGCGTCAAGAAAATAATCATTAGAATGTAATTTATTTCTGTAATTGGAGTTAAATAAAGCGCCATCTATTGGTCTGTTTCGGAACGTCAAGCGTAAGCTTGAGTGAGGTCGCCATAGAGCCAATGTGTCAGTTCGAGTGACAGTTATAACTGTCAGTGTCATATTGACGTTATATAAGCGCCGGAGACTGGTGCTCGACTCGATGGCGTAGTGGTTAGTGTAACCGACTGCCACGCCTGAGGTCGCGGGTTCGATTCCCGCACAAGTCAAACATTTGTGTGCATGAACATGGATGTTTGTCTTGGTCTGGGTGTTTCTATGTATAATATGTATGTATTTACAAAAAAAAAGTATATATGTATGTTTATCCATTGTCTAGTACCCATAGTACAAGCTCTGCTTAGTTTGGGCTAGATGGTGTTGTGTGTATGTGGTAGAATATTATTATTATTACATTCGATGGACGAACCAGGGTCCGTCAACTCTGTTCTACAAAATTTTGATTGGAGGACTGTTAGACACGACAGAGATAACAAGAATAGCGATATAATTCCTGCTGTAATGATACCACTGAAAAAATACACTTGAGTTTAAAAATGTTGGAACGAAGTTCCTTATCGCGCGTTGCGAAAGGGGGCTAGACGGAAAAAATGAAGACCAAAAGTTGTAACGACACTTTTTATGTCATTATATATTGATATATGTAACCATAGTTACGCGCTTCGACTGCGTGTGTCAAATGCATGGTTGTGTGCGTGTAGTGCTTTTTTATTAATTTAATGTATTTCTAATGCATTCATTCATTCACGCCAATTCACGCCAATTACATCTGGTGTCCCACAGGGCTCTCACCTTGGACATCTTTTGTTTAATATTTATATAAATGACGTAGTAACTAATTTTAATAAATCAAATATTTTACTGTATGCGGATGATAAAAAAAATTATAAAGTAATTAAAAATGTAAATGACTGTCAAGAATTGCAAAATGATTTAGATAATTTGTGTAAATATTGTAAGAATAATAACCTTTATCTTAATGTTAAAAAATGTAATGTAATTAAAATTAAATTAAAATTCATTTATTTCAGGTTCATAACCCATATTATATCTTACATCATACACAAATAAATACAACATATAAATAAGATAATCCACAATATTAATTAAAATTCATTCACATAATCAATTAATTACAGTAGTCTCTTACGTGCGACACTATATGTAACTTGTCTGTCACAACAGTGCCGCACATAAGGACAGTCAAACCTATTTGCTATCATTTTCAGAACGGTATTGGAGCTGACCCGCACTCTGCGTACAAGAGACGCGCAGCGCTTCCGCATGGTCGCATAGAAGCAGTCCGTGTGCGCTCATGCGAACATACCCGAAGCGCTGCAGTAGCGAGGCAGACCAAAAACCGCTCTGAAAGCGTTGTTAAACTGAACGCGGAGGGTGCTATAGCTTTTTTGCGTGTAATTAGCCCACAGGCTGCAGGTGTACATGGACGTGCAATATGCTCGGAAAAGAGTTATTTTCACGCCATCCGAGCAACGCGCGAACCTGCGGGCCAGCATATTAGCTCTTTTGGATAAAGCCCTCCGCTCCCATTCCAAGTCAGCATGATCCCTGAGGTCAGCTGTGACTATATGCCCTAGGTATTTAAACTGATTTACCCTGTCTAAGAGTACACTGTTTATACTTAGAAGAGGTACATAGTCCGGGCACCTAGCAACGCCGGCCTCAAAGACCATGTACTGACTTTTATTAATATTATAAACAAGTCCATGATTAACAGCGTAATCCTCACATATCGCTATCAACCTCCTTAGGCCACAGATCGACGCGCTCAGCAGCACCATGTCGTCTGCATAGCTCAATTACATTTACTAGAAAGAAGAAAAACATAGTATACAATTACTCGCTTAACAAAGAAACCATTAAGAGAGCGTCCGAGGTGAGAGATCTGGGGGTTTTACTAGATAGTAAACTTATTGAAATGAAATGAAATGAAAAATTTATTGTTTGTCACAGGTGCAATATATATACAGGTATTAAGATTTATCATGTTTCACTGCAACATACCTATAAGGTGTACAATAATAAAAACAGTTAAATACATGATAATTAAGTTAAATGCACATACAATAATAGTTTATCAATATTCTTTACATGTCAGATAACATAGACAATTAAATTAAATATATTAATTAATAAACAAAATCAATTACAATTATAAGAAACATAAACAAAGAAAAAGTATTACTTACATTTTAAAGTCATTAATTAACAAATCCGAGATACTGTAAAGACATTTCAATCGCTTTTTGAAAAGAGTGACATTTAAATCTCGGATAGCTTTTGGTATTTTATTATATATTTTTGGAGCATTACAAAATATACTTTTATGTAATAGGGCCGTATTTGACATTTTCACACATAATTTTGTATTGTCACGTCGATTGCGATTGCTAACTTCATTTAATGTTTTAAACAATTTAGGGTTACTCTTAACAAAAACAGCAACCTCATATATGTAAAGACACGGCAAAGGTAAAATTTTATATTTTATAAAAAAAGATCGGCATGAGTCTGTGATCTGTAATCCGAACATTACTCTGATGCACCTTTTTTGCATTTTAAATATGGCTTCTTTGTTAGTAGAGGCACCCCAAAAGATGACACCGAATCTTAAAATTGATTCAACTATGCCATAATAAGCTGTGATCAGTGCTTCAGTGTTTAAAATAGGAGACAGCTTAAATAATAAATAAACAGATTTACTTAATTTCTTGCAAAGAACGTCAATATGTGCTTTCCAGTCCAACTTTTGATCTACAGTAATGCCCAGGAATTTTGCCGTATTTACACAACAAACATTGTTCTTCTGGTGATTTATATTTAGTTTAGGAGCGCTTAAACGTTGACTAAATTGCATTAATTTCGTTTTACTAATATTTATTTTCAAATTATTATTACTTAGCAATGATATAATTGAATTCAGTGTGTTGTTTATGTCTCTTTCGTAATCGTTCTTATTGAAACATTCTACGGTTACAGCACTATCGTCAGCAAATAGAGACATAGGATGACTAGTTGCTTTCGGTAAGTCGTTTATGTACAGAAGAAATAACAACGGCCCCAGTACACTGCATTGTGGCACACCAAACATAATTTTGCGTTGATTTGATATACAAGTTAACTCATTATGTGACTTAAAATCAATTTTAACTATCTCAGTGTACTATTTTCTGTTACGTAGATAAGAATTTAACAATTGTAACACGTTACCACGAATGCCATAGGCTTCGGTTTTGCTAAGCAATATCTCATGATCTACGTAGTCGAAAGCCTGAGTCATGTCACAGTATATAGCACAAATAGGTATCCTTCTATCCATGGCAGTCATAACTTTATGTAAAAAATCACAGAGGGCCATATTTATTGTTTTATTTTTACGAAATCCTTTTTGATTTTCAGCTAAAATGTTCTTGCGTTCTAGATATAAGTAAATTCTTTCGTAAAGATATTTTTCAAAAACTTTAGAAAACACTGAAAGTAATGCAATTGGTCTGTAAGACTCTAAAAGTTCTTTATTTTCTTTTTTTAACAGTGGTTTTACTATGGCTATCTTAAGTTTATCGGGATAGATACCAAGAGATATACATAGATTGAAGATGTGACAGAGATGTTGACTAATTTCTTCAGAAACATATTTTATTACTTTGGTTGAAATACCGTCATGACCAACACTACCTGTATTCTTGAGATGTTTTATTATTTTTAAAACGTCATAATAGGAACACGGTGCCATGAACATAGAATTGCCATACTGTTTGATATTTGAAATCACATTTATACCGGATCCTGATATTGGTACAATTTTATCTACGAAGAAATCGTTGAAAGATTTCGCTATGTCATAAGGATTACTTAATATAGTGTTATTGATCTTAATATAGTGTATGTCTCTAGGTAAATTTAATTTATATTGGTTAATAATGGCCTTACTTTTATTTGAAGACGATTTAATTTTATGTGAGTTTTGTGTTCGTTGAGTCAATTTAATAATTTTTTTAAATGTCTTTGAATAAGTTTTATACTTATTTTTATTTCTGTCATTCGGTTCAAGTCTGTAACGCCACAATAATTCACGTTTTTTCTTACTACAAGATCGGATACCTCGTGAAACCCATTGGGGTTTGTTTGAAGTTTTTATTTTAATTCTATTAAATGGAAAGCATAGGTTATAAAAGAGAGAAAACGTTATTCTTGATCAGCATGTCGCATCCGTCACCAATAAAGCGTTTCGTATGTTGGGATTTGTATTAAGAATAACAAAGGATTTTAAACGTCTGACCACCCTATTACTTCTTTATAAAACCATTGTCCGACCAATATTGGAGTATGCGTCTGTGGTTTGGAATCCCCAGTATAACGTATATATTGACCAAATGGAAAGGATCCAAAAGAAATTTATGAAACACATCACTTGGCGATGTGATAAAAATTTAATAACATCACATACTAATGAATCGGTTGTGGCGAATTTCCAGACCCTAGAATCTAGACGTGTGAATCATGATTTAGTTTTTCTTTATAAGATTGTAAGCAATCACGTGGACTCCCCATATCTTTTGAGTAAAATAGGATTTGGATGTCCACGACTTAGTGCACGAAAGAGGTCTGTCTTTCATATTCCCGTTGCTAAGACCAATTATGGTATGAACACTTTTACCCGAAGATCTTGTCGCGCTTATAACAATCTAATTGAAATCAGTGGGAGCAGTGATGACATAGATATATTTCATATATCTCTAGCTAAATTTAAAAGATCGCTTGCCAATAATCCTTGACAATAGTTAAACCCATATCATATCTATTATACATATTTATATTGTATTTTTTTTTCTAAACTGTCACGTATCCTGTTTTATTTTATAGTCTGTTAATTAATACTATTTTAATATCTGTCGCAGAATGTAAAGGCAATGTGCGGAAACTGTTCTGGATTATGTTTTATTTGTATATTACTGTCTTTTATTTTATATAACATCTGTTTGTTTCCCAAAGAACAATAAATAAATAAATATTTTTAAAAAATATTAGTATTCGTCACTTCTTCTCTGTATAAACTATGCGCGTGCGAATTTTCATACTCCTCCGTCCGCCCAATTTTCATAAAAAGGGATCCAAAGTTTTACGTTAATTTAATGCATCTTAGGAATCAGTTTAATTATCTTCATATTATTTATCAAGGTTTGTCGATTGTCGATGCGTTATGTTATGAATTAAAATATAATAAGTACATTTTAAGCCGAATCGATAGACATCACAACTATCAGAAATCTTTGTACCGGCTACTTAACACGGCTGAACATCATTATTGTCTGACAACTAGCACTTCCTTACTTTCGTAAGCTGGAAGGATAGAAATACTTTGAACGGTTAAATCAGTTGTTAAAAAATTTTACTAAAAAAATGTTTTGATATTGGTCCAAAGATTATTGACTACGTGTACAAAGAGGGATGACAGCATATTATATTTATAAACATCTACAACGAATGATTATATAAGATGTTATCCTTTCAGGACAAATGATCAAGCACCACTTTATATGCAAAACAAAATATATTCTTAATTTACACACCCACACTTAAAATTTTATAAATATAAACTACTAGCTTTTGCGCGCGGCTCCGCCCGCGTCGTACCTACATCAATAAAAAGTAGCCTATATCCTTCCCCAGGTTTTAAACTATATCTGTACTAAATTTCATCTAAATCGGTTGAGTGAATTAGCCGTGAAAAGATAAGAGACAGACAGACAGATAGACAGACAGAGTTACTTTCAAATTTATAATATTAGTAAGGATTTACAAAAAATATTGTAGACAGTTTAAAGCCAAAGATATTTTCTCTTTGGAAATTGCCACCCAGTTGTATAAAATAAGCCAGTTACTTTGAAAGTAAACAGCACTAAACAGGAGCCAACTAACGGGTGAGCTCGCGTAAGTAGGCACGTCTTAAATATTGTGTCCCCTAATCAAATTACATAAACTATGTTAGTTTATATGTTGACTGTGTATATATGGCGAGTAGTTTTAAGATGTTATCTCGTCTCGTTACTACACCGTCGAGTGTTGCGGGTTCGATCCTTCGAGCACTTTTTGTAACGACACTTTTTGCTATAGTTGTAAGTTTAAGGTTATTTCTTAATATGTATGTATTGTTAATGTCCACAAGTCAATTATTACTAAAATTGAGCCTACTGATTAAGTTTATATTACATTATATTTATTAATAATAAAAAAAAATTTATTATAACTTAAAAAAATAAAATTTTATTACAATTCTTTCACTAATTAATCGAAAAGAACTTCGTTCCATCCGGGTGACCCTTGACACCTCTCAAGTTTTTTTAAATTTTCATTTATTACAAATACAATGTAAAGAATTTTGGAAATAATTATGAATTATATTTTGATAATTAAACAATAGAGCAAAGTATCTTAATCGCAGTATAAAAAAGATAATTCAATATATAAATATTTACAATTAATTTCGTGACATTTACTGGCAACACTACAAGAAAAATGTCTGCCACCGCTTGCGCACCGTTTATCTTGTAATTTCGATTTACTTTCGATAAGTAAACTAGTTATAATTTCTTCTGCATTAAAAATGTTGAGTCGAGCACCCCGTTCCTCCTTTGTACTGTTTTGGTGAAATCAAGTGTTATTTTGTGAGATATAGACTCAAATTGAGAAAGCGACTTTTACATTGTTTTTGTTTTACAATATGAGTTTTACATAGTAAGATTTGTATGTATTGCTCTATTCACAAATAAACCTTTTATAATAAAGTTATGTACATATTTATTGAACTCTCTAAACTGTGTTTTTCGATTAAGTTTTTCTTTGAATATGTGAACGCTGATTTTATTAATAACCAGATTTCTATAAAATAACATAACAAATCTAAATCGGCATACACATTAACTTCAAGGAACTCTTCGAAAAATACAGCGCTTCCAATTTTGAACCCATAATAATGACAAGCAAATAGATATACATACCCATATATATATATCATGCCATACCACCCTGGGAGTCCTGCAAGCCGTTTTTCAAACGATCTCGCATACTCATTCTACCCTGTATGTATATACTAGACACAGCAAAATTTGTTATGCAACACCCTAACTTGTTTAAAAGAGCAAGAGACTTATACCCTCGTAACACCAGGCATCCTGACAGAATTGTAGTGCAAAAAGTACCTAGAACGGCTATGTATTTAAGAAGTAGTTTAGTAATGTGTGGGCGAATTTTTAATGCGTTACCTAGTAGTTACAAGCAAATGCCTACTCACAGATTTTGCAAGAAATTCAAAGACTAGCTAATTGATAAATCCTTTTATTCAATAAAAGATTACTTTGATGGTTGTCGAAAATAAATGTAAATTGTAGTAAAAGCGTAATATATGTGCATGTGTATATAACAATATATTAGTCTATCAATAATTTACAAATTAAGAATAATTTATGATGTTAATGTTTTTGATTTTAATTAAGATTTGCATGTCACAGTTTGACAAAATGTATATGGCTCCAATTATATAATATTCCAACTTATGTACCTACATTTTACGCAAATAAAAATATTCTACTCTATTCTATTTTACCTACACACCACCAATTTTGAATTTCTCGCGCTAATACTAACATGACATTTACGATAGTTTTGTGCGGGCTGCAAATAGATGGCGCAAGACGCTAAGGAAAAATTTCCTCACAAATTTTGTATGAAGTTGTCATTCTTCTCTCTGAGTAGAAGTGTTCTGTGGGACGAACTCGCTGCGTTACGAATCAAATCAGAGATAATCACAGTAAACCTTTATTGTTTTATTTCTCATATATTTGCCTATTATTAGTATACGTACGAAGTATAACACCACGCCTATATTTTGTTGCTTCATCATGTTCAAAGCGAGTTGCCGTCCTTACTCTCCGACATATATTATATATATATACATATATAAACTAGTAGACAGAATGCCTGTTAAATTACAGCGCATGGCATTTAGATATGACAAATTACCAATTTTTACATTGTATGTTACCTCAAATATTCATCATCTCAGCCGAAAGACGTCCATTGCTGGACATAGGCCTCCCCCAAGGTTTTCCCCACAGATCCATCTTGGGCCATCCGCATCCAACCGCTTCCCGCGACCCTTACCAAGTCGTCGGTCCACCTTGTTTGGTGGCCTTCCCCTGCTGCGTTTAAATATTATGAAAGGAAAAATAGAGGCAAAGAGAAAGAGAGGAAGACCAAGATGATAGTATACGGATCAACTGAAAGAAAATGTAGCATACTGAAAGAAAATCAACTGAAAGAAAATGTATAAAAGCAAATGCAGAGATATATATATATAAAGAATTAAATGTTTTGGCATTCGATCGAGAACGATGGAAATTGCTACACCGACAAGTGCATCGCACTTAAATATTGGATGGATGATGGTCACAGTAGTGAGCTGTAAATATGAGGATAGTATAATAGTAAAGATCCTTATACCTAACTTTCCTTACTAATATTATAAAAGCGAAAATGAGTTTGTTTGTTTGTTTGTTACCTTTTCACGCCTAAACTACTGAACCGATCATCTTGAAATTTTGCATATACGTTGACAGGTGTACAGAAACGGCCATAGGCTACCTTTCATCCCGAAAAAATTACTATTCCCGGGGAAAACAATAATAACGTTCTTATGATAATAAATGGCGCTACGTGTCTTTCGAATCATGATTGAATTATATTATTACAAGCAGAGTACAACCCGAATTGATTGTCAAATTCTAAATTAACGCGAGCGAAGCCGCGGGCAAAAGCTTGTTAAATATAATAATTACAGTTTAACATCTGATTTTGGACCAATGTCGGTGTGAGAGAGGAAATAAACGAATTATATTATATTTTAGTACTGTATATTGTAATCATTTCTTTCTTTTTTTATATAAACAAGTAAGCTTTCATTATAATATAATATAATAATATTCTATCACATACACACAACACCATCTAGCCCAAACTAAGGAGAGCTTGTACTATGGGTACTAGATAATGGATAAAAATACATATATAGGTACTTTTTTTTTGTAAATATATACATGTTATACTTAGAAACACCCAGACCAAGACAAACATCAATGTTCATGCACACAAATGTTTGACTTGTGCGGTAATCGAACCCGCGACCTCAGGCGTGGCAGTCGGTTACACTAACCACTACGCCATCGAGGCCATCTTGTTGTCATTGTTATCTAAATGCGAAAACATGTAATTGGTAGCTAGTTACATTATTTGTTTTTATCTTTAAGTTGTCAATACTGTTTGTTTTCTGATTATGATAAAATAAAATAAGTTCACTGAACTGTCTGTCTGTACGTGTATGAAGTGCGTTAACACGAATATAAGTTTTGTTTACGTTTATGCAGTGGTCCGACCGCCGGCGAGAAAACGACTAACTATCGGCGATTTTCTCTCTCAAGAAACGCACAATTAATATACATTCCGTGTAAACGAACGATATGCATATATTAAAAGTTGCTCTCTAACTGTTCACACTGCCGGCGACGAATTGCTTTACTAGTTTTGTCGCTGAGCGACAAGAACTCTCAAAAATAAACTCGCTCAGCGATACTCGTTCAGCGATGCTCGCTCGTCGCCGCGCGCAGGTTTGCACAGGACTGAGCGACCGCGGGCGAGTGGCGCGAGTAATCGCTCGTCGCACTTGCACACTCGCTTATAGCCCGGCGACAAAACTATCGAAACTACACACTCGCTTCCCGCTGATCGTCAATTCGTTTATAGTTTCTAGTTTTACTCGTTACTCGTTCATCGTTGGCGGTCGGACCACTGCCTTATCCTTTGTATTCATACTACATCATTCAAGACTGTACGGGTGGCCTAGGGGCCACTATTGCCACTGTTGCTACAGCGCCGAGTGTTGTGGGTTCGATGCTCACACGCAACAAAAAATTATTGAATCCAAAAATAGTTAATAAAAAAAATTGGGGCACTCTTTGGGGACTGCCGATAGAAGTGAAAACTTTAATCCTTGATCATAAACACTTAAACAAACAAAAAAAAAAGTGCTGGTCGGATTCCTGATACTCTCTTAGGGGTTATTAAGGGCATCAAAATTTAGTTATTTTTTGCGCAGGTAGGACGCACCATTTCTGAGATATTGTTAATATTCTAAAATAATTCAAAAATGGAAAGCGTGGAAGCGTGACGATGACGCGAGTTCTTTGATTTTTGTTCAGCCAAGAAGTGCTCAACGCGCCTAAAGAAGTTTTCACTTCAAAAATATTTTGCTTCGAGTATGGATGTTTTGATTTTATTGTTTGCATGTTTGTAAAGTCATCCACGACAGAGGAATTATGCCAAGTATATATCAATACCTCATTCATGTGATGCTAACATTTAATTCTGTTGCAATTCTAGATTCGATTATAATAATTCCCTCTAAATTGTCTATTAGGTATAGATCCGGGGATCTAGACTGCCATGGAATAAGAGTAACTTCTACATGCTGACGAAACCAATTCAAGACAACTCTGGCCATATGATCTATAATAATTGTGAACTTTATTTTGGAAAATATTGCAACTTTTTCATGTGATTTTCGGTACTTGCCCGTGGTCCCCCAGGCCAGTCTCCTGTGAGCAAATTTTCTTGCCCGAGGAACCCCCAAGGGGGACAAAGGGGTATTATGAGCAAATTATTTGATAAAATACAGATAAATAAAATGCAAATACAATGTGGTACCACAGGCAATGAAAATATATTAAAATAAGAAGATTATTATTCAGGGGGTTCCTCGGGCAAGAAAATTTGCTCGTGGTACCCCACGGCGGACTGGCCTGGGGGACCACGGGTAAGTACCGGTTTTTTTTTATACAAGTAAGGTGGCAAACAAGCATACGGCCCACCTGATGATAAGTGGTCACCGTAGCCTATGGACGCCTGCAACACCAGAGGCATCACTTGCGCGTTGCCGACCCTTTAGGAAAGGACGTTGGAAGGAAAGGGAGCGGGATGGGGGAAAGAGGGTGATTGGGCCTCCGGTACTCTTACTCACCGAACGAAACACAACAGTAGGACTACTGCTATTCCACGTCGATATTCTGTGAGAGGGTAGTCCTTCCCCGGTCGAACCAGCCCATTCATGCTGTAATCAGCGAGTTTTCATTGTTTAGAGAGTACGTTGTGTCCTATGCTTATCGCGTATTATCGTATGGCTGCAAAGTTAATCGATTAGATGTAAATTAGATGAGATTTTTTCTTCACCCATAGGACTATTTTTTTGCCAATATCTATAAATAGTCTAGGGCTGTGCTAATTAGAAAATTTATATTAAAAAACGAGGCACAATACTTTTTGTAAAGACAATTGTTAGTTCTAGGTTTTTGAAAAAAAACATTATAAGTAACTTTTTATCGACATTTAAAGGAGACCGTCCATATTCGGCTTGCACGTGGACAATCGTCTTATAAACAAAGTAAAATATTAAAAGTTTTGTTTTAATATTTTTAAAGTGTTGTTCATGCACACAAATGTTTGACTTGTGCGGTAATCGAACCCGCGACCTTAGGCGTGGGTTCGATTCCCGCACAAGTCAAACATTTGTGTGCATGAACATGGATGTTTGTCTTGGTCTGGGTGTTTCTATGTATAAAATGTATGTATTTAAAAAAAAAGTATATAATATGTATGTTTATCCATTGTCTAGTACCCATAGTACAAGCTCTGCTTAGTTTGGGCTAGATGGTGTTGTGTGTATGTGATAGAATATTATTATTAATATATAATAAATATTGGTTACCATCCAGTAGTATGAAATTGACGTATAATAAAAATGATTTTCAATAAGCAATCTGTTGGTTGCTGTGCTCACATAATGTCTGTAATGGTACCTAAGCTGGGCAAGATATGAAAATGTCACTCCACCAGTCTAGTTTTTGGAAAATATTTTAATAACTTATAAAGGTGATGGTGACACACGAAAATAAATATTTATTTTAAACACTGTGTTTTATTTTATTATTTAACGAACTTGATACTAAACTTCATAGAATAATGTTTTCTACTTAGTTTAGGCTCTTCAAAATTAATATTGTTATTACAATATAAAATAGTTCACGCTCAGGCCAGGGTCCCATACAATGTGGTCGGTCTCCTTTAAAACATGCATTTTGATTGCTTATCTAATATACCTACTTCACTGATAACAAAGCTCAAGATGACATAGGTCACTGAACGCATTGACACAGTTTGCATTATAAACGTCATAAGTGTACCATGCACCTAACTAATATTATAAAAGCGAAAATGAGTTTGTTTGTTTGTTACCTTTTCAAGCCTAAACCACTAAACCAATCATCCTGAAATTTTGCATATACGTTGACAGGTGTACACAAACGGACATAGGCTACCTTTCATCCCGAAAAAAGTTACTGTTCCCGAGGAAAATAATAATAACGTTCTTATCATAATAGATGGCGCCACGTGTCTTTCGAATCATGATTGAATTATATTATTACAAGCAGAGTACAACCCGAATTGATTGTTAAATTATAAATTAACGCGAGCGAAGCCACGGGCAAAAGCTAGTAGAAAATAAAACCTTCCTAAGTTTTTTTATTTTATTTTTTATACAACTTAGGTGGCAAACAAGCATACGGCCCACCTGATGGTAAGTGGTCACCGTAACCTATGGACGCCTGCAACACCAGAGGCATTACTAGCGCGTTGCCGACCCTTTAGGAAAGGAAGTGGGAAGGAGAAGGAGCGAGAAGGGGGTCGTTCACGTCGATATTGTGTGAGAGGGTAGTCCTTCCCCGGTCGAGCCGGTCCATTCATGTTGAAATTAGCGAGGCTCTACTACTCAAGTAACGAACGAATTTTCGGCAAAGTAGATCATTGTCGGATTGTTTGATAATAATACATAGCAATTATTATCTGAACAATAATATTGACGTGTCGTGCTCTAAGTTTAGTTTTGTTTAGTGGCACGTTTAACTTATTAACTACAATAAAACTAGAACTCGTTACAAATATCGCAAGAAACGTACGCTAATAATATCAACTGGCTTCTTACAGTATAGGCGGCTCATCGCAGAACATACTTTTTAATCGTAGCCAACGTATGGTCTGATGTGTTACCTGTTTTATAGAGATGTATTATTTTACTATCCTTCATTAGATTAGGGAATACACACAAATCTATGCATTTATTAAAAATATTAAGACTAGTTTGTATGCTGCTAAAGTAATGATAGTTTTTGTATCTGTAATGCATTTACCCCAGAGGTCACAGGTGTTCTTAAGGTGTGTTAATGTTTTCCTTTAAAAAAATTCTGAAGCTGTAATGTGTTTAAAGATTTAGTAGTAAAGTATTAAGATTTTTAAAAGGAGAAGAATTTTGTAAAACACTTTTATTTTTTTAAATAGCGCTATCGGATTGAACGCAGATTATAGATACTTACCTGATCTTCATACTTGAAGACCAGGCAAGTTTCAATATAATTTGCGTTCAATGGTTTCGCTATGCAAAAAAAACCATTCAGTGGCATGTCAACAACTGGGATTTAGCTGTTTGAATGACAAGCAACCAATCAAATCACTTGATAAAGTTATGATATGATACCATTATGGAGAACATTATTAGTGAAGATTATCATGATCACGTTTTACTGCAGCTTGCACGTTTCGATTACTTGTTATTGAGGCCAATTCGTACGTATGTATGTATGTTGACAAGTGATTACTTGCTGTGTCGTCAACCAAGGTCAAAAGCTAGATGGATGACATACATATATACATAATGTAATAGAGGTAAAATACATTAAAATCATGCGGATTTAATAATCGTCTCCTTATTTATACATTTACAAAATACAGCCTGCTCAAGGGACTGATTCTGGGAACTGCAATGCATTGTTAACTAATAAGTTTGTGGTGAATAATGAAGATATTTTTTGGTATCAATGAACAAAAACATCGATTTAATGCTTATTCTATAATAGTAGATCCAGCTGGAGTAATGAGCCGGCTTGGTAGTGAAGGTAGTACTCTTTCAGAATATCGAGGTCAAGTTGCACCATATAAGGTGTGGCGTTTCGTTCGGGCATTGAGGAGTCCTAATTATCATTTTGGTCTCTTTCTGGTGAATAATATATTTTAGTGACATAATTAAATAATTAACATAATATATACGCAAATTATTTACAAGAAATATAAACTAAAGTGAAAATAAAACTTCAAAATTAAAAGACGTCATAAAATATTATGACGTCTTTTAATTTTGAAGTTTTATTTTTGATGACGATGCGGAGGAATACCTCCGCATCGTCATCAATAATAATTGGCAACGTGCCCAGAAGACTGGCAGCATTGCCACGTTGAATGACAATACTTATTCTTTGTACAAAGAAAATACCAGCCTTCTGGTCACGCGAAGCGTCGATGAGCCGCTTAGCTAAGTCTTTATAAGCAGACCTGGCACTAGTCTCTTTCTTGTCTTCTTTATTATATTCTAGACTTCCCATTTCCTTAGTCTACGATAACCACTTACCATGCAAGATCATTTATATGCTGGTTTAGCTGACTACCTAGCTAGCTACATACGTAGAGACTTGGCTGTGTTTCCTTTTAATTGCTTCTGTGATGTCTCGTAAACACACCAATGTCTAGTGGTTATAGCTTATCATTAAGCAAGTCGTTAGTTCGTATATACATATGTATAAAAAAGTGTTATTTACCCCACGATGTGGTAATATCAGCCCTGATCATAAACTGTTCCATTCTGCTTGGACCTTCCTTCTTCTTCTCAGCGAGAGGAAAGCTTATCCATTATGCCTTAAAAGGGTTGGCAGACTTTCGAGATCATTATGGAGGACTTTCAGACGCGCAGGTTCCTAAGTATGTTTTCTTTTAAAGCTCTGCATGGCGTTTTGATAATAAACTTTCCCAAACAAAGATGTGATAAGCAATAGTCAATATAAATAGAGTAATTATCTGAATTTGATAAATTGTCGTGTTTGTTCCATCTGCACAATATTTATAGTGGTCAAAGTTTATCGACTGAGGTGGCTTTGATAATTTAAAAATTATTCTTCTAATTAAGTAAGAATAATAATCTTTAGTGTTATCACAGTCATGTAAATGTAATATTATTATGCAAGATGATATTTTTTTTTTTTATCAACCATCTCTCTATTATATATCAAAAATAACTTATGAGGTTCATAATGAGGTTAAATCTGATTTAATTTTAAACATACATACATAGATTCACAACTGTTTCCCAGAGGGGTAGGCAGAGACTACGGATTTCCATTTGCTACGATCCTGACACACTTCTCTGGCTTCATTCACTTTCATCACATTCCTCATACACGCCCGTGATAATATAATAATAATATGTTTAATTTTAAATATGTAGTCAGTATTGGATCCATCAGGTGAAAAACAAATTCTTCCAAGATATAAATATATCATGATTCTGTCTATGGCTAAAAGGATTGAATATTGAAGGCAGCGGCTGTGATTCCTTGTCTGAATTTTCTTCGTTTTGAGGGAACAATGTCACATCTGCTTTACTTTACTTTGTCTATGATCATTATTCTCAAAGATCTTCACATTCAAGTTAATTTTATTTTCATTCAAGTTAATTAAGCATAATTATGCTTAATTATTAATTATTATTAGGGCCATATTATGCATGCTTGTAAGAGCTTAACATCTATTTCATAATTAGTTTTAGGCATTTAACTATTGCGTTACCATCGTCTACAAATGAGGCCAATGGATGTTTATGTTATAGCAATAGACCATTCACTTATATTAAAAATAATAATAGTTCAAGGACAATGCTTTGTGGCATGCCATATTTTGTCTTTCTTTTACTGGACATGTATAATGTTGCTTTTTTGGTTTTTATTCAGTTTTTGCTTATTGTTTACGGTCACACTGTTATCCCTGGTGACATAATTTTCTCGTTGGCGCAGCGTTAGTTATGCGGCAGCTGTTTAAGAGGTCTCGGGGTCGAGGCCTAAGTCTGGCCAACAAAAACTTATTGTTTTTTTTTTGATAATAATTCTCTATAACCGTCCGGAGTTGGACAGTTGGCAATTTTTTACAGAGCTTAACCCCGTGCCTCAGAAAGCACTTAAATCGGAAGACCTGATCTCTGTTCGGTATCCGTCCCATCGGATTATGAGTTAGGGAACAGAGTGTGCACTTATGCATGCGCATGAATTTATGCTCCATACATAATTAATATTTTCTGCGTTTTGGCCGCCCTGACCAAAATCTGGTCAGGAGCGCATTTTACTTACTTTTGGTACCATAAGCTTCAAGTTTACTGATAAGAAATTTATGATTTAAATATGCATTTACTTAAATACTACTCCGCACTATGATTACATTCTGTATCGCGGGGATCTTTACAAACATTAAAACGACGTAAGTAAAGAACACCTAGACTTGGAACAACTCTTTATGGATCACACAAATTTTTTTGTCCCGTGGGGGATCAAGCCTCCAACCAACATTCGGCGCAGTGGTAATTTAAATTTTTTTGTCCCGTGGGGGATCAAGCCTCCGAACCAACATTCGGCGCAGTGGTAATTTAATTTTTTTTGTCCCGTGGGGGATCAAGCCTCCGAACCAACATTCGGCGCAGTGGTAATTTAAATTTTTTTGTCCCGTGGGGGATCAAGCCTCCAACCAACATTGGGCGCAGTGGTAATTTAAATTTTTTTGTCCCGTGGGGGATCAAGCCTCCGAACCAACATTCGGCGCAGTGGTAATTTAATTTTTTTTTGTCCCGTGGGGGATCAAGCCTCAAACCAACATTCGGCGCAGTGGTAATTTAAATTTTTTTGTCCCGTGGGGGATCAAGCCTCCAACCAACATTCGGCGCAGTGGTAATTTAATTTTTTTTGTCCCGTGGGGGATCAAGCCTCCGAACCAACATTCGGCGCAGTGGTAATTTAAATTTCAAGGGTGAGGCGACCAATTAAACTAACTCGCCAACCGTGCAGTCAGTTGCATGTCAAGCTCATGCCTCTATTAAAAGGAATCTTGTAGCTCACTCATTTTATTTAAAAGCCAGAATCTAACTTTCTGCCACTCAAGTAGTGGATATAATCTTATTAGTACAAATTATTTTCCAGAATAAATTTTATTTATAATATATAATGTTAAATTGAGCCAAAAATTATTTATATTGATTAAAAATGAGTTGTCGCCTGCGGTATTTCCGGACCAATACGACCTTCAACATTTCAAGCAAAGAGCGTATGTACATCGCACTTGTAACTCCTCTGGTGTTGCAGGTGTCCATGGATGGCGGTAATCGCTTATTATCCGATCAGGCGATCCGTCTGCTCGTTTGACCTTAATCTAAAAAAAAAAGAATATTTTATCTTATGTTTTGACACGGCAAATATTATTCTGTACGATCTGTTTTTGTAGATTTGCTTAATTCTATTTTGTAGCTGTCGGTAGTTTTTAGATAACTTGTAAGGTTACTACAACCACAGATAATATAATACTATACTAGTACTACAACTACAGAGTTTATATGTATGCTTGATAGTTTTGTTGCGTTTTTATGACTAGCTTCTGTCCCCGGCTTCGCTCGCGCAAAAGTACGTTACGTTAGTAATAGTACATTTTTAAAAATTAAAACGTAGCTTATGTTACTCGGTGATAATATAGCTTTCAAGTGGTGGTTTTAAAATCGGTTGTTTTTGAGTAAAATTTTTACGAACAAACAAACACACTCAATACCACGTAAACCGTTGAACGGATGTGGATTAAATTTGGCAGAAAGACAGATCATATTTTGGATATCACATAGATATTTATGTTACTTTTAATTCCGGTATGTATTCTCGTTGGAATTTCCCTCAGGTGATGCTGCTGACAATACATAGTAGATATTTTTGAAGTGAAAATTTCTTTAGGCGCGTTGAGCACTTTTTGGTTGAACAAAAATCATAGAACTTGCGTCATCGTCACGCTTCCAAGCTTTTTTTTTTAGAGTATTAACTATATCTCAGAAATGGTGCGTTCTACGCAAAAAATAACGAATTTTGACCCCCTTAATAACCCGAAGAGGGTATCAGGAATCAGCATCCGACCCGCCCCTTTTTTTTTGTTTTGTAAAGAAGTGTTTATGATCAAGGATTAAAGTTTTCACTTCTATCGGCAGTCCTCAAAGACTGCTCCAATTTTATTTTTAAACGCATGGCCACTCTCGGCGATGACCTTAGCAGCGGCCATCGCAAGTTTTTAGTAGACTGGTTTTGTGTATTTTAGTATTTATACAACTTCTTTGTGCACATACACTTAGTTTTGTGTTACTCAAAGATGTGTGATCATAAGTTATTTTAAGATTCTACTTTTGGCATTTAAAATAAATATTAAATGTGACTTTTTGTCGATATGTGTTTAATTAAATAATAGTTTGTTTTTATCCGAATTAAAAAAAAAGGAGGAGGTTGTCAATTTGACTGTATATTTTCTATTATGTGTGTTACCTCAGAACTTTTTCCTAGGTGAACCGATTTTGGACGATTCTTTTTTTATTTGAAAGCTGGTGCCTCCCATACGATCCCATTTAATTTGATCAAGATCTGGCCAGTAGTTTTTTATTTATCCTTAATAATGCGTATTTGGTTGACTTTGACTACATTGATGATGTTCTAATTTTATTACTTGTATAGTTGTTGTATAAGAAAGTCGGTTTTATTTTTTGTTACAAGCATACACTTTGTATGCGAAATCCCGTGAATCTGCGAGCCAAGGATAGTAAGAGATGTATAAGATTTTTCTTTTATTCTTCTAAGGTGGCAGACAAGCATACGGCCCGGCCCACCTGATGGTAAGTGGTCACCGTAGCCTATGGACGCCTGCAACACCAGCAGAGGCATCACTTGCGTGTTGCCGACCCTTTAGGAATAAAAGGATGTGGGAAGGAGAAGGAACGAGAAGGGGGAAATAGGATGATTAGGCCTCCGGCACTCTCACTCACCAAACGAAACACAACAGTATGTTTACTGCTATTTCACGTCGATATTTTGTGAGAGGGTAGTCCTTCCCCGGTCGAGCCGGCCCATTCATGCTGAAATCAGCGAGGCTCTACTACTCTGAAAATTATGCTAGGGGTCTGTTATAAGAACTATAGAAGCCAAAACAATAATTCTAAATCTGTATTTTTGTACGCGTATCAAGCTAAAACTACAGTATGAAATTAAATGCGGTTTTCACAGTTGTTTAACTCGTAGCCAGTTGCAGTCGCTGATCGGTAAACGATTAGCGAAGTTAAGCAACGTTGGGTGCGGTCAGTCTATAGATGGGTGACCGCTTAGTGGTATTTCATCTGAGCGTCTTCGTGCTTCGGAGGACACGTAAAAAGTCGGTCCCGGTTGTTATCAAATTGACAGCAGTCTTTAAGCCATGTTAGAGGCCTACGGCTAGGCTTGAACAACTCTTGACAAGAGGTTGGCCACCACACGAAAAGAAAGAAGAAAGACAGTTGTATAGCTGGAGGTCTAACTTAAAATCTGAGACCCATTGCATCATGATAAGCCTCCTAGAAGTCGGGTATTATCTATGTCGATCAGCTTCTTCTATCAAAGTAACAAAAATATAGGTAAGTACCTATTTCCAAATTTGTCGCGGATCACAGGCAAAACTTAGTCAACCATAGTATTAATTATTTATTACTAAATGTTCACTCGCGTTTATCATTACTGCACCGTTCCCGTGGGTCGTAGCGTAATGTTATATAGCTTATAGCCTTCCTCGATAAATAGGCTATCCAACACTAAAATAATTTTTCAAATCGATCCAGTAGTTCCTGAGATTAGCGCGTTCAAACAAACAAACAAACTCTTCAGTTTTTTAATATTACTAGCTTTTGCCCGCGACTTCACTCGCGTTAATTTAGAATTTGACAATCAATGCCGGTCGTACTCTGCTTGTAATAATTTAATTCAATCATGATTCGAAAGACACGTGGCGCTATCTATTAATTATCATAAGAACGTTATTGTTGTTTTCCTCGGGCACAAAAATTTTTTTCGGGATGAAAGGTAGCCTATGTCCGTTTCTGTACACCTGACAATGTATATGCAAAATTTCAGAATGATCGGTTCAGTGGTTTAGGCGTGAAAAGGTAACAAACAAACAAACTCATTTTCGCTTTTATAATATTAGTTAGGAAGTTAGGATTATATATAGATTTAAACAAACAAACTTAATTTCTCGTTTATAATGTTAGTTGGGATGTATAGATATCAACTTGCTACAGTTTAATTATAATTATTATGTAAACACTATAGTTTATAGACACGTTTCTTCTGTAAGCTACGTAGGTACATCATTATTTTAATCTATTAGAATGTACATATTATCTATAACTGGTTAGTGTTCAGACTGAACTGTATCACAGTTGCCAGAGTTCTCGAGTCAGAGTTTCAGAGTTGTTTTATGTACAAAGTACCATTTGGGTTTAATTAACTTATAAAGTATAGTTGTGTAGTTATTTTAATTAAAATAAGAGGTTTTATTTATTTGGATTATGTGTGAGTGCGTCTATGTGTTCGTAGTTATAACGAATTGTAGTGTCTACTATCAGTACGTTAAGCAAAGAATCATTTTCTCGATTTCGGTTCACACCTGGTGGCGAATTCTTGTATTAAATATTGATAAAAATAGTGTGCCAATCTAATCTTATAAATATTATGTTTACATTTCACGTTTATTTTAGTTTAGGATTATTGATGGATTTTATCAACTGGCCAGCGTGGTGGACTATGGCCAAACCTTTCTCACATTGAGACGAGGCCCGTGCCCAGCAGTGAAGCAGTTTAATAAAGGGCTGATATTATTATTACACTAGCTTTTGCCCACGGCTTCGCTCGCGTTAATTTAGAATTTGACAATCAATTCGTGTTATACTCTGCTTGCAATAATATATAATAACATAATTCAATCATGATTCTAAAGACATTTGGCGCCATCTATTATCATAAGAAGGTTATTATTGTTTTCCTCGGGAACAGTAATTTTTTTCGGGATGAAAGGTAGCCTATGTCCGTTTCTGTACACCTGACAACGTATATGCAAAATTTCATGACGATCGGTTCAGTGGTCTAGACGTGAAAAGGTAACAAACAAAGAAACTAATTTTCGCTTTTATAATATTAGTTAGGATTATGCATTAAATCTATGGTGGTACATTATAGTACATTATAGTATATAAGTGTTTACGAATGATCAGCGTCATTCACCTTCAACTGTATACATTGTACTCTAAGGTAATTATATTAGTTTGTTTATAAATAAAATATGATTTAAGAGTATATGTAAATACATATATACTCTTTAAACATTATATAATCCAACTTCATACGTGCACAACATGTGAACGTTTTTTAATCCATGACGGTTTCGCTATCAAAACAGATTTATAGACAAAAAACGTTTCGTGATTTGATGGAAGTATTGCAAAACATGTTTTTATCTATACTTCTTTTTTCTTGTTTTTTTCGTCTGCTTTGTGGCCATCCTGTTGTCAAGAGTTGTTCAAGCCGCCCGTAGTCCTCTGACATGGCTTAACGACTGCTGTCAATTTGACAACACCCGGGACCGACTTTTTACGTTACCTCCGAAGACGCTCAGATGAAATACCACTAAGCGGTCACCCATCCATAGACTGACCGCACCCAACGTTGCTTAACTTCGCTAATCGTTTACCGATCAGTGAGTGCAACTAGCTATGAGCGCTTATACTAATATTGTAAAGAGGAAAGACTTGATTTTGTCTGTTTGTATGTTCGTTTGTAAGGGTTTAACTCAAGAACTAGTTAACCGATTTTAAAAATTCTTACACAATTTGAAAGCTATTATCACCTAGTAACATAGGCTATATTTTATTTGAAAATTGTACTGTTACTAGCATAACCTAACCTTATCTACTTTGACGCGAGCGAAGACGCGAGCAAAAGCTAGTTTTGTTAGTATCTTATCTTATCTTATGTGGGGGCCAGTCAGTGCAGACCGGCGACACTTCGACCCAGTGGATCTTTTGTGTCGACACTCTCCCAATAACGACTGCCAAAGATGTTCATGGCAGCCGGGACCAACGGCTTAACGTGCTTTCCGAGGCACATAACACATAATTTCGAAAAGTCATATAACTTCCGAAAGTCAGAGGTGCGCGACGTGGGTTCGAACCCGCGACCCTCTGCATTGCAGTCTGTTGGTCTCCCCACTGAGCTATCGCTGCTCAATAAGTTGTTTTGTTAGTAACTATTATCTTTAATCATCTGCTCTTTGTCAGTCAGTGAGGTGTTAGACACAAACAGTAACACACGACTTTAAACAATATAAGGAAGAAAATAAATTGACTATAAAGCTTCGAGTGAGAACGACGGAAGGAGGATCTAAGGATCAGATATTATATTGGTAGTAGTCAGAGATGGTGTTATTTTTCCTATCTCTGGTATCATGTACTTTGTTCCTGTGGTTGTACGTTCGATGGAGCAAGGTGAAGAGGTTCTGGACCGACAAGGGGGTGCCCCACTACCCCCCACATCCAATTATGGGCAGCCTAACATTTCTGCAGAGACAGAATCCTGTAAGTACATTAAATTTTTTATCTCTCATCGTTTACTTTGGTATTAGAATTTTATTTATTGGCTTGAATTGCAACACAGCTGTGCGGTTTTTTCCAATAAATGGCAGCTGGATTAGTTATTTCCTAATGCAAATGGCGGTGAACTGCACAGACGGCGTAGTGATTTTAGGGGTCGCGTTTCTATTGCTAGTGCACCGAGGGGGTTCGATCCCCACACACTACAAACTGTGTAATCGACATATAGATTGTGAGATTTTTGTTCATTGATGAATGTTTGAAGTCCCTCGTGTCACAGGACTAATTCAATAATAATTAAATAATATAAAAATAAAAATTAAATAATTAAATAATATAAAAATAAATATAAAAATAAAACTAAAACTAATTAAATAATAAAAAAATAAAAGATAAATATAAATATAAAATTTTCGTTCAATTTTTAAACTTACATACATACATAGATTCACGCCTGTTTCCCAGAGTAGTAGGCAGAGACTACGAAACTACTATTATACTATTTTTAAAGTTATGTTTTTTATATTGATAATATTTCTTTTATTTTCTTGCTAATTATTTATAAGCGTCATAATGAAACTGTTTACCAATCCACAGAACGTAAAGTCTCATTTGATGTGCCACAAGGGAGTGTTCTTGGTCCGCTTTTGTTCATATTATATATTAATGACCTACCGAAAGCCATCCAACAGCACTTGACACTATTCGCTGATGATAGTACCTTAACGATACCTTGTAAAAATATTGAGACATATGAAAATGACATAAATGACTCTATAAATCTAATAGTAAAATGGCTAGATAACAATAACTTACAAATTAACTTAACTAAAACTAAAATAATGCACTTTAGCCAACGGATTAACAGTAAAAGTAACCTAAATATATTCTATGATGGTCAAACTATAGACGAGGTAGAAACAACAAAATTTTTAAGGCTCCGCATAGACAAAAAACTAAATTGGAAATCTCATATTGAACTTTTGTGCAAGAAAATAAGTAAATCTGCTTATGCCTTACACACATTGTCATCTATAATAGGTGTGGAGGCATTATTAACGGCCTATTATGGTTTAGTGGAATCCCATCTACGCTATGGCGTCATATTTTGGGGCAACTCAACAGAGAAAGACACGGCGTTCAAGGCTCAAAAGAGATGCGTAAGATCAATGTTTAAAATGAAACATACTGACAGTTGCGTGCCGGTATTTAAAAAATACAAATTACTAACCTTTCCATGTTTATACATTCTGGAGATAGCGGTATTTGTGAAAACTAATCCGGATCGTTTCAAACGGTTAGATGACGTAGTCCCGCGTAATAGACGAGATAACAGCAGGATATGTCTTCATAGTGCGGGAACAACATTTATGCGCAAAAGTGTCTTTTGTATGGCACCATTCATATTTAATAAATGCCCTAGGAGTTGGAGAGAACTGCCCCGATTGCTTTTTAAGAAGACGCTGCGTAAATTCTTACTTAATAAAGCCTACTACAGTGTTTTAGATTTTTTAAATGAGAGGGATTTTACTCTTCCTATTATTAATGTAGATAAGATTAAGTAGACCTAATTTTGTTTTTTTTCAGTATTTTAATTTTGTTTTTAAATTGAATGTGTATGACACTAATGTTTTTGCAAGCCGATTGGTAAAATATGGCTGAACACCATAACATGTTTATCACCTTTTATTTTGTACCCATATTTGCAAAATAAATTATCTTTTATCTTTTATCTTTTATGTTTGTTTAACTGCTGTATACTTTTTGTTATGTAATCATAACAAAATTGGACTGTTCTGCAGGAAGTAATCTTCCTGCAGAACAGTCCAATATCCTAATGTAGCAAATATTGAAAATCTTAACATGATAATTTCGTGTTTAATTTTAATCTGTTTAATTTTAAACAGATTAGTTCTCGAAATACCATTAAGGAAAATCCCACCACTCTTATTTTACCAGAAAGAAAACATGCAATTTATATTTCAGAATAACGTTATTATTATGAAACTGGTTTTCAGTTAACTTAGTACTTCTGAATGTCCTACTGTTGTGTTTCGTTCGGTGAGTGAGAGTGCTGGAGGCTTAATCATCCCCTTACCCCCTCCCGCTCCTTCTCCTTCCCACTGCCTTTCCTAAAGGGTCGGCAATGCGCTAGTGATGCCTCTGGTGTTGCAGGCGTCCATTGGCTACGGTGACCACTTACCATCAGGTTTAGTTGAAAAAAAAAATACTGACCACTGATTTAACCTTACAATGTCAAGGTTGTAGATTTCCGATGATAGTTCTTTTTGTATAAAAGTGGATTATAATTAGGCAAAGATTAACCTTAAGACTGCGCTGAGCGTAAGACAGATAATGACAGAGCTCGTGCGGCGCATATTCAAATCGGCGCGCGGCCGCCATAGTAAAATTGTATGGAGGATTTTAAGTGCTTTTTTGATAAATATGTATCTTTATTGTCAACCAATAACTTAAATAATTGGGACGGACAAATTGTAATATAACTATTTATGTTTTGTCTAAGCTGTAAAATAGGATAGATTTCTACTGTTATAATCTAAAAATCACGTAACACGAGCTTACGTTTTTGCATTTTTCGTACAAATTTACGTAATTTTGTAGGCGAAAATATTAATTATTTTAAGTTTTTTACACGGAGTAATTGTAAACACATTAATTGTTACGGTAAATGTTTATTTTATATTTTGTATTAAACAAAAAGTGTTGATTTTATTCACTTAACTGTGACCGCCTGTTTTGGCACTTTTCGCTCGGCGCAGTCTTAATAAACTTTAGTTATGCTAGTGTGTAAAAAAGATCTTGAACTCTTATGATAGGGCAATGTGTTCATAGTAAGCATCTATCATAGCCAGGGTGACTGAATATAAACCTTATTTCCTCTGTCGATTTGGAAGTTAGTCACACAATTGTTTGAACCGTCTAGGGCTCAAGCCTGGCGCTCTGACAGTGGCGTGGCGCAAGTGACACTAAAACCTTTGTGCTATGTGTGCAGTTAATGTCAGTAGCAGATGGTTACGAAGGTGACCACGCATAAATAAGTCATCATCATCATCGTCATCTTTAGATCATGATGACTAGTTACTTTTGTAATTTTACAGGCACTATGGATGCGGCAAGTGTATGAAGACTTCAAATCTCCGTACGTGGGCATGTGGCTGTTCTGGCGACCAGGTCTGATCATCAACAGCCCTGAGATAGCCAGAAAAGTGCTGGTGAAGGATGCTGATAACTTCAGGAACAGATTCGCCAGTTCGGGCAAATCTGATCCTATTGGCTCTTTGAATTTGTTTACTGTTAAAGTAAGTACTATTTTAAATATAGCAACAAAATTATAGGTTCTGTTTTGACGATCAGTCCAAAAACCCGTTTTGTATTTTACTGTTAGGAAGATTGCAGCAAGAACTATGGAATTAGGTCCTATAGACGGTAATGGTGTGCGACTAATATTAAAAATGCGGAATAATATTAAAAATTAAGACAATTTCAGCACGTTTATCAACAAATTAAAAAACTTTTTAATACAAAAATGTTACTATGATATAAACGAATATTTAAACGATAAATTTTAATAATTTAAATTATGTAAATAGGTATATTTTAGAAAACATGTTTAATACTTACTTTATAATAAATTAATAATAAACTATAATAGATAATTATAATATGTGAGTAATTAAATAAATATCTACTAAGCTCTAAAATTTATTTTAATGTGATATAAGATAATAGAATGTTCGTTCTTCTCTCCTAATTTTGCCGTGCTCGACGGGGTCCATAATTGTTCTCTCTACATTTATAAGACCTGTATATGTACGTTATGGAGTGCAATAAACAAATTGAAATGAATTGACTCCATTTTCTAAAACAGAAAGCTTAGGAATATATCAAACAGCTTGCGTGATTGTAAGCTGGCTATAATAAAGGTATAACGTAAGTATTGGTGGCATTAGAGAAAAAGGACATGTAGAAAGAATGGACGAGGAAAGACTGACTAAGAAAGTTTATAAGGCTAGTGTCAATGGAACAGTCGCAAGAGGAAAACCTAGGCGAACGTTACTCGATCAGATCGGAGGCGTTCTGGACAAAGGCCAAGTTAAGAGCTCCTTGAATCGACGGGCGTGTATGAGGAATGTGATGAAAGTGAATGAAGCCAGAAAAGTGTGTCAGGATCGTAGCAAATGGAAATCCGTAGTCTCTGCCTACCCCTCTGGGAAACAGGCGTCAATCTATGTATGTATGTATGTAGAGAAAAAGGAATTGAAGATGGGTTGTAAGGAATAGAAAGGTATTCTTAACTTAACTCAAAGCTATAGGATATACTGCAACTGAGAAGTGCCGTAAAGAAGCATTCACAGTTTACCGAAAATAAAAACAAATCCGAGATCATCGGCTGTCACGCACTATATTGTCTTGTTTTCGCGAATGTTATGATGTCCGTCCAGGGTGTCGGAACTCTGTTGTCGTGCATGTACCCTTACGTGACTTGCGAAACCAATTTTTGCTTTAAAGACACGGTTACAAATGGGGCAGTGGAGATCTCCTTACGCATTGTAGGTGTAAATATAAAAAGGCTTCGGACGATTTTTTCTTAGCTGGCGTTTGTCTTCAAGGTCTTCGATACGGCTGCGTTCAAAAGTTTTTATGCCATCGTTGACATAATTATTTGCGCCACTTAGATCTTTCTGTGGCTAGATTTTCCCATGTATCAGGTGACAAACCAGCTGCAGTTAAATGACGCTTGACTACATTCTTGTACCGTAAATACTTTATACCTATTTATAATAATTTTAACGGCCTCGATGGCGTAGTGGTTAGTGTAACCGACTGCCACGCCTGAGGTCGCGGGTTCGATTCCCACACAAGTCAAACATTTGTGTGCATGAACATGGATGTTTGTCTTGGTCTGGGTGTATGTATTTACAAAAAAAAAAAGGTATATATGTATGTTTATCCATTGTCTAGTACCCATATTACAAGCTCTGCTTAGTTTGGGCTAGATGGTGTTGTGTGTATGTGGCAGAATATTATTATTATTATACTGTCCTCCAGCTCGGCGTCTACCCGCATTATACATTGCAATTAAACTACGGTGTACGGATTCCATCACACTTTATTTAAAAAAGGTACTTAAATGTAATATATAATGCCGGAATGGGCAACTTCTCAGTGCAAAAAGTGTGCTACAGCCCACAGAGCTGGCCCTGTGCGGGTTGGCAAACTTCACATATCTTGGAGTACATTATGGAGAACTCTCGGATATGCAGGTTTTCCCACGATGATTTAATTAACAATCAAATTTTTTTTATTTTGCTCGTCGAAATGACCACACTCCACCTGATGGTAAGTAGTCATGTGGTCTAAGAGCAGGGCCTCCACACCGCCCTCAAGTGAGCAATGATGAATTATATAACACGCAGTTAACATCGACAAATCAGAGATTGCCTTGGGATCGAACTCGAGAACTTTCCATGGCAGATTTACAATCTCAAAGCCTATCACTGCTTTTATATAATTTAACTTCAAACTATTGCTAAACTATTAATATATTTAAATTTACACTAATACTTTAATTTAAACTAATCCGAAAGCTTTTGCCACTGGATCAAGTTGACAGGTTTCTAACATATATTTAATATAATTTTGTAAAGGACCCGACCTGGACGAAGATACGACGTCGCCTGACAATAGTGTTCACGGCTGCCAAGATGAAGAATCAAAGCGAAATCACACAAGTTAAAGCTAGAGATCTCGTGCAGCGCTTTAAAGAAGAAATTGCTAATAACAAATCTTTTGATATTCGAGTAAGTGTAATTACAATATTTCCCTCTAACCGCCGGTTTCTATATCAAATAACTATGAAAAATATGTCAAAATTTAACTGTCCGTAGCTAAAACGGCTCGTCTATACTAATATTCTTATGGTGCTCCCACACTGCTGTTTAACAATGTTCGCAAACATTAGTAAACGTTTTCTTAAAACATTTAATCACAAAGTTAGAAAATGTTTTCATGGTTAGTAAACATTACCTATGTTTACTAAACATTTCTAAATAAAATCGTTAGTAA
Source organism: Catocala sponsa (assembly GCA_963564715.1). Lineage (NCBI taxonomy): Eukaryota > Metazoa > Arthropoda > Insecta > Lepidoptera > Erebidae > Catocala > Catocala sponsa. The sequence goes on along the minus strand of OY751340.1, from coordinate 24,694,038 downwards.
ACATTTCTAAATATATTGTAACAAAATAAAACGTCTATTATCATTTGTTCGTAAACATCTATTTTTCTAGGTCTTAGTGTATGGCGCATCGAGTTAGAGCGCTTTTTCTATGTTTTTAAACAAATAATAAAAGCCAATCCAATGAGCAAATCTTTTTCCATTTTCGTGTAGAAGCCTCAGCAGGTAAATCTAAACTGTGGGCCAATGTCATGTTTTTAAAAGTTAAAAAATATTTGCAAACATTTTTCATCAATGTAGGAGTACTCAAAACATCTAACAGTTCCTAAAATATTGTAACAACTCCTAATATTTGTTGGTAAACGTTTAGTATTAAATAATGTTTGTAAACATTTTTGAACAGCAGTGTGGGAGCACCTAAAGAGGAAAGATTCGATTTTTTGTTTGTTTGTAAAAATTTTACTCCAAAACTACTCAACCGATATTAAAAATTATTTCACTATTCTTTCTACATTTTTATATTCTCATCGAGTAACATCTTTATATACCAGTATATAATTCTTCTGTACGTGTGTTGACAGTGAACTCCTTCTAAACGGCTGGACCGATTTGAATGAAACTTTTTGTGTGTGTTCAAGTGGATTCGAGGATGGTTTATATATGCTTTTTTTTTCTCTTTTGTACAGGACTACGTCTGTCGGGACAGCTAGTATAATATATTTTATTATTTTTTAAATACTGTTACTGGCATTACTTACCTTACTTTTACGCAAGCGCAGAAACGAGCAAAACCAAGTAGTATATAAAAACAAAGGTCGTAAATGTGGTTGTAATATACTCCGGGCTAACCCCTGAGGGTTATACAAGCGTTCATTTATATAATTGTAAGTTATATTTAATATCTCACAAGCTATGCTTCCGTCATAAGGAAAAGGACGTATCTGATAGTATCTTTATATATATAATTCTTCTGTACGTGTGTTGACAGTGAACTCCTCCTAAAAGGCTGGACCGATTTGAATGAAACTTTTTGTGTGTGTTCAAGTGGATTCGAGGATGGTTTAGATATGCTTTTTTTTCTCTTTTGTACAGGACAACGTCTGTGGAGACAGCTAGTTTTAACATATAATATAAAAATACTGCCAGATGTCTCTTTGGTTAATAATTCTTAATAAGTAAATTACTCAATTTCGAAAAACATACGTCTTTTTCCATTATCAGTGCGATATAAATCTATATATTAATACGTGAAGCGAAATCTTTGGATCCCTTTTTACGAAAATTGGGCGGACGGAGGAGTATGAAATTTCGCACACTTATAGTTTATACAGAGAAGAAGTGACGAATGATAATATTTTTTTTAAATTATGCTTGAAAATACATTGAATTAATTAAAATACACTACACGCACACAACCATGCATTTGACACACGCAGTCGAAGCGCGTAACTATGGTTACATATGTCAATATATAATGACATATATCAGCAATATCTTACAGGCAAAATTTGGTCGAATTTCGAGCACTAGGCGACCGCTAGTTAATTCTGAATAAGTAAAATACTCAATTTCGAAAAACATACGTCTTTTTCCCTTATCAGTGCGATATATCTTATCTTATCTTATGTGGAGACCAGTCAGTGCAGACCGGCGACACTTCGACCCAGTGGGATCTTTTGTGTCGACACTCTCCCAATAACGACTGCCATAGACGTTCATGACAGCCGGGACCAACGGCTTCACGTGCTCTCCGAGGCACGGAGCAGGCGATAATTGTCAATCAATACGGACATCATTTCGAAAAGTCATATAACTTCCGAAAGTCAGAGGTGCGCGCCGTGGGTTCGAACCCGAGACCCTCTGCATTGCAGTCTGTTGGTCTCCCCACTGAGCTATCGCTGCTCTCAGTGCGATATAAATAGTATTATTTAGTTTTACTCGAACTGGTGTGACAATGTCAGACAATATTTACGTATTTGCGTATAATATTTTAGTGATTATTTTATCCTTTTTAACACCAAAACTCATGTTTATGATAAAATGTTTATTCTACTAACACAACTGTTGAACAACTTATCAGTTCTGTGTTTATTAATAACATTGTGAACAGAATGTAGTACTTAGATCTGACACCAATACGACCTTACAATTATCATTTATTTTGAGACCTTTAATTTAAACTATCAGTAAGAAATAGTACCTTCAGTTAAATTAATATTTCATGAGTTATATAGCAATTTGTTGTGAATTTATTTTTCCACTAGCTGTTACCCGCGAGTTCGTCCGCGTGGATTTTAACTAAAACGTGTTTGTTCAGTTCGCAAAGTTTACAAAATCTTAATATTTCTGTATTCCTCGTATAGAAATACCTATGCTAAAATTAATGTCATTCTTCTACTTAGTGGGTCGATTTTAATTTATTATATAAGGATTTATAATGTTTAGTATTTTATTGGTTTTAATATTTCACCGCGGAACCTTATTTTTTCTAAAACCGAAGTAGCCTAAGTCAACCCTTATAACATTAACTATCTGCCAGTGAAAGTCCCGTCAAAATCAGTTCAGCCGTTTCGAAGATCAGCCGGAACAAACAGACAGACAAAAATTGTAACAATAGGTTCTTTATATATGTTATTTTGACATTACAAACAGACACTTCTATTTTATTTATTTGTATAGATATAGATGTATAGATAACTATTATTTTTTTAAAGACCACTCCCGCACTAGGAAGCCTTCCTGTGTTGGGACTTTACAAACATTCAAACAACAGATACAAAGAATAACCAGATATGGAACAAACAATTGTGGATCACACAATTTTTTTGTCCCGTGTGGGATTCGAACCCACAACACTCGGCGCAGTGGCAGCAGTTAGGCGACCATTTAAACCACTACGCCATCGGTGCAGTCTATGCCTACTGTTTAGTCTGCAATGTGTGAGGATGAGTTTTATGCTGGTGGCGAGCAGTGCGACGGAAAAAATATGCTATAGGTATCATATCGACGAATTCTTCAGGAGACATCCGATTATACAAGCAGTAGTACACAGACAAGAAGGCGAAAAAGTTGCAGCTTACCATTCCACCACTACTAAACTGTCTTTTCTCCTTCAGACTATCTGTTCAGACTACAGCACCGATGTTATTGGAGAGTCAGCGTTCGGTATCAGCAGCGAGTCGGCGAAAACTGGCGACAGCGTCATAAGGAGAGTCACCAGGGAATTCATGAAGTTTGACTTCCAAAGAGGATTGAGCTGGTCCAGTATATTCTTCTTCCCAGAGCTGGTTGATATATTTAGGCAAGTGATTATTTTTATAAAGCACTTAGGAGGTCACAAATGAAATCTTTATAATATAAAATGAAATAGTGTAATAGTTCGAATTATAAGCGCATAAATATTTCCTACTACTAACAATCATAAATTATTTGATTTGACAACGGTTTCGATACAATTGTAGACAAATTTTCTTCAAAACATCCAGTGTGGTTATTTTCCGATTTCCATATCCAATAAAATGCTTTTTTTACAACAGATTCACCTTCTTCCCTAAGGATACGATGGAAAACCTACGTCACATTTACCGTAGCATCATCGAGCAAAGAGGAGGATACGATAGAGAGATCAAGGAAACTAAAGACCTACTGGATGCCTTACTGAAGCTCAGACAAGAAGCTGTTGCAGAAAACGAAGGTTTGTAAAAGCCTATCTAGAGTGAGGAGACAAAATACAACGCCGTGTTGTAGAGCCCATTGTCCAAGAGCTCTTCTCGATTGGAAATCCATTCCATTGTCTTAATAGGTTACCGGTTACCTTTGGGGTATTGAACCCGTACCTGTACCGTTGCGCCACTGTAAACACAGCTCAAGAAGTTATAAAAACGTTCTCATTTTTCAACTATATTCTCAGTGGTCATTTTTTATAGCCTAAATATAGTAGAGTCTATACGTAGCAATAGCCTTACGCTTGCTGCAGCTACTACCACTGTAACTTAAAAGGCCTCCTGACATTGGACCCATGTCTCCGTGTAAGCCTCGTAAAGGGCTAGGTATTTTTGTTATGTTAGAAAAATATTATAAAGCTGAATAGTTTATTTGTTTGTTTGTTTGAACGCGCTAATCTCAGGAACTACCGGTTCGAATTGAAAAAATCTTTTAGTGATGGGTAGCCCATTTATCGAGGAAGGCTATAGGTTATATAACATCACGCTACGACTAATAGGAGCGAAGCAGCAATGAAGAATGTTGCGAAAACGGGGAAAATTCTCCTATATGAAACAGACAATGTTGCGCAGGACAGCTAGTATGTTAGAAAATACCTAGGATAAGAGAAACATAATAATTATTTATCTATAAATCCATCCAATTCGTTAGTAACAATAAACCTAATACCGAGGTACTTATCCTTATGAAAATGTCCACACACTCGAAAAGGTATAGGGCAATAAACTGACGCTTTACCAATCTTGCTAAAATAGAGTGCCTGTTCTTCACACTCGGGTCTCTTTAAGGATCTTAGGATATTTTGTTCATAGTAAAAATACAAGGTAATTAAGATGCGATGTTGTAGGAATGAACTGTGGCAGTCAGACTGATCCAGCTTTAAGAACGGATTCCATTGCGTCGAATCTCTTTCAAAATTGTGCCGATTGATAAGTACAAACATTACTAACTCGTATTATTTGTATTATAGAGATGAGTGAGGACCTATTGCTGGCCCAAGCAGCTATCTTACTGTTTGGTGGCTTCGAGACAACTGGTGCCACTATGACTTGGATTCTCTACGAACTGGCCTGGCATCCACAGTATCAGGTAAAAAATTTAAGTCTATTTTCATTAGTAGTAGAGAGAGAATTTATAGCTACCGCATATATTATTTATATATACCGCAGCGATAGCTCAGTGGGGAGACCAACAGACTGCAATGCAGAGGGTCTCGGGTTCGAACCCACGTCGCGCACCTCTGACTTTCGGAAGTTACATGACTTTTCGAAATTATGTGGGTATTGATTGACAATTATCGCCTGCTCCGTGCCTCGGAGAGCACGTTAAGCCGTCGATCTCGGCTGCCATGAATATCCATGGCAGTCGTTATCGGGAAGTCAGTGCCCTCTAATATCCTGACACTGGTCTAGCATCGTTAGCCTTCGGGTTGCGGAGGTCAGATGGCAGTCGCTCCGTGTAAAAACTGATATCCAGTCAAATCCGGTTAGACTAGAAAGCCGACCCCAAGTGACTTGGGAATAATAAAGGCTAGGGAGAAGAAGTAGTGAGAGAATCTCTCAATAGCAGATAAGAAATAGACTCGATGTCGCATGATGTGAATCCACTCCTAACACATTGATTTTGTAATTATTTACGCAAATGTTGTATTTATTTACTCATATTTAGTTAAGTTTGGATATCAAAAGAGTAATAAAATGAAATCTAAAGAAAACGAATACAAATCAGTGTAACCTGAGAAGAGGTTTTTTATACTTCCAATATTAACGAGTTGACTAGCAACACCACTGGTGTCTAACGCATGTTACCGACCCTGTAAAATAGAAGTTTCTAGGGTGCCAGCGTAAAAAATTAACACCAACTGTGTCGAACCCTCTGAAAAGCGGTAACCCAACTTTGAGGAAAACAAACGGTAGTTATGTGGTTGCAAACTTCTATAATATAGTCGAGCTACTTTCCGAGACAAGCTATTTCAGTTTGAGCAAAACATCATTACTTTAATTCTACAGTGTACAATTCTCGCAAGAAACAATTTATCAGGTACTGGTTTTTGCCCGCGGCTTCGCTCGCGTTAATTTAGAATTTGTCAATCAATTCCGGTTGTACTCTGCTTGTAATAATATAATTCAATCATGATTCGAAAGACACGTGGCGCCATCTATTATCATAAGAACGTTATTGTTGTTTTCCTCGGGAACAGTAATTTTTTTCGGGATGAAAGGTAGCCTATTTCCGTTTCTGTATACCTGTTAACGTATATGCAAAATTTCAGAATGATCGGTTCAGTGGTTTAGGCGTAAAAAGGTAACAAACAAACAAACTCATTTTCGCTTTTATAATATTAGTTAGGATTAGGATAATGCCTGTGTCTCGAAAACTTTACTAACAGTCAAACAAGGAACGTTATTATGGAAGTTGTTATTTAAAAAAGCTTATACAGCGGCTTCATCATGAAGTTTCATATTTAACTCATATTCCTTTACTTCTTCTAGCAAAAGCTCTACGAGGAACTATTGCAAGCTAAAGAAGAGCTTGGTGACAAAGTTTACGATGTCAACGTTCTGTCAGAGCTTACTTACCTCAACTTGTGTGATTAAAGGTGAGTTTTTATTATTTTAGATTGTTTATAGGTGTTTGAATTAAAATGTTTGTAAACCATCCAGTTTTTATCGGCGACTTTATTCGTGAATGTCATGATATCGCGTATGGTTATAAAATATCTCATGGGATGATAATTCAGATTCTATATTCGTAATCTATGTGAATTCTAAGTTCCATCCAAATCCGTTTAACGGTTTACGCGTGATTGAATAATAAACATTTGAAAATCTTTATTTTTATTTATTAACCGACTTCAAAAAAGGAGGAGGTTTTCAATTCGACTGTATGTTTTTTTATGTGTCTCATAACTTTTTTCTAGGTAAGCCGATTTTGATAATTCTTTTTTATATCAAAGCTGGCGCTTTCCACTTTGATCAAGATCTGACTATTAGTTTTCGATTTATCCTTAATAATGCGTAGTTGGTTGACTTTGGTTACATTGATGATGTTCTCATTTTTGGCTGATGTAAAATGAATAAAATAAATAACTGTGTAGGATGGTTTGGAAGCTTCTCGCGGTGTCAGCCGCCCGCGCCGCGTGCTGCGTCTATATGTGTAATTATTATTGTGCATGCCAATGTTATGTTATGATTATAGTAAGACATCTCATATTTAAGTAGCAATAAATCTACATTGGCTGACACCGACTCCATTAACAACAATAATTTAATTATTCACAAGAATACGCAATTATTTTAAACTTTTAGTTTTAGAATATTCTTTTTTGAAGTCGGTTTTATTTTTTGTTAATTTTTATTTTTTATATTTCTAGTAAAAATTAAAATAAAATATGACCGAAGTACATTCAATTATTTTTATTAAAACAAATAGTTCACCAATTTTATATCATATCTTTAGTGCGGGGTGCTATTTCTCACTTGGTCATAGTCTTTTGGCATCTAAATAGGGTTACGCTGTTTTAATCCGGATAGTATGCATGCTAGTTGTAAACTGTTAGGTCCTGATTATCTCTAACCTTTCTACTCTTTCAATGACAGAAACTCTCCGACTGTTCCCTCCTATGGGCTGGTTGGATCGCATCGCTACTAAAGACTACCAGATCGACCAGAATGTCACCATCCCTGCTGGAACCGTCATCTATGTCAACGCCGTGAGCATGCAAGTTGACCCCGAGTACTTCCCTGACCCAATGGTTTTCAAACCTGATCGGTTCCTCCCGGAGAACGAGAGGAATATCAAGCCATATACGTACATGCCTTTTGGAGAAGGGCCCAGAGTTTGTATAGGTGAGTAATAACATTGCACCTAGTTTGAGACCTGATCTCGTATCCTAAATTGCACAGAGTAACTGAAATAGACGAAAGTGTCCCACCGTTCACAACTGATCCAAGACAAAGAAATGACCTCTTGGTCTTGATGAAACGACAAGAGAACTAGTGATCTCATTTTTAAAATGCCGGCAACGCACTTGTGACCCTTCTGGTATTGCGGTTGTCCATGATCATGCCTTGACGACTATGGCCTGGCGGTTTATCTGGAAAGTTGTTACATAGTAATTCGACGACGCAAAGTAGTATTTGTAAGTATTACTACTTGCGTAGGTTAGGTTAGTTACGGCCCGACTGCGCGTTACCAGAAATTCTGCAGCCAACTTAAAGACACCGCAATATTCTATTAAATACATGTTCAGGATCGGAGAATTAGCATAGCGATCAAGCTTGACTATTTGTTAAAGACATTAAAATGGCTTCTCTACTTGCTTCCTTAATCTGGTCTTATTCTTTCAGGTCAGCGTTTTGCATACCAGACTATTCGACAGGGGATCTCATCGATTATCTTAAACTACGAAGTCCGAGCACTGCCCGATACGCCGAAACCAACCGATGTGCAAGTGGAGAAGAATGGCGTGTTGTTAATGCCTTTAGATGAGAAGATGAAAGTTGAGTTTGTGCCTAGAAATAAAGAATAAAAGAAAAATTTAATGAATAATATAAAATTAAAAAATTTGTAGAGCCTCGTTCATTTCAGCATGAATGAGCCGGCTCGACCGGCGAAGGTATTCCTACTGTTGTATTTCGTTCGGTGAGTGAGAGTACCGGAGGCCCAATCACCCCCTTACCCCCTTCCCGCTTCTTCTCCTTCCCACTTCCTTTCCTAAAGGGTCGGCAATGCACTAGTGATGCCTCTGGTGTTGCAGGCGTCCATAGGCTACGGTGACCACTTACCATCAGGTGGGCCGTATGCTTGTTTGGTTGTTTGCCACCTTAGCAGGTAGTATAAAAAAAATACTATATTTTAACCAAGCTGTAGTTACCAGCATAGTTGCAGTCCATGGACTGCCACGTAGAGATCTCGAGTTCGATCTCAATGCGCGCATCTCTAACTTTTCGAAGATATGTGTAACAGTAACAGTTAATTATAGCTCGCTAAAGCGGTGAAGGAAAACATTGTGAGGAAACCTGCATATCTGTCAGTTCTCCACAAGGTTCTCGAAGATATTTAAAGTCTGCCAATCCGCACTGGGCGTCAGTGACTATGGCCTTACTCTCTTCACACTAAGAAAAGGTCGTGCCCAGCAGTGGATTTATGCGGCGTATCAGAAACAATACAATGAATTCTCACGGAATATATACATAGTTCGGTACGTAACTATGTGGTAGCTGCCTTAACCTAAGATAGCATTGAAGGAGGCTGGCGAAGTAAAGCGGTAGGAGTATGGACGGAACGTATGGACTTTGTGGTTATTGGACTTACATTGCTATCACTCTCTCAATTAAATTTGTTACTACACGTAGATTTTCTTTGAAAAGGTAATTCTTGCCTGGTTGAGCTGGCCGCTTTGCTGCTGAAATCGGGATGGCTCTATATTTAAACTTTAATAACATCAAGCAGTCTGCAGCAGCATCCGGGCGTATTCCAACTTCAAGTCTCGAAGATGCCTTTCGCTGAGGCGGAACACGTGTCGACGTATATTTTGTGTTCTAAGCCAACTTTAAGTTTCGAAGATGCCTTTCGCTGAGGCGGAACACGTCGACGTATATTTTGTGCTCTAAGCCAACTTCAAGTCTCGAAGATGCCTTTCGCTAAGGCGGAACACGTGCCGACGTATATTTTGTGTTCTAAGCCAACTTCAAGTCTCGAAGATGCCTTTCGCTAATTTAAAAAATATCTCGTGGCGTGAATAGTGGGTTAGGGTGCTTAAACTATAGCAAGTGATACTCCCTTTCAGCCAATTCAACTTGGCAAATGATGTACAAAACAACCCATAGGTATATTGTTAATTTGCCACAATTTTCTCAGTTTTAGCTCCTCCGTGCAAACTGTACTGATATCACTTCACCGGGCATGTAGAAGATTCCTTTGTTTTCTACTGCAACGTCCTTCGGTGCTGGCATATTTGGCGAAGGCTTAAGTATGAAGTCAGTGATCACAGCTGCAAGAGCATACCTTAAGCTGAACATCCCGAAGCGTTTGCCTGATAACAATATTTATATTATTACTAGATGTTCCCGCAGTTTTACCCGCGTTTATCGTTACTGCGCCGCCCCCGTGAGTCGTAGCGTGGTGTAATATAGCCTATAGCCTTCCTCGATAAATAGGCTATCCAGCACTAAAATAATTTTCAAATCGAATCAGTAGTTCCTGAGATGAGCGCGTTCAAACAAACAAACAAACTCTTTAGCTTTATAATAAAGTGTCAAAGTGTCAAAGTGTTTATTGCGAACTAAGTGTAGATACATAAGGTGTTTAGTAAAATTATAGTGCTTAGAACTTAGTGCCTTTGACAAGCATTGCAATATTATTATAATAAACGAATATTTAAAAATTATTTTCTACTAACAATTATAATTAATATTACTTAGTACTTACATCTAAACCATATAATATTATAAGTTTATACAAAGTCTGTTATTTTATTATTGCACAATATAATTACATACATACGCTTACAAATCAAATAAATTTCTAACATCACAATTTTATTTATTATATTTAGCTTATTTATTACATTGTTTTTATAGGGTCTTAGTCGAGGTTGCGGATCGTCATCGCATTTATTTAGGCGTTTATGTTCAGTGTTTTATTAATTTTTATTTATTTTCTAAGAATTCTGTAATTGAATAATAGCAGGCATTCATTAATAATCAGTATAGATTTGCAGTGCCTGCGGACGCACGTTCACGGCAAAAATCGGTTATGTCAGTCACCTGAGAGCACATCAACGAAGCTCTCAATAATGAGTTCCAAGTCACCGTGGCCGAATACGGTCTGGACGGTACACATAGATTTTATAAATACGTACTAGGCTGTCAAAAATATTTTTAGACTTTCGAGATATAGACCACGGGGATTTATTGAAATTAAACTATTATATACGGATTTTATCGCGTTGTTTATTTGACATTATATTACAAAATTTTTAAAAACTGTTACACTACTATAATTACTATTAAACTATACAATTTTTTTTAAGCTAATTGAATTATTGAAACTATTAAAACTATTTATACTATTACTATACTATTATACTATTTATATTTATGTTTACACTTTTCCCGACGTTTCGGTTGCTTTTCAGCAGCCATGGTCACGGGGAGACTAAGATGGTAGTTGTCTCAATATGCCAGTGTAGTTATTTCAAAGTACCCGAACATAATTTAATCATGGGTGTTTCTATTTACGCAGAATGAGCTCAAAGTATCATGAAGTCTAGCTGTGGTTTGCTTCTTCTTGGGTTTGACTATTTGAATTACTGGATCCCAAGCTGGTGGTACATTCCAACCATCATCTCTAGGATGTTTCTTGATTTCAATAGCCTCGCGAAGCATCCTTGGTAGGAATCGGTGTTCTTTAGCGAGCATCTGTGGTTTGTCAAATCTCAGGTAGTGGTTGGTCCCCTGTTGCACATGTTCACACACAGCAGACTTCAACGAGCGTTGGTGTTTTACATCAGCTATGTGTTCTTTTATGCGGGTGCCTATGCTTCTCTTGGTTTGACTAATGTATGAGAGTCCGCAGTCACAATCTATTTTATAGACCTCTGTATCTTGTAAAGTTAGTTGGCACTTGACGGATGGTAAAAATTGACTTATTTTCGTTGGCGGCTTGAAGTATGTGTTGATTGAAGCTCGCTTCAAGATGTAGCCAATCTAGTAGTTCTAATATAATCTATATAATCTAGTAGTTTAATTTCAATAAATAACATTCGCGTAAACAGAAGACAATACCACGGGGATTTACTGATTACTATACTGATCCGTTTGCTTTTGCAGCTTAAGTTTGAGCATACTTTCAGCCTGATTGTATGGGTTTAATAAAGTGGACGTGATCGTACAGTCTCACAGACAAACAGCCAAAAATACCTATCTCATACAACCCCGTCCAAATCTTTGTGGATATACGATTGCTGTTATTGCCTTACTTTTCTAAGCTACCTATCAATTAGTAAAACAAAATACAAAACATGTTAACTGAAGGCCAATAAAACCCAATCTGTCAATTTGTCCAGCACAATAATAACCAATTAGGGAAATTAACTTGATTTCATTACCTTCCTCTTTCTATCAAAATTTTGATTCAAAGACACGGAATCAGTGATATGTATTATTTTCAGTAGATAAATATTATACCAATTTAATGGTTTTACGCAAGTAACATTGTTGACATAAATTAGTAAGTATATTCTTTGTTAGGCGTGTGTATCTGAACTAATATTATAAATGTGAATGTGAGTTTGTTTGTTACGCTTTCACGCGGTAACTACTCGACCAATTTTCATAAAATTTCGCATACACGTTGTCAAGGCCACTGAAAAGGACGTAGGGTACCTTTCATCTAGAAAAAGTACAATTATCGGAAAGGGACAGTGCATAGTGTTGTAGACCCATCACGGTGCACTAGTGCATGCCGCGACCCGTTCAGCGTAAAGAGACAAAATAACAAAAATATAACGTACTCTCTCGCACGATTCGCAGCGTTCAACTTCTAATAGTTCAAAGTCCAAGCAGTCTAGGTCTAGTCTAGTCTAATCTAGTCTAGTGAGTCGCTGTGTGTACATTATTTCATACTAAAGAGCAAAAAGCAATCAAAAGAAACCTTTTTGTGCAAACATTATCAAAATTTATTGTAAAATAAAGGAGTAGCTCATAATTTAAATTTGGATATAATAAAAAGTGGTAGGTACATGGGAGAGTGTAGTGGAGATATCTCGCTATCGCCCTCGGTCAACGTTACAGTTTGCGTCGTGCATACTTTTTCTGTCACCTGCTACCAGATTTAAACAGCTTGTACCTTTTTATTTTTGAGTAATTTACAGTAACTTACAATTTAGGCAATGTAACTATCTAACTTAATATAAAATAATGATAAAAAATTTGAATAAAATAAAAATAAAATACCTTGCGAAATATTTTAAACTCAATTATTTGAAATGCAGCTATCTCTTTCACCTAAGCATTTATCTATTCCGCTACTTATTTTTTAATAATTGCAGTTATTAAAAATAAAATATTATGGTTACCAGATTTTCTACGTCTGTTACTATTACCGTATTTTTTCGTTTAGTTGACCATCCCGGCTAAATAATTATGTGCGTTTATCGATTAAACATAAAATTTATAAAATTATATTTTGATGGTCGAATTATTCAAATAATATTGACAGAATAAATTAATAAACTAGTGTAGTGTCAAATTTTATCTTGAATTCTGATAGCAAGTTATAAAAACGAGATAAGGCAAAAAATAATTATTCCAAAATGATTTGAACATTTACGCTTGAAGTCGATGTGTTTTAGTCACATGAAGTGTCTCGGTTTCAAAATCAATTTAAGTAACATGGTTACTGAATTTTCTGTTAAGACTATATTTTCAGTAGCAAAACGGAGTCAGGAATTTCACTTAGGTGGGTCCTAAAACTACACTACACCTTGGGCCCCTTTTGACGCTGCGATCATAGGACTCAAATAATTATCATATCTTACCTATGCAAACCCGAGGTCCTTCACCAAAAGGCAAATAAGTGTACGGTGTAATATCCCTCTCATTCTCCGAGAGGAACCTCTCAGGTCTGAACTTTTCAGGGTCTGGGAATAGCTTTGGATCATAATGCATGCCCACAGCGTTGACGTACACCACGGTGCCTGCCAAGATCGTCAGGTGTTCATCTACTTGGTAATCATTTGAAGCGATACGGTCCAACCAACCCATGACTGGATATTTACGTAAAGTTTCTGAAAGAGGAGACAACCTTTTTTAAGATTATATACATATATAGTCTCATCTCCTTATCCCTTAGGGGCAGGCAGAGATGTATTTCACCCATATTTCGCCAAGCGGCGGTAACGGATCGTGTATCAGTATAGACGTGAATCCAACCCTAATACAAGCTTTACGCTTGAACAAGAACAAGGTTAACAAGAAAATCAGTCCAAGCTAAGTTGATAGTCGCCAATTATCTCCGTTCTTAGTTACTGGCTGTAGCCCCGTCGATTTCAAATACATGTAGCCCATATACTTGTTAGAAGCGAAATATTTTAACCTGTATGTGTGCTCCTAACATAAGTGAGAACGGTGAAATTGTACTCTCATGTCTCGATGTTAGTTCGAAGAACGAACTTACCGAGAGTTTGTTAAATAAAATTCGATTTGCAAAAATCAAGCAACCGATGTCAGGTCCTGTGACCTCGATACCAAACTTGAAGTCTCGCAGCCCTAAACTAACGCGGATGGGTGCGAACGCGTTGGTTTTGAAACGCAGCGCGATGTAGCGGATATCACAACTCATGACAACGCCATTTGAAATGACGTGGCACCCCAGCCATTGTGGACAGCTTAATCTACCTCTCATTGAAAGTAAATTAATTGAAATCTCATACCGAAATATCAGAGCCCGTCGCACTTCATACAAGTGAAGTGATGTCATAGCTACAACAACAGCAATTGTTGGTAAGCCAGCGAAATTAAAAATAAAATCTGCCACTATCGTACTAATTAATCATCGAAGAGCTGAGCTTATCGAGTGGGGCGAGGACAACGCTATACGTAGAATGTAATAACATTTTTTTATTGCCATAATGTATTTAAACAGTTCGACTCTTAATAAAACAAAGACTTAACTTGAAATTTGGAAATTAGGCAATTCGAACTTTAATAGTGTGTTAGTTAGAATTCAAATTGCTTAACTTCAAACTTTCGAGTTAAGTCCATAAAAATCAAGGGAACGAATAGTTGGAGTTTAATTTTTTGGCTGATGGTAAGATCTTACACATAATTTTGTGCATATCCTCCAGCACTACGATGTCGCAGATTCCATTTATTTAATTATATTATCAAACATAAAATTAAACAAATGTAATTAGTAGATAATGAGTGAGATTACTTCATGTGAGAGCCGTGTCAACCGAATGATTTTGAAGTACTGCCAAACTTACTGCTAGGTGGGTTCACACCTATGATAACAGTTGTAAGTGGTTCTATCTAATCACCCCATAAAACAAATATAAAGAAAACAACACACCTTTGATAACAGCATTGAAGTACGGAAGCTCAGCTAAATCACTCGCCTCGAATTCTCTGTCACCAATTTTACTTTTGAGTTCAACTAGTTCTTCATACACCGTTTGCTGCAAAATTGTATTGACTGTATATTAAAATTTTGGTTATACAGCTATGTCTGCGCTTTGAGCACGTTAATGAGTCATTAAGCTAAATAAAGGTCATTAAATTCTCATTTGCTGTCAAGCGTTCTTCAGAATCCTTCGTGCAAAGCGAAATAGGGTGAGTAGCTACTTGTTTACGGTTTTTGAATATTGAACATTGGAATATTTTAAAGCTCGCGTTAATTTAGAATTTGACAATCAATTCGGGTTGTACTCTGCTTGTAATAATATAATTCAATCATGATTCGAAAGACACGTGGCGCCATCTATTATCATAAGAACGTTATTGTTGTTTTCCTCGGGAAAAGTAATTTTTTTCGGGATGAAAGGTAGCCTCTGTCCATTTCTGTACACCTGATAATGTATATGCAAAATTTCAGAATGATCGGTTCAGTGGTTTAGGCGTGAAAAGGTAACAAACAAACAATCAAACTCATTTTCGCTTTTATAATATTAGTTGTGACTCGTTCTCGGGAAAAGTTTATTTTCTAGGTGAAACGTAGGTACTCTATGTCTTATTCTGTACCAATGATAACGTGAACGCACAATTTCATGAGAGTCGGTCAAGTAGTTAAGGCGTCAAAGCCTAACAAACCACTTACAATATCTAGGTATGCTGTTAAACATAGGAAACATGTTTAACAGTATTCAAATTCAGTAGTCAACCTATAAAAATTACATTTCTTTTTTACGACTAAATGAAAACAAGAAATTTATTTTCTCACCTGATATTTAGGATGATAGGCCAGTTCATAAGTGAGGTAAGCAAGGGTAGTAGAGGAAGTATCGTAGCCTCCTTGTAAGAAGATCAAAGTATTCGATAGCAATATGACTTCATCCATTTCTGCAAAAATAAAGCGACGTCTTTCGTTTTAGATTGTAATAAATAAATTATTATATAGGTAGTATTATCATTGAAATTAAACTACTATATACGGATTTTATCGCGTTGTTTATTTGACACTTTATTACAAAATTTTGAAAACTGTTACACTACTATTATTATTAAACTGAGGCGCTCATAGCCAGTTGCACTCACTGATCGGTAAACGATTAGCGAGGTTAAGCAACGTTGGGTGCGGCCAGTCTATAGATGGGTAACCGCTTAGTGGTATTTTATATGAGCGTCTCCGTGCTTCGGAGGGCACGTAAAAAGTCGGTCCCGGATGTTAAGCCATGTCAGAGGCCCACGGGCGGCTTGAACAACTCTTGATAACAGGTTGACCACTAACCACACGAAAAGAAAAGAAGAAGACTATTAAACTTTACTAATTTTTAAGCTAATAAAATTATTGAAACTATTTATATTATTACTATACTATTATACTATTTATATTTGTGTTTACACTTTCCCCGACGTTTCGGTTGCTTTTCAGCAGCCACATGTTCACACACAGCATACTTCAACAGGTACAACAGTGCAACAGGGGACCAACCACTACCTGAGATTTGACAAACCACAGATGCTCGCTAAAGAACACCGATTCCTACAAAGGATGCTTCGCGAGGCTATTGAAATCAAAAAACATCCTAATTTCAATAGAGAAGATGGTTGGAATGTACCAGCAGCTTGGGATCCAGTAATTCAAATAGTCAAACCCAAGAAGAAGCAAACCACAGCTAGACTTCATGATACTTT
Source organism: Catocala sponsa (assembly GCA_963564715.1). Taxonomy (NCBI): domain Eukaryota; kingdom Metazoa; phylum Arthropoda; class Insecta; order Lepidoptera; family Erebidae; genus Catocala; species Catocala sponsa. The sequence continues at coordinate 24,677,497 of OY751340.1, read as the reverse complement.
GAGCTCATTTTGCGTAAATAGAAACACCCATGATTAAATTATGTTCGGGTACTTTGAAATAACTACACTGGAACATTGAGACAACTGCCATCTTAGTCTCCCCGTGACCATGGCTGCTGAAAAGCAACCGAAACGTCGGGGAAAGTGTAAACACAAATATAAATAGTATGGTAGTATAGTAATAGTATAAATAGTTTTAATAGTTTCAATAATTTAATTAGCTTAAAAATTAGTAAAGTTTAATAGTAATAGTAGTGTAACAGTTTTCAAAATTTTGTAATAAAGTGTCAAATAAACAACGCGATAAAATCCGTATATAGTAGTTTAATTTCAATGAATAACATTCGCGTAAACAGAAGACAATAGTATTATCATATTAATAAATACATTATTTATAATACTGAAAAGTGTTTGATTCTATCATCATCATCAATGTGCACCCAGAGCGTAGTATACAAAAATCAGTTGCGGCATTTTCTTGCCGCTGATTGAACTGATTTTTGTATCTATTATTACAGAAAGCGTGTCCAGGTCTGCCAGCGCATGTAACATCTTCTATTTTTTTAATTGGCTATTTTAGTGGTAGTGTATAAAACATAACCACGTATAGGTAACATAGTACAGTAAAATATATCTATGATGTTTGTACTTTTACTTTAGTCTTTAGAGTGCTTTAAAACAATTTGAAAATAAAACTCTTAAATCTTTGCCCCTTTGTAGTATAAATACAAAATTCGTCGCTTACTCTGATCATCTTTCATGGCGTCTTGTTTCATCTTCAGCAACGCATCCAATAGATCTCTCTTTCCATCAGTTACTTTCTCATATCCACCTCGCTCTTGAACAATCATGTTAAATATCTTTTTGAAGTATACCATCGTATGTTTGGGCCAAAATGTGAAACTGAAAATTAAATAGAGCTCTTCAATCAACAGAATACAAAGTTTCATGACTGTGTGTTTGATACTTGATGTGTGGTGTCGTGTTTATTTATTTATGGAGGTCCAACAGCTTATCCTAGTTTGACAATATATTTGAATAAGTATTCGATAGCTAATTACAGGTCCTCACGTTTAACATTACCTACATTAAAAATTACACATAGTTTCTAAGAGAATAGCAATTACACGTTTACAATTACATATAGTAGAGGAGACGTGGAAGATCGACCTTTACCGATCTGATAACCCGATGAGACATATTTTTTATCAAATATAATTTATAAACTAATATGCCTATAATAACTTGCCTATCGAAAAGTGTTCATAGCTATTTTTAATTTAATTAATTTTTATCAATTTTCTTTCATCACCTTCACTCTTTTGGTAACCGAATGAGTTTTATCTCAACTGATAGTTTTTACCTATGATATCAATTTCGATTGGTTAACAGATCGGTGTAGTTACCTATATTGATTTACCTGTTCACATCTGCTTGCCAGGTAGCCATGCACAGAAATAAGTAGGCAAACCTACCTAGGCATATTCTGTGTGTTAAAAACTATCAGTTGAGATGAAACTCATTCGGTTACCAAAAGAGTGAAGTTGATGAAAGAAAATTGATTAAAATTAATTAAATAAAAAAATAGCTATGAAGACTTTTCGATAGGCAATTTATTATAGGCATATTGGTTTATAAATGATATTTGATAAAAATATGTCTCATCGGGTTATCAGATCGGTGAAGGTCGATGTTTCACGGCTGACTAATACAACTAAAGTACAATACAGCGCAGCTAGCAATATAACAGTTTAAACAAAGAACTGTTCACTCATTCGTCGTCTTGCCGCTGGAATACTAGTGCAGAATAAATCCAAATTCAGATTTTTAGCTTTAGTTGAGTTAAAGCTATTGCTTGCTCTATTAAGAGCCATTTCACAAAATTACGCAAGTGAAGTTTAGGTAAATTCCGACTCGCCGAGCGATCGAGACACTACGATGCGTCTAGGAGCGTCGTGGTATAGTGCGACCGTGTTAACACTTACGTTCTGATATTTTTCTTGGTACCTATTGCTTGAATTGTATTAAACATACTTTTGCATTATGTAAATTTTCAAAACAAATAATGTATTTGTATTAATTATAGATACATCTTTTTTTTTTGTTCGAAAGACAACTCCCGCATTAGGACTAAATCCTGTGTCTCGAGGGACTTTAAAAAACATACAACTAACGGACACAATGAACACCCAGACTCGAAACAACAATTTATAAATCACACAAAGTGTTGTCTCGTGTGGGAATCGAACCCACAACACTCGGCGCCGTGTCGAGCGACGAGGCGGCCGCTTAAACCACTACGCCAACCGCGTGGGTTCTTTCTCTGATTCACCCATTTCAGTGTCTACAACATATCCCGTCTCCTATAAAATTAAAAATCACTAAATAACTTTTGACTTCTTGAAATAACATATAGCTTACAGTTTCTTTTACCGAATCTGATTGCTTATTAGATGTACTCAACACGGCGTCGCATCCAGAAGTACTTTGCTCCTCGTCACAATTTACTATCTCAGCGTGTAATTTAAGAGGCCGCTTTTCCTTTAAATTTAAATCAAATAATTATATAAATTTTATATTATTTGAATGAACTATGACTGATATACAATAAAACTGTTACGTTTACATAAACTCACATTTTCTGTTACCGATTTCATTACAGCCTCTGAACGAGAAATCTTATATCTCAATCTAAAATTAAAAATATCTTGACAATACACACAAAAAGTTTCAGCAAAATCAATGCAGCCTAAGAAATATACAAAGTTATTTTATCTTTAGTGCAATGCTCTTAGGGGGTAACTTTTGTTGTGGCATTTTGGAAAAGTCACGAAAATATAATCACCTATTCCATAAAAAATTGAACTATGACCCCGACAAAATATATGAAACAACTTATAGGTATTTATTTCGCAATTTCGGCAAAGGTCTTAGAACTAAAGTAGTCCATAATTATGGTTACAGTTAAAGAAAAATAACGTTGTATCATTTATACAGGGTGTTTTGTAGGTGATCGGACGAATTTTCGTGTTAGATTATAGTTACAAAGTAATACAAACATAAAGCCTTAATTTTTGAAAAATAATATATATATATTACTATACCATATAAATATGCGGGCATTCTCTAGTTCAATATAAAGAAGGAAACCCCATCATACGCAAAGTGTCCCTCTCCCACTCTATCTTCTAAACTGCAGTATTTAGGTATATATAAACTATGCTAAATAGTGACATATATACCTAATGAATTTTTAATGAAAATTATAACTGCTTATTAGACTTTACTAATTAACGAGTAATAGACAACTAACTTAAACTTCTACTTGCAAACGATAAAGTGCATATTGTGCTTGAGTTCTACTATCCTTAGTCAGTTTATGTCAATATGTAGGTACTTATGCGATCGACAACTGTATATAATTATGAACTGCAAATAAAAAATATCTACTTCGCTTTCGTTGCTTTCTTTAGGGCTGTACAATGTTTGTTTTTCCTTTTTTTGATACAATGGTATACAGAATCCTTACGCCCCATTGCTAAAACGAATAAAATAAAAACATAACATTATACAAACTACTTAAATAATACACTTGATAGTAAACAAAACAGTAATACACTTATCGTAGGAAAAAAAAACTAAGAATCAAAATGTTGTAGTCGTAGTATAATAATGCGTTTACGATACGGACGCTCGAAGGTCGGCACTCGAGACAAAATGGCACAGATCCTTCCTCAACGGGCGCTCGCGCCGTACTAATCGATGCATGCTTGTGCATCATAATTTATTCTAAATTAGAGTTGTTTTCATATACATTTTATGATAAATTTCATGAAGGGATTTTCATCAAACTTTGAAATTAGATTTCTTGAAGAACATAGTTTATTTTGACATGGTTTTATAAATGTAATTACACTTTATTTAAACCAAAAAATTGCAATAAAATAGGGATATAAAACGTAAAAAATGGCCTCAGATTTTATTTTTTTACGAAATACTGTTATTAATAATCGATATTCTAGTTTTATATATGGCAACAAAATTTTATTTATGATACGATACGTATTTTTCCAGTCAAATTTATAAATATTAGTGATAGATATGAGAGCATGAAATTAACTCTGCTTTGTTTTTTCAGTAAACATTTTGTGGGAGATTAATCACCACAAAGTAAACAAATATTTTTTTGTAAATGTATTTCTAAACTTGGCCATACGAAAGATCGGCCTATTTTTTACATGTATTTAAAAATGTCGGAGTTTTACCTAAGATGGTAAATTAGGCGACTGAAATCTTAGATATATAGAAAGAGTTTTGCCGATAGAAGAAGAAGATCAAGATGCAAAACCCTTGCATGTGCCTACATGCAAGGGTTTTGCAAATCTTAATAACTTGGGTGGCGCATGGAGATTGAGTTTGTTTAATAATTCGGGACAATTAATGTTGTTTCACGCAATTTTAAGTATATAACAGACGTCGGCATTATTTTTTCTATCAGAAAGGGTTGGCAGGTGAAACCTTTTACAAATGTTTAGATATTGACTTGTTTTAATGAAATTTGTAGACGATAACACATGTATTAAATAAATTTTATTTGAATTCTCTCAATTCCTTCCTTAAATATTAACAATTTTTTATTTTCACTCAATCTAGTTTTAAATAAGTTGAATCTTTATAGAAATATAATAATTACAGGGGATATTAATATAAATATTTTGCCAGGAAAAATGGATTCTCGAGGACTTGATTACCTTAATATTTGTTCTTTCCATGGTCTCTTGCCGGCTCATACCTATCCGACACATCAAAGTGGGTCATGTCTGGATCATTTTATTATTAAAACAATTCATCCATCTATTACTTTGGTTACAAATTCAAGTATAACAGATCATCAAGCTGTCCTACTAACATTAAAACTATCACTTCCTAAAAATAATTACATGCCTAGCTATACAAAATTAAACATGACTAATCTAGAAGCCGCCGTACGTGCTATCGACTTTGCCCCTGTTTACTCTTCCGCTGACGTGAACATTTCACTGAACTACTTTATAAATGTTTTACAATATGCAATTAACAGAAACACCGAATCAGTGAAATTAAGCAGTAAATACAAAAACATAAAACCCTGGATTACACCGAGGCTTTTGCGATGTATAAGGCAAACTTCATTCAAAAGCTAAACGCTAAAATAATCTCATTCTCAGGTGACCTGAGAATGAGATTATTTTATAAACATACAAAAGATATCGGAACTTTTGTAATAATCTGTTAAAGAAATTAAAACTGGACTATAACAAGGCCGAATTAGAAAAGGCAGGCAAAAATAGCAAATTAGTTTGGAAATTCATAAAATCCAGTACTTATTCTTCAAAAAATCAGGAACCTCCGTTAGAGACATACTGACACAAACCACCGACAGGCGACCAACAAAGCTAATAACTTTTTTGTAAACGTCGGTAAAAACTTAGCAGAAAAAATTTAAATCTCAGACAGTTCACTGGAACCTCTGCAACTCCGTAGAGACATTGCCTCATTGGCATGTTTCTACAGAATATACCACGGGGAGTGCTCTGAAGAGTTATTCCACCTTATCCCGCCCTCCCCTTTCCTATCCAGAACAACGCGTGCTGGGCTCAGATGCCATCCTTACACGGTAGAGTGGATTAGAGCGCGTACCAAAAAGTTTGGGTTCTCATATCTCTGCCGAACGACCAAGGCATGGAATTCTCTGCCAAGGCACGTGTTTCCTTCTTCCTTCAATCCTGGGTTCTTTAAGCGGGGCGTGAAAAAGCATCTTCTTAGGCCGTCAAAGTAGAGACCTCAACATCGCCTCGGCTACTGTGGGGGCGATGCGGAGGCCACTGCTCTTAGACCACACGACTGCTTACCATCAGGTGGAGTGTGGTCATTTTGACGAGCAAAATAAAAAAAAAAAACAACTTTTGTCTCCTCCCCCAAACTTTATCCGCCGTCCAGGCTTAAATCCTTTGTATTGCTAGAAACTGACATAGACGAGATTTTAAATGTAGTTTCGGGGCTAAAGGACACGTGTGCAGTTGGTTGGGATAATATCCCTACCAACGTAATCAAAAGGTTTAAACGCTTTCTTGTCCAACCTTTAACTCATATATTTCAAATATGTATGACCGAAGGAATTTTCCCTAAAGTATTAAAAAAAGCTGTTGTTATCCCGGTCCATAAGTCTGGCAACAAAAGTGATATAAACAATTATAGACCAATTTCTATCTTACCAACATTGTCCAAAGTTTTAGAAAAGTTAATAAATAATAGATTAATAAAATACTTAGAGGTAAACAATTTTCTTTCGGACAGACAGTTTGGATTTAGACCACAACGATCAACCAGTCATGCGGTTCAACAACTAACTGACCATATAACCTCTAACTTGGATAATGGAATGCATACAATTGGAATCTTCTTGGACCTCGCGAAAGCGTTCGACTCTGTTTCGAATTCTATATTGCTTAAAAAGCTTGAATCGGTTGGAATAAGAGGCAAACAGCTACAACTTTTTGCTGACTATCTAACTGATCGATATCAATGTGTAAAAATAGGAAAAATCATCAGTAAAGACATCCCAAATACTTCTTTTGGAGTTCCGCAGGGAAGTATTATCGGTCCTAAACTTTTCCTTATTTACATAAATGATCTGTGTAATTTGTGTCTTCGGAACGGGGTTACAATATCATATGCGGATGACACAGTAATACTGTTCACCGCTCAATCACGCATCGAAGCCTATCAGCGAGCTCAAGAAGGTTTCAATACTATCAGTAAATGGCTCTCAAACAATTGTTTAACCCTAAATGCACAAAAAACTAAATATATCCACTTTTCAATGCGGAACAAAAACACACCATATTACATAAACAACATTATTGCTCACAATCATAATTGTCTACTATCTGCTGACACCGCATGCACTTGACCCACTTTAGAAGCAACGGATTGTATTAAATACCTAGACATTACGCTTGACATTAACCTAAATTTTAGCAAACATATTTATTTATTATGCAATAGAGTACGCAAACTAATATATATTTTCAAGAATCTTCGTAGCGTTGCAATATTTAAATTACTAAAACAGGTGTATTTAGCATTATGCCAATCAATCATAACCTATTGTATAACATCGTGGGGTGGAGCATCGAAAACAATATTATTGCCACTAGAACGTGCGCAAAGAGCCATCTTAAAGGTAGCCACATTCCGCCCTTTCATCTTCCCTACCTATGAACTATACCAATCCACTAACATTTTAACTGTCCGTCAACTATTTATCCTGCACACTATCCTAAAACAACATACGCTACTGCCTTTCTTACCTACGAACAAAAGAAGGAAAGATTTAGTTTGTGAAAGCGTCCAAACTAAGCATGCTTACATGAAGAAATTTTTTCTTATTCTTAGGGCCTTTTCTATACAATAAACTAAATAAGTTATTAGATATATACAGCATTAATCATAATCAATGTCACATAGTTTTAACAAAGTACCTAAAAACGCTTACGTATTCAGATACAGAGAATTTGCTAGTAGTTGTAAAATAATTTATTTTTGTTTAAGCAATTTTTATTTATAATTGTTATTGTTTATAAATATTTTAATTGTAGTTATACTTAACTACCTATATATATTTGCAGTACATGTATAAATGTTAAATGTTTTTTGTAGACCCTTACTTTATTAACAATAGAATAACAATGTAATATTAGAAACAGCCTGAAACATAGGTCTCTGACCTAGTTCAGGTAATAAAATGTAAAAACAGACATTATAAACAAGACTTTTTGTGTCCAATTTTTAAATTGTAAAATGTTTTCCTTTAGATTAAATATAGTTTAAATGTGAATTTAATACAATAAGTAGGCTGTAATGTGTTTTGTAAAGACTTTTATTTATTTATTGAATAAAAATTTATTATTATTATTATTAATTCTCATAAAGTACGTATCGTAACGCGGATTCCATGCGGTGTTGGTGTTTACTGTTTGTGTATGTGTCTTTTGCGCTTAAGGTCTCGGATTCGATGCCCGAATGAACAAAGTATTATTGGGTTACTCTGGCCAGAAAATTTTAGTAGCTGCACGGAGTCTTGGTATGTACTTAATGTGTCCCGATAAACGGTAATAGGCTCGCCCCTTATTTATTACCTGGGATCTAAAATCCTACCTTGCGAAATGTGAATGTGATACAATTCTGCTTACCCCATTACGGATATAGGCGCGAACCTATCCATGTCTCGCTACTCATCACACATTGCATAGTTAGTAGACCATTGTGGTTTCACTGTGTGATGAGTAGGGTTTCTCGAGTTTCTTCGTTTTGGTGTATTCTATAAAAACCAAGTTGACCCGCGCAACTTCGTCTGCTTCACATAAGAGAATATTCACCATTTTTGCAACATTTTTCATTGATGCTCAGCTCCTATTAGTCGTAGCGTTATGTTATATAGCCTATAGCCTTCCTCGATAAATAGGCTATCCAACACTAAAATAATTCTTCAATTCAAACCAGTAGTTTCTGAAATTAGCGCGTTCACCCAGACAAACAAACAAGCTTTCCAGCTTTATAATTTTAGTATAGATTTAATATTTACCCTAAAAGGTCAGCCAATTCTGGGAAGAAGAATATGCAAGACCATTGGATGCCTCTGAACGCACTGTACTTCTAAAACTCCTCGGTCATTGCCCTCAGCGGTCCGCCGTTATTTTTGGTCGCTTCGCATTTAATGCCGAATGATGACTCTCCGATGATGTCAGTTGCGTAGTCAGCATACAATGACTTTTGGAAATAAAATTATTATCATTTTAATTTACACATACATACATAGTTTCACACCTATCTGATCGAAGCTATACGCAAAATTGTATCACTCCCAAATCAGGCTATTGAAATGAGGTCTCGAAGGAGATCCTCGCGTAGGAAAAATTGTTACTAAGTTTTTCGATCAAGAAACTCTAAAAAAAAACAAAAACAGAGTCTAAAACTGTGCTACGTTAACGGCAACAGGCTCGACCTCTATTGCGCAGCCAACTATGACTTCAGATCCTACGCAGCAGAATTTCTGGACTGGAAAATTAGTAACAATTTATCCTACCCGGTTATCAACCTCCAGATTTTATGCACAGTAGTCACATTTACTACCACTGTGCCACCGAATAGGTACTATCGACTCCAACGACGGATGACCACTCCTAAGGTTAAAATCGCATGGCAGGCCAACACTTGGTACCCGTACCAGTGACACGCCCCTTTCTTTGTTTGAGTTTTTTTACACTTTACATTTGTTTACTGATTCTAAGGCGATACAAACTCAACTGGTCAACATGTGCAAGCGAAAATTTTTCTGAAATGGTCCTCCGTCGCTGGAGCCGATAGTACCTTTTAAATTAAACCTTGATATAGAAAATCTTAAGGGAACTGGAATGTATGAGAGTTATCCGAAATTATTAAAAGTTGACATGGAGAACTAACGCCTAATCGATCTTACATTTGCGAGGGTGTTGTCGGCAGTGGGATAGTTTATAAATAAATGCTAATCTTATCTTATCTTATGTGGGGGCCAGTCAGTGCAGACCGGCGACACTTCGACCCAGTGGGATCTTTTGTGTAGACACTCTCCCAATAACAACTGTCATAGATGTTCATGGCAGCCGGGACCGACGGCTTAACGTGCTCTCCGAGGCACGGAGCAGGCGATAATTGTCAATCATACGCACATAATTTCGAAAAGTCATATAACCTCCGAAAGTCTTCATATTATTTGCCGACGATACAACGCTTATCATTAAAAGTAATACCATAAAAACTTTAGAGACAGAAGTTATTATTGCTATAGAAAGAGCTATAAATTGGCTAGAACATAATAATTTACAAATATATATTAATAAAACAAATTTAATTCAATTTCAGACATATAAAGCAAACATACTAAAATTAGAAATAAGCTATAGAGATCACACCATAAATAATGTTGATGAAAGTGTATTTTTGGGTATAACTTTAGATAAATATTGTAACTGGAGGCCACATATTAAAAAAATAATTGGAAAGTTGGACCGATTTGTATTTGTTCTAAAGAGACTAAGAGAAACAGTAAATATGCAAACTGCAATCACCTCGATGGCGTAGTAGTTAGTGTAACTGACTGCCACGCCTGAGGTCGCGGGTTCGATTCCCGCACGAGTCAAACATTTGTGTGCATGAACATGGATGTTTGTTTTGGTCTGGGTGTTTCTATGTATAATGTGTATGCATTTAGAAAAAAAAAGTATATATGTATGTTTATCCATTGTCTAGTACCCATAGTACAAGCTCTGCTTAGTTTGGGCTAGATGGTGTTGTGTGTATGTGGTAGAATATTATTATATTATTATTATTATTATTACCATGCCTAGGTGTCCTCGGTGCTACGTTACGGTATTATTATATGGGGGAATTCCGTGGAAATGGACAAATTGTTCATAACACAAAAGAAATCCATTAGGGCAATAAAGGGAGCTGAGTTTACAGATAGTTGTAGACCTATATTTAAGCAATTGAAAATTCTCCCACTGCCATGCCTGTATATCTATGAAATTTGTATTTTTGTTAAAAAACATCCACATCTATTTAAAAAACTGGGAGATATGGAAAATAGTCGGACGAGACACAAAAGCAGGCTTAAACAGCCTCAAATTAAACTAGAACTGTTCAAGAGAAACACATATTGTATGGCTATAAAATTATACAACAATCTTCCAGATAGTCTTAAAAACTTACCATTCGAACAATTGCGCACAAAGCTTTACAAAACACTACAGGAAAAATATATTATCACGTTAATGAATACTTAGAGGACAAAATAATAATTTGATTAAATGAATAATTTAATATGTCTGCATGATTATACTAAGTTTTTATATTTATTTTCTATGTATTTTCTCTATATAATATCCTTTTGACATCAATGATAGTGACATAATATAATTACCTAATATAACATTTTATATGTTTTTTATACTATAAATAATTATATAGAATTGTATAACTGTGTGACGTCAAACTAGAAGGAGAAATCTTGTATTATTTTTCAATATTTTAAATTTGGACATTATCAATACAATAATATGACTGTCTATATTTTAATTGTAAAATATAAATAAATGTTAGGTGTAATTTACTACAATTGCATGATAATAATAAGAAAGTAATAAATAAATAATTTTGATGTCTGTACAAACTATATTTGCACGCCTGTAATGGCAGAATATGCTGTACAATATTTAATTTTAAGAGCCTATATATCACCATATTCTTGGAAATAAAGTTATTATTATTATTATTATTTAAAGTCAGAGGTGCGCGACGTGGGTTCGAACCTCTGCATTGCAGTCTGTTGGTCTCCCCACTGAGCTATCGCCGCTCTAATGCTAATATTAAAGATTGCATTGTCTTTGATTCAATCAATCAATCAGCCTACTGCTGTCCCCTGCTGGACATAGGCTTCTCCCATTTTACGCCACAACATCCAGTCTTCCGCCTTACGCATCCAATCTGACCCAATTGTCAAATAAGCCAAAATTTAATAATAATGTCATAAAATTACCTTTAAGTTAGTGGCAATTCCCTTTTCATTATCAGATTTTATCCTGTGCACCAAATCAGTGGCCTTGCTGTGGTAGAGATCGTGCCAGCTCCTTAGTTTTGCGGCTGTGAACACCGGTGTCAGTCGTTTGCGTATAGAACTCCATAAGGGATCCTGGAATATACGCCTGTTTACTTGCGTTTTACAGAAGGGTACTGAGGTGTGCCAGGACTTCTCAAGGAAGTGCTGTACTAAATAGTACCACTGAAATTTATTTGAGCGCTGACTGTGTAGTGATTTTTTTTTATAGCACAGTGGACGTTGTACGAGATATGGCTCTAGTTTCAAGATCTGAGGCTAAAGTTAAAGGCTTTCTTTAGATAAAGGGAAAGTTTTTGCCACCTTAGTAAGTAAAAAGGTAAAGTAGGTAGTGAAAGAAATATTTGTTTTGAAGAGACTACTCCTGCTTTGATCAATTATTTACTGTATTGACGAGTGCAGGATGATATTGCAAACTTAAAAATAATGGACGTATCGAATACCCCATACTCAGTACCGTATCGTGTTTTAGGGCGAAGCCTGTGGAAGCAAGACTTAATAAATATGCAAATACTCTTAGACTCGGAATATTAATTTATGGATCACATATTTCATTATCCTATACGGGACTCAAATCGCCTGCGCCATCTGTTCAGTCACTGTTTACTTTCTTACTTATACTACTTACATTGACAGTGAACAAATTAAGGGTTCCCAGCTTATCTTTTGTTCCAGTTCCCAGTAGTCTGTTTCTGAAGAAGTCAGCGTCCTTCACGAGAACATTGCGGGCAATTGTAGGGCAGTTGACGATCAACCCTGGACGCCAGAACACCCAAATGCCCACGTAAGGAGATTGATATTGTTTGTACAATTCTTTTAACCATATATTCTGAAATTTTGAAATTAGTGAAGGTTTTTTAACTTTGTAGGCTGGCAAAATATTTTGTTATATACAAATGCGAAATATTGAAAGAAGAAAAGAAATAAAATGTAATTATTTGACACATGTAGGACGGATACATTTATAAAATATAAAATAAATGTATAGAAAATATTTTAATGGCACTGTACTGAATACAGTGATATAAAAACTTTAGGGATTGCCGATAGAAGTGAAAACTTTAATCCTTGATCATAAAAACTTCTTTATAGACAAAAAAAACAAATGTGTGGCGGGTCGGATGCTAGTTCCTGATACTCCCTTATGGGTTATTAAGGGGATCAAAATTTCTTTATTTTTTGCGTAGTACGCACCATTTCTGAGAAATTGCGGATATTCCAAAAAAAAAAAAATAAAGTGTGAAAGCGTGACGATGACGCGAGTTCCATGATTTTTGTTCACCCAAGAAGTGCTCAACGCGCCTAAAGAAGATTTCACTTCAAAAAATTATGGATCAGCGTTTGGCAAGTTTCATCCAAATCCGTTTAAAGGTTTACGCGTGATTGACTAACAAAGAGCCAAACATCTGCACAAAATTTTACATTTTTGAAGGAAGGATAGGATTCGTAACGAATACATCCGACAGAGAACCAAAGTCATCGATATAGCTCAGAGAATTAGCAAGTTGAAGAGGCAGTAGGCTGGCCATATCGCGCGAAGAACAGACAACCGCTAGGGTAAGCGTGTTCTTGAGTGGAGACCGCGACTCGGCAAACGTAGTGTAGGACGCCCTCCGACCAGGTGGGATGACGATTTGCGAAAGACTGCAGGCAGATGCTGGATGCGGCAAGCTGAAGACAGGGCGCTATGGCGCTCTTTGGGGGAGGGCTATGTCCAGCAGTGGACTATTATAGCCTGATGATGATGATGAATTATTTTTATCCAAGAGGCAACGTTTGTTATTTTTTTTTTTCAATGCCTGAGATGTGAGTAGCTAGCCAGTAGTCACTTAGTGGTAAGTAAAAACTGCCGCTCATGGAAATACCTACATACGTTATGGAAAACATATTATCATCCGAAGATATCTACTCTAGTCTCTTCGTGACTATGGTTTCTGTCATGGCATCTGCCAACGCCAAAAACATTAATTAATTTGAATTATTTTAGAATATTAACAATATCTCAGAAATGGTACGTCCTACGCAAAAAATAACGAAATTATGACCCCCTTAATAACTCCTAAGAGAGTATTAGGAATCCGAACCGCCCCGTTTTATTTGTTTTTGTTTATAACTTCTTTATTTTTCTTCTTTGTTTATGATCAAGGATTAAAGTTTTCACTTCTATCGGCAGTCCCCAAAGACTGCCCAATTTTTTTATATTTATATTTTGAAAAGACAACGCACTAGGAATAGTTCCTGCGTCACGGGGGACTTTACAAACGTTCAAACAACGGTCACAAACAACACCCAGAACAACCATTTGTGGATCACACAATTTTCTGTCTCGTGTTGGATTTGAACCCATAACACTCTACGTAGGTGAGGCGACCACTTAAACCACTACGCCATGCGTTCAGTCATATCAGTAAATGCGTTTTAATTGATTTAGTTTCGATATTAGGAATCCATTAGCATTATTAGTTTAGTCAAAAATAACGTACTAGTGGTTTACTAACGTGACGGAGGAAAAGTACTTGCTTTCGACCCAAATGTACCTCGGATTAAATGCGTAAGCTCTTGGGCTTCAATAATGTGTATACATATGGGTTAATTGAGTGACGATAATATAGAGATACTCGACAGTCAACATTATATACTTTCTGACGTATAGTTGTGTGCGGTATATTTTTGTAAAATACCCATCTAATAATTTGACCAAAGCTACGTAGCTTATTGTTACGTTTTGGTTAATTTAGGTCGTTATTGCACTGGGAGGAGCAGCGCCGGTCGTTAACCGGGGCACTGGGTGTCCAGGTCCTCTCGCTGCCTGACATGGTTCTGTCCATGGTCCGGAGCGAGGATGCATGGGAGGCCGCCGTCGCCTTCTGCGAGGCAGTGATGTCCGCGAAGGAGGCGGCGGAACGGGAGAGGGAGCTGGTCTCTCCCCACCCAAACCGCAGGAGACGTCCAGGGCGCCGCCGTAGAGCGTTCGCGGACCTCCAGCCACCCTAGGGGGCGGCCTGCGGGTGGTGGACTTGGGCAGTCTGCCGCCCGAGCAGCACAGGCCCGAGGGAGGGGCGTAAGCACCCCGCGCGCCCCCCTCAGTGGAGGGGAGGGCTGTACCATCTAGTTCTCCCCCAAACAGCTGGGGCCCGCCTACTCACGTGGCGGGCCAAGACCTGTCGGTGTCGCGGTGAATGCTAGCGTGAATCCCGTGGCACCGACGCCGGTACCTGAGGAACGTCGTCAGGGGTTTAGTGGGTATGGGGCCGGCCTCTCTGGCTCGAGTCCCACACACCCGTGCCCTGCCCCGGCGCGGACGGTGCGTAAAGGCATTCCCCTGACGTACCAAAAAAAAATAATCTATGTTATCCAATGTGTTTTTAAATTGATATGTCTTTGTTATGCTTCCTCACACCATACTACTGTCTATTACAAATGACTACAGATAAATATTATTTCAAGCGTGAAATGCTTCTTAACTAATATTATTAATTTTTCCTTTATTTTCAGATTTTAGTTTTATATGGACCGTGGCTTATGGCACAATGACTGCAACACTGGGCACATAAATGAGTTGTAAAATACTGTAATTATAATTTGATGGTGATTTAAAAGAGTGGCTTTGAGTTTCTTGCAGGTATCTTCTCATAGGCTCAACCTTTTGCCTGAACCTTGCAACTAACATAAATGTAAATTCAGTAAATGTAACAAACTCACTAACCGCTTTGACGTTCATAAGTGTTACTCTGTGATCTAAGTGAATAAATGATTTTTGACTTTGACTTATTAATGAAGAATTAATTAGATAAAATTAAAGAAAAGTGAGATATAGACATGTATCTTTGCTAAAATCTTATCGTCTACATATAAAAAGAACGCCGAGACATGTAATTACGTCCTTGAAGTTTCTGGAGCAATACAAAAAGCTCTCATCGTTAATGACAGAGTCTTCATAAATTGGTCATCCTGTCCTGTGAGGGATTTTACTCTGGTAACACGCTGCTACAAATGCCAGCAGTATGGGCACGCGGCAAAGACATGTCGCGAGAGCAGTTATACTTGCGGCCATTGTGGTGATCAAGGCCATTCTGTAAAGGTTGTAAAAACAAAGTCCATCGCCGCGTCTGTCTGTTCGCGATAAACTCAAGAACTACTGAACGGATTTTCATACGGTTTTTACTAAGTGTCTTGTTCGCGACAACGTTAATATTAGCTTGAATCGTGTTATTGTGAGTGTGAATATACATAAGTGTGACGTATCAATAAAGTTTATCGTTACAATAGTGCCGAATTAGGTCATATATAGACTTAAAAAGTGTAGATAAATAGTGTAAATAACATAATATTATGTTTCTTTTATATAGTTTATAAGCATATCATGTTTAAAGCATAAATATTGCCAATAAAATGCATTTTTACCTCAAGTTAGGTATGTTAGGGTTCCTAGGTCTTAAGTTTTTAATAAAAGGTTTCACTTGTGTGTTTTATTTTGTACACTACTAAAAGCACTACAAGATACTGAAGGAATTATATTCCTACATAGTATAGTTAAAAAGTTATTACACTTTTTTTGATATAAATGTTACCGCAAAATAGATTTTCAGCCTAAAACATAGAATAACTATATCTAGATCTAACTTCCGATAGATAAAATAGATATTAATAGGTAGGTCTTTTCGTGCCCTACACGGCACTTCTTGTATCATCACGCTAGCTAGTATAGTTCCGTAGTTATAAGCAGAAATATGTACATTATATAGTTAAAAATAAACTTGTTAACCGAGGTTTCTGGCCGGCTCTCGTTACGGTAAAGATTAGAGGTACTTAAGCGGCACAGTATCGATCGACCGCAGGTGCTCAAGAAACCTCATCTTCAAGCCTCAAGAACCGAACGGAGCCAGCCAGAAGCCTTCAACCAACTGAACTATGAAGCTTGTTTCTATTTATTTGAAGTCCTGATCCTGACCCGCACATCGAACCCGCAACAACACGCCTTTCAGAGCCTCCGACATCGTAACCAGTAATCGCTATAGTACAGTCTACACATCGTGTACAGGACGTCAGCGACTCGACGGTTGTTTTGTAACCATCATCATATAGTAACCTCAGCCCCGAGTTCGCCCGTCCGGTACATGTCTAAACACACTATGTCGAAGATACGCGACCGAATTTCGGCGTGATTACGCCTGCGACGCTATTTCAATTAGTAGCAACACATTTGCCGAAATTACGTCACATTTTGGCGTTCAATCGAACTTCGGTAGGGCGTAAGTACGGCGGGAACGGTTTCTATATTTCAGTAGCGTAATATCCGCGCTTATGGTCTGTATGTCATATCAGCCGAATAGGTCGGAACGTAAAATGCCGCGGCACTTCGGTCGCGTATCTTCGGCATAGTGTGTTTAGACACTAAAAGACGGAGTGATTCGTGAGGAAATAGGTGTCTTTTTTAAGGTTTTGTGCTACCCGCGCGAAGCCGGGGCGATTCACTAGTTAGTAATAAATTAATTAAGTCCTATGTGGCAAGATATGATGTTTACTGTAAGTTGATAATTGTAAGTAGGTAAGCATCTGTTCCAAAACTTTGTGAACGTAAATGTTTAATAAGTTTGAATGCCACTAATAATCTGAAACGTTATGTACAACTATTGTTTTATAACGAAGTAATTATAATAAATGAATACAATATTTTGCCATAATTGATGTAGATTTTTAATGAATTTGCTTTCATACATACATAAGTATACATATTTTTAACTGAATAAGCCGGCTTACGTAAAGCCGGTAAGTTACAGTCACCCGTACTTATTAGCCGGCTTATTCGGTCCGCCATCAAATAATTGGAAAATCTTTTGAGTATATCCTAATCCTAACTTCCTTAATTATAGAATTGTGAATGTGAGTATGTTTGTTACGCTATCACGGCTTAATTATTCGACCGATCATCATGAAATTTCGCATACACTTTAACAGGGAAACAGAAAAGGACAGAATACCTTTCACCCAAAAAAAGTACCTAATGATCCCAAGGGCTAGAAATTTAATGCCAAAGTCTACACTACCGCGAGCAAAGCCGTGGGAAAAATCTAATCCTCAATAAAACGAAAAGATGCACTTACCGGATTAATTTTCTGCAGAAACGTCAAGCTTCCAAAAAACGGATGTACTGGGCAATGAGGTATTCCTTTCTGGACCCAAAACTTTTTCATTTTGTACCATTTTGTTAGCAACCAAGCACCGATACACAAAATAACCCAAAATAAGATTATAAGAAACATTTTTGAGCCTGCACGATATCTCAGCAGACCAGCGACTGTTAAAGTGAAGTACTTAAGCAACAAACAATATTATTATCTTCTTTATATATGTTTAATAATATATTTTATCTTTCACGACCGTCGCGTCGCTGTTAAAAGGAGTGAATGTGTTGCTGACGGGCATGAGTTCTCTTTCCTTTTGACTCTTGATTGGTTACAGTCATTCTGACTAGTAGCACCGAACTTTATGTACCACAAGTGTGCTAAAGCGAAATAAGCGAATTGCCTGATTGTAAGCTGACTTTTGCAATACCAGTATCATATGCACGTTGGCGACCATTTAAAGACATATTTACCCTTCTCTTGAAGACTCTCCAAGAGAAGGCAATTCTTCGTAAATAGAAAGACCCATGATTAAATTATGTTCGGGTACTTTGAAATAACTACACTGGAACATTGAGACAACTACCATCTTAGTCTCCCCGTGACCATGGCTGCTGAAAAGCAACCGAACCGTCGGGGAAAGTGTAAACACAAATATAAATAGTATAATAGTATAGTAATAGTATAAATAATAGTAGTGTAACAGTTTTCAAAATTTTGTAATAAAGTGTCAAATAAACAACGCGATAAAATCCGTATATAGTAGTTTAATTTTAATGACTCTCGAAGTGCTGTAGTATCTTGGCAATACTTTAGCAAGGAGCTCATTCCACAATCAGAGCGTTCGTGGTAGGCTATTTGACTTCACATCATAACGTATGCAGTGGTGTTAACCTCCAACTGATTAGTACTCTTGTTAATTAATGCCTTCATATGGATAGTATTATATTGCCCCGAAGGTGTAGTTAGAGAAGTAGAACATCCTAATTTGGGCTATGGTTCCAGTTGCCATGTGTTGCAACTGGTGCCATCAAGAGTTGGCTCATCTAGGAATTGGCCTGGCATCCACCGTATCAGGTAAAACAGTAAGGTCTATTTTTGAAGTGAAAACTTCTTTAGGCGCGTTGAGCACTTCTTGGGTGAACAAAAATCATAGAACTCGCGTCATGGTCACAGAACCCTTTCCATTTTTGAATTATTTTTGGTTTATAAAGAAGTGTTTATGATCAAGGATTAAAGTTTTCACTTCTATCGGCAGTTCCCAAAGACTGCCCCAATTTTTCAGAAATTATAATAAAATTATTGGGACGAGAGGAACTCGCCACGCACCCTCAGATTTCCCACCCCTGCTATTGCAATAGAAAAAAGTTGAAAAAATCGAACTCCTCTGAATAGGGGCAGCATGCAGGGGCAGATGTGGGACCTGGGCGTACTTCAACTTGCAGTATTCCGCTTCGAGCACAAAATATGCGTCGACACGTGTTAGACCTCAGCGTGGGGCATCTTCAGGATTCAGTAGTATGCTTTGTTTAGCTTATCAATGTCTTGCACGGGGAGGAGAAAAATAAAAAAGAACAAATTTGATTCAAGTCATTGACTCTCAATAAAATATGGCTTGCGTTATTCAGAAATTGAAGGTACTCCATCAATGGGGTACCATCATCCGACCACCATCTTAGTCTCCCCATGACCATGGCCCAAAAAATTCAAAATCATGTAAATTTAAATAGTTTAATAATTTTATCATTCAAATAGTTTCATAATTTAATAATTCATATAGTTTAATGATTTTAATAGATCTAAATTATCTAAAATTTGTATTTTAAACAATCTGCGATAAAATCCGTATAGGCATTTTAATTTAAATATCAATAAAATTCCTTTAAAAGTAAGGTAATATTATAATGCCTATGATCAATCATGTTATAATTATTCATTCAATAGTTTTTAAGATAAGATTAAGATATCTTAAGCTGGACATTCCGAAGCGTTTGCCTGAAAACAATTTTTATATTAAATCTAATACCATGTGTTAGTCTCGTAAAACCTCGAAAATGACGACCAATTTTTGAAGTGAAAACTTCTTTAGCGGCGTTGTGCACTTTTTTTGTGATGGGTAAAAAATGTTAAACTCTCGTCAGAACACGTGATCTGATCGAAAGTTCGTAAGACGGAGGGAGAATTATCATGTGGTGTACAATAGCGCAATAAATGAATATTGTATTTTACCACATAAATGATAGTACTTTTTTACTGATAATTAAAGCAATTCGTGCAAATTTTTTTCCTAACCATTCCAAAATATCAAAAATGCACAACGTTAATATTCAAGTTTTCACTTCTGCCGCCACTCCCGGAGTGCAAACCGTTGTTTTTTTTGTTTTGTTCTTCTCATCCAAGCCAGTACGGGTTGGTTTAGGAAAAAAGAAAATTAGGAATAACTAAAACGAATAGCAGAAAAATAGAAAATAAAATTCTTACTATGTATGGGAATATTATTTAAATGGTGCCATAGTGTAGTTTACATAGATCATCTACAACGTAATATATTTCGTTCGACTTTCGTGACTTACATGCGAACTTAAAATAATATTAGACAACGGATCTTAATCATACAATCCGTCACTATGATCGATACAAGTCGATCGAAATGGTGGGATATAAATATATACCTTTTAATGATTACCAATGCGATTAAGACACGTTGTCTAATTTTAAATAAGGTATAAGTTTGGTTTTTCAGTTTTTCTTGAGGGCCTTGGTTGTGAATGAGTTGGCCAATCTGTCATTGGAGTTTGTTGTAAGGTAATTCTCCGTAGCGACACAGAGGTTGCAAGTATGTTCAGTGCCTTTATGTCAACCTAAATTATAGTATGGTAAGCATAATATTAACGATTCGCCTAAAATAAAATACGAAACCTTATTTTGTAATGTAATATATATGTATGTATGTCGAAGGTGTGTGTGGGCGGATATTATTTATCAGCTCTTCATCCATTGTGGTTGTCGGAAATAATACACGATTTACACTAAATAGTTATAATCACAACGTATTAATGCAAAATTACACTAAAATAAGCACACGTGGCCCGGATGGAAACGGATTACTTTAGGAACGCGGCGAAGTCGGACAGAGGTTGGCTCTACGTGCGTTCGGCGCGATGTCTCCCCGACAAGTGACCGCTCCACGTGTTTGAAAGCATGTTTTATATTGACGTTTGACAAGTATGACAGCTCGCACGATGTTGCCAGCCTCCACTTTCCGAATACGCCCAAGTCAATTAAGGCTTGACGTTCCGTGCTTCACTCTCCGACATGTATAATAAAGTTATCTAAAGGCCTAAGACCGGTCTGTGTGGAAAACCTTGGGGGAGGCTTATGTTCAGCAGTGGACGTCTTTTGGCTGACATGATGACAGGCCAACAAACTTAATCTGTCAATGTGTCCAGCACAATAATAACCAATTAGAGAAATCAATATCTTCCCCCTTGATTTCATTTCCTTCCCGTTTCTATCAAAACTTTGACTCAAAGACACAGAATTAGTAATCTGAATTATTTTATAATTATTAATTCAATGGTTTTTACGCAAGTAATATTACTGACGTGAATTGGTAAGTATTGCTTGGTGGTTTGGTGATATAGGTTAGCATGAATGTTTCAATCATTGTCATAATTGTCTCACCTATACAAAACCGAGGTCCTTCACCAAAAGGCAAATAAGTGTACGGTGTAATATCCCTCTCATTCTCCGGGAGGAACCTCTCAGGTCTGAACTCTTCAGGGTCTGGGAACAGCTTTGTTATATGATATTTTCGTAAAGTTTCTGAAAGAGGAGGCAGCATTTTAGAAATAAATAGTCATGTCTCTATCCTCTAAAGGTTACAAGAGATATATTACATTCACATTTTGAATTTAGGACCTTTGTTAGACCTAAATTACGGAACAATTCTGACGCAGTTTACTGAGCACAGCTTCTACGGCTACTGGGAATTTCTATAGAAACCCTAATAACGCTTTGCTCCACTTAGGCATCAACCCAAGAATTAATACACAGCAGTCGCATCAACTACCAGAAAGAAAGAAGAAAGAAGAAAGAAGAAACTGCGTTTATGTACATTATTGGACAAGAACATCGCTACACGGAAGTAACGTAGGTATATGTATAATTTGTGCAAGCGATGACAACTGATTGACGCCGGCATTGTGATACTGCCAGTAGTACTACTACTCGAGGGAGTGTTACTTCTTTACGTTACACAGTTATTATACTTTGCTGTGACTATCGTCCATCCCAACAAAGTAATAATACGTCACGCCGATTTGTGTGTTGGTCTGTTGGCGATGGGTAACTGAAACGATAAAAGTAATTCGAAAATTGTATACCAGTCGATTGATTGATCGATTTGATCGATTCATTGTCACTAATTGTCGTTTGAATCATAACAGAATATTTTAAAATCGATATGTAGCTGTCATACTGTATGACGACCTTTTATTTTTTAATTTGACTTCTTATATTTTCATGCCCTACGTCTCGTAAACATCGAATGGTGGTATTCGTATAGGCGTACGACGAATACATAATCTAGAGTTTACTGTCTTCCAATTCTCATTGGCGATTCTCATCTCCAATTAGCATGCCAGCCTGGTTGAAATATGGTGGTACTCACTGCTTATTGCTTGCTTTTGCTGTTTTCGGCCTCGATGGCGAAGTGGTTAGTGTAACCGACTGCCACGCATGAGGTCGCGGGTTCGATTCCCGCACAAGTCAAACATTTGTGTGCATGAACATGGATGTTTGTCTTGGTCTGGGTGTTTCTATATATAATACGTATGTATTTACAAAAAATAAAGTATATATGTATGTTTATCCATTGTCTAGTAGGTACCCATAGTACAAGCTCTGCTTAGTTTGGGCTAGATGGTGTTATGTGTATATGATAGAATAGAATAGAATATATATCAAATTGTAACAACTATTATTGTAATACCCATATATCACAAAATAAATGATTTTGAATATTGAATTTTTTGAATTTGAATCTCTTCAATATATCACACATATCGTTTGAAGATTCGAATAGTTCAAATTAATATCGATAATTGCCCATCACTACTGTTAGTATGAAGAGTCATAAAAAAAATAAAAATAAATGACTAACAAACCTTTGATAACACCATTGAAGTATGGAAGCTCAGCTAAATCCCTCGCCTCAAATTCTCTGTCACCAATTTTACTTTTCAGTCCAACTAGTTCTTCATACACTATTTTCTGCAAAAATGTATTAACTGTATATTAAAATTTGGTTTACCTATACCTACGGCTATGCCTGCGCTTTGAACATATTAATGAGTCATTAAGCTAAATAAAGGTAATTCAATTCTCATTTGCTGTCAAGAGTTCTTCAGAATCCTTCCGTGCAAAGCGAAATAGCGTAAGTAGGTAGATACTTATTTACGGTTTTCGAATATTGAGCATTGGAATATATTAAGAGGTTTTCACATACTTTAAGGTTAGTTTTTAATGTAAGTCCCAACTAATATGATAATTGTGAATGTGAGTTAACTGTTTGTTTGTTGCGGTTTCACGTCATAACTACTCGACCGATCATTATGAACTTTTGCATAAATGTTGCCAAACAAAGCTACAGAAAAGGACATACGACCTTTTTGGTACATTTTTTACGTTAAAGGGTATCTATTCAAGGTATTTTTGTGATAAAAATGTGGAGAACTAGATTTTGTCCGCGGCTTCGTTCGTATAAAAGTAGGTTAGGTTAGTGAAGGTACTTTTTGTGGATGAAACGTGCTCTATGTACTTTTTTATTCACCTGGCGACGTGTATGCGAAATTTCATGATAATCGGTCGAGTACTTAGAGCGCGAAAGCGTGACAAACAAACGAACTTACATTCGCGTTTTTAATATTATTAGTTAGGATAAGTAGGTACTCTATATCGCAACCAAATCGTAAATGCACAACATTTTTTTCAAATGTAGTAATGAAATAAGCAATGGCATTCTTACCTGATATTTAGGATGATAGG
Source organism: Catocala sponsa (assembly GCA_963564715.1). NCBI lineage: Eukaryota > Metazoa > Arthropoda > Insecta > Lepidoptera > Erebidae > Catocala > Catocala sponsa. The sequence continues at coordinate 24,653,629 of OY751340.1, read as the reverse complement.
CCAGTTCATAAGTGAAGTAAGCAAGGGCACTAGAAGAAGTCTCATAGCCTGCTTGCAAGAACATCAACGCATTCGATAGCAATATGACTTCATCCATTTCTGCAAAAATAAAACGAAGTTTAAAAAAATAATAAATACCAAAGATTTTGTTTGTGTATTTTTATATAAGCCTATGTCGCACAAGGAGTCACGCTCAGTGTCGCGTTTTACAAACATACAAGTAAGGGTTACAAGAATAGAAAAGGGTATGTTAAGCTGGTTTGGACATGTAGAAAGAATGGACGAGGAAAGGCTGACTAAGAAAGTTTATAAGGCTAGTGTGAATGGAACAGTCGCAAGAGGAAAACCTAGGCGAACGTTTCTCGATCAGATCGGAGGTGTTTTGGACAAAGGCCAGGTTAAGAGCTCCTTGAACCGACGGGCGTGTATGAGGAATGTGATGAACGTGAATGAAGTCAGACAAGTGTGTCAGGATCGTAGCAAATGGAAATCCGTAGTATCTGCCTACCCCTCTGGGAAACAGGCGTGAATCTATGTATGTATGTATGTATGTATGTATGTACAACTAAGGGTAAGGACATCCAACTGTAGAACAATAATTATTTTATGTTTGTACCCTGTAAGTTTGGCCGTGAGTTTCTTGCCAGTTCTTCTCATTGGTTCTACGCTCTTGCTTTGCTAAACATGGCAACAGGTAAATGTAAATGTAGATTCATATTAATGAGTGTAACTTTAAGGTTCATAAGTGTTACTTTATGACCTACATGAATAATTATATATTACTAGCTTTTGCCCGCGGCTTCACTCGCGTTAATTTAGAATTTGACAATCAATTCGGGTTGTAGGTACTCTGCTTGTAATAATATAATTCAATCATGATTCGAAAGACACGTGTTTTGTTTTCCTCGGGAACAGTAATTTTTTTCGGGATAAATGGTAGCCTATGTCCGTTTCTGTACACCTGTCAACGTATATGCAAAATTTCAGGATGATCGGTTCAGTGGTTTAGGCGTGAAAAGGTAACAAACAAACAAACTCATTTTCGCTTTTATAATATTAGTTAGGATTAGGATTCATGTAGGTCATAATATAATAATCATATTTTTGATTTTGAAAGCTGTAGTCGGCAGCAGTGGCGACACGACCGCTTGGCCGCAACGCCACCTAACTCAGTTTATATTGTAATTCTATCAATTTAACATTCTATTTCCTTAACAGTTACAAATCAGTATTATCCGAGCCTTATTATTATTAATTGAATTTACTTTCTAGTCGAATGTTGTGGGTTCGCATCCCACACGTGATAAAACTTTGTGTGATCCACTAATGGTTGTTCCGAGTCTGCGTGTTCTTTGTGTCCGTTGTTTGAATGTTTGTAAAGTCCCCCGCGACAGCTGTCTGTACGAGATCTTTAAAAAACACTATCTGACTTAATACCAGTCATTTGACAGAGCGATCGCTTTTTAAACTCCTTAATCCAACAGATTATTTTAAATCGACTGTAAAATAATAGATTAAGAACATGTTAGCCTCGTGACCAGTTTCATATTTCAAAATATTTAAATGTAATTAATTTATCTGCATTAAAATGCTTTTAATACACTCTATAGACTAAAAAAATATGGGGCAGTCTTTGGGGACTTGCGATAGAAGTGAAAACTTTAATCCTTGATCATAAACACTTCTTTATAAACCAAAAATAATTCATAAATGGAAAGCGTTCGGTGACATGACGCGAGTTCCATGATTTTTGTTCGCCTAAATAAGTTTTCACTTCAAAAAATACATCTAATATTCCAATTTCTTTTACCCTATGCTAAATTAATTTCCTCTACGGTCGGTATCGTGAGTTATACTCCTTGTATTGCGAGCGACTTTAGGTTTTAAGAATAGGTTATTATATTGTTAGTTGCGGAATGCGACGTCAACAAGTAACCTCACGAATCATCCGATCGAGCGTGCTATAAAAGCGCGCTCGGCGCGCAATGACTCACTTGGACATCGAGTGGCGGACGGGACGGACGTGCTGTGTGATCGCTGTTGGGTGATATCAATTATCTCTTAATTTATTTTTTTAATGCATTTCTTGAATAAGTCAATGATTATTTAAAGGTTAAAGTGCGTCTGTCATTTTTTAAGCTGTTTCATATCTCATTCCTAACAATATAATATTGTCTTCTGTTTACGCAAATGTTATTCATTGAAATTAAACTATTTTATACGGATTTTATTGCGTTGTTTATCTTATCAACAGTCGAGCGGACAAACGTCTGTCCGCAAAAATGGGGTCATCAAAAAAAAAAACTGCACACTTGATTCGTTAATGAGTCAAGTGTCGAGCGGACATACATTTGTCCGTTTGTGTATTGTTTGCACAATGAATTTTTAATTATTTTTTCCGTATTTCCCCTAGACGTTCAAGAAGTTATTTGACACTTTATTACATAATTTTGAAACTGATACACTACTACTACTATTAAACTGTAGGATGCCTACTTTGCACAGATACCTATTATTTACCTTATACATTCCACGGGAATCGAACCCGAGTCTACTGTGCGCAGATACCTATAATTTACCTTATACATTCCACGGGAATCGAACCCCAGTCTACGGAATTCACTTGTGTCCATGATATATATAAATGCGAGACTTCCTAAAGCGCTACAAGGGCATTACCGGCACTGGTCCGACAGATATTACGAACACACACACTGATAATGCATATATATGTATGAATCACAATTTATTTTATAAAGCCAATACTTAGTACATATTCTAAAGACCTAGCGTTCTGTCGGACCACTGCACAGCAACTGGCCGACTCGCCTTGCATACCTCACACTTGCACACACATACATTCGACACACACATACATACCCCTACAAAACTACAAATTTTAAGCTAATTATATTATTAAACTATTAAAGTTATTTGTATTTAATTTAGGTTACTAAAGCATAGGCTTTAGTAACCTAAATTAAATACAAATAACTTTAATAGTTTAATAATATAATTAGCTTAAAATTTGTAGTTTTAGGGCACTGACTTTCCCATAACGACCAACCATAGGGTTGGTCGTTATGGGAAAGTCAGTGCCCTATAATATCCTAACACTGGTCTAGCTTTAGCGTATCGTTAGCCTTCGGGTTGCGGAGGTCAGGTGGCAGCCGCTCCGTGTAAAACTGATATCCAGTCAAATCCGGTTAGACTAGAAAAGCCGACCCCAAGTGACTTGGGAATAATAAAGGCTAGGGAGAAGATAGCCTATGGTTATTTACAATACCAACTGCAAATAGGCAAACAGATATATGGATCGCCGAAAACTAAAAGCCAATTTACTTTTTTCTAAAATTTGTCGCTTACTCTGATCATCCTTCATGGCGTCTTGTTTCATCTTCAGCAAAGCATCCATTAGATCTCTCTTTCCATCAGTTACTTTCTCATATCCTCCTCGCTCTTGAACTATCATGTTAAATATCTTCCTGAAGTATATCATCGTATGTTTGGGCCAAAATGTGAAACTGAAATTTAAAAAAATACGTATTTATTATTTTGATACATTACTGTTTTTGTTTCGGTGGTAGTGGATGCAACTGCTGTGCCTAAGGTCTCGTGCCTATTCTACCACATACACACAGCACCATCTAGCCCAAACTAAGCAGAGCTTGTACTATGGGTAATAGACAATGGATAAACATACATATAATATACTTCTTTTTTTTGTGAATACATACATATTATACATAGAAATATTCAGACCGAGACAAACATCCATGTTTATACACACAAATGTTTGACTTGTGCGGGAATCGAACCCACGACCTCAGGTGTGGCAGTTGGTTATTCTTACCATCACGCCATCGAGGCCGACCAAGGTTGTATTATATTAATCTGTCAAGAAATTCTTAGTAACTTCTCGGTGTCTGTAAATGTACCCCGACAATAACTCGCCTCCTATTACGTGGGTAATAAAACTGTAGGTGGAAAAATTGTAGCTGGCATGGCTGGGTACACCTCTGCTTATCCATTGGCGAATATAGGTGTCAAACTATGTATTATGGTCTAGTAACTTTACATTGTGTTCCAACAATTAATATGGTTTCCAGAATTTCGGATGCTGTAGTGTATTTTATAAATAACTAAACTAAATACTTACCCTAAAAGATCAGCCAGTTCTGGAAAGAAGAATATGCAAGACCATTCGATGCCTCTATACACACTGTACTTCTCAAACTCCTCGGTCATTGCCCTCAGCGGTCCTCCGTTATTTTTGGTCGCTTCGCACTTAATGCCGAATGATGACTCTCCGATGATGTCAGTTGTGTAGTCAGCATACAATGTCTTTTGGAAATAAAATAATTATTATTTTAATTTATACGTATATAGAAAAGCCTATATCCTCAAAGAGCAGAGATGCACCCACATTGAGTCGGTTATGGTATCAGGAACCATGTAATACAGAGCGAGCCTTATTGCTCTCTACTAGGCACAATTCCAGACTTCAAATACAGACAAAAAGTCTCCGGCAATTTGTCCTAACCAGGAATAGCGGTAGAGGCCTCATGTACAGCAGTCAAATTTCCTATTGCTACGCAACCCAATAAGTACCTTTTATTTATTTATTTATTGTTAAGACAATTCAACGACTTATTCACTAAACATTATGCAAGGATGACATACATAAGTTATAACCACACTGAATTTGTCACTTACAGAAATGCACAGCACTTGCAGAAAAGGCAAGATAGTTAAAGAAAAGAAAATACATATTAAATACGTTATGCGTCTCTAAAGTAAAATTACAGACTATTTGACATATTAGTAATAAAAACCAACAATAATGCGTCTTGGAATTTGGTACAACAGAAAATACAATAATAATAAAATGTAGGTAGGTTATTTAAATTAGGGAATAGAGTGGACTGAGAAAACGGTAATGGATGCGTGTATTTATTTATTGCTTGATTCCAGATAGACCAAAACTTGTGAATTTTTCTACTAAGTTATCGCTTGAGATAAGATATGCCTAAGAAACTTGAATGTGTGAGAGATCTCTATAACATTTTGTATGTGAATGTGCTTCCCGAACTGCACTGGGCCAGCGCGGTATGCTACTGCCCAATTTTTCATACAAGAATGAAAGATCTTCGTTTCCAGCACTAGAATAGTTTGTAAGCAAATCTAATATTAAAAATTGACCGCTGTGTAGTACAAAATAGGTATGTATGAATATTTAAAAATTAAATGAAAATTACCTTCAAATTACTGGCGATTCCTTTTTCATTATCAGATTTTATCCTGTGCACCAAATCATTGGCCTTGCTGTGGTAGAGATCGTGCCAGCTCCTTAGTTTTGCGGCTGTGAAGACTGTTGTCAATCGTTTGCGTATAGAACTCCATAAGGGATCCTGGAATAAACGCCTGTTTATTTTTCACAATATTTATGGAGAGCTATTGAATCTCGTCTAAGCGAGAGGCGATTCAAGTAAGGATGTAGAGAAGATGGCAGACAATCTTGAACTGTTTTTGCAAACGTTCAAATAATGGACATAAGGAAATGTGGATCCCACAAATTTTTGTACTGTGTGGGATTTGAAACAAAACACTGTTTTAGGGCTATTTGCCTGTTCCAATAATCTTGATAAGAGTAGTCTCAATAAGTTCGGTATAATCTCTGTATCGCGGGGAACTTTACTAACATTCAAACACTGGACACAAAGAACGTCCAGACTCTGAGTAACCGTTTGTGGATGTGGTGGAGTATACAAAAAATAAACACATATTTTTGTCCCGTGTGGGATTCAAACCCACAACACTCGGCGCAGTGGCAGTGGCGAGGCCACAACTGAAACCACTGTCCCGTAATTCAAACCCACAGCGCCATCTGTGCAGTCACTGTCTATTTTTTTTTATGAATTGTATGTTACTTGTATGTCACATTCAAACACAATTGTAAATTGTTATTGAATAAATAAAATGAAATGAAATGAATGAATTTAATTATTAACTTACATTGACAGTGAAAAGATTAAGGGTTCCCAGCTCATCTTTCGTTCCAGTTCCCAGCAGTCTGTTTCTGAAGATGTCAGCGTCCTTCACAAGAATATTGCGGGCAATTGTAGGACAGTTGACGATCAATCCTGGACGCCAGAATATCCAAATGCTCACGTAAGGAGATTGATATTGCTTGTATAATTCTTTTAACCATATGTTCTGAAATTATGAAATTATTGAAGCTTTATTAACTTAACCTTGTAGTCTGGTCTTGTAGTCTAACTTAAAACTCTATTGTTAATACTTACATTGAGGTGCCGATAACCTAGTGCGTTGAGTTATCTAACTCGAGACCTTGTATGGCAGTCCAATAGTCTAACCTCGAAAAGTCAATTTTCGAAGTTATGTACGTTTCGTTTGAACGGTGAAGGGAAAACTTGTGAGGAAATCTGCATGTCTGAGAATTTTCCATAGTGTTCTCGAACATATGTGAAGTCTACCAACCCGCAGGCCGCACTGGGTGGTGGATTGTTGCCTAACCCTTATCGCACTAAGAAGAGGCCCATCTTCAGCAGTTCACAGTTTAGGACTGATAATAATGACTACAAATTAAAAAAAAAAATACGAAAGATTTTTCTTTCTTTTTATTTTGCACATGGCTAATAATATATAATTATTATTGCCATTTAACAATTTTGTTTTTATAATGTGTACCTTAAACACCTTAAAATTTTAATTTGGGTAGAAAAATAATAATGTTTACACGCCATACATTGTATCATGCATTGAAATGAACTGAATATTACATTTAATTCGTTTAAGACATAAGACAACCTCATAATATGGTGTGACTGCCTTTATCCATCTTCTTAAGCCTTATGATAATACATGACTTCTGGTCTTAGTCTGTATGACAAATGACTGTTCCCGAAATGACGACAATGACTAATACCTTTGTCGTAAATAACAACAGCCGGCACAGGTAAATGTATTCAAGGACCAACTATTCACGTGAAGCAAAAACTTTGTATACCTTTTTACGAAAATTGCGCGGACGGAGCAGTATGAAATTTGGCACAGTTAAAGTTTATATGGAGAAGGAGGGGAGAATTCCAATATTTTTTTAAAATATCCATTAGAAATACATTAAATTAATGAAAAAACACTACACGCACACAACCATGCATTTGACACACGCAGTCGAATCGCGTTTGTAGTATTTCGACATTGTTCGTCTGACGTCGTAGAATTCTTTGTAACTATGGTTACCATACCTTATTTATATTATGTAATAAAGAAAACAGAAAACAAAGTAGCAAGCTTAGGAATTTTGGTCAAATTTTGACCATTAGGCGACCGCTAGTATAAATTATAATATCAGTCCTGTTTGAAGCCGTGTCAATGCTGTATGCAATGTACTAGGCACGGGTCTCGTCTCAGTGTGAAAAGGGTTAGGTCATAGGCAAACACGCTGGCCTAGTGTGGGTGTACAAATATCAGATACTAGATGTTCCCGCGGTTTCACCCGCGTTTATCATTACTGCGCCGTCCCCGTGGGTCGTAGCGTGATGTTATATAGCCTATAGCGTTCCTCGATAAATAGGCTATCCAACACTAAAATAATTTTTCAAATCGAACCAGTAGTTCCTGAGATTAGCGCGTTCAAACGAACAAACAAACAAACTCTTCAAATTTATAATATTAGTATAGATGTATCATCAAGAACATTATGGAAAACTCTATATCATATAGGTTACTTGAGCAAGTGGCCAGCGTCAGTTGTTTATTAGGAAGTTATTAGGAAGTATATGATTCACGCAAGTGTCTTAACTTGTAATGTCATCCGTATTGTGTACAAGAGCCGTGAAGTATTAAGGTTGTGATAACCATTTACGGGACGGAACAGTAGTGATGTAAGATTATCGATAAAAATCGAATAAATTAGTCCTAGATGTTGATTGATTATATCGTTATTGTTTCGATTATTCGATTATATTGGAACAACATTCGGCGCCGTATTCGATATCCAATTTTTCCGTAGCATTTGTACATGGCTGCTCAATAGTATATATTTTCTATTAGTCTATATCTATACATCTATACAAATAAATAAAATTGAAGTGTCTGTTTGTAATGTCAAAATAACAGCTTTTTATATAAGGTACCTATACGAAAACATCTATTTAAAAATTTTTGTCTGTCTGTCTGTTTGTTCCGCGTAATCTCCGAAACAGCTGAACCGATTTTGACGGGACTTTCACTGGCAGATAGCTGATGTTATAAGGAGTAACATAGGCTATTTTGATTTTAGAAAAAAAAATAGGGTTCTGCGGAGACAAACACTTTTTAGTTAAAATCTACGCGGACGAAGTCGCAGGTAACAGCTAGTTTATCATATAATTTTTAACCGAAGCTACGTAGTTTACTTTTACGTTTTATTCTATCTCGGTCGTTATTACATACCGTTTCTCTATAATCAAATTGGATGTGATTCACATTTATCTTCTTCTCCTTAGCCTTTATTATTCCCAAGTCACTTGGGGTCGGCTTTCTAGTCTAACGGGATTTGGCTGGATATCAGTTTTTACACGGAATGACTGCCATCTGACCTCGGCCACCCAAAGGCTAACGATGCCCTAAAGCTAGACCAGTGTCAGTATATTAGAAGGCACTGACTTCCCAATAACGACTGCCATAGATATTCGTGGCAGCGGGGACCGACGGCTTAACGTGCTCTCTGATACACGGAGCAGGCGATAATTGTCAATCAATACGCACATAATTTCGAAAAGTCATATAACTTCCGAAAGTCAGAGGTGTGCGACGTGGGTTCGAACCCGAGACCCTCTGCATTGCAGTCTCACCACTGAGCTATCACTGCTGCTTCCATTTCAATCACATTTATAATGAATATAAAATAATCATTCATGTCAAAATGATAACCCCTCTATTATCACAATGTAATATTATATTACTTCGTCTTGATTTCGTACAAGCTAACATGTATTATCTAGGCTACCTAGTGTATTTTTAATTGCACATATCTTTGTCATTTATAAAGAATTAAAAATGAGATAAAAGGAAAAAAATGCGATATACAGGTTGTCTCAGAAGATGTGAATCAAATTGTAACGGGAGATTCCTTAGGTAAGGACCTTTCAGATGTGCTAACAAAAAATTCTTCGGATAAAATAAAAAAATCAAAGTTTTTAAAAAAGTACCACATTTTTGAGACTTTTAACTACAGGTGCTTCGTTTATGGCTAATTTTAATTTTTTTTAACTATTATTATTTGTGAAGGATTGATTCGTTAAACTACAAATGATTTTTAAAAAAATATGATCTAGTTTTGAAATCGCAGCATTATTTTGGTGTATTTTTTTGCACCAAAGAAAGTCTTGTACGTTTAAGCAACAACACAGCATATTTATTTTATTTTTTTTATTTAGCACATTTGAAAGTTCCCTACTTAAGGAATCTCGCGTTACAATTTGATTCCCATCTTCTGGGACATTCTGTATGTGAGCTTACGCAAAACTTTCTTATCGACCAGATGTTTTTTATATAACTGTTTATTTTAACGCGATAATCTTTGGAATTATCAGTCTTATTTAAAAATATGATCTTTATGTTTATAGATAAATATATGATAATATCAGACCTATATGAAAATGTCCCACTGCTAAGAACGGACCTCTTTTCAGTGTGAGTTGAGTTAGGGCTATTAATAGTCCACCACCTGGTAACCACCACCTGGTAAGTTGGCAGGTTTCACATAACTTCGAGAATATTATGTATATATAATATAATATAATAGAATAATCTATATATTAATACGTGAAGCAAAAACTTTGTACCCCTTTTTACGAAAATTGCGCGGTCGGAGGAGTATGAAATTTGGCACAGTTAAAGTTTATATGGAGAAGGAGGGGCGAATCTTAATATTTTTATAAAATATGCATTAGAAATACATTAAATTAATAAAAAAAACACTACACGCACACAACCATGCATTTGACACACGCAGTCAAATCGCGTTCGTAGTATTTCGGCATTCTTCGTCTGACGTCGTCGTACAATTATTATTCTTTGTAACTATGGTTACCTATAGTTAACCATAGTTATAAGTATTCTTTATTACGATAAATTGTACCTTATTTATATGTAATAAAGATAAAAAAAAACAAACTAGCAAGCTTAGGAATTTTGGTCGAATTTTGACCACTAGGCGACCGCTAGTATGATTTAATACTTATATAACCTCGAAAATTCAGAGACGAGTCGAGAGGCGAAATGCGCGGCATGGGATCGAATTCGAGAGAGCTGTTTGGTAGTCCAAGGGTCTCCTACTAGGCTCTCGCTGCTGTTATGCTTTAGGCTATCCAACATCACGCTATGATTCATGGAAGTGAAACGGGTGAAACCGCATAGCAAGTTATGTTATGAAATGTCTTAGATGGATGCAATCCAAGTCCAATAATGGTAGGATATAGAGGGAGTAGATACCTTTTATAAGATTTTTTTATTTTTTTTATACAACAAATATATTCCACTTTTATACAAAAAGAACTATCATCGGAAATCTACAACCTTGACATTGTAAGGTTAAATCAGTGGTCAGTATTTTTTTTTATACAACTAAGGTAGCAAACAAGCATACGGGCCCACCTGATGGTAAGTGGTCACCGTAGCCTATAGACGCCTGCGACACCAGAGGCATCACTAGCGCGTTATCGACCTTTTAGGAAAGGAGTGGGAAGGAGAAGGAACAGGAAGGTGGTAAGGGGGTGATTGGGCCTATCTCTTGCTCGATATTCGCCCTATTAGATCTCCAGTCACATCAGTCCATGTTTGTTTTATTTTGCCAGGTTGTGGGCTAATTGATGAGTTAATATGCAATGATTTTAATGTATGTATTAAAAATATCCAGCGTTGCGTATGGAATCTGACATTGATAATTCAGTACAAATAAAATGCTATAATATGTTAGTCAAAATTATGTAAGTAATTATACAGATTTATTTACACTTATACATAACTAACACCATACACATCATTCAATTAAAATAAAACAAATTTTAAGGGACATACAACAGACGTGATTTTTTTGCCGTTTTTATAGATAATGGTACGGAACCCTTCGTGCGCGAGTCCGATTCGCACTTGGCCGGTTTTTTTCTGGATGAAAGGTACCCTAAGAGCTTTTCTTTCCCCTGACCACGTGTATGCGAAATTTCACGATGATCCGCCCAGTAGTTAAGGCGTGAACGTAACGTAACAAACAAACAAACAAACTCTCATTCGCATTTATTTAATATAAGGATGGATGTCTATAAAACAACTGACAACTAGAATCAAAGAAGAAGAACTATATTTTATGTATTGCCAGCTTCATTTTGATATTACCAACACGAAAAGAAATATTATATACAGTCACTAGATGTTCCCGCGGTTTCACCCGCGTTTATCGTTACTGCTCCGCCCCCGTGGGTCGTAGCGTGATGTTATATAGCCTATAGCCTTCCTCGATAAATAGGCTATCCAACACTAAAAGAATTTTTCAAATCGAACTACTAGTAATCACGCAGAATAAACCAGGAGAAACATCGTTTGTACTATGTCTGTAATGGGTAATTATTTTGCTGCAATGTTATTTTAAAACTGCGATATCTCCTAAGATATTCATTGAAATCGAATGATGTAAAGGGCAATTTTGTTTTAAATTAAATACTTGTGATGAATAACGTATTTATTTGGATAAGGATTAATATCATGTTTATAATAATGCCTTCGCAAATAATGCATTATTTTAGAACTAATTTGGTTAGCATAAAATGGTTATAGTGAGCCAACCTTAAAAGATAGACATATGCTGTCGCAGATTTTTTTTTAGAACTTTTAAAGGGAAGCAATTCTGTCATACATGATTTTTGCGAAACTTTAACTGTTTACGCAGCGCACGCAGCGGAAGCTCTCAAAAGGAAAAAAATACCCTCCGATTTTGAAACATTCTTCATTGGTGCTCAGCTCCTATTGATCTTAGCGTGATGATATATAGCCTATAGCCTTCCTCGATAAATGGGCTATCTAACACTGAAAGAATTTTTCAAATCGGGCCAGTAGTTCCTGAGATTAGCGCGTTCAAGCAAACAAACAAACAAACAAACTCTTCAGCTTTATAATATTAGTATAGATTAGTATAGATAGGACATACAGAAAAAGTACTGTTACTAACATAACCTCACAAGAAAAAAATTGCAATATTTCAGATGTTTGTTTACCGGCTGTGAACTGAGACCTTCCTGGTCTCGGTACACAGCACGACAGAATTAACCAGGAACATTCTAGCATCCACACTGGTTAATTCGGAAGTGTCGTCTAAAACCGACGCTGTGAAAGCCTGCAAAATGGCTAGTCTAAATACAGATTTCGCAACCGACCCATTCTCCCAAAGACAGTGGGATGGACCACACAAGGTAAGAAAAAAATTTTTGTGTATTACGCATGTTTGCTGGCTGTGAGAGTCGGGTTTATGACTTCAGGCACTTCTATCGTCCAACACAAGTGCAATGTTGGACGATTCCGCCTTGCTACCTATCTTCGTTTAGTTGCTCCGTGTGGTTCATCGCATCACTGTTATTGTGGAGAAGCCGTTGACAGCCACGGACACCATGGGCTGTCCTTCAGCAAAAACGCTGGTCATATTTCACGACACGCTCATTTAGTGACATAAACCGTCGTGTTTTTGTCACCACTGGCGTACTAGCCATATTAGAATCTATTGGCTTGGTACGAGACGATGGAAATGAACCCGATGGTATATCTTTGTTACCTTAGAAAATGAGTAGGCCTTTAGTGTACACTTTAGCGCCATCATATCTGCCGAGTACGGCGAGCTGTGCCGGTGCTGTTGCTGCAGCTGCGTGAAACTTCAAACAGCGCAAATACAGTAATATCGTTGGTAATTACGTCTTTCAGGCTGGGTTCATGGGGTCCAGGCGCTCATGCTCTTTTCAGAGATCTGTCTAAGTGGCTAATCGACACTTCGCGTAACCAAGAGACTGGAATTTCGTGGCTTAAAGAATCAGCATTGTCATTCAACGTGCAACGCTGTCAGTCTTCTGGACACTTGAGCAGTCGACAGCGATGCTGAAGAATTTTACGACGCTCTAAATGAGCAATTTTATTTATTTACAATCATATATTTTGTACCATTCCTTTTTATTTTGTTTTACTTATAAGTAGTCAGATTTGGTTATGATTATTGCCTTTGTAAATGTAAAAGTTAAATAATGTATATAAAAAAATCATGTTCACCCAGCCCAAATTTACGCGAGTTAAGTCGTCTTTTATCGCTTAATTATCAGCTCTGGCAGTTTTAAGATAAGCTTTTGATAATTAATCCTTATTTTATAACGTATCTATGTTTATTTCCTTGATACTTATATATTTATACTATAGTGAAATATACCATAATTAAAATAAAAATGTTACGTTATGTCGTACCCTACACGGGTTTTTGATTTTCAGTTTAATCTGATGGAGGCCCGGGTGCATAGATGTTATAATAAACTTTTAAATCAAAAGGTGCGGTATTTTAGATGCGAAAAACCTTGCGACGAAGTGAGGTTTACCTATCCTATCCCGTGCAATATAATCATATATATAGTATTCTAACTATTATTATAAATGCGAATGTGAGTTTGTTTGTTACGCTTTCACTTCTTAACTACTCATCCGATCAGCAAGAAATTTCGCATACACGTTGTCAAGAGAACAGAAAAGGACGTAGACATAGGGCGGCCATACATGGACTGCTCAAGTAGATAGCCAGTGATTAACATACACGGACCGCTGTTGCAGTCAAAGTCAACAGCTTGAAGCTGCCATTAATAGCTGCTGGAGCAGTCGATAATAACTGCATCAGTTAGTATCAACTGCTCAACAAGTCACAATTTCAATTTCATTAAAATCGAGCGGAATGAAGAGCGCGGGCGGAGGTAACTGCGCGAGACCAGTCGACAGCTCGAGCAGTCAGTGTACGCCTGGCGACTGCTTGACCGCACGATGAAATTTCAGCGCGCTGCCAACCGCTCGAAGCAGTCACAACTGTTCGAGTGGTCTCGTGTATGTGTGTATATAGAAGACTGTAGTTTACTATGCAGTCGCAGCTTGAAGCAGTCGATACTAGCTGCTTCAAGCTGCCCGTGTATGGCCGCCATAAACATCCAGATCCTGTTACTAATGTTTTTTTTTTACCCAGGAAAATCCATTATGGATACCCCCTCCCCCGGGGGGGGGAGGGTGGTTATGTGACTCTCCGCCCCTGAAGGGGGTCGGTATACACACTAAAAACCTGGGGTGAGCAGTCCCTCCGCCGACGGGGTGGGGCGGGATGGGGTCGCGTTAGCAATCACCATCCCGCCCCGGCGGTTGGCTCGGCTGATGGTAACCGGGCCTCAGCATCTGTGGAGGGGTGGCCTTGCTCACCAAGGCCACCCCGAAGATATGTGGGGCCGTGCAAGCCGGTACAGAGTCCCCCGACTCTGTACCAGTGACCCCAATATACAGGAGCGAGAAGGCGGGCAAATCGCCTCCTACTCGCTCCCGTCCGTCTGCGCCGGAAAGGGGTCAGCGAGGGGATTGTTCTCCCTGACCCTCTCCGCGGCCTCCTTCTGCACCATGACAGCCTCGCAGAAGGAGACCACCGCCTGCCACGACCTCTCGCCGCCGAGCATGGCGTTGATCCTGTTACTAATCTAACCCAACCTACATTTACGTAAGTTAAGCTAAATCAAGTCCTCAATAAAATAAAAAAGATGCACTTACCGGATTAATTTTCTGCAGAAACGTCAAGCTTCCAAAAACAGGATGTACTGGGCAATGAGGTATTCCTTTCTGGACCCAAAACTTTTTCATTTTGTACCATTTTGTTAGCAACCAAGCACCGATACACAAAATAATCAAAAATATTAACGTTATAAAAAACATTTTTGAGTCTGCACGATATCTCAGCAGACCAGCGACTGTTAAAGTGAAGTACTTAAGCGACAAATAATATTACTTGATAATATATTTTATCTTTAGGTAATGCATTAAAATGTATAATTATAATAAACAAAATTTTGCCCGCGGCATCATGCGCGTAAATGCATATTAGGTTATCTTATCTTATGTGGGGGCCAGTCAGTGCAGACCGGCGACACTTCGATCCAGTGGGATCTTTTGTGTCGACACTCTCCCAATTACGACTGCCATAGATGTTCATGGCAGCCGGGACCAACGGCTTAACGTGCTCTCCGAGGTACGGAGCAGGCGATAATTGTCAATCAATACACACATAATTTCGAAAAGTCATATAACTTCCGAAAGTCAGAGGTGCGCGACGTGGATTCGAACCCAAGAGCCTCTGCATTGCAGTCTGTTGGTCTCCCCACTGAGCTATCGCTGCTCTCATATTACGTTAAGTTAGTAACAGTACGTTTTCTGGAAGAAAGGTACTAAGTTCTTTTTTGTGTTCTGTCAGTGTATTTGAAATTCATGATGATCGTTCAAGTAGTTACGGCGTGAAAGCGTAACAAACAATCTCACATTCCCATTTAAAATATTAGTTAGGATTTTATCTTTCATAACTGTCTATAAATATGTACGGCACTATAAATAATGTTTAATTGACAACTCAAAATTATCTTTTATATGAAATTTTTATACTTATCGTGTTGTTACGCGTGCAGTGGTGTTATACTCCAACTGATTACTCGTTAATTAATGTCTTCATATAGATAGTCTTATGCACATTATACCCTGTAGCAACGCTGCTGATGCTTTAGTTTTATATAGTACTAGCTGTACCCGCGGTTTCACCTGCGTTTATAGTTACTGCAACCTCGTGGGTCGTAGCGTGATGATATATAGCCTTCCTCGATAAATAAGCTACAAACAAATTCTTTAGCTTTAATATAAAGTACATATACCCACACACACACACACACTCAGAAACATACACACACACACACGCACACACACACGCACACACATACACACCCACATACACACATACATACACATACATACATACATAGATTCACGCCTGTTTCCCAGAGGGGTAGGCAGAGACTACGGATTTCCATTTGCTACGATCCTAACACACTTCTCTGGCTTCATTCACTTTCATCACATTCCTCATACACACCCGTCGGTTCAAGGAGCTCTTAACCTGGCCTTTGTCTAGAACGCCTCCGATCTGATCGAGAAACGTTCGCCTAGGTTTTCCTCTTGCGACTGTTCCATTCACACTAGCCTTATAAACTTTCTTAGTCAGCCTTTCCTCGTCCATTCTTTCTACATGTCTACACCAACTTAACATACCCTTTTCTATTCTTGTAACTATATCCACTTTCATGCCGCATCTCTCTCTAATCACACTATTTCTTATTCTATCTTTCAGAGTCACACCACATATGCTACACACACAAACACCCTCATACACACACACATACACACACACACACACACACACACACACACACACACACACACCCTCACACTCACACACACACACACACACACACACAATTTTTGTAACATCTCTTAGATATAAGATGTGAATTGATTAGTGTTTATAATTTAAACATAAGAGTTAGAGATATGAAAGAGCGCGGCCTTCTGTTGCAAGTATTTTATATGCTTCTTCTTTTCGTGTGATAAGTGGCCAACCTGTTGTCAAGAGTTGTTCTAGCCGCCCGTAGGCCTCTGATATGGCTTAACGACTGCTGTCAATTTGAAACCAACCTGGACCGACTTTTTATGTGCCCTCCGAAGCACGGAGACGCTCAGATGAAATACCACAAAACTGTCACCCATCTATAGACTGACCGCACACAGCGTTGCTTAACCCCGCTAATCTAATTGCTAAGCTAATTTTATATGCTTAAAAGGAGGTACCACTAGGTCAAAATCAAACTTATGTCAAGTGAATTCCTTTTTTTAAATTAAATTGAAGACAACATCTCCCGCACTAGGAATAGACTCTGTCTCGCGGGGGACTTTACAAACATTCAAACAACAGACAAAAAGAACACCAAGACTCGGAACAAGTATTGATAATAATAATAATATAATAATAATAATCATTTATTTCAGATTCATCCTAAGATTACATCCATATTTGTTAGTAAAATTGCGAGCTTACAAACTAATGTTAGTAATAAATAATGGAATTAAGTACACACTAGTGGCGGGTCCGGGTGGACTTCGCGACGATAGTAGCAAATCACTAAACGACTGCGTGCAGTCGTATCCAGCAAGCCAGTATCGGAGAGTCCCACCGGTCCGCCAACGCGCGCAGGATGGTGTTGGGACTGTCGCGCGTGCGGCGCATGATAGATGCACACCGTTTGTGCATGATTGATGGAAGACACATTTTTTTAGCGCGGGAGCGCGGCGTTTGTATCATGCCTATATGTATATCACTGAACGGCTATGCAAAGGTGCCTCAATAGAAAATATGGCTATTTTTGCACTTCAATATACGAGATATGTAATAAGAAAATGCCACTATATTATATGGCCTGGTGGGAAACCGTTGGACTGCCACGCAGAGGTCTCGAGTTCGAACCCAAGGCGCGCATATCTGACTTTTCGAAGTTATATGCGTATTAAATAGTTAATTATCGCTTGCTTTAACGGTGAAGGAAAACATCGTGAGGAAACCTGCATGTCTGAGAGTTCTCCATAATGTTCTAGAAGATATGTGAAGTCTGCCAACCCGCACTAGGTGGTGCACTATGGCCTAACCCTTCTCACAGTGAGAAGAGGCCCGTGCCCAGCAGTGGAACAGCTTAATACAGGGCTGATATTATTATTCTCTTTATTGATAATTTTTTCTATGATAATTACATTTTTAAATATATAAAAAAAAACACATTTAATAATATAAAACTATGAAGACCCACCGGCATCGGGAACTGGGTCCAAGCTACCGGTGGTTAGGGCTCCAGCGAGAGGAACCTCCTCACGATGCGTGCCGTGTCAAGCAATACGGCCTTCTGCATCAGAGACTTAATCCAGCTGTCTAACGCGAAATATATTATTATTTTGTTTCTTCTAATTAGGCAGTAGAAACAATATGTGCGCCACGTAGTGAAAAGCGATTACTGTCGCCTTTGAGCCACGGCTAAAGCCTATTCTATTATGAAAACAAAAGTGAAAAGCGATTACTGTCGCCTTTGAGCCACGGCTAAAGCCTATTCTATTATGAAAACAAAAGTGAAAAGCGATTACTGTCGCCTTTGAGCCACGGCTAAAGCCTATTCTATTATGAAAACAAAAGTGAAAAGCGATTACTGTCGCCTTTGAGCCACGGCTAAAGCCTATTCTATTATGAAAACAAAAGTGAAAAGCGATTACTGTCGCCTTTGAGCCACGGCTAAAGCCTATTCTATTATGAAAACAAAAGTGAAAAGCGATTACTGTCGCCTTTGAGCCACGGCTAAAGCCTATTCTATTATGAAAACAAAAGTGAAAAGCGATTACTGTCGCCTTTGAGCCACGGCTAAAGCCTATTCTATTATGAAAACAAAAGTGAAAAGCGATTACTGTCGCCTTTGAGCCACGGCTAAAGCCTATTCTATTATGAAAACAAAAGTGAAAAGCGATTACTGTCGCCTTTGAGCCACGGCTAAAGCCTATTCTATTATGAAAACAAAAGTGAAAAGCGATTACTGTCGCCTTTGAGCCACGGCTAAAGCCTATTCTATTATGAAAACAAAAGTGAAAAGCGATTACTGTCGCCTTTGAGCCACGGCTAAAGCCTATTCTATTATGAAAACAAAAGTGAAAAGCGATTACTGTCGCCTTTGAGCCACGGCTAAAGCCTATTCTATTATGAAAACAAAAGTGAAAAGCGATTACTGTCGCCTTTGAGCCACGGCTAAAGCCTATTCTATTATGAAAACAAAAGTGAAAAGCGATTACTGTCGCCTTTGAGCCACGGCTAAAGCCTATTCTATTATGAAAACAAAAGTGAAAAGCGATTACTGTCGCCTTTGAGCCACGGCTAAAGCCTATTCTATTATGAAAACAAAAGTGAAAAGCGATTACTGTCGCCTTTGAGCCACGGCTAAAGCCTATTCTATTATGAAAACAAAAGTGAAAAGCGATTACTGTCGCCTTTGAGCCACGGCTAAAGCCTATTCTATTATGAAAACAAAAGTGAAAAGCGATTACTGTCGCCTTTGAGCCACGGCTAAAGCCTATTCTATTATGAAAACAAAAGTGAAAAGATATCAAACAATTTTCCATTCTAAAGATTCAACTTAATCCATTAAAAAATTAATATTTCAAAGGCAGAAGTGACTGCTATTAGGAACTCCTTTGTCATCCGAGCATCCATTGATCCGGACGAATAATAACATTATTGTGATTCAATTAGCGGAGTCCCGGGTTCGATTCCCAACGCCAATTACTGGGGACAATGGGTTGAAATTATATTTCTGGTTGTACCTTCTATAGGTCATTGTGAAGTTATGTAGATTGGAAATTTGGGTACCCAAAGATATTATTTCGTTTCCGTAGCTTTGTTATAGAATTTATTTATTTTGTTTTAAAATTCGGATCTTTCATTTATTTATTGTGTGTTTGGCCTTTTGCGGTGTAAGTTTAAGTCAATCGTGGGACTACATTTCGATTCATATATCAGAGAAAATTTTATTGGCATTGTTTATTGGAAAATAGAAACGAGATTAGCGATTATCTATAAAAAATCGAATCATTGAACCATCAATAAAATGAACATATTCAATAATTGACATTTCGGATTCCTAAAACTTTAATATTATTAGGTCTACGAATGTAAATAAAAGCAGGTTATCACTATGGTTCGAATACCTAAGAGACATTGTTGAAACACATCGATCGAACTCATCTATCAACTGCGCCACCATCAAATCAAGTGCTAAATGTCCGATTATATCGTTTCGAATTATCATCAGTGATAAAAAAATTATCAACGTCCGGGTGCGAGATAAATTTGTGTCAGTTAATTCTGTCTGTAAACTCTAGTGCAGGAGTGGTATGTCAGGAAAAATAAATGTGTTCGATAACACATTTTTTTATTTAAAAGAAATTCAATAATTTATTTTTCTTCTCTTTTAGTAGTATTTTTTTTATACAACTAAAAACTAGGTGGCAAACTAGCATATGGCCCCACTTGATGGTAAGTGGTCACCGTAGCCTATGGACGCTTGCAACACCAGAGGCATCACTTGCGCGTTGCCGACCCTTTAGGAAAGGACGTGGGAAGGAAAGGGGGCGGGATGGGGGAAAGAGGGTGATTGGGCCTCCGGTACTCTCACTCACCGGACGAAACACAACAGTAGGACTACTGCTATTTCACGTCAATATTCTGTGAGAGGGTAGTCCTTCCCCGGTCAAGCCGGCCCATTCATGCTGAAATCAGCGAGGCTATCTGTTTACTGCTTGGTATATTCAGGCAACCCGTTGTTTGTTACCTTAGTTGTTCAAAAGGGTAGGTAAAATTATGAAATAGCAGAGATTAATAGCCATGCTACAAGCATCAGCTTTCTAACAATATCCCAACAAAATGGGGCCGCATATCACGGTTACGCAACTTGTAAAGATACAGTTTCTGTTAAGTGCTCAACTTTGCTTACAGTCTACGCCGATACACCTCTGTTTTTTCAACTTTCCACAAGTTTTTACAAGTAATTAAGCGAGGGCAGCGTAATGGCGTTGGGTAGTACAAGTTAAAAAACGTTGCGAGATGATAATGGAGGATTAAGCTAAAGTTCTTTGTCTTTTTCTTTCTCCAACATAAAGCTTTCCAAGCAAGGGTCGTGGGTATTATTTCTTTGTGATGTAATTTAAATTGTGTCATACCGTGGTATAATTTTGCGCTTTATTCTTTCACTGGCGTATGGACAACGGGTCAAGACACAATGATTTTATTAATATTCTAGCTATGCCCGCGGTTATACCCGCGTTTATGGTTACTGCGCCGCCACCGTTGGTCGTAGCGTGATGTTAAATAGCCTATAGCCTTACTCGATAAATAGGTTATCCAACACTTAGAATTTTTCAATTCGAACTAGTAGTTTCTGAGATTAGCGCGTTCAAACAAACAAACTCTTCAGCTTTATAATATTAGTATAGATATGAGTCGATATGGTTAACCATAAACTTAATTAACTTATGATATGCTTAAGTTTACGGCTTTAGGCAAATTAAATCAAATCGTTTATTTGCTAAAATGATGTTTATACAGATGGTGTCATACAGATTAGATTAGATTAGTGCGTTATTAACATTTAACGTACCTGTTTGTTTACAATTTAAATAATAATAATAATAATAATATATAATATTCTATCACATAGACACAACACCATCTAGCCCAAACTAAGCAGAGCTTGTACTATGGGTACTAGACAATGGATAAACATACATACATATATACTTTTTTTTTGTAGATACTCGTTTACAGAATTTCAAACATTCTTGAATGAGTCATTTGAACAAATGAGCCTTAAATTTATAACAGAAGCCTATAGCAATACAAAAACGAATGCTTCAGTAACGTTGTTGACGCACTAGAAACTAAAGCGTATGTCAAGAAAGCATAAAACTACATAAGAAAGAGAAAGCTGCGGCCGGCAATCCTCTGTCCGCAGTGTTACATACGATCTATACTGACTTGTTTTCATTCCAATACTAATTCAAGTTTCTCATACATTCAAAAAAATATCATTACTTTTAACGTAAAGGAATGTAGCCATCAGGTCTAACTTAGAAAACAGCGACCTTATGGAACCATACCGTAATACTTTGAATGTCACTTTATCAATTAAGCTATTTATGGTGTTGCCTCCCGCTTGGTAAGAAATTTTTGGTGACCATGTATGTAGTCATGAGGTATAACTAAGCTGGCCTATCAAAACTGTGCTGATAATAGGGCACCAGCTGTTCTTCCACACAAGCGTGCCATAACGGACTCTAAGCATATTCTACTATGTCTCTCAAATTATATTTTAAGAAAACAAACACAATAACGACATTTTGTCTATTACACTAACAGCCTAAACAGACGACAAATAAGAGCTATCCGAAAGTGTAAACCTTTTATCATTTGGCTAAGCTATTTTTATATCCAGTGCGAAAAAAACAAACAAATAGCCTTCCTTTTTGTAATAACGCCACCATTACTCGGTGTTTTTCTAGAGGATATTGCATTTCCCGCGCAGTTTTTCGTGGCAAATATCCTTCTTTATTTTCCGTTCCTCTTCCATTCTTATACCGTAAGTAATATTGAAGACACAGATTTAGAAAACTGTTATTGCTTATAATAACTGGATAATGGAGGGTTCAACTTTTCAAATAGACACTCGAATTTTGGTAAAAATAACATAGTAACTTACTAAAACAAATTGGAAAGTTTGTATGAGGAGTTGTTGAAGGCTTTCGTGTAATCGGTACTCAATTCTATTTAGGACAAATAAATAGAGGGCGTCGATAGTCAAACATAGAAAGCGTGAAACAGCTAAACAAATATTGGCTTTATGTCAACGTTCATAAGGATAATTTTTGTGTCAGGTCAATGAATGTAACCTGTGAAGGCTACCAGGCTTTTCTAAAGTCTAAAAGCCTGCCGTTGCTAATGCTTTGCTTTGCAGGGTTTTACAAATACTCAAACAACGGACACCCAAGCTTGAAACAACTATTTGTACATCAAACAATTTTTGATCCGTGTGGAGATGGAATCCACAACACCCGACGCTGTGGCAATAGTATTTGGTTTAAGTGTCTGCCTCGGGACGACACCCGCGTGGTCAAATTATTTCATTACGGTACGAATGAGTTGGCCCAGGGAACTACTCCTTACTAGTAATCGGTGTTAGGTTAGTGATACCGTTACTGCGATTGGTTCTGTGAGAGTTTAGTGGCTCTTAGAGCATTGCTTTCGTTTCAACTTATCTATACTAATATTATAAACCTGAAGAGTTTGTTTGTTTGTTTGAATGCGCTAATCTCAGGAACTACTCGTCCGAATTGAAAAATTCTTTTAGTGTTAGATAGCTCATTTATCGAGGAAGGCTATTGGCTATATAACATCACGCTATGACCCACGGGGGCGGCGTAGTAATCATAAATGCGGTTGAAACAGCGGGCACATCTAGTCTTAAATATTTCTCCTTTTTCCATCCAGTTCAAAACCAACGTCAGGCTTCCGTAGCCTGGTATAGGTATATACTTAACTAGGTCCCATATGGCAATAGCTTATAATATTATATTCTCTCGGATAATCTTGCTGGTCAACACGAGATTCATACCCGTGCAATCGAAGCTATTAAAAGTTTATTAGATACACTTATTACCAGGAGAGCCTTTGCTTTGTTGAGTTTGTCATTTTGGTAAAACCACCAACTAAATTTACTATGGTACTTGACTAGATGGACTTTCAAATCTAGTAAAAGGATATACGATACACATTGTTATGTAACTGTATTTAAGAGCAAGTGAGTTAGGGAGGTAGCCACATATGCATACTTCCCCAATACAAAAAAAAAATGTTTACTACAGCCACAAATAATAGGTATAGTAATAAAGTATGTAAACCAGAAATATCTGCAAAATAATTGGGATCGCATCTGCAGTGAATCGATTTCCGCACCAGTTATGAATATTAAGTGGACAAGTTTAATTAAAATTCGTTATTTATTATTTATTGGATAAAAATATGGGTCGAAATGCAAGTGCAAGTTGAAATCCGTAGTTTCTGTCCACATCCGGGAAACTGGACCATATTCTGTCTTACCTTGGTGAGCTTTATGGGCTTAGACTCTATTTAGGTAAATATACGAGACTAGTGAGCCGTACGGTATTAGGGCCCACACTTATGTATGGAAGTGAAAGTTAGGTATGGCAAAAGAAGCATGAGAGCAGAATAAATGCTGTAGAAATGAGAGCGTTGAGAAGCATATGTGGTGTGACTCTGAAAGATAGAATAAGGAATAGTGTGATTAGAGAGAGATGCGGCATGAAAGTGGATATGGTTACAAGAATAGAAAAGGGTATGTTAAGCTGGTTTGGACATGTAGAAAGAATGGACGAGGAAAGGCTGACTAAGAAAGTTTATAAGGCTAGTGTGAATGGAACAGTCGCAAGAGGAAAACCTAGGCAAACGTTTCTCGATCAGATCGGAGGCGTTCTGGACAAAGGCCAGGTTAAGAGCTCCTTGAACCGACGGGCGTGTATGAGGAATGTGATGAAAGTGAATGAAGCCAGAGAAGTGTGTCAGGATCGTAGCTAATGGAAATCCGTAGTCTCTGCCTACTCCTCTGGGAAACAGGCGTGAATCTATGTATGTATGTATGTACGGTATGTCTATTTGCTGAGTGTGTACAAAGTCTTTGTTAACAGTTTAGATAGATTCACGCCTGTATATGCCTGAAAGGGTATAACGAGCACATTTATTTTGGCACTTATATTTATATGTCCCACGTAAAGAGTGTTAGTCTAAAACAGAGGCTCTCAGACTTTTTTCTCATAGACTACTTTAAAAATTGAGCTGGTTCCGGTGGACCCCCTGCAGCTACATTTCTACCATATTCCTTGGCATTCGTATTTATATTGGTGAAGAATTAAACAAGTTCATGCAATTAAAAAGTTAAACCAAATCTCTCCTTTTTTTTAAATTCTCGGGACTGAACGTACTACGGTAGGCGGGCTGACCTTTTTTTGGTAGCTTCGAGACCACTGCTGGTACTAAATAGAATAATTATTGAATATGCAAGATTTCACAATTAACAGTCACTGAGTTTCTTAAAATATTATCTGGATAGGTGAAGTCAAGCCAACATTTTAGTTCTTCACTATCGAAAGCAAATAAATTTTCGTTGACCCCCGCTTACAAATTGTGAACCCCCATTTTTTGTCACGCCAATGTAGACCCCGTCGAGTCTCCCATGGACCCCGGGGGTCCACTTGGTCCACTTTGGGAACTAAGGGTCTTAAAGCCCATACATTTCTGCTACTGAGTAGGTAAAGTAATGTTTTAGTGTTTAACTGTTATTTCAACTTCATGATTGTTGGTGTCATAGTATAAGTATGCGTTATATTTCATGGTAATTGTCAGGTATCGGTTTTGAATCCTGGATCGGATAATATATTCTCTGTAAAGGCACGGAGTATGGAATTAAGCTATAATATTATCACGATAATAACCTTTTATTACGTCGTACTTAAAACATAGCTACTAGAAAAAGAAATCTCAACTTAGATATGGTTTTCTGCCTGACCCATCATGCAGACATAAGTCTTTGCATACATATATATACATTCCATATTTATTCCTTTTTTGGCACGAAATCATGATGAAAGAACAGCATAAAGTCGTCTGTTGTACGTACACGTTCGGGTGTAAGTCAAAAACTAGATATTTTAGAGAGAAACAACAGAATGGTTTCAGTAAATCCGTGTTGAAACCAAAGGAATCGATTCTCGATGCCATATCCTAGACAGGCATAAATCGGCGTTCGGCTCTGTTAGTTTTTGGGGTTCCGTGAAACTATAGATAAATACGATCAGATATGAGGAGATGGCTAGAAAGGCAACAACATGCTCTGGTACAAAAGGATACTGGTTGATTCAGAGCAGAGAAACACGAGCAATAAAAGAAGAAAGCTTGGTTTTTAACTTCGTTTATATCTGCTATTTTCTAAGTTAAGGTATGTCTTCTTTTTTAAGTTCGGTCCCTATGTTGTTGGAGACTCTACAATTATTCTTGCTAATGGAATATTTCTCTATACAATGGAATAGATGGCGCTTAGCAATATCTTAGTTTGTTTTAAACGCCTGTTCTATTATTTATAATTGCTTTTTTTTGCGGGGGACTTCACAAACGTTTGAATAACTGATACAAAGAATATGTCAAACAACATTTTATGGATCACGTAAATATTTGGTCCATGAGAGGTTCGAACTCACTCCAATTAAATCACTACACACCCGTATATTTTTCTTTTCTGGCATTCTTTCCATTCCATTATTCTTTTCTTATCCGACCCCACAACATATTTTTTTTTATAATAACGTGCCAAAACATATTTTATAAATATTTCATTGAGCTATCCTATGCTAGGAGGTTCTAGTATAGCATTCAATGTAATATCTCCAAGACAAAATCTGGATCAAACGAAACGACACGGACATAAACCAAAGCCTCTACCAGCACTTTTATAAAGCTAGACAAAGACATAGAGAGGAATCAATACTCACAGTCAAAGCAAAGACAAGAAAATAAACAGTCCCTAAAAATATTCTTTGGAAATATTATTGTCACAAGGTATAAAATAAGACCCAGCAGGCATGGTACCGTTCTCTCTTGGCGTGTGATTATATTCAAAGGCTATGGGCGAGCCTCGCATATTTCATTTCGGTCGGCCGTCGATAGCTCACATGATATACGACGAGGTACGAACCGAGCTGTGTTTAAGATATTCTTATATTCAGAGTTACCTTTTAAATAGTTTGGCTGTGAGTTATGGAAGCTTTGTTCTTTGTGTTTGAAGTATGAGAAGTTTATTTAGTTTTATGGGTAAATAAATAGACTTTTATGATGCAGGCTAATGCTGGAAGGGGTTTGATTATGTCATTGGTTAATCTTAATTTTATGCACCGTTGCAGAATTAGGAAAGTGTAATAAATATATTATCCTTGATAACTATTATTAAACAGTAACAATTTTGTATTTAATCGACTTAAAAAAAGGAGATTTTCAAACCGACTGAATATTTTTGTATGTTCGTTACTATGTAGTTTATTACGTTAATAATGAATTGATTCTAATTATTCTTTTATATCTGTGTAGTTTTTATGTACTGGACGTATTTTGCTGCAGTTTTACGAATTTTAGTTAGTTAGTTGGTTTAGTGCGATAGCTCAGTGGAGAGACCAACAGACTGCAATGCAGAGGGTCTCGTGTTTGAACCCACGTCGCGCACCTCTGACATTCGGCAGTTATATGACTTTTCGAAATTATGTGCGTATTGATTGACAATTATCGCCTGCTCCGTGCCTCGGAGAGCACGTTAAGCCGTCGGTCCGGGCTGCCATGAACATCTATGGCAGTCGTTATTGGGAAGTCAGTGCCCTCTAATATCCTGATACTAGTCTAGCCTTAGGGTATCGTTGAGCAGCGATAGCTCAGTGGGGAGACCAATAGACTGCAATGCAGAGGGTCTCGGGTTCGAACCCATGTCGCGCACCTCTGAGTTTCGGAAGTTATATGACTTTTCGAAATTATGTGCGTATTGATTGACAATTATCGCCTGCTCAGTGCCTCGGAGAGCACGTTAAGCCGTCGGTCCCGGCTGCCATGAACATCTATGGCAGTCGTTATTGGGAAGTCAGTGCCCTCTAATATCCTGATACTAGTCTAGCCTTAGGGTATCGTTGAGCAGCGATAGCTCAGTGGGGAGACCAATAGACTGCAATGCAGAGGGTCTCGGGTTCGAACCCATGTCGCGCACCTCTGAGTTTCGGAAGTTATATGACTTTTCGAAATGATGTGCGTATTGATTGACAATTATCGCCTGCTCAGTGCCTCGGAGAGCACGTTAAGCCGTCGGTCCCGGCTGCCATGAACATCTATGGCAGTCGTTATTGGGAAGTCAGTGCCCTCTAATATCCTGATACTAGTCTAGCCTTAGGGTATCGTTAGCCTTCGGGTTGCGAAGGTCAGATGGCAGTGGCTCCGTGTAAAAACTGATATCCAGTCAAATCCGGTTAGACTAGAAAGTGAGTTGGGCATAATAAAGGCTAGGGAAGAAGAAATGGCTTCAACTAGTACATAGTATGATTTATTAGAATATTCCTACCCAAATGGCTTGCAAGGGCCAGATGGCAGATGTTTTGTTGGTAACCGATATTCAGCCGAATCAGAAATATTTCAATAATTATTCGTACGATACCAAAAAGTATTATATTTTCAGGTTGCGCTATCTAGTCTGACCGAGTTAACTTGGTCAGATTAGAAAGCCAAGCCTTAATTTGTTTGGAAATATATACGTAATATGAATACTAATATTACATAGACAGAATGAACATTTTGTGAGTTTCTGTTTATGTATGTTGAGGGTAATCTCTGGAATGACAGCACCTATTTCTTTCACTATATGAAAGGTATATTATTCCATACTTTATATTAAACCCGGGTGAACTCTAGATGCAACGCTAATAATAGAGATGTGACTAATGCCGTTTAAGAATTGCTATTATCCACAGAATCTTGTCAGAATAATCTTCATTAAAATTATATGCTCACTGACAGTATATTAGTGTATTCTGTGTTCGATATAGCTTAACTCTAATACGATATAGGAATTTAGCCAAGAATCCCGTTTACTTAAAACGCTCACGACAGAAAATTCGTCTCAATCTGCTTGATATGCGACTAGATTCGGTCTAATTATGATGGAGTAGTCCTCCTCCTGCTTTCGATTGCAATTGACAGAGAGTTTTCACTTACAGTTTACACTAGCTGCTGCCAGTGCGATAATAAAGAATAGCCATGAAAATCGTATTAAATATTCTTCATAAAAGTGACCTCTACTCAAGCTTTAGAATATACGCTGTGGCAAAGCTCTCCTGAGGCTTAGTTTCAATGCTGCATAACACGTCACAATGACACAAGTCGACTGCGACTAAAGAGAGAAATAGAGAGCATATTATAAAGATGTTGAGTACAGTAGCATCTCCACTCAAAACTGGCTGTGATCTTTAGTAGATCTTTACTTAGTGCAGAAAGTACCTTTGCTGGTAGTATCTTATACAGGGTCCTTAAGTATGTACAATGTTTAAACATTGTACATACTTAAGGACATAATAATATATGGTTAGACGTAACTTATAAAAAAGAAATAAAAATAAAATCTATATAACCTGCAAAGAAAACCGTTATGAAAATTTGTATGAAATATCCATAAAATGTGGACACAACTAACAGCTGTCGAGGCTAATGACCTTTGATAAGTAAAGGACGGGCGGGGGTGCAAATTCGGGAGAGTGCGGGGTACGGTAGCTGGGGGCGGGGGCCGAGGTTTTGTTTAGCTTTGGTATATGCGCAAGAGTCCGCAAATTAAGTTTTTATTGGATATCTAGGTCAAATTTTAAGTACCTATTTTTTTAGATATTCGGTTCCAGAATCGAGTACTGAATACACTCCTCCTTCAATATGTCTAGTTTTATACCAATCAGCCTGTATAAAATCTGTGCTCTACTAAAGATCGTAAGTAATTTTCGTAGTTATTTTTTTAGCTGATTGTATGTTTAGGTATCTGAAAGGTCAGCAATGCAGTAATAACATATTATGTGTTCATGCATACCATCAGGTAGGCCATGAGATTTTTCAACTTAGTAGTATAAAAGATACTTATATTATTGCACGATATATATCGCTAAATATTACACAGTTCAAAATATCCGAAGTAAACTCAACCGCCAGAAATCCGCACACCCCATTTCCAAGCAACAAAACAGTACACAAGGAGTTTATACCTTAGTCCTATAAATTATTCACCAACCAAATTACCCCGGAGTGTGTAAAAAACCTCACCAGAATTTACCTTCAACATAAAACGGAACGGTTAGTTTAAAATTCAAATTTGGCAGCGTCTAACAGGACTGGCGCTCAGTCGATTTAAGTGCAAATACGGCCGAATAAGGGAGTTCTCTCGTACTGGACATTTGCTATGATAATGAGGAGACACCCGCCGCTGGCCGGGTAATTCTATTCATGGGTACAATACTACGAATGCACTGTACAAATAGCGAATTACGCCCTCACTGAATAAAAGAAATGTGTTTTTAGTTTCTTTTACCCTTGCAATCTGCGCTGTTTGATTTGCATAAGTAGGGTCGGGCTCATAGAGGTGGGATATGACGGTAGTTTTACACAAACCCGTAATGACTACATACTCATCGCAACCGCAGGGGAACGAAAGACAAGAATAAGACGTTGTTTCGTATTACTTATGCAATATTTGTGTAACAAGTTTCAAATAAATGCGTTCAATGGTTTAAGCGTTATTGAGCAATAAACATCTTTACAAACATTTACAGTTATAATATTTCTAATTAATTGTAGAATAAAGTATTCATAATCAAATCCAGTAATACTATTGCAAAGAACTAGCTTGATTACGGCAGACATAATTGCTCGAAAAAACGTTTCACACAGAACACGGTGCATTATTTATTTATTTATTTATTAAGAATCACCAACAGTTACTACAATATCACATACACTTACGAAAAACATTTTGAGTCTAACCAATTCTATAAATAATTACAGGTGAATTCAGCATGCATTACATTTTGAACATTACATTAATAATATGACATAAGAAACAAAGATAAATATTAAAAGTAAAGAAATATCAATATAAAAGTTAAGTTTAAAATTAAATTATATCAAAATCCAGTAAATTGCATTAGTATTACAGTCACTTAAATTTGTATGAATTACTATAAATAATAAATTCAATATACATTACATAACAATCAAATTAAAATATAAAATTAATAATGTAAATGTATTGTAAATGTCAGATAAAATTAGGTACTACATTTAAAAAATAAAAATGATTACAATTAGAACTACTAATAAAGTGAGTACCTAATTGAAGTTTGTCAACATTCACACGGAAATGTTATCGTAGATATTTCTTTTAAATTTCATTAATACGTCGTCAAATATGTGTATGTCTACCGCGTTTGTGGCTATGCTATTATATTGCCTCGACAGTCTTGCAATGGGTGACTATTTACCAAGATTCGTACGATGACGAGGAATATTGAAAATATCAAAACAACCTGGCAGCCAAGAAGCCTTTTATTCATCGCATTGTTTTATTTTTCACGCCACGAATTAATTATAAGACGTGAACCTTCTTTTTAAGCTTTTCTATTAACTTTTTTCGTCGCTTCTAAGTTTTCTCAAAAAAACCTCGCGCAGATGACAACCCTGAAAAAATGCAGCCAGATTTTCCTAAAACTTTTTACTGGACACCAGACTAAATTAGCATCTAATTTCTAATACGGTAAGTCTAAAATTGCTTGCTACAGTGAAGAGTTTAGACGCTTATTCGCAATTATTCTTTGCGTGAGAACTGTTGAATTTTTTGTCAGTTCTGTACAAAACATATGTATTTAGAATTTTAACGTTAGCGCTTTGTGACGTATATGTATCTAACCAACATATATTTTTTACTTTACTTATGATGGTTTTCTCACAGTGCCTTTAATTTATCGTTAAAGCGAACTATCTATACTTATGTAGGTATATAAAAATCTCGTATCACGGTGTTTGTGGTCGCACTCCTCCGAAACAGCTTGATCGATTTTTATGAAATTTTTTATGTATGTATATATATGTTATGTGGTAGGTATGAGAATAGGTCGTAAAGTATACTTCATACCACTAAGAAATAATGCCAATGAATGAAATGAAAAGAAATGATGAAATGGCGCTCACTGGTCGGTAAACGATTGGCGAGGTTAAGTAACGTTGGGTGCGGTCAGTCTATAGATGGTTGACTGCTTAGTGGTATTTCATCTGAGCGTCTCCGTCCTTCGAAAGGCACGTAAAAAGTTGGTCTCGGTTGTTGTCAAATTGACAGCAGTCGTTAAGCCATATCAGAGGCCTACGGGCGGCTTGAAAAACTCTTGACAAAAGGTTGGCCACTAATGACACGAAAAAGAAAAAAAAAGGGAACTAAGAAATAATTTATATGGCAGAACAACGTTTGCCGAGTCGGCTAATAGTAATTCATTATAAATCAACTAACTTCAAATAGATAGGGGGCATGCAGTCAAATTGAAACCATTTTGCTTCGAGTGTAAGGCATGCTGTCACCCCACATGACTATCACTGCTAAATTATTCAATTAAACATATACATTCGTCCAATTAGGATTCTTGTACCATAGGGGACTTTACAAACATTAAAACAATTATTATTATTATTTTTTAATAAGTTCTTTTGTTTAGGTCTACCAGGTATTGTTACAGTAATACATGCATAATTTACAAAAATAAAATCCTTAATACTAACTGCACAATCATTACAGGTGTGTTTACCTGTAACTACTTACACTTGCTAATTAGAGCATGTTAGATTCACCCAATTAAAGTTTAAATTTACAGAATTACAAATACCTTACATAAATAATTTTATTGGAAAACAGAGAGAAAAAGAAATCGACAATTAAATAAAACGCTTAAACAAAACAAAATGCTTAACAAAATGCTTCCTCAGGCTGGGACTCCACCAAAGCAGAAATGTGTGCGGTGTGCTGTGTGCTGTGTGCTGTGCGAGAAGAGATGTATTTCAGTTCGCGGGACTCCACCAAAGCGGAGATGTGTGCGGTGTGCTGTGTGCTGTACGAGAAGAGATGTTTTTCAGCTCGGGTGCGAGGCGTTGAGTGCTCAGTACGCATTCTGACACGAAGGGTAGACGATGACAGGTTGCTGGCGGGCGAGAGGGGGAGGGTGACATCGCTCACTGCACGCCGCTCACATCTCTCGTCTCCACTGCGCGTCGTCCGCGCACAGCTCACATCTCCACTTCCACCGCGCCATACAAATATTACACATCTCCGCACAGCGATCTCTACTGAAGCTGAGCGGAGAGGAGATGTGTCAATAACATAATTCTATTGGTTGTTTAAAAAACATCTCCTCTCCGCTCGTCTCGTCTCCGCTTTGGTGGAGTCCCGGCCTAAATGCTTGCATTAGAACGGACACAAAGACCACCCAAACTCGAGCAGAACAACTATTTCAGATAATTTTGTTGTTTCGTGAGGAGATCGAAACTATACTAAGCGACGCAGTAACAATAGCTAGGTGACCATTTAATAAATTAATTAAATTATTTTACTGGAACTTTAATTAGATAATGGCGCGGTGATACGTCATTATCTAATTAAGGTTCCAGTAAAATAATTTTTAATATAATTTATATCAGCACAATTTCGTTCTGTTTACTTTTCCATCCTTTCGATATAACTAAAGAAATACTAAAACACCAGGTGAAGGTTATTTCCTTAACCGTAAAAAAAGTCATAACGCCGTCCATTTTCGCCAACAAAGCATATTTTACGGTACTTTTAACCGCCCATAACTCAGCCGGCAAGGATCTAATCGTAAAACTATAACTCGGCATTAAAATTGATGGCTAACCCGTCATCTGGCCCATGCAAATCAATTAAACTTAAACCAACTTAATTATAGAACACAAAAGGGCCTTCATCTTTGTGTTTGAATTCTCTTTCACTGAATCACATAACTTTTGCCATTTGCCGAATTTCATCTGTTGACATTGTTCTAATATCTGATGGAATATGATTTATCCTGTTATAGGAATACACTTTTTGGTGTATTTCAATAGTATAATATTGTGTTATATGTACTGATCGTGGTCCAGCGGCACAATGGCGGCCAGATACAATAGTTTGCAACTATGTCTGGTATTCCAATAATTCACAGCAGGGATGTTGCAGATGCAGATTTTTTGACATCCGCGGATACGAATATTTAAAGGCTCACATCCGCGAATGCGGATGTCCAAATCGATGCGGAAGCACCGCAATTGCGGATACTGATGTTGATGAAAATTGAGCATCTTATTGGCTCATATCATGATGTTATATAGCCTTTGTTGTTCTTTATAAAGTAGCTTTCTAACAGTGAAATAATTTTCAGTCAGGCAAATATTTATTTGAGTTTATAAAAAGTATCTAATATAACCTCTGCAGGTTCAAACCTGTTTTGCAAATGTACATAAAAGCAATATCATTTTCTAATGTTTCTTGATTTTCATCTTCAGTTGAAGAATCATCGCGCCAGTCATTGGCACACCCATTTTATTTCTTGTCGCATTCAGCGCTATATCTGGATCCGCATTGATTATTGCGGATGTGGATGCAGATGTCCAATTCGATGCGAAAGCTCCGCATTTACGGATTCGGATGCGAATATTCGCAACATCCCTAACTCACAGGTAAAAACATAAATACCTACTTAGTATTTTCGTTTATATCCCGAAAAGATAGGCAGAATTGTATTACATTCTCATTTCGCCAGCTAAGGTCTTAGGTCCTACATAATAGGGACCTATTCCTGTTTATCACAACGCCAGAGTCAATGCTTCTACTGAAAAATTCTTGACAGAAAATCTCAATAATATCCCCGACCGCACGACAGTCGCATAGTCGTTTGAGCTTAAAGTATTATGAAGATTTCCTCTCTGTGATTTCTAAGTCTAATAAATTTACTTGTGATACGTTTGATTGCCGGAGAAGTCGATGAATGTGATGAGAGATGAAAGAGGTTGTAGCGTATTTGCAATGTCTTTACGGAATGTCATTTACTACAATTTCTTTTATTTTTCTTCGCTTTATACATGTTTATTAGTTTAAGATATGCTAATATAAATTTTCTTTCATGTGGTAAGTTTTTAGATACAACAGTGATGGGAACTAAGCATATGGTCCGTCTAAAGGTAAGCTGGTACCGAAACTTATGATTACAAATAATAGGGTACTCGCACATCCTAACTAATATTATGAATGCAAATGTGAGTTTGTTTGTTATGCTTTAACTACTCGACGATAATCATGAAAATTCGCATACACTTTGCCAGGGAACAGAGAAGGACATAGTACTTTTCATCCAGGCAAAAGTACTGTTACTAACCTAAACTATATTTACGCAAGTGAAGCCGCGGGCAATATCTAGTTGTCTATAAATATGGTATCAAAGGATAATAAGAATAGAAGACATTGGTATATGAGGCTTTGGAATTCTCAATCACCAGGTCCGGTAACAGTATTACTACTTGTGCGCCGGTTTTTTCTAAGAGATAAGTACTGTTCGGAGTACTTTACTATCACTGTGAAGGACTTTACGTTTTAATAGGTACATAC
Source organism: Catocala sponsa (assembly GCA_963564715.1). Lineage (NCBI taxonomy): Eukaryota > Metazoa > Arthropoda > Insecta > Lepidoptera > Erebidae > Catocala > Catocala sponsa. The sequence continues at coordinate 24,618,632 of OY751340.1, read as the reverse complement.
CTTTATTAGGGCTGTATACTTGCTTTCCGTCTTATCATATCCAGTATGACCCAACCTTCTTTTTTCCACATTTTGATCACTTAGTTCAGGTTTATGGTTTGCTTGGAAGGATCTAACGAAAAATTTGACGTACGACTCAACTAAAATTCTTTCACCATAAGAAAGCTATATTATCAGTTATCACTGAATAACATATGCATTATTATTTTTTAAATTTACTGTTACTAAAATAATCTAACCTAATCTACATTTACGCGAGCGAAGCTGCAAACAAAATCTAGTCATTAAAAAAAATGCGAATGACTACGGCCAAAAAAGTATCCACCAATCTGCTACAAAAGATTTTCCATCAAAAACCACTAACAGCCTTACAAAAAGCTGAACGAAACTTGCAGCACATTAAGTCTGGCCGTCAAAGCAGTCAATCACTTGGTATCGTGCTACCGTACGGTGGTATCTGCGGTGATTTCAATTACTGAGCCGTCTAGTGTGAAACTCCGGAAGGGAGGAGCACGCGACCAGTTGTATACGGGCGACGTTAACTTGGATGGAAACGCTGTGCTTTTTAGTACGCTGTTTTTGGGTAGTAAGACGTCTAGAGTATACTAGCTTTAGAATTGTATTAGAATAATAATAATTTTTTTTTTCCTCTTTCACACAGAATTAGTTTAAAAAAATCAGATCTTAAACTAAGTGTTACATTATCAAGATGGTGAATCTGTGTGAGAAACTGGTATTTGTACTAGGTAGACCTATATGACAGATTACCAGCCTCTCCTGACTTCAGACAAGTTGGTGGTCGGATAAGAGTAACTTGAATATACAATTAATGTGGTTACTACGTCCTGGACAATGCTATGTATGTAATAAGGAGTTTAGTAAAGTAGAGGATTAGGAGGAGACACTCGGTAGGAAGTAAGACGTAGCGAGTACAATATCATTCGAATTGTTTTCGAATGTGGTAACTACATTATGTAAGTGCGTTACGTCCTTGGCAATGCCATGTATGCAATAAGGAGTTAAGTAAAGAGTAGGACGAGGAGGAGACACTCGGTAGGAAGTAAGACGTAGCGAGTACAATATCATTCGAATTGTTTTCGAATTTGGTAACTACATTATGTAAGTGCGTTACGTCCTTGGCAATGCCATGTATGCAATAAGGAGTTAAGTAAAGAGTAGGACGAGGAGGAGACACTCGGTAGGAAGTAAGACGTAGCGAGTACAATATCATTCGAATTGTTTTCGAATTTGGTAACTACATTATGTAAGTGCGTTACGTCCTTGGCAATGCCATGTATGCAATAAGGAGTTAAGTAAAGAGTAGGACGAGGAGGAGACACTCGGTAGGAAGTAAGACGTAGAGAGTATAATAGCGTGTCCCTATGTTTGTGTTTACTGTTGTGCCAAGCATGTAGCGAAGCACGCGGCGGCTATCGCTGCGTCGTATGCGGCGGGCATCTCTGCGGCGCATTTATTATATTATATAGTTCACATTTTAACATAGAATTTACTTCTAAAAAATGACGATTATATCGTATTCCACTACAATGACTTACATTTTCGTTGTGGGATTTCCAAATAATACTGGCAGAAGGTTCCGCCGCGGGCATCGCTTCATCGATAATTGCCGCCGCGTGCGACGCTGCGAGCGGCACTGCGATAAACGCCGCGTGCGACGTGGCGTTGCCATCCGCAGGCTCCGCCACAAAAACCGCTCCATTTCAAACAAACGCGCGTAAAATCGCTTCTCCGTAAACGCACTCATACAACGCCATGTTTGTTTGAATTCAGTGCGGGCCGCGCCGGCGCACGCGGTGCGCGACTCCCCGCGTCTCCATAAATGAGCCTAAGTGGTCGCCACGACACCGCACCGAGTATTGTGGTTTTGATCTAAAGCTCTCATTACATTAACGCGGAACATTTACATAATATTCATATTGCTATCGATAATGGTGAAAGGACACCCAAGGAACTAACATATTTTGGAACTTCAAGAATGCAGAACTTTCTATCCTATTCGTATTCAACGAACTGCAATATTGTTAGTGAGCAATACACTTATACTAAAGTGTCTCTCAATTTCTTGGCCCATTAGGTTTACAACTTAGAAATATTTAGAAAGCCTTAGCATAAAGGATTTTAGATAGTTTCTTTGTCAAGTATAAGATAACTAGATGTGCCCGCGGTTTCATCCGCGTTTATGAGTGCTGCGCCGCACCCGTGGGTCGTAGCGTGATGTTATATAGCCTATAGCCTTCCTCGAAAAATGAACTATCCCACACAAAAATAATTTTTCAATTCGGACTAGTAGTTCCTGAGATTAGCGCGTTCAAACAAACAAACTCTTCAGCTTTATAATATTAGTATAGATGCCATCAAAAACATAGTTAGCTAATCTAACAACATCTTATAGTGACCATATCAATATTAAAATATTTTATGTTTTAAATAAATAGATTTAAGTTCAGTTTAAATATAAATAGCGGTATCTTGTGTTATCGAGCTACAAGTACGTGGAAAATAAACTTGCTAAATTGATACACTGATGGCTTGGCTAACATTACATATTTTTGTAAACTTTACGGAGTAATCTGAGACATGGAGGTTTCCTAGCAATATTTTTATCATTAAAGCGAGAGATAATTAATTATGTAAAACGCACATAACGTCTTGGTAAAGTCAGTGGTATTATTTTTAACATTTGGAAATATTCCTGATGTATACCCACCCCCTTGCCACAAAGGAAGGCGAGAGGGTTATGTCGGGTCTCCCGAGACCTCGGGCCTACCGACTAAAACTACGACTATGTGCCAGCTCGCTACTTTGAATGGTGGGTGGGTCGCTGGAACTAAAACTAAAGTCGAACTCGAGACTATTTACAAACATGTCGGCCTCGATGGCGTAGTGGTTAGTGTAACCCACTGCCACGCCTGAGGTCGCGGGTTAGATTCCCGCACAAGTCAAACATTGTGTGAATGAACATGGATGTTTGTGTTGGTCTGGGTGTTTCTATGTATAATATGTATGTATTTACAAAAATAAAAAAGAAGTATATAATTATGTATGTTTATCCATTGTCTAGCACCCATAGTACAAGCTCTGCTTAGTTTGAGCTAGATGGTGTTGTGTGTATGTGATAAAATATTATTTGTTTCTCTTTCACGAGTATGTTCCTAATACATTAGGAAAATACCCGGCTCTTTGGGAGGCTTACACGGAGACATGGGTCCAACGTGAAGAGGTCCTTCGAGAGTTTTAATCAAAGGTGGGATGGAACACCTACAGCGGCACTAGCCACAGCAGGCGTAGGACTATTGCTACGTATAGATTCTAATATATGGGCTATGTGTATGGGTGTTTGATGAACTGGTATATTGGTAAATATGGATGATAAAACGGCGTCTGTCCTGAATACTCTAATAGCATCAATCGAATGGACAGACGGTGACTCGCCAACTCACTAGATGGGCCCCCTGAATAGCCACTATAGGCATACAAGTCAGCATCAGAGGGCAACACCGGTGCGAGCGGCTAGGGGTGTCGAGCGGTGCAGCGCCGGTTTCACCATCACGGGTCTCGTGAAAACGGAGACCCGGAGTGGGTTTCCCCGTAGTTATGCCCTTGCAAATGACACTTCCACCCCCAAGCATGTAGCTCTAGCGGCCCCTCTCTGACTAGTCGATCAAGGCATACCAGAGTTGAGAGTCCTACGGGCGCTCTTGAAGTTCCACTCCAGCCAACCAGTAACGGAAAGCTGGGGACGAGGCCCTCACCGACTTTCTGAGGTATTCAGGACCGCAGTGTCGCCACTCACATTCAGTTCGCCACAAGCTGCCCTGCGGTTTGTGCGCTTTTATTTAACCTGGTGATACATTTTTTGTTTATATCACAAGGTGAAGGTGGTAGTTTAAAAGCTAGTATACTATGCCCTCCGGTATCGCGTTAGTCTCATGAGGAGATAACGACTGTCCCAGAGGGGTGAAATTATTATTATTGTATTATTCAAACAATGGATACTAGGAACAATTTTTATCTCGTGTGGGGATCGAACCCACAACACTCGGCACTTTGGCAGTGACGAGCCACCCATTTAGACCACTACGCCATCTCTGCAGTCGAACACCAATAAAACGTGACCGTCCCAATTCTAATTCAGTATATTTCCACCATCATCTACTTGCAGTTAACACCGTTTAACTTTTTTACAGCATTTTTGAATTCAGGCGATAATTTCTATTTAATTGTTCCCGACAGGTGGATTGAAAAGTGGTTACAGCCGAAACATGGCTACGTTGGTACGTTTTATGAACTGTGAGGCAAAGTTGGTGCCAATTTGCAACTTGTAAATTAGACTTGATTGCAGGATCATAGAGTAGTAGAGCCTTGCTGATTTCAGCATGAATGGCGTTCAAACAAACAAACTCTTTAGCTTTATGATATTAAGTATAGATTTCTCCAACTTCTACGTGAAACGCGAGCTCATTAACGTCTATCGGACGGAGTTCTAGACTTTCTTGACATACTATAGAGAATTTCTTGACAGAAAAATGCAATGACAATGCCTGGCTCGGGAATTGAACCCAAGACCCGCACAGTAGTTACATTCAACACCGCTGCGCCCCAGAGACAGCCTTTGTTATTATTTTATAATATTGACTTTAATCCTATAAATTTTCTATTGTTTCACAATTTAGAGCGAGCTGAATGAACACCCGTATTATATGGCAGTCATTAATTAATTTCCGTGACAGTTTGACAGTTGAAATAAGTGTTACGTTACGTCAGACACGCACCGATATAACCGGTTTAACTTGTATTAGGCTTGGTGCACACGACCAACTAATCGCATCATTAAGCTAATGCTAGTTACTGAGAGAGGCAAAATAATGGGGAGAAATAACATGTGTCCTATGTGCTATGTGGAAACTATAATAAATATATTATTAAACGATAATAATGATTAAATAACTAATATAAACACATATTTAAATGCATAATACAATATAACATTATACTAAATATTTAATATAAATAAATACATACAATATAAATTTCGAACCCACGACGCGCACCTCTGACTTTCGGAAGTTATATGACTTTTCGAAATTATGTGCGTATTGATTGACAATTATCGCCTGCTCCGTGCCTCGGAGAGCACGTTAAGCCGTCGGTCCCGGCTGCCATGAACATCTATGGCAGTCGTTATTGGGAAGTCAGTGCCCTCTAATATCCTGACACTGGTCTAGTTTTAGAGTATCGTTAGCCTTCGGGTTGCGGAGGTCAGGTGGCAGCCGCTCCGTGTAAAAACTGATATCCAGTTAAATCCGGTTAGACTAGAAAGCCGACCCTAAGTGACTTGGGAATAATAAAGACGAGGGAGAAGAAGATCATGAAATTTCGCATACATGTGGACAGGGGTACAAAATCTATATCTATGATATTTATGGATCACTTCTTGTTGTGTTCCACAACACGCAGAGCACTGGCAGTAGAAAGACGACCATCTAACACCCAACTATGCGTTTTAGTTGGATTTCGCATAAAAATCGTAAGTGTGCAACAGTCCTAGGTCGTTAAACATTTTATAGAGCCACAAATGAAATTCACGAATTCAAAATAAAACGACTTCTAGAATTTATCAACCTCAAGAAGACGGTAATTGAATAAAGGATTTAAATTTGATGTGAATTCTTCTCTACGACTGTCGGGTTCTCATAAACAAAATGACAAGTTCTGAATCGTGTTCTGAATTGGAATTAATAAAATATTAGAGTCGTATTTGTGTTGAAATTAGGCATCTGAAGAAATGACTAAGGCCTGGTTCCAATATAAAAAAAAACAAATCGTTTTATCTATGGACAGTTATTTTTATAAATAACGCTATAAGAAATACAAACGACCCGCCCCGGCCACGCACGGGTAACCGTAACAAATTATACACTTAAACCTTCCTCATGAATAACTCTGACTGTTGGTGAGAACCGCATGAAAATCCGTTCAGTAGTTTTTGAGTTTATTGTGAACAGACAGACAGATATACAGCTGCAACGGGGGACGTGATGTTATAATATATAGTGATGATATGTCAAAAAATTATATGTCGCCTGTGGTATTGCCGGACTAATACGACCTACAAACCTTCAAGAAAAGAGCATACTCCTTTTTAAAAGGCCGGCAACGCACTTGTAACTCCTCTGGTGTTGCGGGTGTCCATGGGCGGCGGTAATCGCTTACCATCAGGCGATCCGTCTGCTCGTTTGCCTCATACCTTATAAAAAAATAAATTACTGTCGGTAGCTAAAACGACTTGTTTCTTGAATATAGGCAACTACGCTATGGACAGTCAAATTTTGTCTTATTTTTAACATAGAATATGTCGCACTCTTAATAAAACAGAGACCCTTCTGAGTATTTTGGCTTAAGCAAGCTTAAACTCTGTTGCAATTACTTAACACAAATAAATTATTAAAACTATAGTCACCCAATTAGAGTTCAAATGTTGCTGTTTTATTAAGAGTGCGATGTGTCAAAAATAAACTTTATGTGGGTAAAACGATTCGTTTCTTAATATAGTTACCGTTTGAATGCTTTTAGCGATAATGTTTTCCATGTAGGTGTAAACTATAGAATGAACGATCTACCCTGGTGATTTCAAGCGATATGACTTGTCCTTTTTCCAATGAGGTTTAAAGAGTGGTTACCTACTATTACGGTAGACACTGGCTTGACGTACCACCGTCATTGGCTTGACGTACCACCGTCATTGGCTTGACTGCCACCTTTTCTTTTATACAACTAGCGTGGCAAGCAAGCTAAGCTAAGCTACGGTGACCACTTAACATCATCGTAAGTGGTCACCGTAGCCTATAGACGCCTGCAACACCAGAGGCATCACTTGCGCGTTGCCGACCCTTTAGGAAAGGTAGTGGGAAGGAGAAGGAGCGGGAAAGGGGAAAAGGGTGATTGGGCCTCTGGCACTCTAAAGCTGAAAACAACGTTATGACTGATTGTATTTCTTGCTTAAATTGTCAAGTCTTAGAATGCCAGTAATTATTAAAACTCTATTGTATCTGGCCGCCGATGTACCGTTACGACGACGAAATAGCTAAAATATACAAACAAAAATACACCTTCGCCGTCCATTCTACGGTAAAAGCGCAAAGGTATGTGATGTATACACCACAAAACAATATGTTCGAAGCTGATCCTCGAACGACGCAGATATGGCATGTAAAGCCTCGCCCGTACGTCGTGAGCCTCATTGAATTTCATAAGCCCAGCACTCAAAACTATGTAAAGCCTTAACGTACATATAGAGTGTCGGCGGATTTGTTTGTTTATCTAGTGAGAATTGAGTATCTCAGATTTTACAATCTATACTAATAATATACGGAGAAAAAGTTTTTGAAGTGAAAACTTCTTTAGGCGCGTTGCGCACTTCTTGGTTGAACAAAAATCATGGAACTCGCTTCATCGTCACGCTTCCACGCTTTATTATTTTTTTTAGAATACTAACAATATCTCAGAAATGGTGAATCCTACGCAAAAAAATACGAAATTTTGACCCCCTTAATAACCTGTAAGAGAGTATCAGGGACTAGGCTCCGACCCGCCCTATTTTTTTTTTGTTTGTAATGAAGTGTTTATGATCAAGGATTAAAGTTTTCACTTCTATCGGCGGTCCCCAACGACTGCCCCTAATTTTTTGAAGTGATATTTTCTTTAGGCGCGTTGAGCACTTCGTGGGTGAACAAAAATCATAGAACTCACGTCATCGTCACGCTTCGTCATCGACACGCTTCCATGCTTTCCATTTTTGAATTATTTTAGAATATTAACAATATCTCAGAAATGGTGCGTCCTACGCAAAAAATAACGAACTTTTGACCCCTTCAATAATCGCTAAGAGAGTATCAAGAATCCGACCAGCGACTTTTTTTTTTGTTTATTAAGAAGTGTTTATGATCAAGGGTTTTCACTTTTATTGGCACTCCCCAAAGACTGCCCCAATTTTTTATTATAAATATAAATGTCTGTAGAAGTGCCCTTCGGTTTTGCTGTGCAAATTGATGTCCCGGGTTCAATTCTATCCGAAGTTAACACACAAAGGCCAACATTTCGATTCCCGTTAATAACAGGCTAGACAAATGACGCGTTGTTTTTGTGGTCAGCTAACCACTGCAAAAGCGAAAGCATAATTGTGTAATCTAAAATAATTCTTCCAGCTATAAATGTCCATTGTATACTTTCGGCCTCGATGACGTAGTGGTTAGTGTAACCGACTGCCACGCCTGAGGTCACTGGTTCGATTCCCGCACAAGTCAAATATTTGTGTGCATGAACATGGATGTTTGTCTTGGTCTGGGTGTTTCTATGTATAATATGTATGTATTTACAAAAAAAAAAGTATATCATATATAAAAATGTGTATTGTCTAGTACCCATAGTACAAGCTCTGCTTAGTTTGGGCTAGATGGTGTTGTGTGTATGTGATAGAATATTATTATTATTAATTTGCTTTATTTCTTTATGTCCTCAACGATTCAAGGAGGATCTAGTTGGAGTTGTCTTTTTTAATTTAAATAAATTAGGGCCAGAAATTCAATTTCATCAGATGTTCTCTAACCACAACAGAGACATTCTATGGAAAGGTAAGGCTACGAGTAACCTAAACCAACGTAGTACTTTAAATTAAATCAAGCAAGAGATACCTCTCTTGCTCATGTAATGATTGTAATCAAAAACAACTCAATCGATTTTAAAAATTCTTTCACTGTTAGAAAGCTATATTATCACCGAGTAACATAGGCTGTATTTTATTTAAACATGTTGTATTGGCTACCATAATCTAACACCTTAGTTCCCAAAGTGGTCCAGGTGGACCCCCAGAGGTCCACGGGAGACTTGACAGGGGTCTACTTTGGAGTGACATAAAAATGAGGATTCACAATTCGTAAGCAGGGGTCCACGAAAATGTATTTGCTTTCGATAGTGAAGAACTAAAATGTAGGCTTGACTTCACCTATCAATGTAGGTAGATAATATTTTAAGAAGCTCAGCGAACTTGCATATTCCATATTCAGTACCAGTGGTCTCGAACCAACCGACATTTCAGTAGAGAATTACTAAAAAAAACGAGAATTTCAAAGCTGCAGGGGATCCTTTTACCGGAACCAGCAAAATTTTGAAAGTCGTCTATGAGAAAAAGTGGTCTATGAGAAAGTCTGGGAAGCTCTGATCTAACTTAACCTACTTTTAGGCGACCGAACCCGAGAGCAAAAGCTAGTTTGTAGCTAGCTATATTTCGGTTTCATTAACTGAACTTGGCTTGAAGAAATAATTATAATGTTATAACAAGTAGCAACGTCGTAGATATAATATAAAACTGAGATCCCATCATAGTCTGCACGCGTACAATAATTATTGAGCCGACCCTAACAAAAACTGCTATACCAAATTATACTGTAGCACAGGGTTGCATTCAAGCTGTTGGAATAACTAAAATTATTTTATATTGCGTTTTGGCTACTGCCACATACAGATTTCGTCTTATAATGCCTTAGGTTACTACACGCTGATGGGTTACTGGAACACATTGACTTTATAGAGTTATCCTAAAGTGTCTAGGCGTGTACACACACACTCGGCGCAGTCTTAATCACTACACGTAGTGATCAAGACTGCGCCGAGCGTAAGACATATAATGACAGAGCTCGTGCGGTGCATATTCAAACCGGCGCGCGGCCGCCATAGTAAAATTGTATGAAGGATTTGAAGTGCTTTTTTGATACATATGTATCTTTATTGTCAACCAGTAACTTAAATATATGGGACGGACAAATTGTAACATAGCTGTAAAATAGGATAGATTTCTACTGTTATAATCTAAAAATCACGTAATACGAGCTTACGTTTTAGCATTTTTCGTGTAAATTTACGTGATTTTGTAGGCGAAAATATTAATTTTATTTTAAGATTTTTACACGTTATTTATTGTAAACACATTCATTGTTATGGTAAATGTATGTTTTATATTTGTATTAAACAAAAAGTGTTGATTTTATTTATTTAACTGTGACCGCCTGTTTTGGCACATTTCGCTCGGCGCAGTCTTAATAGATATAAATCGTTTAGAATTCTTTGCGATTTTGAAAGTCGTGTTTTTATTATTGTGACACGAGCTAATTATATAATTAAGAAAATTTACATTTTCAGGCACATATTCTTTCTTTTCAAAATCGTTGATATACATTTAAAACATTTTGCTCATCATTAACATTTGAACCAAATAATCAACGTGTCTTCTTCAACTCTCATTTAAAGGGCCGTATTAATCATAAGGGCCGCACCCTAACTCCGTTCCTGTGCTAAGATTAATTACGCCTGGACGTTTTGGGATTAAACACTTGAGAAACTCTATTGGCTTTAAATTTACGGTCTAATTAGGTTTCATTTAACTTTCTTAAGTATAATTTCGCCGCCTCAGTCTCAGAGTTTCGTGTCGAATATTTTTGAGACGAGTTGTTTCAGCGTTTAAATATTATGTAGAGGTTTATGTATTTAAGTATAGTAGTTAAAAAAGCTTATTTAGATGTCCTAAAAGTTCACATTTTATTCTACGGTAATTATGATCATCTACTTGAGGAAAACTCAGAGTGGCATATTGAATGCCATTAAAAAAAAATTAGGGCAGTCTTTAGGGACTGACGATACAAGTGAAAACTTTAACCCTTAATCATAAAAACTTCTTTTTAAACAAAAAAAATATGGACCGAGTCGGATTCCTGATACTCTCTTAGCGGTTATTAAGAGGGTCAAAATTTCGTTATTTTTTTGCGTCGAATGCACCATTTCTGAGATATTGTTAATATTCTAAAATAATTCAAAAATGGAAAGCGTGGAAGCGTGACGATGACGAAGCGTGACGATGACGAAGCGTGACGATGACGCGAGTTCTTTAATTTTTGTTAACCTAAGAAGTGCTCAACGCGCCTAAGGGAGTTTTCACTTCAAATGTAATGTCATATTTCGAAGTCAAAAATCATTTAGGTTTTTTATATAGGTCACAAAGAAACGCTTATAAACGATAAAGGTTATCGGTTTGTGAGTTTACCTAATATACTCAATACATACATGTATGTTAGTTGCTAGATTCGGGCAAAAGGTTGAGCCTATGAGAAGCTAACTGATAGAACCTTACCGCTACTCTTTTAAAACAAGATAGTCGTGCAATAGCATTAAACGAAAAAAGAAATAATAGTCGAGCAAAGTATAATAATTGGGTTTTACCTGCTATGTTATTTTCAGTAGAGCCTTATATTATATTGGCTTCCTGTTACGTGGATTCTAAAACACAATATATGTACCTCTGTTTATAATAATAAATTCTTTATTGTAATAAAAAGGTATATACAATTAAAGTGTTAGCCCTGATTCCCAAACTAGCGTGAGCTGTTTAATGGCAATCAGTTCCTTCCCAAAAACAAATCATACAAAATTGTTACATGAACATCTGGAAGAAACATAGCTTAAAACATACTTAAGTTAATTTTGTGTGTGCGTATGAGTGTATGTGTGTGTGTTTACGTGGGTGAAATATTACTTCTTCACAAGCAATAAATTTCCTACATCATCGTAGTCAAAGCTCTTAAGCCATGTTTTAATAATTTTTTTAATTAATTTCATAGTTTGATAGGTGTTTTATTTTGTACACTAAACGGTATTTTGTTTATGTAGATATACTGTTGGGGCTATCTCGTCGTTGACGGTAACCGGTAGTTATTTGTATAGTTGTAGGTATAGTAAATAATTCACAACGCACCACTTTACGTTAAATAGTTTATTTCACTATAAAAACATTCGCCACGCGCTAATGTGTATCATATATCAGTGTTTATAATAATAACTTAGTATTACGTAAAGTGCGACTCAGATACCTAAACTTAGCCGTAGACATATGTTTTTATAGTGAAATAAACTATTTAACGTAAAGTGGTGCGTTGTGAATTATTTACTATACCTACAAGTATACAAATAACTACCGGTTACCGTCAACGACGAGATAGCCCCAACATCTTTTTGGTCCTTCGAGTTTGGGCACGACAGATCACGCTCTGAGACGTCGTGTGTCACTTCTTAGCAGGAAACTTAGCGTTGTATTTCCCATTTACGTTAGCAAATCGGTGTTGTTGGCCTCCCACAAGCGGGTCTCACCAGCAACATTGAGAAGTTGCACATAAGGTAAACGAGGGACGGCAACACTGAGGACAGACAGTGACAAACCAGCAGAGGAAATAACAGTTAGTCAGCGGAGATAACGTCTACTGCGACTAAAACCATATAGTTATAGCACCTGACTGAGCAGAGATAACGTCGACGTTGACGTAACAGTCAACTTCAAAAACCGAGTGAAATTGCGTGAGTATACATCAACGACTCACCTAACTCTACCATCAAGGATGTCGAAAGAAAACTACGTCCAGCTTGTAGAGCTCATAAACAAACAACAAGGCAGCTATGAAAAAATCAAAGCTCTGCAATGTAACTACAAAAAGGATTCTATGAGTAGAAAATCTATAGACTACCTTAATAAGCGCATCGAAGCTTTACAATCTCTCTGGGATGAATTCCGAACAAACCATGAGATCATTAGGAAGTATGAACCTACCAGATAAAATGGTATATGTGACGTTGTTAATAATTATGTAATGAATTTATACCTAGGTTAAGTTCACATTTATTTTCCTGACATTTATATTAGATTGTATTTTTTTTTCTTTTTTTTATTCGTTTATTTGGACATTTTTATCCATTCATAATGGATCATTGTTTCATAATTATCATCATAATGACTAGTAATATTTTTTTTTGAGATAATTCATTTATAATAATCATGTATGCCAGAATCCAAGGATAATGACACGATATATATGAATGATTGTTACTTCTTATCATATTTTTGCATGTCGTTTGCGACAAACGGTGTAGAACAAATAACTCTGTACGACCTTATTGTACCACTGTTTTTCTGCAAATAAATATTTTTCATTCATTCATTCATTCAATAGGGACAACGAATACTTCAAAGAAAATGTTTTTGAGGTAACCAAAAGCATGTTTAACGAAACAATGCAATCTATGTCTCTATTGAGAAACGAATTATTGAAGGAGCCTGGTTTTTCGGGAATATCGAATCCTAAATCGCCCGAAGTCAGTAAAAAACTGTTTGATACAACCGGAGATGAGTCTGACAAACATTTATCGACCTTGTTGCGTAATCAAATGTGCAATTTTAACGCCTTGCAGCGTGCGGTGGCCATAACAAATATCGAGGATATGAAAGAAAAATGGCAACTTCAAGATCAATTAAACATCTTAAAATCCAAATGGGAATCTATCGACGAGATTCACTGGGAGATAAGTTACTTGTTGCAAGGAAACGACGAGGATTACGAAGCGAAATTCGAGCACTGGGAGCAAGTCTACGATAAGCTTAAGGAAGACCTAAGTAGAAAAATATTTGAAACATCTCATTACGAAAAAACTACCCCACGTATTGAATGTACGAGCCAATAACGCTCATACAGCACAAAACGTATTACCCAAGCGAGTATTCTTGCAATATGATCTATGTTGCTGTGCCATTCGAGTAATGAATTAATTAATCATTTTTAATTGATACAGGTTCCGTACTGTTTGTACTGTAACAATTTGTTTGAATACACTCGTTTGTAGCATATGTTTCATTCGCAATAAGGGCTTGATTTTCTTTCTCCTTAAGCCATTGAGGCCCTTGCCACCACAAAGAAAATGTGACTAACTTCGATGCCGGTAGGCCCCTCGTTGCACAATCTGCAGGGTTTTCGCTGCTCTTCACGTAACCCCAGTTTATTGTAGGCACAATGTTTATTATTTGACTTGTTCTGTTTGTTATATAACTTTCGTACTTTGTTTGACTGCCTTGAAGCCATGCTAGGACTACTTTAGAATCGCTCCAGCAGAATATCCTGAGATCGTAATGTGCAAGGATTGTGGCAACCTTTTCTAGTAGTTTTGCTAGTAAAAGTGCAGCGCATAACTCTAACCTTGGTATTGTGGTTTTCTTTTTCAGTGGTGCTACTTTAGTTTTTGCCGCCAATAATGTTGTTATATACGCGCCGCTTGGAGATATAGTTCGGCTATAGATGACGCATGCGTAGGCTCGTTCGCTTGCGTCACAGAAGCCTTGCAATTCTATCGTTGCTTTGTTATCGTTTTTTATCCATCGTGGTAAACTGATATTGTTTATATAATATAATTCTGATTTAATTTTGAGCCATTCCTTCTGTATAGTATCGGGTACACATTCATCCCAGCCAATGGTTTTGCTGTTATCACACCATAGTTTTTGGAAAATTATTGGAAAATTAATTTAGCTTGAATGGTCAGGGGTGCCAGCCAACCAAGCGGATCGTAAATCTTGCTTATTTGTGACAATAGTTTGCGTTTTGTGTATGTGGTATTTTTATTAAGGCACGGCAATTCGATGACGAAATGAAATGAGTCGCTTGCGTCATTCCATGCGATACCAAGAGTTTTGCTGATCTCTTGTTGTTTGAAATTGAAATCAGTAGTAAATTTTTATCTTTCTCTGTCATACCCTTCAGAATACAGGGTTCATTGGTGGCCCATTTTCGTAAAATGAAACCGCCTTTTTTGAGTAGCTCGTAAAGCTGTTTCTGTAATAACTTTGTTGATTCGATTGTATGGTGACCCGTTGTGATGTCATCCATATAAAACTCGTTTAGTAACGCCGTTTTGGCTAGCGGAAATGCGTCGCCTTCGTCTTCGGCCTATTGTTGGAGTGTTCGCATTGCTATGAATGGCGCAACTTTCGTGCCATATGTAAGTGTACAAAGCTGTATTTCCCTGAGGGGTTGTCGCACAGAGTCCCTCCAAATGATTTTTTGAAGACACTGTTGATCTTGATGGATAAGGATTTGACGGTACATTTTCTCAATGTCCGCCACCAGGACGTATTTATAGCTTCGCCATTTGATGATAATAGATAAGATATCCTTTTGGAGATTTGGCCCCTTTTCCATTAAGTCATTTAGGCTGTAGCCGGATTCTCTCTTCATCGATGCGTTAAAAACAGCTCGCAGTTTCGTTGTTGTTGAGCTCTCCCTTAACACACCATGATGGGGTAGATAAGCCTGCACTTGACTCTCATTTTCTGTTACGTGTTTCATGTGTCCTAATTCGATGTATTCTCGAATGAATTGTTTGTACAGCTTAGCAAAATGTTCTTGTTTCGCCATTTTCTTTTCTAACTGCAAATATTGTGCTATGGCTTGAGATTTTGAGCTTCCAAGCTTTTGTACATAATCAGCTTTCATCGGCATTTTTACCACATATCGCCCATTGCTTAGACGCTCTGTTGTTTCTCTGTAATAGGTTTCACAGTACTCGTCTTCTTTTGTCGGCTCACAGGAAGGCGAAATTTCTTCTATTTCCCAAAATTTGCTTATGTTGTCTAACTCTGTAAGAGTAACTAGACAGTTGAATTCCTTTGTAGCACCGCACAGGATCCAACCCAACTTGGTTTGTTGTGCTACGGGGGAGCCATCGCTGGGTTTGAGTATTCCTTCTAGGATTACGTCAGAGTAAATATCTGCTCCCAGCAATAAATCGATTGGTCCAGAGATGTTGAAGTCTGGATCAGCTAGTTTGATATTCTCGAGGTGTGTCCAGTTCTTTGTGTTGATTGTTGAGTTAGGAAGATTATTTACAAGTTTACGCATTACTAATGCTTCAGTTTGGAATTTGTAGTCGGAATATATAGATTTACATTCTAGTTTTATTACCCCTTTGCTTGTGCCCATAATAGTGCCGACGCCAGTAATCGCAGCGTTCATTTTGTTACGCGGTAGGTTTAAGCGTTGCGCAGCATTTTCTGTTATCAAGGTTACTTGAGATCCTTGATCCAGCAACGCCCGAAGGATGACGTAGTCACCTTCTCTGTTCTTGACCTTGAGTTGTAAGGTCGTTAAGAGTATCTCTTGATCACCATTTATATGGTTCGATGTACGTTCAGCCACCGTTGAGGTGGATGGCCTGACTTGTTGCCCCTTCAGATTCTCGGCATGAAGAAGGGAATGATGTTTAAGGTTACACGTGCGACATCTTTTCGTTGAAGTACATTTATTGCCGCCGTGATTAAACAAGCAATTCTTACATAAATTTAATTTGCTTGTTGTTTGGTTGCGCGATGAGACATCCATATTCAAGAATGTAGGGCACAGTCTCAATACGTGCTCGTTTTGACAGAGTGGACATTTTCGTAGCGATGCATGATAGGTTTTTGTCCACTTTTCTACGTCTTTAAAGTTCATTGGCTTGTTATTATTATAATTATTTTTATATTGGTTGTTTGTAGAATAATTTTGTTTCAGCCCGCTTTTTTTGTTCGAGATGTTTCCAACGTCATGAATTTTAATTCTAGGTATTCCATAAACTCGTCTAGGTCTGGAAGTATCCATTGTTTCATAGTTTGAATGTAGTCACCGTAAGTGACGTCATCGAGTTTTGAAGACAGTAGGTGTACGATAAGAGGACCCCACACAGGAATATCAATGTTGATATTCTCCAGAGCATTCAAACACTCTTTCGTAGTATCATGCAGTTCTTTCAGGTTGTTTGAGCTCGGTTTTTCAATAGATTGTTGACTAAGCAATATATCTATGTATGACGTAAACAGCAATCGCTTATTATTATAGCGATGCTGAATTATTTCTAGGCATGAGTCATAGTTTTCAGCACTCACGGGAAGGTGTTTGATAAGCTTTTCTGCTTCACCTCGCAATTTTGACTTCAGAAATTTCATTTTCTGCGTTTTGTTCAACGTTGGATTGTTATGAATTTACGTTTAATTACGATAAATTCACCATTTTACGTTAAATAGTTTATTTCACTATAAAAACATATGTCTACGGCTAAGTTTAGGTATCTGAGTCGCACTTTACGTAATACTAAGTTATTATTATAAACACTGATATATGATACACATTAACGCGTGGCGAATGTTTAAGTACGACTAATTAATTAATTGTTTGGTAAATAGGAATTGTGCTGTATGAGCGTTATTGGCACGTACATGCTCCCGAGGGAGAGGTATCAAGTGCATACTCAGATCACCAAACTGTTTTACAAGTTAAATAGTTTCTTATCAAGATTTCCTCGATAGATGTCTGTCAACGCATCTAAGAGCATCTGTTGGTTTCTCCGCAATACTGAAAGTAGCAAGCTGGCAGTTAACGCTCCCGCGTTAACGTCATTCATTGTTTTCATGATTTGAAACCTGTTGTCCAAGACGGTTGTTCTATCTTGGTCTCCTCTCAGTGTGAGAAGGGTTAAGCCATTGGCTTATTATACTGGCCTTGTGCGGATTGGTAGACTTCACATATCTTCAAGAATATTATGAAGAATTTTCAGAGATGCAGTTTTTCTCACGATGTTTTCCTTCACTGCTATAGCGAGCGATATTTAACTATTTAATACGTACATCATTTCGAAAAGTCAGAGATGCGTGCCATGAGATCGAATTCAAGACTGCGTGGCAGTCCACCGGTCTCTCAGTAGGCTATCGCTTGTTACTGAAGTGAAAACTTCTTTAGCGGCGTTGTGCACTTTTTTTGTGATGGGTAAAAAATGTTAAGCTCGCGTCAGGACACGTGACCTGATCGAAAATTCGTAAGACGGAGGGAGAATTGTCAAACTCGCATCAGGACACGTGACCTGATCGAAAATTCGTAAGATGGAGGGAGAATTGTCATCTTTGTGTACGATAGCGCAATAAATGAATATTGTATTTTACCACATAAATGATAGTACTTTTATACTGATAATTAAAGCAATTCGTGCAAAATTATTCTCTAACCATTCCAAAATATCAAAAATGCACAACGTTAATATTCAAGTTTTCACTTCTGCTGGCACTCCCGGAGTGCAACCCGTTGATTTTTATTTTGTAACAATTTATTTGTTTATAAATATTTTCCTAAACATTCTTCCCGTTCCAATAATTTCACAAACAACAACAAAATTCGTGCACTGCAATCAAAAATTTGAGACAGTTTACAATAAGTTAGTTGGAAAACACACAAAACGCGGGCATTTTAATATGAGGGTGGAACAAAAAATGTATATGAAAATGAAACGATAAATCATAATATTATACACAGGGCTGTATCGGCCGAGTGGGTACGTGACGTGGACGCCGTAAGAACGTTAATTTATTTCAGACTGTACCTACGGTAGCAGGGATATGAAAATTTCCTCCACAGGGACTTGAAGCAGACGGGCGTGTTAAACGCGGTAGTTTGTTACTATGCGCTAAAGAGCAGCGATAGCTCAGTGGGGAGACCAACAGACTGCAATGCAGAGGGTCTCGAGTTCGAACCCACGTCGCGCACCTCTGACTTTCGGAAGTTATATGACTTTTCGAAATTATGTGCGTATTGATTGACAATTATCGCCTGCTCCTTGCCTCGGAGAGCACGTTAAGCCGTCGATCCCGGCTGCCATGAACATCTATGGCAGTCGTTATTGGGAAGTCAGTGTCCTCTAATATCCTGACACTGGTCTAGCTTTAGGGTATCGTTAGCCTTCGGGTTGCGGAGGTCAGATGGCAGTCGCTCTGTATAAAAACTGATATCCAGTCAAATCCGGTTAGACTAGAAAGCCGACCCCGAGTGACTTGGGAATAATAAAAGGCTAGGGAGAAGAAGATGTTAGAATCTTAGCAAGTACACTGGTAAACTACTTAATGCCTAGTCTCTACTTATTCCTTTGAAAACACGTCTGAAATAATGTGTGTGTCATGCATTTGTCTTGCCTCTGTTCATTTATGCAAAGACTTCAGAACAGCCAATACCTCTATAAATTTCAGTAAAAGCATTACTATTACATTTTTATCAATTCATAAACATTTTATTTTATTATTTTAGGAAAACTCACAGCTACAATTCTTATAAGTAAAACCATAGTAGTAAATGGGTCAATTACAAGTTTTCACATATGTATAGTATTATAATAATTTATAACACGTAGACAGTGATGTATTACGTAGAAAGATATTATAAGATACACTACACTATTATTTACCAGTTTTTTTTTATACTACTAAGGTGGCAAATAAGCATACAGCCCACCTGATGGTAAGTGGTCACCGTAGACTATGGACGCCTGCAACACCAGAGACATCACTTGCGCGTTGCTGATCCTTTAGGAAAGGAAGTGGGAAGGAGAAGGAGCGGGAAGGGGAAAAGAGGGTGATTGGGCCTCTGGCACTCTTACTCACCGAACGAAACACAACAGTGGGAATACTGCTATTTCACGTCGATATTCTGTGAGAGGGTAGTACTTCCCCGGTCGAGCCGGCCCATTCATGCTGAAATCAGCGAGGCTCTAATATTACTATTACAGTTAGAAAATATACTTAATACATACACAAAAATTACTATAAATAATATAAACATTTGATTTTATAGGTACTGCCCAGCAGCTGTGAATGGCTGCTGTGCATGTGACATTCGATAATATAATAATATAATATTCTATCACATACACACAACACCATCTAGCTCAAACTAAGCAGAGCTTGTATTAAGTACTAGATAATGGATAAATATATATATATATATGTCGGATATAGAGTGCGTGCGTCAGTAACACCATCGCCTGACATAATGCGGGCGTACAATAGGGTGATCGAGCAAAGTGAAACAATACATGTACACTGATCACTTTTATTGTCTTCACAATAAATTACCACGAATGTCTTGCACGAAACGAATGACACTTCCTAGCGAGGAGGTCCGCACTCGACGACGGTAGAAAGATCCGTCGAATATAGCGTGTGCCTCTCTTATGTAGGCTCTGTCATAGCACGAAGTGATATGCGTGTTGCCGTCATCGCAACAGTGCTGCCATATCTCGACTCTCGCACCGCGTTTCGTAACTGTACTAATGACCGTCTCCGACATATGTATACCTTTTTTTTTGTAAATACTTTCATATTATACATAGAAACACTCAGACCAAGACAAACATCCATGTTCATGCACACAAAATTTGACTTGTGCGGGAATCGAAACAGTGACCTCAGGCGTAGCAGTCGGTTACACTAACCACTACGCCATCGAGGCAATGTCTAGATCGGGAAAGTGTTTTAAGGATTTCTCATGAGAAACGCTGCACGGAGTCTGGCATTGTGCCTGGTAGACGCTAATATGTACGCCTGCTTTTACGCGAAACTTAAAATAATAATTTCCTCCAAATTGCCGAAATAATAATGTCCTCCAGACCGAATTTCGGTCACGGCGGCCAATCTTAACGGAGACTGGCCATCTGCGCAGGAGATATTATAGTGCACAGGCGTCTGCGCACAAGCGCACTCTCTGTTCCCTAACCCTCAAGATCCGATGGGACGGTAGTCCGACATGACCGGAGAGAGATCAGGCGCAGGACCAACGGCTTTACGTGCTTTCCGAGGCACGGGGGTGTCTAACACCGCCAACTTCCTAACTCCAGGCTGCTATTGAGATTTTTTAATATATAAATTCAATAACTTTTTGTTGGCTCGGCCCGGGATTCGAACCCGAGACCTCAGGCACAGCAGTCGCATTTCCTACCGCTGCTATACATACATCTGCTGACCCCTCGACGTTAGAAGCGTGCTGCAATTCAATTTTCAGCAGTTGACCCGCCCGTCTGCCTTGACTACCCCAACTGGGCCGCTTTAATTGGAACACAGTAATTTATCGTCGGATCTCTGTTATCGGATTACCGACCTATCGGAATTGTATTTGGACGGCAAAATTAATTTAACTATGCACATACGGCTGTACTTCGCGGTTAGGCCTGGATTGGCCGCACCACCGACCAAAGCTGGCCAAATCTCCCTGTTACAAGTGAATAAGCATCGTTTAACACTCGTCCGAGTGCAGTGAATGTTGGTGACAAACAGACTCTGGCCAATGTTTGCGGGCCTTGCTAATATTTGTTTATTGGGTGGAAAGCCACACAGGGTAAAGTTTTGGTGTTAAAGGTTGGCTGTTGGCGTTTTAGGTGCCTGAATAAATGTTTTCTTTATTTTCCTACTGATTGCTAGGTTGTTTATTTTTTCACCACTTTGTAGTTTATTTGCTAAAGGACTTCGACTAATGGTGAAATCGCTGTTACCGATCGGTCACGAATGTAATTGGTGTAGTGTCAAAGAGTTAGATCTTAGGTCTATTTTATGTATGTTTCGTTAAGTTTATCTACCCGGTAACGAATGATGAAACTCTCAAATACCTAGAGTAGGCTATGTACGCTATGACATAGTCTATCTGCTTGCTAAGTTTCATAAAATGTAAAAACAGACTATATACAAGACTTTTTGTGTCCAATTTTTTAATTGTAAAATGTTTCCTTTAGATTAAATATAGTTTTAATGTGAATTTAATACAATAAGTAGCCTGTAATGTGTTTTGTAAAGTCTTTATTTATTTATTGAGTAAAAATTTATTATTATTATTTTTTTTTGTTTCTCTTTCACGGGTATATTCCTAATACGTTAGGAAAATACCCGGCCCTTTGGGAGGCTTACACGGGGACATGGGTCCAACGTGAAGAGGCCCTTCGAGAGTTTTAATCAAAGGTGGGATGGAACATCTACAGCGTCACTAGCCGCAGCAGGCGTAGGACTATTGCTACGTATGGATTCTAATATATGGGCTATGGGTATGGGTGTTTGATGGGCTGGTATATTGGTAACTATGGATGATAAAACGGCGTCTGCCCTGAATACTCTAATAGCATCAATCGAATGGACAGACGGTGACTCGCCAACTCACTAGATGGGCCCCCTGAATAGCCACTATAGGCATACAAGCCAGCAGCAGAAGGCAACACCGGTGCGAGCGGCTAGGGGTGTCGAGCGGTGCGGCGCCGGTTTCACCATCACGAGTCTCGATTATTATTATTATTATTATCCTTATCTGGCCAACAATGTATGCGTGATGATTGATTAATAAATATATAAATATCTTTACAAACCTGCACATTTATAGCAGGTTGAATAATACTAGTAAACATTTCATACCTTCCAATTCATTATCACTAGTAAGTGATAATGAATTGGAAGTATCCAGCTTGTTGTTTAATTTCATTTCTTCATTTCTTTGTTTAGCTTTGATACTTGTTTTACATCATTAAGTACTAAAACTTATGTCAAATTATTATTTAATTTTATTCTTAGATTGTTTAACCTTCTATATTGGCTCCGAAGATACACGCAGATAGGGATCAACGTTACACGGTATATTGTTTAATGCTTTTGGAAATATAACTAAGTAAGTGTCAAGTACGGATGTATTTATTTATAACTAGCGGTGATCGAATTTTGACTATTAGGCGAATAGTCAAAATTCGACCAACATTTCTAAGCTTGCTACTTTGTTTTCTGTTTTCTGTTTTTCTCTATTACATATCAATAAGGTATAGGTAACCATAGTTACAAAGAATTGTACGACGTCAGACGAACAATGCCGAAATACTACGAACGCGATTCTATTGCGTGTGTCAAATGCATGATTGTGTGCATGTAGTGTTTTTTCATTAATTTAATATATTTCTAATGCATATGCAAATATTAGGATTCGCCCCTCCTTCTCCATATAAACTTTAACTGTGCCAAATTCATATTCCTCCGACCGCGCAATTTTCGTAAAAAGGGGTACAAAGTTTTTGCTTCACGTATTAATAATAGATTACGAGACTTCGACTACAAAAAGTAGAATGTTAAAATTAATTGAATAGTTGACTTATCCTCTACAATCTGTAACTTGACAGAAGCTATGTAGTGAGTGCATCGGCTAATAATTTGTTATTGAATAGCTGGCCGGCGCCCAACTGGCCGCGTCGAGCTATGACATCACACAATTCACTTACGTGCTTTTTGTGGGTGCTCTATTGTGCCTTTGGAGCCATATAATAAATTATTGTAGTTATTAGAGCTAACGAATGTTATTTTTACTCCTAAAATGGCACTCTCTAATGGTAAGCTGCCAATGCAGCTTGCTGCAACACTATAGGTGTCCCTTGCGTGGCGTTAGAGTTGTGAATAGCGAAAGAACCAAAGATGTCAATAAGCTCATGAGAGTATATTGCAGTAAAGCCCCTTTTAAAAAGCCGGATAACTTACTGCATGATTTCAACACAAGATTGTTTGCCTGCAATGTTCGGCAGATTGTTCGTTCTTTCACAGGTGTGCTGCTTCAGCTTGAGTAATATATCTGATATAAGCGAAGTAATTTTCTGTATATTCACCTACGGTGAGTGGTAAACGTGTTAGCCATTTAACTGTAAAACGATAACTAAACTGTGCTATGAATATAGAATATCAGAATAGATATTGGTCTATGCCGTTATCATATAATTATAACACTCAGATGTCTGCCTTCATTCAGTCTATCCCAGCCTCGGTAATTAGGTCGTTGGTTTACCCAGCTTGTAATATAATTTTGTCTTCTGTTTATGCTAATGTTATTCATTGAAATTAAACTACTATATAGGGATTTTATCGCGTTGTTTATTTGACACTTTATTACAAAATTTAGAAACTGTTACGCTACTATTGCTAATTTTTAAGCTAATTAAATCATTGAAACTATTTATACTATTACTATATTATTATACTATTTATATTTATATTTACACTTTCCCCGAAGTTTCGGTTGCTTTTCAGCAGCCATGGTCACGGGGAGACTAAGATGGTAGTTGTCTCAATGTTCCAGTGTAGTTATTTCAAAGTACATACCCGACCATAATTTAATCATGGGTGTTTCTATTTTCGCAGAATGAGCTCAAAGTATCATGAAGTCTAGCTTATTCTTGGGTTTGACTATTTGAACTTTGACATTATTTTATTGCATTTTAGTTATGAGCTCATCAATAGATGGCACTGGTCTATAAGCCAGCCAGTTAGACGTTATGACGTTTGCACTTGTTCACCCATGCGAAGCCGCGGGCAGTAGTAAGTCTATCTATGCTAATATTGATAAGGGGAAAGATTTTATTTTATTTGTAACTAGCTGACCCGCGCAACTTCGTCTGCTTCACATAAGAGAATTTGCCTAGTTTTTGCAATATTTTTCATTTATGCTCCGCTCCTATTGGTTGTAGCGTGATGTTATATAGCCTATAGCCTTCCTCTATAAATGGGCTATCCAATACTGAAACATTTTTCTAATTTTTACCCGTAGTTCCTTAGATTACCGCGTTCAACCAAACAAACGAAATGTGAGTGAAGTCGGCGCGTGAGCGCCCCCGCCTTTTTATAAATGCAGCGGATGGCCGTTTCGCGCGTTAAACAACAATCAACCGTATAGCCGTACCCATACTGGCGCGGCGAGATTTGGAAGTTTTATTTCATCTATATCTTGTGTGTTTATAAACTGATTCCTATTTTTTTTTATAATATAAATATTAAAGTGTACTTTTTGAATATGGGAGTTTGATAAAGATATATCTATGTAAAATACAATATATTTATGTATTTTAATACACTTTGAAGAAATGCCTAACGATTGAACACGTTATTGTGGCTAATTTATAAAAGATAGATATATACTATCAAGGACTTTTTTGTAGATCTTTTGAAGACCATCATCTTTGTAATACATACTTTTGGTGTATGATCAACGTATGCGAGGATAAGAGCTCGAAAGCGCATTTTCGTCCGACTTGCTTCAAATTTATCGTCACTGCTCAGCTCCTATGTGTCTTAGCGTTATGTTATATATAACCTGCCCAGGAGTATGGACTACAATCGTACCAAGTTTGGTTAAAATCCCTTCAGTAGTTTTTGACCCATGCGTGCACATACAGACAGACAGACAAAAAATTTACTGATTGCATTTTTGTCATCAGTATCGATCACCATTCATCCTCCAATATTAATTTTGAATATATATTCAATGTACAGAATTGACCTCTCTACAGTTTTATTATAAGTATAGATATTTAAACTCAAAAGTAAATTTTATGAATTGTTTCTCCATTACAAAGCTTTATCCAGAAGTGAAATAAACTATGAATATCCCATCACATTAAGAGTCACGGGAGCCGTGCAGTAATCATAAGCGTGGGTAAAGCAGCGGGAGACAGGTATCCTATCCTTCCTAACTAATATTATAAAAGCGAAAATGAGTTTGTTTGTTTGTTTGTTACCTTTTTACGCCTAAAACACTAAACCAATCATCCTGAAATTTTGCATATACGTTGACAGACATACCGAAAAAAATTACTGTTCCCGAGGAAAAAAATTACTGTTCCCGAGGAAAATAATAACAACGTTCTTATTATAATAGATGGCGCCACGTGTATTTCGAATCATGATTGAATTATATTATTACAAGCAGAGTACAACCCGAATTTATTGTCAAATGCTAATGCTACGTGGGCAAAAGCTAGTATAGAATAATTATCAAAAACTAGAGTAATGTAAAACATATTAAGTATCACTAATTAGCAAATTCTAGTCGAAAAATCATTATCATATTTTTTATAGAACTTTTTTTCTCACAACCTTTTTGTTCTATACAAAGCTAACTTTTTAATTTTTCCCCTGTAGCAAAGGAATCTTAAGACCGCCTGTCTTAATTAAATAATTAAAATTTTTGTTCAAGACTAGAGTTTTCAAGAAAATATTGCTTTATTAATAACCGCTCGTAATAAATAACAAAGATTTTTTATAAAATTTTAATTGAGTTATATTTTATGTTGAATGGAATTTTCTTACGAACTTTTACAAGATGGCTAGTGAAATTATTGATTAAAGAAATTAATTAAATATATTATGGTATTGTTTTCAGCACTGAAGGCACAAATTGCATAGACACATGTATCCAACTAGATTCAAAACCATTTAGGTACGTCTTTTTTCATTTAATAAAGGACAACTTCTGCACTAGGAATAACTCCTGTGTTTATCCTGACTTTACAGAAATAATAAATAAGCTGAAGACAGGGCGCTATGGCGCTCTTTAGGGGAGGGCTATGTCCAGCAGTGGACTATTATAGCCTGATGATGATGATTACAGAAATAACGCAAATTTTTGTCCAGTGTGGGAATCGAACCCACAACACTCGGCGCGGTGGTTGAGGCGAGGTGCCCACTTAAACCACAACGCCACCCTTGCAATATAATATAATTATAATAAACTGTTTTGACTAGTGTCACTAAAAAGTCGACGTTCTCTTCTTAATCTTTGAAAAATAAAAAAATATCTTCCAGCTAGGAACAGGCCCAGTAGTGTGACAGTTTATATACAGAGCGGATATTATTATCTTTATATATATATAGCTAGCTTTTGCCCGCGGCTTCGGTCACGTTAATTTAGGATTTGACAATCAATTCGAGTTGTACTTTGCTTGTAATAATATAAATCAATCATGATTCGAAAGACACGTGGCGCCATCATTATCATAAGAATGTTTTTGTTGTTTTCCTCGGGAACAGTAATTTTTTTCGGGATGAAAGGTAGCCTATATCCGTTTCTGTACACCTGACAACGTACATAATTATATGCAAAATTTCAGGATGATCGGTTTAATGGTTTAGACGTGAAAAGGTAACAAACAAACAAACAAACTTATTTTCGCTTTTATAATATTAGTTAGGATTCTACTGTACGTGTGTATGTCACTGAACTTCTCCTAAAAGGCTGGACCGATTTTGATGAAACTTTTTGTGTGTGTTCAAGTGGTTTCGAGAATGGTTTAGATATGTTTTTTTTTCTTGTGTACAGAACAACGTTTGTCGGGACAGCTAGTTATTTATATATTGATATAGCCTCCAGGCAACTAAAATGATATTTCTAATTACTAACATCAATAACAAACATAATAAGGTATGCGGTCGATATTCAAGCGGTACTTTAAAATCGACTATTAAGTCTTCTCTTCTCCTTAGGCTTTATTATTCCCAAGTCACTTGGGGTCGGCTTTCTAGTCTAACTGGATTTGACTGGATATCAGTTTTTACACGGCGCGACTGCCATCTGACCTCCGCAACCCGAAGGCTAACGATACCCTAAGGCTAGACTACTGTCAGGATATTAGAGGGCACTGACTTCCCAATAACGACTGCTGTTCATGGCAGCCGGGACCGACGGCTTAAACGTGCTCTCCGAGGCACAGAGCAGGCGATAATTGTCAATCAATATGCACATAATTTCGAAAAGTCATATAACTTCCGAAAGTCAGAGGTGCGCGACGTGGGTTCGAACCCGAGACCCTCTGCATTGCAGTCTGTTGGTCTCCCCACTGAACTATCGCTGCTATCGACTATTAAGTACCACTAGTTAAAAACCGTTTATTATACTTATAATTACCATAAAGTTGGTGCTTGTAATAAAACACAGCAGGTGCTTCCTCTTCATTAATTAAACACACACCAAGTTTATTCACAGCGAGGAAGTTTATCTTAAGCACTAGTTAACCTGTTCCATGATTTATCAGCTTCCTTAAGCGAGGAATATGAAGATGGCGGTTAGACTGGCAATCTATTATACTGTACTAGAATTACATACAGATATAAGTGCCTAGTGCGAATTTGTTTTAGCGAACGAAACGTTTACCGCGTTTCGCTCTCTGATTGGTTAAGACTGCGCCGAGCGAAATGTGCCAAAACAGACGGTCACAGTTAAGTGAATAAAATCAACACTTTTTGTTTAATACAAATATAAAATATACATTTACCATAACAATTAATGTGTTTACAATTACTCCATGTAAACAACTTAAAATAATTAATATTTTTACGAAAAATGCAAAAACGTAAGCTCGTGATACGTGATTTTTAGATTATAACAGTAAAAATCTATCCTATTTTAAAGCTTAAACGAAACATAGATAGTTATATTACAATTTGTCCGTCCCAAATATTCATATTATTGGTTGACAATAAAGATACATATATATCAAAAAAGCACTTCAAATCTTCCATACAATTTTACTATGGCGGCCGCGCGCCGATTTGAATATGCGCCGCACGAGCTCTGTCATTATCTGTCTTACGCTCGGCGCAATCTTAAGAGCTTGGAGCGGGCCAATCTTAGCGCTAAACGTCATAAATGTGTCAATCGTGTTAACGTAAAAACAACTGGCACTAGACTGACGCCTGTTTTACTAAAAGGGCAAGCAGAACTGTATTGCATCCATATTTCGCCAGATATAGTTCTAGATCCACTATGTACTGTTCCAGACTCCGCGCTACTTCTGAAATTTTTTTGATAGAAACCGCAATCACACTTTGGTCGACCGCGGGAATGCCGATATCAAATCTATGATCTCATGTACGGCAGTTGCATTCACTATTAATGCGCCTCTGAGATCATATTGAAAGTTGTTTAGTTACATAAATACAGTCGACTCTCTATAATATGACACTCATTAATTTTAATCTCTCGATAATTTGAAATTTTCCCGGCCTTTGAAAATACTTGATAAATTGAATAAAATCGATGTTAAGGCCGGAACTCCACCAAAGCAGAGATGTGTGCGGTGTGCTGTGTGCTGTGCGAGAAGAGATGTTTTTCAGCTCGGGAGACTCCACCAAAGCGGAGATGTGTGCGGTGTGCTGTGCGAGAAGAGATGTTTTTCAGCTCGGGGGACTCCACCAAAGCGGAGATGTGTGCGGTGTGCTGTGCGAGAAGAGATGTTTTTCAGCAAGCAAGATGGACGGCCGGTGCGCGCGCGGGGCTCTGCGGGTTGCTGGCGGGCGAGAGGGGGGAGGGTGACATCGCTCACTGCACACCGCTCACATCTCTCGTCTCCACTGCGCGTCGTCCGCGCACTGCTTACGTCTCCGCTTCCATCGCGCCATACAAATATTACACATCTCCGCACAGCGATCTTCACTGAAGCTGAGCGGAGAGGAGATGTGTCAATAACAAAATTCTATTGGTTGTTTAAAAAACAACTCCTCTCCGCTCGTCTCTTCTCCGCTTTGGTGGAGTCTCGGCCTAATTGGTCCGCTCGATAATTTAAAATGGAAGGAATAGTATCTTGCTCGCCAATATGCGATAATTTGAAGTCCGGGCTTCCCTATTCTCTATAATTTGCAGCGTTTATCATGCACAGACCCTGTCGTTCGTTTACATACATATACAAACCTGTCGATTGTTTACATAAATCAGATATGGGAAGTTCGCATACCAGTCTTCTTTCAAACGTTAATGAGTCCCGGGCATTGACCCCGACACTGCATGCTCAGAATTTCATTCACTACCGCTACGTTATCGAGGTAGTCATTTGGTTAACATCGTCAATCAAATGTATGTACTCCTTTAAGACTAGTTGACCCGCGCAACTTCGTCTTTTTTTAATTTTTTTTTTGCTCGTCAAAATGACCATACTCCAACTGATGGTAAGCAGTCGTGTGGTCTAAGATCAGTGGCCTCCACACCGCCCTCATAGCAGCCGAGGCTATGTTGAGGTCTCTACTTTGACGGCCTGAGAAGATGCTTTTTCACGCCCCGCTTAAGGGACCCAGGATTGAAGGAAGAAGGAAACACTGCTGCAGAAACGGGGAAAATTCTCTTATATGATAAGAGAATTTTCCCCGTTTCTGCAACATTTTTTATTGCTGCTTCGCTCCTATTGGTCGTAGTGTGATGCTATATAGCTTATAGCCTTTCTTGATAAATGGACTATCCAACACTAAAAGAATTTTTCAATTCGAACCAGCAGTTTCTGAGATTAGCGCGTACAACCAAACAAACAAACTCTTCAGCTTTATAAATTAGTATAGATAGATATATAAAAAAGTAAAAAGTTCGGGACCGAATTTGATCATAATATTGTCTTCTGTTTACGCGAATGTTATTCATTGAAATTAAACTACTATATACGGATTTTATCGCGTTGTTTATTTGACACTTTATTACAAAATTTTGAAAAACTGTTACAACTTTCCCCGACGTTTCGGTTGCTTTTCAGCAGCCATGGTCACGGGGAGACTAAGATGGTAGTTGTCTCAATGTTCCAGTGTAGTTATTTCAAAGTACCCGAACATATTTTCAAAATTTTGTAATAAAGTGTCAAATAAACAACGCGATAAAATCCGTATATAGTAGTTTAATTTCAATAAATTTGATCATGTTTGCTAATCTTAATCTCTATTGAAGAATAATAATACAGCGGCATGTACGACATTTATAGATTTGAGTGCCACGTGTAATGTTCATTGATCTATATCATCTTTAGAAAGCGAAGACTATTTAAATTAAGCGCGCCTCGTACTCATCGAAACGGTAGCTAAGTCAAACTTTCCACTAGATCACACTTCAAAAGAGGACGAAATTATGAAACGTCATTAACCCACAGTACACAAAAAGTAATATAGTATAAAAATCCCTTTGAACCGGTGGAAAAATATTGAATATTCATGACAGTCAATATGCCCTTAGGACAAAACAGGGTACCAAAGAAAAAACGGTAATTGAATTTTCACCGAATAATTTCGAGTTTATTTAGATTTTGAGTATAGCCCTTTATTTTGGAATAGGTATCGCTATTGAAACTGCGGCTTAACGGGCTCTTACTTAAAAGTTCAATTTATAAAAAAGTAATTGAGGGTAGCGAAGGCTTCATGTTTAGATTTAAATTAGAATTTGGTACCTAGTTTTTTGGAATTTTGGCTTCACGTCTGCTTCTCTTAAAGTCAGTTTTATCTAGGGAAGGAAATAAGGTAATTGCCTATGTTAGATTTCGTAAATTATTTTACATACATGTGCTAATAGGCATTAAAAAGAAATCTTTATGTGCAAACAGTATAAGAATTGGTTGCAAAATAAGGGAATAATTGAATTTTAATTTTGATATTAGTAAGTATTTATTTTTCAAAACATAGGTACACGTTCTTATATAAATATTATAACAAAGAAAACAAAAAAAGTACATATTTTATAAAGAAAAACGAAGTTACCACTCAGATTTGTTGTTGGGTTGCGGTTTATACCTCAAACCAACCCTGATATTATTTGGTAACCCCAAGTGTAAAAGTTTAGTAGGGATGTCTCGCTATTTCCCTCGGACATTTGTATTTAAATAACAGTTACACCACAGCTTGCATACTGCATCCTTTTCTGATATTTCCCTACTACCAGATTTGAATCACTTGTATCTTATTTATTACTAGATATTTCCACGGTTTCACCCGCGTTTATCGTTACTGAGCCGCCCTCGTGGGTCGTAGCGTGATGTTATATAGCCTATAGCCTTCCTCGATAAATAGGTTATACAATACTAAAATAATTTTTCAATTCGAACCAGTAGTTCCTGAGATTAGCGCGTTCAGACAAACAAACAAACAAACAAACTCTTCAGCTTTATAATATTAGTAGGTATAGATTATTAGAATTCTGTTTTCTTGTGTCTTAGAGTTTGTGTAATGTGAATATTTGACTTGAATAATAAAAAAGGTGAGTCAACTACGCTATTAAAATATATTAAATTCAGCTACGCTACTTTTACGTGCAATTTGACGTGAATAATTACGAAAAAAAATTTTTGGCCCACACTCACTTCAGCTGTTTGAGTCGAGATGTTGAGTATTAAAAAGAAAAGCACATCGTCAAATAAAACGGCACACAATCGCCGGCGTGCCGAGATTCAAGTCAAATTGGTGGACACAAACTTCCTAAGGTGACTGGAGGTGTGAGGAGGGTGAAGGGTGAGAGAAGTGACAGGGGAGGAAGGGGTGAAGCTATTCAATATCCACGTTAACCAAACTAAAATTCAATCGGCACTGGTTTCAATTGGTTTTAGTTTCACTAAGCAGGTGCTTGGCAATTGAAATTGGTTTTTAAGTTTATTTTCGAATGAAATGTGTTGCATTTTGCATTTTACGTAGTTTTTGTACTGGTAAGTACAACACTATTTTTGTTTAGAGTGATTATTTTTTTAATGGATTATGTTATTGTAACATATTTGTGATATCACAATTACTTTTTCGATCTTGAAGGCCTAAATGTGATGTGATTTGTTTTCCTTCACCGTTAAATCGAGTGATAACTAACTATTTAATACGCACATAACTTCGAAAAGTCAGAGATGCGCGCCTTGGGTTCGAACTCGAGACCTCTGCGTGGCAGTCCAACGGTTTCCCACTAGGCTATCGCTGCTGTCCTAATCGAACCTAACGTAAGCTTAAACTCATGACACTGTGTCATGAGTCTGTCTTTGTGGCATTTGTGTTTCAAAGACAACCTGTACCAAAATTAATTCCTTTTTCATGGAGGACTTTAGAATGGACTTTGCAGACATTGAAACAATGGATAGAAAGAACAACCATAATCAAAACAACTACTTGTGGATCACACAACTATTATATAGTCGGCCTCTATAGTGTAGTGGTTAGTGTAACCGACTGCCACGCCTGAGGTCGCGGGCTCGATTCCCGCACAAGTCAAACATTTGTGTGCATGAACATGGATGTTTGTCTTGGTCTGGGTGTTTCTATGTATAATATGTATGTATTTACAAAAAAAATGTATGTATGTATGTTTATCCATTGTCTAGTACCCATAGTACAAGCTCTGCTTAGTTTGGGCTAGATGGTGTTGTGTGTATGTGATAGAATATTATTATATATTATTATATTATATACAAGGCGCTCATAGCCAGTTGCACTCACTGATCGGTAAACGATTAGCGAGGCTAAGCAACGTTGGGTGCGATCAGTCTATAGATGGGTGACCGCTTAGTGGTAACTCATCTGAGCGTCTCCGTGCTTCGGAGGGCACGTAAAAAGTCGGTCCCGGTTGTTGTCAAATTGACAGCAGTCGTTAAGCCATGTCAGAGGCCTACGGGCGGCTTGAACAACTCTTGACAACAGGTTGGCCACTAACCACACGAAAAGGAAAGAAGGACACAACTATTTGGCCTGTGTGAGGATTGAACCCACAACACTCGCTGCTCTGCCAGTGACGAGGTCACAAACAACTTTTTTTTAATTTTTTTTTTTATTTTGCTCGTCAAAATGACCACACTCCACCTGATGTTAAGCAGTCGTGTGGTCTAAGAGCAGTGGCCTCCACACCGCTCCCACAGTAGCCGAGGCGATATTGAGGTCTCTACTTTGACGGCCTGAGAAGATGCTTTTTCACGCCCCGCTTAAAAGACCCAGGATTGAAGGAAGAAGGGAACACGTACCTTGGCAGAGAATTCCATGCCTTGGTCGTTCGGCAGAGGTATGAGGACCCAAACTTTTTGGTACGCGCTCTAATCGACTCTACCGTGTAAGGATGGCATCTGAGCCCAGCACGCGTTGTTTTGGATAGGAAAGGGGAGGGCGGGATAAGGTGGAATAACTCTTCAGAGCACTCCCCGTGGTATATTACTACTACATATATGGTGGTATACAACTACGCCATCTGTGCAATATATTCCACGTAATATTACCAAAATAACTTTACGTCAGTGAAACAGAGTTTAACGATCGCTTCCCCATTCGTTGGTATCGGGAAAATATAGTTTCGACAAAATTTGTTCGGAACATCGATGTATTCTGCAGGTAACAATTATATTTGCGTCGTACGTAACATTTTGTTTCAAATTTTTAATGGATCTCCATTTTACCTTGAGTATAAGCATGACTCGTTCGAGAGACATATCTATACTAATATTATAAAGCTGAAGGGTTTGTTTGTTTGTTTGTTTGAACGCGCTAATTTTAGGAATTACTGGTCGGAATTGAAAAATTATTTTAGTGTTGGATAGCTCATTTATCGAGGAAGGCTATAGGCTATATAACATCACGCTACAACCCACGGGAGAGGCGCAGTAATCATAAACGCGGGTGAAACCGCGGGCACATCTAGATTAAAGTAATTGATTCTCATCTATACTAATATAAAGGGGAAAGATTTGTAGTTTGTTTATTTGTAAGGATTTAACTCAAACAAGTGAGAAACGGCAATGAATTGCCGTAAATCTTAGAGTTCGTAAAAATGGTTCAAGTAATAAGCAAAGGTCACATGATACAACGTGACCTTGAGGTTAGAGGTCAAAGGTCATCGCAATTTCGGTGGTATATCGACTATGCTGAGTCGAATAGCTTTGACCACGAGTCACTAGCTCTTATGGTTCTTGAGTTGAAAGTTGTATAACAGACAGACAGACGGACGGACGGACAAAGCTTTGTATAAGAGTTTTCTCGAACTCTAAAACTACTAAACTGATTTAAAAAATTATTTCAACATTAGAAAGCTATATTATCACCGAGTAACATAGTTATTTATAAAAAAGTACCGATACTTTTGTTTTTTTTTACGTGGGGAAATGTATTAGCGCATACCTCTCCGCGGGCGACGCGACGGAGAGGTTATGTCGGAGCAAAATTAGCTTTTCTTAATATGTTGCAAGTAGGACTTTAATATTTGACTCAATTTACAATTTATTCACACCAAAACAAATCACAAATCATCAGCGTAACCCCTGTCTATCACCTGGGAACCAAACTTGGCACATCAGCTCGCAGTTGCTCTGAAACTTACGCTAAAAGACCCCTACGCCTAACCTTCTAAAAGCCTACCACATTTACTTAAACTTTTAAATGCCTATTTGCATTGTAATTTCCATTCAATACGTTTATTGGACTATAAAAATTGAAAGGGATATAAATATCGATTATTGAATTAATTTCGCACTCCATTGAGTGTTGATAGAAATTTGGTAATGTTTATAGTTATGTATGGCGCAATGTACTTTAATGTTGTTATTATAATACAATGGGTTTTTGGATGTTTAGAATATTGGTGTATCTAGATTGAGTATTAGTAGTACCTAGTCTTCTCCCTAACCTTTATTATTCCCAAGTTACTTGGGGTCGGCTTTCTAGTCTAACCGGGTTTTACTGGATATCAGTTTTTACACGGAGCGGCTACCACCTGACCTCCGCAACCCGAAGGCTAACGATATCCTAAGGCTAGACCAGTGTCAGGATATTAGAAGGCACTCACTTCACAATAACGATTGCCATAGATGTTCATGGCAGCCGGGACCGACGGCTTAACATGCTCTCCGAGGTACGGAGCAGGCGATAATTGTCAATCAATACGCACATAATTTGGAAAAGTCATATAACTTCCGAAAGTCAGAGGTGCGCGACGTTGGTTCGAACCCGAGACCCTCTGCATTGCAGTCTATTGGTCTCCCCACTGAGTACCTATATAAAATTCCGTGTTGCATAAACGCACATAAGTGGTACACTCATTATTATCCCCTGTCTACTCCACGACGGCGCTACCTTAAACCTACTTAATATTCCTCGAGCGAACCACGAGTCAGCCTTGTTAAAGACTTTCATATTTTAGCATAAATAACTTCATTCATTACCATCTTTGTGATTAACTATACAAAATTACATCGCGTTTGCGTCACTCGGCTTAATTAATTCGTATTGTGCTTTAAGAAAAATTTATGTTTAGATTTTTGCCTTTGTGATGTGTTAACTGGATGAATTTAATATTTTTTTCATGTAACCGACTTGGGAAAGTTTCTCCTCCGTCTATTTATGTTAACTTTATTTTAAGTTGGCAATCAAACATTCGGCAAGGCATTAAGCATTAGATAAGTTAAATGGATAAGGAAAGTTGCCAGCGGTTTATAGCGGTTGGTGGACCGGTGGGTGGTATAAAAACTTGTGCTAATTAAATCCTATTATACATACACACATCCAAAAGTCCGAGTTCACTTGAAAAATTTGAGATATTTTTTCTCGTGTCGAAGTAGATCAAAACGTAAGCAGAGATTAAGACTTTCACTTGGTACGATCCTGGAAATATGTCAACAAATTCCCAGTAGCAGCCTGTAGTCTGGAATGTGCTGGTTGCGTAGCTCGCTATTACTGGGAACCAATATTATATAGTTGGCGAAATGTGCTTAAGCTCTCTGCTTACGGCTTTGAGGATTGAGGTATGAGTCATAGACTCACGCTTGGTTTCTGAAGAAGACGACAGAGTGTAAGGTGTTAAACTTGCTACAGTCTTGGCATAAGACTTGCTTCATTCATGCTTATTACATTCTTGCTCTAAAGAGCAAAAGTGGCTCCATTCGGATTGATCCACGACCCTTGCGGTGCCTGCTGGGGTCGTGGAGTAATCCGAAAGCAAACATAAGCTTGAAAGCCGCGGAAATACAACAAGAATGTGTATTAACGCGGTCTTGCATATTATTTAATTTAAGCTGTTTGATGGTTCGATCAGGTTGCACCAGCCGTGAGCCATATGTACATATATTGAAATGTATATTTTTCGTTCATAAGCCCAGTTCATAACCTCATAGCCAGTTGCACTCACTAATCGGTAAACAATTAGCGAGATTAAGCAATGTTGGGTGCGGTCAGTCTATAGATGGGTGACCGCTAAGTGGTATTTCATCTGCTTCGGAGGGCACGTAAAACGTCGGTCCCGGTTGTTGTCAAATTGACAGCAGTCGTTAAGCCATGTCAGAGGCCTACGGGCGGCTTGAACAACTCATGACAACAGGTTGGCCACTAATCACACGAAAAGAAAGAAAAGAAAGTTCATAAGTGCATACTACAACCAAAATATAACCTAATACAGTTATCGTGTGGCTATAGACATACTCTTGAGAAAGATAAGTTTTACGACCATGGCCTCATAGCTCGCTCGTAGCTGAACTCAATATTGCCGCCAAGGAATTTTATGAATATTTAAATTATAAGCTGGTTCAAGATAGGGTTGGTGAATGCGACGGCTTGAGGTCTTGAAAAGTGTTATTGGAAACAATAAATCGAATCATCGATGTTACTAAACCTATTCCTATATAATCAAAGGTTAACCTTGTTGTACATACATACATACATAGATGCACGCCTGTTTCCCAGAGGGGTAGGCAGAGTCTTTTTTTTATACTACTACGGTGGCAAACAAGCATATGGCCCACCTGATGGTAAGTGGTCACCGTAGCCTATGGACGCCTGCGACACCAGAGGCATTATTTACGCGTTGCTGACCCTTTAGGAAAGGAAGTGGGAAGGAGAAGGAGCGGGATGGGGGAAAGGAGGTGATTGGGCCTCCGGCACTCTCACTCGCCGAACGAAACACAACAGTAGGAATACTGCTATTTTCACGTCGATATTCTGTGAGAGGGTAGTAATCCTTCCCCGGTCGGTTCGATTTGTTGTTTGATTCGAGAAAAGTGTTGATGGGTAAATCTGGCCAAGAAATTGGTAATAGCATGGGGTCTGGTACTATGCTCAGCAGATGGCAATATATTTGCCTCTATTATGTGGAGCTGAAAAAAATAGGCACCAAAATGCGAGTACATTACAATACCTGACCCTGAGATTGTGTGTATATAATATCACCTTTTGATGATATAATACATATTATACAGACACTGATCGGTAAACGATTAGCGAGGGTAAGCAACGTTGGGTGCGGTCAGTCTATAGATGGGTGACCACTTAGTGGTATTTCATCTGAACGTCTCCGTGCTTCGGAGGGAACGGAAAGGGTCGGTCCCGGTTGTTGACAAATTGGTAGCAGTCGTTAAGCCATGTCAGAGGCCTACGGGCGGCTTGAATAACTCTTGACAACAGGTTGGCCCCTAACCACACGTAAAGGAGAAGACTCAAACACAA
This sequence comes from Catocala sponsa, assembly GCA_963564715.1. NCBI lineage: Eukaryota > Metazoa > Arthropoda > Insecta > Lepidoptera > Erebidae > Catocala > Catocala sponsa. Next base: position 24,580,933 of record OY751340.1, on the reverse strand, counting down.
CACACAGAATATTTACCTAATCTATACTAACATTATAAAGCTGTAGAGTTTGTTTGTTTGAACGCGCTAATCTCAGGAACTACTGGTTAGATTTGAAAAATATTTTTAGTGTTGGATAGCTTATTTATCGAGGAAGGCTATAGACTATATAACATCACGCTACGACCCACGGGGGCCGCGCAGTAACCATAAACTCGAGTGAAACCGCGGGCACATCAAGTCATTTATATGATTTTTTCTATTAAATAAAGAAAACCATTGCCAATACTTAAAGACAAATGTACCAGGAAAATCTTTATTATGAACACCAATGGTTTAAGATTAAAATAACCACCTTCAGCAAGCACTATAATCATTTTCCTTATAATGCATGGGGCATTATATTTTCCATGCGTTCAAGCATAGGAATAACATTGGTTATTTATAATCTGCGCCAACCACCCCTCCACCTAAATCAGCCACTAGTGGGACACACTTTTTATATATATTTAAGGCTAGGTTTAGAAGTAGGCGTATAGTTTGCGGCTGAACGTTTGCTGGACGATTTTACAAAGTTTTGTAAGGATAGATAATTTTTAGTCACGAGTTATGTAAGGAACCTCCGAAGAGGTAAGTAGACTTTATTACACCCTTGTTATGCAAACTATGGTTTTTTAAGGTCCATTTATTATGGGACTGTCCAACGCCATTTGAATTTTTTTCTGCATACTGCTTGGACAGGACATATGTTGAGAGAAGAGAAAGAGAAATGGACCAGAATAATAAAGGAATGGTACCTTAGAGAAAGCAGAAGAAGTAGAGTAAGACAGCCAAAGCGATGGGAAGACGATTTGAAGCAAGTAGCGGGGCCAGAATGGTTACGTACAAAGGACAGAAACAAGTGGAAATCCTTAGAGGAGGCCTTTGTCGAAAGACGAGCTGTAAAGAGGGGAGATAAGCCGAATGCCGAGAATATGTATTAGTTTAAGTTAATTTATAGTTTCTTACCTCTATTGTTATATTTTTAAGTAACGTTTTGTCAAATAAGTTAAAATCTAACAGTAATAAAGGCTTATTTTATTTTATTTTTTTATTATGGGACGATCTTACTCCCGTCTACCGAGAACAGTTGTAGACTATGTTGTTACGGAAAAATTGTTTAATGGATATAGTCAATAATACTTTGCCATGTTCAAATCGGTAATCGGATGGATGGATGGATCGGATGGATCCGATAGTCTTATCACACACTAGATGTTCCCACGGTTTCACCCGCGTTTATCATTACTGCGCCGCCCCCGTGGGTCGTAGCGTGTTGTTATATAGCCTATAGCCTTTCTCGATAAATAAGCTATCCAACACTAAAATAATTTTTCAAATCGAACCAGTAGTTCTTGAGATTAGCGCGTACAAACAAACAAACTCTTCAGCTTTATAATATTAGTATAGATTTATGACGAGGAAATAATAAGGTAATATAATTTGCATGTAGCTCATACGAGCTACTTCTTTTTTTTAAAAGGAAAATAAAAAAGCTTAACATACGTATATAGCATAACAGGTAGCTCATAATCTAAGCTCTTTTTGGTACTTCACAATCAAAAGATGCTAATCCGTTTCAACTAAACAACAAAACAGTAAAAAAGAAAAAGCAGCCAATGTCTTTGTATTTAGATAATATTAGAAAAGGTGGTACATTAACAGTATGCGATATGGAATTTTCTTGCTGCGGACGTGTCCTAAGCCACAATATTGCGTACGTAAGCATAAAATCAATTTCCGTCGGCTGTCGAGATTACAACCTCGCCATCTTTAAATTAAAAATAAAAGACAAGAAAGAATTCTTCGTAGGTACGCTGTGGGTGTATAATATCAATTGGTTGAATACGAATATTTTATTTTTGAGATTATTTTTAGAATCCTCAAATAATTCACTTTGATAAAACTTCCACGAGTATCATTTAGACTTTCGTATTATGAATTATATGAAACGTAAATTTGACGACGATGGCGAAGTGAACAAGTGATCGTCTTTCTATGGCTTCTGCGATGGATGATGTCAGTTCGAATCTAATAGGACAATTATTTGTGGGCTGCTTACCTAAACAATTGTTCTAGTTAGTACAAGTTTGCAATGTCCGCCATTACATAGGGCGCAAACACTTAAGCAGAGTCATTCTTAAAAATAATGAAAATGAAATGAAAATTTATTTATTAACAAAGAAAACAACATATTTTGTTCGTATCCAGTGGCTGTACACTAGGCAAGCCTGTCCTGTGGGTGCCTAGTACGTTTACCTAAACGCTTACAAAGTATGCTCGGTCGACATAATGAATCTTAAATTAAAGAAAAAGTATAATGTAGTTATGCTTTGCCAGTCAACTTGACTTGACGCTGTTTGATAGTTAGCCGTTACTGAATATCAATAGGGAAGACAATAATTCCGATTACGGATAGTGCTAAAACTGTATGCCAATCAAAAAGGGACTCATTTTGATTGATCAAAAAAAGGTGCCTTTGCATGCTTCCCTTAAATAGATTAAACTATTAGGGCCTTCGGGATTCTAGACCAAAAGTTTATTTAATTGGATCTAAAAATTAAGATTCTCAATTATTAATACTGCGTTGCTGGTGGAACGGTAGTGCAGGTGTTCCTAAACACACAAGAACACTCACTAAATACCTTTTATTTTATGTAACCCCATATCAAATTCTTCTTATCACATATTGCGCTATTTCAAAATAATATTTGTACTAAACTGTGGCATTATTTAACAGCCAAAAAATTAAAAAATTGCGGGGCTCTAGTGACTTTTCTGCGGAACCCCTAGATTCCGCGGAACCCACTTTAGAAACGCTGCGGTAGTGAATGCAAGTGCTGTATATAACCTCTCCGTGGCCCCGCGGAGAGGTATGCGTCAATGCATTCCCCCACGTAAAAAAAGGGCTAGACTATGACTAGATATGTTTTTTTTTTTGAAGTGAAACTTCTTTAGGCACGATGAGCACTTCTTGGGTGAACTAAAATCATGGAACTCGCGTCATCGTCACCGAACGCTTTCCATTTTTGAATTATTTTTGGTTTATAAAGAAGTGTTGTTTATAAAGATGTGTTATGATCAAGGATTAAAGTTTTCACATCTATCGTCAGTTCCCAAAGACTGCTCCAAATTTTTTTTTTCGTCACCTTTTTGTAATGTCCCACTGCTGGGCAAAAGCCTCTCCCTCGGACTTCCAAATCACTCTGTTGGTGGATATCCCTTGTCAGTCTCTATCAAATGGATCTAGGTCGTCCTGCCATCTCCGTTTAGGGCTGTCTCGTCACCGCCGACTGTGTTGTGGCACCCAATTGGTGACGATTGGTGCCCACCTCTGTGGGTGCGTGCGGCAGACGTGTCCGGCCTAGTCCCATTTCAACCTGGTGGATTTCAGACCTACATCAGCTATGCGTGTTTTGGAGCGCAGAGTAGTGTTTCGGAAGTGATCCGTCCTTTTCACTCCGAGAATGCTACGCTCTATCCATCTGGCAGATCTTCAATTTGGACTTCTGATTCTATTATATATTCTAGATATGTAGGTTTCTAAAAATAACTTCCAATACACAAATATACAAAACCCCTCATACAGACTTAAACAAAGATTCGTATAAAAGGTAGCCAACACATTTCTCGCATCTTTTTACCCTCGCTAAGTAATAGGCTATTAATCCGGGAGGTCCCAGATTGTGTGCCGCGGTGAGTAAACAAAGTCATTTGTTTCTCACCCTGTGTGGGCGGCCGTGATTGCGTAATTAGAACATGTAGTAGGGGTGGATAGGGCTAATAATACTTGCCGTAAATTTTTAGGTGTGAACCGAGAATTCGTTTGGAAGAAAAGGAAGAAAGAGGTTTAAAGTCTTATTATTATTACTAGCCATCGCCTAGTGGTAAAAATATTACCAAAATTCCTAAGCTTGCTACTTTGTTTTCTTTTTTCTTTATTACATATAAATAAGGTATAGGTAACCATAGTTACAAAGAATTGTACGACGTCAGATAAAAATGCCGAAATACTACAAACACGATTCGACTGCGTATGTCAAATGCATGGTTGTGTGCGTGTAGTGTTTTTTCATTAATTTAATGTATTTCTAATACATATTTTATAAAAATATTAGGATTCTCCCCGCCTTCTCCATATAAACTTTAACTGTGCCAAATCTCATACTCCTCCGTTCGCGCAATGTTTGTAAAAAGGGGTACAAAGTTTTTGCTTCACGTATTAATATATAGATTATGTGACTTTATGTTTTGTTCTTATATTAGTCCGCAGACTCTCAACAGGCTAAAAACTAGTGATGCGCATTATTCGATACCTATAATAATCGAATACAGCAGTGAATAATGCACCTTCACTGTATGAAATAAACCCAACCATTTATGTATAGTGTAGCACATACATACAATCCTTCGGGGATAAAGTGGATTAGACTATGTATGTATATTTTTCTATGACAGGTGTAAATACTAAATATGTACATAATACATAACGAGTATTAATGCGATCATGCATAATGCTTACCTTTTTTATACTTGATGTTTTGACCAGGTTACACCGGCCGTGGTCATAAGCTGACTGGTGCTGGTGATGTATTTATATCAACGCGAAAGTTTAATGGAATACTGGCAAAAACATTTTCAATTAGCTTATTAAACGTTTTCCAGTTAGAAGCTTCTTAGCTTGAGTTTGAACGCTAAAACAAACCCCTTATCCATTACATCAGATTACGAACTCAGAAAAGGAAAAGTTATTATCACGAAAGAGGCGACAAAAACCTATTACTGTTTTAATTTCAACTTTTATATTTCGCAGAATTTTGATCTCGCCGTGTAATTGAGAAAACAGAAATGTAAATATTATAATGAACAAAGTTTTGTTGTGTGTTCGGGATTTCGGCACGAGTGAGTGAACCCACAACTTTAATATTAGATGACCAATCACGTCCTGCAAACCGGCTAACGGATTAGTCACTATGAGACTGCTTTGATACTTATATATACGTTTGCTACGTTAGATTCGATGCTTGTATCGCGGAAAGAGCTTTTGTTAGAAAATGCACATTAGTGGCGTGGTCTGGACTGTAAGCCGATGGACGTAGGACTTAGATATTGGTGGTGAAATGTGAATATGTTTTACCTTTACTCACACTCCCACATCGGATTTATATTATAAAAGGGTTTGTTTATAAGACACAGGCTTCTGCGTAAGTCTCTCGGAGAGCTGGGTATAGACTGATTTAACCGAATGTGAAACAGGAACATGACTTGTGAATTGCAAAATTGCAGCAGTGTCCTTAATTCGGATAAAAAATATGGATGGATTGATTCAGGCATGAATAATAAATGAAATCACAACACAGAAATGTTTGATTCAAAGCTAAATCCTAAAACAAACTGACCAATCATTCGTTTCGAAAAAATCACAACAGAAGCACCAAGCCCAGCTGCCAAACTCACGAAATACGAGCAACGACTTCAGGCAAAAATTAAACATCGTCCATTTTCGAAGTGGCAATCGAGAAAGAAACAATTTTCGATAAATTGCAGCGCTTCAAAGCATCCGTAATTTTAGCCAACTGTTTTTAAAGTCAATCGGTAAAGCGCTTGCTAATAACGCTACAAATGCTTAGTTGCTGGTTATTTTTGCATAAGTGCTGTAGCCGTTTATTCCGGGACATCGGGGGACATAATTTCCCATTGAAAATGTAAATTCTGTAGAAGTTCTGAGTACTTAAAGTTCCAGACGAGGACGGATGATGGGTCGGGAGATGGGAGCTTGAAATTATGCAAATGTCTGCCTGTTGTTTTGGTTATTTGTTTTTCTGGCGCAGGGATCCACAAAATGACAGTTAAGTGACGGCATAAGAGTTAAGGTGCATGGTAAAGGACTGTAAAAAGTGTTGTGAACTGTGATGAAAGGCAGGCTTACATTCCGCAGTGAGTATAGTCATTTCGATAAATAAAGTACTTCCTCCGTCCTCCAAACTTTTGGCGAGTAGTAGCTTAACACTATCTTTATATCAAGCTACATTTAAAATTTTCTAAATATAATCAAGTTTATCAAAAGAAGCCTTTTGTTCAAGATGTGTTCTTCTCAAAGGCTTAAATGTGCTGTTCTAAATATAATCGAGTTTATTAAAATGAATATCGTTTATCTATAATCTGTTTTCCTAAAATACTTTTAAAAGTATGCTTTGATCTCAGCAGTGGTTTAATTTGCATAGCTTTTATAACCGAAATTATTATAATTATATTATATAGTTGTACATATTTCACAATTAAGATATCAAACATTGATTCGAAATTTAGAATTCTATAGCGAACGTCGCATGAGAGAAAGTCCTTAAAGGAACCCGAGGTGATATTTTTCAACCTAAACAATAACAGCTCCCTGTCCTTATTCAACAGTAAACAATAAAACAATCTGTAACAATAACAGATTTAAATAATTGTAGCCTTTGAAATTAGGAGCAGTAGTCGTCCCAGCTCCCGGCTTGAACGAGAATTCGTGTGAACTGAAAATTCACCGGTCGATGTTTACCACCCAACTCAACCCTACCCAATCTTATAATAATTTGTGTCAACAGAATGTTTCGGCGTTTAATGTCTTAGTAATAAGTAGCTCTTATATCCTAATCCTAACTTCCTAACTAGTATTATAAAAGCGAAAATGAGTTTATTTGTTTGTTATCGTTACACACCTAAACCACTGAACTGATCATCGTGAAATTTTGCATATACGTTGTCAGGTGTACAAAAACGGACATAGGCTACCTTTCATCCCGAAAAAAATTACTGTTCCCGAGGAAAACAACAAGAACGTTCTTATGATAATAGATGGCGCCACGTGTCTTTCGAATCATGATTGAATTATATTATTACACGCAGAGCACGAGCTGAATTGATTGTCAAATTCTAAATTAACGCGAGCGAAGCCGCGGGCAAAAGCTAGTAGTAAATAATGGCTATAACATTGTTTAGCTAAAGCTTATTTATGCCATCTGCTAACAAGGACTTCACGGATGGCGTAGTGGTTTAAAGGGTTGCCCCGCCAATCGTACTGTGGGACGTGGATTTGATCCTCACTTGGAACAAAATTTTCGTGACCCAAGTAGTTGTTTTGAATCGAGGAACACCGTGGTAGGTTTAGTCGGTATTCCGGGAGGTCCATTTTATCGTTTTAACATCTTTCTGTTACCCCGGCGAGTCCGACATAACCCCTCCGCCCGCTCCCGTGGAGGGGTATGGGTCAAAGCATTCCTCCACGTAAAAAAAAAATGGTTTTAACTTAGTTTGGCATTTAAAGTTTGTCACTATTGTTTTTATTAATGTTTGCTGAACATTTAAGTCGTGCACTCGTGCATGCTGTGCTTATCTATAAATAATTGTCACATTCGATCAAAGTCTGCTAATATTCAGGTTTTTGAAATTGTATATGTGTGAAGAATTTTTGGTTAGCCATTAAAATAAAAAAACAAATTGGTTGTCTGTAAAGTCGGCTTACGGACGATAGTTTAACGTGACAACGTCATAACAAAATTTATTTCCCGTAACGTTACAATGAGCGTAACGGGACATTGAGCGTAACGGGACAGTAGGCGTAACGGGACAATGAGTCATACTTTTTCGTGCGTGCAGCCAGCGCTCATCAATTTATTAGACGTTGTCACGTCAAAAAATACATTTCCATGCATGCCAGAAATCACAAAGTCTAATTGTATTTGCATATTGCATTCATAACTTTCTTCAGCGATATTTTTAGAAGTTATCGTACGTCCCCGGTTCTTTGAAAGAATTAGTTAGAAATTGTGCTGGCTTCTTATTTCTGAGAACATGGAAATAGCTTTTTCAAAATAAATGTTTGTTTGTCTCTAAGCGTAATGAAATTTCCTTACGCTTTGCCAGTTATCTCGCATTTCCAGAATATCTTGTTTAACGTCTACCGCGAAACTATTAGTCCAGCAGCTACCGCCTGTTTTTTTAGTGAGTAATAACAGGCTGAATCTTCGTGAGCAGGTTCGGTTCGACGAGATGCCCAAGCTTTCCCTTTGAAAAATTCTCGATAGAGGTAGCTAATGTCATTGTAGAGAGCAGTATAAAACATGTCGATTTGGTGGGATGTCGAAATTGTCTGAATAGCAGTAAGTTTTTTTTTCGAATATTGTGGTAATTAATATAATATTGTATCACATACACACAACACCATCTAGCCCAAACTAAGCAAAGCTTGTACTATGGGTACTAGACAATGGATAAACATACATATATACCTTTTTTTTGTAAATACCAAGACAAACATCCATGTTCATGCGCACAAATGTTTGACTTGTGCGGGAATCGAACCCGCGACCTCAGGCGTGGCAGTCGGTTACACTAACCACTACACCATTGAGGCCGTTAATTGAACGATAAACTCGGAAAAAATGACAATGACTTCAAATAAGGTTGCACGGATGGCGTAGTGGTTTAAGTAATCACCTCGCCACTGCCGAAGCGCTGAGTGTTGTGGGTTCGATTCCCACACGGTACAAACATTTGTAGTCGACTTGCGAAGGCGTGCATCAGTTTACTTCTTTACTTGCTGTCTCCTTACTAAGAGGCTCGTCCCGCTCGCGTATCAGCGAGTTGCCTATGGACGGACACTATTGTATGTAAACGACGTAGCATCGAAAACCTTAACTGGACCGATCATCTTGATTTCGCATACATGTTGTCAAGGGAACAGAAAAGGACATAGCAGAAAAAAATGCTGTTACCGAGGGATAAAAAATATTGACAAAATATACATAAACGCGTGCTGGGCTCAGATGCCATCCTTACACGGTAGAGTCGATTAGAGCGCGTACCAAAAAGTTTGGGTCCTCATATCTCTGCCGAACGACCAAGGCATGGAATTCTCTGCCAAGGCACGTGTTTCCTTCTTCCTTCAATCCTGGGTTCTTTAAGCGGGGCGTGAAAAAGCATCTTCTCAGGCCGTCAAAGTAGAGACCTCAACATCGCCTCGGCTACTGTGGGGGCGATGCGGAGGCCACTGCTCTTAGACCACACGACTGCTTACCATCAGGTGGAGTGTGGTCATTTTGACGAGCAAAATAAAAAAAAATAAAAAAAAAAATACGAGCAAAACTGTGTAACTATTTATTATATAAATAGTCTTAAATAATATATAAATAATCTATTTACGAACGTTATAACGCCTAAGATTAAAAAACTGCGATGAAATTCGCATACAATACTTTAATGCCAAGTCACTAACCATTCGTCTTCTTCTTTTCATGTGGTTAATGGCCAACCTGTTGTCAAGAGTTGTTCAAGCCGTCCCTAGGTTTGACATGGCTTAACGACTGCTGTCAATTTGGCAACAACCGGGACCAACTTTTTACGTGACCGCCGAAGCACGGAGACGCTCAGATGAAATACCACTAAACGGTCACCCATCTATAAACTGACCGCACCCAACGTTGCTTAACCTCGCTAATCGTTTACCGATCAGTGATTGCAACTGGCTATGAGCGCTAACTAACCATTTCAACCAAAACAGTTTACTTTCATAATAAAACATAAACTTTAAAAAAGTAGTGTATATATCTTTTATTCACATTAGAATAGAAATAACGTACAATTTCATTGGAGAGTTCGCATTTCAGAAATATATAGCCGAGCTTTTGCGCCAAAAATATTGCACGCTATGAAGCACCAAGTGTGATTTATTGGGAATTGCTCTCCCGAGCTATACTAGTCGCAGCCTGTGACATCGTTCAGTAAAATACTTAACATTTTTCTTTTTATATAAAATACTCGTATTAGTTTAGCATAGGCTGCCTTGGTTGTACCGTGGCCTTGGGCTCCGGTCAAGTTTATAGTTGGGAGGTGCCAGGGTTGGTTACCAAGTTCGAAAAATAAATATTTTCTATAAATACTTGCCTGTAGCAGCACAGAGTCTGTCAGTGACGGTAAACTAACAGGCTGTGCAAACAAAGCACATCCTGTCAGTTTACCGTCACTGACAGATACACGTCTACCAAACTTTGCCTGTAACAACAGGCAAAATCCGAAAGTCAGAGGTGCGCGACGTGGGTTCGAACCTGAGACCCTCTGCATTGCAGTCTATTCGTCTCCCCACTGAGCTATCACTGCTCTTGTAATATGGTTACTAAACAATGGATAAACATACATATATCCTTTATTTTTTGTAAATAATGTCAGTGTGCAAGTCTGGTCTAGCCTTAGAGTATCGTTAGCCTTCGGGTTGCGGAGGTCAGATGGCAGTCGCTCCGTGTAAAAACTGATATCCAGTCAAATCCGGTTAGACTAGAAAGCCGACCCCAAGTGACTTGGGAATAATAAAGGCTAAGGAGAAGAAGAAGAATGTCAGTGTGCAAGTCGTGGGGCGTTATATTTATGGAATACCTTCCTTACAGTTACTTTTTTACAAATCCCGCACTTATTATGAATCCTGTGTCATGGAGAAGTTTCCAAATATTTAAACAACGGACACAAAGAACACCAAAACTCAAAACAACGATGTGTATTTTTTTATACAACTAAAGTGGCCGACAAGCATACGGCCCACCTGATGGTAAGTGGTCACCGTAGCCTATGGACGCCTGCATCACCAGAGGCATCACTTGCGCGTTGCCGCCCTTTAGGAAAGGAAGTGGAAAGGAGAAGGAGCGCGAAGAAGGAAAGAGGTTGATTGGGCCTCCGGCACTCTCACTCACCGAACGAAACACAACGGTAGGAATACTGGTATTTCACTTCGATATTCTGCGAGAGGGTAGTCCTTACCCGGTAGAGCTGGCCCATTAATGCTGAAATATCTCGTCTCAGATTCGAACTACAATACCCCACGTAATGTCAGTGGCGAGGTGACCATTAAAACTACTAAGCAAATGTGTGCTATAATTCTTTTGGAATGCCTTTATTTCGTACAGTTGTTATATTTCAGAACATGACGTAGGTACTTACATTCACATGCACTATTTCAAAACGCGTTTTGCCCGACAGAGCTCTTTTCAACACGTGTGCTGTAGAAAATTATTTATTACAGCTTGCTTTCTTTATTTTATTTTAAGTTCATTTTTATTTTATGTAAAAGTCGATGACGGTAAAACGCAGTTGTTGGTTTTGAATGTATACGTATTATATGATACAAATTATGAGTATATGATTCCAGCATATTCTTTAATAATATCTGTCCAGTTTAAAAACTATCTGAGAGTTTTCTATAATGCTCTCGAAGATACGTGAAGCCTGCCAACGCGCATTGATTCAGCGTGGTGGACTAAAGTCTAAACATTATCATATTGAAATGAAGCCCCGTGTCCAGTATTGCGACAGTTTAAGTTCAAAAAGTACGAAAAGAGAGAACATCTCTTACCGACAATTTTATTAGGTTAGTTTATGTTACTAACAGTACTTTTTTAAAAATAAAATAAAGCCTACGTCACTCGATGATAATATAGAAAGCTATATTATCATTGAGTGACGTAGGCTTTATTTTGCTGATGGTGAAAGAATTAAAAAATCGGTCAATTCGTTTTTAAAGTAAATGGTTACAAACAAATAAACAAACACTCACAGAATATCGACGTGAAATAGCAGTATTCCTACTGTTGTGTTTCGTTCGGTGAGTGAGAGTGCCGGTGGCCCAATCACCCTCTTTCCCCCTTCCCGCTCCTTCTCCTTCCCACTTTCTTTTTGCTTTCCTAAAGGGTCGGCAACGCGCAAGTGAAACCTCTGGTGTTGCAGGCGTCCATAACGGTGACCACTTACCATCAGGTGGGCCGTATAATTGTTTGCTACCTTAGTTGTATTATAATATCTATTTAATTACCTAAAATATGTTGAATAAAACTTGTATTTGTTACCTGACCAACTAGTCTGATTGTATACTAGACTTAACGCGACGCGCAGTGGTTAAGTACATAAAATTCGATGTTTGCACCGAGTGCCTGCCGGCCTTACACTGTTAAAAGTTTGCACAAGCTGGCTGCTTTGTGCTTACTACAATAACATGTTTTGTTTGTTCTCTACAAAATTATTTCATAAGTTTACACTTTCAACGTTGTTGGATAAAAAAATTATTCAGTCTTTTAGTTATTGTAGTATTCGTTTACTTAGGATTAGAATAGGGATATAATCAATTTGTAAGCATCATTAACTGCAATATAAAGTTTAACATAAGGTCACATTGAAATTAAACTACTATATACGGATTTTATCGCGTTGTTTATTTGACACTTTATTACAAATAATCCGTATATAGTAGTTTAATTTCAATGAATAACATTCGCGTAAACAGAAGACAATATTATATAAGGTCACATTTTCAGGTCTAATCATGACTGGTTTAGTGACTAACGTAAATCTCTTCAAAATCATAATATGACAGAAATATTTGATGACTCTCCATGAAAATACATAGCAGTGAAAGACAACCGAATAGTCAAGGCAATCGTGAATTTCAATAGTTAATGTTACAACATTATTTTAAAATTGTGTTATTAAAATACAGTGACATTAATTACTCCATAGTATACATTTATTTACACATATATATTTTTTATATAACTAACGCGGAAAACAAGCAACGGCCCACTTGATGGTAAATGGTCACCGTAGCCTATGGACGCCTGCAACACGAGAGGCATCACTACCGCGTTTCCGACCCTTTAGGAAAGGAAGTGGGAAGGAGAAGGAGCGGGAAGGGGGTAGGGGGGTGATTGGGCCTCCAGTACTCTCACTCACCGAACGAAACACAACAGTAGGAACACTGCTATTTCACATCGATATTCTGTAAGAGGGTAGTCCTTTCCCGGTCGAGCCGGCCATTCATGCTGAAATCAGCGAGGCTCTACTATTATTTTTATTAAAATAAATTAAGCGTAACATTAATAAGTAAGTAGTATCTATACCGTGGGAGAGCCACGGCACGAATGGGCTGGCTCGACCGAAGTAATACCACGGCCTCACAAAAAACCGGCGTTAAATAGCGCTTGCGTTGTGTTTCGTCGAGTGAGTGAGGGTACCGGACGTCCAACCCTAACTACCCCCTAACTACATTATAAATAAACGTTTTTTATTACAATCTCTTACAAACTTGTCTTTTGCGTGATCGCTTATTTGAAGCGTAAATCAAAATATACATATACATATTTTATACATATACATATTTAATAAATCTATAGCAGCTGTGCTAGGTCACAGACCTGTGTTACAGCTGCTATGCCACCCTTCTTACAAACTAATGATCAACTTACTAATAAGTACAATGTATTAAGCTTAATGACAAAGAAAAATAACGTGTCACAACTTAAATTAATTACCAAAATAAAAAAGTATATAACAATCGGGTAGTTATAAATTATAATAACCAATATTACTCAGCGCGCCCAGCGCGCAGCGCTGCGTTGAGCAAATACCTACGATGTCCATCTACTATGGTCGGGTTGACGTGTGGTACAAGCGATAGATGACAACAATAAATTAAGTAAGTATATTATAATTATAAAATATAGTAAGTTAGCTGCACTTATTTGTCAACTATCAATAATTTCTCTGTTTCTTCGTAATCTAGAGACATCAAAAAGTTTGTTAAGGAATGTTTGCAATTAAATCGGGTTTGTGTATAAATGGTTACCGATTTACTTATTTTATTATAGAGATAGAGACCCAAAAAACATACATGTCTATGAGCATAGGATGATTTAAATTGTTCTGTTGTTATAATACAATCCTTTCTTCTTAAATTTTTAAACTTAATCAAATCGTAGCCTGACTTTTTATGAGTCCTGAGCGTAGAATTAATGATAAACAATTGCCGAACTGTCAGCAAGCCAACTTCCGAATAAAGCTGCTTGGTGGGGAACCTAAAAGGTTTACATAGCATGACTTTTAGTACTGCTCGTTGAGATCTTTCAATACGCAAAAGATAGCTTTTGTATGTACCTCCCCAGACAGTCACGCAGTATGTCAATAATGACTGACAAAGAGCATAATAAATTGTTTTTAATAATTTCATAGGAATCTTTCTTAGACGCTTAAAAATTGGTAATAGCTTTCTGAGCCTTCCTTTTAAATTATCTACGTGCTCATGCCAATTTAACAAATGATCCACTGTAACGCCGAGGTAATTTATGGATTTAACTCTGTCCAAGGCCAAGCAGAGACATGTTGCCGAAGAACAATTGCCACACGTATGTGCTCTGCATGTATGCATGTAGAAAAGAATCCTAACTAATATTATAAAAGCAAACGTGAGTTTGTTTGTTACGCTTTCACGCCTTAACTACTCGTGCGATCAGCATGAAAATTCGCATACAGGTTGTCAGGAGCAAAGAAAAGGACATAGACTCAAACCTAACCCTACCTACTTTTACGCTAGCGAGACTAAATTTAATCCTCAATAAAATGAAAAAGATGCACTTACCAGATTCATTTTCTGGTGAAACGTCAAGCTGCCAAAAAAGGATGTACTGTGCAATGAGGTACTCCTTCGGTGCCATCGATCATCATGAAATTTCGCAAACATATTGATACGGATACAAAAAATGACATAGAGCACATTTTTTTTCTTGGCCTTGGATTATATCTCACCGCTGTGCAAAAGCCTCTCCCTTGGACTTCCAAACCGCTCTATCCGAAGATATTCCCTGCCAGTCCCTTTCGAATACGTCCATGTCATCTCGTCATCTCCGTTTAGGTCTGTCCCGTCGCCGTCGACTGTCTTTTGGCACCAAATTGGTCAGACTTTGTGCCCACCTCTCTGGGTGCATGCGGCAGACGTGTCTGGCCCAGTACCACTTCAGCCTGGCGGATTTAACACCTACGTCAGTCATGTATGTTGTAGAACGTAGAAAAATGACATAGAGTACATATCAACAAAAAAATAATTACTGGGCCCGAGGGATAGACATTCATAGACAAAAACTAGATTAATACGAGCAAAACCGCGGTAAAAATCTGGTAAATATATACATATTATCTACCCTAAATTCCCAAGCGCTCATCCCGTCAACATTTTTCAATACATTTTATTCCATCCCATTTTTATGTTGCCTCATAAAGTGTATTGTGGCCGCTATGACGTCACTCCAGTGATTGATGTTAAGCCTTGTATACTGTCCGTACGTAATATACTCCCCCAAGGTTTCATAATAATGTGATGCCATAGAAAATAGGATTATTGGTACTTGCTTGTATTGTTTGGTAGATATTTTATTTATTAGATGGACGACTGGCTGTTTCCCGCAGGGGTAGGTAAACTATTGCATGACGTCATATTTTGGTATTCATTTGTGATGCGATGAGATATGTGTTGTTGTTTTGATGTACAACTAGGATTCTTGGTGAGGCTTGGTGACTTTGGGGATGGGTGTATGAGGAAGGTCATCGAACTTTTGACAATAGCTGCCTTTTTCGCTTGAAAATAAACAGTATGAATGAGCTGGCCTGTGAAAAATAACACTGTTATTAGTATAATATTATAAATAATACAGAACCCAGCGTATGAGTGGGAATGCTGAGTACATAAGAGTTCCCGAGGCTCACATCCATCTTTAATTACTTTTTCTTAAATTTGGTGATAAGAAAGGATACCGCTTGTATTGCAAACGATCTACTGTCACCACTTTTTAACCTTCGTTACTTAAATGTGGCCAGGGTCGCACAGTCGACGCTGTAAATACCATATATCATTGAGAATTTTATGAAGAATCCAACGAATTTCATGCAGATATAACAAACTGTTAAAAACTGTGTACCTTCATGGAAAAAAGCAAACTTGAATTCATTTTCATCGGAAAAATTTTGTGGTCTTCCGAAAATGATCACTCATAATTTAAGACTTTTCACGACCCTAAAATAAGACATAGAATTAGAAAAAGTACTATATCAATTTTTTTTATTTTTTTTATTTTGCTCGTCAAAATGAACACACTCCACCTGATGGTAAGCAGTCGTGTCGTCTAAGAGCAGTGGCCTCCACACCGCCCTCATAGCAGCCGAGGCGATGTTGAGGTCTCTACTTTGACGGCCTGAGAAGGTGCTTTTTCACGCCCCGCTTAAAGGACCCAGGATTGAAGGAAGAAGGAAACACGTGCTTTGGCAGAGAATTCCATGCCTTGGTCGATCGGCAGAGGTATCCCAATCCCAATCTGCTCCCGTCGAGCTGGCTACCCCACGATTTCTTTATATGTTGTTAAGGTTACCTGCCTTACACTATATTTAAAACTACAATGGCTACAAATAAAATAAACAGACTCATAAATTTCTTGTTTCTAATGTACTTTCACCACTTCCAAATCAAGATAATGATAAGACGAATGAACTGATAAGCTACCCCAACGGAACAATAACTCACCCTAAATAATATATTCGTTTGATTTTGTTGAACATTAATCTCCCCAGGTGTAAACTAATAAGTAAAGGGTCAACGAACTCATATGTTAATGACCTTATCGCCTTCTAGAAACGTCACTGTTAGGGTTGCCAACTTATAAATAGTATTAAGGAACCCGAATATAATAATATCAGCCCTGTATTTAAATTGGCTCACTGCTGGGCACGGGCCTCTTCTCAGCGTAAGAACGGCTGGGTCATAGTTTACCACGCTGGTTCATCGCGGGTTGGCGGACTTCACATATTTTCGAAAAATTATGGAAAACTCTCAGACATTCAGGTTTTCTTGCGATGTTTCCCGTCATCGTTACAGCAAGCGATAGTTAACCGGGATATCTGATGTCAATTAAATATCAGCCTTATTTAAAAATATATTTGAGAACATTGTGGAAAATTCTCAAACCAGGTTGTCTCATGATGTTTTCCTTTACCCTTAAAGCAAGTAAGTGAGTATGTCTATCAAGGCACTGGGAAAGGCTTAACGAGATGCTACGAGTATCCAGAAATATTGTTCCTTGTGCAATCTTATTACCTAATACCACTGCGCAAGGAATAAATATTGGTAGTGATTTTAAAATCTTAATAATATTTTGAGTGACTCAATTTATTACCTTCTCTGACGTTGTGACTGCTTTCAGCGGCTATGGTCGAAGGGAGACTAAGATGGTCGTTCGTCTCGATTCTGAAGTGAAAAGTTATTTTAAAGTAAATATAAGTAATTCTGTATTAATTATTAATAGGAAAAGCTGTAATTTAAATAAATCGCGATAAAATTCATATAAAGTAGTTAAGTTTCAATATCGTTTGAACTTCGTGTAGCCCTAGGATTGACAGCCCTAATCACAATGTAGAATTGGATTCCTCGGCCGGATGTTTTTGCTAGACTGTTAGATAACGCAACTACTAAAGTTTTGAAAGTATATATATTGTATTGATTTTACCTATTTGCGATGGTACCGAGTATTTCCCCGATAAGGATAGTCTAGATCTCCAATTCTTTATTTTGTGAGCATATCGAGATGTAAAAGTTTGCATTATTTAATAGATATACTAGACTAGCTGTCCTGCGCTGTTTTATCCACATCTATACTAATATTATAAAGCTGAAGAGTTTGTTTGTTTGTTTGCTTGAACGCGCTAATCTCAGGAACTACAGATCCGATTTGAAAAATTCTATCAGTATTAGATAGCCCATTTATCGAGGAAGGCTATAGGTTATATATCATCACGCTAAGATCAATAGGAGCGGAGCACCATTGAAGAATGTTTTAAAATCAGAGGGTTTTTTTCCTTTAGAGAGCTTCCACTGCGTGCGCTGCGTAAACAGTTAAAGTTTCGCAAAAATCATGTATGACAGAATTGTTCCTCTTAAAAAGTTCTAAAAAAAAGTCCGCAACAGCATATGTCTATCTTTTAAGGTTGGCTCACTATAACCTTTTTTATGCTAATGGTGTTTTTATAAACATGATATTAATCCTTATCCAAATAAATACGTTATTCATCACAAGTATTTAATTTAAAACAAAATTGCCCTTTACATCATTCGATTTTAATGAATATCTTAGGAGATATCGCAGTTTTAAAGTAACATACACAGCAAAATAATGATCAAGTACTGAGCGCGCATTTATGATGTGCAAGGCCAGCCGAAAACTCTGTGAGATACCATGCCGCGCGGCTCAGACGCGTGGTCATGGTCGGCTCCTTACGGAACGGTACACGGAAGATCACGCTACGACCCAGGGGGCGGCGCAGTAACGATAAACGCGGGTGAAACCGCGGGAACATCTAGTCTATAATAACTGATCCGCTAGGATCACGCTAATGAACCAGTAATCATAAAGCCTATTAATAGTCTATGTTACTTCTGGAGAAGTAATTTCTAATGGATAAACCTATCCATTAGTTTTGGAGTTGATTCATTCCAAACGAAAACACAAATCATTTCTCTTTATAATATTAATATTATTATAGATTAGTGGTATATTTTTCTGCCAAATAGGCAACGTTTGACGCTCTACCTGATTCGTGAAGACTGAGGCAATATCTTGAATTTTTCCCTATAGAGATTTTATAGGGCTAGTTATAAAACATCTCTGCTTACCCGTTCTATACTAATATTATAAAGCTGAAGAGTTTGTTTGTTTGAACGCGCTAATCTCAGGAACTACCTTTTCAAATTAATATTCCATATTCCATCACATACACACAACACCATCTAGTCCAAACTAAGCAGACCTTGTACTATGGGTACTAGACAATGGATAAACATACATACATACTTTTTCTTTTTGTAAATACATACATATTATACATAGAAACACCCAGACCAAGATAAACATCCATGTTCATGCACACAAATGTTTGACTTGTGCGGGAATCGAACCCGCGACCTCAGGCGTGGCAGTCGGTTACATTAACCACTACGCCATCGAGGCCGACAAATTGAAAAATTATTTCAGTGTTGGATAGCCCATTTATCGAGGAAGGCTATAGGCTATATAATATCACGCTATCACCAATAGGAGCAGAGCATAAATGAAAAATGTTGCAAAACGGGCAAAATTCTCTTATGTGAAGCAGGCGAAGTAGCGCAAGTCAGCTAGTCAAAAATACACAGCGGTGTGTATAACAGAAAATACACTGATAAAACTTTCACCATCTCAAAGATTAATATCAAGAGCGGAAATTAACTTTCTAGTTTTTCTTAAGACAAGCTTTGGCGATATACTTTGTAAATATTCCTAGATGGTCTTGTAATATTCCTTGAAGATAGATTATTATCTAAAACAAACAAACCTAGAGAAAATTAAGAAGTTTGTTGATGGTAGATAAACTGGTAAATTAAAACAGCGATTGCACAGATGGCGTAGTTATTTTAAGCCCAGTGCGTATATTTACGAAATCGTCGTTTTGGACCTCAATGGCGTAGTGGTTAGTGTAACCGACTGCCACGCCTGTGGTCGCGGGTTGGATTCCCGCACAAGTCAAACATTTGTGTGCATGAACATGGATGTTTGTCTTGGTCTGGGTGTTTCTATGTATAAATATGTATGTATTTACAAAAAGAAGTATATATGTATGTTTATCCATTGTCTAGTACCCATAGTACAAGCTCTGCTTAGTTTGGGCTAGATGGTGTTGTGTGTATGTGATAGAATATTATTATTACTTATAAGTAGACAGTTAATTTTGACACAATATTTCCTATAAAAATATGCATGTCATAATTTTACTGTTCATAACTAAAACGATTTATTGAAAATAGGAACCGGACCTAAACCTATCGAGTCGCAGCGGCACACCGGTGGCTAGACACAATAAGTTTTTAATTATGTTTAGCATTCTAAGACTTGACAGGTTAATGGTCGTCTCGCTACTACACAGGACAGAAATGGTGTGATCCACAAGTAGCGTTTCCGAGTCTAGGTGTTCTTTGTGTCCGTTGTTTGAATGTTTGTGAGTAACTCACGAATCAAGGAGTAGTACAGGAGAAGTCATATAAAAATAGCTAACCTGCCATGGCGTGGCAGCGGCAGTGAATGCAACTGCTCTTTTTCTTTTCGATTCGATTCCCAGGTCAAGAAAATATTATAAGGCTTTTTGTATCTGGTATAGTGCCATGCGGGCATAGACTTGCCTTCTATTATGTGGGGATCTGAAACCATAGCTAGCAAAATATGTAGCAAACGCCTAGGTACGTAACAGCCTATGAAAGCCTAGGTACCATATCTATACTAATATTATAAAGCTGAAGATTTTGTTTGTTTGGTTGAACGCGCTAATCTCAGGAACTTCTGGTTCGAATTGAAAAATTCTTTTAGTGTTGGATAGCCTATTTATCAAGGAAGGCTATAGGCTATATAATATCACGCTACGACCCACATGAGCGGCGCAGTAACTATAAACGCGGATGAAATCGTGGACAAATCTAGTTTCCCAGAAAGTGTATAAGAATGTGGAAATATAAAATTATATGACATAGACGATAAAAAACCTATTCTAACTTGCTCTAAAGGAAATCAAATCTAAAACAATAATTTATTACTATATACAGTAGATGTTAACAAAAATAAAATAAAACAAACATCATTAGGGAAACGGAAGTGAGCAATGGCCTTTTCCTGTCTCGTGACATTAATATGTATTGTAATGTTGGCAGCACTGCCTACGTAACAGCATTGTGTAGTGCCAACTGAAAAAATATATTTTACTGTAAAGGTTGTATACATATAGAGAATAGGAAAACGTTCACAAATGAAATACGAACTCGCGTTTTAGCGTATATTTTTACTGTTATAACGTTACATATAATTCTTTAAAAAATATCTGGTTAATTTTTGGTACCGTGATAAAAGTTTACGATAATACAGCGGATCGTGTGGTTCCAGGTTCAAATCTTGTGTGAAGGATAGTGCTACTAGTTGCTGTAGACTGCTGTACACGAGGTGTTAGGTTCATATCTCGTATCCAACGGGCAACAAAAGTTATTGAGTATTTTAATAAGAAACTTTCAATATCAGGGCGGAGTTAAGCAGCTTACAGTATTGCATATTCCCGGACAACCCTTGGTCCTGCGCCTGATCTCTCTCCAGTCGTGTGGGATTGTCGTCTCATCAGATTATGAGAGTGACGGAATATCGTATCGAATATTTGAATTTCGAGTCAAATGTTTGAATTAGGAATGCAATTGTGCTCATTCGTTATTACTAGTTAACATTCGAATAACAATCAAATATTTGAATTTCGAATTGAAAATTCCAATTTCGAATTCAATTGTGCGTGCGCCATATCTGTTTAGCGTACCTTAAAAAAACAACTTACGCGCGTCATGACTTTTTAATTTGATGGAAGAAGCTAGTTAATGCAATTCCAGTGGAATTGCGGTACATATATGTACGAGCTTAGGAGTCCATAATAAACCGGCCCATTCCAGTTTTATCCAGTCATTACTGTGCGCTATAAACGGCGGGCGAGTGACCACGTGACCGGACTACACGCTTACTTTATGGCCACACACTTATCATTCCAGTTTATTTGTACACTTAAATATTGTACGTGCTTTCACTGCGCTGGTAATTATATTTTTTCTTGTTTCGTGGGCGATATTTGGTTTTGTGGATGCACCATTAGGGCATAACATCACGGCAGTATGTACTCAAAGAGAAAGGCATATAAGCCTCCCACAGGCTCTAGGATCGTGTAGGTTTACGTAATAGAGGTCAATCTATTGGTGCCTACTGAGCATGGTATTAAAAGAAATGAATTCCTTTACCTTATCTTATGTGGAGGTCAGTCAGTGCAGACCGGCGACACTTCGACCCAGTAGGATCTTTTGTGTCGACACTCTCCCAATAACGACTGCCATAGATGTTCATGGCAGCCAGGACCAACGGCTTAACGTGCTCTCTGAGGCACGGAGTAGGCGATAATTATTGTCAATCAATACACACATAAATTCGAAAAGTCATATATCTTCCGAAAGTCAGAGGTGCGCGACGTGGGTTCGAACCCGAGACCCTCTGCATTGCAGTCTGTTGGTCTCCCCACTGAGCTATCGCTGCTTGTTGCTGACAATGAAGTCCTTAATCTTTATATTCAACAGTGAGACGTGGCAAACTGTTATAGATAGAATAAAAATAGACGATATTAAAAAAAAAACACTGAATTTTGTATAGTAGTGTAAGTGTGAAAAAGAAAAACACATAATATGTACTTTTTTCTTAACTTCACAGTTCGATAGGACAGCTATCTGGCACAACCTAAGATAGATCAGCTGCAGAACCAACGGCTTAATATACTTGACACCGTAAACTTCGTCGTTTCGGGAAATTTCTTGGCAGGATGTGTTTTGAGCCATTCTTCAATCCTAGAATCAAATCTGGGAACTGATCTTTCGCAAACGTGCGTACTAGCCACCAAGCCAGCGAGTTAATAGTGTCATTAGTTTCTCTCTCAATCGACAAAATTGGCTCGCTTCGTAATACCTAGTATCCTACTTATCCTTCTAGTAGAAATGTAAAAGTTTTCGAAGATACTTTAATGTATGTTACTGGATCTCGTGTAAACTGTTAGACGGATTTGGATGAAACTTTGAAAATAGATAGTCCGTATCCTGAATCAACGGTGTTGTCATGGCATTCATTCGGGCGAAGCTGTGGGCAGAACTTAGTTTAACATCAAATTGGCGAAAGATTGATGTAGTACATCCCAAACCAAATTTCCCAAATAATTCATGTCTATGTACGTCTAATAAAACTTTTTCAGGGGTATTCAGCCGTGTGTCTATATGTATTGTATATTAGCTAACTAGCTTAACCCAAAACTAAAGACTTATAATCGCCTAGATATCCTAACTAATATTATAAGAGCGAAAATGAGTTTGTTTGTTACCTTTTCACGCCTAAACCACTGAACCGATCATCCTGAAATTTTGCATATATGTACGTTGTCAGGTGTACAGAAACAGACATAGGCTACCTTTCATCCCGAAAAAAAATACTGTTGTCGAGGAAAACAACAATAACGTTCTTATGATAATAGATGGCGCCACATGTCTTTCGAATCATGATTGAATTATATTGTTACAAGTGCAACCCGAATTGATTGTCAAATTCTAAATTAACGCGAGCGAAGCCGTGGGCAAAAGCTAGTAATATATAATCTTATATATTAGGCCTACGCACCTAACATTGGGCTTTTGTTAGTCTATGAGAAAACTTAGTCCACAAAGTCTCAGATAAACTGGTGTCGAACATTAATTGAATATTTGTATAGAAACAAATATTTAGGGTCTATGGAGACTAGACTGAAACATATAAAAGTATCAGACGCAATAGAAAATTTATTGTTCGGGTCAGTGGTGACACAAGTAGCATTGATAGTTCTGATTATGAATGCTGTTTATTACTGGTGGCAGGCGAAAAGATAAAACCATCTGGACATGGTTGTGTTAAATTTATACGACCAGAGCAATTTGGAGGAAACACAAATAAGCTAACTGTATACAATATGGGCGCCAAAAAAGTAGACGGTTGAGATGATGATCAGAAGTTTCTGGTTAACATGCAGACCTGGTTGAGAAGAGGATGGGTAGAGAAGGGCGCAGGAGATGCATGGGATTAAAAGGGCGATCTGGTTTCATCATTGGACATAATATAGTGCTTCATTACGTCGATATTAGTGATAATATATCGATATATAAATAGGCAAAGATAAAACTGATCGGCACCATATATTCAATGGTTTAGTTTCGTAGCTATCGACAAGCAAATTTTTCCATTAAATTTCTAAACACATTTTCACGAAAATACCTACAACGTACTTTTACACCGTAGCTCATAGTCAGGAAGCTCCTTTACCGAAATACAACTATTAGCGAAGGTGCTTGAACTATAAGACCAGCTGTTAACGGGGCCCCGTCTGATGCCACAAACAGATAACAAACTCCTAGAGATATCCATTTGATATCTAATCCCGGCCTATTATGTACGAATTATGTGCCTATTGATAAATTAATAGTTTTCGTTAATAGACAATCTTATAGAAAATTGAATGGATCCAAAGATTTTCTCGATTTCGTAATCATCAATTTTTGATAGAAGCATCGTTACTTGATATTAAATAATTAGAATTTTATTGAAAGAAGTTTAACTGCCTATGTTTGTCTTTTGCAGTAATATACATAAGTGTCGTAAGGCATAAAAGGATCGATACTAAATTGTAGCAGATGATTTATGAAAACACCTCTATTCACCTTACAGAAGATCGCAGCAGAATCATGTTGCCAATTGCTTAGTGACAGTACACATTATCTGACACGCCCGGCAAATTACCAATCTCTTGCAAAAAACCATCATAAGAGCTGTAACACAAGGTAAATAAGCATTCTGGAGGCTCACACACCTTGTTAAGACGGGATGAAATGGAACGAATTGACTTTTATACTACCTTTAATGTCTTTTATCAATTGTAGAGGACGTGCGAATGATATCTCGAGAATTGCAGGCTTGCTAATAAGGCTACAATCACCGTTTACTATAAGGCAAGCCATATAATTATTTCCCACCTTTTATAGAATCCTAATCCTAACTAATATTATAAAAGCGAAAATGCGTTGGTTTGTTTGTTTGTTTGTTACTTTGTCATGCCTAAACCACTGAATCGATCATCCTGAAATTTTGCATATACGTTGTCAGGTGTACAGAAACGGACATAGGCTACCATTCATCCCGAAAAAAATACTGTTCCCGAGGAAAACAATAATAACGTCCTTATGATAATAGATGGCGCCACGTGTCTTTCGAATTATGATTGAATTATATTATCACATGCAGAGTACAACCCGAATTGATTGTCAAATTCTAAATTAACGCGAGCGAAGCCCCGGGCAAAAGCTAGTAAAATAATATACCTAAGGGTAGTTTCTTGATGGTTGGAATCGATCAATACTTATTGTAAATATCCACGTTTTATCTCTGTTCCATATGAGCTGCGTGTATGTGTATATGTGTGTTTATCTAATTAAAACTCAAATAAGCAAACAGTAAAATTTAGGATGCCAACCCATATAATATCCATATCTGATATCTTTAATGCCGACGCGATCCAACAAAAACACCAGGAGTTGTCCAACAGGGTGCTGCCAATCACGCGGCCGCGGTCCCAATCTAACTTTTAATGAAGCTGCGTCGGCGGTGACCCGCATTGTACCGACCGTCCTGATTTGAATTTAATTGTGTATGGATAAGCGATCATTTGTTTACCTATCAATGGAATTTATTTGTTTCGGAACATAAAGCGTGCTGGCAAAGTTTGGTTTTTGTTGTTCTTGTAATTGGCAAATCTAATATAGGTGTTTTAACTCAAAGAAATATTATTATATATTTTATTTTAGGAAAGAAAGTCAGTTAGCATATTTTATTACGAAGTTCTTGGACCCAAAACTTAAAAATAATCCAGTCAATTGAAAACTCTTACTGACACACTAATGAAAAGTTTCTGTTCCATAACTTTTTGAAGTGAAAACTTCTTTAGCGCCGTTGTGCTCTTTTTTTGTGATGGGTAAAAAAAGTTTAACTCGCGTCAGGACACGTGACCTGATCGAAAATTCGTAAGACGGAGGGAGAATTGTCATGTTTGTGTGCGATAGCGCAATATATGGATATTGTATTTTACCACATAAATGTTAGTACTTTTATACAGATAATTAATGCAATTCGTGCAAAATTAGTCCCTAACCATTCCAAAATATCAAAAATGCACAACGTTAATATTCAAGTTTTCACTTCTGCCGGCACACCCGGATTGCAGCCCGTTGATTTGTTTATATATATCAATTATGTTTACCTATTCATACATACATAAATAAATTCACGCCTGTTTATCTATTCGTGTAGACTATAATAAAACAAATTAATACCGATAGTAGCATAAAAATATTACACATTGAATTCGGTTATTTATCTAAGCAACACAGCATATACATTTTATAAACGCAAATAAAAAGCACTTTCATCCCCTGCCATCTGATCACAAATCAAACTGAAGCGGAGGTTTAAGCCTATATTTTTCAATTCTACGATTGCTACACAAAATTTTACGATAGGTCGTACCGTACATAAAACAAAAGCTACAACTATAAACTTAAACCCATTAATCTTTCATACTAAAAATCTAACTAATATATCGTATTTGTATTTGTTTGTCCTTTATTTAAGACAAAAGAGCTTAATAAAAGATAATGCGAGCTAAAAGAATATAGCAATTTTTGTTTAACTTGTTTTAAGCACTGAAATAGTTATAGCATCGGCTCCTTCTCAGTGCCAGTTGCACTCACTGATCGGTAAATGATTAGCGAGGTTAAGCAACGTTGGGTACGGTCAGTCTATAGATGGGTGACCGCTAGTGGTATTTCATCTGAGCGTCTCCGTGCTTCGGAGGGCACGTAAAAAGTCGGTCCGGGTTGTTGTTGTGACAGCAGTCATTAAGCCATGTCAGAGGTCTACGGGCGGCTTGAATAACTCTTGACAACAGGTTGGCCACTAACCACACGAAAAGAAGAAAAAAGAAGAATAGTCAATTACGCTGGCCAAGTCCGAGTTGCTAGACTTAACATAACTAGCGGTCGCCTAGTGCTCGAAATTCGACCAAAGTTTGCCTGTAAGATATTGCTGATATATGTCATTATATATTGATATATGTAACCATAGTTACACTCTTCGACTGAGTGTGTCAAATGCATGGTTGTGTACGTGTAGTGTTTTTTCATTAATTTAATGTATTTCTAATGCATATTTATATTAGGATTCGCCCCTCCTTCTCCATAAAAACTTACTTAAAAAATTTCATACTCCTCCGTCCGCGCAATTTTCGTAAAAAGGGGTACAAAGATTTTGCTTCACGTATTAAGATATAGATATTCGCGAACTTTATGAAGAACTATCAGACATGATAGTTTTCGTGCTATGCTTTTTTTTACCGTTAAAGCGAAAGGTGCGCTCCAAGGGTTTGAACTCGAGACCTCTATAATTATGATAGTCCACTAGGCTATCGCTGCGGCCAGGCCACCCAGAAGATGGATATCAGTTGTCAGTCGTAATAACACCCTCTAGCTATTTTCTATCACGGAGCAAAATATTGATTAATTTTATAAAAAATCTAAACGTTTTTTCTGATGAAAATTTTCCAACGTGTTAATTCAGTTCAAAGTGCTTGCTTGCCAACATGCCAAATTTTATCCAAATTCATTCTACATTATTGCGCAGCATAAATCTAAACGTCAAAACTTACACATTTACAGATTTAGTCAGATTAGGGGCAAGCCGCGTGCGTCCACTAACATCTTTATAATATATACAAAGGTCAAAGGTCTGGCCGCTAATCTAAGTTTTAATGGATATGGATGCCCTTCCGAAGGTCTTGGACCGAAGTGAACAACTTTCCATTCCCCTCTTGCGTGATAAGTTTGGTCAACAAATTCAGTCCCTTGTTGACTTGCCAAGTTATAAATGTTAAGTGCCTTGAGGGTTAATTTTAGAAAGAATTTGTTTTGTATATTTTTTCGTGATTCTGACTGAGACTGTTTTCAGTTGAAGTTTGCAAACTTCTTTGAACAGAGGTATGATACAAGCATAAGGCCCGACTGATATGGTTGTTGTAACTTGCAACGTAATGACTGCACGAATGGCGTAGTAGTTTAAATGCTCCTCTCGCTGGTACTACTACGGCAAGTGATGTGGGTTCAACTCCTATACGAGGTAAAAATTTATTTGATCCACAAATAGTTCTTCTGAGTATGGGTGGTTTTATGTCCGGTTTTTTAATATTTGTAACGTCTCCCACGACCCTAGACTTTATACTAGTGCAGGAGTTGCCTTAAAAACAAAACCTAAAGTTGCTTATTACACCAAAGGTATTATTTGTGTGTTACAATAGCGGCTCTTTTAACAAAGAACAAGATCTTTACGTAAGTTATTACCAGTAAACCCCAATTTAAGTCTTACTACGACTTCTTTCCACAACATAAAAATGCAGAATACCCTATTTCAAAACTAATGAAATCGAAGAAAATCCACTTAGGTTTTACAAAGAACTTTCTGAATATCTTCCTTCTACTCAATTCGAAGTTGCAACGATTGGACGGCTCCAAGCGTGTATATTTTTATTCGAAAAGTTGCCGACGCCGAAATTGTCCAAGTGTCGAACGAAAGGGGACATTTTACAGCCAGAATACTTGTTTACAGTTCACTTTGGTGTTTTAAGTTGATTTGAAGACTTCAAAAGAGAACTAGGGTCTGATATCGTAAAATTGAAGAGAGCTTCACAAATATTTGGATGATTGTTATAATTTTTTAGGACATTATAAAAGAGTTTTTGTTACTGGGAATCTAAAGTAAGATATTTTTTTCTATTTTATACCACATAGGTTGTAGGAAAATCTGTAGTCCGTAGTCTCGAAATCCTTAGTCTCTACCTACCGCTCTGGGAAACAGGCGTGAATCTATGTATGTATGTATGTAGGTTGTAGGAGACCGTTGGACGCAGTGGTCTCGAGAGAACGTCTTAGTGTTCAAACATTCGAAATTATATGTATATAAAATTTTAATAGTTCTTATTTTAACAGTGAAGAAAACATCGTGAGCTGTCATGCATATCTGAGAGTTTTACACATTGTTCTTCAAGATGTATGAACTGCCTACCTGCCAGCCAGCACTGAGCCAGCGTGGCCTAATTTCTCAGCGTTTGAAGTCACACTAAGAAGAGACCGGTGCCCAGTAATGGGACCATTCTTAGACAGAATTGATTTTATTTAATTTCTGTTACCGGCTATCGGACAGGTTTCCAGATAACGTTCTGCTGTCCTAAAGAATGATACATCTTCGCGCGAATTATAATACAGGAACAACTAGTATCTCCTAAAATGTACAGCAAACCTTAGCATACCATTTTCTTACTAGCTTGTAATTATTAATTAAAATTACAAGCTAGTAAGATTATTATTAATTAAAAGCAGTGATAGCCTACTGGGCAACCGTTGGACTGCCATGCAGAGGTCTCGAGTTCGAACCCAAGGCGCGCATCTCTGACTTTTCGAAGTTATATGCGTACTAGCTTTTGCCCGCGGCTTCGCTCGCGTTCATTTAGAATTTTGCAATAAATTCGGGTTGTACTCTGCTTGTAATAATATAATTAAATCATGATTCGAAAGATATGTGGCGCCATCTATTATCATAAGAACGTTATTATTGTTTTCCTCGGGAACAGTAATTTTTTTCCGGATAAAAGGTAGCCTATGTCCGTTTCTGTACAACGTATATGTAAAATTTCAGGATGATCGGTTCAGTGGTTTTGGCGTGAGAAGGTAACAAACAAACAAACAAACTCATTTTCGCTTTTATGATATTAGTTAGGATTAAATAGTTAATTATCGCTCGCTTTAACGGCGAAGGAAAACATCGCGAGGATACCTGCATGTCTAACAGTTCTCTATAATGTTCTCGAAGATATATAAAGTCTGCCAACCCGCACTAGGCCAGCGTGGTGGACTATAACCTAACCCTTCTCACACTGAGAAGAGGCCCGTGCCCAGCAGTGGGACAGTTTAATACAGGGCTGATATTATTATTTGTTTCTCTTTCACGGGTATATTATTATTATTATTTTGTAATTATTCGATCTCACAAAATAAACTAAATTGTACTATGGCAGCGTTATATTTTAATTACATTCTAGTACGCGCTGTTCCCGTTGCTCAGAATAAAGAGTAAGGTTAGCGGTAATTGTGAAATATTTGAGAATACTGCTTCTTTGGTAGATACTCTTTGAAGATTAAAGACGTAAAGTAAAGACGTAATGTTTTTTAAAATGTATTGTCATCTAAATACTGGATAAAAGTAACTTGTGAGGATTTTGTAATCGAGCAGTTGCATTATCATCAACGCTCCACATCCAAAAGTGTTTTAAATACATTTTCACACATGAGTTTAATAACCGCAAAGTCGATTAGAGCGCGTACCAACAAGTTTGGGTCCTCATACCTCTGCCGGACGACCAAGGCATGGAATTCTCTGCCAAGGCACGTGTTTCCTTCTTCTTTCAACCCTGGGTCCTTTAAGCAGGGCGTGAAAAAGCACCTTCTCAGGCCGACAAAGTAGAGACCTCAACATCGCCGCGGCTGATATGAGGGCGGTGTGGAGGCCACTGCTCTTAGACTACACGACTGCTTACCATCAAGTGGAGTGTGGTCATTTTAACGAGCAAAATAAAAAAAATGTGTCAACAAGTTTGTCACCGTATTATATCATTTTCGAATGAAATCATATATCAAGAAGATCAACTAACGCAAATACTACGTAATACAAAGACAAATACAATGAAAAATGTTCCAAGTAAACCAACCGGTGATATTATAACAAACCAACAAGCTACTTCAAACACTGTTACAGATTAAATTTCTTCGTAGACTTTAACAAAGAAAATGTTTCGCGTTCTTACTTAAACTCCGTGTATATTACAAACAATATATTTTTTCTGTATATGCCTGTGTTATGATTATTACTATCGTAAAGAAAATCCGCCGTACGTCGTAAAGACGCGCGGAAAAAATTGCCGAAATGCCAGATGTTTGTTAAATACTAGCTCATCCAGCCGGTCTGTATTGTTTGTCGTATTTCAAGGATTTTATGTACTGCAGATGTATATATCTTTTGCTTTTATGTATATATGCAGATTGATACAGTAAGCCTTCAATATTGTAGCTTACTGAGAGTTATATACGCTAGAGAGAAACTAAATTATCTCAAGCTTACATTTTTAGCACAGTTTTGACTCGTCTAATATTTTTTTATTTTATATATATAATCAAGGTGGCAAACAAGCATACGGCTCAGTCTGCTAGTTTTCTGCTAGGTATTTCTTCTAATAAATAATTGTGGTAGATAGGTAATGCTTTAATACAGGTGGGGTATAACTATTAGCGTATATAGAGCTTTTTTTAGAGGGACAAGCAATTCTAGAATTTCGACTTAAAACCTTATATTGTGGGACGAGACAATTCTAGGGTGGGCACGGGTTATCTGGATCTAACGATAACGACTAAGTTAGCTGGTGGGTGTAACAGAAGTTTGCGGTTATGTTTTTTTTATACTACTAAGGTGGCAAACAAGCATAGGCCCACCTGATGGTAAGTGATCACCGTAGCAACACCAGAGGCATCACTTGCGCGTTGCCGACCCTTTAGAAAAGGAAGTGGAATGAAGGAGGAGCGAGAAGGGAGAAAGGGGATGATTTTTTTTTTATTTTTTTGATTTTTTTATTTTGCTCGTCAAAATGACCACACTCCACCTGATGGTAAGCAGTCGTGTGGTCTAAGAGCAGTGGCCTCCACATCGCCCCCACAGTAGCCGAGGCGATGTTGAGGTCTCTACTTTGACGGCCTGAGAAGATGCTTTTTCACGCCCCGCTTAAAGAACCCAGGATTGAAGGAAGAAGGAAACACGTGCCTTGGCAGAGAATTCCATGCCTTGGTCGTTCGGCAGAGATATGAGGACCCAAACTTTTTGGTACGCGCTCTAATCGACTCTACCGTGTAAGGATGGCATCTGAGCCCAGCACGCGTTGTTCTGGATAGGAAAGGGGAGGGCGGGATAAGGTAGAATAACTCTTCAGAGCACTCCCCGTGGTATATTCTGTAGAAACATGCCAATGAGGCAATGTCTCTACGGAGTTGCAGAGGTTCTAGTGAACTCGTGACCTCTGCATCTCCGATGATACGGACAGCCCGCCACTGTAACCGGTCGAGAGCGTCCTTGTGATTGGGCCTCCGGCACTCTAACTCACCGAATGAAACGCAACAGTAGGAATACTGGTATGTCACGTTGATATTCTGTGACAGGCTAGTCTTTCCCCGGTCGAGCCGGCGCATTCATGCTGAAATCAGCGAGGCTCTACTACTACTACTAATATAATATCAGTCTTGTTTATGAAGTTACTCATTGCTAGACGGACGTCTTTGTAGTGTGAGAAGGGTTAGGCCATAGTTTATCACGCTGACCCACATTGGGTCATATACTATACATATTACACATGTTCGAAAACATTATGGTGAACTCAAATATGTATATTCTTCATCGTTACAGCTAGGAGTAATTAAAATAAGCACATAACGTCAAAATACTAATTGCGGTGGGATCAAACTCTAGACATCTCTAGTATTATATATATATATATATAGTATTGTATACTACTAGGTTTTCACTGAGTAAAATCATCGCGAAGGTACTTGTGTTCCCGATGATAATATGATAAGTACTCTACTCCGCGCGGAACCAACGCGGAGGTTTTGGTTATAGCGCAACAAATTAAAAAGTTTATCGTCAAGACTTGCGATTCCGTAACACATACATATATTATGTTTTCGTTTTAACAGTAAAATGCGTTTTGAAATCGAAATTCAAATATTCACTTACTATTTTTGAGTATACGAATGCAACAATCAGTGACAATGCATAAATCGACATTCGACATTCGAATGCAGAATCATGTCATCTTCGAATAGAATTTTTCTCGGTGATAATCGCGAATCGTTAGCTTCGGATCAATCAATCAGCTTGATCGCGAGTGAGTCACGCCTATTTAAAACTGTGTATCAAGCACAATATTTATCCATTAGTGATCACCATTACGAAACCTTTTGTATGTTCTGAAAGAAAGTGTTGAAGCAACCTCCAGGTAAGTTACTTATGTAGGCGTCTCACGCGTGAAATCCCGCGCTATTCAATCTACGGGGAATTAAGTGGGGGGATGAGATACGTGGACTATTTATTAACGTTCGGCCAGAGAATAAGAAACTTTTTGAACACTCTTAGTGTGTTCTAATAAGCTTTCATAAAAACGTTCTTGCAGTTTCAATGTATTGTATGTTATAAGAGGTAGAGCATAGCGAGATTGTTGTTTCAACGTAAAATTTCAGTCATACATGAACATCCGGATTAGTAAAGTAGGTTCTTTCTAGCAGTTATTTCTTTCTTTCTTTCTCATGAACCGTGATAGTTTGACAGTTGAAATTTTCACAGATGATGTACTTCTGTTGCCGCTATCACAACAAATACTAAAAAACAGAATAAAATAAATATTTAAGGGGGCTCCTATACAAAATACGTGATTTTTTGCTCGTTTTTGCTCGATATTGATAACGACAACAGGTAGATGCTTGAAATATTCACAGAATATTTAGTAATATATTCACGTTAAAAATAAATAATTAAATTAAAATAATACAAATATTTAAAGGGAGCTCCCATACAACAGACATGATTTTTTTGTCGTTTTTATAGATAATGGTACGGAACCCTTCGTGCGCGAGTCCGATTCGCAGTTGGCCAGTTTTTGATTGATAATTGGTTATCAGGTGGGCTGCATGCTTGTTTACATTGGTGGTATAATAAAAAGATTGTAAATTGTATAGAGCAATGTACACCCGTGGCTTATTATTATTATGTATGTATTTGATCAGGCGTTTTGATATATTACGACAATTTATGATTCACAGAGTTTATGGTGTATGTATAACCGTCGATACATTTCTAATATTATTTAATTTCAATGTTATATATTGCCTATTGGCTTAAATTCTATCTGTTGTTATTTTACTAGTAATAAAACTATGAATGTATGATAAAGTATTCAAAATTGCAATTTAATAAGTTGTCTTATCTCTAATTTAAGCTTAATATCAATAAGGGTTAAATCTACCACGCTGTTTGGGCCATATTTCATACAAATCAATGCAAATATTATGGACTTTGAGACAAGTAAATTTTACGTGAAGTTTTCCTGCCTTATAAGTGGGCGATAAATGAATTATCTAATGAATAACTGAGGGAAAACTTAACCGTAGGTTCGTCCCGACGGCGGATCGATTTGGCGATCTCTGCGTGGGTGATCAATGGTCACTTCCCTAGAGTTTTTACTGCACTGCTATTGAAAATATTATTTAGTTAAGTGAGCAAATTCTTGAAGTGTTCATAATTATAACTAATCGAACAAGGAAGTGCCGTTTTTTCCTATAATTATACGTGTGAGTTTTCATAAAGTGCACATATGAAAATGAGTGAAACTAGACATCATATTATCGCTAGGAAAAATATTAAAAAAAGATAAAAGAATTTTCAAACAAAGATGCACGTGGTGGCGGCAAGGACTTTGTTTAGCCCTTCATAAAAACTGTTTTGTTTGGGATACAGGTGTGGTTTTTATGTTGTTTTAAAGCTTATTAGATACAGATTAACGTCAATTAATAAAAACTAGGGACAATGGGGACGTTTTCTTGAGTTTTTTAACAATGTTTAAAAAACATTGTACGAAACTCAGTTTTATGCCACCGGTATTTTTTTGGATGTAAATAGTATACCGTCGTTATTGTCTACACATTGCGTATTATTACTGTTTTTGTTTCAACACGATTAATCACCTGGTTCAAAGTTACAAGGTTTTCTTGGTACAAGGTCCATAACTACTAAAGAAAAAATATAAATAGGTATAAATCGAAGAATATTATATTTTTCTTTTATTATTTTTCCTAGCGATATAATGATGTCTAGTTTCACTAATTTTCATATATGCACTTTATGAAAACTCACACTGTATCTAAATATTGCACTCTTCGAATTCAAGGGTTTGTACTAAGTGATAACAGCATAATCTCAGTGGCGCAGCGGTAGCGACTGTGACTGCTGTGCCGGTCTTGGTTTCGATTCCAGCGTCAGACAATGTTTTACTGGATATTCAAGAAATTCTGAAATTCTAAATCGCCCCCTATTACGTAGGGCCTGAATGTGGGTGTTTGCACTTCTGCCAACCCTTCGGGGATAGAGACGAGAGATAATGTAAAGGTTATCCAATAAGGGCGGGTAGATGTTGAAATAAAATAAAGTAAGCTGTGTGAGAGATATTAACAAAATTATTTTTTTGCCATTAAGTGTGGAATATGACATCGTTCAAATATTTGCCTCGGCTTCTTACAGTGGCACGATACGAGTGGTCTAATTTTCAATGACTGTTCCGCATAGATCCGGCTGAATTTGAGCGATGGCCTGTGTTATGTTATTTGAAAAAGTCAGGTCATTAAGCCAGCGTGGGTGGACTGAGAATCCTAGACATAACATTACCAGCTAATCACACAGACAATAACTGATTTATTTATATTTTTTTATTTATTTTATTAAAGTTTACCAACAGTTGTTACAGATATAATACAGATAGGAACATACAAGTATTTGTGTCTTAAATCTAACTGCACAACCAATTATAGGTAAACACGACATGCAAAATGTTTACTGTATCAACATCTATTACTTATATAATTTAATATAATTATATATTATGTGTACTTAAATTCTAGATTTGATATTATATACTTCATTAGTATTTATCACATTTTTTAATACATTTGACATGTCTGGCAAACGTCGATATTGTATCAGAATGGACGTCAGTCAGGTCGCTGTATTCGTTTATAAGTTTGCACATGCGGGGTTTTGGCGGATTAACACCAAACACTGTATGGCCCTCCGCTGTTTTTCTAGCCGTACCTCCAAGGCCAAGACAGAATGATACGTATAATTAACTTGGAATTATTTTGCAGACCATACACTCGTCACGGAGGTTTAATTTATGATTTGATTATTAATAGTTCTACAGTTATGTATGCGTTCATACTGATACGTAGTCGGCACGTTCTGATGTGGAATGAATGAGACAGCGAGTCGTTTATCAAGCTGTCTGCTAGTTTTCTGCTAGGAATTTCTTCTAATAAATAATTGTGGTAGATAGGTAATGGTTTAATACAGGTACAGTATAACTATTAGCATATATAGAGCTTTTTTTAGAGGGACAAGTAATTCTATAATTTCGACTTAAAATCTAATATTCTGGGACGAGACAATTCTAGGGTGGGCACGGGTTATCTGGATCTAACGATAACGACTAAGTTAGCTGATGGGTGTAACAGAAGATTGCGGTTATGTTTTCTTTTTTTTAATGCTACTAAGGTGGCAAACAAGCATAGGCCCACCTGATGGTAACTGGTCACCGTAGCATATGGGCGCCTGCAACACCAGAGGCATCACTAGCGCGTTGCCGACCCTTTAGGAAAGGAAGTGGGAAGGAGAAGGAGCGGGAAGGGGTAAGGGGATGATTGGGCCTCCGGTACTCTTACTCACCGAATGAAACACAATAGTAGGAATACTGCTATTTCTATACTAATATGTTATCTTGTACCAAGAACTGTTGTTACACGAGAGGTGCGATATGGACCCTGTTTTGCTGTATCATCGTGTAAAACTAATGCTGGATTCCGCTCACCTATTCGACGTATATGTAGAAAATACAATGAGCTTTTCACTATCTTATCTTATGTGGGGGCCAGTCAGTGCAGACCGGCTGCCATAGATGTTCATGGCAGCAGGGACCAACGGCTTAAGGTGCTTTCCGAGGCACGGAGCAGGCGATAATTGTCAATCAATACGCACATAATTTCGAAAAGTCATATAACTTCCGAAAGTCAGAGGTGCGCGACGCGGATTCGAACTCGAGACCCTCTGCATTGCAGTCTGTTGGTCTCCCCACTGAGCTATCGCTGCTTTAGCTTTTCACTTAATTGAATGTATTTAGTAGGCCTGCTAGTAAATTTCGCAATACATTAAAAAGAGCCATTGAAGAAACTGAGTTAAAAATGTAAGAAACATTGTGTAAAATTCAACATTTAAATTCATATCTTGTTGATTTTTGCAAAATTGTCATAAATTTAGGCCGGGACTCCATCAAAGCGGAGATGTGTGCGGTGTGCTGTGTGCTGTACGAGAAGAGATGTTTTTCAGCTCGGGGGACTCCACCAAAGCGGAGATGTGTGCGGTGTGCTGTGTGCTGTGCGAGAAGATATGTTTTTCAGCAAACAAGATGGCCGGCCGGCGCGCGCGCGGGGCTCTGCGGGTTGCTGGCGGGCGAGAGAGGGGAGGGTGACATCGCTCACTGCACGCCGCTCACATCTCTCGTCTCCACTGCGCGTCGTCCGCGCACAGCTCACATATCCGCTTCCATCGCGCAATACAAATATTACACATCTCCGCACAGCGATCTCCACTGAAGCTGAGCGGAGAGGAGATGTGTCAATAACACAATTCTATTGGTTGTTTAAAAAACATCTCTCCGCTCGTCTCGTCTCCGCTTTGGTGGAGTCCCGGCTTTATAATTATGTAAGCTGTGAATAACGGTGTGGGTTGCACATTTAATCAAACTTTATTTAAAATGTATAATAAGGACATAATGTGTTTGTTATTCCAAATAAATAAAATAAAAATTTTACGTCGATCGAAAGTACTGTACTGGTTTCTACTAACTGCTTCGGTATAGGAACGTCTACCGGTAACCTATTTGAGTCGCAGATATTGATGCTATCTGTTTATTACGAAAGTTTGAGTCTATCTAGGTTGGACGTCAGGGCTCAAAGAGTCTGTCGTGACTACATAGACGACTTTCGTTTCTGGCAGGATATTGTAGGAAAAGTCATGCAGCGGTCTATTTCATCCCTGCGCCGTGTGATTCGTCTGAGAATAAACAAAATATAGTACTGAGTCTGAAAACTAAATTTTGCTTAAAGAAAAACACAATTACCTCTCGCCAATCAAGGTATCTGCCCGGTGAAATAAGCTTCTATACTAATATTTTCACTGTCGTGAAGTCTCTTACTACATAATCAAAGTTCACCTCATTTACCCTACCATACGCAACTACAACATCAATTTAATATAGTACCTGCTTGGTTTTTATTAACCTCTGAATATTTTCATATTCAGGTGTCTGCACACCATCATATCTTGGGGTCATACCTCGGTCGAGATTGAATATGAGTCCTGTGAATCAAAAGACCCCCGAGATATAGTGGTCATTTCTTTTCATTACTTTTACATTTAAGACGAAGAGGCTGAATCCTGGGTTTTTACACCTATCTCGTATCTCGTGAGATTCCATCCACATATTCTATGTCCTCATGGGTGCATTCTCTATTATTGTACACGGAGGAAATCACCCAAACGGTTCTATTTAGTGGAATTGGACGAGGAAACAAATATTGTGCTTTGTTTACTGTCATAACTTACGATGCTTGTGACTTAGTAACACTACATACACACGTGTCTAAACCTAGTGTCACGCTAATGTCCCGCTAATCTAATGATTCGCTAATGTTAGCGTGACAAGTGTTGCTTGTTATATGTACACGGCTACAGGCTGGTAGTGGTGTACAAATAACTGCCTCCGTGGCGCAGCGGTACTGAATGCGAGTGCTGTGCACGAGGTCTCGGGTTCTAATCCCGGGTTGGACCAACAAAAAATTATTGTGCTTTTCTGTTTAGAAATCTCAATACGAGCCCGGAGTCAGGAAGTTGGCGGTGTTAGACACGCCCGTGCCTCGGAAAGCACGTAAAGCCGTTGGTCCTGCGCCTGATCTCTCTCCAGTCGTGTCGGATTACCGCCCCATCGGATCATGAGGGTTAGGGAACAGAGAGTGCACTTGTGTTTGCGCACACACTTGGGCACTATAATATCTCCTGCGCAGATGGCCAGTCTCTGTTAAGATTGTTTTGATTGATAAGAAGTCGTTTTCCCGCAACCACTGTATAAGGTCGTACCTTAATAGGTATTTACTTTATTTGTTACTCGTACCAGTACATATATATACGACAGTATATATGTACGACAGATCTTGTGCACAATATGCGATCCTAAATTGCCTTTGAAATTAAAGGGTCGCATGTATAAGGCGGTTATAAGGCCTGTCGTGCTGTATGGAGCTGAGTGTTGGGCTACTAAGAAGATGGATGAGAAACGATTGCATGTAGCAGAGATGAGAATGTTAAGATGGATGTGTGGAGTGACGAGAATGGACAGAATTAGGAATGAACACGTAAGAGGTAGTCTGAAATTGTTGCTCATAGATGAAAAGGTGAAAGGAAATCGTGGACATGTTATGCGAAGAGATGATACGTATGTAGGTAAGCAAGTGATGAATATGAGGGTAGAGGAACGAAAAGGGAGAGGAAGGCCAAGGAAAAGATGGATAGACTGTGAGGATGGAAATGAAAGGGAAAGTGGTAAATGATTAGATGACGGGTGACAGAGAAGTATGAAAGCGAGGGACATGCTGCGCTGACCCAAAATAAGTTGGGACCAGGCCAAGAGGATGATGATGACCAGTAAATATATACTCGTACAGTATAGTATCAAGTTTAATTTGACTATCCACGACAAGAATACTCTGATTATCCCTACAGCGGTACAACAAAATTGTTACTGTACAAACACCCTGCTCTCCCATCCATCTCTTTCAATAAACTTCAACCTAATTCCTCCAACTGGATGTGTGATGAGGGACTCGGGCTTGAACTCCAGCTTGCTTTGCATTCCATCACCAAGCTCCAGGCTGTACTTCTTCAACATAGTAATCACACCAGCCATCATCTGCATCTTGGCGAAACGCATCCCTGGAAAATAAGACAGAAATAAATAAAGGTCTTCCAGATCGAATTTCGATCAGCGACCAATATTAATGGAGACTGGCTATCTGCACTGCATATATATATTATAGTGCACAAGTGTACTCTTGGCTACCTAACTCTTATGGTCCGATAGGACGGCAATCCGGACCGAAGAGATCACGCATAAGACTAACGGTATTACGTGTTTTCCGAGGCACAGGGGAGTTCAACACCGTCAACTTCCTAACTCCGGGCTGTTATTGAAAATTAGTTTGACAGAAAAATCCCATAGCTTTTTATTGGCTTGACAAGGGATTCGAACCCAAGACCTCATGCACAGTAGTCGCATTTACTACTGATGCGTCACCAAGACAGTCAAAAAGGTAGAAATAGTTAAATTCAAGTATTTATTACCTATTTCATAACACTAATTTATAATATTTCAGTGCATGAATATATATTTTTTTGTTCTTAACTCCTAAGATAACTTTTATACTTTCGCGTTGCTTTCGCTTGACGTTTCGGCCAGATTGCAATGACCGTGATAGCAAATCTCTGCCTAGTCAGCGTGTGACCACGGCGAGTGCAATTTAACCAAAATGTCAAGCCTTAAAAAATGTGTGTACCCTTTTTCCGTTATCTTCTAATATTGCAAAGCCTTAAAAAACGTGTGTACCCGTTTTCCTTTATCTTCTAATATTGCAGACAAGCATACGCCCTCTATTGTGGTTGGCGGTTACTTGGTCTGAGATCTTAGGGTGCGTCCAGATCTGGCAAATGCGCTACGAATGTGCCGCTCGCGAGCATCTCAAGTTCGCGCGCTGTTTCTTTGCCACCCGCGCGCCAGCTACGCGCCATGCAAGAACGACGCAAGAGCCACATCAATCAGCCCACCGCAGTCCACTGTTGGACATAGGCCTCTCCCATTTTACGCCACAACATGGAGAGAGCCACGCGCGAGCAAATTTACAATTGAGATATACTAGCATGAAAGCGAACGGAACTATATGCGCGCGAGCTGCGGACGCGCCGCGCGCGCACACTGTGCAAGCTTTGCGTAAGTTGCGCCAAAGAGGCGCATCAAACAACTGTAGAAATAGCTCGTGTGCCGCACGCGCGCAGCTCGCGAGCGACGCATCCGTGGCGCATTCGCCAGATCTGGACACATCCTTAAGTATACAAAGGTTTCAATTGTTGGTTACGTATGATGGTTTGTCACGTGTCTTCTTCTCCTTAGCCTTTAATATTCCCAAATCACTTGGAGTCGGCTTTCTAATCTAACCGGATTTGACTGGATATCAGTTTTTACACGGAGCGACTGCCATCTGACCTCCGCAACCCGGAGGCTAACGATACCCTAATGCTAGACCAGTGTCAGGATTTTAGAGGGCACTGACTTCCCAATAACGACTGCCATAGATGTTCATGGCAGCCGGGACCGACGGCTTAACGTGCTCTCCGAGGCACGGAGCAGGCGATAATTGTCAATCAATACGCACATAAATCCGAAAGTCAGAGGTGCGTGACGTGGGTTCGAACCCGAGACCCTCTGCATTGCAGTCTGTTGGTCTCACCACTGAGCTATCGCTTTTGTGTGTGACATATAGGCAGAAGACAAACAAGGAAATAATTATGGACCTGCTATAGCATTATAATTGGACAGGGCTAGATCCATCGTAAATAGATTAACATTCAAATCCTTACTAATATTATAATGCGTGTTTGTTTATTTATTACACTTTCTCGACCAATCATCATGCAATTTCGCATACAGTTTTCAGGGTTACAAAATAGAAAATAGGGTGCCGTCCATCGATAAAAAATACTGTTCCCAAGGGATAGAAAATTATTGACTAAATCTAGATTATCGCGGGCAAAATCTTGTTCATTGTAATTGTAATGTAAATTTCAATGGCTTCATTGCACAATCAATGTGATGTGATATAATTAAAATGCATTGTTCCAAAACATAATCAGATACTCTTTTTTACATTATCCAAAGAAATCTTTATTCCAATTTTGTACAAATCCATTAAATATTATTCTTAACACAGCTTGTATCATCTTATACAACGACCGATGTCGAATATAATTTGGTCCCGCATGAGCGAGGCAGTTATCTGCAAAAACTAAACTACAATCATGCGTAATTCCACGTAATTGCCCAAGCATGATATTAACGACCTGTATATAAGGAAAATAAACACAAAATACAAAAACGAATCTCAACTTCCTTATATTATGTGTTTTGGTTTATACTTCATGGATTCATTGATGAAGTGAACCACATACACACACACACACACACACACACACACACACACACACACACACACACACAACACATCGACAGACAGATACAGTTATAAAAATATTAAATGAAAACAAATTTTTAGGCCTGGTTTAGAAGTACTAGTTTTGATTCATGATTTCTAGTGAATTAGTAAACACTTAAAAATTTAACGTTTATCATCAGGAAAATGATTAATTGTTTTTCTTTGAGGAATTAATCGTAAATATGTACATAGGTATAAATAATGTGTGTGCAATAAATCATGTTCTTTCCTTGTATAAGGACTCAGAAGGCAAAAAATATAGTAATTAGTACTCAAGTTCATAATTAAAGCACGGTTCCTATAATAATATAATATAATATTCTACCACATACACACAACACCATCTAGCCCAAACTAAGCAGGGCTTGTACTATGGGTACTAGACAATGGATAAACATACATATATACCTTTTTTTTTGTAAATACATACATATTATACATAGAATCACCCAGACCAAGACAAACATCCATGTTCATGCGCACAAATGTTTGACTTGTACGGGAATCGAACCCGCGACCTCAGGCGTGGCAGTCGGTTACACTAACCACTACGCCATCGAGGCCGACAAAATTTATGCCTATATTAAGGTACGAGTAGTTTTACTACGGATAGTTAATATTGACACATATTCTATGAAAAATACGTCGAAAATTTACTGTTCGTAACTAAATGACTCGTTGCATAATATAGAAACTTAAGTCAAAGACAAAACAGCAACTAGCGGAACTACGACAGCCGATTTGCTCAAAGTATATGAAAAAGGGAACTGTGTTCACTTTGTACTCGTATGTTATACTTTAATATTATTATGTACATATGTGGATTATCATATGGATTAACTTACCAATACAAATTCTAGGGCCCTCACCAAACGGCATGTATGTATATGGAGTGATTTTCCTCTTCGCCTCACCAAGGAACCTTTCTGGACGGAACTCTTCAGGATCTGGGTAATATTTTGGGTTGTGATGTAAGAACATAACTGGCAGATGAATTCTTATGCCCTTTTCAGTGCGTACGCCATTAGGGAATGTATAGTCTTCCATTTGTTCTCGAGATATTATACCAAGTACTGGATAAAGACGCAAAGCCTCATCTATAGCGGCTTCAAGGTACGGCATTTCAGATATACATTCGTAAACTAACTTGTTGTCATGCCGACTCATGTACGCATCAACTTCTTCTAATACTTTGTACTGAATCTCCGGATACTTAGCTAATTCATAAAGAGTGTAACTTAACGTGGTCGATGAAGTTTCAAACCCAGCAGTAAAGAAGATAAAGCATTGAGCGACCAGAAGATCATCATCGGCTGTCAAAGATACTTTGTGCACTTCACCAGTTTTAAGACTTTTTATGCTGTCGCCGACTATGTGATGCCTCTGTTTCCAACTCATCACAAGGTCGACGAAGTCATGTCGTCCAGAAGCTTGATAGTTTCTTCCATTCATCACAGAAGTGATCAGATTATGGAAGAAATGAATTTGAGTTGATAACATTTGGAGCCCTAAGCCATAAAAGATACCAGGCCACACTGAGCGAAATATTCGTTTATATACATTTTTTGGATTGCCAGTTATTGAAGCTGCGATTTTAGAAAAAGGATTTGCTTTTGGGTCATCTGTCATCGTATTTGCATCCACACCAAAAGCACATGCTGCTATACATTCTATTGTAAATTTTGCTGTTAAATCTCTGACTTCTAGCTCCTTAGATTTCGCCACTTCCTTATCAAGCATTGACTCGTAACCGTATGAACACTTTTGGATTAAATGGAACATATTCTTCATTTTGGCTGATGAAAACAGAGGTGACATATTTTGACGAAGCACTTTCCAATTGTCTCCATACGTACCAAAAAGGTTTAACGCTGCTGGCTCCTTATCATTGTGTTCAGACAACTCCCTTCCACTAAAGTAGTAAAAGTCCTTGGTCACTATTAGCTTAATAATCTCAGGATCTAAAGGTATCAGGACTGGTTCCGTAGCGTAGTAGGCTCCGATTAATTTCTCATCAGGAAATTGCCGACATATGTCTGTAACAACTTGTGCTAGTGATTTCTTCTGAAGTATAAGATCTCCATAATTGCCAAGTAAGAATTTCGGTTTCAGATGCGGCACTTTTCTTTTTGCAAAGTAATTATATTTCCTTGTCGATACATAGTATACTAATATTATTATTGTAATAATAAAATAGAAGAACATTGTGTTGATTCACGGCGCGACGTCGATTGACTAAACCTTGATTGTGTGTGTTCTTTGTCATGTATTTATTACGTGTTATACTTTAGTATCATTATAGCTT
The DNA here is from genome assembly GCA_963564715.1 of Catocala sponsa. Classification (NCBI taxonomy): domain Eukaryota; kingdom Metazoa; phylum Arthropoda; class Insecta; order Lepidoptera; family Erebidae; genus Catocala; species Catocala sponsa. Next base: position 24,536,840 of record OY751340.1, on the reverse strand, counting down.
ATACAGGCTGTGTTCAATTCTGCGGTTAGACCGCATCTGTTTTATAATGTGATGTTAATTGTAGGTTAGAATCTTTTAAGTTGTGTTGTTGTTTTGTATTGTGATATATTTCGAGTTATATTGCATATGTTGAAATTAAACCAATATATATATATATATTTTTATTGCCATTGGTGGCAGACGAGCAAGTGGCCCACCTGATGGAAAGTGGTAACCGCTGCTCGTGGACTTCAGCAATGTCAGGACACAGCAAAGCTGCTGCTTACCGTAAAACAAGCATATGGCCCACCTGATGGTAAGTGGTTACCGTAGCCTATGGACGCCTGCAATACCAGAGGCATCATTTGCGCGTTGCCGACCCCTTAGGAAAAAAAGGAAGTGGGAAGGAGAAGGAGCGGGAAGGGGTAAAGAGGGTGAGATATTATCGTGGTACATTTGAAAACACTACTTTTAAAATAGATTAAATTACTTTTGCGCTGTGTATGTAGGGGTGATTTTTAGGCTAGCTTGATGATGTATGTTTGTTTGCACGTGTGAAATCGGACTAACAGCTTATGATTGTACATAGACTTAGGTCTGTATGTTCCCAAAGCAGAAGGAAAACCTGTATTACACCCATATTTCGCCAACATTGTTTTCGAGTTCCACAATTATGTGGGACTCGAAATCTACCGGACACATTTCGATACTCTGCACTGTTACTCAGAATTTTTTCACAGGAGAAATACTGCATTTGTCATTTGTAATGTTGTCACCTTCGGTATAAACGCATCATATTATAGTTTAGTTCATGTAACTCTCTTCCTTCAATCCTGGGTTCTTTAAGCGGGGCGTGAAAAAGCATCTTCTCAGGCCGTCAAAGTAGAGACCTCAACATCGCCTCGGCTACTGTGGGTGCGATGTCGAGGCCACTGCTCTTAGACCACACGACTGCTTAACATCAGGTGGAGTGTGGTCATTTTAACGAGCAAAAAAAAAATAAAAAAAAATAAAAAACTTTGACGTTCATGAGTGTTACTTTGTGACCTAAATGAATAAGGATATTTTAATTTTGATTTTGAACGATATGCTATTAACATAGAGGTGCGACAAATATATCAGTGTGAAGTCCTCTTTACTTATATAAACAAAGGACATTCAACAAAGCAGAGGCCCACTCTAAGTACGCCACTTAAAGATAAAAGTATTTGTGCGATAACATTAAATACTACGTCGATTATTATTTGTAAACGGTTACTAGAATAAGGAACGATAATAAATATTTATCATATTATTATTACCTATACTTTTATTTATAAGCATTTATTTTTAACTTCTCTTGTTATTTTGTTTTTATTTCGCAACATTTTTTTTATATTTCTAGTAATATAGATAAAAATATAATATAGTACTAGATTTTGCCCGCTGCTTCGCTCGCTTAAAATGTAGGTTAAGTTAGGTTAGTAACAGATTCGGTATGCCGGCCGTTCGCTCTAGGCCGGAGAGCCCGACATAACCGTCCCACCTCCCCGAGTGGGACGGTATGCATCAGGAGCATTTCCCCCCTCCCAAAAAAAAAAAAAAAAGTTTAGTAACAGATTCTGTATATAAGGTTCAGGATATTCCATGATGATCGGTCAAGTAGTTAAGGTGTGAAAGCGTAACAAACAAACTCACATTCGCATTTATAATATTAGTCAGGATTAGGATTGTTGCTAAGTTAGAATGTTTAATATAAGTCAGTAGTAATAGGTAGGATACATGTTCGTGCAGATTTTTGACTTTGTTGGTACGTATGGCATAGCAGTTAATTGGTAGCCACGCCACTGTCACTACGTCGATTGTTGTGGATTCAATCCCACGGGACAAAGAATGTGTTATCCACAAGCAGCTGTTTTTCTATAGATGGGAATGGTAATAAATATTCTTTGTGTCCTTTCTTTAAATGTTAGTACAGTTATACCCCGCGCCAAAGTAAGTATTCCTAGTGTGGTATATAACTTTTCTAAAGCTCAAACAAGAAGATTAATCTGCAATTTTGCATACACCTATGTTTATAATAATAATAATAATGTCCCTCTGGGACAGTCGTTATCTCCTCATGAGACTAACGCGATACCGGAGGGCATAGTACACTAGCTTTTAAACTACCACCTTCGCCTTGTGATATAAACAAAAAATGTATCACCAGGTTAAATAAAAGCGCACAAACCGCAGGGCAGCTTGTGGCGAGCTGAATGTGAGTGGCGACACTGCGGTCCTGAATGCCTCAGAGAGAGAGAGCTTGCCGTTACTGGTTGGCTGGGGTGGAACTTCAAGAGCGCCTGTAGGACTTTCAACTCTGGCTTGCCTTGATCGGCCGGTCAGAGAGGGGCCACAAGAGCTACATGCTTGGGGTGGAAGTGTCATTTTCAAGGGCATAACTACGGGGAAACCCGCTCCGGGTCTCCGTTGTCACGAGACCCGTGATGGTGAAACCGGCGCCGCACCGCTCGACACCCCTAGCCACTCGCACCGGTGTTGCCCTCTGCTGCTGGCTTGTATGCCTGTAAGTGAGTTGGCAAGTCACCGTCTGTCCATTCGATTGATGCTATTAGAGTATTCAGGGCAGACGCCGTTTTATCATCCATAGTTACCAATATACCAGTCCATTAAACACCCATACCCATAGCCCATATATTAGAATCTATACGTAGCAATAGTATTAGATGATCCCACATTGATGCATGAACATGAATGTTTGTCTTGGTCTGGGTGTTTCTATGTATAATATGTATGTATTTACAAAAAAAAAGTATATATGTATGTTTATCCATTGTCTAGTATCCATAGTACAAGCTCTGCTTAGTTTGGGCTAGATGGTGTTGTGTGTATGTGGTAGAATATTATTATTATTATTATTATTATTGATCTACCTGTTGGCTGCTAATAACTTTTTAAACCACTGACCTCTTGCTATCTGCTATCTTATTATTAATAATTTTTTTACAAGCTACCTCCCAAAACATTACCTCAGTGGCAGTGGCGAGGCGACCACTTAAACTGCAACGCCATCTTTTGACTCAAAATAAGAAATAGACTTGTTACTTACATTTTTTTTTTAAAGATATCTCCTGCTATAGTGATGACTCTTGTGTCGCAGGGGACTGTACAAACATTTAAACAACGGACACAAAGAACACCCAGACTCGGAACAACCATTTGTGGATCACAAAAGTTTTGTCTCGTGAAGGATTCGAACCCACAACACTTGGCGCAATAGCGAAATGACGCCATCCATGCAGTATGCCGCGCAGGAATCCTATATTTACAAATTGTTGGATATTTTGTATAGAAAATCTATCGTTAAGTTAAATTCATTATTTAGGTAAGTTATCTAACGTTGGCGAATCGCCACTTACCCGTGTAGTGGCACTGCTGACGCTTTAGTTTTAGAGTTCGAAAAAATTCTTATACAACAGCTTTGTCCGTCCGTCTGTCTGTTATACAACTCAAGAACCGTAAGAGCTAGAGACTCGCGGTCAACGCCATTCGACTCAGCATAGTCGATATACTTCCGAAATGACTATAACCTTTGACCTCAAGGTCACATGGTATCACGTGACCTTTGCATATTACTTAAAACATTATTTCGAACTCTAAGATTTACGGTAATTCATTGCCGTTTCTCACTTGTTATATAGTCAGGCGCAAGTATGCAGTAGCGCCGCGCGGCGGTCGTTTCCCCGCAACCACTGAGTAAGGTCGTACCTCAATACGTATTTACTTTATTTGTTACTCGTACCAGTACATATATATACGACAGTATATATGTACGACAGATCTGGGACACAATATGCGATCCTAAACTGCCTTTGAAATTAAAGGGTCGCATGTATAAAGCGGTTATAAGGCCTGTCGTGCTGTATGGAGCTGAGTGTTGGGCTACTAAGAAGATGGATGAGATACGATTGCATGTAGCAGATATGAGAATGTAACGATGGATGTGTGGAGTGACGAGAATGGACAGAATTAGGAATGAACACGTAAGAGGTAGTCTGAAGTGGTGCCTGTAGTGACACTGCTGACGCGTTAGTTTGTGTAGTCAGGCGCAAGTATACAGCAGCGCCGCGCGGCAGTCGACTCCTCGCAACAACTGAGTTAAGTGGTAGCTCAATATGTATTATTTATAACTCGTACCAGTGAATATTATAATTATCTATATACACTATCAAGACTTATTTTATTTGACCGCTCACAAGAACAACACATCTGATTACCCCTACAGTGCCCATAGACGAAAAGATGAAAGGAAATCGTTTGGCTTGGTATGGACATGTTATGCGAAGAGATGATACGTATGTAGGTAAGCAAGTGGTGAATATGACGGTAGAGGGACGAAAAGGGAAAGGAAGGCCAAGGAAAAGATGGATGGACTGTGTGAGAATGGATAAATGATCAGATGACGGGTGACAGAGAAGTATGGAAGCGAAAGACATACTGCGTTGACCCCAAATATGTTTGGGACCAGGGCAAGAGGATGATGATGACCAGTACATATTAATTTATTCATACAGTATAGCATCAAGTTTTTATTTGACTATCCACAACAAGAATACTCTGATTATCCCTACGGCCGTACAACAAATTTGTTACTGTACAAACACCCTGCTCTCCCATCCATCTCTTTCAATAAACTTCAACCTAATTCCTCCAACTGGATGTGTGATGAGAGACTCGGGCTTGAACTCCAGCTTGCTCGGCATTCCATCACCAAGCTCCAGGCTGTACTTCTTCAACATAGTAATCACACCAGCCATCATCTGCATCTTGGCGAAACGCATCCCTGGAAAATAAGACAGAAATAAATAAAGGTCCTCGAGATCGAATTTCGATCAGCAACTAATATTAATGGAGGCTGACTATCTACACTGCATATATATATTATAGTGCATAAGTGTACTCTCGGCTCCCTAAGCTAACGATACCCTACGGCTGGACCAGTGTCAGGATATTAGAGGGCACTGACTTCCCAATAACGACTGCCATAGATGTTCATGGCAGCCCGGACCGACGGCTTAACGTGCTCTCCGAGGCACGGAGCAGGTGATAATTGTCTATTAATATGCACATAATTTCGAAAAGTCATATAACTTCTGAAAGTCAGAGGTGCGTGACGTGGATTCGAACCCGAGACCCTCTGCATTTCAGTCTGTTGGTCTCCCCACTGAGCTATCGCTGCTGTGTGTATATGGACATATAGGCAGACGACAAACAAGGAAATAATTATGGACCTGCTATAGCATTATAATTGGACAGAGCTAGATCCATCGTAAATAGATTAACATTCAAATCCTTACTAATATTATAATGCGAGTTTGTATATTTATTATGCTTTCACGCCTTAACTACTCGACCAATCATCATGCAATTTCGCATACGGTTTGGGGCATAAAATAGGAAATAGGGTTCCGTTTATCCATAGTAAATATTGTTCCCGAGGGATAGAAAATTATTGATTAAATCTAGATTATCGCAGGCAAAATCTAGTTCATTGTAATTGTAAAAGTGCGGGCGAATTAAATTTTAATGGCTTCATTACACAATTAATGTGAATATCATTTAAATGCATTGTTCCAAAACATAATCAGATACTCTTTTTTACATTATCCAATGAAATCTTTATTCCAATTTTGTACGTATCCATTAAATATTATTCTATATACAAAGTCAACACAGTTCTCTTTTTTAGTATATAATTTAATATTATTATGCACATATGTGGATTATCATATGGATTAACTTACCTATGCAAATTCTAGGGCCCTCTCCAAATGGCATGTATGTATACGGATTGATTTTCCTCTTCGCCTCACCAAGGAACCTTTCTGGACGGAACTCTTCAGGATCTGAGTAATATTTTGGGTTCTGATGCAAGAACATAACTGGCAGATGAATTCTTGTGCCCTTTTCGGTGCGTACGCCATTAGGGAATGTATAGTCTTCCATTTGTTCTCGTGATATCATACCAAGTACTGGATATAGACGTAAAGCCTCATCTATAGCGGCTTCAAGGTACGGCATTTCAGATATACATTCGTAAACTAACTTGTTGTCATGCCGACTCATGCACGCATCAACTTCGTCTAATACTTTGTACTGAATCTCTGGGTGCTTAGCCAATTCATAAAGAGTGTAACTTAACGTGGTCGATGAAGTTTCGAATCCAGCAATAAAGAAGACAAAGCATTGGGCCACCAAAAGATCATCGTCGGCTGTCAAAGATACTTTGTGCACTTCACCAGTTTTAAGACTTTTTATGCTGTCACCGATTATGTGATTGCTCTGTTTCCAACTCATCACAAGGTCGACGAAGTCATGTCGTCCAGAAGCTTGATAGTTTCTTCCATTCATCACAGAAGTGATCAGATTATGGAAGAAATGAATTTGAGTTGATAACATTTGGAGCCCTAAGCCATAAAAGATACCAGGCCACACTGAGCGAAAGATCCGTTTATATACATTTTTTGGATTGCCAGTTATTGAAGCTGCGATTTTAGAAAAAGGATTTGCTTTTGGGTCATCTGTCATCGTATTTGCATCCACACCAAAAGCACATGCTGCTATACATTCTATTGTAAACTTTACTGTTAAATCTCTGACTTCTAGCTCCTTAGATTTCGCCACTTCCTTATCAAGCATTGACTCGTAACCGTATGAACACTTTTGGATTAAATGGAACATATTCTTCATTTTGGCTGATGAAAACAGAGGTGACATATTTTGACGAAGCACTTTCCAATTGTCTCCATACGTACCAAAAATGTTTAACGCTGCTGGCTCCTTAAAATTGTGTTCAGACAACTCCCTTCCACTAAAGTAGTAAAAGTCCTTGGTCATTATTAGCTTAATAATCTCAGGATCTGTTGGTATTAAGACTGGTTCCGTAGCGTAGTAGGCTCCGATTAATTTCTCATCAGGAAATTGCCGACATATGTCTGTAACAACTTGTGCTAGTGATTTCTTCTGAAGTATAAGATCTCCATAATTGCCAAGTAAGAATTTCGGTTTCAGATGCGGCACTTTTCTTTTCGCGAAGTAATTATATTTCTTTGTCGATACATAGTATACTAATATTATTATTGTAATAATAAAATAGAAGAACATTGTGTTGATTCACGGCGCGACGTCGATTGACTGAACCGTGATCGTGTGTGTTTTTTATAATGTATTTATTACGTGTTACACCTTAGTATCATTATAGCTCATATAGGTTGTTCTTTTTTGCGGTTAGACCGCACCTGTTTTATAATGTTACGTTAATTATAGGTTAGAATTTTTTAAGTTGTGTTGTTGTTTTGTATTGTGATAGACTTTGAGTTATATTGCATATGTTGAAGTTAAACCAATATATACGGATATTATCGTGGTACATTTGAAAACCACTACTTTAAAAAAATATTAAGTTATTTTAGGGTGCGTTGTGTATGTGGGGGTGATTGAGGCTAGCTTGATGATGTATGTTTGATTGCACGTGTGAAATCGGGCTAACAGCTTATGATTTCCTACATACGTACATAGACTTAGGTCTGTATGTTCCCAAAGCAGAAGGCAAACCTGTATTAGACCCATATTTCGCCAAATTTATTTTGAGTCTCACATAATTGTTAATGAGTTTGTTACATTTACTGAATTTACATTTATATTAGTTGCAAGGTTCAAGCAAAAGATTGAGCCTATGAGAATATACCTGCAAGAAACTCAAGGCCACTCTTTTAAATCACCATCAAATTACTAGAACAAGGAACGATAATAAATATTTATATTCATATTATTACCTATACTTTTATTTATGAGCATTTATTTTTAACTTAAAAAAAAATCTTGCGAGATAAAAACAGAATAACATGGGATGTTATTTTGTTTTTATATCGCAAGATTTTTTTTTATATTTCTAGTAATATAGATAAAAATATAATACAGTACTAGATTTTGCCCGCTGCTTCGCTCGCTTTAGGTTAAGTAAGGTTAGTAACAGATTCTGTATGAAAGGTTCAGGACATTTCATGATGATCGGTTGAGTAGTTAAGGCGTGAAAGCGCAACAAACAAACTCATATTCGCATTTATAATATTAGTTAGGATTAGGATTGTTGCTAAGCTGGAATGCTTCTGCTTAGCATAGGTATAAGTCAGTAATGTAATAGGTAGAATACATGTTCGTGCAGTGCAACTTTGTAGGCAGGTTTTTTTTTTTTTCACTTATGGCGTAGCAGTTTAAGTGGTGTAGCCACGCCACTGTCATTACGCCGATTGTTGTCGATTCGATCTTCTCTTTTTCGTGTTAATGTATATTTTTTTTATACAACTGTAGCGAGTAGGCCAGTTTACTCGCACGACTCAACGTAGCACTGGATCACACCATTCTACGTCAGAGCGGGCCGCGTCCAATACACGTTTGTAAAGGTTCGCCTACTGCAGAGTGCCGTGTGCAAATCTAGTCAGAATTGACCCCGCGCTTCGTAGCGTGGCGCCGCGCCCGCGCATTCGTTCGAGCGCTGCCGAGGGAAGATGTCTGCAGGCGGGTCCATTGTCGACACTAACCTAGGGGCGTCAACACCTAGTCATTAATGAGTATAAATACCGATGTTGTATTTGTATTAAAATTATTATATTTCGCACCGCTCATCTCACTATATCGTATTGTTATACTATATGAAAGTATTTAATATAGCAGTATTAAGCCTTGCTTGTTTTTTAAATTGCTAACCTCAGCACTTCAAAACTAAGGTGGGAAACCAGCAAACGGCCTACCTGATGGTAAGTGGTCACCGTAGCCTATGGACGACTGCAACATCACTTGCGCGTTGCCAACCCTTTAGGAGAGGAAGTGGGAAGGAGAAGGAGCGGGATGGGGGAAAGGGGTTGATTGGGCCTCCGGCACTCTCACTCACCGAACGAAACACAACAGTAGGAATACTGGTATTTCACGTCGATATCCTGTGAGAGGGTAGTCCTTTCCCGGTCGAGCCGGCCCATTCAGGCTGAAATCAGCGAGGCTCTACTACTCTTAATCCGCGAGGCTCTACTACTCTTGTGTGAACACCCTTACATTTTGTCACGGTACAATAATGTGTTATCCACAAACAGTTGTTTTAAGGATAGGTGTTCTTCGTGTGTGTTGTTTGAGTGTTTGTAAAGTACCTCGTGGTAAAGGATTTATTCCTACAGCGGAAGACGACAATTCAAAGTTTAAAAAAGTGGGTTAATATTTTGTAATTTTATCTCCAGGCCGAACTTCGGTCAAAGCGGTCAATATTATCGACTCTGGTCATCTGGGCAGGAGGTATTACAGCGCACAAGTGTATGCAAATGCAAGTGCACTCTCTGTTCCCTAACTCATGATCCGATGGGCCGGCAATCTGACACAAACGGAGAGAGATCAGGCACAGGACAATAGGTTGACAGGGGTGCGGCGTATTGTTACACCCTAACATATTGTTACACTATGGTACCCAAGTTATATATGCCTTATAAATTTATGCCAATCAAAATTAGGACCAAAAGCATTAGCCTAAGTGATATTTATACCCACTGAAATAGTATGCCAAAAACCAATTATGTCAAAGTATTTTTAAGACAAAAAAAATGCCTAACTCGTTACGCCAAATTAAATTAGGACAATAAAAATTAGTCAAAACAAAGGGTTCCCGTCATATATAGTGATTGGAATGAGATTTTCGAATTCACTGCTGTTGAGATTTTCGAATTCACTTCTGTCGTATTTTTATATGACAGCAGGCGGACTCAACAGTAGTGAATGAAATCTATATATTAATACGTGAAGCGAAAACTTTGGATCCCGTTTTACGAAAATTGGGCGGACGGAGGAGTATGAAATTTCGCACACTTATAGTTTGTACAGAGAAGAAGTGACGAATGCTAATATTTTTTTTTAAATATGCATTAGAAATACATTAAATTAATTAAAAAACGCTACACGCACTTAACCATGCATTTGACACACGCAGTCGAAGCGCGGAACTATGGTTAGATATATCAATATATAATGACATAATATGTCAGCAATATCTTACAGGCAAACTTTGTTCGAATTTCGAGCACTAGGCGACCGCTAGTAATAAGAAGAACTCTAGCATACCATTACTTAAATAAACATATATTTTTAATACAAAGGTTAAATACGCTTACCTCTTAAACGTAAAGGTAGTATTTTTTACAATTGAAACCTTCCCAAAAAGAAGGTGCTTTGCTCATAAATTGCGAGTATATTAGGAGTTTTAAATTGTCAATATTAATGTCCTTGCTCGTTAGAATACTCCGGAGGCTTTTAAAACGGTTGAAAATTTGATACATGTTAAGTATAAAGTTACAGATGATGTTTCCGCTTGAACAGAATGGTGCATGAAGTTAAATATTCGTGCTTTAATGTTTTTGAAATTAATTAGCTCTTCGGCAAACGTCGTTTGTAGTTCGAATTCCGGTTTTTGAATTGGCGTTGTATGATTGGTTAACCATCAGCAATTTTCAAAAATCGAATGACGGTTTTCAAATTGGAATTCGAAACGAATATTGATTCTATGTGAATAATTTTCTTAGTCAATTTTATTTTTCGTAGTTGCTGAATTAGTCTCAAAGATGTCGAGAACACTGGAAGACATGTCTCGATAATTTAACTAGTCGTCGTATTTGTCTTCAGAGCTTTCATGTCTAAGTTTATAGCTATACAATGACCGCATCTTTACGTGCTTTCCAATGCAATTGTAGAACTTTGAAATTAAACTACCTACTTTATACAGTTTTTATCGTGTTGTTTATTTTAAAAAACTTTTAATACATAATTTTGAAATTATTATCTTATTACTGTTTAAGCTATTTAAATCATTAAAACTATTTAGATTTAAGTTTACACTTTCTTTTCGGTTTTGGTTACTTTTCAGCAGCAATGTTCTCGAGGAGACTAAAAACCGTATAACGTTGTTTAATTTTTATGTATAACATGCGCGTAAAGGTATGACAATATTAAGAGTAGAACTGGTAATTCTTCCCAAGAATCGTGCTTACTAACTAAAAATAAAAGCTTCTAAAAGTAGCAACCCGCCGACCTTACCGCTTCTCCACACATCTTTTGTATGAAAATTGTAATGTATTAACTGTCCGACAGCTTTTTGTAATGTACACAGCACTTAAACAGCACGCAACGCTTACGTATAATCAACCTTACTAGCACTAAAAGACGGAAAGATATTGTCTGTACCACACTTTCTGTATCAAAATTTGTTTTTACAAATAGATTTTTCGCATTCTTAGGGCCTTTTCTTTATAACAAGATAAATAAACAAACAGCTATATATGACCTAAGTTATGTAAGATCTAATCGGATAGTCTGTCGGTACTTACAGACTTTAAATTATGAGGATACTGAAGATTTGTTGATTGTTGTTAAATAAGTAATAACAAGTTCCATGATATTAATTATAATATTGGCCTATTTTTGCATATATTTGTATAATAAGTATGGTTAATTGTATGTAACTTAGTTCCTAGTAGTATATTGTAAGTGCCCTTAACGCCTGTGGCACAGGTGTACCTAGTACAGGCAGCCATATTATATTACCTATATTAAGTACTTTATGGACTGTATTCATATTTTACCACTGTAATCAATAAATAAATCATTATTATATTATTTTTATTTTATTTTATTTTAACATTTTAGGAAATCTTACTGCTAAAATACATTATTAATATAATATTAATAAAAGTTTTCACTGATAGGATATATGATCGTGGAATATAGTTATACATAGAAGTAGACATTTTGTGATATCACTCTTTATATCTAATTAAAGAACTGGGTACACAATTGTTTTTTTAATTTAGTGACACTAGTAAAGAAAGTTATAATCACCAATATTTGTTTTTTTTTTTAGTAGAATTACAAGTAATGATGATTGCAAGTTATTAAAATATTTGTTGGAAGTGTTACGAGTGGGTTTACATTGATCAGACTATCCAACCGTAAGTCCAATACCTCATCAATTGGGCTACCTCCAGTTCGTAAACTAAGTGGAAAACATAACCCAGATTCGCGCAATTGGCAAGTGTTATCCAAAGACATCATTAACCGTAGTCACACATCAGCTGAACAAGCTCTATGTTGCATATAAGAGTATACTATTTAAGAAAAATATTGATGGTTTGCAAAAATCAATCTTATTATAATACCTTATGGTCTATTATTATGATTCTCAAATATGATACAAGCTAAGTATCGCTTATCATAAAGTACTTCGAAAAACATTTTGCTACAGTTTGCTCTCTTTTTCTTTATGTAATGGTACTTAACAAACAACTAACTTATAATTGAAGAATGTATTGTCGTGATGACATTGTAATTTGAAAATTATTTTATCACTAGCTTTTGCCCGCAGCTTCGCTCGCGTTAATTTAAAATTTGATAATCAATTTCGGTTGTGATAATATAATTCAATCATGATTCGAAAGACACGTGGCGCCATCTATTATCATAAGAACGTTATTATTGTTTTCCTCGGGAACAGTATTTTTTTCGGGATGAAAGGTGGCCTATGTCCGTTTCAGTACACCTGACAACGTATATTCAAAATTTCAGGGTGATCCGTTCAGTGGTTTAGGCATGAAAAGGTAACAAACAAACAAACTCATTTTCGCTTTTATAATATTAGTTAGGATTAGGATTAGGATCATTTCATATAAAAGGCATCGTCAAGGTGATGGTGATTTTATATTATTACTAGAAATTTATATTACAAACTAGCTGTTACCTGCGACTTTGTCCGCGTAGATTTTAACTAAAAAGTGTTTGTCTCCGCGGAACCCTATTTTTTTTCTAAAATCAAAGTATGTTACTCCTTATAACATCAGCTATCTGCCAGTGAAAGTCCCGTCAAAATCGGTTCAGCCGTTTCGGAGATTAGCCGGAACAAACAGACAGACAGACAGACAAAAATGTAAAAAATAGATGGTTTCGTATATGTACCTTATATACTATCATATGCATTAGATAAAAAACTGTTATTTTGACATTACAAACACACTTCAATTTTATTTATTTATATAGAAGATGTATAGATAGATGTATAGATATAGATGATTAGTATTCTTGTTAACCAGTAAACGTAAATAATACATGGAAGCAGAACTTTTATACTCATTATTGACACAACAGTCACTCACTGAAACTCTACTACCCAAAAATGGACATTATTGTTAATAAGACAGGATAGCCATGAGCTGTTCTCATTCCATAATATGCTGTCAATGTCACGAACTTAAACCCATTGATATAATTAAACGTTACTACAGCGACACGGCTTAGTTTTATTAAGCTCCGCCTATTTTGTGTAGTTTCCGTGTTGCCATTTCTTATCTGTTATCAAGTACTCAATAGTAGCACACGGTTGTGACGTATTATATTGTTTTAATTGTTATGTTATAATTGCATATTTACATTTGATTATTTCTATAATTAATAATTATCATTGTTATTTGTTACTGTACTAATTTTACACCTTAAAATGTAATTAATCGATATTTAACTTTCCATTTGATACATTGATAAAAATATATAAGTAAGGTAGGAGATTAACAAATATTCATTCTCGTTACAACTGTCAGTTAGAACGTTACTCTGCTGAAATATATACTGGTTGTGTAAAAAGTATCTCGGCGTTTCATTGTGCAAGAACCACGACTGCGTAATATATCAGTGAGAGTAGTTCTGTATTTTATTTCCGTTCACTGTTATTGCAAATCTAAAATGATTGTATGCAGAGTAGATTCATATAATTGCACGCTATGATCTATACAGATATCACATAGCCATCACGTCTGTATATAGATATTGAAGCGCTGTGCTGAAGCTTTCTTTTTCTTTAAAAGAAACATCTTAATGGGTACAAATGCTCTAGGCATAATAACGATGTCGTAATGGCTTTTACAAACATGCAGACAACGGGCACAAAGAACTCCCAAACCCAGAAAAGTCATTTGTGGATCACACAATTTTATTGTTTGTCCCGTGTGGGATTCGAACGCACAATACTCGACGTAGTGGCAGTGACGAGTCTGCCCCTTAAACCACTACGCCACCCTTACGGATTGGTGGTCTTTATCTGGTATTGATACACAGACCTGGTGCTGCACTACCTTCTCATACAACAATGGTAACTAATGCATCCATACATCACAAGAGAATTGTATAAAGCTATACTACATATAATAGTGTCTCCTACGTTCATGGAGTAATAAACTATACATAACACTGACTAACTGTTCCGTGTTCATGATGACTGCTCCGCTCTCGTGGCTGGTGGCGTGATGTTATATAGCTTATGTTACTTATGGTTGAAATAGCTTTTTAATGGCAAAAGTTTTTTTAAATCTGTGCCGTGGTTTTTATGTTTATTCATTACAAACAAAAATACGAATCTTTCCTCTTTATAATTTCAGTTTAGATAATATAAGAGATGGTTTTGCGGTTTCTATTGTAACCTTCTACCATTGAAACCCCTTTTGTGTGTCTGCCTCGAAAGAAAATATGATTGGATTTACAAAGATATTTTCAATTTCCTTAAATATTTCGAAGGCTAATTGGTCCAAGTATTTTGACGTTCCAAAAGCCAAGCATGAAGTATTTATTAAAAGTGACAGAAATTATTCAAATCTCCAAGAGTGGCGCTCAAAACATGCCAAAAGCGGGAAGGTAAATAAGGGAGAATAATTGATTCACATAATTGATGGGCCATTTTATAAGATTTCCCGCCTGTCTTTTGGAAAAATAATGGCCTCTAAAGATTCACTTGAGTTTTAAGCCTTAAATTCGGATGTTGGATTTAGCTGTAATTGTACAACAACTTCTTACTTGAAGCCTTATTATTGCCAAGTGTATCGGTGTTGAGGATTTATCGAAAATTCGTCGAACCGTTTTGGAAAGGTAGGACGCAGCGGCTTCAATTCTGAAGCTCGATGTTCTATGTAAAACGACATGATAGCTTTTACAGGAGTTACAAGCCAAATTTCAAATGTATGTAATCCTGGATTGAGAATGCTTTAAAGACCTCTCTTATTTGTTATGGAAACAAAGAGATGTAATTACAAATTATAGTTTTGAAAGTGTAAGACAATATTTTGAAAGTGTTGCTTAACATTATCCAGAAAAACTTTCCTCAGATTGCTTCACGTAAAATATGTTGCATGCTTACAATGCGAAAAAAAAATTATGTGGCATACTTACTTCATGTAACATAATTTGTTTTATATGGAAATACTTTACAATACTTGAATATTTGATTGTACGGATGGCGTAGCTGTTTAAGTAGTTGTCTCGCGATTACCCCTGTGCCGAGTGTTGTGGGTTCGAATCCCACACGGGACAAAAATTTGTGTGATCCACAAATGGTTATTCCAAGTCTGGACATTCTTTGTATCCGTTGTTTAAATGTTTGTAAAGTCCCACGCGATACAGAAATTACTCCGAATGCGGGAGTCGTATTTAAAAAAACCAATATATATTCTTATATATCCAGCTTGACCAGCGTCATGGAAACATGACGCTGGTCAAGGAATTGGGCTGTCTTGTTTTTGGAGTTTCCGTATCGCATAGTAGTATAGTAATAAATTGATAATAAGATCTACCCTGTTTATAAAATATAGAACTATCTTCTCTTATGTGGGAGCCAGTCAGTGCAGACCGTCGACACTTCGACCCAGTGGGATCTTTTGTGTCGACACTCTCCCAATAACGACTGCCATAGATGTTCATGGCAGCTGGGACCAACGACTTAACGTGATTTCCGAGGCACGGAACAGGCGATTATTGTCAATCAATACGCACATAATTTCGAAAAGTCATATAACTTCCGAAAGTAAGAGGTGCGCGACGTGGGTTCGAACCCGAGACCCTCTGCATTGCAGTCTGTTGGTCTCCCCACTGAGCTATCGCTGCTCTTTTTAAATATAGAAGTAAGATGTATATGGATATTCCAAGAGACACTTCTAGATGAGATAACGCTCGGGCCTGTGGCTTTAGCATTATCTTCTTCTCCTATGTTAGCCCAATGCGAGTTGACAGATTTCAGAACTCGATAAGAAAAAAATAACTCTTATACATGAAGGATTTTGGATGTTGGATGGATGTTGTTTTCCTTAACCGTTGTACCAATAGATTTCGATAAGTGAGGGAGACTATGTACCCTGAGATCGGACTCAAAACCTAAGTGGCAGTCCAACGATTTCCCTTGTAAGTTATCGCTGGGTTTTTGGTTATATAAAATACCGTTTTCAGCGGCAAAAACCTTTGGAACATTAATAAGTACCCAAAGAAACAAAGCTTGACAAAAACATTGAAAATAATAACCGCCTCTTTTGTCTACATAATCGGATAAAAAGAGTTGGTCTTACACTCGGCAAACTTTTTATGGTTCTTAACAAATTGCTTAAAGATTACGCCGTATATTTTTTCTCACGAACGCTTAGCTCTCGTCAAACGGACGAAAAAAACCTTCGAACGAAGACTCGCTCGGATGTACGGTGGTTGGTGTTTTATATTTGTATGTATTTTGGAAGGTTCTTTTTATTACTAGCGATTTAGAGCTGATTCGTTCATCGATCTATGTACATGCTAAATCGAGCCTTCCTTTTTCTTACGCTCTGTGAACTGCTTGTAGGTTTATACCAATATACATAATTTTGTGTGAAATGTGTGAAAGTGATAAGCAGAGATTACTTATGCTTTAGTAATAGTGAGGCGCTCATAGCCAGTTGCACTCACTGATCGGTAAACGATTAAGGTTAAGCAACGTTGGGTGCGGTCAGTCTATAGATGGGTGACCGCTTAATGGTATTTCATCTGAGCGTCTCCGTTCTTCGGAGGGCACGTAAAAAGTCGGTCCCAGTTGTGATCAAATTAACAGCAGTCGTTAAGCCATGTAAGAGCAACTCTTGACAACAGGTTGGCCGCTAACCACACGAAAAGGAAGAAAGAGTATGTAATAACATAATGCTTCAATTTTATTATTACTTAGGGGTAATCCGTGCGCCTGCTAATGTTTTAATGTGAAAGTTTGTGAAGATGTTTTTTGACTTAACATCGCCTCGGCTACTGTGGGAGCGGTGTGGAGGCCACTGCTCTTAGACCACACGACTGCTTACCATCAGGTGGAGTGTGGTCATATTGACAAGCAAAATAAAAATAAAAAATATGTTGGGACGTTTGTTACGAGATTGCGCGTCTTAAACTAAGTTAGATAAAATTTAATACACAGATAGACCTTGCCTCCGATCAGAGGCTGGTAACCGCTTACCATTTCAAATTAATACTTTCAAATTTTAAATATACTATTTGCGCACTAGTTTTAAATCTTGTGTCGAGGGGGACTTTAAAAACATTCTAACAACGGAGACAATGAACACCCAGACTTGGCACAACCATTTGTGGATCACAAAAAGTTTTGTCCCGTGTGGGATTCGAACCCACAACACTTGGTGCAGTGGCAGAAGAGAGGCGACGGCTTAAACCACTAGGCCATCCATGCAGTCACATAGGTACCTGGTTGCCAGTTTTGTTATAATAAGAGCAAGAATTATAGCCGTAGCCTAGAACAAAGAGATAATTATGTGAAGAGAGTTCAATATTTTATTATACACCATGGAATCTAATTCACTGTTTTCTGAAAAGTATGTACTCAGTCCATGATATAGACGCTTTTCATTGCAGTTATTCTTAATTAAAAAAATGGTTGTCTGTAAAGTCGGTTTACGGACGATAGTTTAACGTGACAAAGTCATAACGTGCCTTTCGTTCGCTCGTGTAGCGCTCTCGCTCCGATCGTAACGTTACAATGAGCGTAACGGGACAATGAGCGTAACGGGACAATGAGTCATCCTTTTTCGTGCGTGCAGCCGGCGTTCATCGATTTATTAGACGTTGTCACGTCAAAAATATTGGTTGTCTGTAAAGTCGATTTACGGACGATAGTTTAACGTGACGACGTCATAACAAAATTTATTTCCCGTAACGTTACACTGAGCGTAACGGGACAATGAGCGTAACGGGACAATGAGTCATCCTTTTTCGTGCGTGCAGCCGGCGTTCATCGATTTATTAGACGTTGTCACGTCAAAAATTTAAAAAAATGTATTTAAATCCGGTGTTTTCATCAAAATTTCACTGGCGCTACGACGCGAGGTGTTTTCGTATAGAACGTTATTCTTGGTATAGTGCAAACCTCTCAGGGGGTGATTTCACTTGTTATTATGAACAACTATTGTTCTGGGTCATTGCCGAAATCGCGGGAAAAACAGCTGTTCCATACAAAATTGAACATTGACCTCGACAAAATGAATGGAACAGCAGATTTTTTTTTTCGCGCAGGCTCACATTTGTTGGCGTCTTTATTATTGTTATGCATTACTGTGTCTGCTCACAGAATAAGCAAGCCGAAGTGGCAATGGACTGGCCATATCTGTAGAAAGACCGATGGCCGTTGGAGCAACCGAGTTCTAGAATGGAGACCGCGACTTGGTAAACGTAAGGTAGGACGCCCCCCGGCCAGGTGGACCGATGACCTGGAAAAGGTAGCTGGGTCAGACTGGATGCGGAAGGCGGAAGACCGGATGTTGTGGCGTAAAATGGGAGAAGCCTATGTCCAGCAGTTGACTGCGGTGGGCTGATTGATTGATTGATTACTATGTTGCATTCATGTATAAAATAAAAACATGTGATTTCGAAATGATAGTGTCTATTCATGATTAATTTTCATTAATTGGTTTTTATAATTAACGATGCCGAAATATTCTATATCATTGACTACATACGTTTCGGGAAAACAGTGAATTAAATTACAAGGTGTATAAAAAGTATACCGTATATAAAAGGCAGTATCATTTTACGCCGGACGATCGGTCTCAGACACTACATCCCTCGGCGCTCTATAATTCACCGCGAGATGTTTGCAAAATAAAATACGTATTTACCTATTGTACGGTGTTCTTAGCTCGAAAGCTCGACACAGGAAGGAAAGGAGCGTTTGAAACGATTTATCTTCAAGCCGACGCCGTTAGGGGCCGGCTGAAATGTCTCGAGACCGATGATAGAGAGCTATAGTTTGGCTAGATGTGTCATCATATGCATTGGGCATTGCTGGGTGGATCGTTAGGTCCGAAGCTCGGTAGAGTCCGACATAACCCTCTCATCTCCTCTTGTAAGGAGCGAGGGGGTTATACATCAGGAGAATTTCCCCAGGTAAAAAATAGAAAAAGATGTGTCATCATACGGTACTAGATTGCAATAAGATATTGGCACCGAGGTATGGAGTTGGATTGAACCGATTTATCAGAACACTTTGTATGTTTGTTCCGCAGTCTTATTCTATGAGACTTTGCTAATGAATTTACTACCAAATTCGCAGTAAAACTATAGTTTGTTTTGGGTAACCATCACATATTCTATGCCTTAGCGTGTCAGCCATATCGAATTTATTAATACACATTCTAGTAGATATACTGTACATACAAAAATGCTTTTATATTTATTGAAATTAAACTACTATATACGGATTTTATCGCGTTGTTTATTTGACACTTTATTACAAAATTTTGAAAACACGACTATTACTACTAAACTTTACAAATTTTTAAGCTAATTAAATTATTGAAACTATTAAAACTATTACTATACTATTATACTTTTTATATTTGTGTTTACACTTTCCTCGACGTTTCGGTTGCTTTTCAGCAGCCATGGTCACGGGGAGACTAAGATGGTAGCTGTGTCAATATTCCAGTGTAGTTATTTCAAAGTACCCCAACATAATTTAATCATGGGTGTTTCTATGTATTTACGCAGAATACGACCAATACGACCTTCAACATTTCAAGAAAAGAGCGTACTCCTTTTTAAAAGGCCGGCAACGCACTTGTAACTCCTCTGGTGTTGCGGGTGTCCATGGATGGCGGTAATCGCTTACCATCAGGCGATCCGTCTACGCGTTTGCCACCTAAGCCATAAAAAAAAAAAAAAAAAGAATGAGCTCAAAGTATCATGAACTCCAGCTGTGGTTTGCTTCTTCTTGCGTTTGCTTCTATATCCCAATATTACACGAGAACAAAACCTATCGCACTTCTAATACAAGATCCTCGACCACGCCCAGACATGCCGCCCTACTACGTCTTTACCGCTTCTATTTTTGTATTGTATCATTTCACATCTATATCGGGGCAGCAAACAACAAGGATACTACTTTGTAAGCTCCCCAAGATTAATGTACGACGAACAATGGGAACGTTTTTTTGAAGTGGGTTACTGCGTACAGTTTATTTTGTACCCTTTAGTGTTCGATGAGTTACACTGAATTTATCTTCTGAGACGATTTGTGTATGTGTGCGTTTTGTGTATATGTGTGCTTATCTTATCTTATGTGGGGGCCAGTCAGTGCAGACCGGCGACACTTCGACCCAGTGGGATCTTTTGTGTCGACACTCTCCCAATAACGACTGCCATAGATTTTTTTATGGCAGCCGGTACCGACGGCTTAATGCGCTCTCCGAGGCACGGAATAGGCGATAATTGTCAATCAATACGCACATAATTTCGAAAAGTCAAATAACTTTCGAAAGTCAGAGGTGCGCGACGTGGGTTCGAACCCGATACCCTCTGCATTGCAGTCTGTTGGTCTCCCCACTTCGCTATCGCTGCTCATGTGTGTGATTACTTTGTATACTTATATATACATGGAGAGGTGGATCTGTGCGCAAACCTGGGCTTTTCAACTACACCAGCAAATAAAGAAATGCGCATACTTTCCAGACAACCAATTTTTATTTGTGTTCCTGCAATGAGTAGACTTGGGCAAGCCTCTTTTTTAATACAACACCTGCACTAGGCATGTTATTGCAATCGCAAAGGATTAACAAACATCGACAAAACGGATATAAAGAAAACCCAGAATTGAAATAACCATTTGTGGATCATACAAACTTTGTCTTGTGTAGAGATGCAAACCACAACGGCGAGCCGACTATTTTTTTTTTTGTTTTTTTTTTTATAATTGTTTATTTATTCTCTCACACAGTACATAATATTTGACATCATAAGCAAACAGTCCATACAAGAAAGCAGCGAATGTATAGTCTGTGTGGGAGACTGGTCTCTGTACTAGGAGGTCCTGTATTACAGATAACCAGCCTCTCCGTGCTCTGAATAGGTGGAATGTGTATGATTGGGTATGGGATGTTCGTGTTGAGAATGTACGTCATGTTGGGAGATTGGGAGATGTGTGAGTGGGTAAACGTATGAGTGTGTGTGTCCATGTGAGTGTTTTTTTTTTTTTTTTTGCTCGTCAAAATGACCACACTCCATAAAGACAGTTAATAAAAACACTTTGTGGGTCTGTGTGTTTGTCTGTTAGTGACAGGCATAGCTCCGGAACCACTGAACCGATTGTCTTGTAACTTGGTGTGCAGATACCTTGCGGTCATCCCTTGGTCGCGTTTGAATATGGGCCCTGGGGGTCAAAAGATCCCCGAGATATAGGGATCACATTTATTTTAAATGGAAAAATATTGACTTGTTGGTGTGCAGACAGAGGTCATACCTCGGTCGAGTTTGAATATTATTTTATTTTTTTTATTTTTTTTATTTTACTCGTCAAAATGACCACACTCCACCTGATGGTAAGCAGTCGTGTGGTCTAAGAGCAGTGGCCTCCACATCGCCCCGACAGTAGCCGAGGCGATGTTGAGGTCTCTACTTTGACGGCCTGAGAAGATGCTTTTTCACGCCCCGCTTAAAGAACCCAGGATTGAAGGAAGAAGGAAACACGTGCCTTGGCAGAGAATTCCATGCCTTGGTCGTTCGGCAGAGATATGAGGACCCAAACTTTTTGGTACGCGCTCTAATCGACTCTACCGTGTAAGGATGGCATCTGAGCCCAGCACGCGTTGTTCTGGATAGGAAAGGGGAGGGCGGGATAAGGTGGAATAAGTGGAAGATGTGAACAGTACTCCACGCAAGGGCGCACTTGTGCCTTATACAATAGGCACAGTTGCCCAGGCGTGAAGAACCGCCTCACCCTGTTCAGAACTCCGAGTTTTCGCGAAGCTTGCTTAATGACGCTCTCGATATAGGTTTTCTGGTTAAGGGAGCGGCAAAGATCCATACCTAAGATGGATGCTCGTGTTTGTGTGTGAGTGTGTGTGTGTGTGTGGGTGTGTGTGTGTGGGTGTGTGTGTGTGAGAGTGTGTATGTGTGTGTGTGAGTGTATTAGAGTGAGAGTGTGTATCAAGAATCACTGCATCATTTGTGTATTTTGTATTGAGTAAAGTTATCCAAGCCATTTGCGACCAACAACTAAAGCCAATACAAAAATAACAATACATAACATTCTGAATTTGCATCTAATTATGCTGGTAGTTCTAATTCCCAGCGGTGCAATCGTTCAAGCAATCATATGTTCCTTTGATACTATGCATACCTCTAATTGGCAAACAGTGACAATGCAAATAGGTAGGTAGCTACTATAGTTTTGTCGAACATAATACCCGTAGTGCCATATGTCTTATTTCTTCTTCTTTTCGTGTGGTTAGTGGCTAACCTGTTGTCAAGAGTTGTTCAAGCCGCCCGTAAGCCTCTGACATGACTTAACGACTGCTGTCAATTTTTGGCAACAACCGGGACCGACTTTTTACGTGCTCTCCGAAGCACGGAGATGCTCAGATGAAATACCACTAAGTGGTCACCTATCTACAGACTGACCGCACTCAACGTTGCTTAACCTCGCTAATCGTTTACCGATCAGTGAGTGCAACTGGCTATGAGCTTTTTTCTTACTGAAGTAACACCTCTAGCTCCGAATATCAGCAGATTAAACTCACGTCCTATTTTTCTCGAAACTGCAGTCCCCATAAACCTAATCAGATCGCTCGTTCGATTTCTCCTCACCCCTTACAAAGTGAACGTTCAGGCAGAGTACTCGTTAAGCCAAATATGGTTAGAGCGGAGACAAACTGCGGTGCTCCGCAGACAAATATCGCTGAACGGTATATCCAATGATCGTCTGACATTGAGAGCGAGGGCCGATGCAAAAAGCCGAGTTTACACGATATATTTTTGAAGTGAAAACTTCTTTAGGCGCGTTGAGCACTTCTTGGGTGAACAAAAATCATGGACCTCGCGTCATGGTCACACTTCCACGCTTTATTATCTCTTTTTAGAATATTAACAATATCTCAGAAATGGTGTGTCCTACGCAAAAAATAACGAAATTTTGATGCCTTAATAACCCATAAGAGAGCATCAGGAACTAGCATCCGACCCGCACTCCCTTTTTTTCTTCGTAAAGAAGTGTTTATGATCAAGGATTAAAGTTTTCACTTCAATCGGCAGTCCCCAAAGAGGCAGTCTTTGGGGACTGCCGATTGAAGTGAAAACTTTTTTTTTAAATATTGACGTCTCTGATTGTTTGGCTTGAGTAGGCATCTTGCCAACATCGGCAAAATAATCAAACCCAGATTCGCGAAACGGCGCGTACAACATCGTTGAGAGTTTGTTCCCCAGGTATAACTTCAGAATCCTTGTGACGGAGAAATATTGATTTTATGAAGACATAACTAATTGTACATAATCCTACGCCTATTTAGCTGAAGGTTTAGACAGGAGCTATTTAGATCTATATTTAGCCAGCTCTGGTTTTGGGTACCACATAATGAGAGGCGTCCCTATTAACGTTTACAGGACTTTAGTCAGTCTTGTTTCTCTAAAGATCGTGTATCGTAGATCGTTAGGAAGCAGGAATACCAGGGCTCTTCAAAAAGGCTTTAAGCTGTCAGTGCAGTCATATTTGTAACTTGCCCAGGCACTTAGACTCCTTTTCCGTAGATCAGCAACGTGCAATTAATGTCTGGTATAACTAACGTTCATAGGTCACTGTAACTGTTTAACCGGTTTTTTGTTGTTTTCTTTAACCGTTGTAATCCTAACTAATATTATAAAAGCGAAAATGAGTTTGTTTGTTTGTTACCTTTTCACGGCTAAACCACTGAACCGATCATCCTGAAATTTTGCACATACGTTGTCAGGTGTACAGAAACGTACATAGGCTACCGTTCATCCCGAAAAAAATTACTGTTCCTGAGGAAAACAATAATAACGTTCTTATGATAATAGATGGCGCCACGTGTCTTTCGAATCATGATTGAATTATATTATTACAAGCAGAGTACAACCCGAATTGATTGTCAAATTCTAAATTAACGCGAGAGCGAAGCCGCGGGCAAAAGCTAGTTAACAATAAATAAATGACTGTCCGTATGTTTATTCGTGACCTTTGTAGTATAATAAGGGTGTCGCTAGCCAGTTGTATAAAAAGTTAATAATACATCATAACAGAACAAAATTGCGTGACTCAAATATATACGTAGAGTTGTTGTAATAATAGGATATCATCGTCTCGAAACGAAAAAATCACGGTTTTCATTAGTTGATAAAAATACGATGGCAGTTGCTATGTCAGAATAATTTATTATTATGCAAAATGTGCTTGCTATTCCAATGCTATGTTGTTGCATACGGTATATCTTATCTTATCTTGGGGCCAGTCAGTGCAGACCGGCGACACTTCGACCCAGTGGGATCTTTTGTGTCGACACTCTCCCAATAACGACTGCCATAGACGTTCATGTCATGGCAGCCGGGACCGACGGCTTAACGTGCTCTCCAAGGCACGGAGCAGGCGATAATTGTCAATCAATACGCACATAATTTCGAAAAATATAACTTCCGAAAGTCAGAGGTGCGCGACTTGGGTTTGAACCCGAGACCATTGCAGTCTATTGATCTCCCCACTGAGCTATCGCTGGTCTGCATACGGTATAAGAAATATAGTTTCGTATTATTTGAACCGGACACATTTTTAGAGTCCGTGCTAAGAGTAGCACAGGGTCTGAAAATATGCCTTTTAGAATTTATTATCAAGTAAATTCAACAACTTTTTGCTATGTATTTTTCTTTTTTAATGACAAGACACGCAGTAGCAATACGTAGGACTTTAAAACATTTAAACAACGGACACACAGAACAGCCAGGCTCGAAACAACCATTTGTGTATCATAACATTTTTTGTCCTGTGTGGATTCAAACCACACTTGGCTCTGTGGCATTGGCGAGGTGACCACTAAACCACTACGCAATCCATGCTGTCTGAATTGAATCATATGTCAGTGCAAACTTCTCCCACGATCAGTTTAGCCTTATATCGTTACAATATCGCTTACATCTCGGTTCAATATCGAGCCTCATTCAAACATTCCTTTAGTTCTTTCTGGGCGCCCATACAAAAGCCCAGAGGACTGTGTCGGACATCAGTTAAGGGATTCGGCGGGACGCATATGGATGTATGTTTCTTAAGAGATTTGGAGAAGAAGCAGTGGGCACTTACGGATGGTGGGATTACTAAACGCGGTGTGTTGTTTATTCCTCACATATTTTATTCACGTCTGAAAGGTTTTATTTCATGTCTTTGAGTCGCGTTTTAAGGATATAGCTAAATATTTTTATGAGGCGATCGAGTAACCAGACTGGGGCAGAAAATTAAACGTTTATAAAATAAAAAGGCATTAAAGGATACAAATTTTATTTTTAAATAATTCAGTACCTTATGACATACATTGTCTCGTGTGTATATATGTTTTGTAAGGGGAGGCAGAAGTGTATTTATTTAACCCAAATTTCGCCAGATATGGTTTAAGCTCCCACATTATAGGAGACGAGTCTATTGCCATCTACCGACTCATTTCAAAATTCAAATTTTAATTGTTTTATTTGTGAAACATAGGTGGTTGAGGTACAAGTTATAACATACTAGCTTTTGCCAGCGGCTTCGCTCGCGTTAATTTATAATTTGACAATCAATTCGGGTTGTACTCTGCTTGTAATAAATGTAATAATATAATTCAAAAGACACGTGGCGGCATCTATTATCATACGTCAAGAACGTTATTATTATTTTCCTCAGGAACGGTAATTTTTTCGGGATGAAAGGTAGTCTATGTCCGTTTCTGTACATCTGTCAACGTATATGCAAAATTTCAGAATGATCGGTTCAGTGGTTTAAGCGTGAAAAGGTAAACAAACAAACAAACTCATTTTCGCTTTTATAATATTACTAATTAGGATTAGGATTAGGAAGTAAGGATTAAAAAAGTATCACTATGTTTCGCCCTGTGGGGCGTACAAATTAATTATATATAAATTATTAATTATACATTATTATTTATTAAATTTTAATTTACCATATCATAATAAACTAGATGTACCCGCGATTTCACTCGCGTTTATGTTTACTGCGCGGTCCCCGTGGGTCGTAGCGTTATGTTTTATAGCCTATAGCCTTCCTCGATAAATAGGCTACCCAACACAAAAATATTTTTTCAATTCGAACCAGTCGTTCTTGAGATTAGCGCGTTCAAACAAACAAACAAACTCTTCAGCTTTATAATCTATACTAATAATAATAAAATTATTTTAGTGTTGGATAGCCCAGGGGGGCGGAGCAGTAACAATAAATGTGGGTGAAACCGCGGGAACATCTAGTATTAGTATCTATAGATATGCTTCAATCGTCATTTACTTTTGCTGGGGTACAATGATTGAGCACAATTTGTAAGTAATCACTACATATTATTATAAAACAAAGTCCCTCGCCGCGTCTGTCTGTGTGTCGCAGTGGCGAGCCGACCACTTAAACCACTACGCCATCCGTGTAGTAAATCTGCGACATAAGGGTTATCCTAGGATAACCCTTTTAGAGCTCGCTCTAGACTCTGCTTATCCTTTCTGAGATATGCAGCCGTGATAATGTTCATACAAAGATTAACTTTAGATCATTATGTATCTTGATGTGTTCACATGACTCAGCAAGCAATAAGCAATTAACTATGAAGTTTGCTTTAAAGAACAATGTTGAAATAATGCTTTTATCATCGACGATCAGCAATTTTACGATTCCGTCTATTCTATGTTTAACGTTTTTGCGACTCACTGTGCATGGTCGCAATATTAAAGTTGTACGTTTTTACTACTGGAAAACGTCTTGCGGCTTTTTGGATTTTGTTTTTTTTATACCACTAAGTTGGCAAACAAGCATACGGCCCACGTGATGGTAAGTGGTCACCGTAGCCTATGGATGCCTGCAACACCAGAGGCACCACATGCGCGTTGCCGACCCTTTAGGAGAAAAAGGAAGTTTTGATGACCAAATCGATATATAGTGCTTATTTTAAATTGATGTATCCAGGTTTTTTCAATGATTGAAGTCTCAGCTTTGTTTATTAGGTCGAACAAAGTGTTATTAAATTCATCTGTCGGAAAATTCTCAATAGTATCACGGCTTCTGGAACTTTTTCTGTTACAGTAATAGGTTTGTCAACCATTGTCGGCCTCTATGGCGTAGTGGTTAGTGTAACCGACTGCCACGCCTGAGGTCGCGGGTTCGATTCCCGCACAAGACAAACATTTGTGTGCATGAACATGAATGTTTGTCTTGGTCTGGGTGTTTCTATGTATAATATGCATGTATTTACAAAAAAAAAAGTATATATGTATGTTTATCCATTGTCTAGTATCCATAGTACAAGCTCTGCTTAGTTTGGGCTAGATGGTGTTGTGTGTATGTGGTAGAATATTATTATTATTATTATTGCGTAGGAACTAAATCCATAGTTAGCGAAATGAAAACATAAAAAAAAACAACGGTTTGCACTCCGGGAGTGCCGGCAGAAGTGAAAACTTGAATACTAACGTTGTGCATTTTTGATATTTTGGAATGGTTAGGGAATAATTTTGCACGAATTGCTTTAATTATCAGTATAAAAGTACTATAATTTATGTGGTAAAATACAATATTCATTTATTGCCACTATCGTACACAAACATGACAATTCTGCCTCCGTCTTACGAATTTTCGATCAGGTCACGTGTCCTGACGCGAGTTTAACATTTTTTACCCATCACAAAAAAGTGCACAACGCCGCTAAAAAAGTTTTCACTTCAAAAATTTTTGTACAAGATTACACCCGCATTAGAAATAATTCCTGTGTCGCGGGGGACTTTACAAACATACAAACAACGGACACAAAGAACACCCAGACTTGGCACAACTATTTGTGGATCACAATATTTTTTGGTCCCGTGCGGGGATCGAACGTTGTACAAAGAACGAGGTGTTGTACTCGGCGTGGCGGCGAGGCGACCACTTTTACCACGTCACTATCCGTATATTCGAATATACATTTGCCTACTCATTTCAGGGATAGGAACATGAGACTTCTTCTTCTCCCTAGCCTTTATTATTCCCAAGTCACTTGGGGTCGGCTTTCTAGTCTAACCGGATTTGACTGGATATCAGTTTTTACACGGAGCGACTGCTATCTGACTTCCACAACCCGAAGGCTAACGATACCCTAAGGCTAGACCAGTGTCAGGATATTAGAGGGCACTGACTTCCCAATAACGACTGCCATAGATGTTCATGGCAGTCGGGACCGACGGCTTAACGTGCTCTCCGAGGCACGGAGCACACGATAAATTGTCAATCAATACGCACAAAATTTCGAAAAGTCATATGACTTCCGAAAGTCAGAGGTGCGCGACGTGGGTTCGAACTCGAGACCCTCTGCATTGCAGTCTGTTGATCTCCCCACTGAGCTATGTGAGACTATGTATATATTAATAAAACCACAAATCGGCCATACTAAAAGTAGCAGGTCTGCCTACCGCTTTACAATATAAATTTGTTTTGATTGCGTAAGCACTTGAGTTATTGACGAGGTGTTTCGTATAGTCATGTTTAAATTGCAATTGAGAATGACTAAGATGATGACGCGTTTACATCTATGATTGAAACGCAAACGAGGTTATGCAACCATTGCCAAAGTCAATTATTGAGTGGGTACCCGTGTAGTATTCAATACTTGACTATTCTAGTAATATAACAAAAATAAAATAATATAACAAAAATTTGTTTTGATTGCGTAAGCACTTGAGTTATTGAGGAGGTGTTTCGTATAGTCATGTTTAAATTGCAATTGAGAATGACTAAGATGATGACGCGTTTACATCTATGATTGAAACGCAAACGAGGTTATGCAACCTTTGCCAAAGTCAATTATTGAGTGGGTACCCGTGTAGTATTCAATACTTGACTATTCTAGTAATATAACAAAAATAAAATAATATAACAAAAATTTGTTTTGATTGCGTAAGCACTTGAGTTATTGAGGAGGTGTTTCGTATAGTCATGTTTAAATTGCAATTGAGAATGACTAAGATGATGACGCGTTTACATCTATGATTGAAACGCAAACGAGGTTATGCAACCTTTGCCAAAGTCAATTATTGAGTGGGTACCCGTGTAGTATTCAATACTTGACTATTCTAGTAATATAACAAAAATAAAATAATATAACAAAAATTTGTTTTGATTGCGTAAGCACTTGAGTTATTGAGGAGGTGTTTCGTATAGTCATGTTTAAATTGCAATTGAGAATGACTAAGATGATGACGCGTTTACATCTATGATTGAAACGCAAACGAGGTTATGCAACCTTTGCCAAAGTCAATTATTGAGTGGGTACCCGTGTAGTATTCAATACTTGACTATTCTAGTAATATAACAAAAATAAAATAATATAACAAAAATTTGTAAATATGTTTGTTATTTGGCTATCCTACTTTACTTTTAAATGTTTAATTTTGTTTCACAAATTATTGTTCTGAGTCTGGATATAATTTGTCCTTTTATTAACCTCCGAGTCTTCTTCGAAGAGTTTAATAAAAACACTTTGTGGGTCTGTGTGTTTGTCTGTTAGTGACAGGCATAGCTCCGGAACCACTGAACCGATTGTCTTGTAACTTGGTGTGCAGATACCTTGCGGTCATCCCTTGGTCGCGTTTGAATATGGGCCCTGGGGGTCAAAAGATCCCCGAGATATAGGGATCACATTTATTTTAAATGGAAAAATATTGACTTGTTGGTGTGCAGACAGAGGTCATATCTCGGTCGAGTTTGAATATTTTTTTTTTTTTTTTTAGTTTTACTCGTCAAAATGACCACACTCCACCTGATGGTAAGCAGTCGTGTGGTCTAAGAGCAGTGGCCTCCACATCGCCCCCACAGTAGCCGAGGCGATGTTGAGGTCTCTACTTTGACGGCCTGAGAAGATGCTTTTTCACGACCCGCTTAAAGAACCCAGGATTGAAGGAAGAAGGAAACACGTGCCTTGGCAGAGAATTCCATGCCTTGGTCGTTCGGCAGAGATATGAGGACCCAAACTTTTTGGTACGCGCTCTAATCGACTCTACCGTGTAAGGATGGCATCTGAGCCCAGCACGCGTTGTTCTGGATAGGAAAGGGGAGGGCGGGATAAGGTGGAATACCTCTTCAGAGCACTCCCCGTGGTATATTCTGTAGGAACATGCCAATGAGGCAATGTCTCTACGGAGTTGCAGAGGTTCCAGTGAACTCGTGACCTCTGGATCTCCGATGATACGGACAGCCCGCCGCTGTAACCGGTCGAGAGCGTCCAGCAAGTACTGCGCGGAGCCATCCCAAAGATGAGAACAGTACTCCACGCAAGGGCGCACTTGTGCCTTATACAATAGGCACAGTTGCCCAGGCGTGAAGAACCGCCTCACCCTGTTCAGAACTCCGAGTTTTCGCGAAGCTTGCTTAATGACGCTCTCGATATAGGTTTTCTGATTAAGGGAGCGGCAAAGATCCATACCTAAGATGGAGAGACTGTCACGTATCACCAGTGGAGTGTTCTTCAGAGAAGGGAGGGGAAGGAACGGAGACTTTTTTGTAGAGAACGCGCATGCCTGGGTCTTCTTGGCGTTGAACTCGACCAAGTTCTTGGCACCCCATTCATAGATGCGGTCCAAGGTCCGGTCAAGTTCAACGACAAGATTCTGCCTTTTCCCCTCAACCTCAGCCTGTTTGGCCCCAGGATGTCCGAGATATCGCCCATGCACGGTACTGTCGTCCGCATAACAATGTATGTTGCCGAGATTCAACATATCATTGATATGCAGAAGAAAGAGCGTAGGGGATAAGACAGAACCCTGAGGCACTCCTGCATTGACCTGCATAAATTTGGAAGCGCGACCGTCGCAAAGGACCCGAATACGACGCTTCTGCAGGAAACTTGCAATCCAGGTGCACAGTTGAGGGGGCAAGCCATAGGCCGGAAGCTTGGAACGAAGAGACCGGTGCCAGACTCTGTCGAAAGCTTTGGCTATGTCAAGGCTGATAGCCAAAGACTCGCCGTGCTTGTCCATAGCCTCACCCCAGAGGTGCGTGACGAACGCTAGAAGATCACCCGTTGATCGTTTAGACCGAAAGCCGTATTGGCGATCATTGATCAACGATTGATCCTCCAGGTAGCGGCCAATTTGGGTGTTTATAATCCGCTCGAACACCTTGGAAAGCACCGAGGTGATAGCTATGGGTCGATAGTTGTTTGGCTCGGAACGGTCCCCCTTTTTGGGAATCGGTTGAACGTTCGCTTCCTTCCAAGCCTCAGGCACAATGCCTGCGACGTAAGACGTCCGGTATAGGCGCGTAAGTGTGGGAGACAACACCGCTGCACATTTTTTAAGAACCACAGCTGGGATGCCGTCAGGTCCACTGGCTTTCCGAACATTGAGAGACTGCAGTATCGCACGAACGGTGCCTGAGGCGATGTGCCCTGTGGGTCAAAAGCCCCCCGAGATATAGAAGTCACAAGGTCACATGAAGATGAAGAGGTTGAATCCTGAGTTCTTACACCCATCTCGTTGTATTTGGAAAGTCTCTCGTGATACAGAACTCGATACCAAGTACGAAAGTAATCGATTAAAAACAAATTTAGTACATAAAATTGGCCGATCGAACCAAAGACTTTGCGATCAAATGCAATTTCACCATTGGCCTGTAGGATAACTGACTAACTTTCACCTAACACTAAATCTTGGTATAACATTTTGTCCTTTTAACTTCAAAAGACACTTCACTTATTTCCTTCGCTAAAATAACTTAGTACACATTTATTCAGAGCCTCCGTTTCGTTAGCACCAAGCGTTACAGTTGAATTCAGTCATAATGAGCAAAGCCTTTTGCTAACAATTCGACTGAAAACTCCTGAAAAAACTACACTTCATATTTTTTCGCGTGAATTAAAATGAATAGGCACAGTTAATGGCAAAGAGCGAATGCGAAAGTAAATGACATTTCTGTTGGATATTTATATAAGAACTCTGAAGCAAATGAACTTTATTTTGACTTTATGAAGTTAGAATGAGTAACTTTTGACTTCGTACTTTATAGAGAAATTTTTAGAGATGCGTCGAGATGATATCAAATGTGACTGCTATGCATGATCTGTGGAGGCCCAAGCACCCTCTTTCCCCCTTCCCGCTCCTTCTCCTTCCCACTTCTTTTCCTAAAGGGTCGGCAACGCGCAGGTGATGACTCTGGTGTTGTGGGCGTCCTTAGGCTACGGTGACCATTTACCATCAGGTGGGCCGTATGCTTGTTTGCCACCTTCGTAGTATAAAGAAAAAAAAAAACTCGTGTTTAATTCTAGGGTCGGTTGAATTGTTATTCGGTTCACCATGGCCTTACCCATAGAGTTTGGATCGTGCGCGACTGAATCGTGATAAACATACAGAGGTTTACCAGGCAAGAATGGGTTACTCAAAAATCTCGTTCAATATGGATTTTAAATTCCAATATTTTATTTCCATAAAATAATGTCAAGTATTATTTGGCAACATCAAATATGTTCAATATTGTAGTGAAATTAGATCATAATTGAATATTAAAAAAGCCTGTTCAAGGAGTAGACCTCTGATGAAAAGGAGCAAGCAAGAAACTCATGACCACTCTTCAATTCCCAATAAAATTGTAAAGCAGGGCCATTTTATTTATTAATATTTTAGCTGCTATTTTCGTGGTTACTAAATGCGTGTTATAAACACCAAGAAATAAATAATCTTTATTTGAATAATCATGCTTTATAAAACAATACTTAGGTATTGTTGTAGTTATTTATACATACTTATATATGTATGTATATGTCGATAATAAAATGAAGTGAATACATACTTATATATGTATGTATATGTCTATAATAAAATGAAGTGAATTTTGATCTCTGCAAAAACTGTTTGTTCTTTAAATTTATTTTTGTAAACTGATAATTGTAAGAATAATATATAATAATGTTGCTGTGCCCTAGTAGGGTCCATGTTTAAAAAAACAACGGGTTGCACTCCAGGAGTGCCGGCAGAAGTGAAAACTTGAATATTAACGTTGTGCATTTTTGATATTTTGGAATGGTTAGGGAATAATTTTGCACGAATTGCTTCATGGTCATGGCTAGAGTATATATTCTGTCCCTATCTTTCCCACCATTAATTCCTTGTTCTTAGGGTCGTTATCATTATAAGTAGTGAGATAAAATATCAGCATCTAAAAACTAATAGCCATTACCCATCTCAGGATACCCATTAATATTGCCTTTTATTACTATCTCGCCATTATGATAAACCATAAACTATCGGTTCGATATTATTTACAACACTCGTATATTATGCATATTATTTATATATTCCTATTTTTTCATAGATAATAACTTTTATTTTATTCAATCTTTGCTCTTTCAGCACGTATATTATTGGTTCGGATGTAAATGTTGCTGTATTTGGTTCACGTTGGTTAGGATTACAGGTTTTATTAGTTATGTATCTACTTATTAGGTGTTTGTTTGTTTTATGTGTGGATTAAGTGCTGAACGCTGGCAAGGTTGATTATACTTTATTGTCTATAATAAAAATCTAACTTTTACATTATATCTAACCTAATTAGGTTTTTCTATAACCTAGTTATAAGATCTGAACTGCACCCACAATAATTGTAGAAAAAATGAAATATTTTCATGTATAATTTTTATACCTTACACAGGTATAAAAATTATACATGAAAATATTTCATTTTTTCCTACTGCAATATTTTGAAACAATCTATAAACCTATTATTATCTACTTATTAGCCGACAAAATTAGGAAATTCTCAGCAAATATTCATCAGATAAAACACAAAATAACCTTCTTTTATACATTAACCTGTCTATTAATGAAATACTAGACGTACGAGTAATTAAAACCAACTGTGACTGGCCACCGACGGGCCACTGCCGCTTGAACGTATGACACAAAGTACATGCATACAAAGCACATGTTACATAGTCCCCCGCATAACTCCTTCTAGCTGTAATAAGTAAAGGAGAATTATCCCCACGTCTCACCAAAATATTTTTACGTCCCATGTAACGAGATACGAGTTTATTACCGTCTAGCTTCAGACTCCGTGTACGACTAAGAAATTTTCGGCAGTAAAGCCCAATAGCACTGCCTTACATAATATTGTCTTCTGTTTACGCGAATGTTATTCATTGAAATTAAACTACTATATACGATAGCACTGTCTTATTCACGTGTTCAAGAAAAGTCCATACAGTTCATGAAAATAAAAATTTTGACTTTCCACGCAGGAATCGGAACAATTCATACATTTTATGGAAGTAAAGATTTTTATTTTGACCCAACAATCGAATCTAAAACTTCTAATACAGCTTACATGCTTTGTGTTGTATTAGATACGTTACATCTAATACAACACAAAACATTTCCACAAAACGTAACCCTTACAAACCCTTACAATCATAAAGTGTTTCTTCCAAACTTTAAAATACGCTTTCCTTACCCAAATATCTCTATTCCACCTGGTTCCTTTACAAGGTCGTTCACGTTCCGTCCAGGCACACCAATCGAGAGATATTGAAAATAGATTGAAATTGGATTGAGTTGAAAATTGAAAATTTTGCAATGGTACCCCCTGGGACTTCTGTTGCATGCTGGTTGAATATATTTTTTCAAATTACATCGGGCGTGTTGAAAATATATTGTTTGTTTATAAAAGTGGAATTGGTTTTTATTGTAGTATCATTATATATTTGAGTGAAATGGAATGGCCTCAGCTGAAAATGTACATAATATGTAGATATATTTGGACTGTGCGGCTAGGATACACAATGTACGAGTATCTTAAACGCATATACCATAAACAAGTAGGTACTAGTAACAATTGCAATGTAATATTTACATTCGAAGGAACATTGAGTACCTTTGAAATACAGATTATATCTATTGTATTACGCAGTCGTGGTTCTTGCACAATGAAACGCCGAGATACTTTTTACACAACCAGTATATATTTCAGCAGAGTAACGTTCTAACTGACAGTTGTAACGAGAATGAATATTTGTTAATCTCCTACCTTACTTATATATTTTTATCAATATATCAAATGGAAAGTTAAATATCGATTAATTACGTTTTAAGGTGTAAAATTGTACAGTAACAAATTACAATGATAATTATTAATTATAGAAATAATCAAATG
The DNA here is from genome assembly GCA_963564715.1 of Catocala sponsa. Lineage (NCBI taxonomy): Eukaryota > Metazoa > Arthropoda > Insecta > Lepidoptera > Erebidae > Catocala > Catocala sponsa. Next base: position 24,501,325 of record OY751340.1, on the reverse strand, counting down.
TAAATATGCAATTATAACATAACAATTAAAACAATATAATACGTCACAACCGTGTGCTACTATTGAGTACTTGATAACACTCGGCCATCCTGTGTAGGTCGTGTCCCACGGCCCGCGTTCTGCTGCGCTTCAGAACTGAACCCAGAGCCCTGTCCATAGATCGTAGTACACAATGCTGACTCAAAAACCTTAGCAAGTGCCGACAGTACCGCTACTACTATATTCACTAATATCCGAGATCTTAGCACCTTTAGGAACCGGAATGACATGAATGAATTGGAAAGCACATGTTGAAAAAATGAATAAGAGTTTCTAGTTGTCTGCATATTTCGGCTATGTATATCCCCTACTCACATACGGTGTCATTTATTGGGCAAACTCCACTAATGTACATTCGATATTTGTGCTTCAAAAGAAATGTTTGCGAATTATATACAACATGCAAAACACAGACACATTACGCAATACATTCAAAGACAAAGGGTTTCTAACAATGACGGGTATATACATACTGCAGCTCTGCCTATTTGTAAAATATAATATCGATTTCTTTAATTTTAAGGCAGACACTAAATTAAATATTCGCAGTAAATATAAATATAATATTAACCTCCCTATTATAAACATAGTGAGAGAAAGAAGATAGACGCTTTAGAAATGTGGTGTTGGAGGCGAATGCTTTGCATAGCCTGGACACAGCTCCGAACCAACGTCTCAATTCTCGAAGAACTGGATACAAAACAACGTCTTTCTTCCATCGTTCAAGATCGTATTCTCACTTTCTTTGGACATATTACACGTCGAGAGGACACGTCTGTGGAGCGACTCGTGGTTCAGGGCAAAATTGAGGGCACAAAGGCGCGTGGTAAACCACCAATGCGCTGGACCGACCAAGTCAAAACTGCACTAAATGGTCCACTCCACGAATGCACGAGACAAGCAACAGTACGAGAGGAATGGCGGCGAATTGTGAAGCTTGCCATCACCCCTGTCATGACGACCACGACCACTTGGCCAAGAGTGTGACGACAGAGAAGAGAGATTATAAACAATAATATTTATTATAAAAGCGCTTATATTACTGCTATACGTGTGTTTATTCATATCCCTGTATACACAAAACAATTAAATGACAATATGTTTAAAAATGCCTTAAAGAAGTGGCTTATTATTAATGCCTTTAATATGTATAGTCTTTAAGTACTTCTTGATGTTTACTAGAGTTACTGTTTACTGTAAAGTTGCAATACCCGAATGGGTAACTGTTGATTCGAAAATTATGTAACACCATTGCACCTACACAGTTTTATGCAATAAATATATGTTTATGTCTATATGTCTGTGTCTATGTCTACTTAACCTATTCATAGTCCCGTGATAGACACAATAGAAAATCAACTGTTATGTACCATATGTGGTTCATCGGACAGGGAACATGTTAATCACACAGTTATCATTTCTATTATGACAACTTAATCGCATAGCCATCCCCTATTTATATAGACTTGATCACATAGCCGTCTACAAATGGACCTAATCACATAAACGTGACTTGATTACTCAGCCGTCTTTATATGGATAACAGACTTGGTCACTTAGCCGTCTTTATTCATATAAACTGGATCACAGACTTGGTCACACAGCCGTCTTTATTTATATAGACTTGATCACACAGCCATCTTTATTTCTATAGACTTAATCACATAGCCGTCTTTACTAATATTTATCACACAGTTACGAGTGTTATATAATTATGTTTATGGGTAGGATATAGAGAAACAATTATTTAGTTAAACACACAATTTAATAATGCTAGGCTCGATTTTGATTTGTAAGTTCTTAACTTGCGAGATAGAGAGTAAATTCATTTTACTACGGTACCGGTGTCTATATATGATTCGAGCTGTTGTCCGACTAGACCTCGAAATCAACATTATGAAAACTAATTACTGAAGGTACTTCACAAATAGTAAGTTATTGTAATTATAAATCCTTATTTTAAAATATCACGGCCTATTATAACCTCATATTTTATAACATAGTCGGGTAGAATATGGAACAAAATTGCATGATTATTCTCATTAAAAACTACCTCAATCAGAATTCCTCGGTACAACAAATAGCGGAATTATCAATACCAGTTATTTGAACAGAATTATCATACCGAGTGCGTTATGTCAGCTACAATTAATAACACAAGAGAACATCCCGCTCCGGAATCGAAATAAAATAAAAACGACCAACCTGATTTTTGTAACTAACAGCACAGAGACTATCTCGCAGCTGTTCACACGGCGCTCGCTTGTTGAGCTTGATCAATTGCATCATGTTCTTTTGCTGCATCTCAAACGTAGTATACCAGTGAGAATGGAGTTCAGATCCCACTTCTGAAGTATTACTCAGTCGTGGTTCTTGCACAATGAAATGCCGAGATACTTTTTACACAACCAGTATATATTTCAGCAGAGTAATGTTCTAACTGACAGTTGTAACGAGAATGAATATTTGTTAATCTCCTACCTTATTTATATATTTTTATCAATATATCAAATGGAAAGTTAAATATCGATTAATTACATTTTAAGGTGTAAAATTACTACAGTAACAAATAATGATAATTATTAATTATAGAAATAATCAAATGTAAATATGCAATTATAACATAACAATTAAAACAATATAATACGTCACAACCGTGTGCTACTATTGAGTACTTGATAACAATTGCCTTATTAAGTACTTCGTAATAAAGGAACTGCCTCCATGGTGCAGCGGTAGCGAATGCGACTGCTGTGCATGAGGTCTCGGGTTCAAATCCCGGGTCGGGCCAACAAAAAAGTTATTGCATTTTTCTGTTAAGAAAGCTCAATAGCAGCCCGGAGTTAGGAAGTTGGCGGTGTTAGACACCCCCGTGCCTCGGAAAGCACGTAAAGCCGTTGGTCCTGCACCTGATCTCTCTCCGGACGTGTCGGATTACCGTCCCATCGGATCATGAGAGTTAGGGAACAGAGAGTGCACTTGTGTTTGCGTACACACTTGTGCATTATAATATCTTCTGCGTAGATTGCCAGTCTCCGTTAAGACCGGCCGCCGTAACCGAAATTCGGTCTGAAGGACATTATTAATTATAAAGGAAACAAATATTGGTATGGTGTATTCGCTATTTGTTAAAACTGAAAAGACAGACAAAGTTTTGATTACTAAATCTGTCAAATGTGTGCCCGGTGTACCTTTTGCTTCTTTGATTTAGGTTCCACATAAAAGATGCTGTCTACTCAATACATTATAAGATTACAAACTGCTTCATAGAATTCCTAACGTGCAAGCTCAGCAGTGGACTGCGGTGGGCTGATTGATTGATTGAAGCTCAATAAAATTTGCCTGACACAAACACCGAACCTGGTGCCAAACGATCTGTTGCATACATAAACGCAAACTAACCACAGGCACTGTTCATAACGTATGTAACATTTTTCTATAACTGAACATGTGTATTAAATATAATATTAAACTATTCTTGGCACGACATACCGCAAGCCGCATAAGTTCCCAGCATAACCGCAAGATGTTTTACCGAAACGCTCCCTACACTTTACAATCAGAGAATGAAGAGCATCCAGCTTAAGACGCCATATGACGTAACATGAAGCGGGTTGTGGTTGCTTTCGTCATTTGTATGGCGAACAACCGGTTGTAACATTAAAGTTCATAGTTCGGGAATGATGTCATAATGATACTAAAATTAGTATGTCAGTGCAGTTATAAATAATGCATCACTCACATCACTGTATTTAAATAGTGCATAGAAAATAACTGATATGTCAGCATCTTTAAGGGATGACTTGAAATGTTTTTCTCATTACAGCAATACAACTCATTACTAGTCCTTTCTACTTGTTACCAGTCGTTGATGACCTTTTGTAGGTGAGCTTCTCCATATGTAAATGGATATTAGGTCGAGGCTTCTCGTTTTATTTCATCAAAATTATTTTTATTTTCATGTATTCTTACTTCTTATTCTGCAGTGACAGACCTGCTACATACTGAATTACGTTCCAGAATGTGCTGTGGTAAAGATATTTCTATATACTTACTTTATTTTATCAAGCATCAATTAAGGTAGACTTGTTATTGCTTGCTTAAATATATATATCGGACTTAACACATACTCATAATTCTTCTTTCTTTTTCGTGTGGTTAGTGACTGTTGTCAAGAGTTGTTCAAGCCGCCCGTAGGCCTCTGACATGGCTTAACGACTGATGTCAATTTGACAACAACCGGGACCGACTTTTTACGTGCCCTCCGAAGTTGGAGACGTTCAGGTGAAATACCACTAAGCGGTCACCCATCTATAGACTGACCGCACCCAACGTTGCTTAACCTCGCTAATCGTTTACCGATCAGTTAGTGCAACTGGCTATAATGGAAGTGTTCGAAGTTTCAGATTGGCGGAGAGCCTAATAGATATTGTCAAAACACATACAAAGTTTGCCTAAAATAGCAACCATTAACAATCTGTAGACACAAAAACAAGATAAAAGCATAACACTCGGCGCGAGAGCACTAAGTGTTAAGTGCTTTAGTAATTACAAAGATACTACTTAAAATAGAATGTAACTATTTAATTCGACCACACAGAGAGCTCGCCCTTTCGCTCAGACTAGAACAACTCGGTGTTTTTCAAAGCCGACAATTTGATATCCTGATTTCAACAACTTACCTAGCTATGAGACAGCCAGCTTACTACTATGCTTGTATAAAAAAAAACAAACTTCAAACTTTACCCGGATCAAATCAATTCAAAAATAAAGACAACCGGTTGCAATTGTCAGTTGCGTGATATAGTCGCTACAGGAATTACGCGAAATTTAATATGAAACTATGCGCCATAACTCAACTCGCGCCACATGTGACACTCGCCCGCAACTTTTTTGCGCCGCTATTTTTTGAAACTGTAAATTTTTTCGAGCAAAGTTTTGATTACAAAAACTGTCAAATGTAAAATTTTTGTTGATGCCTTTTGGCCGTGTTCATTGGGGTGGTTTATTATGTTTGTTAAATGTGCCACTTTTTGGGGCAGTTGGATTATTTATTAACGTCCATGTTACGCTTGTTTCTAACTTGAATGGATTAAACTGGAAAATCTAGAAGGTGCAAATATACTGATGCAAACTGGGTGGTGGTGATTGAAGAACATATTTTTTATCTTTTAGTAGCACCATAATGGAATATTCCGCTTTCGGCACCAATTTTTTCGGCACCTATCGTTTCGGCACCTAAGCTATTCCACTTACAGCACCAAGAGGTATTTTTGCTTGGTGTCGAAACTGTCGAATGTGGAATAAAATACCTATTGGTGCTGAAAGTGGAATAGCTTAGGTGCCGGAAAAATTGGTGCCGAAAGCGGAATACTCTACCATAATGACTGGGGCTGTGCCAGACGGAAATATGCTATACATGGAACCTTAACCATAATAACCAACTATAATTGGGTAAATATGGATATAATACACCTCTGCTTACCCTTTCCAAGACATAGACGTAAAACTATGTATGTATGTCATAGTCACAATCCAACAAAATAATTACCATAATATTTTTTTTACGACTAAGGTGGCAAACAAGCATACGGCCCACCTGATGGTAAGTGATCACCGTAGCCTATGGACGCCTGCAACACCAGAGGCATCACTTGCGCGTTGCCGACCCTTTAGGAAAGGAAGTGGGGAGGGGATGGATCGGGAAGAGGGAAAGTGGGTGATTGGGCCTCCGGCACTCTTACTCACCGAACGAAACAGCAGTAGGTATACTGCTATTTCACGTCAATATTCTGTGAGTGTAGTCCTTCCCCGCCGAGCCGGCCCATAAATACTGAAATCAGCGAGGCTCTACCTGGTTCGGTTATCTCGGTTCAAGTCAAACCATAAAGATACTTACCTCATGGTTTGACTTTTGCCTCATTCGTAATTATTATTCTTGCTCGGCAATTCACAATGCGATATTTGTTCTTTGTGTTCGATGTTTAAAGGATTCTAAAAGTTCCACGCGACACAGAAATGTTCCTATAGTGGATTTTGTATTATACAACAAAGATCAAGCAATATGAATACTGGTATATTTATTACTAGCTTTTGCCCGCGGCTTCGCTCGCGTTAATTTAGAATTTGACAATCAATTCTGGTAATTCAAACATGATTCGAAAGACACGTGGAACCATCTATTATCATTAACGTTATTATTGTTTTCCTCGGGAACAGTAATTTTTTTCGGGATGAAAGGTAGCCTATGTCCGTTTCTGTACCTCTGAAAACGTGTATGCAAAATTTTATGTTGATCGGTTGAGTAGTTAAGACATGAAAGCGTAACAAACAAACAAACTCATTTTCGCATTTATAATATTAGTAAGGACTAGTAAGGATAAGGATTGCCTGGCTTACTAATTTTCTTGTGACATCAAAAGACATATATCTATTGGAATAATATAACAGAATACCATATTAGTGCTACGTAAATATCGATGGTTCTTTATCGGCCTCGATGGCGTAGTGGTTAGTATAACCGACTGCCACGCCTGAGGTCGCGGGTTCGATTCCCGCACAAGTCAAACATTTGTGTGCACGAACATGGGTGTTTGTCTTGGTCTGGGTGTTTCTATGTATAATATGTATGTATTTACAAAAAAAAAAACAGTATATATGTATGTTTATCCATTGTCTAGTACCCATAGTACAAGCTCTGCTTAGTTTGGGCTAGATGGTGTTGTGTGTATGTCATAGAATATTATATTATATTATTATATTATAATTTGTCTGTAACAAATTTCTTTACTTCGTTACTTTCTTAGTTACCAAAGTCAGTTACTAGTTTATTAGTTGAAGTTGAATTCTAAACTGAAGTGGTTTATATTGGTTAATATAGAACTACAATGTACCTTGGAGGTGAAGATTCTACTGAAAGTTCTTAGAATTACAATGTCTTAATGTGTGATTTAATTGCCCAGTCAATCCCATGATATACGTGTAAGTTAGCGCTTACATTTGCGGTCGAACCCAAGGGCCAGGATCTTACGCTGTATTGCTTAAGAAATACCTATTTATTTATTTATTTATTTAATACCACATACAGCTATCATCACAGGTTAGGCTTAACCTAATGCAATGGATGCAGAATTTACTTAATATGTACAAATTATATTTACTTAATATATACTCCCTAATACTATATATTCCTTAACGCTAATTATTTCCTATTATTGTAAACACAAAAAGGAATAAGTAGCCTGTGTGAACTCACTCAGTGAACACGAAAATATGTCTACACTTTTGGACACAGCACATAGTACACGCAGCGCACGGGTCAGCGGCGCGAGCTGGAGGAGGTGAGTGCGTGCGCGCGTCACCAGCAGTAGTGGCGGCTGCCTCCGCCGGCCGAGGTACTCGTCCGGAACACAGAGTTGAACCGTCTGTAGGACAGCCTGGTTATGTATCTTTCCCCTAAGAACCTTTAACACATACGTAGCTAAAGCCGCTTCTCTTCTCACTTCAAGCCTATTGTAGCCCACCATACCCAGTACAAATAGAGTAGGGTATAGTAGTGGATATAGTATAACATTTTTAGTCACCGCTAAACGGCTTAATTTATTTAGAGTAGGTATAAGTTGGTACCTATTCATGTTTATGTATGATTGCTAGGTACTGACTTCAATTCCTGGGTCGAGCAAAGATTAAAATATGTGTCTCCTTAAATGGGTCTATGCGCGTGGTCAACGGCAAAAAGGTCACCACTTATTACAAGGGCTGAGTAGCGATAGCTCAGTGGGGAGACCAACAGACTGCAATGCAGAGGGTCTCGGGTTCGAACCCACGTCGCGCACCTCTGACTTTCGGAAGTTATATGACTTCGAAATGATGTGCGTATTGATTGACAATAATCGCCTGCTCCGTGCCTCGGAAAACACGTTAAGCCGTTGGTCTCGGCTGCCATTAACATCTATGGCAGTCGTTATTGGGAGAGTGTCGACACAAAAGATCCCACTGGGTCGAAGTGTCGCCGGTCTGCACTGACTGGCCCCCACATAAGATAAGATAAGATTACAAGGGCTAAAACCTTATGGTATACGCCAGCACGCCAGTATAATTTTTAATTACTCTACTTTCTTAATTTTACTATAAAATGCGTAAATCTGTGCATGTTTAATTTGTTAGTAAATTTAAACAAAGCTTGATTGTCCAGGCACTAAGCCTATCTTATTTTAGAGCCCAACGAAAATATTTGGTCAGTTTCTTTAGCTTAAATCTCACAGAATATAAAAGCAAACAGTTCTTATCTTGAAATAGAAAAGTCAGGTATCCTATCCTTAGCAGCCTAATGGATAGATAAATGGATTCCCCGTTTATTCTCAGCCAATTGTATTTTAAACCGGAGAATAAAAGTACACCTTGAAGCCTTATAAGAAAAGGCATTAAGGCTTGGCCTGCGGAGGTTAAAAACATTTATCCTGAGAGCAAAAGGCTAAACCATCGGGTAAGTAATTACCTTGCTGTTTTAAAGATAGCGTTTGTAGAACATACTCATTGTTCACAGTAGAGATTATAGAAGTTAATGATAGAAAATGAGATGTGTAATGAAAGATACTAAGTCGTCCGACAATGGACTTGGCCGCTATCAAAAAACATCTGCATCGTTGCGTTTCGCTCTTTGCTTTGCCAACAAGAATCCTATAAGTATTCTCGCTGGCAAAGCAACTATGAATAACAGACATCCTAAAATCTTCTCAAATTTTCATATTTATAATATTAGAAATCAGTTTCAGTGCAGTGAAAGTAAAGTTACTAACCAAAAATCTTTGACGTTCATAAGTGTTACTTTGTGACCTTAAGACTGCGCCGAGCGTAAGACAGATAATGACAGAGCTCGTGCGGCGCATATTCAAATCGGTGCGCGGCCGCCATAGTAAAATTTGTATAGAGGATATGAAGTGCTTTTTTGATAAATATGTATCTTTATTGTCAACCAATAACTTAAATATTTGGGACGGACAAATTGTAATATGTATAACTATTTATGTTTCGTTTAAGCTGTAAAATAGGATAGATTTCTACTGTTATAATCTAAAAATCACGTAACACGAGCTTACGTTTTTGCATTTTTCATAAAAATATTAATTATTTTAAGTTTTTTACACGGAGTAATTGTAAACACATTCATTGTTATGGTAAATGTATATTTTATATTTGTATTAAACAAAAAGTGTTGATTTTATTCACTTAACTGTGACCGCCTGTTTTGGCACATTTCGCTCGGCGCAGTCTTAATAAATAAATAGTTTTTAACTTTAAGGCCGGGACTCCACCAAAGCGGAGACGAGACGAGCGGAGAGGAGACGTTTTTTAAACAACCAATAGAATTTTGTTATTGACACATCTCCTCTCCGCTCAGCTTCAGTGGAGTTCACTGTGCGGAGATGTGTAATATTTGTATGGCGCGATGGAAGCGGAGATGTGAGCGGCGTGCAGTGAGCGATGTCACTCAACGCCTCGCACCCGAGTTGAAGAACATCTCTTCTCGCACAGCACACAGCACACCGCACACATCTCCGCTTTGGTGGAGTGCCGGCCTAACTTTAGGTATATACACAGTAAGATGCTCGCGCTAAAGATATAGTCTCTATATAATGCAGGATTATACGAACATCCAAACTTAGGACACATCGGACAAAAATTAGTTCTGCATCTCTGGTTTTGAGTGTATATGTATTGAACCCACAACAATCGATTCACTAAATGATGAGGCGACTATTACACTCATGCATTATATAGAATAGAATAGGTCTTTATTTGCTTAGAATTTTTATTTTATTTATTAAATTATATTTTTACTTTCTTTGTCGGCCTCGATGGCGTAGTGGTTAGTGTAACCGACTGCCATGCATGAGGTCGCGGGTTCGATTCCCACACAAGCCAAACATTTGTGTGCATGTTTGTCTTGGTCTGGGTGTTTCCATGTATAATATGTATTTAAAAAAGAAAGTATATATATATATATATATATATATATATATATATATATATATATATATATATATATATATATATATATATGTTTATCCATTGTCTAGTACCCATAGTACAAGCTCTGCTTAGTTTGGGCTAGATGGTGTTGTGTGTATGTGATAAAATATTATATTATATTATATATTATAATAACATTCTTATAATATTGTCACAGTTTGTTCGCACTTCGTTTAATATTTTTTCCTTTCTGCATCTATTCCCCGACTATGTCTCGGGCCATCCTGATATATGTCTGTCATTTGTCACTGTCGCCCTCTCGAGGATCCGGAGCTTTCTTCTAATTGGTAATCATTTCAGCCATTAGAAAATATTGGGGTTCTTCAATCATGTTTACGCTGTTATTAGGTTAGTTTTGATCACTGGTTGATTATGGATAATTGTTATTTTGATACCACAGGGTTTTAAACTAGGAATAGAGGAAATATAGTCAAAGTCAGAGTCAAAAATATTTATTTCCACTTTTTGGACATATTGATAAACTAAATTTTAATGAAAATATAATAATAAAAATTTGGGGCAGTCTTTGGGGACTGTCGATAGAAGTGAAAACTTTAATCCTTGATCATAAACACTTCTTTATAAAATATTGTCTTCTGTTTACGCGAATGTTATTCATTGAAATTAAACTCCTATATACGGATTTTATCACGTTGTTTATTTGACATTAATTATAAACCCAAAAAAAGAAATTGGGTGGGTCGGATGCTAGTTCCTGCTACTCTCTTGGGAGTTATTAAGGAGGTCAAAATTTCGTTATTTTTTGCGTAAGATGCACCATTTCTGAGATACCCATTGCTAATATTCTAAGAAAAAAATAAACTTGGAAGCGTGACGATGACGCGAGTTCCATGATTTTTGTTCACCCAAGAAGTGCTCAACGCACCTAAAGAAGTTTTCACTTCAAAAATACATAACAGGTAATAAAAATTTTGCAAAAGCTATAGAGGCATTAGCTTGCTCAGCGTCGTCGGTAAACTGTATGCAAAAGTGTTAATTGAAAGGATTGTGAAAGTAACCGACAAGAAAATATGGGATGCACAAACGGGATTTCGAAAGGGTATGGGATGTACGGATCAGGTCTTTTCCTTACGGAGCATAGCCGAAAAAGTTTTGGCCAAAGGTCAAAAGATCTATTGCGCATTCGTGGATCTGGAAAAGGCTTATGATAAAGTGGTGAGGAATGAACTTTGGTCGGCATTGTCCATGTATGGAGTGAATAGCAACCTCACGCGAGCTCTGAAATCTCTTTATGATGATTCCAGAGCTTGTGTTAGGATAAATGGGACCTACACAGAGTGGTTTAGCATCGATAAAGGTGTTAGACAAGGATGTGTAGCGTCACCTTGGCTGTTTAACCTATACATGGACAATTGTTTGAAAGATTTAAAAGATTGTGAATGGGGATTAAGAATGAATGAGTTACTTGTCAAATGTCTTCTTTATGCCGATGACCAAGTAATACTTGCGTCATCGGCGGAAGAGTTGCAGGCGATGGTAACTATTATGCATGGTGCTTTTGAGAGTAAAGGAATGAAAATAAATGTAAGCAAGACGAAAGTAATGGTATTTGAAAAGGAAGAGTGCGTGACGATGTGTCATATTATGATTGATGGAGAAAAAGTGGAGCAAGTGAAAGGGTTTGTATATTTGGGTACTTTGTTTACAAGGGATGGTAAACATGACGGAGATATTGAAAGGAGAACGATTGCTGGCAACAAAGTGAATGGAGCCCTACGCGCTTTTATGAACAGTCGAAATGTATCCGAAAAGGCACGTTTGGCTGTTCATAGAGGACTATTAGTGCCCACACTTATGTATGGAAGTGAAAGTTGGGTATGGCAAAAGAAGCATGAGAGCAGAATAAATGCTGTAGAAATGAGAGCGTTGAGAAGCATATGTGGTGTGACTCTGAAAGATAGAATAAGAAATAGTGTGATTAGAGAGAGATGCGGCATGAAAGTGGATATAGTTACAAGAATAGAAAAGGGTCTGTTAAGCTGGTTTGGACATGTAGAAATAATGGACGAGGAAAGACTGACTAAGAAAGTTTATAAGGCTAGTGTGAATGGAACAGTCGCAAGAGGAAAACCTAGGCGAACGTTTCTCGACCAGATCGGAGGCGTTCTGGACAAAGGCCAGGTTAAGAACTCCTTGAACCGACGGGCGTGTATGAGGAATGTGATGAAACTGAATGAAGCCAGAGAAGTGTGTCAGGATCGTAGCAAATGGAAATCCGTAGTCTCTGCCTACCCCTCTGGGAAACAGGCGTGAATCTATGTATGTATGTATGTATTGAAAATAGCCTGTTTGACGAATAGAGTTCTCATAAGAAGAATCAGACAAGAAGCTCGTATACATATAGCAGTATATACCATGGCCATGGCTCATCGCCATGGTTATACATAATATGTATGAATTGGGCGCTTATTTTAATATCGTGCAAAGTATTATCGAGTTTTTTTGTCAGGAAATTCTGATGAATTTGGAAATGTGATCGGTAAACAACAACAGAGTCGTCCGTTTGTACGTAGGACTTAAATCATACGTGAATGCGAGCGTGCTACAAGTCTGCCTACTCCGTCGGGTTATTGGTTATTCTTTATAGAAGTACGGAGTTTAAATTTTACCTGGTGGGTAGTAATAGACTCGCCGTTATTCCGAAGAAGACATATCTGATGTTAGACGTACAGGCGACATATTTTAAAACGTGGACAAGAATGACTATATCCTAAATGTGTGTTTGTTTATTTGTTTATTACGCTTTATTATATACATATATTCTATCACATACACACAACACCATCTAGCCCAAACTAAGCAGAGCTTGTACTATGGCTACTAGACAATGGATAAACATACATATATACTCATTTTTGTAAATACATACATATTATACAGAGAAACACCCAGACCAAGACAAACATCCATGTTCATGCACACAAATGTTTGACTTGTGCGGGAATCGAACCCGTGACTTCAGGCGTGGCAGTCTGTTACACTAACCACTACACCATCGAGGCCGACAATATTTAGTTATTCTTTATAGCAGTACGGAGTCTAAATTTTACCTGGTGGGTAGTAATAGACTCGCCGTTATTCCGAAGAAGACGTATCTGATGTTAGACGTACAGGCGACATATTTTAAGACGTGGACAAAAATGACTATAACCTAAATGTGTGTTTGTTTATTTGTTTATAGATGTTCCCGCGGTTTCACCCGCGTTTATCGTTACTGCGCCGCCCCGTGGGTCGTAGCGTAATGTTATATAACCTTCCTCGATAAATAGGCTATCCAACAATCAAATAATTTTTCAAATCGAACCAGTAGTTGCTGAGATTAGGGCGTTCAAACAAACAAACAAACAAACTCTTCAGCTTTATAATATTATTATAGATTACGCTTTCACTCCCTAACTACTCAAACGATTATCATGAAACTGCATACAAGTTGTCATGGGTACAAAAAAGGACATAGAGTCAGTTTCATCCTGAAAAAAAGTATTGCTTCCGAGGGATAAAAAATTTACATACTCTACATTTAAGGTCTAGATCTCTATATACATATTTTAAGCCGATAAGTGGCGGTGGGCTTATTGAAATACTACTACTATATTTTATTATACGTAACGCAAAAATAAATAAGAAATACGTTTTAATTACGAATCGCCAGCGGCTTCAAACCGTAATAAGAACTCAACTAAAAGTCGTTATCTAAAAATATTAAACAAAACATTTTACACTTTTATCTGTATCATAAAAATCAAACAATTTATAGGCCCAACTTAAGAAATAACCAAGACATCCCTTAAAACTGGGGGTAAAAATGTCGGGGGTGCTGTAATTAAAAAGTTACACCCTTAAGGGTAAGTAGCGGAACTGAGAGCATGGCGTGACGTCATCTGCGTTTTATATTTTTTTTTCTTGAAAGGGGATGAAAAAGAATGGAAAGTTTAGCTCGTAAAATACTTAGTTCGCCTGGATTTGTTTGAAGATTATATTTATTTTATGATCATTAATAAGATATTGGACTTTTTACCTTTCAAGTAATAAATATCAGCCCTGTGTAAACATTGCCCTTACTGCCAGCTAACCACGGGCATTTTCTCAGTGTAAGAAGGGTTAATCTATAGCCCACCACGTCGGCCCAGTGCAGATTGACAAACTTGAAGAACTTCCACATATTCCTCACGATGTTTTCGTTCACCGTTGAAGCGTTCGAGCTAAAATTCAGTTAAACTTAACTATATAATACACATAATATTTTATACACATAATTTCGAAAAGTAAGAGGCCTTTGTACTAAATTCCCAGACTATGTAGAGCGGTGAATAAATATTGTACAAATTTGATAGACATCTTTGCTGTTAAATTGCATAAGTTTCGCAAATTACTATTCGAAAACTTGCCTAATTAGTTACTTGACAAAAATTATATTGTATCTATATATTAATACGTGAAGCAAAAACTTTGTACCCTTTTTTACGAAAATTGCGCGGACGGAGGAGTATGAAATTTGGCACACTTATAGTTTATACAGAGAAGAAGTGACGAATGCTAATATTTTTATAAAATATGCATTAGAAATACATTAAATTTAATGAAAAAACACTACACGCACACAACCATGCATTTGACACACGCAGTCGAAGCGCGTAACTATGGTTACATTATCAATATACAATGACATAATATCAGCAATATCTTACAGGCAAACTTTGGTCGAATTTCGAGCACTAGGCGACCGCTAGTATATAACAAAATTATCACTTTTCTGTTTTATATTTATGTATATCTGAAACAATAATTTATTCTGTATAAATCAATTGAATTAATGAATTTATGTGTTGTTTAAATGGGTTTATGTATTGATTAAATTAATGGATTATATTGGTATTACTTTGACTTAAATTTTGTGATTATTTAAATATTCTATTTTAATAAATTTCCACAGCAGTCGCATTCAATGACGCTGCACCACGGAGGCAGTTTAGTGAGAGGTGTATTACACTTACAGATCGCTATTTATTTTGAGCCCCCCGTATTAGAAGGCGAGCCAATTGTCATATACAGTGTGACTGTTTAAACATTATACATACTTCAACACTTCAAGAAAAGAGCGTACTCCTTTTTAAAAGGCCGGCAACGCACTTGTAACGCCTCTGGTGTGCAGGTGTCCATGGGTGGCGGTAATCGCTTACCATCAGGCGATCCGTCTGTTCGTTTGCCCCATAATCCATAAAAAAAACTTAAGGACATGATAATTTATGGTCAGACGTAACGTATAAAAAAGAAATAAAATACAATCTGTATAACCTGCAAAGAAAACCTTTATGAAAATTTGTATGAAATATCCATAAAATATGGATACTGCGCACGGTGGGGGTGCAAATTCGGGAGAGTGCGGGGTGCGGTAGCTGGGGGCGGGGGCGGAGGTTTTGTTTAGCTTTGGTATATGCGCAAGAGTGTCCGCACATTAAGTTTTTGTTGGATAGGTAAAATTTTAAGTAGGTAACTATTTTTTGGATATCCCGAATATCTAAAATATATTCCAGATTCCAGAATCGAGTACTAAATACCCTCCTTCAATATGTCCAGTCTTTTACTAATCAGCCTGTATATTCCAGACCCAACAACATTTTCTAAGAGAAAAGCCAATATCACCCGATCACCAAACTCGGAACCTCACAATTCTACACAGCCATAACCGCAAACTTACCACGAACAAACGAGGAAACGAAGTTCAGCTAATATTAAATAACACACATCCATACCCCACTCACAATATCAGCAGCATATTATTACAAACCATGAGATAAACATGAGCTCCACTGGTAAGTCGTTACACATGTAAGTAGTTACCCACATAAATAGAAGATGAACAATGAACGTTTCATTAAAACATGAAAGGACTGGGAAAGGCTAATAATGATGCGGCAGATAAACAACACATCATGGAGAGGACGGTGGTGCAACGAGAGCAAAGGATTTTGATTAGGAAGAGATTTTTTATTTAGAGAATTTTTATTTCTGAGAAATTCCAGTGTTTTTTTAAAAGGCAGCTTTCTTTTTTTTTATTGTCATTGGTGGCAGACGATTTTGATTAGGAAGAGATTTTTTATTTCTGAGAAATGCCAGTGTTTTTAAAGGCAGCTTTTTTTTTGCCATTGGTGGCGGCAGCTGTCGTATTAGTGATCTTAGCTGTCGTATTAACTGCCTCCGTGGCGCAGCGGTTGTGAATGCGACTGCTGTGCATGAGATCTCAGGTTCAAATCTCATGTCGGGCCAATAAAAAGTTACTGGGTTTTTGTTTTAAGAAATCTCAATAGCAGCCCGGCGTTTGGAAGTTGGCGGTGTTAGACACCAGAGGTGTAAATACTGTACATATCGTATTTATTCTTCATAACAGTTTAGATAACATTATATATTTTTGGTTTTTTTATACATACTAGCGGTCGCCTAGTGCTCGAAATTCGACCAAAGTTTACCTGTAAGATATTGCTGATATAATTATGTTATTATATTGATATATGTAATTACAATTACGCGCTTCTACTACGTGTCAAATGCATGGTTGTGTGTGTGTAGTGCTATTTCATTAATTTAATGTATTTCTAATGCATATTTTATATTAATATTAGGATTCGCCCCTCCTTCTTCATATAAACATTAACTGTGCCAAATTTCATACTACTCCGTCCGCGCAATTTTTGTAAAAAGGGGTACAAAGTATTTGCCTCACGTATATAATTATATAATCACTTTAAAGAATCTAAAACGAGCATATTTAAGATCTAAGAAACAAATTCTCTTATCGCAATATAATTACACAAAAAATCTTTAACGAATAATATTTAAACCATCTAACGTTTATACCCTCGGTATGCCACCACCCCACTCGTCGTATGTAACTGACAAGAATTATTTTGTGAGTTCCCAAGTAGCTTTGTATCACAATATCGCGGAAATTGCAACCCTGTATACACATCCGTCTTGTAATTAAACCCAACCATTATGTATCGAGAGACGGTAATAACTTTGCTGTTTATAATAATCTTTGCAGGAAATTTGCTTTGAAAATATTTTGTCCTCGTTAACCATATCGAGACAGATTGCATTGTGTCTGGACACCGACGTTCCTACGTCGATGAATGCATTGATTATAATGATATGCACGCATACTTCAAATATTATGCGCTAGCACCTCACATGAGTCAAGGATTAGTGCGATGCACAAATTCTGCGTGTGGGCGATAAATGTTGAAATTAAACTTCTGTATAAATACACAGTAGAATAATTTTTTTAAATTAGCTGGAAGCGATCATTTCTCCCACGTACGTGCAAGCTCTGGAATGAACTGCCTGCTTCGGTGTTTCCCGAGCGCTGTGATATGTCCTTCTTCAAACGAGGTTTAAAGATAGTTCTTCTTTCACGGGAGGCAGCGGCTTTGCTGTGTCCTGACATTGCTGAAGTCCATGAGCAGCAGTTACCACTTTCTATCAGGTGGGCCACTTGCTAGTCTGCCACCAATGGGAATAAAAAAATAAAAAGAAATAAAAAATTGGGGTGGTCTTTGGGGACTGCCGATAGAAGTCAAAACTTTAATCCTTGCTCATAAACACTTCTTTATACACAAAAAAAAGAAAAAAAAGGGGGTGGCGGATTCCTGATACTCTCTTTAGGGTTATAAGGGGGTCAAAATTTCGTTATTTTTTGCGCAGGACGCACCATTTCTGAGATATTGTTAATATTCTAAAATAATTCAAAAATGGAAAGCCTGGAAGCGTGACGATGACGAAGCGTGACGATGACGCGAGTTCTATGATTTTTGTTCACCCAAGAAGTGCTCAACGCGCCAAAAGAAGTTTTCACTTCAAAAATAAAAAATTAAAACACCTTCTGCTGTAATAATTCCTGTATCGCATTGTGCCTTACAAACAACGGAAACAAAGAACACTTATACTCAGAGCAATAATTTGTGTCTCCCACCATTTTTTATCTGGTGTGGTATTCGAAATGACAACACTCGGTGTAGTGGCAGTTTCGTAGTTACTACTTAAACGACTACGCCATCCATGCAGGCTGTCGAATATTACGTCGCTTTATTAAAAAATTGTGCATCTGTAGTACCTACAGAACCCCAAAAACAAATCTCACAGCAAAAGTAAACGAGAAATACAGCAACATCAACGACAAATATCATCTTAAATCAGTGGAATGAAAATACATTGTTATACATTAGAGGGAGGGGGTATTATAAAAATTAGGTCAAATGAAGCGCCGATGATTAAGTGAGGAGTAACAAGAGGGAGGAGAGATTGATGGTCCAGACGTGTTTGTGCGTCGAGTGATGTTTCAATGGGAGCTATCGCCGCTGATACTGGGAGGCGAACAGTTTTGATGCACTTACCGCAGTAGATAGGAACATTATTAATCTTCGAGAGAGCGGGAATTACCGCTTAAGAATTTGGTGCAAGATTATTATTAGTTGGATTAACTTTTGTGTGTGACTTAGAAGACACGGAATAAAATTTTTGAAGTGAAAACTTCTTTAGACGCGTTGAGCACTTCTTGGGTGAACAAAGATCATAGAACTCGCGTCATCGTCACGCTTCCACGCTCTCCATTTTTAAATTATTTTAGAATATTAACAATATCTCAGAAATGGCGCGTCCTACGCAAAAAATAACGAAATTTTGACCCGCTTAATAAGCCTTAAGAGAGTATCAGGAATACGACCCGACCCTATTTTTTTAAATATTTTTTTATTGTGTATAAAGAAGTGTTTATGATCAAAGATTAAAGTTTTCACTTCTATCAGCAGTCCCCAAAGACTGACTTGAGGAGCTCATAGCCAATTGCACTCACTGATCGGTAAACGATTAGCGAGGTTAAGCAACGTTGGGTGCAGTCAGTCTAAAGATGGGTGACCACTTAGTGGTATTTCATCTGAGCATCTCCGTGCTTCGGAGGGCACGTAATAAGTCGGTCCCGGTTGTTGTCAAATTGAAAGCAGTTGTTAAGCCATATCAGAGGCCTACGGGCGGCTTGAACAACTCTTGATAATAGGTTGGCAACTAACCACACTAAAAAGAAAGAAAGAAGAAAATAAATGTTATGAGTTATATTTCTCTGGATCATGGGATCATGATCCAGAGAAATGATGGGGTTGGCCACTAACCACACGAAAAGAAGAAGAAGAAAGACTGCCCCAATTTTTTTTTGTTTAATGTAGTCTGACGGCTATATTCCTGAAGGGGTATGCTGAGATGTATCACTTACTTACAATTTGTGAACTATAGTTTTAGGTAATAAAGAGCGTTTCTATTGTCGTTTACCAGGCACAGTGTCAGTCTTCGTACTGCTGGTAAGACAGTTCTTAGAATCAAAAGACAGATAATTCTATCTTCGTACTGAGCTATCACATTTATCACGGCTGCGCTATAGAGACAAGAAATATTGTAATGTTTCTTTCAAAAAATATTTTGGGCAGTCTTTGGGGACTGCCGATAGAAGTGAAAACTTTAATCCTTGATCATAAACACTTCTTTATATACCAAAAATAATTCAAAACTGGAAAGCGTTCGGTGACGATGACGCGAGTTCCATGATTTTTGTTCACCCAAGAAGTGCTCAACTCGCCTAAAGAAGTTTTCACTTCAAAAATAGATTGCTTAGTTGATTACTCACAAGTTTCTGTAGGTGTTTGAAATGTTATGACATACGGTTCAGTTATTTTAAATGTCATGTCTACACAGACGGATAGCCATAGACTAACACCTGTTGCCGGAGGGATAGGCAGAGGTAGAGACTGCTTGTCACTATCATCTGACATACCACTGATTTCATTCTCTTTCACACTGGTTTTTTTAGGATATCTTTTTTTTAATTTTATTTTTTATACAACTAAGGTGGCAAACAAGCAAACGGCCCACCTGATGGTAAGTGGTCACCGTAGCCTATGGACGACTGCAACACCAGACGCATCACTTGCACTTTACCGACCCTTGAGGAAAGGAAGAAGAGAAAAAGGAAATGGGTAGGAGAAGGAGCGGGAAGGGGGAAAGATGGTGATAGGGCCTCCGGCACTCTCACTCACCGAACGAAACACAATAGTAAGAATACTGCTATTTCACGTCGATATTCTGTGAGAGGGTAGTCCTTCCCTGGTCGAGCCGGCCCATTCATGCTGAAATCAGCGAGGCTCTACTGAAAAATCTTCGATCTGATCAGAAGACGTCCACCGAAAGCAAAATGAACGACTGTGCTTATCCGTCTATTCCATTTATATACTTTCTTAGTCTATCAGAAAGATAGAAATACAGGTTTTTCTTTGAAGTTAGAAGGCGCTCATCTCGATATTACATTGTGTTTAGCAAGGTTGCAATCAATCATATACTCTGCTTGGACATTGGACTTTTTGATCAGGACAGACCATAAATTAAGTACATATATGGATTAACAAACCCATAAATACATAGGCAGTTTAATAAAATTCGGCGGCATAAGCAAGCGCCATTCAACCATAGGTGATTTAGACCACTTTATATTTTTCGCCTCATAAAATTAGGTCAGGTTCCATATTTACATTTAAAATTAAATGTACTAGAACCTTATGAATACAAGTAGCTACAAAAATGTTTAATTAAAAAGGTAATCCTATATTTCTTTTAAAATTATGAGTTTTATACAAACGTTAAAACACACGTAATAAACTCATTGTAATACAAAATATACTGTGTAATTTGTATAATATAATACTAATATAGTTTTATAAAATGGACTTATATTTTCTAGACAGTAAAACCTGAATATGTTGTATGATTTTTATTGTAGTTAACGAATTACTGTCAGCCGGATACTTAGCGGTAATGTTGTCTTAGTATTGTAGAAGCAAAACCATGGTAGCATTTTAAAGCGACATGTAAAGGACGAAGGATAAAGGAACCGCTATTCTGCTAAGACGTGAGTGATAACCGAGTAAAGCAGTATGTTTCTAGGGCATCTTGAATCATCTACCTCCATCAAATTTTTCTTAACATATTTTATTCAGTAGTTTAGACGTGAAAACGTACCAAATTGCTAATTTTGTAATAGTATTAATTCCTATGTCATTAAAGTAATATTTAATCGTAACTACTTATAACAGTAATATAACAAAGTTGCTATCCATATCTGTTTGTCTGTTTATCTACTTAATTCTACCTAAACACGCAACGAATTTTTATGTGGTTTTTACTTTGTACTGTCTTTTAGAGAATTTCTTACAATAAATAAATTTGGGTGCAATAAATAAAGGGGGCGCAGAAACGTAAACATCACTGTTATTGACACTCCTAATAAATAAAGTTTTAATATTAACACAACCTGTAATAGACTTTGAATACAGCATAAAAGTAAATAAGGACACGTGAATCATCAGTGATAGTGTTATCAAGAACAAATATTCAGTGTAAACATAACTTGTGATCTTATAAATATTATACAAAAACACAGTTACCGGACATTATCAGTGCATACAAGTGACTAATTGAAGAAAAGTACACTCTAGTAATAACTTTACATGGTACCAGTAAGTGAAACACCTATTAAGAACACTTCTTATATATTGCATATAAGAAAGTACGTTATGAAAAAACAAGATTTAAAATCCTGCCTATTCATTCTATATGATAAATGATTAATCATACCGCCATCTATGTATACTTAACACACTTAAAATAAACAGCGACATCTTGCAGTGAGTAGCTGAACTGCTTCATCAGTCTTCTTACATTATATTGATAAATCCTTGTAGTTGTGCACATTTTCAATAGAAGGCACTACAAGCTACATATAAAAATGAACGAAATAAGCAACATAACAATTAGAAGAAACCGTCTCATTAAAACCAAATCGTACGAAAGCTTAAATCGAAGCTCTTTTAACAATTCAACGTTAGAGGATTATTTGGGCACAAGTCTGGATATATCGACACATACAACGAATCCTCATACAATAGAACTACTGAAAGGTGAACTAAATTAAGTAAAAACTAACTTAGAATGTACACAAAACGAGCTTGAGAATATAATATGTGAAAATAACAACTTGAAGGTGATCATCAGTAAATTAAACCAAGAAATTAGTGTTTTAAAGGAACTCTGCATAAGTCCACGAGCATCTCTTAGAAAAACTCCAAAATCAAAGCGCCGAGCAAATTCAAAACGTTGCTTAACTGATAATTTTACTGAAAATGACATACAATACACGTTCAATGAAACAAAGTCTCAAGAAATGACTTTTAAGAGCCCAATTTGCGTAGAGAACTTAGGAGAAAGTGCCATGAATAATATAGATGGCGCTACTGGTACATTACAACCATCACAACCTTCAACACAACACAATCTCCAAAAACCGCCCGTGGAACCCACCTGCTCAAATAATAACCACAAAATATTTATCTTTGGCGATCAATATGCGCGAGGATTAGCCAGAAATATTATAAAGACCAGAGCATATGGGTGGAATGACAGGTACCAAGTCTCATCAATAATTAAACCAAATGCAACGAGTGAGCAGATCCTGAGTACCTGCAACGACGAGTTTATAAGGATTCTTACTCCAGATGACATCATTATTTTTGCTACAGGTTCTAACGATAAATGTCCTTATAAATTAATGTCAGAATTATGCAATGTATTATGCAAACTAAGTAAACAGTCAGTATTTTTAACCAATGTTCGCTATAATCCATATCTTAACGAAACAACGTTGAACAGACATCTAGAACTAATTGTGAAGAGCTATAAAAACTGTAAATTTATTAGAATAAATAACGAGAATAACATTCACAATTACTCCGTAAAATATCGCTATGGTTATCATAATGATTACATAAAAAGATTAGGTTTTTAAGTTAAATATCGAAATAGATCACAGTCGCTACCAGTATGAAATGTTTAACAAGTTGAAATGTAGTCTCCGTACACAAAAGACTTCTACTCCAACTAACCTTAAACACCACGTAAAAACTAAAAACATACACCAAACAAAAATTAATTCTTATTTCTCTATAAATAAAACAAAAGAAATAGATACTAACTCTCTCTCAAAATCGTTATTTTTTCGCGACCCCTAGTAACGTTATAAACATAACCGTTTTCACCAAAATATAGCAGGATTGTTAAATAAACAAGACCTTTTGGAAATAACAATAACTAATTTAATTAATGATATAACCAACATCGATATTATTTGCTTAAGTGAGACATTTATTAAACAAGGCGCTGAAAGAAATGTCAGATTGGCAAACTACACATTAGCAACATACTTCTCCAGGAAAAATCAGCGTAGAGGAGGTACATGCATCTTAGTTAGAAATAATTTCGAATTCAAAGCTGTCACTAATCTTATCCCTTCAATTCCTCTGCATTTTGAATGCTGCGCCGTCGAAATTATGAGCCTTAATCTAAATGTTGCATGCATATATAGGACTCCATCATGAAACGTAACAA
This sequence comes from Catocala sponsa, assembly GCA_963564715.1. Lineage (NCBI taxonomy): Eukaryota > Metazoa > Arthropoda > Insecta > Lepidoptera > Erebidae > Catocala > Catocala sponsa. The sequence continues at coordinate 24,477,757 of OY751340.1, read as the reverse complement.
TATTCATGGAAAAGTTAGAACAGTTGGCGTCAGTACTGAGTAAGAAAGTAAATAAAAAAATAATCCTATGTGGTGACTGGAATATAAACATGTGCAAATCCAACACAATATCTAAAGAACTTAAATCAATATTCAAAAACAATGGTCTAAAAAATCACATAGAAATACCTACACGGAAAAATGCGTGCCTAGATTTAATAGGAAGCAACATATTCGATTCTGTACCCAGACTTCATCAGCTAGCGCTCTCGGACCATGACACTGGGCAATCTATAACTGCTAAGATGCCTCTAAATAACAATGTCAAGAAAAGTTATAAATTTTGGTTTCGAAACATAAGAGATCTTAGCGAAGAAAATATCGCTAAGTTCAAATATTACATATCATGTCTATCCTTCAACGAGATTTATAATCTTCAAAACACGAATGAAGCTTTTGAAAGTTTTCATGATACGTTAACATTATTCTACAGACTATGTTTCCCAACAAAAAGAATCAAATGCATAGACAAACCTACAAGAAATAAATGGCTAACTAAAGGTATAAAACAATGCTGCATCAAAAAAATGATTTTATATTTAACATATAAACTAAATAAAGATAATAAAACTAATAACACTCCGTAAACATGCAGAAGTACCCTTAAATAGCAATAGCAAACGCAGAAAGGACTGCATTTGCGTTATCTCAACTCACAGAACATCTCTTGCTAGACGAAGTTTTTATGTTCTTAGTTCTATTCTGTACAACCGTATTAACAAAGTAATTTACATCCATCCCCTAACAAGAAGTAGATTCAAATTAGCGTTAACAACTTGGCTAAAAACGTTGGACTATGGACAGACGGAAAACCTTTTGCATACACCATCATAATATATTTCTTCATTCTCAACAATTATACCCTCGCATGCACACACTTACACGCACACACACACGCACACACACACACATACCTTCCCTCATACACACACACACCCTCACACACACACACACACCCTCTCACACATACACTCACACACCCTCTCTCACACACATACACACACACACACACATACTCAAACACACACACACACGCACACACACGAATTGAATCATACTAAATTTATAACAAGTGCTGTTGGTTAAAATATTTATAAAACATTTATTTACAATAATGCTTATTTTTGTTTGTTAACTTCTTTAACTGTACACACATGAAATGGAAGGCGCTGACACCTGTAATACAGTGAATTTCACTAGCACAGGTGCCATCGTTACAAACTAAATCGTGTTTCTCTGGACCAGTTATAAATATTATTGTATGTGTATTTTCATACCTTTACGAAATAAAGTTATTATTATTGAAATAAAGGCGATGCTTTTTACAGCGTTCTGCCAGACCTTCTACACGTGCGGTCTATGGGTTAACTACACGCGGAGGACATACAGCGCCCTGCGCGTACAGTACAACGATGCGTTTAGGATGTTGATGGGGCTGCCGCGCTATTGTAGTGCGTCAGGAATGTTTACCGAGGCGGCAGTAGATAATTTCTATGCGATTATCCGTAAACGATGCGCATCCATCATGCATAGGGTCCGCGGCAGTACCAACAGCATCCTCAGCACGATAGTGGACAGGTGGGATAGCCCCATTATTTGTCATTGGTTGCGGCTTCATAAGCCTGTTGTGTAATTTTATTAATGTGTGATTATCAGGTTAATTTTGTATTATTAATAATTACTAACACTAGCTTGTAAGTTTTTATGTAATACTAACACAATGGATATTAATCTGAAATAAAATTATTATTATTATTATGGTTTATAAAATATTTCAAATCTCAGCTTAATGCTGGTGAGTGTGAACCTATCACGGGCTTATGCCAAGTGGGTCGGTTCATTGAGTATTGTTGTAGGTGTCTGTGTAGTGGATGTTAAGAATCGCCGTTAAAATTATTATTATTATTTTGGTTGGTTATTATTATTATTATTATAATTTGGAAAAATATAAGCAATATTCGAGAACGTTAAAAAATGTATCAATAAAGCACAGCAGATTAACAATCATCGATTTATCACAAGAGCTACAAGCAAAGGCAAAGCAGCTTGGCAAATTATTAAAGATTCCACAAATCATAAAAAACAGAGTTCCGAAATCGACAAAATTAAAATCAATACTATAGTATATGAAGACCCTCATCAGATCTGCGATATATTTAATAAATACTATATTTCGTTGACAAATAACCATAATCCAAATAGAAAGTCAGATCCCTCCCGAATACCACAAAATAAAAACAGCATCTTTCTTACACCAATTAATGAAACAGACGTATATAGAACTATCTTAGCATTAAAGAACACGAACTCAACGGGATACGATGGCTTAAATACCAAGTTACTAAAGCATTGTGCGATTCTTTTAGCAGTACCACTAACACATATATTAAACCTATCACTATCGCAAGATATATTTCCGAATAGATTAAAGAAATCCATCGTCAAACCGCTTTACAAAAAAGGTGACAAATCGCTAACAAGCAATTACAGGCCCATCACCCTTATACCAGTAATAGCAAAAATATTTGAAAAGATAATGGTAAATAAATTTGAGAAATTCATAACAACAAATAAGTTAATAAAAAAAGAACAGTACGGACTCCGTAAACAAAGCAGTACCTCCCTTGCAGGCTTTTCTTTAATTAAACATATAACCCAGAGCTTGATATGTCGAAAGCATTCGACTTTGTCTGCCATAAAACACTACTGGATGGACGAGGAAAGACTGACTAAGAAAGTTTATAAGGTGTGAATGGAACTGTCGCAAGAGGAAAACCTAGGCGAACGTTTCTCGACCAGATCGGAGGCGTTCTGGACAAAGGCCAGGTTAAGAGCTCCTTGAACCGACGGGCGTGTATGAGGAATGTGATGAAAGTGAATGAAGCCAGAGAAGTGTGTCAGGATCGTAGCAAATGGAAATCCGTAGTCTCTGCCTACCCCTCTGGGAAACAGGCGTGAATCTATGTATGTATGTAAAACACTACTGTCAAAGTTATATAACTATGGTATACGTGGGACAGCCAACAACTGGATAAAAAGTTACCTTTGTGAAAGAGTACAATGTGTAGAAATTACAAAAACAATTAATTTCCAGGAAAGTAAATACAGATCAACATACTGCCAAAACAACTAGGGTGTTCCCCAAGGGGGTTTACTATCACCCCTACTTTTCTTGCTATACATTAATGATCTGCCAGACGCTATTAACCATGATTCTGTACTGTTCGCCGATGACACAACGTTCATAATTAAAAGCAAAAATGAGCTAACTCTACACAACGAAATACAAGAGACATTGAAAAAAACTATTACATAGCTTGATTATAATAACCTAAAATTAAATATGTCTAAAACGAATATAATTAAATTTCAAACATACAACACAAATATAACGAGCCATCGTATAATCTACAATAACGAACCTATACAGATAATTAACGATTGTGTATTCCTAGGTATTAGTATTGACAAACAATGTAACTGGAAGTCACATATAGAGAAGACCACCAACAAGATAGATCGCTACGTCTACGTACTAAGACGGATCAGAGAGATCGTAAACTTCCAAACCGCTATAATCGTGTACCACGCATATGTATCTTCCGCACTAAGGTATGGGATTATTTTATGGGGAAACTCTGTAGATGTGGATATACTGTTTCGTGCAAAAAAAAGTATATGAGAGCAATGTGTGGCGTAAATTATCTCGACAGCTGTAAACCATTGTTCCATAATCATAAAATATTACCGTTACCATGCCTATACATATTTGAAATTTGTTAAAACACATCCCGAACTGTTTAATAAACTTGGCGACGCTGAAGGTAGCCGTACGCGACATAAATGTAGATTAAAACTGCCCCAAATTAGAGTCGAAGTCTTTAGAAAAAATGTATACTGTATGGCCATAAGGGTATATAACCATCTACCCAATGATCTCACTAGGTTACCAATGACATTGTTTAAGCGTAAATTGTTTAATTTATTACTTGATAAAAGATATTATTCGGTAACTGAATATTTTAATGATAGATTCACAATCTAGATGATATTATTAATATAATTATAAATACATTACTGTTATTAAAATATTTTCAATTCTAGATTAAGATATGTGTTTGTCAGATTTTCTTTCTTTTTTTTTCTAATTAATATTTTAAATGAATGTTTAACGTGCTGTATATTCATTTTATTATTTTATTTTTCCTGGATTATATACCATTCATTAATAAATATAAATATGTCATTTAAATAATATGCATGTAATTTTAAAATTGTACCAATGTAATTTAATTAATTAAATTTTGCACGCCACATGTGGCAGAATATGCAGTACAAATTTAAAAAATTACCACCTGTATACCTGAACCATATTCTAGCAAATAAAAATGATTATTATTATATGTTTCTCTTTCACGGGTATATTCCTAATACGTTAGGAAAATACCCGGCCCTTTGGGAGGCTTACACGGAGACATAGGTCCAACGTGAAGAGGCCCTTCGAGAGTTTTAATCAAAGGTGGGATGGAATAACTACAGCGGCACTAGCCGCAGCAGGCGTAGGACTATTGCTACGTATGGATTCTAATATATGGGTATGGGTGTTTGATGGACTGGTATATTGGTAACTATGGATGATAAAACGGTGTCTGCCCTGAATACTCTAATAGTATCAATCGAATGGACAGACGGTGACTCGCCAACTCACTAGATGGGCCCCCTGAATAGCCACGAGAGGTATACAAGCCAGCAGCAGGGGGCAACACCGGTGCGAGCGGCTAGGGGTGTCGAGCGGTGCGGCGCCGGTTTCACCATCACGGTTCTCGTGAAAACGGAGACCCGGAGCGGGTTGCCCCGTAGTTATGCCCTTGAAAATGACACTTCCACCCCCAAGCATGTAGCTCTAGCGGCCCCCCTCTGACCGGCCGATCAAGGCAAGCCAGAGTTGAGAGTGCTACGGGCGCTCTTGAAGTTCCACCCCAGCCAACCAGTAACGGCAAGCTGAGGACAAGGCCCTCACCGACTCTCTGAGGCATTCAGGACCGCAGTGTCGCCACTCACATTCAGCTCGCCACAAGCTGCCCTGGGGTTTGTGCGCTTTTATTTACCCTGGTGATACATTTTTTGTTTATATCACAAGGTAGTAGTTTAAAAGCTATTATACTATGCCCTCCGGTTTCGCGTTAGTCTCATGAGGAGATAACGACTGTCCCAGAGGGGTTTATTATTATTATTATTATTATTATTAATATGTTGTATATGAATTTAAATTAAAACGTTTGGAGATATCGCAGATTTATCATTACGCGTCACAAAATATAAAGTTGTTTGCGTGACAAGAATAGAAAAGCGTATGTTAAGCTGGTTTGGATATGTAGAAATAATGGACGAGGAAAGACTGACTAAGAAAGTTTATAAGGCTAGTGTGAATGGAACAGTCGCAAGAGGAAAACCTAGGCGAACGTTTCTCGATCAGATCGGAGGCGTTCTGGACAAAGGCTAGGTTAAGAGCTCCTTGAACCGACAGGCGTGTATGAGGAATGTGGTGAAAGTGAATGAAGCCAGAGAAGTGTGTCAGGATCGTAGCAAATGGAAATCCGTAGTCTCTGCCTACCCCTCTGGGAAACAGGCGTGAATCTATGTATGTATGTTTGCGTGATAGAACTTAACAAGCCTGTCTTCTATACTAATTTAATAGTAAGTATGCTTTTGTTTTCTTTTTTTGTATGAAGGCGCTAATTCTGGATCTACATATCGAATTAGAAAATTTATTTTGCATTTGATAGATAGTTTCATGGAGATCTATAACATCACACTACCAGCCACGAAATGAAGCAGTAATCATAAGCATGGAAAATTATGAAATAGCAGCAGAAGGAAGAAAGAAAAAAAAACCAATAAAAAAAAAGGTGGCGGGTCGGATGCTAGTTCCTGATACTCTCTTTAGAGTTATTAAGGGGGTCAAAATTTCGTAATTTTTTGCGTAGACGCACCATTTCTGAGATATTGTTAATATTCTAAAATAATTCATAACTGGAAAGCATGGAAGCGTGACGATGACGCGAGTTCTATGATTTTTGTTCACCCAATAAGTGCTCAACGCGCCTAAAGAAGTTTTCACTTCAAAAATCATATAAATCACCATATAACCCTGAGTTATTCTATAAAAAATCCCATAATCACAGTCAATTACATTCGACATGGCATTATAAATTAAAACTGTAAAACGTATACAGTAATTTAATTTGTTCCGTACATTTAGACGGGAACGCAGAGAAGTTATGTGTCGCAACTTTGTGTGTTGAGTGAAAAGTGTAAGCTCGAGTTATTTATGACAATCCCTCGGCGGGGTGCGCGTGTATTTACACACAATTCACCCAGTTTAATATCTTAAAAACGTACTTATTTATATTTATGATGTGGGGTTGTTGTGCCAAAGTGATATTGCTTAGCATTTACAATTTGCACGAAATCTGTTTTCAAATTGGTTGTTGGCTGATTTTGTCTTTTGTGTAAGGGGTTAACTTTATCTTCGGCAATATAGCCTGGTTCGGTAATATGACTATAAACCATTGTAAAGCATAGCTATCAATAGAATGATGTTAGTCACGTAGGAAAGCAAAATATGGTGTAATACTAGCGCTCTATTTTTGTTTTATATGACTATGGTGGCTAACAAGCATACGGCCCCACCTGATGGTAAGTGATCACCGTAGTCTATGGACGCTTGCAACACCAGAGGCATAACTTGCGCGTTGCCGACCCTTTGGGAGAAAAAGGAAGTGGGAAGGAGAAGGAGCGGAAAGGGGGAAAGCGGGTAATTGGGCCTCCGGCACTCTCACTCACCGAACGAAACATAACAGTAGGAATACTGCTATTTCACGTTGATATTCTGTAGGAAGATAGTCCTTCCCCGGTCGAGCCGGCCCATTCATGCGCAAATCAGCGAGGCTCTACTACTCATAAATGTTATTTTAAATTTTAAATAAAACTATTAACAATATCTGATTGCATAGAGTGATAGATGGAGGAGGAGGGAAGGAGAAAGGATAGGGAGTTGAAATTAAAACTGCTAATATTCGGTTAAAATATAACGACGATTTCGATCGTATTTGTTATGGTTAAACTATCAATATTAAATTTTTTTGTGCATTTTAGTTGTGATATCAGACAAATACATTTTAAACTGGACTAAGAATACCATCACCAGCTTCGGTGTTTTCCGAGTGTCCTTCTTCAAACGAGGTTTAAAGAGAGTTCTTCTTTCACGATAGGCAGCGGCTTTACTGTGTCCTGGCATTGCTGAAGTCCATGAGCAGTGGTTACCACTTTCCATTAGGTGGGCCACTTGCTCGTCTGCCAACAATGGCAATTAAAAAAAAACAAAAATAAAACATCAATTCTTAACCATCAAACATTTAATATTTAACATTATTTATTTATTTGGAATAACTAACAGTTACACAATATATAATACAAATTTGCATAGCATTTACATTTAAGAAAATATGCACTCACACTGTTATTTACAGATTACTTAATAGTGAACTATCAATTTTATTTAAAAAGAAAGAAAGAAAGAAAGAAAAATAATTTATAACACACTAAAAACACAACATATTATCATACAAACAAGAAGAATAAAAATTCCAAAAAAATATAAACAAAATGTTGTGCAGTGTGTCTAAAAGGTTCCAGCGCAGCCTTTGCTACGGATGACCGCAGCGTTGTTTTTCAGCTGAAACCCAAGGGCTAGCACGGACGATTATTCGGCATACAGTTTAAAAACATACTTAATAGATGGAGTAAATATAATATAATGTACAATAGACAGGCAATTACATATATGTGTAGAACAGAAGATCATATTAAATAAAATAAAAATAAAAGGATAAAAAATATGTATTGATATATAATAAACATAAATATATCTAGAAACACAATATAAACAAATTAATTGCTGGATTTCCGTTTTGCTGGATTTAGTTTAATTATTTTTATTACATATTTAATTTCATATATTAATTAGTTATACAATTCAAATTACTGATAAAGTACAAATTTTATTCAACGGAGCTATTAATAGTAAGGATTAGGCTATTATATATTAATTGTGTGTGGACTTCAGTGCTCTTTTCTATGTTAATTAATGTAGCCAATAAATATATGTAGTATAACAGTTAAGATACGCAAAGTAGCATTATGTAGGCCATCCCGTCAAACATGACATATATTATGCACCATACCCCAAATTGCGTTGATGGGAAAAGTTACTGGGAAAGGAAAGTGGGTCGTAAAAAGAAGGTTTGACTGGATAACGTCAAACAGTGGATATAAATTGTGACGACATAATACGTGTTTTTTTTATGGTATTGGCGGCAAACGAACAGATGGATCGCCTGGTGGTAAGCGATTACCGCCGCCCATGGACACCTGCAACACCAGAGGAGTCGCAAGTGCGTTGCCAGCCTTTTAAATTTCTTCCTCCTCCCCTGGGGCGAAGGGAGTTGGGCCTCCGGTACCCTCACTCACTCGACGAAACACAAAGAAAGCGCTATTTCACGTCGGTTTTCTGTGAGGGCGTGGTATCACTCCAGTCGAACCAGCCCATTTGTGCCGAAGCGTGGCTCTCCCACGGATAAAAGTGTGTTGCATGAAATTAGTTGCAGTTAATATAACTGGTGTCCAAAGTAATAGTTGCAAAGTTCGTTAAGCACATGAATTGTATTTTGATCTTGTCTGTCTAATTCGGAAGGCTGGAGGCTTGTACTTAGTACAAGCAGCAACATATTATTTTGTATCTAGCACCTAAGAATGTTTGTGTAGAAAATAAATGATATTTGTATCGTATTTAATAGTTCGTATTATTAGTTACTAGATTTTGCCCACGGCTTGCTTACGTTTACATTAACGTATTTTGACATTAAACTTATATCTCTCGGGAGCAGTCCTTTTATTCAGAATAAAAGGTACCTTATGGCCCTGGCCTATTCTGTGCGTTTTTGGAAAGAAAATCCGATACCATTTTGCTCTACCAGGCATACAGGTATAACGCCTTACACAAAAGGATTAGCAAGACATGATTACTTCTAATTGTTAATATACAAAGGGCCTATGTAAAAATAGATTATGATATTTTAGAGTAGTAGAGCCTCGCTGATTCAGCATGAATGGGCCGGCTCGACCGGGGAAGGACTACTCTCTCACAGAATATCGAAGTGAAATAGCAGTATTGCTACTGTTGTGTTTCGTTCGTTGAGTGAGAGTGCCGGAGGCTCAATCACCCTCTTTCCCCCTTCCCACTCCTTCTCATTCCCACTTCCTTTTATTCCTAAAGGGTCGGCAACGCGCAAGTGATGCCTCTGGTGTTGCAGGCGTCCATAGGCTACAGTGACCACTTACTTACCATCAGGTGGGCCGTATGCTTGTTTGCCACCTTATTTGTATAAAGAAAAGACAGCCGGTCACTTACTTCGTGATTATTGTAAATGAAACTTAATTATTTTCATGTGATTTAGCTTTTTGAGACTTCACTTAGCACCATTATATCCGGCACAGTGCTTCATTATTGTCATACCTATTGTCATAGACCTCTATGATAAATATATAGTCACACAGTACCAGATTATGTACTGCTACTAAGAATTTATTGGCAGAAAAATCCAATAACATTTCTTTTGACCCGGGCGTTGAACCTGAGACTTCATGGATAACAATTGCTTTCACCAGTACTGAGCCACCGAGCTTGAGGGGATCCTTTATCGCATACGGCATTTGTAAATATATAATTGGAAGGATTATGACGTTTTGTTCAAGTCAGTTGTTCAAAGCGTTAAGCCTGAATATATTTGCCGTCATTAAAACATGAGTCGTCCGTGCGGCATTTTCTATAAGGGCTCTGCTAACTTCGTACAACGTAAGAGCATTGGGCTCTTACGTTGTACGAAGTTAGCAGAGCCGTTATAGAAAATGCCGCACGGACGACATTGAAAAAATTCCAAATTGAAAAATTTTGTTAGCAAACATAAGCGTAAACTTAAAGCATGGTATCAACATCAAATAAACGGTGCAGATACTGTTACCCACAAGTCTTGAGTTTCACGCCAAGACACGCACTTCTAACTTTTCAAAATGATGTGCGTATTTTTTAGTTAATTATTATCAATGAAAGAAAACATAGCATAGCAATCTATCAATCACTTTAATGGCGAACAGAAACATCGTGAGGAATTCTGTCTACCTCAGGGTTCTCCATCATGTTCACAAAGATATGTAAAGTTAGCCAATCCTTACTGGCCAGCGTGGTGGAATGTGACTTAACTTCTCATACTGAGTACACGCCCACCTCCAGTGGGACAGCTTATAAACAGGCCAGGTCGACAGGCCGTCGAAGTAGCCTTTTCTAGCGTGACCAAAAATCCTATTTCATAACCGATATTAAGATCTATTAAAAAACATAACATTTCAGAACGATTTAAAATAACATAGAGTGTTCGTGCAGAAACAAATTTGGTAACGGAATAATAGGTTGAAGGAAGTTTAATCTTTGGCCTTAGTTTGAAATTCAAATTGTAAAGACTCGTAATATGGGGTTGCGGTTCTGTTCTATGTGTATTTGTGTTTCGTTTATCAAGGGGAGACTTTATACGGCTTTGGACGGAATTAATAGACGTTGCTTTGTGTTTTAGTTATAGTGAGTGAATCACTATTTCAGTATCTTGACTAAGTCAAACAGTTCAAATAGAGTACTTGTAGATTGATTGATAACGATCAAGATTCAACAGAAATCTAGAAAAAATCTTGGGGCAGTCTTTGGGGACTGCCGATAGAAGTGAAAACTTTAATTCTTGATCATAAACAAAAAAAATAAAAATATCATAAAAAAGGGAGTGAGTCGGATTCGTGATACTCTCTTAGAGGTTATTGAGGGGGTTATTTTTCTGCGTAGGACGCACCATTTCTGAGATATTGTTAATATTCTAAAATAATTATAAAATGGAAAGCGTGGAAGCGTGACGATGACGCGAGTTTCATGACTTTTGTTCACCCAATAAGTGCTCAACGCGCCTAAAGAAGTTTTTACTTCAAAAATTAAGAACTGTTTAACTAAGTACACTTTGTCGTGGGGACCCTTACAAATATTTAAACAAAAGATACAAAGAATAACACCGACCTCGGAGTAATATGTTGAATCCACAATGTTTTGTCCCATATTTGATTTAACCCATGACATTCAACGTAGTAGCAGTATCTGGGTCTTCTTCTCCTTAGCCTTTCCCAAGTCACTTATGGTCGGCTTTCTAGTCTAACCGGATTTGACTGGATATCAGTTTTTACATGGAGCGACTGCCATCTGATATCCGCAATCCGAAGGCTAACGATACCCTAAGGCTAGACCAGTGTCAGGATATTAGAGGGCACTGACTTCCTAATAACGACTGCCATAAATGTTCATGGCAGCCAGGACCGACGGCTTAACGTGCTCTCTGAGGCACGGAGCAGGCGATAATTGTCAATCAATACGCACATAATTTCGAAAAGTCATATAACTTCCGAAAGTCAGAGGTGCGCGTGGTGGGTTCGAACCCGAGACCCTCTGCATTGCAGTCTATTGGTTTCCCCACTGAGCTATCGCTGCTAACAAGTGGCAGTATCTTGATAACCATTTAAATTACGTCAACCGTGTATTTAACACTTTTGCTACAGCCCCACTGCTGGGCACGGGCCGCTGCTCAGTGTGAGAAGGGTTAGGCCATAGTCCACCACGCTGGCCTAGTGCGGGTTGGCAGACTTCACATATCTACGAAAACATTATGGAGAACTCTCAGACATGCAGGTTTCCTCACGATGTTTTCCTTCACCGTTAAAGCAAGCGATAATTAACTATTTAATACGCATATAAATTCGAAAAGTCAGACATGCGCGCCTTGGGTTCGAACTCGAGACCTCTGCGTGGCGGTCCAACGGTTTCCTACTAGGCTATCGCTGCTTTTTGCGTAAATACATATCCGTAAATATATTTTTAAATAAAAGATGTCGATGATATCGCAAGAGATATCGTAGTTTAAGTAAGGCCCACAGAGCGGCCAATTAAATATCGTAGTTTAAAAATAAGCCAAATACCAGACAAATTTGTCTATGGAATTCTCATTTTTTAAAGACGTTGATGATATAGCATTTTAAAAATAATAAATACCAGAGCAGTTTGCTTACAAAACTCTAAAAAACTATACAGTCTGACGTCTTGCGTCTACAATAAAAGTAGAATATTAAATCTATCTTAAAACCTCCCCTGAGAAAACCTTTTTCCGTTACGCCTGTACTAGTATGAGCAGTGATCATTCATTCTGCTACAAAAAGCAGTCGATTATGTTAACTATTGAACTTTCGCACTCTAACTGAGCTGAGTGAAACCTCTAGGGCGCTACCAATGAATATTATTACCGTCGGTCAGTTATTACCATAAAAAATATAAGAAATCAACCACTTGATATTTTATTTCTTGGAAATATTTTTTATATTTGCTGCCTGATTCTATATAGAGATTATCGTGTATCATACGTCTTTGGACAGCCTTCGTGGTGCAGCGAAAGTGAATGCAGTGGCTATGCATAAGGTCGTAGGTTCGATTTGTCAATCGGACAAAGTAATATATTCTATCACATACACACAACACGATCTAGCCCAAACTAAGCAGAGCTTGTACTATGGGTACTAGACAATGGATAAACATACTTAAATAGGTACTTATATGACGGCCTCGATGGCGTAGTGGTTAGTGTAACCGACTGCCACGCTTGAGGTCGCGGGTTCGATTCCCGCACAAGTCAAACATTTGTGTGCATGAACATTGATGTTTGTCTTGGTCTGGATGTTTCTATGCATAATATGTATATATTTACAAAAGAAAAGTATATATGTATGTTTATCCATTGTCTAGTACCCATAATACAAGCTCTGCTTAGTTTGGGCTAGATGGTGTTGTGTGTATGTGGTAAAATATCAATATTAATTATTTATTAATATTATTGTGTTATACATAGATTACACAAACATCCATGTTCATGCACACAAATGTTTGACTTGAGCGGCAATCGAACCCGCGACCTCAGGCGTGGTAATCGGTTACACTAACCGCTATGCCATCGAGGCCAACAAAGTGTCACAAGACATAAATAGCCTCATATCTATATACCGAAGGAGTAAGTACATTTACTCTTACTGGATATTAGGTTCCATGTGTAAACAAGTTTGTGTATATTGTTACTGAAGTAAGTCTTGAGGAGAGATTGTGCCGCTTCAGATCCGTTAAATTACATACTTATTTAAATACTGCGTGGCGATGCATTCAATATAATGCGACTGCTATACATAAGGTTTCATAGGCTATTGTCGCCTACCAGACACAGTTCTTAAAGAAAATCTGGATTCGGGAATAGAACCTTAGACCGCATACACTGTAGTTTCATTTACTACCGCTGCGCTATTGTGGCAGCCCTTTTCTCTTTTTATTTATGTGTAAAATTAAGACTTATCGCTATAAATATAATACGCGAGCATATATGTATAATAAATATATATATAAACAATCTTTTTAAAAAAAGAGTAATACCGACTTCAATAAAAAAACATCAGCACTAAAAAACGAAAAATAAGTAGACAATGTTTGTCTAAATCTCTTAACTATTCATTTAAATAAAGTATTATTATACCTGCTAGATACTTACTGGTCTGTTTGAAATCGGTGCTAAGGCTTGATAGGCCCTGCCCCGCCGCACAGCGCTCTGCGCGCGGCGTAATACGCGTGAGAAGGAGGGGGCTCGTGCCGAGCGATACAAACTAAACGGGCAGACACGTGCGGGCATTTGTACATTACGATTTTTGTAGTTATTAGGTCTTTGTAGTGATTTTCATTAGAATTACTTTTCGTTTAAATTTTAATTTGCACATATCAACAAATATGTGTTAATACATCTATCTTATTATTTTTGGGCTTGGCGCCGATTTCAAACAGACCAGTAGGTACCTAGCAGGTATAATAATACTTTATTTAAGTTAATAGTTAAGAGATTTAGACAAAAATTGTCTACTTATTTTTCGTTTTTTAGTGCTGATGTTTTTTTATTGAAGTCAGTTTTACTTATTTTTTAAAAAGATTGTTTATTTTTCAATTTTTAGTTAATTTATAGTATCATGGGTAGACCAACTAAAGATGCTGCCCGCATGAGGGAAAAGAGAGACAAGGAAGCGTTTGAAGCAAATAAAGAATGTTTATCCAAAAATTGCAAACGGAATGCCATATCTCGTTCCCAAGAATAACCATTGACACGTCATGCTAGATTATCTCAGATGAGAAATTACATACGTTCTCAATTTTATTGTCACAGGAATCGCAAAGTGATAGGACCCATGCGTTCTCAATTGACACAGGAATCGCAAAGTGATGGCATCCGTCGACTCAATCGTATTCATGAGCGTTTGAGTGGCGAGTCATCTGAACAGCGCGAGCATCGTTTAAGTATTTTACGAAACCGTCTGGCTAACGAGACTCCCGAGCAGCGCGAATATCGTTTAAATGCCATACGAGACCGATTGACCAATGAGACTCCCGAACAGCGGGAACATCGTCTCAGTGTTATTCGAGAACGGTTGAATAATGAGACTACCGAAAAGCGTGAACATAGACTCGATCTAATAAGTTTAGCTGAATTTGTCGTTCGTTACAAACCATTCCGAGTACATTTTAGGACGATGATAATGTTGATGTTGAGGTAAGGGATCAAGTAAACGAGAGTACGAAACACATCCAATTGCGCGATAATACAAGAATGCGAATCAGAAATCAGGCGGCAGTTCTACGCACTCGCTACTACACTTTAAATAGTGACAGATAAGGATTTTATGGCAGTCTGATTGTATGTCACAATCAGATTGTAGTGAAAGTGAACTCATTGAAGAGGGCGAAACAGCTGAAGGTTGTTTCTTACGCCAACAATCAGAGTTAAGGCCTCTTCTACATAATTTATATGTAGAACAATTCGCCCATGCCGAACAAGTCATCCAACAAGCTCTGGTTCAGGCTGTAGCACTGAACATTGTGAATCAGGATAGAGACGTCAACGGTTCTACAGAACATAATGTAAATAATTACGCCGAAGATCAAATCAATGTGTATAATCATAATATATGTTAAGCAACTTTATTACACAGTAGTTATCCACGCCGCGACTACGCCCGCGTTTAATTAAGTTTTCCCGTGGTAAAAGTAGCCTATGTCCATCAGGGATAATGTAGGATTCTAATGGTGAAAGAATTTTCAAAATCGGTTCAGTTGATCCAGAGATTACCCCTACAACCTCACAAACTCACAAACATACCTAAAAATATGCGTCGAATTAACAACCTCCTCCTTTTCTTAAAGTCGGTTAAAATGATTAATACTTCTAGTTTCTAGCACTCACTCTGTTGTCTCCAGAGAAATCAATTATCGATATCGACAAGTCTCTATACATTATTCTAGAACAAGAAATCACCTAACTCCTAACCGTTAAAGAGTTGTACCTTCCTTCATCAGCTCAGCGTCATGAGATGATGATGACCATACGCAAATGTCTCAATAGATTTAGAAAATATATGAAAAACATTGTTACTACCTATAACATTTGAGGGTTGCCCTCGATTTCCCTGGGATTCCATCATCAGATCCTGACTTGGTGCCAATGGAACTACCCTTGGAATATCTACTTTCCAACAAGAAAATAATCATCAAAATCAGTTCATAAACAACGGAGTTATCTGCGGACACACATAAAAAAATATATACGGTCGAATTGAGAAACCTCCTCCTTTTTAGAAGTCGGTTAAAAAGACACATAAAGGATAACGATATACACAGCGACATAAAACCAAATTCCGGAGTAGACAATTCCTTGCAAATCTTTGCATAGCCGAGTAGAATACATCCCCTCTGAAACTTTGTAAGCCTTGAAATCCTTCATAATACTAACTTTAAATAGTTTTCCATCATCCGACAGTTATGCAGGAGTTGTTTTCGTGAGTAATATTAAACGTGGCTTTAAGTTAATGTAAAATTGTTTGTAGAGACCATACTGTTATTATAATAATTACTGCCTCAGTGGCGCAGTGGATTTGACTGTTGTGCAAACATTTTGGGTTGTTCCGGCGTCATCCGATGACGTTTCATCCTACACTGTTTTTTTGATGTGAAACATCTATAGCCTTACGTAAAACCGATTGCTGGCGTGGCGACGCATGACGTGGCGACGCGTCGCCACGCTATATGATAATATTTTACATTATGCCATATTAGTTCCTGTTGTAATCTATTATTTTATGCATATTACTTGTACAAAATAATTTTGATGTTTCACATCTGCCAGGCGTCCCGTGACGGTTCACAATTTTTTCCTATCTCAACCTATTTACGTTCCTTACTGAGCTGACAGCAATTATTTCATTTTTAATTCTTTATTCATCCTGTAAGTATTCCTAGCTCAACCGATTACGAAATTACCCAAAAGCTCTGAGATTTGGGTGAGTCTGAACAAAAATTACTGTTTTCGTAATCTATATCTATAGGTACTTATATTATAAAGAGGAAAGACTTACTCAATTGATTTTAAAATTTTTCACCATTTGAAATCTTTCTTACCACCGAGTACATAGGCTATATATTTTTTTAAAGCACTGTTACTAACCTAACCTAACCTACTATTACATAGCCAAGGGTTGTTTTACTATCCATACTTTTTTCGGTAATATTTGCCACGGGTAGAGTAAGGAACGCATTTCGGTTGAATAAAGAAACTTTATTAAAATAATGTAATCGGATCAGTTAGGCATACTAGAGTATTCTTTATTAGTAGAGCCTCGCTGATTTTGGCATGAATGGGCCGGCTCGACCGGACAAGGACTACCCTCTCATAGAATTGATGTGAAATAGCAGTATTGCTACTGTTGTGTTACGTTCGGTGAGTGAGAGTGCCGGAGGCCCAATTACCCTCTTTCCCCCTTCCCGCTCCTTCTCCTTCCCACTTCCTCCTTTCCTAAAGGGTCGGCAACGCGCAAGTGATGCCTCTGGTGTTGCAGGCGTCCATAAGCTACGATGACCAGTTACCATCAGGTGGGCCGTATGCTTGTTTGCCACCTTAGTTGTATAAAAAAAACTCACATACACTATGTATGTGAGTTTTTTTTTACCACACATAGGCTATATTACTGAAGCGATAAGCGTAGTACCACATTTTGCAAGCTGTAGTTTTGGATCAAGACCCACACTCCGTGCTACCCGCTTAAAATTTTTGGTAAGTGACAATTTGCTTATTGCAAGCTTTGTTTAAGGTAAGCTTGTTAGCCACCTTAGTCGTATAAAAGTAATTAAATAAATAAATAGGATGAGACGTCATAGGATGTATACGGAACAACCAACATTTTGTCTAAACCAAAACTGTCTTGGTTTCGATAACTGGGTCAGGCAAAATGTTCATAGATTTACAGTCAAGAAATTGTCAGTAGCAGCACAGAACAGACAGAGTCTAGAATCTGAACGGTAAACGCCAAAAGACTCACTTTTCATTGAAATTAAACTACTATATACGTATTTTATCGCGTTCTTTATTTAACACTTTATTTACAAAATTTTGAAAACTGTTACACTACTATTACTATTAAACTTGACTAATTTTTAAGCTAATTAAATTATTGAAACTATTAAAACTATTTATACTATTACTATACTATTATACTATTTATATTTATTTTTACACTTTCCCCGACGTTTCGGTTGCTTTTCAGCAGCCATGGCACTCACTTTTCATTTCGTGAGACCTATATCATAGCTGGTAAATGTCCGTGAAATACATACCTGTTTACTTTTTTTCAGGATGTATAGGCTATGTATGTAAAACCATATAAACTTGTCTAGATCTACACCTAAACAAGTGTATATAGTTCAAGGTCCATTTTACTTTGTAGATGTATGAGCTAAAATGCGCCTCCAGAGCAATAGAAGGATCCTTCGACCAGTAACTGCAGCAGAGCTATTCATTTCTTTAACAGTCTTTTTAACAGACGTGCGTGTGTTTTACTTGGTATTGCGTAAGTAATGCCATTGCTATAGTCGGGTGCCGCTTATAGGTACATATATTTACCATCATGATTAAATAACAAATATAAATATTGCTGGCTGAAGGAAGCTGAGCGAGTTGAGCCGTTAGCTATTCACCATTAATGAGTCAATATTATCGTATCTACACAATGCAAAAAGTATTATATCTAGCCGCCGGTGCAGGCGTCCAAATGTTGACTTAGGAATTAAAGTCCGGCCGCTTTACGGCGATTATCCCTAGCTCAAAAGTCGTCATTTAATTTAATAAATAATTTGCTCTTTTTCACAACTACGTTCTTCTTTCCACGTATTTATGTTTCAATGGAAGCGTATCCATCATTATTTCGGTCCCTTCTCAATCTCAATTGAGTGAATGTGATTCACCAATCAGTGTATCCACTTTGTGTCTTCTTTGTGGCCGTTATTTGAATGTTTGTAAAGTCAATAATAATTGTCTTCATATATAAAAAATAATAGCTAACGCATCACAATTTCAATACTTTCCATAACTTTACTTCACTTCGCTCATCTCCGCTTCAGTCGAAACACACCCGCTATTTTGTTCGGTTCCTTCTTAATCTGCAGATAGTAATAGAAATAACAGAATGCACCCGGTCGCAGTTAACTGAAGAACATTTACAGAACTCTATAAAACTTGTAACATTTTGTACAAAATGTTGATTTCTCTTTGCCAAGACATTCTGGGGAGGCAATAATAATAATATAATATAATATTCTATCACATACACAAAACACCATCTAGCCCAAACTAAGCAGAGCTTGTACTATGGGTACTAGACAATGGATAAACATACCTACATATATACTTTTTTTTTGTAAATATATACATATTATACATAGAAACACCCAGACCAAGGCAAACATCCATGTCCATGCACACAATTGTTTGACTTGTGCGGGAATCGAACCCGCGACCTCAGGCGTGGCAGTCGGTTACACTAACCACTACGCCATGTTAAGATGCTATGTTAAGAGATAGCGAACGAACTTTCGGTATTAATTTTAATTTTATTTTGGTGGGGGGTACGCATCTGTGTGACCACGAAATAGTGAACTCAAGCAATGGAAAAATACTTTTCATACGGTGCATGCCGCAAATCTGGAAATCACCAGTTTTATGAACTACGGACTATTATATCGTATGATTATGTATTTATTTTAAACTAGGTTTTGCCCGCGGCCTTGTTCGCGTTAATTTAGAATTTGACAATCAATTCGGGTTTGTATTCTGCTTGTAATAATATAATTCAATCATGATTCGAAAGACACGTGGCGCCATATATTTATCATAAGAACGTTATTATTGTTTTCCTCGGGAACAGTTTTTTTTTTCGGGATGAAAGGTAGCCTATGTCCGTTTCTGTACAACTGTCAACGTATATGCAAAATTTCAGGATGATCGGTTCAGTGGTTTAGGCGTGAAAAGGTAACAAACAAACAAACTCATTTTCGCTTTTATAATATTAGTTAGGATTAGGATGACACAATATAACTTTATGTTAATACATAATATGAACAGAGACTCGTATCTGCATATACCCGAAGTGTAAGTGGACGTTGATTACAGCAATATTTCACCAGCTCAGTAAAGTATTCTAAGACTGGATATGGACAATTTACCACATAATGTATTAGGCCCTAAAATAATAGAGGACAAGTCTATTGCTAAGTTATTGCGAACATTGCCAAACCTCGTGCTAATGCTGAATTAGCAAACAGAAAATCCCATCCACATTTTACTCGACCCGGGAATCGACTTGAGATTTCAAGATAGCAAGCAAACATAAACGCAAATTTAGACTACTTTAACGTTACTATGCTATGATTAAAAAATGCTTTTAAAGCAAAATGGTAAATAAATTTTTATGAAAGTACCGGTAAAATATCAAACAAGAATACATAATGGCAAAATGCCATTGAATTTACCATCGACAGATCGGGTTCAAATCCCACCAATTGCATTGCATGAATGACGTGCATCCACTCCTAGCACAAGCATAATAGCTTAGCTGGAAGGATTACCAATAATACAAATAATGTATGATCCCAACTTCATTTGCTTTTCAACAGCCACGTTCACGAGGAGACAACATGGCTGCTGAAAAGCAACCGAAACTTCGGCGAAAGTGTAAAATTAAATCTAAATAGTTTTTGTAGTTTAAATAGCTTAAATAGAAGTAAACAGTAACTAGTAAAAGTGTTTAACAATAGAAGTTTAAAGTTTCAAAATTATAATATTCTAATATATTGTATTGTATCACATACACACAACACCATCTAGCCCAAACTAAGCAGAGCTTGTACTATGGGTACTAGACAATGGATAAAGATACATATATACTTTTTTTTGTTAATACATACATAACCGCTCGAATGTATGGCCGCAACTTTGCGCAACTGTCACTTCAAGGAACAGATATTAATTTGTTTAATATACGTAGCATGTGATTTTATGCCATCCTTTGTCTTTGCCATATCCTTTTGTTAAGGTTAGATAAATCAGTCATCATTTAAACATGCTAAATATACGCATCTATTTAGACGCCTTTTAGAGGTCGATAGGACGCCTCCTAGAGGCGTCTCGACAGATGCTCGTATTTTGACATAGACTTCTAGGAGGTCGATCGACAGTTGACGGCGTATTATACATAGAAACACCCAGACCAAGACAAACATCCATGTTCATGCACACAAATGTTTGACTTGTGCGGGAATCGAACCCGCGACCTCAGGTGTGGCAGTCGGTTACACTAACTACTACGCCATTAGGCCGTAATAATAGTATTTTTTAAATAATCAAAAACGCGATAAAATCCCTATAAAGTTGTTTAATTACAATGTATAACATTCGCGTAAACCTGAAACAATATTTGTTAAACTCTTTTTATAAACTTTAAGATTTAGATACCCAGATAGATTAGACATCCATACTCGTGTACAGTTACCTGCAATCCAGCTTACCTCCTATCTAAATACAATCGGCGCGATGTAGTACACTCAAGCCGGTAATTTCATATGGTAATTCAAAGATAGCTGTAAGACCTGTAATAACATTGGCAATGCAATGGAATTCAGTTTACTTTTAGATTTAGTTCGGTTTGATTGTAATGCTGTTATTGAGAACTGAGTACACTTAGAATACATTTTTGTCTGATATAACAGATTTTAGAAGAACGTCTTGACTGGTGGTAATTCCATTGTCGCGGACGACTTAACATTAATTCAAACAACGGGTTCAAAAACACCCAACATCAGGAGCCTCGAGTTTGATCCCGTGGCACAAATGTCTGTCTTCTTGAAGTTACGTACGTATAAAATAGTTAATTTATCGCTCACTTTAACGGGGAAGGAAAACATCGCGAAAGAACCTGCATGTGTGTAAGTACAACAACATAGTCTCGAAGATTATGTGAAGTCTGCCAAACCGCACTGGGTCAGCGTGGCGGACTATTGCCTAACCTTACTCATACTGAGAACAGTCCCTTAACCAGAACTAGGCACGTTTATATACAGGTCTTATAGTATAAAGTGGGAATGAAGCAATAAAAAGCAGTAATTTCTGCTTATCCTGCAAGAAAACAGTTACTGATTCGTCCTGCACTAGGTTTCTACATACAATTTACGGACAAAAAGTAGGTGAACCTAGCATCAAAGATAAACGTAGCTTCAACAAACTAGACCATCCAACTTTGGTGTTTAAAAGTTTTACTTTGTGACCTAAATGAATAAATGATTTAGGATCAGATTTGAAGTAAAATATATGTATATGTACTCTGCGCAAAATATTAACAACATAATATCCCTGTATTTTTTGTTGTCTACAAAAGTACCAATGTCATAAACTATACCGGCATGTTATAAAATTTTATTACGCACAGAGATTTTAATCATAATATATCCACAGTTTGTTTATCGTATAGAATGACATTAATGTTGGATTCCTGACATTGCGATCAAATTGCATTTGCTACAATCACTTTTCCGTCCCATGGCGTACTGCTAATATTCATTCACTACTGATCACCTATCGAATGACGCTACTACTATAGTTATTCGAATGCACTGGAATAACGAGGTTTACTTATTTGTGATTCGAATGATTTTCAAATTTGTCGGTCTTGTGACAAAATATGTTTTGTCAACTTACTTATTATACAATAATATGCTCGCATCGATCTGATTCAGCTAATGGAATGAGTTTACATCAAATATATATGCGCAATAAGTGTAATCAGCTAATACTTACTTTTCCGTTGTAAACGTTGCGCCTTTACATACTGGCGACTTTTTGTTGCTGATTGCTGTCAATACTAAGAATGGGAACACTCATGCGACGTGATGGGGTATGACGTGCAAGAATTTAGCCAGCCAAATGTCTATTAAAAAACATTAGCTGCACTGAAGCAGAAATTACTATGTGCACGTATCTACGTGGCAAAGTTATTTTATGTAAATAAAGCTTATCTTATCTTATCTTATCTTACTTGTAGCCACAATGAACTCTGGTCCACGCAGAAATAGAAAAAAATTGGTTGTCTGTAAAGTCGGTTTACGGACGATAGTTTAACGTGAAAACGTCATAACAACATTTCTTTCCCGTAACGTTACAATGAGTGTAACGGAACAATGAGCGTAACGGAACAATGAGTCATCCTTTTTCGTGCGTGCAGCCGGCGTTCATCGATTTATTAGACGTTGTCACGTCAAAAAAGAACAATCTTAAATTAGCTTGGTATTTCTAGTAATGAATGCCTTATATAAGAAATTCTCTAATTTTAACTGATCTTGTCGGATTTTAGTGATTTAGAATTATTTATATTTACACTTTGACTGACGTTTTAGTTGCTTTTCAGCAGCCAGGATTACCTTCTCGTTGTAACTGTGGTTGATGAAGTTGAACAAACCGTAATAAAAATTTATTAAGAAGTTTTGGGTTGGTCCTGCGCTTTGTCTCTCCAGGTGTGGCGGCTTACTATCCCATTGATTTATGAGAGTGAGAGTATACCCTCACTCTCATAAATCAATGGGACAGACGGTGTGTGCAAGCCTAAGTTCACTTTCTACGGAAAGTGAACTTAGGCTGGCGCACACGGTGTGTACACACTTGTACTATATAATATTACCTTCGCAGAAGGCCAGTCTCCCCATGATTAGCAACAGTGACCATAATTTAGTCTGGAGGATAGTAGTAGGAAACTATAAACTATTCGCAGTTAGCTCCCAGTGAACAACCTACATTTGAGCAATATAATATCGCCAGTCTGCTTAGACTTTTAAATTTTCTCCCATTTACAATGTAAACCTCAAGGAAATATAGGGAGAATTTTTCAGTGAAGGCCTTACTTTTATGCTTAGCGTATTTAGCACCAGATTTGAGTGTTTAAATAAATACGTTTACTTATCTGCATAAATGTATTGACTGGATTGTGGAACTCGAATTTATAATACTAACTTTATTTACACAAAAAAAAATATATTGCAGGGTTTTTACAATAGTATGTTACATCGATCGAATAATTTTGATCTACAATTTCGTGGGAGGAGTACTGTTTCCCTAGATAGGCTACAGGATAGCCTGTGTTTAGGAGACACAGTTTCGATCCCCTAGTGGTAGGTATTAAATTAAAATATAACGTTTACATATATAAGTGCGTTAGTTTGTGTAAATAGGTACAAATTAGGACATACAATAAAATTCGAAAGTAAATAAAAATTTTTGAGCATGTAGTGTTTTATGGTACTGTGTTCGTTCGTGCGTGTGTGTGGATCTGTTTGTGCGAGGGTGTGTGCGTGTGTGTGTGTGCGTGTGTGTGTGCGTGTGTGTGTGCGTGTGTGTGTGCGTGTGTGTATGAGTGTGAGTGTGGGTGTGGGTGTTTGTGTGAGTGTGGGTGTGAGTGGGCGCGTGTCTGTGTACGCGTGTGTGTCTGTTTGTGCGGCACGTGTGTGTGTGTGTGTGTGTGTGTGTGTGTGTGTATGTGCCATAGATAATTATGATATAAGTGTGCAGAATGTGATTATATTGTGAGGAATTTCTCGGTGTCATCGTAATTTATTTGCAGGAGAAAAGTTCGAACAGTATTTTTGCAGATGAAGTACGAAGGGCCAAAGATTTTGCAAGTTGCGTTAATTTTGTTATAAACGGAGGGAGCACGATATACAGAGAATCTTTTTATGAAAGATGTACGAGGATGGGGTACTGTGCAGGTTCTATCTTTCCTACGCTTATTAATTTGCCGATAAGGTATTCTACGGTGTTGTCGTAGAACAATGTGTAAGATATATTGTTGTCTTACATTAAGCAAGTTACAGGCCTTATACAATTCTGTAGTTGGAAACAAGATTGGTCGAAATGTAGCGACTTTAAGTATTGCTCTGTGCGCGATCTCTAGAGGTTTGAAAGTTGTTTTCGCAGCACCTCCCCAGCAAGAAATACAATCAATTAGGAGCGATTGGCACAGTGCAAAGTAGACATTTCATATAATTGTATTGTTTGCTACATGTCGTAACGTTTTAAAGATGAAAATCAATTTGCGAATGCGCCCGGATAGGATGTTAATGTGGAATTTAAAGTTCAAGTGATTATCAAGAAAAACGCCAAGATATTTAATCTGCATAACAGATGTTACAGGTGGGCACTGGCAGTTTTGTAGAGGAAGAGAAGAACAGGAGTGAGCTTTTATGGTCAAGGGGATTTTGGGTTGGGATATTGAGGTGAGTGAAAAAGTTATAAAATTTGTTTTGTTGGTGTTTAGGGTTAGGCTGTGACTGAAAAGCCATCTTAGAGCAGAATTGAATCCATCCTGAGCGGTGGCTTGAAGTTCTGGCCATGAATTGCAGCAAAATGTAAGGGCGGTATCATCAGCAAAAGAAACGATTTTAGCATTTGGTATATTGAGGTTGCAAAGGTCATAGGTTACGGTCATAAAAAAGAAATAAAGTTGGGCCTAGTATACTACCTTGGGGCACGCCGTATTGGATGGGAAGCACGTCGCTGTGGTAGTTATCTATGGTAACAAATTGTGAACGATTCGTGAGATAACTTTTAAATAAATTGAGTGTTTCTCCCCTAACACCTACACCTTCTAACTTGATCAACAGGGTTGAAATGGGAACTGTGTCGAATGCTTTTACCAAATCTAGGAATATAGTTAGAACTTTCTTATGTTTATCTAGATTGTCCACTATATGGTCGACCAAGGCTTCTCATAGGCTCTACCCTTTGCCTGAACCTAGCAACTAACCTAAATGTAGCTTCAGTAACTTAGTAATCTCACTAACCTATATACTTAGACGTTCATAAGTGTTACTTTGTGACCTAAATGAATAAATGATTTTTGACTTTGACTTTGACTTTGACAAGTCATGGACTACGTCACAAGTAGATTTGTTTCGACGAAAACCAAATTGGTGTGGTGATAACAGTTTGAAATGTTCTAAGTAATTAATCAGTCTTTTGTTTACCTATCAGACACCGCGCGCGCGCTAATGTAAACAATAACAATCCCCGCGTCCCGCGCCGCCCGGCACTCAAGGACACTTGAGCGTTAGTCGAGTGGGTCGGCAGATGTTTATAATTTAGAACGCAAAGTTATGATAACAAAGCTTGTGTTTCTTAGAAGTATACATTGTAAGCTACGATAAGTGTTATGAATCATCGCATTTACGTGTATATTTTAGTTTATACGTCTGGTTAAAGTAACCGAATTGGAAATATGAGATGATATTATTATATCTTTATTATATAGATTAATTGATTTGTATAATAAGATGTTTTACTTTTTCTATTTCCTAGTTAAATACTCTTTATAGTAAAAAAAAAGTATTTATAATGTCTGTAAGAAAAAAATAAGATATTAGCATTTGAAAGTGCGTGACGAGTACATTTTAGAGCGCGGAGAAAGTAAATACTGAAAAATATCTAAAAAAAATTCTGACGTAGCCTTGTGCGTGCTTTTCACATATTTTATAGAAATACTAATAAATAACACTATTATAGTGATTAAAACCTGAAATACGATATAATAAAGTAATAAAAAAATAAAATATCAAAAAAGGCGGGAAATCTGAGAAATGATAATAGGTTATTTTGGCCTTCAGTTTGTTATACAACAATAACAATAGTCACTATTGTTTTTATTGTGTCTAAAAATAGAAAGAATAAGCTTTCCAATAATGTATTATACTTACATACTTGCCCTATAAAAACTATACAGGTAACAGCGGAACAAATAATATAGACGAATGAACGTGTGGCGCAAAGTCACGTGACATGACAAAAAAATATTTAGAAAAATATTATTCAGTTGATAAATATTCATTCGAAAAGCTCAGTTCATTCTGAGAACATTGATATGCAACACAATATTTTAAATACAGGCCTTATAATAAAAAAACGGCAAAAAAAACACGTCCCAACGCTTCGACCCCATATAGCGTCACCGGGGTTTGAGCGGTGCGTTCGAGAATTTTTGATAGAGCACTGAGAACTGCTATGGTTCGGTAGTTGTTCGCTAGGTTCCCATCGCCGTCCTTAAAGATAGGATAAATCATTGCCTTTTTAAGAGAAGTCGGGAATGTAGCCGTTTCAAAGGAAAGGTTGAAAATGTGGCATAATATTGGTGCAAGTATGCGGGCGTATCTTTTTAAAAACATAGGAGAGATACCATCAGAGCCGGTCGCAGCGTTGGATCTCAGCGAACCTATAGTGAGTAAAATCTCGTCAGGGTCTGTATGTTCAAGAACAAAGGATTGAACAAAGGGTCTGGGGGTATGGAATGTTGGTAAGTGTGGGAGTGTTTGGTTGGCGTCTAAATCATCTGCAAGTTTCTTAGCAATATTTACAAAGAACTTATTTGTCTCGTTGCAGGACTGAATTGGTGTTGTCGATTGAGATAACAATTGAGTAGAGTGTTGTTTAATCTTTGTAGTGTTTGTTATTGTTCTGATTTTTACCCAGAGCTTTTTAGGGTTGTTTAATTCTTGACTGTCGAATTGTCTTTTTGCCTTCTTTAATAAAGCTGAGCAAAAATTTCTGTATCGTTTATAAGTCGTCGTGATAATGATATTGTCTGGTGATAATTTTATTTTTTTGTGCAATTTGTATTTAGATTTTTAATTTGTAATTTTAGAAGTGACTATTTTCACTTTTGGCTAATCACTGTGATAACTATAAAGAAAACTATAGATTATTATGCCTATATTCTTGAAAAGGTAAGCAAAGGTATATTATATCCACTATTCACCAGCGACGGTTTAAGGTGCCAAGTAAAAGGTAACGACCTTAGTCTCCCCTAGGCACAGTGTCAAACTCCGTGCTGTTACAGACAATGTCTTAACAGAAAACCCAATAAGACATTTCTTGAATGATGCACAGGCATCGAATCCAATACCTCATGCAGAGCAGATGCATTCATAACTGCTCCATCACTAAGCAACCCAAAAGTATTTTCGTTCTTCTTCTTCTACTCCCTTAGCCTTTATTATTCCCAGGTCACTTGGGGTCGGCTTTCTAGTCTAACCGGATTTGACTGGATATCAGTTTTTACACGGAGCGACTGCAATCTGGCCTCCGCAACCCGAAGGCTAACGATACCCTAAGGCTAGACCAGTGTCAGGTTATTAGAAGGCACTGACTTCCCAATAACGACTGCTATAGATGTTCATGGCAAACGGGACCGACGGCTTAACGTGCTCTCCGAGGCACGGAGCCGGCGATAATTGTCAATCAATACGCACATAATTTCGAAAAGTCATATAACTTTCCGAAAGTCAGAGGTGCTCGATGTGGTAGGTGTAATACATCTCTATGCCTATCCATTTTGGGATAGGAAGGCGTAAGTGTGTGTGTATGTGGAAAAACGACCCCGTAATACAGGGAAGACTACTACATATTAGGGGTAATTAAATATTGTTAAACCGTGCGACATGTTGGGTTTGCTAAGTACTCTGCAATCCACCTGCTGTCCGGGGCTAGAAATTACTGCTTTTATCGCGCGTAATTATTTAGGTATAGGCTATTAGTGTGATATTGAGTTTATTGCCAAGAACTAATTATATAGGTATTTATTTAGTCGGCGTCGATGGCGTGGTGGTTAGTGTAACCGACTGCCACGCCTTAGGTCGCGGGTTCGATTCCCGCACGACTCAAATATTTGGGTGCATGAACATGGATGTTTGTCTTGGTCTGGATATTTCTTTGTATAATATGTATGTATTTACAAAAAAAAGGGTGTAATATACCCTTTTTTACATACATATATTCTATGTATGTTTATCCATTGTCTAGTATCCATAGTAGGTACAAGCTTTGCTTAGTTTGGGCTAGATAGTGTTGTGTGTATGTGATAGAATATTATTATACTTAGCCTAGTAAATGTTTGAAGGATTGAACAGAAGGTACGCTCTTCGGAAATAAATATAATCAAATTGTAAAATAGCAAAGCTTATTAACCTCTGAGTCTTCTTCGAAGAGGTTAATGAAAACACTTTGTGGGTCTGTGTGTCTGTCTGTTAGTGACAGACATATCTCCGAAACCACTGGACCGATTGACTTGTAACTTGGTGTGCAGATACCTTGGGGCAAACCTCGGTTGAGTTTTAATATGGGCCTTGTGGGTCAAAAGACCCCCGAGATATAGGGTCACAAGGTCACATGAAGACGAAGATGTTGAATCCTGGGTTTTTACACCCATCTCGTTATTATGTAAATGATTACTGAATTTATTATTTTTGATTAATCCAAATAATAAAATTATTTAAAGGAAATATGTAATATTTAATTCTAACTTTTAATATTACTATCGGCTTTATTAAATTATAACATCTTCTGTTTGTATTTTAATACATACTTGTTAACATGAGATTATAATTTTGTCTGTGTAATGATGCCCTGTTTTCGTAATTCATATTTTGTACGCCTGCCGGCAGGACAGTGTATGTACCATAGACATTAGATTTTTTTCTCATGTCTTTGGTATGTCAAGTACATAAATAATTAACGTCGGTTACTTCGTATGTGGAAAAATTCTAGTCTTCTATGCAGGAATATTATGGTGCACTATCTATTTACTGGCTCTTATAGTTCGATGGGCTTGTAATCCGACCTGAGTGGAGAAATATCAAGCGCAGGACCGACTCCTTTATTTAAAAATACTAACGACTTGGTCTCGTCGCATAAGTTTACCTTTAAGATGGGGTTTTACTGTGAGGATTTCTTCTTGTAACAACACGAAGTCTGAATACTTGCCAGACAGCAAATGTCTCTTCTTTATTACATTGAACATACTTCTTTGCTTACTTATTGCAATGAAATATAAGAAAAACTTAACAAAATATAAAGCCGACTTCAAACTAGAATATTCTAAAACAAAAATGCTATAAAAATTAAATAATATTAATATTAATAAATCGGTTAATTAGTTTTTGAGTTATATGATAATATGATAATATTAGCACATACACACAACACCATCTAGCCCAAACTAAGCAGAGCTTGTACTATGGGTACTAGACAAAGGATAAACATACATATATACTTTTTTTGTTGTAAATACATACATATTATATATACAAACACCCAGACCAAGACCAACGTCAATGTTCATGCACAAAAATGTTTGACTTGTGCGGGAATCGAACTCGCGATCTCAGGCATGGCAGTCAGTTACACTAACCACTACGCCATCAAGGCATTAAATCCTTACAAACATACAAACAAAACATCAAATCTCTATAATAATAGTACCCTTTACATAACCACCACAACGAGTGATATAAGTACTTAATCCTTTATTGAAAACCATGCAGTGATCTATCATGTCATGAAGTACACTTGGAGCGCGGCCGACCAATCTTTCACTTTAGCGTCGCGAGTGCAATGAGTGCAGTATATCTCGGTGCCCTCCCTTGGGACATAATCAGTGCAAAGTAAAGAGAACGTCGACTTATTTGTTCAGTATGGAGGACGTTTATACCAATAGCGGTTTATTATGATGTATTGGATATAATATATTAGTAATTAAATATTTAATAAATAGCGATAGCCTAGTGGGAAACCGTTGGACTGCCACGCAGAGGTCTCGAGTTCGAACCCAAGGCGCGAATTAAGTGATTGAACTCGGATTTAATATAAAAAAATACTTTATTTAATTATTACAGCGTGACAATTATGTTAAGATATAAAATAGTAATCATTAAAACTAGATTTACAAATGTATTTATAATAAATTAATGCTAAGATGACAATATGCTTATTTAGAGCATTTGGTGGGGAGAGATGTGCTGGCGAAGCTGATATTGTTGGGTTCCGTACACTTAACTCGCGCATCTCTGACTTTTCGAAGTTTATGCGTATTAAATAATTAATTATCACTTACTTTAACGGTGAAGGAAAACATCGTGAGGAAACCTGCATGTCTGAGAGTTCTACATAATGTTCTCGAAGATATGTGAAGTCTGTCAAACCGCACTAGGCCAGCGTGGTGGACTATGGCCTAACCCTTTTCACAGTGAGAAGAGGCCCGTGCCCAGCAGTGGGACAGTTTAATACAGGGCTGATAGATATTATTATTATTATATATTGTTTGTCTCTTTTGGTATAGATTACGACCTGTCAGTTCCACGAGATAGAAAATCTGCAAAACAGCATGGCGTCGGATATTTGCCCGGTAGATTAAGTGGTTAGCAACATAGCTTCATTAGGCCCTCTATTCCGTGGCGCCAAGAAACATGTCTGGCAAAATTTGGGTACAACATTTTATTGGGTAGCGAAATAAAGACCCACAAAATAAATATGAGAGTCATATTTAAAATTTGTAGATTTTACTCGAAAAATCTTGCGTAACCATTAAAACACATGGAAAGAAAGTCACTAAGACCAGTTAAAAATCGCAAGGGCATAGAGGGTGCGATTACGAAGAATTATTACACAAACTCGTTCGAAACTCCTGGGTAAGAGAGCAGTAATAAATTAAACGCGAGCGTTTACAAAAGACTGCTCGTGAATGGGCCTCCACATTGTTCTGTCAGTTCAGACAAAGCGTGACTGCGATTAGCCGGCATACGACTCATTATAATTAACTTGTATTTAATGCGGGCTGTTCACGGCCGGCCGATATTGTCGTATATTTTTTTGCCTTAAAAATTACGTAATTTTTATGAATGCCATGTTTTTAAAGAAGATTCTTTTGCTTTCATTTTTGTTTGTTACTGTGAAAAGGTTCGAATAATTTATTCATTTAGGTTGCAAAGTAACGTTTATGAATGTAAAAGCAAAAATTAAAGCTTTACAAAAGTAGACGAGGCCTCACAAGATTCATTCTTTTATCAAGTTGGAAAACGTATTTTTATTTATTATTACAAATGGTATCATGGTATCATTTTAAATGTATAGTGTAACAGTTATCCTATAGTTGACGAAATAGCTCCTTGTTTATATGGAGAAGGAGGGGCGAATCCTAATATTTTTATAAAATATGCAATAGAAATACATTAAATTAATGAAAAAACACTACACGCACACAACCATGCATTTAACACACGCAGTCGAAGCGCGTAACTATGGTTACATATATGAATATATAATGACATAATATATCAGCAATATCTTACAGGTAAACTGGTCGAATTTCGAGCACTAGGCGACCACTAGTTTATATTAATATCCTAATCCTGATCCTAATTCTAATCATAATCGTAATCCTAATTGCTAATCCCAATCCTAACTAATATTATAAATGCGAAATTTAGTTTGTTACGCTTTTACGCCATAACTCATCATGAAATTTCATATAAATGTTGTCAGGAGACATAGATATGACATATGTTCCTTCTATCACTCCTATTTTAATCTCTCGGAAACAGTACCTTTTCTAGATAAAAAGTGTATTGTTACCGAGGGATTCAAATTTATTGACCAAATTAACGCGAGCGAAACCGCGAGAAAAATCCAGTATATATATAAATATATTGTTAGGAATCAGAAGTGAAACAACTTAAAAAAATAATAGATGCACTTCCACCTTTAAATTATAATTGATATTCAAGAAATGCATTAACAAATTAAGTAGAAGATAATTGATATCACCCAACAGCGATCACACAGCACGTCCGTTCCGTCCGCTGCTCGATGTCAAAGTGAGTCATTGCGCGCCAAGCACGCTTTTATAACCCGCTCGATCGGACGATTCGTGACGTTACTTGTTTACGTCGCATTGCGCAATCAATAATGCTATGAATATACTTCGTTCGCGTTATTGTAGATTTGATCAAAACATTTTTACACAAGGTACAGGTCAAACTTAAAAACTCATTTCTAAGATTCTGTTTACAACAAAATCAACTGCAATAAAATTCGCATTAAGTAGTTTAAATTTAAGTATAATTTGAGTATAAAAACAATGTTATTTACTGACCCTGGCGTACTAATTGATATCCAAAGAGAGCATCAGATTAATTATATAAGTAGGCGCTTCAATTCAATTTCGTATCACGATCTTATAACCCTTTGACCGCTCAACACTAAAGACATAAGGTTAAAGTCTCTAAAATCAATTGTTTAAGCCGTTTATATTTAAATAGCGAACATATACCTATATTAAATTTTATTCTTTTGATCTACAGTGCAAGCGAATTTGCGTTCATTCAAACATCTATTAGGCATATTTTATTATTATTGTTTTACGCTTGAATATGTAAAATTCTTCAACACGAATACGTGAAAGGTTTTCTGATGTCAGAAAATACGTTAAAAATAACATTGAATGGAATGTTTACTTTATGGCGATACTAGCCGTTTTTTATATGCTCACTAAAGTTTTTTAGAAATATCTATGTTTACTTTGTTGATATAATATCAAAATTCATCGTAGGAAAATAAAATAAAATAGTATCTTCATAATATTTTGATCGGGGCTTTATAAATTCTAAAATATTTCATTATTAACTTTAACCCTAGATTACCATGTGAAATTTATAAACTGGCCGTTTGCGCAAAATGGAAAAAAATTAACGCACATAATTAAAGTAATGTAAGTATAAAAATAAATATACTGGGCTGCTTCGCCATCAACGAAAACTTAGTAGGTACTTGTGTTTATAGGTCACTTCCAAAACAAGAAAAGATTTTTCTAAAAAGTCAGCCAGTGACATGTAATCGCCTTTAAAAAACATTCAAGCGATATTTTCATCATTCATTTCCATTTCACTAATACGTATAAAAAACAGATTTTCACTTGAAAAGTAGTCGGAGAGAGCTTCATCACATCTTCTTTTTATCATTTATCTTATTAAATTCCACGTAATAGGCAGCGAGTTACTTGCAGTTCACCGATCACATAATGAGACTCTTTGCTGCTACCAAGAAATTCTCTAACAGAAAAACCAATTCAAATTTGTTTTGGTACTGGAGTCAGAGCCTCCACAATTCGCCACAATCCATATAACCCGAGAACAACCAAACAATCTCAAAAAATCTGTTCACAACCTTTACACATAATCTTTTTTCTTCTCCCTAGCCTTTATTATTCCCAAGTCACTTGGGGTCGGCTTTCTAGTCTAACCGGATTTGACTGGATATCAGTTTTTACACGAAGCGACTGTCATCTGACCTCCGCAACCCGAAGGTTAACGATACGCTAAGGCTAGACCAGTGTCAGGATATTAGAGGGCACTGATTTCCCAATAACGACTGACATAGATGTTCATAGTAGCCGGGACCGACGGCTTAACGTGCTGTCCGAGGCACGGAGCAGGCGATAATTGTCAATCAATACGCACTTAATTTCGAAAAGTCATATAACTTCCGAAAGTCAGAGGTGCGCGACGTGGGTTCGAACCCAATACCTTCTGCATTGCAGTCTGTTGGTCTCCCCACTGAGCTATCGCTAACCTTTATATATAATAATAACATGAATTGCTTTAAATAATATTCTTCAGCAACTATCGCTGCTGATGAAAAAGGATTTTCTAACGTACTTTATAAAACCGCAACGTATGCATATGCAGACGAGAGAGGAAACTCTTTAAAATGAGGTTCAAATCCTGCATAGCAACAAGCGCAAGCTAAAATCCTCAATTTGTCGAGTCAACGCGATGCAGCGCAGCGACGCGACAAACACAGTTAATGTGATTAGTCGAAGCGTTAATGGGCAGCTTTACCTCGACGCAGTAAATCAGCGGCCCGCAGGTGGCGCTTTATCATACCAAACGTGGACTTGTGATGAATCGCGTAAGGGGACATTTCTCAGGCCATCTTAGTGATGTCCAAGAAATCTGGTGTAATTTCCTCAATCTTATAACTTGCAGGATATATCTGCTTCAGAAGCACAGCAGTAGTGAATGCAACTGCTGAAAATGATTGTACTTACAGTCAGCTTGTGACCACGGCTGGTGTAACCTGGCCGAAATGTCAAGCACCTAAGGGTTAATATGCATATGGTAATTCCCGTTACGTATATAATATCCATCCAAAGCTATTGTCTCGGGTTTAATTCCTGAGTAAGCTTTTTTTATACAACTAAGGTGGCAAACAACCGTACGGCCCACCTGATGGTAAGTGGTCACCGTAGCCTACGGACGCCTGCAACACCAGAGGCATCACTTGCGCGTTGTCGACCCTTTAGGAAAGGAAGTGCGAAGGAGAAGGAGTGGGATGGTGAAATGGGGGTGATTGGGCCTCCGGTACTCTCGTTCACCGAACGAAACATAACAGTAGGAATACTGTTCACGTCGATATTCTGTGAGAGGGTAGTCCTTCCCCGGTCGAGCGGGCCCATTCATGCTGAAATCAGCGAGGCTCCACCATTGGGTTTAACTGACTACTTAGTAGTATAGTGTATAGAACTACTCGTATAATTGTTTACAGAGACTATAGCTGTATCAGCATCAGCAATAAGGTCGATTCCTATAGTGTAAGACTTAACTATATAGCTGGCGAAATTTAAATGCAACAGACAAGCATAAAAATAGATAAATACAAATAAATAAAATTGAAATGTCTGTTTAAAATGTCAAAATAACAGCTTTTTATCTAATGCATATGAAAGTATATATGGTATCTACACGAAAACATCAATTTTTTAAATTTTTGTCTGACTGTCTGTCTGTTTGTTCCGGCTAATCTCCAAAACAGCTGAACCGATTTTGACGGGACTTTCACTGGCAGATAGCTGATGTTATAAGGAGTAACTTTGGCTACTTTGATTTTAGAAAAAAATAGGGTTCCGCGGAGACAAACACTTTTTAGTTAAAATCTACGCGGACGAAGTCGCAGGTAACAGATAGTTTATAAATAAATCTATTTTTATGATCACGATATATCTACTAATACCCAACGGTATCGAGCATAAAGACCAATCTGCCGATAATTAAGGATAAGAAACTCCGTAGAATAAGTGCCGTGTCGATAAACCAACCGCCTTTTGCATAAAGGATTTGATCCAGTTATCCAACGCGAGGCTTTTGACATGGTGGACGAGGCTTCTGGCAATATTTTAATATTATTATCAATCAGATGTACTTGTACTCGAAAGAGTAATAGGTAATATGAACGTTGAAGCACTAATAATTATTTGCATGCCACTTAAAGGTAGGAACATTTGATACTTGTACCTGTTGGGCAATTTATAACACCACTGTAACAATGTTTTCTGCAAATTATTAAATGATTTGATTTGATTTTGATTTGAATTAAAAAAACCACTACGCTTTCCTTACAGTCATAGTATACACACATTATCTTATACCTATAGGATATAGAAGGACGAAGGGCTAAGTAAAGATGTACAACATATTTTTCATAATATAGGAGCCACTTAATAGCAGGCGAGATTATTGCCATCTACTGGACAGTGTACCACACACCATGTTGCTAGTAAGAATTTCTTGACAGAAAATTCTATAATATTTTGGCCGGAGATAAATTAAGAGACATCATGAACAGCAGTCGAATTCACTATAGCGTCAAAGAGCCACTTATTACACCTAATGAACTATTAATTAAATGATCCGGTTTGCCTTTCCATGAATCCCTAATCACGCCACAGCACATGATCCCTACACAGTTTTTACCGGCGACCTTCTGAAGGTTGGAGGTAAATCCCTAACCAAGCTAATCTCAGATTTAATGCGAGGATCCGCCTTGCCCTTAAAACTCTTTAAAAGGGTCTTATAAAATAATGAAATTTATTCGCTTTTCATGTATTCGCAGAGTGTATGCCTGTAATGTGATTTGCGCTGTTCAATCTGGCTAACGAAGTTGAAAACAAAATTATATTACGCTTTTAAAGATTTATTACTGTTTTAATGCAAGTTTAAATTTACCCATGTAAAAGTACTTAAATACCTCTTATTAACTGTCTTATCTATACTAATATTATAAAGCTGAAGAAACACACACTGGGCCAGAGCATTGAAGGCTACTCGTATTAGCTAACCTCTCTCATACCCAGCATAGGCCCTTGACTTCCGGAGGGACAGTTTATATATATATGGGACAGTTTATAAGACTGATATTATTCTAATTCTAACTAATATTATAAAAGCGAAAATGAGTTTGTTAGTTTGTTACATTTTCGCGCCTAAACCACAGAACCGATCATCCTGAAATTTTGCATATACGTTGACAGGTGTACAGAAACGGACATAGGCTATCTTTCATCCCGAATAAAAATTACAGTTCCCGAGGAAAACAATAATAACGTTCTTATGATAATAGGTGGCGCCACGTTTCTTTCGAATCATGATTGAATTATATTATTACAAGCAGAGTACAACCCGAATTGATTGTCAAATTCTAAATTAACGCGAGCGAAGCCGCGGGCAAAAGCTAGTTGTATATAATTAGAGATCACATTAAGTAACTAAAATTCGGTAATTATAGTGATGTTGAGAAAATAAATAAATATTCTTTCCAAGTCAAGTTATCTAATTGCCGAATTTTATCAGAATTTATCCAGCTGTTTTAACGTCACAATATAACATACAAAGTATTTATAAAATTAAAACAAACACTCAACTCCAAGTACACACTCACCTCACAATTTCCTTTGAACACATTTCCAACAATGTAACCTGAAGCGTCTGAACTTTGCTAATATTGTAACCTATATCCAACAAAATCACTTGGTAACCGACCCAACTTCGACTAAGTCTTTGTTCGAAGTCAAGTCTCCTAAAAACAGGAAGTAAGGCGGAGGACAAACAATTTGAGAAAGAATCAAGGGTCCTTAATGGATAGAAAATGGATAGTATAGTGGAGTGCGCCGAGAAAACATTGGACCGGATTTTGCATAGTCAGAGTTTTGGAGGTATGAATGGTACAAATACTGGATACGGTTTGTGAATAAATCAATATAATGTATGAGCACAGCTTGTAAAGGTAAGGGCACGGATTTACGGTTTATAATTGAGTAAAAATAAAATTAATCCATTAAAGCTTAAGCTTATGTATATTACGTGAAGCAAAAACTGTGTACCCCTTTTTATGAAAATTGCGCGAACGGAGGAGTATGAAATTTGGCACAGTTAAAGTTTATATGGAGAAGGAAGGGTGAATCCTAATATTTTTATAAAATATCCATTAGAAATACATTAAATTAATGAAAAAACACTACACGCACACAACCTTGCATTTGACACACGCAGTCAAATCGCGTTCGTAGTATTTCGGCATTGTTCGTCTGACGTCGTACGATACTTTGTAACTATGGTTACATATACCTTATTTATATGTAATAAAGAAAAAAAATAATAAAGTAGCAAGCTTAGGAATTTTGGTCGAATTTTGACCACTAGGCGACCGCTAGTGCTTATTAATAAGTCATCAGCCATTTCTATCCAATTTCCATTGAAAGTTCAGCGTTCGGCAACGGCTTGACTGATGTTTCAATTCCGTGCCTCGTAAAACACGTTAGTAATGATGGTTCTGTGCTTCTTTGTCTCTGGTCTCGTCAAATTGACGTTAATCGGACTCATTGTTATATCACAATAACTCTCATTAGAGACTGGGGGAATTCATAGCATATTAATTGTGTTTGCACATATACTTATGCTCTTAAATGTCTTCGGTGTATGTGGTTAGTCTTCTTAAAGATTAGTAGCCGACTATTATTTGGTCTGGACGACATTATTATTTAACTAATATTTATTTTTGAGCGCAGCTCCGCGCGTTTACCTACATCAATAAAAAGTATGTCCTTCCCCAGGTTTTAAACTATCTTTGTGCCAAATTTCATCCCAATCCATTGAGTGGTTTAGCCGTGAAAAGGTAACAGTCAGACAGACAGATAGATAGACAGCAGAGTTACTTTGAATTTATAATATTATTAAGATGTTTTAAAGTTATGTGTGCATTTTATCGCAAAGATTCACAAACTGTTGCGACAAAAAGCCGAAGTTGCAGAAGTTACTAAAGTCATAAAACTGCGGTTTATACGCAAAACATATTCATCAAAAACAAAAGCTTTTGGAAAAGATTTAACGGGGTTATTTCTTTCATAATCTTTCCCATTTGAAACATATAGCTTAAATTATTTTTCTACAAGAAAAAGTTGTTTTACATTCATGTTTATTGGTTGTGATAGCATGATTTAATTTTGGTTGAACTTATTAAGTCTAAGGCTTTTTATGTAGCCTTTTTTACAGTTTCTCATTTTGTTTTCTAAAGCATCTGCACTTAGTTCGATGCTGAACAAAAGTGCTGTTTAAATAGCATACACTGAGGGTAGCCTATGAATACTTCCAATGGCCTATGAACACATGCTTTAAAATGCAAGTGATACCTTGGTTATTGCAGCCTGAAAGAATATTGATCGTATAGATAAAACGCCTCCTTTCTATATAGCTCTTTGTATCTAATTCAGTGCTGGAAATATATCACAATGATATATTTCCACGCCATCTAACTTACAATTTTTGTTTAATTTTTTGCAATATAATAACAAGTTGTTTGTTTAAAAAATTGCGTCAATTCTGCTTTTCAGTAAGGGTTTAGAGAAGTATCCTATAATATCAAATAATAATAGTTGAATACGGGGCATTGACGGACCGTATACTGACCGCTAGCTCTCATGCCACTAGGTCCATAAAATAGCCCCAGGAAAAAGTCTCTCTGGCTCATCCATTATTTCATACATCAATGTCCACAGGCAATCGTGGCCTTTGGAAACTCGCCAAGCACATAGCGAGATGAAATTTAATACGGTACGCCATTGAATATTTATTTATGATAATACATAATGATTTATGCCTGGACTGCTTACAGTTTGTAATCCTCGTATACTTTTGCGTTCGGCTAAAACTTCTGTATTTTCGATGATACTATGACAGCGCAATATGTATTGCTTATTTAATATTGTTAGGGGAGCTCGTGATGTGAAACGAGAATTGACTGCACGGGGAAAATGAACTAATATTTGTGCCTCACGGCAAGCTGTATTATTATCATCATCTTCCTTATCGGTTCAGTTACGAAGTGTGTGCGGTTTTGTATCATCGTTCCAGAGTTCGATGTTTAAAAAAGTGTTGTTGGTATTCTTGTTAGGAAATTTTTGGTTAGCTATATGAAGTTTGTCATTATGCCCAATAAAGTTAAAAGAGGCACATTCTAAGTGTAAGATCTCAAAGCAGCCGGACCTACGTGTTTTAGTAGTCAATTTGGAATATGTAGGTAACTAACGTATGCAGGGATCGTTCCTATTCATTCTTTTTTGTCTTTGGACCCTTTGGATCCATCTAGCCACTATAATTGTTAAAATAATTACGAAATAAATTTTGTTGCTGATTTGCTAAGCTACTGCTTAATTAATATGGCATGAAAACGTGTTGCTCCAGTAATCCCCTGGCTCGGACCAAGTGAGTTGGAGAGCATGCAGTCTAACGCGTATTACAAACAATTTAGTTGAGATGTTACCTTTAGTACTTTGTAATGTAGTAGAGCCTCGCTGATTTCAGCTTGAATGGGTCGGCTGGACCGGAGGACTACCTCTCTGAATATCGACGTGAAAATATAGCAGTATTCCTACTGTTGTGCTTCGTTCGGCGAGTGAGAGTGCCGGAGGCCCAATCACCCTCTTGCCCCCTTCTCGCTCCTTCTCCTTCCCACTTCCTTTCCTAAAGAGTTGGCAACGCGCAAGTGATGCCTCGGGTGTTGCAGGCGTCTGTAGTCTACAGTGACCACTTACCATCAGGTGGGCCCGAATGCTTGTTTGCCACCTTAGTTAAGAAAAAAACAAAAAAAAAAAGTAGTACATACTTACAACACAATATCTAAATTTGCCTGTGTTGTGCAGAAATTATCCAGAGGTTCTTTTTTAATTTATCTATAAAATAAAGGTCTTTTGAATAAACATCAAGTAATGCAAAAATCTGTATTCAATCTATACTAATATTATAAAGCTGAAGAGTTGGTTTGTTTTTGTGTTTGAACGCGCTAACCTCAAGAACTACTGGTTCGAATTCAAAATTATTTTATTGTTGGATAGCCTATTTATCGTGGGAGGCTATATGCTATATAACATCACGCTACGACCCACGGAGGCCACGCAAGAACCATAAACGCGAGTGAAACCGCGGGCACATCTAGTCTATAATATAAAGGTTTTTTGAATAAACAACAAGTAATGCAAAAATCTGTATTCAGGTCTTTATAAAACTATATGCATAACATGATGTAGTAGTATAACAGTCAAAATAAAAATGAGCTTATGTTTTAAATCAGCATAACTTTTATTTATGTTTTTGTGGATTGGATCATTTCTGCACAACACGGTCCAATTGGCTAATGAATTGCCGAGAAATAGGTTAATCTTTTTTTGGACTCGATTAAAATCTTACTAACTATAGCTTACTTTTGGCAAAATGTGAGTAGACTAGTATAAACATTTGTCATTTTAATCTGTCAATTCTTAGAATACCAGAGACCATTGATTGACAATTATCGCCTACTCCATGCTTCGAAGAGCACGTTAAGCCATCGTTACCGACTGCCATGAACATTTATGGCAGTCGTTATTGGGAAAGTCAGTGTCCTCTAATATCCTGACACTGGTCTAGCCTTAGCGTATCGTTCGCCTTCGGGTTGCGGAGGTCACATGGCAGTCGTTCCGTGTAAAAACTGATATCCAGTCAAATCCGGTTAGACTAGAAAGCCGACCCCAAGTGACATGGGAATAATAAAGGCTAGGGAGAAGAATTCTTAGAATATCAGATATAATTAAAAATCTATAGTATCTGGCCACCTGTGTGCTTCTATGGTTTGAAAGTTTAATAATATTATGTCATCGCCTTACAATTACGTGGTATATACAAAGGACCAATCAAAACCCAGTCATTAAACAGGTTAATTGCCCAAGCAGTTCCACGAATGTAGATAATGGTGCCAATTCTGTTGTCACAAAATTCTCTAAACTTAACTAAAGATCACAAAAATTTTTTTTAGTTCTGTCGCTTTTAACGATTTCAGAATACGAAATGTCATTTGAGAGGATTAAACCAAATTTTAGTGATTTTTAGTTAAGCTTAGAGAACAGAATTGGCACCATTGTATTGCATGTGGGAATCACTAAACCGTTTGCCAAATGTAATATTAACGGACATCGTTTATTCTATCACTTGGAAATCTCGCAGCTGGCATGACAATGCTATTTTATGTTATAATAACCGAGATTTTGGTAGAACAATGTTGTATGTGCCGTAGGTTGTACATGTGTCTTATATACACATGGACTGTTATAACTATTGTTTAAGTAAATCTTATATTATTTTCGTTAGTGTTTTCGGCAGTAGGTATGTTTGAATAAAAGGTATATATATCTAACGACAGTATATTTGAATAAAAGGTATATATATATTATATTTCTTTTATACAACTAAGGTGGCAAACAAGCATACGGCCCACCTGATAGTAAGTGGTCACCGTAGCCTATGGACGCCTGCGACACCAGAGACATCACTTGCTCGTTGCCGAGCCTTTAGGATGTGGGAAAGGGGGTGATTGGGCCTCCGGCACTCTCACTTAACGAACGAAACACAACAGTAGGAATACTGCTATTTCACGTTGATATACAGTAAAAAGAAGAATACTTAAAGTATTTGTTGATGAAGTGTAATGTTTAGCAAATCC
This sequence comes from Catocala sponsa, assembly GCA_963564715.1. Classification (NCBI taxonomy): domain Eukaryota; kingdom Metazoa; phylum Arthropoda; class Insecta; order Lepidoptera; family Erebidae; genus Catocala; species Catocala sponsa. The sequence goes on along the minus strand of OY751340.1, from coordinate 24,435,452 downwards.
TAAATAATATTATAATTGCGAATGTATGTGTGTGTGTTTATTTGTTTGTTACGCTTTCACGTCTTAACTACTCGACCGATCATCATAAAATTTTTCATTCACCTTTCATCCAGAAAAAGTACTGTTGCTGAAAGGAAATTGATATAACCTACATTTACGCGGAGCCGCGGGTAAAATCTAGTCTCGGATAAATCTTATTTTTTATGAAAATGAAGGTAGAACAGATAATCACTTTGCATGGTCGGGATCTTAAGAGTCTAGTTTCGACATCTGGTTGAGCAGAGTGAGGTTTATTGTTAAGAGCACTAGCAGAATGCAGTCTAAAAATATGCATATCAGACGTTAATATAATCTAGCAATCTATTACGTGGCCATTAAACCATAGTTGACAAAATGTGAATAAAGAACACATCTCTCTATCCTTTCGGTGATACAGACAATTATGTAAACACAAGTATATTTTAAATCTGTTTTGTGTTGTCCAAATCTGTAAATACATAATGTCGACTAGAGACAATTTGATACTAGTGAGATTTCAGTTTCTTTCAGTGTTCTTTTTTCACATATTACTAGTAATTTGGGTTTCAAATTACTAACATTCTTGGTAATCCCTTCAGCTAAGCTAGTAGGCTTGTGTTCACGTCAGTACCTACACGTCGGTAGTGCACTGAGTAAGATTCGAATCCACGACTTTATGATTGTAAGTCATGCCTTTTCCATTAGACTATCGCTTACCGCACAATTACAATAAATACTGCTTAATCTTCTTTCTCAATCGATCCTTTTTTTTTATACAACTAAGGTGGCAAACAAGCATACGGCTCACTTGATGGTAAGTGGTTACCGTAGCCTATGGACGCCTGCAACACCAGAGGCATCACTTGCGCGTTGCCGACCCTTAAGGAAAGGAAGTGGGAAGGAGAAGGAGTGGGAAGGGGGAAAGGGGGTGATTGGGCCTCCGGCACTCTCACTCACCAGACGAAACACAACAGTAGGAATACTGCTATTTCACGTCGATATTCTGTGAGGTAGTCCTTCCTCGGTCGAACCGACCCATTCATGCTGAAATCAGCCATGGCTAATATGAAAATCCCTAAATCGACTTCGTACTCAAGTCGGCCGCTGCGGTTGCAACCTGGTAAAATGAGAATCAGGGAGCCTCACAAAGCACAGTGTGAATGTGGTGATCCCAATCAAACCGTGTCACATCTGAATGCCCAAATTGTCCATGTAGTTGCACCATAGAGGACTTGATGGACGCAACTGCTAACGCGATTGCCGTGGCTACACATTGGGCAGAACATATTTAAAATAATTGTACCATCGACTCGAGAAGAAGATAATCGATCCGTCACAGCTTCCTCCAGTAATTTACTCCAACACTTACAAATTACTCAACTAAGTTCGCTCATCGAACAAATCTATTCATCATAGTAGAACTTTGTATACCTGACTAGCCAACTTTCTGACTATTAGGTTACTTTCTTGTATCGATGTTTACATGAAAGCATACTCGTATGAGCCATATGAAACTTTTCTAGTTAAGTCTACTATGTAGTTTTAGCGAAACGTTCGAGAACACGACTTAGTATTACGCAGGCATATTTTTATGTTGGGATTTAGTTAAGTAGTTTTTATGTTTGGGAAAGTTGATGTTGTGCTGTAGTAATGAGCAGATCGTTTGCGACAGACGAATTTCAGATTTGGCATTTGATTATACAGACTAGATGTTCGCGTGGTTTCACCCGCGTTTATAGTTACTGCGCCGCCCCCGTGGGTCGTAGTGGGATATTATATAGCCCATAGCCTTCCTCGATAAATAAGCTATCTAATACTAAAAGAAGTTTTCAAATCGAACCAGTAGTTCAAAAATCATTTATTCATTTAGGTCAAAAAGTAACATTTATGAACGTCAGAAAATATAGGTTATTGAATTTACTAAATTACTGACTTGTATCGCGGGTTACTTTAAAATATACAACGGACGTAAAGAACATCCTAACTCGGCACAGCTAATTGAGGAGTATAGTTTCACAACCCGCCAAAACGATATCAGAACAGAAATTATGTTCCGATTGAATATGAAGCTTCTTCGTTGCTTCTATCGCATTGCACTGATAGTTTTCAATAAAACCCACCCAAATTTCAAAAAAAATCAAATAAAATTAATAAAGTACAGTTTGTTTGTTATTATTAGATTAATTAGTTTTAAGTATTATGTGTCATTGCATGCCGCAAGGCAAAATACAGTGTTGCCTAACTATTAAGTACTTAACAACCCATGTACCTGTATTTGCAATTGGAATAATAAATAAATAAATTCTATTAAATCAGCTCACAAAACTAGCAGTTTGTTGCAAACACTTGTAAAATAGTCCATTTATATTATGTCTTAAATGGTTTTTGAGATTTACCATTATTTTGTGAAAAGTATTTTAGAGGATTTTGAAACTAAACTACTCAATTGTGGATCTCAAACATATTTGCCTCATCGACAACATCCCTGCACTTGATTTATTCATGCCTTTTCATTAAGAGCTGCATTTATACCAACACTAGCAACCCGCCCCGACTTTGCACAGGTACTACAAAACCTTGACAAATTATACACCTAAATCTTACTCATGAACTACTTTGTCTATAGGTGGAAACCGCATTAAAATCCATTCAGCGGTTTTTGAGTTTATCGCGAACAGACAGACAGACGCGGTAGAGGACTTTGTTTTAATAATGTGTTGTGATGATATTACAAAAATAAAACAAATTACCCTATACATTTCAATACTCGTATATCATACTAAAAAAATTGGGGCTGTCTTTGGGGACTGCCGATAGAAGTGGAGACTTTAATCCTTAATAATAAATACAACTTAATAAACAAAAAAAAGGCGGTACGGATTCCTGTTAGTCTCATAGAAGTCAACATTTCGTTATTTTTTGCGTAGGTCGCACCATTTCTGAGATATGGTTAATATTCTAAAATAATTCAAAAATGGAAAGCGTGGAAGCGTGACGATGACGCGAGTTCTATGATTTTTGTTCACCAAAGAAGTGATCAATGCGCCTAAAGAAGTTTTCACTTCAAATTTGGTATACAACTTATTTTACAAAAAATATTCTCACGAAGCGGCGTGTGGTTAAGGCTCGTTTTAAGCGTGAATTCCTAGGAGCCCGCACTTTTTCATGTTAACATTATTCCGGCAGCGGAGAGCTAATATTTGAGCGCCTGTTCAATCAAACATTGAGAATGAATGTGAATTTTTTTCTTATTCTCTTTATTCTTTTTTATAATTTTTGTATTTATAACGCGTGAATAGGTTGAGTTTCGTTATTTGATTTATTCTTATTTTAAATTTAGATGTTATTTTATATATAAGTAAGCTCATCCAACAGAACATACATTAATTAAAATATACAATAAATATAGCGCTCATCCAATAAAGTAACGACGTAATTACTTAAATTAATGGCTGTTGTGTAGTAGTCAGCGGGGTTTGAGCGGTTAAAGCATAAACTTAGCAAATAACCTAAAAGTAAATTTAGTAACTTCACTAAACTTACTAATTTTTAAACACGTTAATCTATATTAATACGTGGAGCAAAAACTTTGTACCCCTTTTTACGAAAATTGCGTGGCCACGGCCAGTTACCACGGCATAACAACACCTTTATGCCGACGTTGCAGCCTATACGACAGTTTGCGCCATGTCAATTAGCTGATACATTATTTTCATTTTATTATTTGTAATTAGATTTAAGTTAGTCTTGTAACAGTTTTTATTGAGTAAACATTGTACTTTGATAAATAAATATTTTTTTAACTTATTTTCCGTTCGCGATAACTTAACTGGCGCAGTCGGTAGGATCGCGGCACGCTTATCTCGAATACATCTCTTTGGGAAAAGCTGTGACGGTTCTCAAATCGTACCCTCGCGATCCGTAAAGAACGTACGGGCGATCGGACACCTTATAGCAGAATCTCTGGAGCAATAGAGGAGCTGCTGCGGCTGACAAGACTCCACAGGCGATGCAGAGATCACTCTGGTAAGTACTCTCGTACCATTCAAGTGTTCCTTGCTCTATTTCCTGTGTTATTATTAGTATACTATATTTCCTTATATTTTGTATATTGTGTGTGTCTGTCTATAAGCTAGAATCGCGCTAGGCATTCCATATAATTCATTCAAATTGTATTGTCGAAAGTTATAAAACATAATTATTACAAATAGATACTAAATCGGTGCACAAACGCATTGCTATAAACTCATTGAATAAAAGTGCAATCGTACACTCCCATTGTTCTCGTGCTATCCATTGTTTTAATTTATTAATTTTATACCTAAGTAAATATGTCTCTAAAGGATTGTGATAATGCTCATTTTAAAATACTTACGGGCTTAATGCCTAAGTACGATGGCAATCCAAAACGTTTGAATTATTATATTAGAGAGGTAGAAAACATACTGTGCTTAATGGATGAGGCAGATCGTGCACACCCGGCATTGATATGTTTAATTAAGAGTAAGTTAAGTGGAACGGCAATTGATGCGATTGCATATGATGAGAATTTAAGTAATTGGGAGTTGATAAAACATGCCTTAGTACGACGTCTTAGGGAACCGCGTAACGAGATTCAAGTTATGCAGGAACTAACGCGCACTAGGAGGCAAAGAAATGAGGATGCTGAAAGTTTCGGTAAACGTTTACGAGACCTTTTAGATACATTGTACTCAATAGGCGAACATATCAATAAATCATATTACGAGAAAATGGTTATTGAACAATATGTGAATCAACTCGAATTCCAAGTGTCAATAGGGGTCAAAATCACTAGACCAGAGACGCTAGAACTAGCGATAATAGCAGCTAGGCAGGAAGAAAATAGACTTGCATATAACAGATCAACTGTTAGTTCATTTAATAACCCTTCTACATCGCAAGCAAAACCAAAGGAATTACCTAAGTCTAATACTAATAACAATAATTCATTCCGTAACTTCATTAATAGTACACCTAGGTCGCATCCTAACTTTAACAACCCTTTAACTAGTTTCCAAAACCCTTACGGTTCGAATAACATTACCCCTCCGCAAAATAGCTTCGGTCCTAAGCAGCATCCGCAGTGGGTGCAGCCCTGGAATAATAAGCCTTCATCAGGTAACTTTAGACCTAATACGTCTAGGAATAACAGTGATAACTTCAGGCATCAGCAGAACATACCTAAACAACAGGTAAACCCTCCACAGCGAGTATCTGATGTGACTATGCGTTCAGTTAACAAACCCGCAACACCACAGATCGCAACTCAAGAACTCTTCTACACGCCGACTCATTTAGATCAAATGCAGCCTTTCTATGACGAAGGTGAGTGTTACAATTATAATAATATCAATAATAATCTCGCAGACTCAGAGCCGTGTGATAACGAGGCAGAGGTAAGTTACGATCAGGATTTTATCTCAGGAGAGGATCAAGACGACCAGAGCTAGTTAAAATAAACATCCAATATAAGGATTATTTACCCTATATTGAATTGCCCGAATTTAATGGTAAGTTTTTAATAGATACAGGTGCTAGTCGATCTTCTGTAGCATCTGATGTAATTTTTGGTACTATGTTTGAAAACTGTATAGAAATAGAACCATTTCAAATAGTAACTGCTCATGGTACATCTCTACATAATCAAGTTGTTTATCTCCCTTTACCGCCAGCGTTTAACTGTGACTTAAAGCATAAATTTTTAATATTCGACTTAGACCCAAAATACAAAGGCGTTATTGGATGTGATTTATTAAAACTATTAGAATGTAACATCGATCTTAATAATAATGTCTTACGTACATCTACTGCTAACATACCGATTCATTTTAGTTATCCCGTTCAAAAGATTAAGGTTGAACCCAAATGTGAGAAAATTATTACCGTTAAAACACACTACACAGATGGTCAATATATACATGATAATTTTTATTGGTCAGATCGTTTAGTTTCGCCGGCAGCTATTATTAACGTAACTAACGGTTTATTTAAAACATCTGTAATTAATTTTAACGATGAAAAGAAATATATACCAAATAAATCTTTGATATCGTTAGAAAAGTATCTGGAACCTGAAATAAAAAACACATATAGATTAAATAACATGCAAATAAATAATGTAGATGAGGAACTTTGTGAAAATCTTAAGAAAATACGTACCGGGCATATGAATGAAGAAGAGAGACGCGAAATCACTAAGCTGTGTTATCAATATAGAGATCTGTTTTATTCTGAAAATTTACCCCTTACCTTTACACACGCAGTTAAACATGAACTTAGACTTACCGATAATAATCCTATATTTGTACGTAGTTATAGACAAGCCCCACAACAACGTAACGAAATTCGTAAACAGGTAGATAAGTTGTTACAGCAAGGCATCATTAGAGAAAGTATATCCCCTTGGTCATGCCCCGTGCATATTGTGCCTAAAAAGGCCGATGCCTCCGGGAAGGTTAAGTGGAGACTGGTAATCGATTATAGGCGGTTGAACGAACGTATTGTCGAAGATAAGTACCCTTTGCCAAATATCCATGACATTTTAGATAGATTAGGTCGCGCTCAATATTTTACCACCTTAGATTTGGCCAGTGGCTACCATCAGGTCGAAATGCACCCAAACGATATTGAGAAGACGGCATTCACAACTGAAAGAGGGCATTATGAATTTCTTAGAATGCCCTTTGGCTTAAAAAATGCACCAAGTACATTTCAACGCCTTATGGATCACATTCTGAGAGGAATAGATAATGTTTATACGTATTTGGATGACGTAATCATTATATCAACCAGCCTCCAGCAGCATACTGAAAAGCTCAAACAGGTTTTTGAAAGATTCAGAACCCACAATTTAAAAATACAGCTAGATAAATCGGAATTCGTACAGAAGCATGTAACATTTTTAGGACACGAACTAACAGATGAGGGCCTTAAGCCAAACAAAGATAAAATCAAAGCCGTTCTTAATTTTCCATTACCAAGTACACAGAAAGATATTAAATCCTTTTTGGGACTTGTTGGTTATTATAGAAAATTTATAAAAGATTTCGCCAAATTAACTAAACCAATGACAGTATGTCTTAAGAAAAATCATAAAGTAATTCATTCCCCAGATTTTATAGAAGCGTTTAATAAGTGTAAACAGATCTTAACTAACGCTCCAATATTACAGTACCCAAACTTTGATGAACATTTCATTTTAACCACAGATGCATCAGACATAGCTTTAGGCGCAGTTTTGTCTCAGGGCATTGTTGGCTCTGATAAGCCAGTCGCGTTTGCATCTCGTACCTTATCTGAAACGGAAACCAGATATTCCACTATAGAAAAAGAACTTTTGGCTATAGTTTGGGCAGTCAAGTACTTCAGACCCTACCTTTATGGTAGAAGGTTTACAATATATACAGATCACAGGCCTCTTACATGGTTAATGTCATTAAAAGATCCAAATTCCAAATTGACTAGATGGCGCTTAAAACTCGCGGAATACGACTACAATGTTGTATACAAAAGGGGTCTCCAAAATACAAACGCGGACGCTTTATCTCGTGCTAAGATATTTCACCATAGTATAGACTCATTAGCAGTAAACTTAGATGACAATAACGATGACGACATAATTAATAGAATTTTTGATCGTGCAAGAGAAGCTGCAAACGAGCAGACTAATAACCAAAATAACGTTAATTCACCCGAAAACCCAAGTATCCCCGAATCTCAGACAGGTACCGTATCTGATAGTATGAGTATAGTATCTCAAAACCCGGAACTAGTTTCAACCAACCACACCCAACCAGATAACGAAAATAGAGGCATACCTATTATAGCAGACGCAATAGATAGGCAGTTAAAACAATTTCACATAAGATCAACACCCGGATCCACATATAGAGTAGATAATAGATCTACAAGTACAAGAAATGTTATCAAAGATGTCTTTATTCCTATTAACAACACAGAAGCAGAAATAATACGATTCCTAAAGGAACATACAGTAGCCGATAGAGTTTTTCATTGTTACTTTCATAGTGATGAACTATATTACGCATTTTCTAGAGTTTATACAACGATATTTAATAACCGTGGCCCAAAATTAATAAAGTGTACCTCACGCGTAACCTTAGTTGAAAATAGATCTGAACAAAATGAAATCATTAAGAAATATCATGAAGGTAAAACGGTACACCGCGGTATTCAGGAAACTTATAAGCAAATTCATCGTAATTACCATTGGCCCAATATGTTACTTACAATACAGAGCTATATTAATCAATGCGACACATGTTTAAAAGCAAAGTATGAAAGAAACCCTCTTAAACCTCCGTTAGCCCTTACTGAAACACCTACTAAGCCCATGGAACATTTATTCATGGATCTATATTCAACAGGCGGAGCAACCTTTCTTACTGTAATTGATAATTTTTCAAAATTCGCACAGGCATCTCCTTTAAGCGCAAGTAGCAGTGTTCATATAGCAGAAGCATTAATTAAAATTTTCTCAGTATTAGGTTTACCATGTAAAATAACTACAGATTCTGACAGTAAGTTTGATAATGATGTTATTAAAGAAATATGTGATTTGCATAATATAAACATTCATTTTACTACGCCATATAATCCCAATTCAAATTCGCCAATCGAACGCTTTCATTCTACCATAGCAGAAATAGTTCGTATTCAAAGAATGACTAATAAAGATGACCCCATACAATCCATAATGATGTACTCGGTTATAGCTTACAATAATGCAATCCATTCAGCTACAGGATACACACCTCACGAGTTACTATTTGGACACACAGTCTCTAGAAACCCACTAGAATTATTTTACCCAAAAGAATTTTATCAAGATTATGTTATTAAACATCGTACAAACGCTGAAGCCGTTCAAGAATGTGTCTCAGCTCATATGTCTAAAAATAAGGAACAGGTTATCGCTAAAAGGAACCAGGCAGCTGAAGAAATCATGTTCAAGGTAGGTGAGACTGTATATAAACAGGTAGCAAAGACGGCGCGCAGCGACAAAACGAAGCCAGTATTCAAAGGACCCTACAAGATCATCCACTTACATCCAAATAACATCGCCGAGATAATAGGTAACCACCCTAACTCTAAGTCAATTAGGGTTCACTTCAAGTTATTACGTAGGCCTCATCTTGTTGCAGGACCCTCGTCGCAGGAGCCGTCGTGCTCTACACGTCAGCCACCGTAAACATAAAATCTATAGATAACGGAAATGGCATCCTATTGCTTAAAGAAGGACAGATTCTTAAGCAAGATAATTACTTTAGTTTAGCTTGTATTTATAATATAACTAGTTTACGTGTTACATCTATGAAGTTAATGTCTTTATATGCAAGCACTAGAGCTGCGGAAGGCTTAACGTTCGGAGAGCTACATAAGACTTACAAAGACCAAATACAATATAATCTAAATATAATTAGTAAAAAGTTGCAATTTTTGTCACCTCCAATTAGAAAGAAACGTGGTATTATTAACGGTTTAGGTTCAGTTGTTAAAGCCATTACAGGAAATCTTGACAATGAAGATGCGATTAAATTTGAAAATGACATATCTAATATTAGAAACAAAATCAACCATATTGAAAGCTCTCAAAAGAAGTCTTTAGTATTAGCAGAAAATACAATAGATGAGTTTAGTAACCAGATAAACAAATTAGACGATAATCAGAAACATTTGACAGAATTTCTTAAAAATCTTACCAGAGATCGTAATAATGTTAATAACCATTTACATTTCCTAGATGTATACGTACAGATAGACTTTAGCTTACAGATAATTTTAGATAAATTAATGATTTTAGAAGATGCAATGACGTTTGCTCGATTAGGTACTATGCATCCCAGTATTATTGATTCTCAAAATCTTATTGCCGAATTAACTAAATTATATAAACGATATAGTTTTAAGCCAGTATCTGAAATAAACATAAGTAACATAAATATAATAGAAAAATCTATTAATGTTAAAGCATATAGTACAGCACATTCAATTAACTTTATTCTAGAAATCCCATCTATCTCTCCTGAAATATACGACCTTATACATCTTTATTCCATTCCTGATAAAAATAACCTTACTATTATGCCAAAATCCAAATACCTTGCACTTGGGAACGATGAGTACACTTACCTGACAGAAACCTGCGATCCACTTACTGATGGCAGCCAACTCTGCAAGACTCTGGAAACAAGAAAAATGGACGATACCGAAGACTGCATCGTAGCCCTCATACAACACAGAAAAGCCATCTGCACACACGCCAAGATGAACCTCGCTAACGGCAAGATACAGAAGATTGGAGACAGCAGCTGGTTAGTGGTGCTGAAAGAAGAACAAGTTATTCGAACAGAATGCAACTCCAAGACAGAATACAAGCGAGCAGCCGGAGTGATCCTAATTTCACTAACAGAAGATTGTAAGATCTATATGATGAACACAACACTTACAACGCACACCAGTACAATAGCCATAAATGAAATCATTCCATTGCCTAAGCAACAGACAGTACCAGAAGAAACGATAAGGTTCGAGCTACGACTAGAAGAAATATCTCTAGATAATATTCACGAACTTATCAACCGAGCGAATGACATCTCTGCAAACAACGACGTAAACTGGCCCTTGATTATCGCTACACCCAGTTGGACAACGTTGCTGCTCTACACCCTCTTGATAGCAGCAGCAATATGGAAATTATATCGATGGAAATATGCAGCGTTCCAGCGAGATCAGAACACTAGGACGCCCAAGGATTTCGATGGTAGCGAGGACGCTACCGGCAGCAGTACCTGCTTCCGTCTTAAGGAGGGAGGAGTTACCACGGCATAACAACACCTTTATGCCGACGTTGCAGCCTATACGACAGTTTGCGCCATGTCAATTAGCTGATACATTATTTTCATTTTATTATTTGTAATTAGATTTAAGTTAGTCTTGTAACAGTTTTTATTGAGTAAACATTGTACTTTGATAAATAAATATTTTTTTAACTTATTTTCCGTTCGCGATAACTTAACTCCGGAGGAGAATGAAATTTGGCACAGTTAAAGTTTATATGAAGAAGAAGTGGCGAATCTTAATATTTTTATAAAATTTGCATTAGAAATACATTAAATTCATGAAAAACACTACACGCACACAACCATGCATTTGATACACGCAGTCGAATCGCGTTCGTAGTATTTCGGCATGGTTCGATTGATATTGTACAATTCTTCGTAACTATGGTTACATACCTTAAGTAGCTATTGCAATTTCGCGGTATATATAATAACGATCAAACTTAAAATTTTAATCAATCATGGTCGAATTTCGACCACTTGGCGACCGGTAGTAATTATTACTTCGTGACCTAAATAAATATATGATTTTAAATTTTGAATCATACTTCATGATCGACTTAAAATCTAGATGCAAATTCATTTATTTATTTTAAATCCCGAATTAAATGAACAGTCCAGACAGTGTTACTACGTTCTCCCATTAAGAAATCCTCAGCATCACGAACACTGGAATGCGTCTATCGGCAATAGGCTCGTTTCTTTGCACTTAATAAACAAAATTTTAACAAAATAGAAAACCGACTGCATAAAAGTATATTCCAAACCTTAAAATGCACTAAAAAGTTCATAAATAATTGCAAATTCTTGTGAATAATTAAATTATTGTTATTTTTGGAGTCGGTGTCAGCCGCCCGCGCCACGTGCTGCGTCTATGTGTGTAATGGTGCATGCCAATGTTATGTTATGATTATAGTAAGACATCTCAAGTTTAATTACTTATAAACCTACCTTGGCTGACACCGTCTCCAATAATAACAATAATTTAATTATTCACAAGAATATGGAATTATTTGTTAACTTTTTAGTGCATTTTAAGTTTTAGAATATTCTTTAAGGAAGTCGGTTTTCGTTTTTGTTAAAATTTTGTTTATTTCTCGGTTTTTAGTGAACCTTGCCAAATATGAGAACATCATCAATGAAGCCAAATACGCATTATTAAGGATAACTCGAAAATGAATAGTCAAATCTTGATCAAAATTAAATGGAACCACATGAAAAGCACCAGCTTTCAAATAAAAGAAGAATCATCAAAATCGGTTCACCTAGTCGAAAGTAACGAGGTGATAAACCTAAAAAAATGTAGGGACGAATTGAGTTCCTCCTCCTTGTTTTGAAGTCGGTTAAAAACAAGCTAAACGTGGCGTTCGATGTGTATACCTATGTCTACGCTTACAGGCGTGAATTTACGAACATGAATGTAACCAATACATGCAGTACACTAAGACCTTAGCCTTCCTTGTAGCCTACTTAATTACTGCGGCTGTTCGAGCTCAGTTGACCTAATTCTGTTCCAAGTCGGTTAAGGACAGCCAAACAGAATATTAGTTGAGCTTCAAGACAAATTGCAGAGTACTCGCCATTATGTTTGATTTACGAGGACTTTGGGAGCTACTTTGTAGGTACTACCTAGTGTTCTTGTTTTACTCTATTTGTTAGAGTATTTGCGTCGTGTACTTGAGTGTACAGTTACTACCTACCATGAAAATGTTTATCAGTAACTTTGATTTGAACGAAATATGAATTGGCATAAGAAAACTTTTTAACAAAAAAGAAACCTACTTCCAAAAACTCCCTATTAGCCCTAAAAAGTATAAAATAAAACTAAATCGAATCTACTTAATCTTGAAAATCTAACCTATATAACCTAACCTACCTAACCTATAACAAAATTTAACAATTTCTGGAGTCGGTGCCAATCCAAGTATCTCCAATCTGAGCATAAAATCATTCTGCTAACATTGTTACACAGTTTACGTAGGTAATTAAATACATAATTAAAAACATATAACTATCTTTTAACTTATCGTATTAGTATTGTTGTCATCTATCGTGTTGGGCTTGGCACCGATTCCAAAAATTGTTAAATTTTGTTATAGGTTAGGTAGGGTAGGTTATATAGGTTAGATTTTCACGATTAAGTAGATTCGATTTAGTATTATTTAATACTTTTTAGGGCTAATAGGGAGTTTTTGGAAGTTGGTTTCTTTTTTGTTAAAAAGTTTTTTATTTTTATATTTTTAGTAATAAAATTTTATACGTAGGTATTGTCATCCATGGACCGACCGCGCCAAGCGTAGCTTAACCTTTGATCGGTCGACCAGTGCGGCTTTTAATTAAATAATACATTTATGTATAAATCAAACTTGAATACGAGTACTATGTGCTACAACTAGCTTCTAGTCGCGAAAAAATATGTAACTACTACTAACTTTAATAGGAAATGTGGTACCCTGATATACTGAAACATTTTGCGTAACTCTTTCGAGTGTACAGACGTGATGTTATTATGTGTGATTGCGTAAACAATGCATATTAATGCGAAAGCAGCGATTGCGTTTGATTTGCTGTCATTTTTTAAAGAGTTCCGTTGTCTGTCTCCAAAATCCATCACCAGATCTATATGAAATTTAAATGGGACCATTTCGGAATAGACCCCTTTCGAATAAAAATTATTTATAATTTTGCAAAACCGTCTATATTTGACGGAGTTATGCCCGAACATACATAAAAAAAAACATACAAACAACCGAATTGAGAACCACCTCCTTTTTTGGAAGTCGGTTAAAAATGATCCAAAGGAACTTTTCCTTTGGATCATTTTATTTTTTACTGACATTACTTCTTCTACTTCGGACTTCTAAAGTATGGTTATAGTATGTAATAATTTATTCACGTATTTCATGGTATGAGTAACGTAAACCATCGGTCTGAAATTTCAGCATTTACGTTTCAGGGTAGGCTTTATTGGTTACTGTAGATGCCGTGCTTCTTGATTTCGGTCAGAAAGAATTAAATTATAGAATTTCCCTTAAATTTTAAGAGCGAATGTTCTCAATTGGAACCTGTTATATTGTTCTATAATTGTTACTAAAATCAGGCTCAATACTGCTGCGGTGGTATGCAAAACACTAATCCCATGTACCGGCAAGTTCGAGATTTGGTATACTAATGGACTTCACTTTAACCCAACGATGCTTCAATGTCTTATTATTCAATATATAATAATATTTCTATATTGTCAGACCTCTAGGTATAACAATTTGGCAACAACTGTGATCAAAGTTAGGCCATAGTCCACTACGATGACTTTTTGCGGGTTGGCAGAATATTGCTTTATATATTTTAGAACTTTATGGAGCACTCTTAGACATGCACAAAATGTTTTGATTCTTGACAATGTTTTCCTGCAACCATAAAATGAGCGATAATTAACTATTTAATACGCACATAACTTCCAAAAGTTAGAGATGCACTTGAGATCCTACTTGAGATTTCTGCGTGACAAGCCAACAATCTGCCACTAGGCTGTCGCTGCTTTGGACAAAGGAAATAGACACCATGAAATGTAGTGTCGAGTATTTAGACAAATGAAGGCAGAGCGCTATTACATTTTAATTGGTGGATACTAGCAATTTATTACCTACAGCTCTCTGCCTACGAAGTGTTGTGTACAACGTCTGTGGGACCAAAGTACAGCTCCCTGCCTATGTGGCGGTGCAAAGTGCTCTAGTTGAGGCCAAATTTATGGGGGGTTTCATTGCCCAATATATTTCTTAAACAGTTACGGCATTGTAAGGTGTTGCTGGCGTTCAGTTAAATGTTTAGTGTATTCTTTTAAAGGTTTTGTGTGTGACAATATCGTTAGTCACGTGATGTAAGTGAAATTTCCGGTCGTGAAGTCTCAGGTTTAGATGAAGTAGAGGTATTTAAAAACTAGCTGTTACCCGCGACTTCATTCGCGTGGACTTTTGCGGAGCAATATATTTTTTTACTCCTTATAACATCAGCTATCTGCCAGTGATCAGTATCAGACCTATATTAAATCATTCCCCTGCTGGGCATGGGCCTCTTCTCAGCGTGAAAAGGGTTAGGCCATACTCCAACCACGCTGGCATTATTGAGAACTCTTAGAGACGGTTTCCTCACGATGGTTTCCTTCACCATTAAAGCAAGCGAACTATATCAAACATAACTTCGAAAAGCCAGAGATGCGCGTCTTGGGATCAAACTGAAGACTCTGCGTGGCAGTCCAACGGTCTCTCACTAGGCTATCGCTGCTTCCTGGTATACTACTTACAGCTAGACAATAAGATAAACTTTATTATATATTACTAGCTTTTGCCCGCGGCTTCGCTCGCGTTAATTTAGAATTTGACAATCAATTCGGGTCGTACTCTGCTTGTAATAATATAATTTTGTAAACAGATTTCTTTTTTTACAATTGCCTCAAATTCCCTCTTCGTTTAGTTGTAAGGAAATTATAAAAAAAACCAATTCAATCATGATTCGAAAGACACGTGGCGCCGTCTATTATCATAAGAATATTATTGTTGTTTTCCTTCATCATCATCATCATCATCAGGCTATGATCGTCCACTGCTGGACATAGCCCTCCCCCAAAGAGCGCCATAGCGCCCTGTCTTCAGCTTGCCGCATCCAGCATCTGTTTTCCTTGGTAACAGTAATTTTTTTCGGGATGAAAAGTAGCCTATGTCCGTTTTTGTACACCTAACAACGTATATGTAAAATTTCAGGATGATCGGTTCAGTTGTTTAGGCGTGAAAAGGTAACAAACAAACAAACTCATTTTCGCTTTTATAATATTAGTTAGGATTAGGATAGTTAGGATTATAAGATAAGTTATTTTCCTTTTCTTAGAGACTCCTGATATTTTTATTAACAGATGTATCTTCATTTAAAAGAAGACCGCAATTGAAAGTCTGTTGTCTTCTGTAAAATTATTATTTTGTTTTAATTAAACTACTCCAGATTTGAGTAATGATTCCGCCATGTCTTTAATGTCCTGTTGATATGTACCTAACGTGTTACGTTTACGAGTATGTTACACCTCTAGTTAAACTACTTTATACATCTTTTGTTGTGGCTTCTTTAAATCATCAATTCAATTTTACCGATGTTTCGCTTGTTTTCAGCAGCTATAGTCACGGATTACTCCCAGACCCGTGCTGATAAATACCATATAATATAATTTGATATGTATTTAAACCTGTGTATGGACTGTTTATCAATAAAATAATGCCTTAAATCTATACTCTACACAAATAAATAAAATTGAAGTGTCTGTTTGTAATGTCAAAATAACAGCTTTTTATCTAATGCATATGAAAGTATATAAGGTACCTATACGAAAATATCTATTTATAAAATTTTTGTGTGTCTGTCTGTTTGTTCAGGCTAATCTCCGAAACGGCTTAACCGATGTTGACGGGACTTTCACTGGCAGGTAGCTGATGTTATAAAGAGTAACTTAGGCTACATTGATTTTAGAAAAAAAATAGGGTTCCGCGGAGACAAACACTTTTTAGTTAAAATCTACGCGGACGAAGTCGCAGGTAACAGTTAGTATATCATAAAAATAAAATAACTGCCTGTCACTGCGCCAAATAGGTCATATAAAAAAAGAAACAAAAACTACTTAGAAAAAGTCTTACAAAATTGTTCATACGTCTGCGAGCAAGTACGATAGAGCCTTATAAGTTGTTCCATTAATCTTGGCTTAATAAAGAGAGCTATTGTGAAGCTAATACAAGAGTGTACAGTATGGGGTGCTTAATGTTGCGTAAACCACCAATAGCTATTTCTTATGTGAGTATTTGTTTTGTTAATGATTTTGTGAACTGGATAAAACCGTGGTTGGTTTTGAGCCGCTGGTAAAAGATGCGTGTTGTTCGTTTAAAGTAGGGAGCCTTCAAACTAACAACACGGATTCGTGTGACTGTTTTATTTATATATTAAGTATCTCCAACAAAGAATATACACACAATTGCACAAATAAATAAAGATAGGTTTTGTGCAGTGTACTTCTTCAGTTATTAGAGACCACAGCATGCACATACATATAACAACAAGGCTTAAAAATTCAAAATCAATTAATAAGAATAATGCGCTTGGAATGCATTTTTAGGCCGTAATTTTTGACCGTGGGAGAGCCACGCTTCGGCACGAATGGGCCGGCTCGCCTGGAGTGATACCACGGCCTCACAGAAAACCAGCGTGAAATAGCGCTTGCGTTGTGTTTCATCGAGTGAGTGAGGGTACCGGAGGCTTAACCTCCCTCCCCTCCTTCTTAGGGAGGGGGCAAATTTAAAAGGCCGGCAACACACTCGTGACTCCTTTGGTGTTGCGGGTGTCCATGGGAGGTGACAATCGCTTACCATCAAGCGATCCGTATGCTCGTTTGCATCGAAAGCCATAAGAAAAAGAAAAGGCATAGTTGTTCATATTTAAAATTCATGCAAAATAAATAGTCGTTAAAATAGTTCGAATTAGCCAGAAGTATGTTACAGACACATTTCGCTAGTTGTAGTTAGTTAGTTTAATTCCCAATTAAAAAGAGGCTAGCCAGTAACCGTGTCTGTACAGTTCTAGTAGACGTCGTATTGCTGCTAAGAATTTCTTGACAGAAAACTTCGGTTAAACATTCCAAGAAAGAGAATATTGCCTGCCTAATTCGGGTTTGAGCTAAGCTCGCCTTGTGTACGAGAACCTTGAGCTATAGCTGCCAAGGTATACGGTACATTTCTGCCTATCCTATTACGGATATAGTACTATGTACATATGTATACACGATAAGCAGCAGCGATAGCTCAGTGGGGAGACCAACAGACTGCAATGCAATGCAATGCAATGTTCTCGGGTTCGAACCCACGTCGTGCACCTTTGACTTTCGGAAGTTATATGACTTTTCGAAATTATGTGCGTATTGATTGTGAATTATCGCCTGTTCTGTGCTTTGGAGAGCACGTTAAGCCGTCGGTCCCGGCTGCCATGAACATCTATGGCAGTCGTTATTGGGAAGTCAGTGCCCTCTAATATCCTGACACTGGTCTAGCCTTAAGGTATCGTTAGCCTTCGGGTTGCGGAGGAAGATGGCAGTCTCTCCGTGTAAAAACTGATATCCAGTCAAATCCGGTTAGCCTAGAAAGCCGACGCCAAGGGACTTGGGAATAATAAAGGCTAGGGAGAAGAAGATATACACGAACAAAAATACTAAAATTGGTTAGTGCTGCTTGTTTAATATAAATTGGTTTAGATTCCGGAAATTCCATTTACTTGTTTATATAACAGCTTTCAGGGAATCGGCTAATGAACAACACATAACAATAACTGTACGAGGAAACTTATTGTTATTAAATAGAATAAGTTTTATAATAGCTAATTTATTTGGTTGTATCCAAATCAAAAATGTTGTATTGCCTTTAAAATACAATGTTGCTTTCCGTGAATACCCTGGGTTTGGAGAAAGCGTGAGTTGAAATTTAAAAACTATCCTCTCTCTAAAAAATCAAAAATAGGAAACTATAAATTTTTTTAATTTGCTTCTTAAAATGACCACACTCCACCTGATGGTAAGCAGTCGTGTGATCTAAGAGCAGTGGCCTCCATACCGCCCTCATAGCAGCCGAGTCGATGTTGAGGTCTATACTTTGACGGCCTGAAAAGGTGCTTTTTCACGCCCCGCTTAAAGGACCCAGGATTGAAGGAAGAAGGAAACACGTGCCTTGGCAGAGAATTCCATGCCTTGGTCGTTCGGCAGAGGTATGAGGACCCAAACTTGTAGGTAATTAACTATAATTAAAATGTGAAGATAATAATGTTATATCCATATCTACTCACACCTGTTATCTCAAAAAGAATAAGCAGAGGTTTGCCAGTAATTTTAAGTCCCCTTAAAAGAGAACAAGTCTATCCATTGGGTAAAGGTTCAGACCCTGTGCTGCTATCGATAATTTCTTGCCAAACAACTGAATTGCTCGACCTGTTACCATGCGCGGAAAAATTCGTGTAATAAAATAGTTTTATTTCAATGTATAACATTCACGTAACCGTAAGACAATATGAAAAGATGGCGTTTTCCTTCGAATAGAATGACTCTATACTTTGAAAATGAAAATGGCCGCTAATAGAAATAATTACAATATCCATGGGGATATTTTTGAAATAAATTATTATAACAGTTACTGCCCTACTGCGAAATAAACCGGATACCTTCCGATAATAACTTCGATTGCAAATGTCACTAATACTAAAAAACCAATGGAGGAAAAAATCTTAAAATAAAATAATTCTAGAAAAGTATATCCATTTTTTGTTATAATAATATAAATTCCGAAAGCCGAATCTTATAAATAGTATATTTGCGTCACATATGTTTACAAAAAGAATGGCTTAAACTTTTAAAACCTGCGCACATGTCGAATATATTGCCACTATTCCATAACTTAAAAATTGTAACACATTGGAGATACGTATATAAACTAAGAGAATAAATTTTTTGGTGGTATACATAGTGTTTTTAATCTGAAAATTTTGTTTGGTGTTGTAAATCTGGAAATTTATTTGAGCAGGAAGGAAATAACGTTTGCTTGTGATCAAACTCATAACACTCGGAATACTGCCAGCAGAGTTGTAAGGCGACACAAACTACCTTATCGGCCGAGAAGCCAAAATCTGTATAATTAATTTAAATAAATTCCGCAACTAGAATCCTACTGTATATAAAAAGAAATATTTTTAAAGACTTTATTTGCCACCCACACAGTGATAAAATTTTATTGTTTCAAGTCTGCGAAGTTTGTACAAAAGGGTACTGTATACCCCCATTAGTTAGGGTTTTCGTTGCTATTTCAACCTAGGGAATTCAGCCTTCGGAATATTAGAAAAACATAGTCAAACATAGCTTGGTTTTACGATAACTGCTCGGTATAATGCTTTGTTTATAGTTTTTAAACGTTTAATTCCCAAATGCTGAATACTAAGTTGGTTCTGTGTTAGTTTCATATTGTTGCCATTTTAAGTTTCGTTAGGGAGAATGAACGAACTCTAAATTATTCTCCCAGCTAATAGAAATTAATTCAAGATTTTAACTGTAATTGGTATATAGTATATATTATAATATATAATGATATGTTAGATACATAAGCAGTGTTTGTATGATGTATGATTGAAATTTAAAAGTATGCAATCCTTACTCCAAAAATAAACAAACCTGTTCTTATTATTATTTTTTACCGACTTCAAAAAAAGGAGGAGGTATTCAATTCGTCTGTATTTTTTTTTATGTTTGTTACCTCGTTTCTTTCGACTGGGTGAACCGATTTTGATGATTCTTTTTTATTTGAAAGCTGGTGCTTCCCGTGCGGTCCCATTTAATTTTGATCAAGATTTGACTATTCGTTTTCGAGTTATACTTAATAATGCGTATTTGGCTACATTGATGATGTTCTCATATTTGGCAAGGTTCACTAAAAACCGAGAAATAAACAAAATTTTAACAAAAAAGAAAACCGACTTCAAATAAGAATATTCTAAAACTTAAAATGCACTAAAAAGTTAATAAATAATTGCATATTCTTGTGAATAATTAAATTATTGTTATTATTGGAGTCGGTGTCAGCCAAGGTAGGCTTGTAACTAATTAAACATGAGATGTCTTACTATAATCATAACATAACATTGGCATGCACAATTACACACATAGACGCAGCACGCGGCGCGGGCGGCTGACACCGACTCCAAAAATAACAATAATTTATTTATTCACAAGAATATGCAATTATTTATTAACTTTTTAGTGCATTTTAAGTTTTAGAATATTCTCAACTGAAGTCGGTTTTCTTTTTTGTTAAAATTTTGTTTATCTTCGGATCTAAACGTTTGATGTGAACGTTAATAAAACTACATGTCATCCTAACTAATATTATAAAAGCGAAAATGAGTTTGTTTGTTTGTTACCTTTTCACGCCTAAACCACTAAAGTGATCATCCTGAAATTTTGCATATACGTTGACAGGTGTACAGAAACGGACATAGGCTACGTTTCATCCCGAAAAAAATTACTGTTCCCGAGGAAAACAACAATAACGTTCTTATGATAATAGATGGCGCCACGTGTTATATTATTACAAGCCGAGTACAACCCGAATTGATTGTCAAATTCTAAATTAACGCGAGCGAAGTCGCGGGCAAAAGCTCGTATACTTATAGTTCAATGACAACTAATGTACGAGGTAGTTTCTCTGGAATAGGCAAATAGAAATCATAAACAAAAAGTCTTAACACACACGTAAATCTTTGTCACGCTGGGGGATCGAACCCACAACACCCAGCGCACTGGCAGTAGCGAAACGTCCACTTAAACCATTACACCAGCCGTGAATTCAAACGTATATAAATAATCTATACTAATATTATAAAGCTGAAGAGTTTGTTTGTTTGAACGCGCTAATCTCAGGAATACTGGTTCGATTTAAAAAAATATTTTAGTGTTGGATAGCCTATTTATCGAGGAAGGCTATAGGCTATATAACATCACGCTACGACCCACGGGGGCGGCGCAGTAACGACAAACGCGGGTGAAACCGCGGGAACATCTAGTATAACATATAAGTGTACATCAGATTACTTTCCCTTATGGTTGAAATAGCAGGCCTTGGCCCCTCACACGGCGCCAATCCTGATTTAACGGCGTTATTACACTCCCAAGAGTTAAAGAGCATTGATTAGGAATTACCTAAGGTGCTATCAACGCCTTATCGCTAGCGCATATATCACACAAGAAAACATAATTATATAATATACAAATTGAGCTTGCTGTAGGACTGAAAAATACAACATTGTTTTTTGTTAAATATACCTTTAGCACTCCCTAATACGAAGACATAGATCTTGATCCCTATGTCTTAGCAATCATACAATTAATGTCCATTAATGATTTACGTCCTTAAAGTTCACCCAAATTTAGAAAACCATTTGTGCATCACACAAAGAAATGTTTCGTGTGGTATTGAAACCTACAACACATAGCGGCGAGAAGATCGCCTGTTCACTCGCTCGCTTGCTAGAGTCCTATTACCATTAATTATTCACCACAGTCGACCAATAAAAAGCCAGCCATACATAACTATGCATGATCATCGAAGACATTGGGCACTTCCAATACAATCCATTGGAAAATAATAGGAATTCCGTTTCGGAATTATTGTAAAGACCCATCTCCGATTGTTGAACCTCAATCACAATTCAATCAGGGCCTGTTTTCATATCGGCCGATCGAAATATCATTGGAAATGTCGCGGGCAGGTCGACTAAAGTGAAATGTACGGGAACTTACTTGTAGCGGAGACGTTGAAACTGAAATAAATTACTATTTACATATATACTAAATACACGCAAGTATATTTTTTATGGGGTAAGCAGAGATGAATTACATCCACGTTTCGACGGCTATGTTTTTAGCTTTCACGTAAAAGAGAGACCGACCTAGGTCTATTAGGCGTATTTTCAGACTACGTGATCAAGACGCCAAAGAAAATCATTTACATAATTATAATTAAACGTTTGCAATTAATGATTAGTCGGCCTCGATGGCGTAGTGGTTAGTGTAACCGACTGCCACGCCTGAGGTCGCGGGTTCGATTCCCGCACAAGTCAAACATTTGTGTGCATGAACATGGATGTTTGTCTTGGTCTGGGTGTTTCTATGTATAATATGTATGTATTTACAAAAAAAAAACAGGTATGTATGTATGTTTATCAATTGTCTAGTACCCATATTACAAGCTCTGCTTAGTTCGGGCTAGATGGTGTTGTGTGTATGTGGTAGAATATTTAAAAAAAAAGAATATGTACTTAGGACGTAGGACTATCTATACTATATTAGGAATCTAGCACCGTTGTTTTTCTTTAAATAATATCAAAACAAACTCCCGTACTTGGACAAGTCCCGTAACAAGACTGTATTTACAAAGACACTATTTTTAAACAACAGGCTCAATTATTTAAAGGTGTCTAAACCTGAAGGAAACGTTTTTAACACGCTTTTATTAGCTTGGTATGTATCTATGAATCTATGTAACGGAATCTTTAAACGTGATTTACACCCCTTTCAAACCGACGGATTGATTTGAAACTGCACACTTATCGAGGACCAATGACAATACAATATTTAGAAAAAATATTAAAAAATAAGAATAATAGTAAAAAAAACACGCTTTATTAAAAAAATTTGAAAATAATTTAATGATTTTAATGTAAAAAAGCGTGGGGTTATCAAAATATATTAGAAAGCACCCCATTAGATTTGCTATTTGTTTGCTGTTTCTTGCAGCATTATATACGCAAAAATCTAGATTTAATGGATTTTGATACGGTTTTCATGGTTCAACTTTAAGACCTAAAACATAAATATCATGGATTATAGTATGATCCAAGTAAGTAACTGTATTTAAGAGTATTAAATCACAGACAGAAGCTATTTCTACAATGCTTGTTATCAGATAAACTTACCAATAAAGGTAATAACAGTCCCAAATACTCACCCATATATTCCACCGTGGCGAATGGGTTGCAGCGAAACGATTTCCCGTCGCGCTCCATTCGAACGATTTTTCCTTAAGATTTTTTACGACAGTACATACTCCAATTTGGTTGGTTTAATTTTACGTGCAATCGTTTAAATTGAACCGAAATTAGATTTTTTAAACACAAAAGATTGAGTAATGGTACTGACAGATTTTTATACAACATCAAACAACGTCTCATGTTTTGATAAAATTTTCATATTAGAATACTAATTTGAAATTGCTTTATACTTTCAAAGTATACTCCTTAAAAATTATTATATTTGATCTTATTTGTGATAAGAGATTAATATATAGAATGTAGGCCTTTGTATTTTCGTATTGAGTGAGCAATTATGTACATATAACATGAAGACTCCTACACACACTTCAAAGTCAAAGTGCAATCTTCTGCGAAACAGCTTATATCATTCTATGACGCGCTAGCGCTGTTTGATAAATGCTTAAATTTAATGTCAAAGAGAATATTAGGTATGCTAGTTAGGTACACATAAATATCTAAAACATAAAAGATTTTAGATATGTTTGAATGTTTGTTGCATTATCATGCGTAAACCATTAAACGGATTTGGATATAACTTGAGACAAGCATTCTCAGTAGAAGTACGGAATGTGGAATCAGGGAGCCTCACAAAGCACAGTGTGAATGTGGTGATCCCAACCAAACTATGTCACATCTGTTGAAATGCCCAAATTGTCCTTGTAGGTGCACCATAGAGGACTCGATGGACGCAACTGCTGATGAGATTGCCGCGGCTGCACATTGAACTGAACGTCAATCTATCCACTTGGTATCATATCCTAGTCCTAACTAATATTATAAATGTGAATGTGAGTTTGTTTATAACGCTGTTTAGCCTTAACTATTCGACCGATCATCATGAAATTTCGGATATACATTGTCAGGTACACAGAAAAGGACATTGAGTACCTTTTACACAGAACATTTTATTATTCCCGAAATATACAATCATCATTAACTCAAACGAAGCCGCAGGCAAAATCTAGTATGTAATATTTATAATCAAAAGCGAATAACAATATGACACCTACAAATTATTCCAATTCGCCTACTCAAAGTAAAATACAATGCAATGTGAAGGTTTCTTATAAATCAAGTGAAATTGAGGCATTATTCTAGACGAGTAATCGAGTAGCGAGTAGGCGAGTAAGCGAGTAGCGAGTAGGCGAGTGTTGGACGAGAGAACGTATCTCGCAGTGGGTAAAAGAAAGGATTAAGGTGTGCCCAATAAATCGGCTAACACGTAACTGTACTGTCGACGAGAAGAGTGCTTGAGGTAGAAAATAGTTTACGCAATACTAGTTGTTATCGTTCCTTTGTGTTTGCAGTTAGAGAATTAAATAACTAGAGAGGCTTAAGCGAGTAATATTTTGCTGCAATATATGGCTGCAATGTTTTAACTATAGGCTGATTAGCTCAAAAGCTTAGAATACGTCATGCTAGATATTGACTTGTATTCTATATTGTGTATGATATTTCCGACCACTTAGTGCCGAAAAATAATGCGTCTTTAGATGCATCATTAGTGTATGAATTCAGATTATATTGGTATATATAATAAATATACTTGGGTATATTGCAAACATTCTTGCAAAGCGTCTCTAGTGTGCAAAGTAGCAAATTTTTAATAACAATGATTCCAGAACTGGCATACCCGTGGAATTCACATTCTCTTACAGGAACCACAACCACAACAAACACAGATTGGAGTGGATGGCCCTTAGGGGTCTGGAACACTCCAAGAAGTTCATTGCAAACGGAGCCACAGGCTTCACCCGGAAGTTCTGTGGATATAGCAAGAGCCAAATGCGCCTGCTCACAGGAGCGTTCACTGGCCATTTTGGCACCAACGACTTCCTGTACAGATTGAGATTGGCACACAATTTGATCTGCAGAGCCTGTGGTGAACAGGACGAGTCCATATCGCACCTATTGTTTGAATGCGACGCGTTGGCTAGACTGAGGACGGGTCTGATGGGGGTGGCATATCCAAGCCCTGAAGTTTTCAGGCTTCTCCCTCTGAATTGTATACTGCGGCTTATGCAGTACATTCATAAGGAGATAGCTAAGGGGTTAAATCTGGGGGCCGACACAAAAGATCCCACTGGGTCGAAGTGCCGCCGGTCTGCACTGACTGGCCCCCACACATAAGATAAGATAAGATACAGGAACCCTGCGTAAGACTGGTAACACTACTAATGCATTTGACACTTTATATAAGGAAACTAGATCCTCTTATTCATACCTAGCCTATTTTTTTCCTTTGGTCTTATATTGATATCTTTACACTTATGTCAGTAACGCTTGAATAGGTATATGGTAATTGATATTACAAGTGATCATAAGCTAAGGTTCGCTTACCATTAGACGGACTGTATGTTTATCTGCTACCTTCATTGTATCGGTTGTACGATCATATTCATAAAACTTACAAGAAGGAACAAAATATGAGTTCGTTTTTTTTTTCAAATTGACCTGTTCTTCCTGGTTAATGCATATAATGATAACTTACCCAATACCAATTTTTTACAGTACGTTATAACACATACTAAGTATTTTAACTACAGAACAGATTAAACGTTAAATAATTATTTTATGTCTCTTCTCCCTAGCCTCTGTTATTCCCAAGACACTTGGGTCGGCTTTCTAGTCAAACCGGATTTGACTGGATATCAGTTTTTACATGGAGCGACTGCCATCTGACCTCCGCAATCTGAAGGCTAACGATACCCTAAGGCTAGACTAGTGTCAGGATATTAGAAGGCACTGACTTCTCAATAACGACTGCCATAGATGTTCATGGCAGCCGGGACCGATGACTTAACGTGCTCTCCGAATTGTCAATCAATACGCACATAATTTCGAAAAGTCATATTACTTTCGAAAGTCAGAGGGCGCGACTTGGGTTCGAACCCGAGACTCTCTGCATTGCAGTCTGTTGGTCTCCCCACTGAGCTATCGCCATCGCTAATTTTATATATTAACGTAATACCTCTAACACTTTTCGACTGATATACCCGCGCGTTTGATTCGTCACACTCGGCCAGTTCGATTTATCGTGAAACTTGGCTAATAAATAGTGTCGCTCTTCGCAGGCAGAGACCGAGGCGTTTGTTATACGTACTGGGGAAAAGGAGAGGGATGCAGTATCAATGCATTGTTCGAAAGACTTGGTTACGACACTCCATCTGTAAGAAGACTGTATTACCAGAATAGACTTTCATCTGTTACTTAATCCTTACAATCCTTACACGTACTTCCTTACTATAATATAATAATATTATAAATTCGAAAGTAATTCCATCTATCTGTCTGTTACCAATTCACGGCTAAACCACTTAACCAATTTGGATGAAATTTTAAACGGAGGTAGTTTAAAACCAGGGGAAGGACATAGGCTATTTTTTATTGATGTAGGTACTACGGGGGCGGAGCTACTCGCAAAAGCTAGTAACTTATAAAGATTGACTAAGTTAAGCAGCGGTATTAAAACGATTGCGTGCTCGACTCGTTTTAATACCGCTGCGTATCTTAATAACATAACAATGCATTGTTCGAAAGACTTAGTTAAGTCACTCCATCCTAATCCTAATCCTAACTATTCTAATCCTAACTTAATATTATAAAAGTGAAAATGATTCACGCCTAAACAACTAAACTGGTCATCCTGAAATTTTGCATATACGTTGTCAGGTGTACAGAAACGGACATAGGCTAATTTTCATCCCGCCACATGTCTTTCGAAGCATGATTGAATGATATTATTACAAGCAGAGTACAACCCGAATTGATTGTCGAATTCTAAATTAACGCGCGCGAAGCCGCGGGCAAAAGCTAGTCTATAATAAGACTGTATTTTACCGGAATAGAGTCTCATCTGTATTCTCAGTGTATAAATACTGCCTAGGTAGTGTTCATTAGTGAAAACGACTGCTGAGCATGTGGCTTGATCCTTGGTCGGGTAAAGTGTTATTAGTTTTTTCTGTCAATCAATTTTCAGAAGTAGTACGGGGACTATGGTTGAAAACAATAGGCTCGGCCTCCTTTACGTGAGTCTTTGAATCATAGCAAAATATGGGTTTAGACCTTTTTTTTTTTTATGTAATCCTTATATTATGTATGTATAGTCTCGTTAGTACTTATAATAATAATAATATACACCTCTGGGACAGTCGTTATCTCATCATGAGACAACGCGATATCAGAGTATATTTTGTGATTATACCAATTTTCTATCCCTCGAAAAAAAGTACTTTTTCTGGATGAAAGGTACCCTATGTCCTTTTTTGTACCCCTAACAACGTGTAAGCGAAATTTTATGATAATTCGTTGAGTAGTTAAGGCGCGAAAGCGTAATAAATAAACAAACAACCTCTCTCATTTATAATATTAGTTAGCATGCCAAATGCGGCCTTAACATTTTGTATATTCAGAATTATTTTAGCATTTTGCATGTTAAGATACAATGTAAATTATTAACAAGGAAAAGTCAATCCATGAAATATAACTTGAACTATCTTATCTTATCTTATGTGGGGGCCAGTTAGTTCAGACCGGCGACACTTCGACCCAGTGGGATCTTTTGTGTCGACACTCTCCCAATAACGACTGCCATAGATGTTCATGGCAGTCGGGACCAACGGCTTAACGTGCTTTCTGAGGCACGGAGCAGGCGATAATTGTCAATCAATACGCACATAATTTCGAAAAGTCATATAACTTCCGAAAGTCAGAGATGCGCGACGTGGGTTCGAACCCGAGACCCTCTGCATTGCAGTCTGTTGGTCTCCCCACTGAGCTATCGCTGCTCTAACTTGAACTAGCGACCTCGGTAAATTTTGCATCGCTTTACCAATTAAGCTGTTAATAGTCTTGCGAAATGCTTTAAAATAATTTTGAATATCCCTTATGCAGGCAATGTGTTAGTAATATCTAAGGTGGTTTGGTTTGGAGTCAACAATTCGTGAATAATATATAAATGTAGTTGTTATGTCATGTTGGTTTAGGTCCTTAGTTCCCAAAGTGGTCCAAATGGACCCCCAGGGATCCACGGGAGACTCGAAAGGGGCCTAAGTTGGCGTGACAAAAAAAATGGGGGTACACAATTCGTAAGCGGTGGTCCACGAAAAAATGTATTTGCTTGATAATATTTTAAGAAGCTCAGCGACTGGTCTATGAGAAAAAAAGTTTGTGAACCTCTGTATTAGGTGATCGCATAGACGCTGTTACAGCGTCCAGTGTTGTCGGTTTGTTTCTCACACGGGACAAAAATTTGTGTGATCCAAAAGTAGCTGATCCGACACTGGATTTCCTTTGTTTTTTTTTTAAATGTTTATAAAGTCCACTGCGACGAAGAAATTATCTTTTTTAATCAGAAAATACATAGTACCTACTGCAAAAGTCCATTTGCTAAAGTAGGTGCCCCCTTTATTATTAGGTAAGTATATTATTATTTGCCTCTTTCTTAAGTATAGACAATTTTCTTCTGTCTTGTTAATTTGGTAAACAAATCTATACTAGTCTATGCTAATATTATAAAGAGGAAAGATTAAATATTTTGTTTGTTTGTAAGGATTTCACTCAAAAACTACTTTACTATTTTATAATACAGCTGATTGATAATGAAATTGTGTACCATCTTCTGGACCTGTGCTTCACAATAAAACAATTTTAATTAGAAAACAGAACCCGATTTTGAAAATTATTGCACCATTAAAAAACTATATTATCACCGAGTACATATGTAGATGTGGGTCTCTATGTACTGTCACTATCTACCAGTATGCCATTACAAAAAAAAAAAATATATATATATATATATATATATATATATATATATATATATATATATCTACATGACTACAAAATCGTAGTCTCTGCTTACCCTTTTAACAACCTTTGTCAACACTATAATATCCATAACGCCATTCAAAGTATCCCTTTCATCCGCAAAAACCCACTTTACCCAATCGAAGCCCATTTTTCTATCCCAAACCTCAACTTCAAACTCCAAACCAAACATTAGCGGTGAATAAACTTTTTAACAAAACAACTATTTATAAACCTACACTTATAAGCCTTTCAGGGGACTCTGCCCGTGACATTATTTAAACTAACCAAGCAAACTTGTGCATAATACAACATCCTTATTCCTTATAACATAAATCTCAAATTTGTTTATCATAACGGTATATGTAAGATTGCTTATCCAGGGTCACAGCTGCGATTCTCTAGGTCTACTAGTTTGCGGTCGGGCTGCCTAAATATCCTGCAGCTACCATTGTAAAGTGCTTTATGTTAGTTATGTGATATATACCACTGTTTGTTTTGGGTAAGGACTGTGTGGGACATTAAGCTGGGATATACTACTAAACTGGTCTTTGTACACACTTCTATAGAGGTATGCAGAAGTGACAACTAAGGCGTTAAGTCTAACGTAATAGAAGGCAATCATATTGGCGTCTATCGGACCACACAGTACAAGACTCTGTGCTGCTACTAAAATAGAAAACTTAATAACAGCTTGTCCGAGAATCGACCTCAAGATCTCACGCAAAGCATACATGATGCACTTGAATCGAAATTTCCATATAAGGTATTATTAATTTAAAGGTGTAAGATTTTAAACCGTACGAATGCTGTTTCCTCAATAAGTTTTCTACTAATATGAGATTATCGTTGAAACCTTCGATGTATTCGAAAACTTAGAATTAATAAATTTATATTCGAATGAAATGTTTATTTATTTATTTAAACACATTTATAATACCTTTACAGGATATCCTAAAACGATATAATAAGCTAAATATACATAATATAATATAAATAAGACAATAAAATAAAATAATTACACACTAAATGCATTTTTACTATGCATTTTTCCGCAACTTCTTTGAATTTCGGCAGGCTGCAGTGATAAATATATTTTATATGTTCATTATATTGTGTTAACTGTTAGCTTCTAGCTCACATCAACGTTAATACGGCAACGTTTACTGAATACTAAACTACATATGTTCTAATCCAAGACATGGTCCATATGTATACCAAGTTTTATCTTAGACGTTTGTATAGTTTACGAGTGATTTTTATTTTTTTATTTATTTATTTATTAATTATTTTTGAGTAAAAAAAAACTACACATCTTTACAAACAATAACATTTACATAATTTATTTTTTTTATTTTTTTTATTTTGCTCGTCAAAATGACCACACTCCACCTGATGGTAAGTAGTCGTGTAGTCTAAGAGCAGTGACCTCCACATCGCCCCCACAGTAGCCGAGGCGATGTTGAGGTCTCTACTTTGACGGCCTGAGAAGATGATGAAGAATTAGTAGTATACGTAAACTACTATTGGCATTACTTCCAAACAAGATAAATCCTTTTAAATTGTGATTCGGATATTCGATAATTATTCGAATGATAATCAGTAATAAAGCAGAAATTAAGATTCGAATATTAAACCATACAACTTGCAGACCATACTTAGTCATATAAGTAGCAATTCACATATCACTAATACATACCATTTCAAGAACGACACTATTTTATAACGCATATATTAGATGGTTTTACTTCTACGTTTATTATCATATTTATTTAATATTTATAATATATTTTTGTTAAAATATATATTAGTAATATTATTATCAGTATTAATTTAGTTAAATTTATATAAGGTTAATTATCTTAATAACAATGTATATTACCTCTTCTGAGGAGACATACATACACACATACATAGATTCACGCCTGTTTCCCAGAGGGGTAGGCAGAGACTACGGATTTCCATTTGCTACGATTCTGACACACTTCTCTGGCTTCATTCACTTTCATCACATTCTTTATACACGTCCGTCGGTTCAAGGAGCTCTTGACCTGAAATATAATCGTCATCAAAACAGCACCTGAAAATGATCGATCGACAGAAAACCAAACATAACTGGCTCGATTTTGGCCTATGTATTGTTTTCCTCTGAAACATTATACAGTGCGTGGTTTCATCGGACCTTACTGTGGATTTAAGCTACAAGAACACAGGCTATAGAAAGCCTCAGCTGAACAGACCGACTTCATCAGACCGTAACATTGAATAGAACCGGAACCGGAAAGGAAATTTGTCCCAACAAAATGGCCACATTTCGCTAACGTACGCCCCATACTTTTAATATACGCTATGTTTCGTAATCTTTATTTAGCACAGGGAAAATCTTACATGTTATTTTTTTATATTTTATCCTTGATAGCGTTTGTTATATTTAGATAAATACACTATTTTGTATATTTAGATAAATACACATTTAGATGTAGTGTATGTAATGTAACGTGTCCATTCTTGCTCCGGTGTTGAGTGAACACACACAGTTAAGACTGCGCCGAGCGTAAGACAGATAATGACAGAGCTCGTGCGGCGCTTATTCAAATCGGGCGGCCGCCATAGTAAAATTGTATGAAGGAAGTGCTTTTTTGATAATTATGTATCTTTATTGTCAACCAAAAACATAAATATTTGGGACGAACAAATTGTAATATAACTAATGTTTCGTTTAAGCTGTAAAATAGGATATATTTCTACTGTTGTAATCTAAAAATCACGTAACACGAGCTTACGTTTTTGGATTTTTCGTGCAAATTTAGGTAATTTTGAAGGCGAAAATATTAATTATTTTAAATTTTTTACACAGAGTAATTGTAAAAACATTAATTGTTATGGTAAATGTATATTTTATATTTATATTAAACAAAAAGTGTTGATTTTATTCACTTAACTGTGACCGCCTGCTTTGGCACATTTCGCTCGGCGCAGTCTTAATCAACAAACACACTTCTGCGTTTCAAATTTAACAGAGATATTTTTTTTATTAATTGTTTAATTCGAAGGTATCAGTATTAAGCGGTTATTACAACCTATAATTGCTTGCACACCAAAGGTAGCTTTAATTTTAATTAAAAAGTAGTATATCAGTCATTGCTAGTCACAATAACTATCACTAAGCGCAGTAACTCCGATATTACTCTAACGCCGGTTTCCTATAAAAGGTTACTACTCGAATAAGCCAATTTATTCGTACTGTCACTAAATAATTGGCTACGGCGCGGCGGGATGGATACAAAGCAAAGCTTTCGCAAGGATTACTCTCACATAGGATTATGTATTAACTGGAAAAAATAATAACACAACAATATATTTCTCTTGAAATCTTATATAACAGAACTACCTATATTTTATTTCTGTCATTCATATCAAACGGTGAAATAAAATGTAGGATATAATAAATTCTTTGCATGTATCTTGCTATCAGAGGATAGATAGCTGCTGTCATTTTAGCCGAGAACAATCGAATATATGTGGTTATATTGAAACATATTCCACATCACGTTGATAGAGATTTCGGTAAGAAATTTCATCTATGAAACAGTATATTATGAAGGATCTATCATGTCTGAAGCTGTATACTACCAGCTTTGCGCACGGCTTCACTCGCCTTTTTTAGGCCAAAAGTAGAATATGGCTTCCTTTGACCAATAAGATAGGGACTACGGATAACTAATAAAGGCTAGGGATATAAAGTAAAAGGCAATTTAGTCGGACTTGCTATTCATATCTATACCAAATAAAGCTATAGATATATGCAATATGCATAGCAAGTTCAGGTTTGGAATAACGACAGAAATAGGTACATGAATAGCAATTCCAGGTCTGGAATAGGGGTAGCTGCATGAATGACAAGTCCAGGTCTGGAATAAGGGTAGGTGCGTGAATGACAAGTTCAGGTCTGGAATAAGAATAGGGATAGGTACATGAATAGTAGGTTCAGGTATGGAGCAGGGATAGGGAGAAGAGCACTTGTCAGAAGAAGAATGCAAAAGTGTCTTTTAGTGGAATAGGACGCCGTTATTAATTAGTAATCCTGTTTACCTCAGTAAGTTAAAGTTACGAAGGTCATAAATTTGCCTCATCCATGCTTTTATTTGAATTCTTACGATGATAAATAAAATTGAACAACAATTTGTTTGATCGAAACATTTAACCTTGAACCACATATTAAAAGTGCCTCTTTTTCTGTTAGTTTTGTTGTTTGTATCATAGTAAGGGAGTTGATTTACAATTATAATTTCAGACAAATAGTAATGTAAACTCAAATTCTTAAACATAGTTTTTTAAAATCTACTCCAAAATGAATAAAGTACAAGCGTTTCAAAACTGGTAGTAGGGTCGTCAAATGACAGAAAAAGGACGACGATACAAACGATGACGTAACCACTATATAAAAAATGATATTCGAGGGAGATAGCGAGAAATTCAAACCCCTACGTATTAATTACTTTTATATTTTCCAACCTCTTTTGATACTGTTTCCAAAAAAGTTTTCTTTTGACTGCTATTTGCTCCTTCGTAAAATAAACTACACAGTCAAATATAGGCATCTACTCCAGAAACAATAAAAAGCGAAGAAAAACAATCATAAGTATAGTATAATCCAAAGAAAGTCTAATATGTAAAACAGATAGGGAACAATCCGCTGACCTGGAAAAGCCGGCCGTGTCGGACGTCCGGCCACCGTAACACTGTACAAAATCGATAGCCGACTGAAACACCGATCATGCTTATGAAATATGCATGGTAACACAATGCACGATTGCACTGATGGTTTTTCGTGTTTATTTACGTTCGTAAGTCTTGGAGTTGACCCAGTTGGTGCGCTTGTCACCACTGGTGACCGAATTTGAATGAATAAGTGGTGTTGTCGGAATTGGATGTAAACTACGTTGATTGCTGTGAACATTTTAAGGCTGGTGCATGCATGACTTATGGCTGGATAATGAAGTAGTATTTTTAGTAGATAATAGGTTAATAATTGCAAATAATAATGAATACATGATTTTCCACTTTGATTTAGACTTCATATTAATTTTGACTTCGTCGGTGGTGCAGGGGTATGGTATGCAGTTGGCGTGCATGAGGCATCGAATTCAATTCCTTGGTCGGAAAAACTGTTACTAGATTCTCATGTTTAGTAATTCTGAGTAGTTGCATGGAGTCTTCAAACGTAGTAAGCTGCTAGGATGGGTTCGCTCTTTATAACGTGGGACAAAACAACAAAGCTGGTGAAATGCAGGTGTCATTACATATATATGTATATACATATCTGCCATGTTGTAGAACAATTTCCTGTTGATGTTTGCATGTTTGCCCCGGGCGCAGATGAACTCACAAACTCGGCGCAGTACTTAAACCACTACGCCAATTAACAGTATTACTACGCTCTTATACGGGTTTCCCATAAGAAAGTGCTACTTGCCCGAACAAATCGACTCATCCTAATCCTAACTAATATTATAAAAGCGAAAATGAGTTTGTTTGTTTGTTACCTTTTCACGCCTAAACCACTGAACCGATCATCCTGAAATTTTGCATATACGTTGACAGGTGTACAGAAACGAACATAGGCTATCGTTCATCCCGAAAAAAATTACTGTTCCCGAGGAAAACAATAATAACGTTCTTATGATAATAGATGGCGCCACGTGTATTTCGAATCATGATTGAATTATATTATTATACAAGCAGAGTACAACCCGAATTGATTGTCAAATTCTAAATTAACGCGAGCGAAGCCGCGGGCAAAAGCTAGTTTTTATATAAATTAATTAACATTGCAAGCTCTTCTACTCGTAAATTTGCTCACTATGATGAACTTCCTAATACGCAACTGCACTCCAACATTTCATATCGCGAATCTGACAAATCCACGTGGAAACTATATCGCTTAGTTCATATTACAAAAGCAACAAAATATATATGATACACGGCAACTGTAGTGCGGGAACAATTTCTGTATAAATCCAGTGCTTCTTAGGTTTCGTATTCAATCTAAGGCAATGCATCGTAGCGAAGCGAAGGATAAAACAACGAATAGATGTGTGCCTCCTTCTGCGGTCCCACGCTATGTTGTACTCGTAGCTAAGACAAATAGACACGAAAGATTTGAAGTAAACCAATTTTTGAATATTTGATCTTTTTTCCATTTTCTAAAGTAGTAAAATATCAAACTGTTGAAATTAAACTACTATATACGGATACCCAAGAAGAAGCAAACCACAGCTAGACTTCATGATACTTTGAGATCATTCTGCGTAAATAGAAACACCAATGATTAAATTATGTTCGGGTACTTTGAAATAACTACACTGGAACATTGAGACAACTACCATCTCCCCGTGACCATGGCTGCTGAAAAGCAAACGAAAGGTCAACAAAAAAAAGACGATTAAATCTGTATATAGTAAGTAGTTTAATTTCAATGAATAACATTCGCGTAAACAGTAGACAGAGCAGCGATAGCTCAGTGGGGAGACCAACAGACTGCAATACAGAGGGTCTCGGGTTTGAACCCACGTCGCGCACCTCTGACTTTCGGAAGTTATATGACTTTTCGAAATTATGTGCGTATTGATTGACAAGTATCGCCTGCTCCGTGCCTCGGAGAGCACGTTAAGCCGTTGGTCCCGGCTGCCATGAACATCTATGGCAGTCGTTATTGGGAGAGTGTCAACACAAAAGATCCCACTGGGTCGAAGTGTCGCCGGTCTGAACTGACTGGCCCCCACATAAGATAAGATAAACATTAGACAATATTATTTATATCAAACTGTTTTGAAAATTAAGTGGCAATAGAAACTTATCCAACTTATACAACTTATCAACATATTTAAAAAACGATTGGCACAGTATATTATTACAAAAGTATCGATTTGAGAAATCTAATTGTTTTTCTTTTGAATGCGAACTGTTTTGGTAATGTGTGTTTTTGTGTAAATAACCAATTGGTCTATAAATGTTTTTGTGTATATGATTGTACTTTTAATAATTTATTTAAGTAAGTACTCTCTTTTTAATAACGTGCGGCAATGAATGTTACCTATGTCTTTTTATTGTAAACATGTTCTCATGTAAGTGACTTTTGTCTTTATGAGAATAAATGTCTTTAAACCTATCTATGTTTACAACATAGCGATAGTATAGACATTGGTCTTATAATTTAGGCATAATGGGCTTTATTTCTACCCGGACTCATGTAGTAAGATGCATTTTTTACCGTTGTACTCGAGACTTCATGGTCTTAAGGTCCATTCCTGAGTAAAGTAATGTGTTATTGGAATTTCCGATTAAGAAATTCGTAGTAGCAGTGCAGAGTCTGATCTATTCGATTACGTGAGACCTTCAAACTAGCCTACTGACCCTAGCTGCCAAAAAGTAGATGTAATATAATACATCATCGTTCGGGAACACAGATGAGAGACATATGTTCATTATACGTCAAGCGATTTCTCTTGTCACTTGCATTTAGGCAAATATTTCTTTATTTCTCCTCCTAAATCCTACCATCCTTTAAAAAGAACAATATGCTCAACGTCATTAAGACTCGACTTTTATTGGGTTACTGTAGTATAATGACCGAACGTCCTTTTTAACACATATATTAGCGTACCTTTGTAAAGAACAAATTCCACTCTACTCGATGTCATACAAAAAGAACAAATTATAATGCATCAAAGTTCATGCTGAAATAATCTTTGAGTCCCTACAAATAACGTTTGTTTTAGCAAGAAAAGATATTTGAAATTTGAACCTTACTTCAAAGCTTGTAAAGTGGCAGGACTTAAGCCCTTCTTCAAAATTGTTCTTTAAAAAGGACATTTACTTAAATTTACAAGATTTAAAATAAAAATGGCGGACTTAGGAGGATAAATCGATAAGAAACCATTTTCTCAAGAGTAGCTTCAAAGTTGTAGCTCAGTACTATAAAACGATATCGCCTTTTAAACACGTACTGTCATAGTAACTAGAACTCTGACTCAAGTTTCTGTTGACCTAGAATCCTGAAAGTTTATAAGACGGTAAGGCTTATGGTACTATTTGAACAGTACTGAATACTAAGAGTGAATGTCAAGAATGAAATTCTTGTAAGAAAGTTGTGATCGTACTAATATTATAAACTAGATGTTCCCGCGGTTTCACCCACGTTTATCGTTACTGCGCCGCCCTCGTGGGTCGTAGCGTGATGTTATATAGCCTTCCTCGATAAATAGGCTATCCAACACTAAAATAATTTTTTAAATCGAACTGCGCATGAGATCCTTCTTTCGATTCTCGGGTTGAGCAAACATTTTCCAGTGGCGCAGGGGTAGTAAATATGACAGCCAGTTTTGACTTCAAAGGTAGAGCAGAGTAAATACTAAATGCACATACGGCACCACTGGTGCAAAAAAAAATTGGACAGTCTTTTGAGGACTGCCGATAGAAGTGAAAACTTTAATCCTTGACCATAAACACTTCTTTACAAACCACAAAAAAAAAATTAAAACAAAAAGGGGCGGGTCGGATGCTAGTTCCTGATACTCTCAAATAAAGGGGTCAAAATTTCGTTATTGTTTGCTTAGGATGCACCATTTCTAGGATATTGTTAATATTCTAAAAAAAATAATAAAGCGTGGAAGCGTGATTATGACGCGAGTTCCATGATTTTTGTTCGCCCAAGAAGTGCTCAACGCGCCTAAAGAAGTTTTCACTTCAAAATACGCTAACTTCCAAGTGTACCCAGCCGAATCATTACTATTGGCCTGTGTCCAAACTCGTTGAGTACGGCGTGTCCCTATATTGAATTTATACGATTATTAACCTATGGGGTCTACGATGGCACTCGATAGTCTTTATGTAAATGGATATGAGTTGCCACTTCTGACAACTAGGTTTATATTGAACGGAATGGGCAATGGAACTTTGTTTGATATTGTGGTTGATATAACTCGATGTAATTTTTTTGTTCCAATGTAGATTATGAGGAGAAGGAAATATATGTATATATGAGAAACGTGGATTTACGCCTGCGTATCTCCAATCGGATGGATAGTGTTTTATACACTCATATACATATAAGCATTGTTTAATAGAGCCCCGCTGATTTTAGCATGAATGGGCCGGCTTGACCGGGGAAGAATATCGAGGTGAAATAGCAGTATTCCTACTGTTGTGTTTCGTTCGGTGAGTGAGAGTACTGGAGGCCCGATCACCCTCTTTCCCCCTTTCCGCTCCTTCTCCTTCCCACTTCCTTTCCTAAAGGGTCATCAACGCGCAAGTGATGCCTCTGGTGGTGCAGGCGTCCATAGGCTACGGTGACCACTTACCATCAGGTGGGTCGTATGCTTGTTTGCCACCATAGTTGTATAAAAAAAAAAAATACACACATACATAGTCCCACACACAGGCTATATTACTGAAGCGATAAGTGTAGTACCACATTTTGCAAGCTGTAATTTTGGATCAAAACCCACACTCCGTGCTACCCGCTTAAAATTTTTGGTACTTACAATTTGCTTATTGCAAGCTTTGTTTAAGGTCTCATGATATAATGTTAATAAACGCGAAGGCTATATAGGGATATAGCCTACGCGTGGGACTATGTATGTGTGTATATAAAACTTCAGGGGAAGTGATAAGCACCACATCTCGCCAGCTATAGTCCCACGCGAGCCTGGTACCATCTACATAAACAAAGTACCTTTAACTTAGCCTTGCCACAGAAAACCTTTCGTCATACAATGTTTGCTAAAGACTGTCCCTGTAACAAGGTAAACCACAGCCTCACAATCTTTAGATGAAACAATCGCTCAAGTTTTCGCCACAGTTCTAAAGAGACACCAATCACACAACACTACCTAACATCTATGCCAGTGAGGTGTGATGTTGTTATCATGCGAAACCCAATCTCTCTGAAGTTGTCCAATTAGGGGGTCCGATTGATCGAACCAAACTTTGATACCAGTATTCAAACATGCTCGTATGATTCTCCTTAATTTAAACAAGCACGAAAAGACTGTATACGCGATCGGTAATTGGCATAAGGTTTAATGTAGACGTATAATTACACGTGTTGATATTAACATGCTGATATTAGGTACATGTTTATTTGATACAGAATAATTGGCACAGATATGACAGTCTTTTGAGTAATATACATACTTATATTTTACTTTTTCGTGTTCTTCTTTTTCTCCCTAGCCTTTATTATTCCCAAGTCACTTGGGGTCGGCTTTCTAGTCTAACCGGATTTGACTGGATATCTGTTTTTACACGGAGCGACTGCCATGTGACCTCCGCAACTCGAAGGCTAACGATACCCTAAGGCTAGACCAGTGTCAGGATATTAGAGGGCACTTACGTCCCAATAACGACTTCCATAGATGTTCATGGCAGCCGGGACCGGCCCACGTGATGCTAAGTGGTCACCGTAGCCTATGGACTATATTGCCTGCCTGCAACACCAGAGTCATCACTTGTGCATTGCCGACCCTTTCGGAAAGAAACTGGGAAGGAGAAGGAGAGGTATGGGGGAACGGGGGTGATTGGGCCACCGCTCCATGTAAAAACTGATATCCAGTCAAATCCGGTTAGACTAGAAAGCCAATCCCAAGTGACTTGGGAATAATAAAGGCTAGAGACAAGAAGTTGACAGGGAAACTCAAAAAGACATAGGGACAGACATTTATTTATTTATTTGGAATAACAAACAGTTACACGAAAAACACATAGACAAATAATAATAATAATAAATATTTATTGCATAAAGTGTTAGTAACAGACAAAATCCTTAACCTTTCATCCAGAAAAAAGTACTTTTACTAACATAACCTACAGTTACATACGTGAGCGAAGCCACAGACAAAATCTAGTATTTATTTAAAAAGCCTTCATTATTCGACTTCCGCGATTAATAGCTTCGCAAAACTTCCCTAGCCTAAAAATAATGGCTGTTCTGTGCAACATTAATCTTTGCCTAAGAGTAGGCAAGTAAATATAACAAACGCACAAAGGTGGATCGTTCCACGCACCTGGGCTGTGTAATCTTTACAAATTATTATTGTACAATGTTTGCTTACCTTACGCAGGCCCGCCCAAAAAACTTATGAGGAAATTTAAGCTGTATGCTATGAACTTTTGTAGGTGTATGAAATAACGAATGTAATCTCGGTATTTTTATTTGACTGTAAGATTATCTTTATAAATACACTAGCTTTTGCATGTGGTTTCGCTCGCGTAAAAGAAGTTTAGGTTATGGCATGTTAGTCAAGATACTAGCCTGTGTTACTCGGTGATAATATAGCTTTCTAACGGTGCAAGAAATTTTAAAATCGGTTAAGTAGTTTTTGAGATAAATCGTTACAAACAAACAAATCTTTTCTCTTTATAATATTTTGTCTTTATAATCTTTATATATATAATTCTTCTGTACGTGTGTTGACAGTGAACTCCTCCTAAACGGCTGGACCGATTTGAATGAAACCTTTTGTGTGTTCAAGTGGATTCGAGGATGGTATAGATTTTTTTTTTCTCTTTTGTACATGTCAACGTCTGTCGGGACAGCTAGTATTAGTATAGATTCGAAGTCTTACGCCTGTATGCTTGATTGGGTAGGTAGAGGTATTTTACACCCACTTTTCGTTATCAATGTATTTAGGTCCTACGTCATAGAGAGTGAATACACACCATCTAAAGGGCATACACACCATTTAAGTAGTCGCCTCCCCACTGCGACGAGTGTTATGGGTTCGAATCCGACACGGGACAAAAATTTGTGTGATCCACAAATGGTTGTACAGAGTCTAGATGTTCTTTGTGTCCGTAGTTTGTAAGTTTGTAAAATCCTCCGCGATACAGAATTTACATATAGTGCGGGAGTTACATTTCATTTAAGACTCCATTCTGTTACTAATATTCTTTGTCACGAATTACTTAAAAATAAATCCTAGTAACCCTTTGATTGAGCCTGTAATCGAATCCGGGACCTCACGATCGCATGCGAAAATAAGCGCAATATTATGCCATTCGACCAATAATTCGACTTTTTATAGTCATGTAATAATTCAATTTACTAACATTAACAGTTTATGGTAATATACTATAGACCTAGACATAGTGAATCCTAAACTCACGTGACAAAATATGAATATTCTACATCTCTGATTAACGTTTATTGTTAAACTTACATGATAGTACAGCGTTGTAAACAACTACAAAACAACAAAATATAAATGTAACAATGAATCATCAAACGGATTCCGAACCCGTTCTACTTTTGAAAATAAAACAGTATGATGTAAAACAAAGTTGCAACACCGGAACTCGAAGTTAAAGGTGCCACGTCACGTCCGGCTCGTCGGAATCCGAGCCTTATGAAATTCAATGAGCATTTTGTCTCACTCTCTGGTACATATGTGAGGATGTTAGTAATCCAGTGTCTCTATTGACGGCTGGTGTAAGCGATGAGCGACGGCGAGAGCGATTTCATAGCTTGTCTTCCTTGTTTTCGAAACGATATAACTATAGGCTTATCTATATATTAATACGTGAAGCAAACATTTTGTACCCTTTTTACGAAAATTGCGTGAACGGAGGAGTATGAAATTTGGCACAGTTAAAGTTTATATGGAGAAAGAGGGGCGAATCCTAATATTTATATAAAATATGCATTAGAAATACCTACATTAAATTAATGAAAAAACAGTACACGCACACAACCATGCATTTGACACACGCAGTCGAAGCGCGTAACTATGGTTACATATATCAATATATAATGACATATTTCAGCAATATCTTGCAGAAAAACTTTGGTCGAATTTCGAGCACTAGGCGACCGCTAGTTAATTTAAAAAAGTTAAAGGTCATCGCACCATTGTTGTAATTTTAAAACCAGAATATCAGACTTGTGGCCCAGCGGCAGTCACATATACTGCCGTGAATGCGATCTTAGGTTAGATTCTCGGGACGAACAAAGTGTTATTGGGTTTTCCGGTCATCAAGTTCTCAGTAGTAACACGGAATTTTGAACTGTGCCTGGTAAAGAGAATAGGCTAGCCGCCAATTACGTATGACCTATAAACTAAAGCTGGCAAAATATGGGTTGGCACCACTACGGAAATATATAGCCGACTATACGTATAGGAACTCTGGATGTATGTAATTATTGCCATAAGTCTATTAGGCAAACATTTCTACATAAAGAAAATTTGCCTCTATTTTAGTAAAAATATTCTCCATGGGACAAAGGTCACATCACCAACATCTACAGACTTGCACATACTTAACATGTCGTGTAAAGTTCTCCAATTTAGTACTGAATTAGGTTATCTTCAATTATATTAATATTACTAGCTGTGCCCGCGGTTTCACCCGCGTTTATACTTACTGCGCCGCCCCCGTAGGTT
This sequence comes from Catocala sponsa, assembly GCA_963564715.1. Classification (NCBI taxonomy): domain Eukaryota; kingdom Metazoa; phylum Arthropoda; class Insecta; order Lepidoptera; family Erebidae; genus Catocala; species Catocala sponsa. The sequence continues at coordinate 24,392,653 of OY751340.1, read as the reverse complement.
GTAGCGTGATGTTATATAGCCTATAGCCTTCCTCGATAAATAGGCTATCCAACACTAAAATAATTTTTCAATTCGAACCAGTAGTGCCTGAGATTAGCGCGTTCAAACAAACAAACTCTTCAGCTTTATAATATTAGTATAGATAAAGAGGAACGATTTGTATTTTTGTTTGTAATATATAAAGTCAAAAACTAGCAGGCTGGTCTCAAAATAATTTCATCATTAGAAAGCTACTTTATCCAAAAACTTATTAACTACTTTAACTAAACTAGAGGCTAATTTTCGTTATATATTTTATCCAGTAACATAGACTATATATATAATATCAGGTTACAAGCCACGGGTGCAGTAATCATAAATGTGGAATGTGGATGGAATTGCGGGGAACAGCTAGATTGATAGAAAGCAACATCCTCATACCGGAAGTCGGCATAAGAGTAGGAACGCAGTCACTGCGCTTTACCCGATAAGAGTTTACGACACTTGTATCTACCTACTATCGCCTTGCCAGAGAAGTGTGTCAGGATCGTAGCAAATGGAAATCCGTAGTCTCTGCCTACCCCTCTGGGAAACAGGCGTGAATCTATGTGTGTATGTATGTATGTATCTACCTACCTCACTCATTCCTTTCCCTTCATTCGTTTTTCCTAGGGTCTGAAAAGCGCGAGTCGTTGATATTGCAAGCAATTAACACGCTACGGTATTCGATCACTACAAGAAATATTGTATGCCAACTTGGTTGTATAAAGAACTAACATAATCAAATCGCTTCATCTTATAACTTGGAACACAGTCTACTTCCCACGTCGTACTATAATCCGGGGCGCGCTTGACACGTACGTCTTTACCCGAGTTAAGTTCTACCACCTACTTTATTTACGCCACTCAGACACTGGAGCTTTCGTTCTAGCTTTGACATTTGGCATTAAATAATAATACATAAGTAACACTTCGAGAAAGCACGTGTTACATGCGATTATGAACTCTAAAGCGTAAAGTATTTCAGTAGTAATTTGTTACTACTGAAATACTTATGCTGTTTTTATATTTAGTCTTATTATTATACTACGAAGTCACGATCAAGCATTCGGCCTACATGAAGATAAAATTGTAAAGGTAGTATTTAACTGCACAGCAAAAAATACTAATTGCACAGCAAAATATGCTTACCAAAAATACTAATTACACACCAAAATATATTTAAAGAGATCAAACTAAGTCGACGGAGCCTATTTTTGGGTGGGTTTAAGAAGGAACCATACATAACCTAACCCTTCTGAGACGGAATGCAGTGATTTGAGGCGTACAGGTGCTCGTTACGATATATTTTAGTAAGCATATTTTGCTGCGCAATTACTATGTTTTGATGGTCATTATATTTAATCCCAAATTATAAGCGTTACAGCCTATGGACGCTTATGTACTCAATGATCGACTACGACCGTTCGACAACATACTCGCTATGATGCTGGCGCAAAGAGTAACATGCCGGTTTCTTGTAGCTTGTACTGCCTTCGAATTAATTAATTAATTTATTTAATTTGGACAACCAACAAGGTATACACTGTTACATGTTCTTATGGCTAGTGTTTAGTGCTACCTTACTTAAAGGTTACCACGGCGTCCATATTATACAGTTAGAAACAGATTATAATATATACTATACTTAAATATAGCAAAACAATGATGATGATTAATTAGGCAGACTGGAAACGAAATACAAGGCTGTTGGGCCGCGATCTTTGATCTTGTAGCTTATAAGTACTTTCTTGAGGTAAGAGAAATCTTAGTATTCAAGAATACAAGGAAATACCGGGTTGGCAAAGTGTTAGCCTGTCAGGCAATTGTTGGTAACAGAATAGTGTCTGGAAATGTGCTTGCGAGACAATCGGCTAAACCTCTATTGCGACCAAAAACTTAGCAAAATGTGTGTGTTATACATCTCTACCTACCCTTTGGGGATATAGTATAGGCATATGTCTATAATAATAATAATAATATTCTATCACATACATACAATACCATCTAGCCCAAACTAAGCAGAGCTTGTGCTATGGGTACTAGACAATGGATAAACATACATATTATATACTTTTTTTTTGTAAATTCGTAGATATTATATATAGAAACACCCAGACCAAGACAAATATCCATGTTCATGCACACAAATGTTTGATTTGTACGGGATTTGAACCCGCGACCTCAGGCGTGACAGTCAGCTACACTAACCACTACGTCATCGAGGCCGACGCTATGCTATGTCCAACCTCATTCTTACTAAAATAACAAATTAAAAATATTATAAAGAAGTTTGAATTATTGTGACTCCAACACGCGTGAACCGTTAAACGGATTTAGATAAAACTTGACACAAAGATAGAATTGACTACCTGTGTTACCTTTTTCATTATCCTTTTGGTAGCTATTAACGATGGTGCTAATTTCTGCCTACAGCTTTCTCTGTGTCAAGCCACTACATCAGTACGAGATACTGATATTACCGATGTATTGTCAACACATAGGTTAATTCATACATACATACATAGATTCACGTCTGTTTCCTAGAGGGGTAGGCAGATACTACGGATTTCCATCTGCTACGCTCCTAACACACTTCTCTGGCTTCATTCACCTTCATCACATTCCTCATAAATGCCCGTCGGTTCAAGGTGCTCTTAATTTTTTGTTTAATGTTTTTTGGTTAATGTAACTTGTATAATATAATAACTATTTATCCAGGTATGCGTACCTGAAAGATTCAAGTGTGGGTAGCCGAAAAACTAGTATTTCATAGTTACAAACTTAATTAAACAGAAAGAACTGTAAGCAGAAAAGCTAGAGCATTATCAATAATGTATATATTCGACAGTTGAACGGAACAAATGGGATGTTATCTGTTAAGGGCCCATTCTAATGAAAATTCTGCGTAATTTCCATCCAAGACTGATTTCTGTGAGCTGAGCTGCCGACGGAGGGGCTTAAGGCTTAAGTTTAAAGCTTTTGGTAAATATTTCTGTTATATATTCGATTGATTTCTCCGAAAGGGTTAGGCAGAAGTGTAATTCAACCAAATTTTTAAGATCTGGAGAAGAGTTAACGTATGAAGACGAAATATGTTGAGACACTTGATATGACATGAGAACTATATAAACACTATCTTATAAGGAAACATAGAAGAGAAAGAGGTAGACCAAGGAGAATTTACAGACGAGGTCAAGGAAAAAGTGAGTCATGTCATACCAAAAAATCAAATTAAGTGCAAACAATAGACAGACATGGAAAAGGAGATCCTTTTAGTGAGTAGATACTCACAAGAGCAAGACAATTTAATTGATTGTTATAGGCTGTGTATTATCATCAAAAGGGTGCATTTCACCACGCTACTATAAAAATTTTTCGTAACAACAAACGCAACAGAACTTTGGTCGAGTCGGGAACTGGGTCCACGATAGATATTAATTCGATTCCGGGTCTATTTGATATCTTACTATATTTAAGATATCAAGCTTGTTTAAAAGCAAAAAGTATGGCATTGAGATTACTGTGGCCATCCTAATCCTAACTTCCTAACTAATATTATAAATGCGAAAATGAGTTTGTTTGTTTGTTACGCTTTCACGCCTTAACTACTCAACCGATCAACATGAAATTTTGCATACACGTTGTCAGGGGTACAGAATAGGACATAGGGTACCTTTCATCCAGAAAAATAACTGTTGCAAACCTGACCTAACCTAACCTACATTTACGCGAGCGAAGCCGCGGGTGAACACTTTTGGAAAAGTGCAATTTCTTAGGAGCCTCGTAAGAGTAGTATAACTGGTTCACGCCTGCTAAGTCTCACAATCAATTTAATAACACACCGAAAACAGACATCCTGAAGCCAAGCGATCCCTTGAGCAAAACTTATTCTACCGAATAACTACGGATCGGCATCTACGCAGAAGAAAGGTTTGTTTGTCTAAAGCTGCTATTACGGCGACGTCCCAAAAGGCTTCCTTTTCCCATACCAAACCTTTCTTATCTCCCTGTCTTACAATTTACACCACAAATTTAAGGGTAAGTTCATTTGTATTCATTGCGCGTTCTCCGTGTCAATCGAGTGCGCTGTCGATGAAGATTGATGGAACTGGCGCTTAAATAAACGCCTCGTCGACACAGGCGACAATTATTTGCGACACATCAGTCTTTGGACGAATGTGTGTTTGTTTGGGTGGATAAGAAAGGAGGATAGGAAGAGGGTAATGATGTAACTACTAATTCTATGTGCTGTTACTTACCAAGTCAGCTGGCTTATTCGTATACATTCATACATAGATTCACGCCTGTTTCCCAGAGGGGTAGGCACCGACTCCAAAAATTGTTAAATTTTGTAATAGGTTAGGTAGGTTAGGTTATATATGTTCGATTTTCAAGATTAAGTAGATTCGATTTAGTATTATTTTATACTTTTTAGGGCTAATAGGGAGTTTTTGGAAGTTGGTTTCTTTTTTGTTAAAAAGTTTTTTATTTTTGTATTTTTAGTGACAAAATTTTATACGTAGGTATTGTCATCCATGGACCGACCGCGCCAAGCGTAGCTTAACCTTTGATCGGTCGACCAGTGCGGCTTTTAATGAAATAATACATTTATGTATAAATCAAACTTGAATACGAGTACTATGTGCTACAACTAGCTTCTAGTCGCGAAAAAATATGTAACTACTACTAACTTTGATAGGAAATGTGGTACCCTGATATACTGAAACATTTTGCGTGACATGATGTTATTATGTGTGATTGCGTAAACAATGCATATTTATGCGAAAGCAGCGATTGCGTTTGATTTGCTGTCATTTTTTGAAGAGTTCCGTTGTCTGTCTCTGAAACCCATCATCAGATCTATATGAAATTTAAATGGGACCATTTCGGAATAAACCCCTTTCGAATAAAAAAATAATTTTGCAAAACCGTCTATATTTGACGGAGTTATGCCCGAACATACATAAAAAAAAAACATACAAACATCCGAATTGAGAACCTCCTCCTTTTTTGGAAGTCGGTTAATGAGCGTTTTCACAATCTTAGTAGTGTAGTAATATTTAAAGCTGGATCTTCGCTTAAGTCTGGTGTTTCGCAACATTGATTGGGTTACAAGAAAACAGTGTAAGCACTTTTTTTATACATCTATGGTGGCAAACAAGCATACGGCCCACCTGATGCTAAGTGGTCACCGTAGCCTATGGACGCCTGCAACACCAGAGGCATCACTTGCGCGTTGCCGACCTTTTAGGAAAGGAAGTGGGAAGGAACGGGAAGAGAGAAAGCGGTGATTGGGCCTCCGGCACTCTCACTCACCGAATGAAACACATCAGTAGGAATACTGGTATTTCACGTCGATATTCTGTGAGAGGGTAGTCCTTCCCCGGTCGAGCCGGCCTATTCATGCTGAAATCAGTGAGGCTCTACTACTCTAGATTCCTTCTTTGCCACCTCGATGGTATTTTTTAGAATAAAAGAAAAGATAATGTCTTTTCTCATTATTTGGTGACAATATGATTGTATTAGCCAGCTCATTCAGGAAAGTACCACTCTCTTATAGAAAACTGGCGTAACAATAAAAACATTGATATTACGTTTCACCCTGTATGCAGAAGAACATTATGTGGATATAGGTACCTACCTATCATATTCATATCCATCTCATCGTTTATGTATTTTCGCTAAGGTCAACAGCACACGAGAGATAATAGGCCGTAAGCTTGTTTGAAAATTTTAGAATAGTGAAATTACCAAAGAATAATATCACGCATACACATTTTTATAAAAAAATCATTCAGTTAAAACAATAGCGGTAACAAAACTATTCTTTCATTTTGTTCTAGTTATTCACTCTTGTGCATTTTGTATGGTGAAAAGGTCCGCTCCATTGTGAAATTTTCAACCGACGAATTAAAATACCGGTTCAGGAATCCGTACAAATCGACAAAGGTTGACGTTCGATTTTATTTTATTGTTAAATCCGTAGTTAGGGATGTTGGTGTGCAGTGACCATGCTAGCGTCGATCGCGTATCGAAAAACCTAAAATGCCCCAAATACCCGGATTGTCCCGAGTCCCCCAGTTACACTCCTGGCCGCACACACCCATAAAATTAAGTTTTATTGTCATTCATTTGTTTTATAGATTGGATTGCAGTTTTTGTTTTTATATTGAAACAAAATTGTAATTTGAAAGTTAGGTGACCAATTTCACGGAACTATTATTGAAATTGGAACATACAATTTGTTAAAGGGTCACGTTTGTTGAATAGTTTTGTTAGATGATGCATTTATGATATTACGTGAACAAACTAATAAGCATTTGTCGGCCTCGATGGCGTAGTGGTTTGTGTAACCGACTGCCACGCCTGAGGTCGCGGGTTCGATTCCTGCACAAGTCAAACATTTGTGTGCATGGACATGGATGTTTGTCTTGGTCTGGGTGTTTCTATGTATAATATGTATGTATTTACAAAAATAAGTATATATATGTATGTTTATCCATTGTCTAGTACCCATAGTACAAGCTCTGCTTAGTTTGGGCTAGATGGTGTTGTGTGTATGTGGTAGAATATTATATTATATATTTAGCTTTGTTTAAACAATAATACTAGTTATGTAGTAGATAATTATGTACCGCAGGCCTCTCTTTTTTCCGATCAAGCTGTATTTATTTATTTATTCATTCGATCTTACAAGCTAACAGATGTAACACCCAAAACGCTTACAAGATAACTTTTTCAAGAAATTAAATTATAACTAAACATGGTGGTCACATATACATACATATTATTTATAAATAGCAAAATGTCATCCTATCCTTACTAATATTATAAAAGCGAAAATGAGTTTGTTTGTTTGTTTGTACCTTTTCACACCTAAACCACTGAACCGATCATCCTGAAATTTTGCATATACATACGTTGTCAGTTGTACAGAAACGGACATAGGCTACCTTTCATCCCGTAAAAAAATACTGTTCTAGAGAAAAACAACGATAACGTTCTTATGATAATAGATGGCGCCACGTGCCATTCGAATCATGATTGAATTATATTATTACAAGCAGAGTACAACCCGAACTGATTGTCAAATTCTAAATTAATGCGAGCGAAGCCGCGGGCAATAGCTAGTAGATAAATAAAAATAACAATAAATTACAATAATGAATTAAAAATATGTATTAATGTAATACATAGCTGATCTATAATAATATACTATACCCACATTTGGCAATCCTTTGCAACAGTGGGCGTCAGCTTGTAAGTTATCAATTGTAATTCTCAATATAAAAAGTATAAATAAATTGCATGATTAAACAGAATTTTGAATCAAAACTGCATTTACTTTAACAGGAAACCCGTCCCAAAAGTTATACTCGAGCAGTTTGCGTCACAGATAGCGAAACTTGGCTCGTACGTAGCTTGCAAAACAAACATAATTCTCAGATTTGCGTAACCATCGGTGGTAGTGATGGTTACGCAAATCTATATCTGTATAATCTAACATGAAGGGCAGATAATTTTGGAGTAGTAAAGCCTCGCTGATTTCAGCATGAATGGGCCGTCTCGACCGGGGAACGACTACCCTCTGACAGAATATCGACGTGAAATAACAGTTTTCTTACTGTTGTGTTTCGTTCGGTGAGTGAGAGTTCCGGAGGCCTAATCACCCTCTTTCCCCCTTCCCGCTCCTTCTCCTTTCCACTTCCTTTCCTAAAGGGTCGGCTATGCGTAAGTGATGCATCTGGTGTTGCAGGCGTCCATAGGCTACGGTGACCACTTACCATCAGGGCCCGTATGCTTGTTTGCCACCAGAGAGTTTATCATAGTAGTATAAACAAAAACGGTAGTAACAAAAAAAAATTGTTAACAAACGTTTCAACGCATTTCAATTAGATTAGTAAGGGTCAATCAAATCTCTTAGGATGAGTTTGATTTAACTCGTCAATGTTGTCACCTTTAAAAACCGTAGGATAAAATACTAAAACCAAGAATCATCAATCCTCTCAACTGTATATAGTTTACACATCTGTGCATAACTTTACCCTATCTCACACACATATCAAAAAGAAACAATGCAAGAAACTAAATTGCATGCCAGTTCCAAAGCTGTATACTTTATTCTGTCCTCAACAACACGGCTACGTCGCTTGTCGCGTGCAACGACATTCCAATTCCATTTTGTGGTTTTGTGACGTTGGCCCGCGACTTGTCGTATTTGTATGACATATAACCCGCTGTGACGTAATGTATGACGTATGTAGTAACGCTGTTTTATGTCGGATAAGTGTAGTGGGATTGTGAAATATAACTGAAGTTGTGTGTAAATGAAAGGTGTAATGTCTACGGGGATAGAGCTAAATTTAAGTAGTTTATGTGAGTAAGCAAGCTGTAGTACTAAGTTGATCAAATATTTACATACATGACTGTATATGTATACGTTTCTCGATCAGATCGGAGGCATTCTGGACAAAGGCCAGGTTAAGAGCTCCTTGAACGGACGGGCGTGTATGAGGAATGTGATGAAAGTGAATGAAGCCAGAGAAGTGTGTCAGGATCGTAGCAAATGCAAATCCGTATTCTCTACCTACCCCTCTGGGAAACAGGCGTGAATCTATGTATGTATAACTGTATATCATAAATTTTAATGATCTTGTTTCGAAACATCGATAAAATTTTCTTCAGCTATTTATATATTTCTTAAGTCTCTGAACCCATAACAACATTAAACTATAGTTTTAATCTTAACCGATAATATAAATGTGAATGTGAGATTATTTGTTGTTTATTACGCATTCACGACGAACTATACGACCGATCATTATGGAATTTTGCATACAGACAGGTTGTCGGGGTAAAGAGAAGGCATAGGATACCTTTCATTCAGAAATAAAGTTCGCTTTTCATTTTTGAATTATTTTAGAATATTAACAATATCTCAGAAATGGTGCGTCCTACGCAAAAAATAACGAAATTTTGACCCGCTTAATAAACGCTAAGAAGGTATCAGGAATCCGACCCGTCGTTTTTTTTTTTTTTTTTTATAATGAATTGTTTATGATCAAGGATAAAGTTTTCACTTCTATCGGCAGTCCCCAAAGACTGCCCCAATTTTTTGATTTTTTAATTTATTTAAGACCACCAGCGATTACAACAACAACACAAAAAATAAATGGTATAATGTGAGGCTTATGTCAGTTGCATAAGCTTTTAAGGCGGCAAAAGCACCTTCTCAGGCCGTCAAAATAGAGATCAACATCACCTCGGTTGCTATAAGGACCGTGTAGAGGCCACTGCTCTTAGGCCACACGTCTGCTTCCCAGCAGGCGAAGTGTGGTAATTTTGAAGAAAAAAATAAAAAATTAAGAGAGCTTACTGTTTAGCTTAGTAAATATCGAAAACCAGTTTTAAAGGAAAAATTGTATAACAAATCAAAATTACTAAAATAAAATAACAATACAATCAATATCATGTTCAAACAAATAATTCATAAAAATTAAATTAATCATAAAAAAGATTCATTTAAATCTTTGAATTACATAAATGTATCTAAAATACTTTTAGCAGAGCAACCAAACTGAATTCTATGAGGACATCACAAAACCGTCGCCTTATCCACAATTTAAACATTCACGAAGTATTTGCTCGTACGTTGTGGTACCACGCTCTTGTCGCTAAACCACTAAGGCGACGCACACAGCCGACTGGAAAATCCGACACAGCCCGACATATTGCTGGAGCACACATTTTTTACCTCTACATCCGACCTAGCTTTATTTTAAGTAAATATAAGGAGAGTTCTAAGGCTGCCTGGAGGTTTATTAGAAATATGTTCTGTGCTTTCATTCGTACATATAACTGAATATATAAATTACGTGCCACGTTGTTTGTCCGCTATGGACACCTAAAGTACTGAACCGATTTTGATCAAACTTTGTAACCATCTGTAATTTGGTCCAACTTAAAAGATAGGATCGTTTTTTTCTAAACAGGCATAAATTATTATCTAATGTGAAGCAGACAAAGTTGCGCGGGACAGCTAGTAACAATATAGTATTCTATCACATACACACAACACCATCTAGCCCAAACTATGCAGAGCTTGTACTATGGATACTAGACAATGGATAAACATACATATATACTTTTTTTTGTAAATACATACATATTATACATAGAAACATCCAGACCAAGACAAACATTTTACATATTATGCTCTCTTCCAAATCAAACACAGCACTAACTTAGAAACAGCTTTATCCGCGTACTACGCATACGCATACTCATGGTTACGATACGGCATCATGCTGTGGGGCAATAGCGTAAACGTGGAGGAATTATTCATTATTCAAAAGAAATGTATTCGAATTCTTGCAGAAATAGATAATACACAGAGTTGCAAACCATATTTTGTAAAACTAAATATACTAACACTCGCCTCAATATATATACTTGATATTTGTACCTTTGTGTATAAAAACATCCATACCTTCTCTATAAAACATGATGTCCACGATATAAACACTCGCAATAAAGATAGACTACACTTACCACCATCCCGAATAAAGATGTTAAATGAAAGTCCTTACTACATGGCAGTAAAAATATACAATAAGTTGCCTAAAACTATAAAAGATGCCATTACCCTACCTTCATTCAACAAGCAAATCAGAACCTAGGTATTTAATGAATGCCTGCTATTATTCAATTACAGAATTCTTAGAAAATAAATAAAAATTAATAAAGCACTGAACATAAACGCCTAAATAAATGCGATGACGATCCGCAACCTCGACTAAGACCCTATAAAAACAATGTAATAAATAAGCTAAATATAATAAATAAACATTTAATAAAGAAAAAACATAATTGTGATGTTAGAAATTTATTTGATTTGTAAGCGTATGTATGTAATTATATTGTGCAATAATAAAATAACAGACTTGTATAAACTTATAATATTATATGGTTTAGATGTAAGTACTAAGTAATATTAATTATAATTGTTAATAGAAAATAATTTTTAAATATTCGTTTATTATAATAATATTGCAATGCTTGTAAAAGGCACTAAGTTCTAAGCACTATAATTTTACTAAACACCTTATGTATCTACACTTAGTTCGCAATAAACACTTTGACTTTGACTTTGACTTTGACTTAACATCCATGTACAAGCACACAAATGTTTTACTTGTGCGGGAATCGAACCCGCGACCTCAGGCGTGGCAGTCGGTTACACTAAGCACTACGCCACCGAGGCCGACATACCACTATGACGTCAGATGATGGTATGACGTCATGTGTTCGTTTTTTTGCCAAGAACTTCTCAGTAGCAGAACGGATCTTCCGAAAGTCAAAGGTGCGCGCCGTGGCCGCGTGGGTTTGAACCCGAGATCCTCTGCATTGCAGTCTGTTATTAAATAGAAATTCTAAATACAAAGCAATTTTTTAAATTGAAAACCGGTCATTGTTAATTTTTCGAGGCACACGTTATTTTTTTTTGGTGTCAACGCACTACTGTCAATTAATAAAAAAATACATAGGTACTTTTTAATAAAAATGTCGGATTTTGCAAGCTCGACAATTTCTATAGTCTAAAGCTAAATTCAAATATTCGAATTCCGAACAACTTTTTACATGCTGACAGCTTAGTGACGTCATCAAATCGGGTTGGAATAAAATCATCATATTTTAGAATGACTTAATTGAATTAAGTATCTTTTCATTGATATTGTTGAGTCATTTCTTGGTTTAAGTGCTCGCCTCGCCACTTTTATTGAACGGATGGCGTAGTTGTTTAAGTGCTCGCCTCGCCACTTTTATTGAACGGATGGCGTAGTTGTTTAAGTGGTCGTCTCACCACTTTTATTGAACGGATGGCGTAGTTGTGTAAGTGGTCGCGTCGCCACTTTTATTGAACGGATGACGTAGTTGTTTAAGTGCTCGCCTCGCCACTTTTATTGAACGGATGGCGTAGTTGTTTAAGTGGTCGTCTCGCCACTTTTATTGAACGGATGGCGTAGTTGTTTAAGTGCTCGTCTCGCCACTTTTGTTCCACGGATGGCGTAGTTGTTTAAGTGGTCGTCTCGCCACTTTTATTGAACGGATGGCGTAGTTGTTTAAGTGGTCGTCTCGCCACTTTTATTGAACGGATGGTGTAGTTGTTTAAGTGCTCGCCTCGCCACTTTTATTGAACGGATGGCGTAATGGTGTAAGTGGTGGCGTTGCCACTTTTATTGCACGCATGGTGTAGTGGTTTAAGGAGTCGGTTTGTCATTTAAACTGCGCGGATGGCGCAGTGATTTAAATAGTCGCCTTGTCAATTTTACTGCACGGATGGCGTAGTAATTTTAGTGGTCACTCCACCACTGCCACTGCGATGAGTGTTATGTGATCTGCGTGATCGACAAATAGTTGTACTGACCCTGGATGTTCTTTGTGTCCGGGGTTTAATGTTTGTGAAGTCCCCTGTGATGCAAAGATCGTTCCTAGTGCAGGAGTTATGTTTGTCCGGCTGGTCTTATAATAATTTGATAGTTTGGTAGTACAGCTCATGAGCGATTTCGCAAGTTATATGACTTTTCGAAATTATGTGCGTATTGATTGACAATTGTCGCCTGCTCCGTGCCTCGGAGAGCACGTTAAGCCGTCGGTCCCGGCTGCCATGAACATATATGGCAGTCATTATTGGAAAGTCAGTGCCCTTTAATATCCTGACACTGGTCTAGCCTTAGGGTATCGTATTAACCTTCGGGTTGCGGAGGTCAGATGACAGACGCTCCGTGTAAAAACTGATATCCAGTCAAAATCCGGTTAGACTAGAAAGCCGACCCCAAGTGACTTGGGAATAATAAAGGCTAGGCAGAAGGTAGTATACATCTTTTAAGTTTGGCGTAGTCCAGCTCCGCTTACCCTTTCGGGAATAAAAAGTCGTAATACTATGTTATGCTCCTATAAAACATAAAAAGAGTCCATTTATCACGAATATAGCTCAAAAATGCTCACACAAACAGTTTAAAATAACAGCTATTGCTGAAGTTTTTCAACTAGTTACAAGTTAGTTTAATATATTGGTACTTTCGAAAATAACCTCTTAAACTGTAAGATCTATACAAATAAATAAAATTGAAGTGTCTGTTTGTAATGTCGAAATAATAGCTTTTTATTAAATGCATATGAAAGTATATACGGCACTTATATAAAAAAAATAATACTCGTCTGTTTGTCTGTTTGTTTCGGCTAATCTCTGAAATGGTTAGACCAATTTTGACGGGCTGGACGGACTGGGACGTGACAGATAGCTGATGTTCTAAGGAGTAATTTACTATAATTTAAATAAGAATACGACAAAGCGACAAAAATAATAAACTTTTTTTGTTAAATTCCACGTGGACAAAGTCGCGAGTAAACACTAGTAGTATCTATAATAGTGATATGGGATTGCCGAGTAAACATTGCAATTATTCGAATAAATTCGAATTATTGGTCGTAATGTATAATACTATTAATAGATTATTCTATCTATGCTTCTATACTAACATTATAAACAGAAAAGATTTGCATTCTTGTATGTTTGTTAGTAATAATAAAATCCAAAAATTGAGCAAGATTTTAAAAATTCTTTTAAAATTTATGAAAAATATTTTAGTGTTGGATTTATTTATTTAGTATCCATTTATAAATGCTGTAGAAATGAGAGCGTTGAGAAGCATATGTGGTGTGACTCTGAAAGATAGAATAAGAAATAGTGTGATTAGAGAGAGATGCGGCATGAATGTGGATATAGTTACAAGAATAGAAAAGGGTATGTTAAGCTGGTTTGGACATGTAGAAAGAATGGACGAGGAAAGACTGACTAAGAAAGTTTATAAGGCTAGTGTGAATGGAACAGTCGCAAGAGGAAAATCTAGACGAACGTTTCTCGATCAGATCGGAGGCGTTCTGGACAAAGGCCAGGTTAAGAGCTCCTTGAACCGACGGGCGTGTATGAGGAATGTGATGAAAGTGAATGAAGCCAGAGAAGTGTGTCAGGATCGTAGCAAATGGAAATCCGTGGTCTCTGCCTACCCCTCTGGAAAACAGGCGTGAATCTATGTATGTATGTATGTTATAGAGGAAGGCTATAGGCTATATAATATTACGTTACGACCAATAAGAGCGGAACATCAATGAAAAATGTCGCAAAAAAGGGGAAAATTCTCTTATGTGAAGCAGATGAAGTTGCGCATGTCAGCTCATGTGTTAAATATGTGAGAGACCTGGTACCCATAACAAAAGTTGAATCTTACTCTGGGTACCAGTGTCAGAACACACTACTTACTAAGTAAGATTGTTAGTGCTTAATTCTATTTTGTTTTAGCTGTAAGTTTTTTATTTTGTACGTCAATATGACCATACTCCGCCTGATGCTAAGCGATCATGTGGTCCAAGAGCTGTGACCTCCACATCATTCTCATAGCAGCTGAAGCGATGTTTAGGTACTTTGACGGCCTGAGAAGGTGCTTTTTACGTCCCGGTTAAATGACCCAGGATTGAAGGAAGAAGGAAACAGGTGCCTTGGCAGAGAATTCCATGCTTTGATCGTCTGGCAGAGGTACGACGAGCCAAACTTGTTAGTGCGCGCTCTAATCGACTATTCTTTGTACGCATGGCATCTGAGTCCAGCAAGCGTTGTTCTGTCTATACAGAACAACGCTTGCTTGCCACCCTGCCCTCCCCTTTCCTATGAAAGGGGAGGGCAGGGTGGCAAAGCTCTTCAGAGCTCTTCCTGTTGTACATCCTGTACAAACATGCCAATGAGGTAATGTCCCTACGGAGTTGCAGAGCTTCCAGTGCACTCGTGATCTCTGGATCTCCGATGATACGGATAGCCTGCCGCTGTGACCTGTCGAAAGCATCCAGCAAGGGCCGCGCGGAGCCATCCCTATTGTATAACTTATTAAAAATAATGATATTATTTATTTATTTATTGAGCACCTAACGATCCGTCGTATATGTATTTATGATCTCAACACATCAATTACGTAAATCTAAAATTAGAGTCAATCCACTGAATCCATAATTAAATACGATAAATTTATCTTCTAAATAAAATCTTCTTCAAATGTTAAAGGTCGTATCGAACTTATTGACATTTAGAAAGACTTCGGTGTCAGTTCAAATATATTATATGCTTGCTTATTTGTTAAATTATTGACAAATTATATTTTTGCATAACACGCGAATAAATTTGATTCTTTGTGATAATATCGTATGTTATTTGTGTAAATTTAGTTTTTTCATTTATTTATTAAAAAATACAACTCCCTGCACTAAGTAAAATTACTCCCTAAATACTTCATTTGAAAATAAGAGTAGGTTTCAAATAAATTTAGATGGGCAAATTAATTTTGTATAATTAAAATGCCTGTTACTAAATTACGTTACCAAAATCGGTCGGGCATACCGATTATCACGTTGTATAATTGATATCGATAATTTGTTCATTTATTTTACCTATTGCTTGCAGTTTTTATCAATTCTATGAGTATGTTATTATAACCAACCGTTTTTCCATTCTTAAGTTCATTCAGTGTCTTATCAAATTCTTGTCTTATTATTTCTGGTCCACTTTTTTATTGAAGTGAAAACTTCTTTAGCGGCGTTGTGCACTTTTTTGTGATGGGTAAAAAATGTTAAGCTCGCGTCAGGACACGTGACCTGATCGAAAATTCGTAAGACGGAGGGAGAATTGTCATGTTTGTGTACGATAGCGCAATAAGTGAATATTGTATTTTACCACATAAATGATAGTTTTATACTGATAATTAAAGCAATTCGTGCAAAATTATTCCCTAACCATATCAAAAATGCACAACGTTAATATTCAAGTTTTCACTTCTGCCGGCACTCCCGGAGTGCAACCCGTTGTTTTCTTTTTCTTGGGGGAACGTATTGACGCATATCTCTCCGCAGAAGACGGAGACTGACGGGGAGGTCATGTCGGACTCACCGGGGAAAAATGGTGAGCGACATCCCGGTAAAACCCGTCAAACCTACCACGGTGTTCCTCAACATAACCGCAATCGGCGGGGCCGCGCAAATTATTTTCGCATGCAATCATGACTCCGCCGAGGTTTCGGCCCACCATATGAAACGGCAAGGCAATTATTTCTGATCCTCACATCTCATTATCTAATTCGCATTTATTTTACATAATTATCACTTTCATCTAAGCCTTGCCCATCGTACAGCTTTTCTTTATTTAATACTAGCTTTTGCTCATGGCGTCGCTCGCATAAAAGTATGTTAGGTTAAGTTAATAAAGGTAATAAAAAATAATCATTGGGGCAGTCTTTGGGGACTCCCGATAGAAGTGAAAACTTTAATCCTTGATATCATAAACACTTCTTTATAAACAAAAACAAAAAAAAAATAAGGGCCTGTTCGGATTCCTGATACTCTCTAAGACCGGGTAATTAAGGGGGTCAAAATTTCGTTCGTTTTTGCGTAGGACGTACCATTTCTGAGATATTGTTAATATTCTAAAATAATTCAAAAATGGAAAGCGTGGAAGCGATGACGCGAGTTCTATGATTTTTGTTCACCCCAAGAAGTGCTCAACGCCCCTAAAGAAGTTTTCACTTCAAAAATACATTACAAAACATACTACACCTTCCAAATAAACTTTGTTGAGTCCCCAATCTACCTAATTCACAACTAAACAGATGATTACTTAGCTTTCCTAATCAATCCTTCACAATCTACTGCCGTAAATAGTTACACCCAATTTCAAACAACATCTCTTAACAAGATTTAATTTCGAAATTCCTTGCTGAAAATAGACTCCAGAAGTCCCTCAAACATTTCAACGTCACCTTACATTATTCATTAAAAGATAATACTTCGAAGTTTAATGAACAACTAATACCTTTGTTTTAATATCAAATGGAACAAGAAACTTCATTATTATTTGACGTTAAGTAGTACCTAGAGACCGACCCGGATTTCGAGAATGAAGGCACGGTAATAATATCTATACAGTATTGTAACTCGGCCCTGTCCTTGAAATAATTACCTACAACAGCGCGGTTGGTAGACATGCGTTAGGGCTGCCCGCCTACAGTATTTAAATATTATCTACCTACTTTCTTTCTAGTTTAGTGATTGTGAATATTATATGATATTAGAAAACATTAAATTCGTAGCGAATGAAATAGAAAGTGTTCAATAAAAAGCATGTTGTGTTTTTTGATTTGTAGATTTAATAAAAAACATACTTATAAATTTGAGACTGAAAAATATTTGCGTCTCGACCGAGACGTATGAAAAGCTTTATTGTTAAATTTAATAGTATAAAAAATCCGCATTCGGATAAAAAGTTTAATTAAAAATACTTTCGGAGTCTCCAGGTAATTTAAAAAATGATCTCTGGGTGCGTTATTAAATAATTCCAGCAAACATGAACAGCACAATATATTCTATAATTGCACTTTGACATAATTATTATGTAAGTACTTTTAGTTATTTTAATAAAATATTCACAAATCGCACGCTTACTTCTTACAAAACAATAACACCGTCCGTTCGTGACTGCGGCGCATTCGCGACTGGTTGCGAACCAAACGCATACCAACGCCGAGGCGCGTAGGTATGACTCGAGTTCCGACCCTTTGTATGGAGATAGAATAAATACTGTATAGATATTATTACCGTGATGAAAGCCTGTTGTATTGTTTGAGCTTCGAACGTAAGCTTGAGTTCGGCTCTTCTTAGATTCATTGTTACGTCAATTTTAAAGTACCTTATTTATTGAGTGCACGAATGCCTTAGCGGGCAAGAGATCGCCTCGCTGAGTATTGTGGGTTCGAATCATAAAAAGACAAATATTTCTGTGATCCTCAACCAATTGTTCTTAGTCTGAATGTACTTTGTGTCCGTTAATTACTGTATATTTGTAAAGTCACCCGCGATACACGGCTTAAAACCTAATGTGGCAGTTGCCTTTTTAAAAGAAAAAAAGAAAAGACTTTATACCCGCTTTCAGGAAAAGCACTAAGCTAGATAAAGCCAGGCAAAGCCAGGGGAAGTGGTAATGTCTATCTTTGGTCGATACGTTTCAGATTTGGTGTTCAAAGCGTGACTTGCATCCAAAATAAATATACATACATACATAGATTCACGCCTGTTTCCCAGAGGGTTAGGCATAGACTACGGATTTCCATTTGCTACGATCCTGACACACTTCTCTGGCTTCATTCACTTTCATCACATTCCTCCAAAATAAATATATGCTAGTTTCATAACTAACAATACCTAATAATAATTATCTATATAATTCGTGACTATTATAAAGCTGAAGATATGCTTTGAACGCGTGATCTCTAGAACTACCAGTATGATTTGAAATAATAATATTATATTTTAAAAACACATTTTAATTTTTAGTTCATTTATTGGAAATGTTTTAGGCTATCTACCATAACACCACGGCATACAAGAGCAGAGTGGGTGAAACGGTGGGGCACTGTAGTATATTATACATTTATAACATTTATTTGCTTAGGTATATGAAAGCGGAACTTCCATTAATAAAAAAAATAAAAAAATTAATATACATAATCCTTTAACTGACTTAATGTTGCACTAATTTACACGTATATACAATGTAGGATATACATTGTATATACGTGTAAATTAGACAAATTTTGAAGCGCAATAATTACATATTAAATATATTATTACATGTACATTTAAAAATATAACCGTTCCATTCAAGCAGACACACCCTATAAGTCTACATCGTCAATGGCGCGATACAAATATATGTCTTTGCTTCAGTGCAGAAAGGAAATTGAATACACAATCTCAGGAATCGACCGCCTCGCCCGGATTACTAGGGCTGTCAGCGGATAGCTTTTACTACTTATAACCCGGTTATACCCGGGTTTTATACTTACACACCGGGTATACCCGAGCCTGTTATTTATAAACCGCGTTTTTGTTGAATATCTATTTTAGTTTAGTGATGTTGGGATTTAAGTTTGAATATTTTCGTGAATTAATGGTATGACGTTATTATGGCTGTACAGATTTGAAGCCATAGACAGAGGGGTCTTACATATTACATTATATTAAAAATATAATCATCGTAATATTATACCTTTGACTCTAGTTTTTTGACTGCTTCTTTGGCACAAACTTAGTAAATGCGACTGGTTTACGCGAAATATAGTGTACAATTCCTGGGGTGGCTGAATTGTTATTGGGATAGCAGTGATAGCTGACACGAGATCACTGCGTGGCTATTCAACGATCACACTAGAGAGACGTTTCCATAGGAATTGGCTAAAGCAACCGTGGCCAGTCATTACCTGTGTCAGCCGGAAGGTGAGGATGCCATACTGCCTCTCCAGCCACTCCTCAAAAACGGGTCTTACCGCCACGATTTAGGCGTGCCCGGGCGGTTGGTGTAACCTGGTCGAAACATAAAGCATTAAAAGGTACACATTATGTATGATCGCGTTAATACCCGTTACAAATTATATATAATACAATATTATACATAATACAGTCTTCTTCTTCTCTCTAGCCTTTATTATTCCCAATTCACTTGTGGTCGGCCTTCTAGTCACCGGATTTAACTAGATATCAGTTTTTACACAGAGCGACTGCCATCTGACCTCCGCAACCCGAAGGCTAACGATACCCTAAGGCTAGACCAGTGTCAGGATATTAGAGGGTACTGACTTCCCAATAACGACTGCCATAGATGTTCATGGGAGCAAGGACCGACGTCTTAACGTGTTCTCCGAGGCACGGGGCAGGCGATAATTGTCAATCAATACGCACATAATTTCGAAAATTCATATAGCTTCCGAAAGTCAGAGGTACGCGACGTGGGTTCGAATCCGGGACCTTCTGCATTGCAGTCTGTTGGTCTCCCCACTGAGCTATCGTTGTTTTTTTATGTTTTGATGTGTTCAGCCTCGATGGCGTAGTGGTTAGTATAATCAACTGCCACGCCTGAGGTATCGGGTTCGATTCCCGCACAAGTCCAACATTTGTGTGCATGAACATGGTCTTTGTCTTGGTCTGGGTGTTTCTATGTATAATATGTATGTATTTACAACAAAAAAAAGTATATATGTATGTTTATCCATTGTCTAGTACCCATAGTACAAGCTCTGCTTAGTTTGGGATAGATGGTGTTGTGTGTATGTGGTAGAATATTATTTTTATTATTATTATTATATTTTCCACGTTTATTGAGCGAATTCACAACGACTACGTACTGGATATTAAGTGATTGTTAATAGATTTAAGATATTTTAGTATGTTATATATTTTATATTATTATATATTTTAAGTTTTAGGCATTAGTTATGTTACTATACTATCGCATTAGTTTAAGAACCTGTAATGAAACTGACCGATGTTCTAACAAGAATAGACCAACAAAAGTGGAGGTGGACAGGCCACATGATGCGAGACGATAAAGGCAAGTGGAGCAAGGTAGTGACAGAATAGCATTCAAGGGACGGCAAAAGAAATCGAGGAAGGCAGTCTACCCGCTGGGAGGATGAAATAAAGCTGACAGCAGGTCCAAACTGGAGGAGAGTACCTCACGACAGACAACAATGGAAATTATTAGAGGAGGCCTATGCCACGAGGCACACCGAAATTCGAGACATCTTGTGATTTGTATTTTAACTTCTTGAATGTCTAGTGGAAATACATAAAAAATAATAAAAAATTCATTGTGCAAACAATACACAAACGGACAAATGTATGTGCGCTGGACACTTGACTCATTAACGAGTCAAGTGTGCAGCGGACATATATTAGTCGTTTTTTTTTTTTATTTTGATAACACATTTTTGCGGACAGCGTATGTCCGCTCGACACTTGACGGTCATTATTGTTAGTGTAATTGTCTGGTTTCGGAATAAAAGGCTTTATTATTATTATAATGAAAAATTATTAGTTAGAAATAAATAAATAAATATACATATTTTTGATGTATATAACTGCTCAGCAATGCCCTTCCCCAAAATAATGATAATACAAGAAGAATGGGTTGTGTTCCATCATGGGAACCTAATACAGATTAATGGTTGTGGATTATTGGGCTGCTAATCCTAGCAGTTCCATTCTTATTGACTGTTGTCCTAAAACAACATCATAAAACACCATTTGTAAGGTCGGTGACTGCTTTCAGCACTATTTACGATTGGCTGCTGAAATCGTAGGTTATTATATGAGTAATTCTGTATATACTACTGACTGCCTCGCTGGCGTAGTGAACGCGACAACTGTGCATGAGGTCTCAAGTTCGAATCCCAAATCAAGATAACAAAAAGTTATTGGGTATCTGTCTCAGTCTGATGACAGATTAGCCACAGTCAGCTTAGCTAGCAATACTTTATGTACATGATAATATTATAATCCTTTTAGTTTTACTTCTTACTAATATTATATTTTGCATACACGTTGTCAGGGATACAGAAAGGGTACCTTTCATCTAGAAAAAAGTATAATAATAATATATTCTACCACATACACACAACACCATCTAGCCCAAACTAAGCAGAGCTTGTACTATGGGTAGACAATGGATAAACATACATATTATATACTTTTTTTTGTAAATGTAATATAGTATAATATGTATGTTATACATAGAAATACCCAGACCAAGACAAACATCCATGTTCATGCATTATTAGTATTATTCGAGGGATAGAAATTTATTGACAAAATCTAAATTAACGTGTGTGTTTAGACAAGAGCTAATGAAAAAATTTCATATAAACTTGTTTGATGTAGGTACTTTCCAAACTTTATTGTCCAAACCATTGTCCTATCTTAGAATAAGATTAAAAGTAAGTACCTATAATGATGTATAAGTTACAATGGGGCTGACATGGTCTTATTTGTGACTAAAAGCCCCTAAAAAAAATTAACGTGAGCAAAATCTAATATACTGCAAAAGCAGAATTTTCAGTCTTGTGATAACATAAAAAGATATATGTTCATAAAGTCTAAGAAACTAATATTTCTACGTATTCTTTGTAATAACAATAGCGTTTTAAAACTTAAACTATTTTGCTTTACTTAGCAGATTTAAGAAGTGTTAAGTTTGTTACCGTTAGACAGTTTCCTCTTGAGAATCAATAATCTGTGAGCCAACGGCCATGATCGAATTACGAGCTACAGGGATGCTGCGAGGAGAATTTAATTAAATATCCATTATTTATGGAGATTTCCGCGCTATAGTCTGTGCCAGGCTGTACCGAGTCGACAGTGTTTTTAATAACTATAAAATATTGCAAAAAAATGTTTGTATTAATTGTCGTTAACACTTGGTAGAGATTGCAAAGATAGGGATGCGGTCGCCTCACAGCTGCCGCTGTCTTGAGAGGTGTGGTTTTGTGGGTTACCTAATGAATACAAAGACTACGATATAAGTATATTTAAAAGAAAATTAATATAAATTGTTATTGTATATCTATACAATAACAATAATATAATAAATTGTTATGTATATTTATACAATAACAATTTATTATTACATTAAATTCATCATCATTTGTTATTATTATATTAAAGGTATAAGATATATAAATGATGCTACCCTAGACAGACAGACACAGAGACAAACATTTAAAATATAGATGGTTTGGTATAGGTACCTTACATACTTTCATATGCCTAAGGTAAAAAGCTGTTATTTTGACATTACAAACAGACACTTCAATTTTATTTATTTGTGTAGATTTTTTTTATTTTAATAGTCGTTCGTTTGACCGCGATCTCACCTCATGATAAGTGACGATGCAGTCGACAATAGAGCACGCTTTGCTAGAAGATACCCATTCATTCGTGACTTGAAGACACCCAGATTGTACTGATTGGGAAATACAGACTTAGGTTGTCGGGGCGTATTGAGTCTGTCAGTTCTGTAACGCCTAGTCCTTGGAAGCTTGATCGTTAGTAAGGGAGACGTCGTTTTAAGAAAATTACAAATAAGTGTGTATGATATTATTATAATTGTAAGTTTTAATAGTTTTCTTTTTGGATATGTTACAAAAAGGTTTAGATGAAAACAACAGCCCAATAATTAACTTTCATGCTAAGTTTTGACATAGCTATTAGGCCAACAAGATTTACTTACTCTCTGTTCAAAACGAAATATGTCCTACAGTATATATTATGACTGTTTTAGTGGTTTAGCTGTAGGTAGTGTCCAAGTCGGGCAAAGTGTTATTTGGTGTATATGCTATCAAGAAGTTTCCAGTAATCTGGAACTGTGTCTAGTAGATGAGAAAATTAGAATATTAGATATTATTGTGTTATTTTTATATTTTTTGTTTAATGTTAATTGTACTACATTTTGTGTTATAATTTAGTTTTCTTGGGTTTTATTCTAATTGTACTTTTTTTCATTTATGTCAAGCAGAATGCGTCCTTCTTTATATAACTCCTCAAGAAACTTTCACATTTTACGTACATTATAATTTATATTCTCGGTTCAAAACCGCTTTATGTAAAATTTACCTTTGGATAAATCGACTTTAACTGATTTTCCGCAGGACAGGCTTAGCCTAGTGCGGAGAATTATTTCGATTCCAAATAATAATGGAAGACTAAAGCAAATTTCTGTTGTTGTAATGTTTTGTATTTTGTATTTGTGATTTATTTTATGGCAATAAATCTTATTATTGAAGTGAAAACTTCTTTAGGTGCGTTGAGCATTTCTTGGGTGAACGAAGATCATAGAACTCGCGTCATCGTCACACTTCGTCATCGTAACGCTTCGTTATCGTCACGCTTCCACGCTTTCCATTTTTGAATTATTTTAGAATATTAACAATATATCAGAAATGGTGCGTCCTACGCAAAAAATAACGAAATTTTGACCCCCTTAATAAATCCCAAGAGACTATCAGGAATCCAACCCGTTTTTTTTTTGTTTATAAGGAAGTGTTTATGAACAAGGATTAAAGTTTTCACTTCTATCAGCAGTCCCCAAAGACTGCCCCAATTTTTTTATTATTATATTACGTGAGACCTTAATCATAGTTAGCCAAATGACTTCACGAATGCCGTAGTAGTTTAAGTGGTCGTCGAGTGTTGTAGGTTCGAATCCCACATGGCGTAAAAAATTTTGTGATCCACAAATGGTTGACCCCAGTCGGGGTGTTCTTTGTGTCCGTTGTTTGTAAAGTCCTCCGCGATACAGGAATTATGACCAGTGCAGGAGTTTCTTAAAAAATACAGTTGTTATAAAAACACCTCTGCCTAAGCCATTTGGAACTATATCTAAGTAAACAGACTTATATATTATATTATATGCTTCTAAGTAAGTATAATTACTTTTAGTTAGTTAAAAAGTTACTGTAATTCTTTTGTTTTCTTACAATTTTGTATACAGAATTTCACTGAATATATTATTGTTTCGAAGTTCTTAAACCGACAATAAATCTTAAGTTTACCGAAACAAAATGGCAGAGAGTCTGTACAACATGAAATAAATTTTCATTTGCCTTGCATTTTTAACGTGACATCTCATTTAGTAATAATTTGAAGTTAATGTGTTCTAAATTGCATAAATATTTTTTGCTTGTTGATCTTAAATTATATGTATGTTTACTTAAATATTCATATCTTTATTAATCTACCTATATTTATTCTGTATGTATTTATGTCACTGACTTCCTTCTAAACATCCGGCTTGATTTTCATGTTTTTTTTTAGTTTTGAGTGGATCCGTGCATGGTTTGGAATCACAATTGGACCCGTTAGGTGATACTGCGGCGTATCAGCAAACTAATATTCGAGCAGGACAACTTTGGGTCAGCTAGTTTATTTATCTTTATCTTTAGAAGACCAATAGCACAAAGATTTTTTAAACATAAATACAATATGTCTCAAAAGGGCCATAATATATGGATAATCAGGAAAATTTCGTATACTAGCTGCAACAACTGCTTTTTTGTTCTGATAAAGACAGAAATTGTAATATTTTCTTATTTCAAGACACATTGCAACGAGAATTAAAGCACAACCGCGGGTTTCATTTGTTAATCTCTTAAGCTTCAACACCTCTCGGCTTCAGGATAAAGATTAAAGTAAAAATAAAAGATTTTCAACATTTCTCAAAAGAAAAGCTCCTCTGAAAAAATTGCTAAACACGTCTTGGGAAAACAGGAAATAAATGGAAACCGTTCTTTCAGGTAAAGCGCCTGAATCGGGCTTCTGATAACGGTTCGAAACTGGGAATCGTTGAAGATGGATAAGAAATTTCTGGTATTTAGATAGCATAACTTTGCGCTTGGCCTTATGACTGAACATGCGATCATGAGATACATATTTCAATCAAGCTGTATTACAAAAGTTGTTCGCAATTAATCCCAGTTGCACCACAGCGTCTGGAAATCAGCCTAGTAGATATGTAGGTAGTCATATTACATGAGGCTCAAAAAATAGTGAAAGCAATATTTGCATCGTCTATGTAATCTTAGAAAGTTAGGTAGAGATGTATCACACTGTAATTTTGCCTATCTGTATTAAGGACACATACATACATCGATGCAAACTCAATATAATTATGGAGTACATCTTTAAGAAATTTAATTAAGATAAGAAGAAAAAAATCTTTATTGCTAAACATCTTGAGACACATGTGTCCCACAGCTATAGCAATCAGGACTCCAGTTCAGCATAAGTACGTTACGTGATAATACTGATAAAAACCATAACCTAGCAATACTAATATTAAATTTATAAGACAACGAGTATAAATCGCGTTAGTATTGATAGCTGCAACATTTCTCATCCAGTATTTAAGTTATCCTGGTTCAGAACTCATCCCTGCCGTAACGCGATCGTATCAGAAGCATTGACTAGTCGATACGAACACAGATTTACTTGATATACACTTCACCTACTTTTTACGTATAAATATATATCTCGAATGATGGAATCCTTTGTGCAAAGGATCGAATTCACGCAGATGTTCAAGGTTTATGACGCTATATGGTTTCTTTTTGCGTCAAGCTATGACATAAAATTCAAAATATTATAAGTAAGTAAAAATGTGAGCGTCTTATTAAATAAATCATAATAATTACAGTATTCAGGGCGGACGCCGTTTTATCATCCATAGTTACCATGTTGGTAACAGTCCATCAATCACCCATACCCATAGCCCATATATTAGAATCCATACGTAGCAATAGTCCTACGCCTGCTGCGACTAGTACCGCTGTAGTTGTTCCATCCCACCTTTGATTAAAACTCTCGAAGGGCCTCTTCACGTTGGACCCATGTCTCCGTGTTGTTGTTGTTTTGGAGAGAGGTCGTCGGGTCTCCTTTGTCTCAGGTAGTGTTTACGTTAAGTTTCACACTGCCGGGGACGGAGACGACTCGATGACCACAGGGCCCCGGGAGGAGCCTAACACCGGCAATGAGGAGACATCAAAACGGGCACTGCCACTTACTGGCCCAAGTACGTCAGGCACAGCCTGCTCCAAACAGGTATCCATGGTAGATAACGCTACTCCCATACCTACCATGGACACCAGCGACCACCACATGCCTTCAGACGGGGAGTCCGTGAACAGCGATGTTCTCGGATCCTCGTCAGATTAGTGTGGTACAAACCAACCTCCAGCACAAACAAATTGCGACGGCTACCCTACGCAGACTGCTGGAGGTTAACCAAAGGACCATAGCCCTGATCCAGGAGCCGTGGATCAGAGGCGACAGCATATGCGGTCTGAAAAGCATCGGGGGTAAGTTGATGTACAATACTTCGGTTCAAAAGCCAAGAACTTGCATCTATATCCCTAGATCAATATCAGCTCTGCTATTAACAAACTTCTGTTCTAGAGACCTTACTGCGGTAGGACTCCAAACAGGGCTCAACAACCAAACGTTAGTACTAGCTTCAGTCTACATGCCCAGCGATGAGAAAATCCCATCTAAGGGGCTGGTTGAACTGGTACAACACTGTGAAGACCACGGCTGGCACATTATCATCTCAGCCGACGCAAACGCTCACCACCCACTGTGGGGAAGCCACACACCGAACAAAAGAGGTGAGTCTTTAACAGAATACATTTTCTCGACTAACCTATCTATAATGAACAATGGCTGCGAGCCCACTTTTGTCAGTTCTAGATACCAAACTATAGTAGATATCACCCTTGCATCGGATGGTGCGGCAGAACTAGTGTCAAACTGGCACGTTTCAGCCGAACCTTCGTTTGCAGACCACAGGCGTATCTGCTATAACATACAAGTGCCAGAGACGGACCAACTGCCTAAACGCAACCCCCGCAAGACGGACGTAGCAAGGTACAGGACCCTTCTCCAATATGAGGTAGATAAAATCTGTTTTAAA
The DNA here is from genome assembly GCA_963564715.1 of Catocala sponsa. Taxonomy (NCBI): domain Eukaryota; kingdom Metazoa; phylum Arthropoda; class Insecta; order Lepidoptera; family Erebidae; genus Catocala; species Catocala sponsa. The sequence goes on along the minus strand of OY751340.1, from coordinate 24,365,241 downwards.
GATATGTCTACCAGCACTGACAACATAGACCACAACACTAACATACTTACCAAATGCATCCAACAGAATTACCAACAAGCCTGTCCCCCCACACAACCACCAGTGGCAGGTAAGTCCCAATGGTGGGGACCAGAGCTGGAGAAACTTAGACTCAATCTGAGGAAACTGTTTAACCGAGCTAAAAATACCAGGATCGATGAAGACTGGGAGCGATACAAACAAGCTCAATATCACTATAAGAAACGCATAAGATACCGCAGAGGGGAATCTTGGCGGCGTTTCTGTAACAACATTAACACCACTAATGAAGCAGCCAGGGTGAAAAAGGTCCTATCGCAAGATAACAACAGAACCCTAGGCACCATTAGAAAACAAGATGGTACGTACCTACGCGATTTCAGACAATGAAATAAGTCAGGTACTTCTCGAAACACACTTCCCTGGGTGCGAAGTGACGGTAAACCCAAACTGGGAAGACACGCCGTACAATCAACCAACCCAGATTGACTGGACAGTGGCCAAATCCATGGTCACTGCTGACCGAATATCGTGGGCGATAGATAGCTTCCAGCCCTTCAAATCTGCGGGCCTGGACGAGATATTCCCAGCTCTCTTGAAATGGGGACAAGCAACAGTTGTGCCACACCTGCTTAACATATACAGAGCATCGATAGCGCATAACTACATACCTCGCCAGTGGAGAGAAGTCAAAGTAATCTTTCTACCCAAACCGGGTAAGTCAGACTACACACAGGCGAAATCATACAGACCGATCAGCCTAACCTCTTTTCTGCTGAAGACTTTAGAGAGACTAGCTGAAAGGTATTTAAGGGAAGTTGCTCTAAGACTCAAGCCACTACACCGCCAGCAACACGCCTATAGGCAAGGCAGATCAACGGAATCAGTGCTACACTCTGTTGTAGGAACAATAGAAACAGCACTATCTGACAAATTAATGACACTAGGGGCTTTCATTGATATAAAAGGAGCTTTTGATAAGACAAAATTCAATAGTATCATCCAGTCACTCAGCACATTTGGAGTTGATAGAACCACTAGTGGCTGGATCGATCAACTTCTAAAGATGCGGGCCATACAATTCACGGTGAACTCTACCACGAGAGGCATAGTAGCGAAGGGCTGTCCCCAAGGAGGAGTACTCTCGCCGCTGCTATGGAACATCGTGGTAGATGACCTGTTAGAACGCCTTAATAGCAGATGCTACTACACGGTCGGCTATGCGGACGACATAACCATTCTGATCAAAGGCGACTCAGAAAACATAATCTGTAATCGCATGCAATCGGCCCTCAGGATCATGGAACAATGGTGTAAACATCATGAACTGACGGTGAACCCGACTAAGACAGAACTGGTCCTTTTCACACATAAAAGGAAAACTCAGTTAACAAACATGCCAAAATTATTTGGAACGGAACTTACCCTATCGCAAGAAGTCAAGTATCTGGGCGTAGTACTCGACCATAAGCTGAACTGGAGTAAGCACCTTAACACGAAAATAACCAAAGCATGCACAACATTCTGGCAATGCAGAAGATTAATAGGCAGAAAATGGGGCCTCAAACCATCTATAACCATATGGCTCTACACGGCCATAATACGCCCTATGATAACATATGGCGCCATAGTTTGGTGGCCCCGCACTCTTCTAAGCACAGTCATACACAAACTACAAAGCCTACAACGACTCGCCTGCCTGGCGACGACAGGCTGTATGAGAACAACCCCCACGGCAGCGCTGGAGGCCATACTAAATCTCAGACCCCTACACCTTATCATACAGCAGGAAGCTGTCGCAGCTGCCATACGGCTTGAAAAGGTAGGGCTCTGGAAACGAGACAATAGAATAACTCATGCGCGCCTAAAGGAGTTAGTATACAATGAAATTCCAATGATAGAGGCGACATGTGATATCATCCCAAAAACCTTTGTCTTTGACAAAAAATACCACATCCAACTTCATGAGGAATCTAAAGATAGCTCTGGCATACATGAAGTGAGAATATACACGGATGGATTTAAAACAAAATCAGGAACAGGAGTCGGAGTCTTCTCCCACGACCTAAACATCAATTACTCAACGACCCTGGGAAACCTCAACACTATCTTCCAGGCAGAATGTGTTGGAATCACCCGGGCTGCAACAGCGGTTACATCAAGGGGTATAAGCGATAAGTCAATACGCTTTATCTCAGATAGTGCCGCGGTACTACAAGCCCTTAAGAGTAACTGCTTCAATAGTGGACTCATTTTGGAGTGTCACCGTGAGCTGCAAAGTATTGCAACAAAAAATCGGGTAACGTTGCAGTGGATACGCGGCAACAGCAACTCTTCTGGCAATGATGCTGCAGATCAACTGGCAAAGAGAGGATCGAACACCAAAATGGTAGGACCCGAACCAATTGTCCCGATACCCTTCTGCCAACTCAAAACATGGTTATGCGATAGAACCACGGAACTACACGAAAAACAGTGGATAGAAACAAAGGAATGTAGACAGACGAAGGAAGCCCTTCCATGCTTAGACAGACATTTGTCACGCAAACTGCTACGTTCCACAAGTAAAAACTTACGTCACCTATATATATATATATATACAATATATATATATAGGTGACATATAATATAATAACAGGTATAATAATAGGTATAATAACAGGCCACTGCTCACTCAACAGGCACCTATTCAACATCGGCATCACTGACAGCCCCTTATGTAGAGGCTGCATGGAGACCGAGGAGACACCGGCTCACGTGCTTATACATTGTAAAAGCGTGAGTAACCAACGGGCGAAATTCCTAAACAGTCCAGAAACGATGAAGGAGGTACTGCGCAACATTGGTCCCCTATTGTCTTTCTGGATGGAGCTGGGGTGGTATGAGTAGCCGAACAGTATTCCGCGTCGGTTACTTACGCACAATGGCCCAATTGTGGGGCTAAGTGCGGATAACATACGTCCAACTAAACTAAACTAATGTCTCCGTGTAAGCCTCCCAAAGGGCCGGGTATTTTCTTAACGTATTAGGAATATACCTGAAAGAGAAACAAATAATAACAATTTTTTTTTTTCAGACATTGTCCATTGTCGTGTTACAGTTTAAAAAAAAATATCTAGAAAAAGGCAGTACAAAAAAAAAAGAAAAATTGAAAATGTATCCGTCTTGACCAACCAAACTCATAAAACAACTGGATGAGTTGGGTGCTAACAATTGTTTTAAATCTTTTTATTTAATACTTTTATGCAGCTCAAGTCGATTAGCAAGGTTAGTTGCAACCTCTGTTCTCGAAATTAAAATTACCTAGGATTTTTTTTACATACGTGTCTAATCTCACACCTATAACCCTATAAATCTTGTGTTCCTTTTAGGTGTCATTATTATATAGTTCACATTATTTCTGCAGATTGTAATAGACATTGTCATGACGGCCTCGATGGCGTAGTGGTTAGTGTAACCGACTGACACGCCTTTGGTCGCGGGTTCGATTCCCGCACAAGTCAAACATTTGTGTGCATGAACATGGATGTTTGTCTTAGTCTGGGTGTTTCTATGTCTATTATGTATGTATTTACAAAAAAGAAGTACCTTTATATGTATGTTTATCATTGTCTAGTACCCATAGTACAAGCTCTGCTTAGTTTGGGGTAGATGGTGTTGTGTATATGTGATAGAAGAATAGAATAGAACATTTAAAGTGTGAGCCTATAGGGTTTTTTATTGCACCTTGTGGCAGACATACTGATGGTCAGTCAAACCGCTGCCTAGCGTGACAGCAGTACACTATTTAAATCTTGAAACTTCGTATAAAGAAGCAAAGTCATAGCGTTTAGCGAACATCGCTGTAGGTATTTCGTTCCAGAGACAACACGTAAGTGAGAGAAAGGATCGCTGAAAACGAGCCGTGTTAGACAGGAACGCTTGCAGGTAAAATGTAGAAACTTTGCTGCGGCGACAAGTGCTACTAGAATTATTAACAAACTACTTGCTACAACAGAAAATTCCCGCAGAGAAAAGTTCAATAGTTATTCACTTAATCTAAGTATCGGACAGGGTTAATATACAACGATAATTACTGTTCATTTCAAACCAGAATAATGCTATATCTAAGCAGCACCAATTTTTCTACTATCATATACCTTTTTTCAGGATGAAATGTATCCTATGTCCTTTTCTGTGCCCCTGGCAAAGTATATGCAAAATTGTATGATGATCGGTGGGGTAGTTAAGGCTTGAAAGCATAACAAACAAACAAACTCATTTGATTTATACATTAAGTAAGGATATAACTACCGTCCAGCAGTGGACTATTATAGCCTGATGATGATGATGATGTTGATGATAACTACGGCGATATTCCCGTTTTTTTTTCTTTAAAAATTACTTTACTCTTTTGTTCAAATCACTTCACTGTAGAGTTTAGATGGTTAAAGTGTTACTTCAAGTGTTTCATGGTACTAATAGAACCAACAATAGGCCCGAAACTTCGGCATTTACGTTTCAGGGTAGGTCTACTGATCACAAGACGCTTACAGTTCTTACTATCAATTTAATAGCATTACTTTAATCTACCAAATTCCAACAAAAAATTAACCAATATAAAATATTTTCAAGAAGTTCCAAATTTTACAAAGCTATTTATATTCCGAGTTTCATAGCCAGTTGCATTCACTGATCGGTAAACGATTAGGCAGGTTAAGCAACGTTAGGTGCGGTCAGTCTATAAATAGGTGACCGCTTAGTTGTATTTCATCTGAGCGTCTCTGTGCTTTGGAGGGCACGTCGTGTCGGTCCCGGTTGTTGTCAAATTGACAGCAATCGTTAAGCCATGTCAGAGGCCTACGGGCGGCTTGAACAACTCTTGACAATAGGTTGGCCAATAACCACACGAAAAGGAAAAGGGATGGAGGTTTATATCACTTCCTTCATGCCCACTCGTGTTTGTATAGTCACAGAGACAATCGCACCAATCTACCTACGGAGTATTGCCCCATAGTTGAAGCATAAAGCCGGTTATACCACATGTTGTTATACATTGTGCCAGTAAATTGGCCCGAAGCGGCGACAATTTGAAGGCAATTTGGTGTTATTACGACGCTGTCTTGTATCCTCGTAAATTTTAGGGTTAGGAGCATTGGATAGTGTGGGGATTAGCGGGAGAGGGGTCGAAAGAAGGGTTAATAGGAGTTAGGAAAGAGATTACGGGAAGTAATTAAGGTTAAGATGAATCAGGGAGGTTGACTTATGGGGGCTACTGTCAATATAATTATCTATACATATAATTATCTATACATATAATAAAATCGTAGGAAAGTCAAAACTGTACATTGAATATTTTTTTAAAAGAATACTTGGGACGTGATCTAAAATCGATATCGAAGCCAAAAATATAGTTTTTAGAATTTTTGTCTGTTTGTCTGTTTGTCTGTATGTATGTCCGGGCTAAACTCAAAAAGTACTGCATGGATTTACTTCAAATTTTGCATGAATATTACTAACAGGTCGGGTCAACATATAGACTACATATTATTACGCTATCACCTACGGGAGAGGAGCTGTGAATCTTTATTTTTCTTACGCATTCTGTGACAGCGTGTAATCTAACAACGCATATTTAAATGTTGTTTTTGAGTAAGCCATGTTATTATCTAGCTTTACACTATAAAAACTACGCCATTTAAGTAACGTGGGCAGAGAAATATAGTTGGGTTCCGCGGCGACAAATACTTTTTAGTTAAAATCTACGCGGACGAAGTCGCAGGTAACAGCTAGTATAGAATATCACGCCTATATCTGTTAAGGGGAGGCAGAGATCTTTAGTAGATTACACCAACATTATACCAGCTAAGTATTTAGTCCTACGTCATTTTGGTCTATTTGTCAAGAAATTTTCTGAAGCTACATACTGCTTCAGAAATTCTTGCTTCCGGAATTGTCCTCAGTAAACAACAATAGACTTGCATGGGTCCAAAAATCATAGCTGTTGAAATATGTATCTAATATATATCTCTGACTACCCTTTCGAAGAAATAGTCGTAAGACTGTGTATGTATTATTCCAGGCAATTTTATTTAGCAATTTGCGTTCCATATTAATAGTATGCTTAATCGCTAAGCTATGTGCTTGTGTAACTAGAAGCTTCATGTTGGTAAAAGAATGGACGGGAATTAAACTCACGACTTCTCGATTGCACATCGGATGCATAAACTTGTTTAAAATAAAAGCTCCCGGACTAAAGTTCTACCCTTTTGTTGCGGGCAATTGACAAACATACAATTCCTTTTTTTATGTATTTCCCTTGCACTAGGACTAATTTCTGTGTCGCGGGTGACTTTACAAACATTACTTAGAAATAAATGCTATTCTATTCTATTCTATTCCGTTCTATTATATTCTATTCTATTCTATATTGTACCGTGTGGAGATAGAACCCACAACCCTCGGTGCGGTGGCAGTGACGCGGCGGCCACCTAAAGTACTACACCATCCGTGCAGTCATAACAAGCAATTAAAGTACCTTATTCGTATATAGCACCTTGAACCGACGGGCGTGTATGAGGAATGTGATGAAAGTGAATGAAGCCAGAGAAGTGTGTCAGGATCCTAGCAAATGGAAATCTGTAGTCTCTGCCTACCACTCTGGGAAACAGGCGTGAATCTATGTATGTATGTATTCGTATACAGCATCTTTCTTTTAATTATGTCTGAATGGAATACTTGGCATCCACAAACTGTCACCTACGGTACTACGGACCTTAAACAAGTACCTTTTGCTTAGCCAAGCGTGCATCTGACCTTAATTTGTTTGTGACATGGTAAATGGGTAATTATTGACCCCGAAATCAATAACATACTTAACTTCAAACATAGATAACAGAGGCAATTTCAGATAACAGTCATAAACGAAGGAGGTTTGAAAGCAAAGTTTGCTACTTACAATAAATATTCGCAGTTGAGAGAAAACAAAGGAATATTCATGCAGTAGTGATAATAATAATATATACTAATTTTTTTTTTATGGATTGGTGGGCAAACGAGCAGACGGATCACCTGATGGTAAGCGATTACCGCCACCCATGGACACCCGCAACACCAGAGGAGTTACAAGTGCGTTGCCGGCCTTTTAAAAAGGAGTACGCTCTTTTCTTGAAGTGTTGAAGGTCGTATTGGTCCGGAAATACCGTAGACGATAGCTCATTCCACAGTTTTGTTGTGCGAGGCAGAAAATTCCTGGAGAAACGCACAGTTGTGGACTGCCAACCGTCTAAATGATGGGAGTGAAAATGCTGTCGCGTAGGACGATGGCGAAAAGAGGCGGCAGGGATCATTCCGAACAATTCTTCGGAATACTCCCCATAGTATAAGCGATAGAAGATGCATAGCGAGGCCAGATCTCAACGCAGCGCCAAGGGGTCTACCCGATTTGAAATATCCTGGCAGTCGACGATTCGAGTCGCTCTCCGTTGAATGCGGTCTAGAGGGAGAAGCTGGTACTGGGGTGCCCCTGCCCAAAGATGAGAACAGTATTCCATGAAAAGCTGAAAAGTTTGTTTGTTTGTTTGTTTGAACGCGCTAATCTCAGGAACTACTGGTTCGAATTGAAAAATTATTTTAGTGTTGGACAGCCCATTTATCGAGGAAGGCTATAGGCTATATAACATCAAGCTACGACCGATAGGAGCGCAGTAGCAATGAAAACTGTTGCAAAAACGGGGAACATTCTCTTAAATAAAGCAGACGAAGTTGCGCGGGTCAGCTAGTCATTGTATATATATAATTCTTCTATAAGTGTGTATGTCACCGAACTCCTTCTAAACAGCTTCACCGATTTTGATGTCATTGTTATGTGTGTGTTTAAGTGGGTACAATTGGACCCGGTAGCTGGTTCGATTGCGTTCTAAGTTGTTTTTTAGTCCGGGCTGGATATCTAGTCTATCGGGTATGGAAGTCCACGTCTCAGGTATAGGAGTCAAATTTATTACCGTTGCGTCACAGAGCCAATATTGAATAAATCAAAAATGTTACAATATCATTCTAATTTTGATTTATGACGTTATTATTATACGAAAAAGGCCAGGTTAAGAGCATCTTAAAACGGACGGGCGTGTATGAGGAATGTGATGAAAGTGAATGAAGCCAGAGAAGTGTGTCAAGATCGTAGCAAATGGTAATCCGTAGTCTCTGCCTACCCCTCAGGGAAAGAGGCGTGAATCTATGTATGTGTGTATGTACATATTATACGAATAACGATAGAATATTCGAATCAGATTATAAAATGGAACAGCCCTTCATAAACTTAGACGCAAATCTAGCTAAAATGACATATCGCTCTGGCGTGGAGTACGTGGATTCGCCATATGAACGCCCTGGTCATAGCATACTATATTCACGTCACTCATATATACTTTGTTCGAAATGAAAAAGGGAAAGCAGTATGCTCCCGCCACGTCAGAGCCAGAAACCTTTTTTGTTAGGCTTGCACCATTATGGGTCTATCTATCCGTCTATTTGTTACAGCCATTTTATTCCAAGACTATTGCCAGTATTTTTTTTTATACAACTAAGGTGGCAAGCAAGCAAATCGCCCACCTGATGGTAAGTGGTCAGCGTAACCTATGGACGCCTGCAACACCAGAGGCATGACTTGCACGTTGCCGACCCTTTAGGAAAGGAAGTGGGAAGGAGAAGGAACGGGAAGGGGGAAAGAAGGTGATTGGGCATCCGGCACTCTCACTCACCGAACGAAACACAACAGTAGGATTACTGGTATTTCACGTCGGTATTCTGTGATAGGGTAGTCTTTCCCCAGTCGAGCCGGCCCATTCATGCTGAAATCAGCGAGGCTCTACTACTCAAATTTAATAATTCACTAAGTTTATATCATACATAATAGGAATCACAAGGTAATATTGGGTTTCTCGGTAAGGAATTTCTATGTATATATATATATATATATATATATATATATATATATAATAGGAAGTAGCAGCAAGCAACTCTATTTGATAGAGTTGCTTATTGCTACTCAGAAATTCCTTTCCGAGAAACTCAATATTACCTTGTTTGACCCAGAAATCGATTACAATTGTCAGATGCATAATCGCTCATGTATGGTGAATGTCGATTTAATCATCTGCAATACTTTAATATAGTATATTACGAATTATTTTTATAGTAGTAATATAATATCAGCCCTATATTTAAACTGTTCCGTTGTAAGGCACGGGCATCTTTTAAGTGTGAAGACGCTTGGCCATAGTCTACCACACCTGCCAGTGCAGGTTGATAGACTTATAATAATATTTTACATTTTTACATGTATTATATTTCGATTGAAATACCGGCTGACATTCTTGAAGAACATAGCCGGAGGCCCAATCACCCCCTTTCTCCCATACCGCTCCCTTTCCTTCCCACGTCCTTTCCTAAAGAGTCGGCAACGCGCAAGTGATAATAATAATAATAATATTCTACCACATACACACAACACCATCTAGCCCAAACTAAGCAGAGCTTGTACTATGGGTACTAGACAATGGATAAACATACATATATACTTATTTTTTTGTAAATACATACATATTATACATAGAAACACCCAGACCAAGACAAACACCCATGTTCATGCACACAAATGTTTGACTTGTGCGGGAATCGAACCCGCGACCTCAGGCGTGGCAGTCGGTTACACTAACCACTACGCCATCGAGGCCGACAATGCCTATTGGTAGGTAATAAGTCCGCCTATATATTTAGTTTAATAAATACATAAATCAAAATCGATTTAAAAGAGGTCTTATTCGATATCCGGGTCCCTAAATACACTGGGTCTTGTAATAACAAGCGTAGAAGAGAGGTCGGAATTCTTAAAGCTCAATTTTCCTCAAAGTGCTTTAGATGAATAGACTTTTAATCAAGGAAGGAAACGTAATATTTTTTGTTTACAACGCTACAAACCTTTGTAAGGACTAGTACAATTTACTTGTGTACTCGTAAATCTTATTTAATTCTAGATTTTGTTTATTGGTCAATCTAACAGGAAAATGGTTTGTTCGTGAATTAAACAGACACAGCTGTTGATTGATGTTGTTTTAATTATGAGTTAATAGAATGTTCCTTTAAAAATCATACAATGTTTGATGGTTAAATGGGTAGTGATTTGGGGCTTGTTTGTAACGTAGGGTATATTTAGTCCTTATGGATATAGGACTGATATTATTATTCTTTATAATTAATATCTGGGACCAAAAAGTATACATAGCTTGCGAAATGTGGATATATGTAATTCACCTCTAACACCTCCTTGGAGTATATAAGCGTGAAACTATGTATGTATGTATTTTTGACATGGGTGTTTTAAGATGTAGATGTGATTCTATGTATTTCTGCCTTGACATAGGTATAAGCCATTTCAAAATCGCTGCCGCTACTTCACTGTGACTATACCACGCCCGGACAGACACGACGTTTAGCCGTAACAGTGACGATAAACCGTCGTTTTCACACATCCTGTATATGTGCTAATAATGCGAGCTCTATTAGCTGTATAATACCTGATTTACTACGGCCCTTGTACATTCGATTTGAATAGACTTCTGAATTATGGGAATCATTAGATTGACGACCTGGTAAGGGCCGCTAGATGTGATTTTTTTTTTCTAGCTCCTCTTTCTTAGCCAGAGCCTATTCTATTCTAAATTTATGGGGGCAGTTGTCCCATTGAAGGGGCAGCTGTTCCTCCTACTCTACGTCTACATTTTACATGCGCCCTGGAAGGGCTATTATTGTTTTGCTTATACCTATTCACGTTCTCATTCTTATCCTCTAGTACCATACCAGTTCTCGCATATATACCTCTCGTAATTTCATTCTATTCCTTTCATACTTGGGGGATAATAGGGGTTAGGGTTGTCTTCTTTATTCATTATTTAAATATCTTACTTGCTATTTATCTTATCGTAACTTATTTCTAATTTTATTTATTAATACATATTTGCTTATGCCGCTAGATGTGATTAGATGCGGGTGTCCCAAGACCGGTCTGTGGGGAAAATCTTGGGGGAGGCCTATGTCCAGCAGTGGACGTCTTTCGGCTGAGATGATGATGATGGTTAGAATGACGTATGAATTAACACGTTTACTGTGAAGCTATGATGAGAGAGACTACCCATAAGTGCAAACGCAAATTGTGGATAATATGTTGCGTTAGGTATAAAAATTATATTATTATAGCATTGTTGTTCATTGTTTATATCCCTTTCATATAAAAAATATAGTTTTTATACACGTATGATATCGTAAATTCATGCCCCACCCGTGTGGCATGCACGTATGATCTCGTAACTTCATGCCCCACCCGTGGGTCATGCACGTATGATGAGCAACTCGATATGCCCTACCGGTGGGGCATGTACAGTGAACGTGTTAATACAATAGTGATAGCCTAGTGGGCTACCGTTGGACTTCCACGCAGAGATCTTGAGTTCGTACTCACGGTGCGCATTTCTAACTTTTCAAAGTTATCTGCGTAAGAAATAGTTAATTATCTTTCGCTTTACTGGTAAAGTAAATGATAATGAGGAAACCTGCATGTCTGAGAGTTCTCCATAATGTTCTCGAAGATTTATGAAGTATTCCAAACCGCAATGGGCCAGCGCGGCGTGGTGGACTATGGCTCAGTCCTACTCACACATCAGGGGACAATTTAATACAAGGCTGATATTATTTATGTTATTTCATGAATTAATAACCGTTTCTTAATATGGTTTAGCAGAACTTCTTTAGGAGCTATATGGAAGAGCCTGGTGTGGCAATTACTTGGTGTCAGTAGGAATTAACCCATCTAGTCATGAGAAGACCCACGGTCTAAAGCAAACCATAACTTTAAAGCATTAGAGTAATAAAACTGTTATGGCATTTTCTACAGTAAGTAAAAGGGCCGAAGATTCACATACCTATCTCTTATATTCCTTTTCTTCTTTTTTCTTTTCCTTGTCCTTGGAGTCAACGACGCGCGTGTGAAGTGCCGAGAATTGCGTGCCATCTTAGACTAGAGTGCTAATGTATAATCAGACTAGACGTTTGCTTATTTATTTCCTTGTGCAAGAAGCTAAAGACATAGCTAAGTAAAAATAGCCTGTTATTAAAAATGCTTTTAAAGTCCCACGCACACTTACATAATTATATGCTTGTAAGAAAAGGTGTATTAAAACCACATTTCAATTTTTTTTTTGTAATTAGTTTAAAATTAAATGTTTTACGTTGTGTGCTGGTGCCCATACCTAGACTACCCACTACTAAAAGATATCTTGCAAACGAAATAATACTTTACCATACCAAAATAATTGTCGAGGCAATTTATTAATGAAGCACCTACTTTGTACAGCGTACGGTGCGATTTAACAATCGCAACGTACTGTTACACGGCACCGTGGCGAAGTGTTTTTAAAAAAAGAAATTTTAACTGGCTAAATGAAGTTTATTAAACACTTGGAATATAAAATAGAAATAGCAAAATAAAGATATGGTACAATGATATAGAAATGTATCTGGCACACTTAGGAATAGTAAGTTGCGTTCGCGACGGGAGATGTGCACAGACTGATATTCGTTAGTACTGCGCTTATGATAAAGGCAAAAGTGCTGACACGGGACTTTTAGGCATTGGCAGGGGTTTCTGTCGAGTATAGGGGATTTTGGACTAGGTAAGGGAATTAGGGTACAATACGGATTCGTAACAGCCCCCCGATTAAGAGTAAACTACATGTTTTAGAATGAAGTTTACGGGAAAAGAATATTTAACAAGGATTTAACCAATGCGGAGAGAAGGAGCTGTTAAATTAGGAAGTTCGACTTCTTCGTTTTCGGGTTCAGTATTTGGATTCCTAGGAGTGTTGGAATAAATTATTTTCTCAAGTATGCCAAATTTCTTACATATTTTGAACATAATGTAACTTAAGACTAAAAATAGGATTACAATAGTAATAGTAGTATAATATGTTTCATATAAGACAATATGAGGCTTTTCTATTATTTTACTTAGTTCTTTTAACAATTTAGGGTTTTCAAATGCAATAGAGTCTAAATTAACGTTTTTCAAGTTAACAGGAGGTAAAATTGATACAATGCTAGTATATTTTGACAAATTACAGCAAGAGTCATTGAGTATGCTTAACTTACTTTTTAAAGGTTTTAGAAGTATATTTACATTATTCTTAGAAACTAATCGTGTGTCTTTACAATAAGCGACACAACTTTGGGGTAAGTACAATATTCCACTACCGCTTATGTCTATTTCGACAGTTGATGCGTTACATTCTATGCTTAATTTAGTTTTTTCAGACATAACAAACAACCACTTGTTGTTTTGTAGTTGTTGCCAAATATTTACATTGCCAGTGAAGAATTTAGTATTACACAATTCAGGTATTTCAGTAAGTACTTTACTGATAATTTCGGTTTCACAAGAAGGGGTTGCAACTGAAGAATAAGATATTGGTGTATTACAAAGGTAATGGTTATCACTAATTATTTTACAATCGTTCAAGTTATCCAGTTTACAATACGTGGATTTGTCTTTGCTTATGCCTAAATATTTAGAAGAAGGGATGATAGTGGTATAAGACACGGGGTTGTGAGGTTCATAGGGCGCTGGACAAGGTAAGTTATGGTATAAGTAAAAGCTAACTGGGTTTGCTAATGGTATGTTTAGGACAAATACTATTCTGTTATCGTTTTGATAACATGACAAAGAGGACATGTTTATTATTGTTTGTATGTTATTTAAGCTTAAGAGAACTGGAAGCCGTTTGGAGTTCGGTATGAATCGGTAATTATTAATTAATTCGGTATAGAGTTCTTTAGGAGTCAAAATGGAAGGATAAAGTATATTAGATTTGCTAAACATTATTGAGTTTATAATGTCTTCGACCTTGAAGGATAAAGTTAAAAGGCTATTTTCTATCATTGAAGTTAGTTCAAGGATGCGTGATCTTATTCCTAATTCTTTGGAAATATAGGTTAAATTTTTAACGTCTATATATAGGGCGTCGATAGCAACGTTTAGTTCGTGTTCATTTTGTTTTATAGAATAGATGGTGTCATTAAAGGATTTAAGCGTTGATGTGGTAATAAGGATGTTTTGTTCTACTAGTGAGGCTAGTTTCTTTTGATCTGATTCGACTTCCTGGATAGCATTGTTATATCGGATAGCGTCATCTTCGTCCATAGTACCGAATAGTTTTTTGGATATGGTTCCTACAAAACCTAAAATTGCGTTTCTCTTTGATTGGTGAGGGATGTGGTAAAGAATGGTTTCGCTATTACGATATAAATCGTCATAACGAGTGATTAGGGGTTGAAAGAGAAACGAAACGTCAATGCACGGACCAATGACACGCCGCCGTCAACTCAAAGACAAGCAGTTATTAATCTGTCAAAACAAACTTTAGACAAAACAACCGAAAAAGTATTGAGTAGAGGTTTAAATTATGCAATAACACCGGCTAGGATTCCGTATGAGGCCATTATTTGCAACGTCGAGGACTGCCTAGTCAAGAATAACATAAGAAAGGAAGATTTGGAGGCCATACGTCAGGATATTTCATCGGTCTTGCGTCGAACTAAAGTGCCCAGACCGAATCTTCCCAAAGATGAATTCGTCGCACTGAAGAACTTGCGGTCTAGGCCAGATATTACAGTACTCCGTGCAGATAAAGGAAACGCTACGGTCATAATGGATACGTCAGATTATAAACATAAAATTGAAAATTTACTTTCGGATGAAACAACATACAAACAGGTTAAGACAGACCCTACAAACAAAATATTGAAGAAAACCAAAGACATCATACATAAATATTCCGAAAAACTAGATCTAGACGTTAAACAATTAATACCAGCTTGCGTAAAACCTCCAAAGCTGTATGGGTTACCAAAAATACACAAGGAAAACGCTCCCCTACGTCCTATTGTGAGCCAGATCGACACACCAACTTACAGACTGGCTCAGCACGTAGCGAAGATACTCTCACCACTCAGAGGCAACTCGAGAGCACATGTGAAGGATTCATACCATTTTGTGAGTGAGATTAAACACCTACGTCTCACAAACAATGAAACTATGGTTAGTTTTGATGTACAGTCATTATTTACATGCATACCTGTACATGACTGTATTGAAATAACTAAAAGGAAGCTAATAGAGTACAATATGCCTGAGGAATATGCAGAACTACTTAAGCATTGCTTAACAACTGGCTATCTGTTGTGGGACAATAAATTCTACATACAAGTCGATGGTGTGGCAATGGGCTCCCCAGTATCGCCTGTTGTTGCCGACATATATATGGAAGACTTTGAGGCTCGAGCTTTGCAGACTGCCCCCATCACACCCAGGATTTATAAGAGGTTTGTAGATGATACTTTTACAATATTACCAACAGATAGTGTAAGTGTATTCCTAGAACATCTTAATTCCCTTAATAACAACATACAATTTACTATGGAATTAGAGGCAAATAATTCATTAGCTTTCTTAGATGTCCTTGTCATCAGGAATTCTGATCATACTTTGAGCCACACTGTATATAGGAAAAAGACCCATACAAATAGGTACTTAAACGGTGAATCTCACCACCATCCTAAACAGTTAGCTACCGTGGGAATGTCTTTGTTTCAGAGAGCCCACGGGATCTGTGACAAGAAACACCTGGACGCCGAGCTTCAACATGTCAAGCAAGTACTGCAAGACAACAAGCTCCAACAGCCGCGCCGCTGTCACAGATCCCGAGAAAAGCCAGCCACAGTCGAGCGCCAGCCTGCTATACTACCTTATGTGAAGGGTGTCACTGACAAGATTGGCTACATCTTGAAGCGAGCTTCAATCAATACATACTTCAAGCCGCCAACGAAGATAAGTCAATTTTTACCATCTGTCAAGTGCCAACTACCTTTACAAGATGCAGGGGTCTATAAAATAGATTGTGACTGCGGACTCTCATACATTGGTCAAACCAAGAGAAGCATAGTCACCCGCATAAAAGAACACATAGCTGATGTAAAACACCAACGCTCGTTGAAGTCTGCTGTGTGTGAACATGTGCAACAGGGGACCAACCACTACCTGAGATTTGACAAACCACAGATGCTCGCTAAAGAACACCGATTCCTGCCAAGGATGCTTCGCGAGGCTATTGAAATCAAGAAACATCCTAATTTCAATAGAGAAGATGGTTGGAGTGTACCACCAGCTTGGGATCCAGTAATTCAAATAGTCAAACCCAAGAAGAAGCAAACCACAGCTAGACTTCATGATACTTTGAGCTCATTCTGCGTAAATAGAAACACCCATGATTAAATTATGTTCGGGTACTTTGAAATAACTACACTGGAACATTGAGACAACTACCATCTTAGTCTCCCCGTGACCATGGCTGCTGAAAAGCAACCGAAACGTCGGGGAAAGTGTAAAAATAAATCTAAATAGTATAATAGTATAGTAATAGTATAAATAGTTTTAATAGTTTCAATAATTTAATTAGCTTAAAAATTTGTAAAGTTTAATAGTGATTATAGTAGTGTAACAGTTTTTCAAAAAACTGTGTAACAGTGTCAAATAAACAACGCGATAAAATCCGTATATAGTAGTTTAATTTCAATGAGATTGAAACATTCTATGTTATCTAGTGCGTTATTATTTTCACAAAGAGATTTTGAATTATTAAGAATATGGTATAAATTGCTAATATGCGGGAGTATATAGGATATGTCTACAGGTATAATTACATTAAGGTAACTATCAACTAAGTTTAAGGATCGTAGAGGATCAAAATATATTCCTGAACTGTTTGTTAGGGGTTTGACGAATTCTTGGCCCGTTGAAGGGTTGCTGTAAAGGAATAGAGTATGCATATTAGTCTTACTCTTTGGCATTTGATCTGATCGCTAGCTTTACTTCATCATAGTGATGAGTAATGTGTCTCCTATTTATGAGAAGAGTCAAAGTATTCCTGCCGTTTACTTTTATAACTTTGTATGGCCCTTTCCATATCGGCGATAGGGCTTTACGTAATCTCACATGATTTTTCAGGTAAACGTAGTCACCTACTTTATACTGCACAGGACGCGAATGATTATCATAGTATTCTTTAGATCTTTCTTTGGACTTTTGAACATTTTCGAGAGCTTTTTCCCTCGAAAGTTTGAGACGATGATGTAAGAATTTTATGTATTCTGGATATGTTTGTTCTGGACGTAGTTCATAGATAGAGTCGGGAATAAAGGCTTTATGACCGAATAGAAGTTCGTAGGGGGTGAAGTTGGTTGATGCATGGACTGAAGTGTTGTAGGCTAACATTGCTGTAAACACGAATTTATGCCAGTCTGTGTGATTGTCATTCACGTAGGACTTTAAGTATTCTTTAAGAGTGGAATGACTACGTTCTAACGCCCCTTGCGTTTGAGGATGGTATGGTGACGACCATATTTGTTTAATTTTAAGGAACTCACAGGTTCTTTTGAACATATCTGCGGTGAAATTTGTGCCTTGGTCCGTAAGGATTGTTTTGGGAATACCGAAAAGTGAAATGAAATGTACTAGACACTCGCAGGTGTCTTCTGACGTAGCATTGGCAATAGGGTAGGCAAATGAAAATTTGGTGAGGTCATCTTGCATTGTAAGAATGAACTTTAGTTGTCTTAGTCCTGCTTCAGGCAGGGGGCCTACTAAGTCCATGCTAAGGCGTTCAAAAGGTTTAGTAGAAGTAGTTGTTATTTGCATGGGCGCTCTATTTGTTTGTCTGAGCGCCTTATTGCTTTGGCATTGTAAGCAATTTTTTACGTAGGTTTCGATATCTGAGCGCATGTTTTTCCAGTAATACCTTTCTCTTATTCTATTTAACATTCTGGCTGTACCAAGATGGCCCGCGATAGGAATATCGTGGTTTTCGCGAAGGATTTTCGGTATTTCTGAGAGGGTTGGAAATATGAGTGTATTATGATATACGTTTATATTGATGTTAGTATTATTAAATATAAAGGATAACATATTGTATATCCTTGACCAAATGTGTTTGTCGAAAGGGTCGCGGAAATCAGTGATGGCTATTTCGAAACCCTCTTGGGGTGCAGTTAAGAGTGTTGATAGTTGATTTCTAAGATATATTAAGCTTTTATAAATAGCCTCATAAGGACAGTTATCGAAATGGTATACTTTAGTAAATAGGAAGTATATGGTTGATCCTTTGTGTTCGAAAGATATGTATGTATATAGGGTTCTTTCCCTATTTAGGAGTTCAGTAGGATCTTGGATTTCGCTTAGAATTTCTTCAATATACGGGTTTGAGGTATCGAGGTCAATTGAAGTAGGTATAACAACATGCTTACAAGTTGTTTTAG
The DNA here is from genome assembly GCA_963564715.1 of Catocala sponsa. NCBI lineage: Eukaryota > Metazoa > Arthropoda > Insecta > Lepidoptera > Erebidae > Catocala > Catocala sponsa. The sequence continues at coordinate 24,346,827 of OY751340.1, read as the reverse complement.
AAATGCTCTCATTGTATTCTATAATCTTGGTATTGCTTGTGAACTGTTTTTCAGACATAGTTTTCAGGAATTTGCTATAATTTTCATCGGAAAGAGGCGGGGAGTTTACGGGTGAAACAGCAGGAACAGAGTTAGATGAAGGATTTAGTATAGGTTGAGTCGATTCAGTGGATTCAGCGGATACGGCGGGGGCGACCGGAGGATTGGCAATAACAGGTGATTGATTTCTGGTTTCGGGGCTCAGGATATCGGATATTGGGTCATCATTTTCTAGTACGTCTATTGATGGAAATTCGTCGGAGTCTAAAGGAATGGAAGGTATCTGGATATCGAGGTCTTCGAGAGTTAAAGGGCTGAAAGCAGGTGATGGATGTTGAGTGTCTTGTCGGGAAGTAGAGGGAATAGGGTTATCGTATGTGTCATTTTGTCTTGAGGTAGAAGGAATAGAATTGTCGATTGTGTCTGGGGTTGGTTGTACAGGATGTACGGGAAACCTAGATAGAGCGTCAGCATTACTGTTGATAGCTCCCTTTTTATATTCGATTCTGTAATCGAACTCTTCTAGTTTTAGACGCCATCTAACTAAACGTGAACCCGGGTCTTTGCAATTGAAAAGCCATTTTAAGGGCCTGTGGTCTGTGACAATGGTAAATTTGTAACCATATAGGTAGGGTCTAAAAGTTTTAGTACCGAATACAATAGCTAGACATTCCTTTTCTGTAGTGGAGTAGTTTGTTTCGGCTCTATTCAAGGTTCTGGACGCGAATGCTATTGGGCGATCTCTGCCGATTTCACCTTGAGAGAGAATAGCAGATATAGCATAGTTTGAGGCGTCGCAAGTAAGTACGAAAGGTTCAGCAAAGTTAGGATATATGAGGACAGGGGCAGTTACGAGCTTTCCTTTCAGATCGTCGAAAGATAGCTGGTGTTCATTAGACCAGTTGAAAATAACGTCTTTCTTTAATAAAGAGGTTAAGGGTTTGGCTATTTTTGAAAACTCGGGTATGAAACGTCTATAATAGGATACGAGCCCTAGAAATGATTTTACGTCTTTCGGACACTTAGGGGTTGGAAAATGAGTAACTGCTTTGATTTTTTCGGGGTTTGGACTTACTCCCTCATCACTTATAATATGCCCGAGATAGGCGACTTCCTTGCGGAGAAATTCGCATTTGTCGGGTTGAAGCTTTAGGTTATATTTGCGTAACCTGTCAAAGATCTCTGATAATTTATCACAATGTGATATTAAGCTGTGACTATAAATAACAATGTCGTCTAAATAAACATAGCAGTGAATTCCTTGAAGACCGGCTAGGGCCGTGTTCATAAGGCGTTGAAATGTAGCAGGGGCGTTTTTTAGCCCGAATGGCATACGTTTAAATTCAAAATGGCCCTGGGGCACAGTGAAAGCAGTTTTTGAAGTGTCTTTATCTGAAATGGTAATTTGATGAAAGCCCGAAAATAGATCAAGTGTAGAAAGGTATTTACTTTGGCCTAGTTGGTCTAGTATCTCGTTTATTTGAGGAATGGGGTAACTTTCTCCAATAGTAATGTCGTTAAGTTTTCTATAGTCAATGACTATACGCCACTTCTTTTGACCAGAAGAATCGTTTTTCTTTGGGACTATCCATATAGGAAACGACCAGGGTGAAACAGAGGGTTTTATAATGTCTTGGGAAAGCATTTTAGAGATCTGTGTTTCTACTTCTTTTTTGTGGATCTCTGGAAATCTATAGGATTTGACATTTATAGGTTCTGAGGAGGATGTATTTATCTCGTGTTTCAGCAAATCAGTGGTAGTTAGTTTTTCGTCAGGCAATTGGAATATATCGGAATATTGGGAACATATTTCTAGGAGTTGAGAGTTTTCTTCATTATTTAAATGTTCTATCCTTAACATTTTAAGAACTTGGTCTCTGCGAGTGCTAAAGGATTTAGAAGTGTGTGGGACAGAGTCATGGATATAGGAGGAATTGATATTAAAGGGTTGGATATTTATTTTGATATCAGAGTTTATAGTTACCGTGTCTTCGGATGTATTTAGTATGGAGACGTTTACTCTGTTGTTATCTTTTACAGTAACAATGCTATTTGCAACTAGAAGGGAGTCGGATATATGTTGGTCTAGTATGAGTCCTTCACGGTACTCGGGGTTGGTAACGGTGCATTCTATTATTGTTTCAGTACGGGGTGGTATTTTATAAACTATTTCGTAGTATTTCAGTCTAACTGTAAAGTGTCTAATTTGTAATATACCGGAATTGTAATCGACGATACCGTCTAGGTCGTTAAGAAGATCGGTACCAATAATACCATCATAGTTTAAATCGATTTCCTCGATTACATGAAACTGGTAAGTGAGGTGTGACTTGATATTTGCGAATAATTGTAATTGAAAATGACCTATTGTTTCTACAGTTTCGTCACTTGTATTAATGCCTTTGAGTTTGATGGTTTGGTTTTGTAAGGCGGGCATTGTGTTCATTGATGTTCGTTTTATAAGACTGACACAGGAACCGGTGTCAACTAAAAAGGAAAGGTCACGGCTGTTGACTTGAGTTCTAATATTTACGTGAGGTAGATATCGTTTTGAAGGGTTAGCACTAATTTCGTATATTTTGTTTCTTGTTTCAGGACAGGTACTAGTAGATTTAGGAGTCAGGTTGAGTTTAGAGGATTTGGCAGAATTGGTTTCTGTAGGTACAGATGGTCTAGAAGGCACAAAGGGCTCTGGGAATGTAGAGGATTTGGTAGAGGCAGTGGATTTGGGAGGCACAGTGGTAATAGAGGGTTTGAACTGAGTGGAGTTAGTGGGAGCAGAGGCTTTATGGGATGCAGAAGATACAGCGGATGCAGAGATTGGGTTTCCTTTTTGGGGCTGGTTACCCTGTGGTGTAGCTTAGGATATAGTAGATTTAGGAGATACAGTGGATTCAGTGGATACAGTGGGTTTATGAGATACAGTGGATTCAGTGGATACAGTGGATACAGAGATTGAGTTTCCCTTTTGGGGCTGGTTACCCTGTGGTGTAACTCTTGATTTAGTAGGTTTAGTAGATACAGTGGGTTTATAAGACGTTGCGGATGCATACGTCTTATTTGGTGTAGTAAACGAGGTTGCTTTTTGGGGCTGGTTACCCTGGCGCGTAACTCGGGATATAGTGGACGCAGTGGATTTGAGATGGGTGTCTTTGGAAATGTTGTTGGTAGGATTATAGTATTGGGGTCTCACGAGACACCGTCGTGAGCCCTCTATTCGTTTAAATGCTGGTCCACTGTATCATGGCCAACGAATGTGTCTTCGTGAGTTGTGTAATTAACTCTGCCTTGGAAATTCGGGCGTTGAGGAGGGCGGATATTGTTTGGATTAGGACGTTGAGAAAAGGTGTTGGTTTTGGCCCTATTATTGTTGAATTCACGTTTCCTACACACTTCGATAGTGTGCCCTATGTTCTTGCAATAGCGGCACGTGGGCACAGAGTTTGGCGTCTGCCCAAGGTTATGAACCATTGGTCTTGGGCGATCCTGAGAGGTACTGGGTTTTGGACTAGATCGATTTTGATAAGGATACCTCTTAGAGAGCAATGTTTGTATTTTCTCCTCTGAAATAGCATAGTTAATGGCCTCGTTTAAGGAAATTGGGTTTTTCATGCGAACAAGGTTGCTTAGTTTGGGTAAAAGACCCATAAGGAATGAATGTAAGGCGAGGTCTTCCATTGCGGAAGTTTTCCCCGATAGCTCTGCTTTCTTTTTGTTGGACAATGTGATTTCTGTTAATATTTGAGCTAAGCAAGTTTCGATTTTGATTGAATATTGACTGACGGACTCTCCCACTAGCTGGTGGGTTTCCTGTAATTCGCTAAGCAAATGGGCATAGTGTTTCTTTTCACCAAACTGGGATTGTAAGAATGTATTTAACTGTTCCCAGTTGTCGAATTCTTTTATGGAAGCAGCGGATTCAGCCTTGCCTTCGAGTCAGCATAATATAAAATTTAATAGAATGGGTTTCTGTGTTGGAGAAGCTAATTTGTATGCGTTTTCGCAATTGTGTATGAACGAATTTAATTTATCTCTAGACCCATCAAAGGGTTTTATGAATTTGAATAAAACGTTGATGTCAATACGCTCTGATATGACAGTTTCCTCCTTCTTGGTAGTCATTATAATATATGTCTGTAGTTAGCACAAAATAAATGCAACCTAAACACACAAGCAAGACAAGAAAAATGTAAAAATTAAAAAAAATAAAATTCACTTATAGTATGGCGCAAATAGAGTTCTGTAAAGTCTCTCGCAGATTGCGGTCGTGAAGATATAGTATGTTCTCGGTTGACTACTTGTTAGACGCCGGACGTTGATAGGAAATTCAGAGAATTGTTTTAACTACGCGCAGCACTGTAGCGCTTAAACACTGCGACACTTTGTAACTTTGGAATTGAATGACGTCTTTGTATTATCGCACTTTACTTAATATTGGAATGATGTCACTTACAGGATGCTGGCGATGGTGACGAGAAGTATGATCATGGTCACCTCGTGAAGAACCGGTGGATTCCTTATAAGGAACCAGGGTCTCTGGAACTCAGGAGCTCAGGAACTCGGGAACTCGGGAACTCGGGAAACGATGTCGCGAGTTTCTTAGCCGTTAATGTCTTTGACTGCACTTCGATGCCGCGTGATATAGTAGAAAGTTCTAGATTCGGTAACGAGTATGACGGAACAGAGGCGAAACCGGGGATTTCAACTTTTTAATCCCTTAACGCTGCCACCAAATGTTACACGGCACCGTGGCGAAGTGTTTTTAAAAAAAGAAATTTTAACTGGCTAAATGAAGTTTATTAAACACTTGGAATATAAAATAGAAATAGCAAAATAAAGATATGGTACAATGATATAGAAATGTATCTGGCACACTTAGGAATAGTAAGTTGCGTTCGCGACGGGAGATGTGCACAGACTGATATTCGTTAGTACTGCGCTTATGATAAAGGCAAAAGTGCTGACACGGGACTTTTAGGCATTGGCAGGGGTTTCTGTCGAGTATAGGGGATTTTGGACTAGGTAAGGGAATTAGGGTACAATACGGATTCGTAACAGTACGCTGAGCGATGTCCAAATTTTGGCACTGATGGGACACACACTTTCGCATTACTTTGTAAATTTAAGTTATATTTAAATGATTTAATATTATATTATTGTTTTTATCGCTGCTCACTGACAATACTAGCCTTCTTGACCTGAATGGACGGAAGGTGTGGTGTTGCCAGTGAGCAGAAATTAAATTACAGTGTTAGTTTTTATTGTTCTAGTTTTTTATTGTTCTGCTTTTTTATTTATTTATTTTTTTATTTTGTAATTTGTATACTTTTTGTTTTTTTTATCTCTTCGTGTTTTGCGTGTGCCCTTGTGTGCCGGAATAAATATTTTTCTTCTTCTTCTTCTACTATTATTACAGAAGCACCGGGCTAATCATTGTTGGAACAAGTTCATCGAGCGTCACAAGGACAACGCTATACATAAGCATTGTGGTACTGCCAGTTGTACTGCTATGTGAGAGGCTCGCTTCTTTAAGTTTTAAATTCTATAATTTTACTCGAAAAAAACTTAGACTGTATGACAGAAAACTTACACTATAGGACCAACAAGTTACAATACGAAACATAGTAACAATTTTCTGGAATATTATCCTTATTTAATTTATTACAGAAATTGTTTACTGCAATACTAATTAACCCCACGCTACCAACCGCATTGAACGCATTACTGATTATTTACAGTGCAGTACATAACAAAATAGGGTAATATATTGATGATAGTATACAATGGGTAAAATCATATATTTTGACGGTGGACCGGCAATAGCATACTAATTATGTTAGCAACTGCATACGGTCGACAGATTGCGGCTATGTACAGAGGAACGATATTGAAACGATAGTAAAACGGTATGGGAATCTGGTGTTGGGCATACAGTACTCGTTACAGAACTGAAATAGATCGATTGGAGTCTTATCTACTTAACTGAAGCCATTTTTTCACATTTACACGATGGAGGTATTTACCCCGTGTAGCTTAGAGAGATCGCATTCAAAAAACTTTACATATTGTTCCTGGAGATAGAGTTTCCTGGATTAAGTAAACACTGTTATTTCTGTTTGTACTGCAATCCTAACTAATATTATAAAAGCGAAAATGAGTTTGTTTGTTACCTTTTCACGCCTAAACCACTGAACCGATTATCCTGAAATTTTGCATATACGTTGTCAGGTGTACAAAAACAGACATAGGCTACCTTTCATCCCGAAAAAAATTACTGTTCCCGAGGAAAACAACAATAACGTTCTTATGATAATAGATGGCGCCACGTGTCTTTCGAATCATGATTCAATTATACTATTACAAGCAGAGTACAACCCGAATTGAGTGTCAAATTCTAAATTAACGCGAGCGAAGCCGCGGGCAAAAGCTAGTCGTTAATAAATAAACAACTGCGCTATACTTCACTCATTCTTTTATTCGTCGAATGTAAATTTACGTCAATACTTATTTTTTTGGATCTAGTTACGCAACTAAGTTCTTTCTATGTTTTTGATGCCACTGATAGCAAAATGAGAATCGCCTACCTGTGAAATAGTGACTGTTTCACAGTGATGTATGAATGTAGGCGATGTCATAAGCGGTGGTTACGCATATAGCCACGACTTACTGTCCTTGACACTGCGGAGACAATCCTACAACCGCCAAAAGAGTAAGCAACCAATCAGGCATATTATACAGAGTATACTAGTGCTCGAGAGGGCTAATATGAGCTGGATTCAGATAACATTGTCAACCTTTCCGATTGTGATACAGACCGATAACCATTAGGAATCATTTGTATCGCAAGTTGTTCGGATTGTAACCTATCCAGGTTACAAGCTAAGCAACTCCCTGGCTGTGATTAATAAGATACATACAGTCTGTCAACCAAATTAGAACACCTCTTTTTAAGCATAGAACACAAAGTACACCAAACATTAAATCGTTTGTCCTAATAACCGCCCAGTTTAACATAATCTATTAGCATCAAGTTTATGTTAGCGCGGGGCCGGCAGATAACGTGCTCGTTAGTATACGATATCGATTGATACCAGTCTTTGTCAAACATTTACATATTTTCCCTTTAAATCGTACGGAAATTCATTTGCGAGGGCTACAAATTTGGATACACTGCTGCAATATTCGGGGAGGTCGCATACCGTATATTTGATGAAACAGGACTTTAATTTACTGGTTGTTGTGTTTAGCATAACGCGATTTGTATTAAGCATTTTCGTATTAAGTTGCGTTTGGTATCATTATACATTATGGAAATTGGTATGTTTGTTAAAAATAATAAAAGATTCTTTACAAAGGTTAGTGAAGATAGTAAATTCTTAAAAAGGGACCCAACTAAACTAAGACATGAATTGTGTAAAAGTACTCTTCGTTATAAAAATAGCTACATAATGTCAATAAAAGTTTATAACCATATCCCTCAAGTAATAAGAGAACTACCTATGCAGCAATTCAAATCAAAATTAAAATTTTGGTTATTTGAAAAGTGCTTTTACACTCTGAACGAATTTTTTGTTTAATCGTTCTTAGAAATAAATTTTATTTTAATTAAAATGTAACTTAATAATTAATGTATGTATACTAACTAGCCTTAAGCAAATATTCGCATGCCTGTTATAGACGAATATGTCGGGCTGTTACTTGATGTCAATATCTAATGTACCATATTCTTGGCGAATAAATATCTTTCATTCTTTTCACTTATAGATTTGGAACAGGCGCAAGTCCAAAATTAAAATCAGAATTTAAAATTATCTATTCGTTTAGGTTAGAAGAGTTAAAACCTGTGAACGTCACAATCGATGGGTTAGTAAGTTTACTAAGTTACTGAAGTTACGTCAAACAAACGGCAAACCGAGCAAACGATGTTTAGGGTTATAGTAAGCAAGCCTATGTTCAATTATGATAGGATGACCTCTCGTGTGTTTTTTGTACACCTAGTGTTCATAAGCGCCAAGGACTTTCCTTTCACTTTTTTTTGCCAGACACTCAACGGTTGATTTACAGCAGTTCTGAGCGCTTGCTCCGTGTTGGATATGCTCATTATTTTCGTGTTACGTTATTTAATAATGAAAATTGCATCACATACAAAAAAGACTTAAAAGATCCTCCTTTTTTAGATATGAACAACTGGCTTGTTGTTATGATTTCTTAACCAAAGTTTGAATAAAACAAAAGTAATTTTGCGTCGCGCAGTTCGGTAATAGCATGTTTCGTATTTAGTGTTATTCGTCTAGTTGTAATTACTTTGGCAATAATTTTCTTTTGCTTCTGGCATTCCAGATGTTTTAAAAAGTATTTATAAAAAGAATAATATGAATTTTCGTCACCTTATAAGACTTAATAAAAGACATCATACAAGGATGAAAGAACACATCAAACATCATAGAAGGAAGGAAAGAGAGGAAGAGGCAACCTCTTATCTTATCTTATGTGGGGGCCAGTCAGTGCAGACCGGTGACACTTCGACCCAGTGGGATCTTTTGTGTTGACACTCTCCCTATAACGACTGCCATAGATGTTCATGGCAGCCGGGACCGACGGCTTAACGTGCTCTCCGAGGCACGGAGCAGGCGATAATTGTCAATCAATACGCTCATAATTTCGAAAAGTCATATAACTTTCGAAAGTCAGAGGTAATAATAGTAATAATACGTATTTATTTCCAAAAATCATACAGCTATTACATACAAAGGAAACTTTAAACAAACTTAGAACACAAAGTATTTAGGAACACTGATACCCATGGTAAGATCTAACTTGAGTTATGGGTATCAGGCCACAGCAAGTAAATTGTTTACAATAATGTTAATGTTTATACAATTTTTATGTTTTTTGAACGATTAAAATACATAAAATACATATATACCTACATAACTCTTATCATAATAAGCTACGTGTATGTATATGTGTGCATGCGTGTGTGTGCGTGTGAGTGTGTCTATGTATGCGCGAATGCATGTATGTGCGTGTGCATCTGAGTGCATGTACGTTCATGTCTATACATGTGTGTGTATGCGTGTGCTTGTGTGACTATCAGTAATTGGAGAATGGATATTTTAAGAAGGTCTTCAGTTTCCTCATAAGTTTTATTCATGAGCCAATCAGCTACTTTTTTCTTGCATTCAGATCTAAGTAGTGCATAAATATTGCAGAATCTGTTTATTTTGTTATATAAATGACTGCTAAGCACACCATAACGTCTTGAGGCTAGTGAGGTCTTAAAATTTTTGGTTTCACACACTTTATACGAGCAACATTTCCTGGTGAGGTTTGGATCATAGACAAGTGAAAGATGCTTTCTGGTTACTGTTTCGAGGATGAATAACTGACGAACTGAGAGTACTTTACAGTCATAATATAACTGAGAGGTAGAGTACCTAAAAGGCTTAAAAGTCATTACCTTTAGAACAGCCCTCTGTGCACGCTCTAAAGGTAAGAGATGAGTTTTGGCTGCTCCACCCCATACTCCAATGCAGTAATTAATTATTGATTAGGCCAGCGAAAAATCAGTCTGTTTTATATCTTCAGTGTATCAAAGTCGGCAGATTGACGCAGTTTTTAAAAAATGTAGATAACTTTGCGAGAGGTGCGCGACGTGGATTCGAACCCGCGACCCTCTGCATTGCAGTCTGTTGGTCTCCCCACTGAGCTATCGCTGCTCAAGAGGCAACCTTAGTAGGGCATGCACAAACCAAATAAAAGAAAAGTGAAGCTCATGTCTTATAAGGAGGACAAGGTATTGATAAAATCAAGAAAGATAGCGTATACGCCACCGACAAGAGCAATGCTACTTAAGTATAAAGAAGAAAGAAGCATTTGTGTTCCTACTAAGGGCAAATGTCGTTATTGTGTCCACTTTATTTAGGCAGCGACTGGGTTATATTTGACCTTAGGAGCACTTGTCAGGTAGACAGCTGACTTGTCTGCATCTCGATGCAATTAAAGAAGTCGGGATGCTCCAAAATCAACAATAGATTTGTTTCCCCTGAAATAAAACAATACGAAAGTCATTGTGATTAATAAATTAAATATAAAAAAATATAATTATATATTTTATCACCTGATATACCTACAATGCTTAAAAAATCCCACAAATTTATCACTCAGCTACTTGTCAATTGAAACATTGCTCCTGACTAATATAATAATGACAATGTAAGAAATAATTCATGTATACAAACACGACTCACAACGAATATATTTATAAACTTTCTTAAGAAAAAGCACAATCTTAACTTTTATACACCAAACATTTTTATCTAACTAATCCTTGCGACAAACCCAACAATGGTCCAAACCCAACTAAACCTTAACCAGGGCTGTCAACTTCTAAACCACACAGGTAACAGTGGTAACACGTTAATACGAAAAAAATACACTTGCAAATCACAAAGGAAAAAAAAAAGAAAGAAAAACAATAGGTTAGTTGTGGAAAGTATAAATAAAGAGAGATTTATTTCGTGAGACGAATAAAGTAGGTCCCTGACATGTGGAGTTGAATGTAAAGTAGACAGGGATGGCACGTCGATTGTATTGTTTCAAAAATACTGTTTGTTTTTGTGGTCTGTTTTGGTTTGATACTGTTTTTGTTGCTTTCGTGCACATTGCTGTTGTTGCACAAAGCAAAAAATGATAAAGAAAAGAATCGCGAAACTGTACGTGACAGTTCTCCAAAAGGTTTCAAAAACGCGTTATGCCTTTCAATATCCTCTTGGTCAACGTGGTGAATATTTCTCACAAAATTTGACTGGTAGGTAATTAAGTATGGAACTGTTTCTTCACATCTCAACATCAGAATTGTTACATAATATGTTCTACTTACAACTTAAAATGTAAATTAGATAATAACTTGTAATCCAAGCTACTAAACCGCATCAAAATCCATTTTGCGGTTTCTATAAATTACGAGAACGCGGTAATTTTATTTTAAATAATTGTCATGCGTCCAGGTACGTGTATATAATCGATATTTTCAATAATGACTCTAAAATAACAGCCCTTTTACATTTTAAAATGGTAATCAAAGATTTTATAATCTTTGATTCAGCACGCAGATGTCTGATCACCAAAAGGCACACGAAATCATTCATACCTCAAGATTTAACATCAAAATCGCCCGATACTGATTGTTAAGTTACAACACATTTTAAGAAGCCATCCTGGTACTGAAAATTTCCATATAAAAAACACAGTGCCTTGTTCGAAAATCTGACTATAAATCTACACAAATTTATATCACGGAATAAACAAAGCAGTCCAGATTGTACAAAAATAATCACATCTTAAGCCTTGTGATGAATCTAATGTTTCGGCTTCAAGCGGAGTTTCTGGGCGGTTGACGCTCCACGGCTAATTATTTTCGTACGTAACGCATTAAAATAAAATACGTAGCCACGTAGACCCCGGCGAACACAACTGCGGTTACCTATTTACCACTTTAACGGTCGAATTTCAGAATTTATTGGCTGTTTAGTGAATTCGCATCGATTTGGGGAAAGTTTCGCTCATGTAAGTGCGTAATAGCTTAAATTTAGGTACGGATTTATTGAAATTGCGTTGTAGAATGTCGAGTTTGTGTTTGTGGAGGCAGTAATAGGTATTTAATAGGATTCTGTTGACTCGGAAATTATTGTTAAGCGAATTTGTGGATATGAGTTAATAAGAAATGGTTGCTATTATTACAGAGCCCTTTGTATCGATCACTAGCAACAGAGCGATTTGGAAATTTAAGGAAAATAAGACGGGAAGGAGTAAAGATAAAAAGTACAAACATTAATCGATTGTATCACTAATTAATTATTATTAAAATAACATCTATTTACACGATTATATGTATATAACGAGGTCTTCAAAAGCGTAAACATATCACTATATTTCTATGCCATTGTTCTTCATAATCCCAAAATATGCAAAACAGAGAACCCGCCTTACGCACGTAGGCATGTGTATACATATAACTAACTCCACATCATTTTTCAGTCACACGCGTCATGAAATATTTAGGACAATAATTACGACATTATCAGGATATTTTTTTTTTATACCACTGTGTTGGCAAGCAAGCATACCCACCTGATGGTAAGTGGTCACCGTAGCTTATGGACGCCTGCAATACCAGAGGCGTCACTTGCGTGTTGCCGATCCTTTAACAATGGATTCTTCCATTGTTAAAGGATTGAAAAAGGAAGTGGGAAGGAGAAAGAGTGGGAAGGGGGAATGAGGGTGATTGGGCCTCCGGCACTCTCACTCACCAAACGAAACACAACAGTAAGAATACTGCTATTTCACGTTGATATTCTGTGAGAGGGTAGTCCTTCCCCGGTCGAGCCGGCCCATTCATGCTGAAATCTACGAGGCTCTACTACTCATAACAACATAACTACTTTATTGATTATTATTGAAGAATATAAATCCACAACCGCATTTAGTCACGGACTGCCTTTGTACTGTCACAAAGTGGAAGTGTATGCGCCATCATGCCATCCTATTGTCTATTTTAGATTTATATTAAAAAATATAACTTAGCCCAAATTATTTCATATCTATATATAGCTGATTTTATAAGGAATAAGCAGGCAACTTAGGCTTATTTTAATTTAGAAAAAAATTAACCTTCGCCGCGAATTGGTTGGAATCAACAGCGTCACTCCATTACTCTATGCAACATATCTCCATGAAGGTCCATAAACAATGTTTGTCTATCAATCTCGTAGTGTAAGTGGGTGACCAAAATTTATTAATATGTACTGGTGGCAGAGCTGTCACTTTTAATTATTAATGTTTACTAAAAATGTAATTATCTATATTGTGTTCTCTTAAAAAAAATTACATATTTACATAATATTGTGAAAGCTTTCGTGTTTTTAGAAATAAAGTATGTTTTATTTCTTTCTTCTTTCTTTCATATGCCAGGTTATACTGTCCATACGTGTCATTTAATTAAGTAGGAGCCTGCTAAGAACTACTAAACTAAAAAGTGAAGCCAGAGAAGTGTCAGGATCGTAGCAAATAGAAATCCGCAGTCTCTGCCTACCCCTCTGGGAAACAGGCGTGGATCTATGTATGTATGCATGTATATATATTACATATTTTTTAAGGATTGCCTACTATTAAAAATGTTTACTGCTACAAAATAATTACTCATACAGTACGTAGGTACAATAGAAGACATAGCCTCGTTTCATTTTTATATCGCAGTTATGAACATTGGCAAACTCACATAGACATTTAACATACAAAAGCTTTTGTTAGTCTGTACATTGAAAGACTTCTAATTTACAGCGTGTCAGTTAAGAGGTTTCCATACATAATTATTCTTAGTCACAGACTGAAATTTGTTAGTGATGAAAACACCAAGCCTGTATATTTGTTCATGTAACATTCGAAATCCTAAATTCAAAGCAAAAACTCGCAAATGTCTCGCTGCGAAGCGCAATATTGATGTTAAAAAAGTTTTTTGTAATGTTCTAAGGTGCCAGTGTGAGCGGGGCTTCTAAAACACGAACTAAGTACTTATTAGGTAGTAAGTAGTCGATGTATTGATATCGTTTTTAAATGCATTTAGCTGTCCCAGTGGCGGTGAATTTTGTCGGCCTCGATGGCATAGTGGTTAGTGTAACCGACTGTCACGCCTGAGGTCGCGGGTTCGATTCCCGCACAAGTCAAACATTTGTGTGCATGAACATGGATGTTTGTCTTGGTCTGGGTGTTTCTATGTATAATAATAATATGTAAGTATTTAAAAAAACAAATAGTATGTATGTTTATCCATTGTCTAATACCCATAGTACAAGCTCTGCTTATTTTGGGCTAGATGGTGTTGTATGTGAAAAAAAATATAGAGTCAGGTAGTGTGCTCGGTGATACGGTAGTCCACCTCCTATTAGGTACCTAAATCATAAATATGGGTGCACTTCTATCCAGAGATTTATACTAGACTATAAAATATATATAGCTTATTACAGAGTCATAAGTTTTATTGGCCAATTGACCCCGAAACATTTATTTATTTTATTTACCTTTAATCAAAGTGGTTTATAGCAGCCAATTACATTAATTAATTTAGTGAAAACACAGAACTTCACATATGCGGATAATAAGTCATCCATTCATCCGCATATACATTACATTCACCCAACATACACCCATTACTACAAAAAGGTTTCGTGTATGTTTGCGGACAAATGTGTAGTCTCCAGTTAATTTCTGAGAATAGTTACTTAGATTTTGCATTAGCAAATTCCCAGTAGCAGCTCGGTACCTAGAAATGTCTGCAGTAGATGACAATAAGCTCGCCAGTTATGTTGGTTTAATAACAGCTCTGACTGCTCTTCTAGGAATATACAGGCATTATTAGTAGGTAATACCGGCAACTATGATCGTTTGCAATGACTAAGTGTATCACTCACGTGTCTTCAATCTCAGGAAAAAGAAATATGAGTTGGTGTGAACAAAATTGCATTTTATTTTATTATTCACCCCACTGAGGCTTATATACCTGAGTGAGCTTACAGAGCTCTCTTAAGGAGCGAAATGCGACTCTTACGCCAGTTTGCTGTGAGAAAGTGGTACTTAACGTAATTGACAATGGCAGGTTCTTACATCCAAAAAACTATCCTAATCGTGGGATTAAAACCACAGCACTGCATTAGGAATAATTTGTGTCGCGGGGAGCCTACACACAGTTTACAACAATTTGTGGATCACACAAATTGTCGCACTAATTTTGATCGCACTGGCAGTCGCGAGATGACCACTTAATCCGTTACGCCATTAGAGCATTTAAAATTTATGAATATTATGATAAAATTAAAATACTTTTATTGCTGATGCCGGTAGTGCATCGTACATTCACCCCTTTTAATATTTATTTATTTATTTAATAGGATCTGTAACAAGAAATACACATAGGTATATTGCAATTAAAATCTAAGTACAATTATTGTAGATCTTATGTTTGCTTACTAATATGAGATCACAGCATGCAACAAAAATAATAGGTACATACATAAATGCAATTAAAATAAAAGTAAAATATTATTATACAAAAGCAGTAACTATGAAATTAAAAATTAGTACAAAATAATAAAGAAAAAGAGAAAAGCAATCTACGAACCCTTCCGCGAATGTGCTGCAACAGCATTTTTGAATTTCGTCAGAGAATTATTAAATATATCTATGTTATTGTATTTGAAATGGCACCCTGTATAAATACTAATAACATTACTTCAAGGGTTGTATTAAAAAGCTTAACTAAGTAAGTTAACAGAATTCTACTAGTATCTGTAAACAACCGACAAAGTTGTTAAATAAATTTGACAAACTTCGCGTAGTATTCACACTCCGCAATGTTTAGAGGCGAGAATTTCAAGTGCTGCATCTTGAACCAGCCCTGTCGTAAGTAAATTACGTAGTCAACTAAACTATCTTATAAGCCATGTTGCGTTTGTTTGTGTGGTTTACTTACTTTATGAAATATGTGCCGGGTTATTCATTCTCTTATTATCGCTTAGATTCAGGCGAAAAAAGAATAGTTCTAGGTAATTAGAGTAATTTATTGATACTTCACTGTAGACTTCGTTTTACTGTCTTCGTGTGTTCCGCACTTAGTTATTAGTTGTCCCGAATTTAGCTATATAATATACATAATAATATTCTACCACATACACATAACACCATCTAGCCCAAACTAAGCAGAGCTTGTACTATGGGTACTAGACAATGGATAAACATACATGTATACATTTTTTTTGTAAATACATGCATATTATACATAGAAACACCCAGACCAAGACAAACATTCATGTTCATGCACACAAATGTTTGACTTGTGCGGGAATCGAACCCGCGACCTCAGGCGTGGCTGTCGGTTACACTAACCACTACGCCATCGAGGCCGCCGCTGTACTTAGTGTTCATTGTTTTAATATATGTTAAGTTCCCTGCGACTGAGGGATTCCTTTTCCCTTCATGCACAGGAGTCGAATTCCTACATAATAAATGCGTATGTGAGTTTTTTGTTTGATAAGTTTCTACGCCTTACTTACTACTTAATCAATCATCATGAAATTGTGCATACACGTCACGAGTACAGAAAAGGACATAGGATACCTCTCATTCAGAAAAAAGTACTACTACCGAGCGATACTATCTTTTAAATAATAAATTTTAATGTCACTTTATTCATTCATAAAACTTACCTATGTGTGTTGGTCTTACCATATTCCAAAACTCTAGGCATTCTGCTGATAGAGTGACGTCATATTCCGCTGCAAGTGCTTCCCAACCTCAGCTTGACGTGTTAATGCGTGTTGATGGATGCGCACCGCTGGCGACACCGCCGGATTATTACGCGTTCGCTCGGCCGACAGGTTCCGACGACAGACACAAGCATGTTTTTGTACGTATACCAGCTTTTCACTGGAAAAAACAAATCATTTGGAGGCGTGAGGTATGATATTTCTTTTTTTTAGGTTAATGCGGCAAAGTAGGATCGTCTGATGGTAAGCAGCGCAATGACCTTTGGACATTTGCAACAACGAAGCTGCTTGCTCCTAGACCATCAAAGTGGTTAATAAATATAAAAAAAAATATTGGGGTAGTCTTTGAGGACTGCCCATAAAAGTGAAAACTTTAATCCTTGATCATAAACACTTCTTTATAAACCAAATTATAAACCAAAAATAATTCAAAAATGGAAAGCTTGGAAGCGTGACGATGACGTGAGTTCTATGATTTTTGTTCATCCAAGAAGTGCTCAACGCACCTAAAGAAGTTTTCACTTCAAAAAATAGGGGCGGGTCGGATGCTTGTTCCTGATACTCTCTTAGGCGTTATTAAGGAGGTCAAAATTTCATTATTTTTTGCGTAGGACGCACCATCTCCGAGATATTGTTAATATTCTAAAAAAAAATAAAGCGTGGAAGCATGACGATGACGCGAGTTCCATGATTTTTGTTCACCCAAGAAGTGCTCGACGCGCCTAAAGAAATTTTCACTTCAATAAGTGGTTAGAACAAGATGGTTAATAACATAGCTTAACAGTCAGCGGTTAATGTAGCCTTTGGATATTCGCAACGTCTTGGGTATCATTTGTGCTGTTCAAAGCTTCTTTTGAAAACAATATTGATAAACAATAGGAGTGCGGGTGTAAAAATGGCATAGCGTAAATATTCTATTACAAAATTCCTTAACAACAAGTGACAATCCAGATTTTTGAAGTTAAAACTTCTTTAGCGCTTATCTTGTGATGGGTAAAAAATGTTAAACTCGCGTCAGAACACGCGACCTGATCAAAAATTCGTAAGACGGTGGGAGAATTGTCATGTTTGTGTACGATAGCGCAATAAATGAATATTGTATTTTACCACATAAATAATAGTAGTTTTATACTGATAATTAAAGCAATTCGTACAAAATTATTCCCTAACCATTCCAGAATATCAAAAATGCACAACGTTAATATTCAAGTTTTCACTTCTGCCGGCACTCCCGGAGTGCAAACCGTTGATTTTTTTTGTTAATCTAATAGTCAGTTATTACTGTAGCCTATAGATGCTCGCCCTGCCAGGATTATCACATGACCGGTAATAACCTTTAAACACAGGAATCGCTATGAAGTCACCGCAAGGGATATATGTTTTTTGCGAAGACACACCTTACAAATATTATCCCTAAAATCAAGTCCTGTGTCACTGAAAACTACGTAAACATATAAATAACGGACACAAAATGCACCCAGGCTTAAGGTACTGACGAGACGATGGCTCCGCTCGCAGGCTCCTTGAGACGAAAGCAATCTTAAATCAGTAGAATTTCAGTGACACAATTTTATATTGTGTACCTCCATTATGTGTATATCCATTATGTCAAATATGTTTCACTGTTAGGTCAAATCAAATCAGTTTATTTGCAATAATCCTTACTAATCCTTACTAATATAATAAATTCAAAAGTAACTCTGTCTGTCTATCTGTCTGTCAGTCTGTCTGTCTGTATGTTACCTTTTCACGGCTAAACCACTCTACCGATTTAGATGAAATTTGGTACAGATATAGTTTAAAACCTGGTAAAGGACACAGGCTACTTTTTATTGATGTAGGTACCACGCGGGCGGAGCCGCGCGCAAAAGCTAGTATAGGTATAAAATGTTCTTATTATACAAAATGAAGTACCTCTACATTTTGCCACACAAGGCGTGCAAATATTCAATACATATAATAATAAAAATGTCAAAGTAAATTAAATCAAAATTCCATACAATTCCACATCCAAACTGTCGAAATATAGGTTTTACCTTTGGTCTTAATACATTTGCTAGGGTAAACTCTTACCATTAGATGTACCGTATAAGTACTTGTTGTCACCTTATCAGCTTAAAAATTTGAATTAATATATTACCTAGTTTTTGTAATACAGACCTTTTACTCTCTCTTTAATTCATAATGCCGATCATTTTTTTCTACAGTATAAAAGCCTTGTTGGAAATATAAAACCACTTTGTTATAAATTACGAGCGGAATTCTATGTACGCACTATGTTTTGTTTTATTTTCTACTTCAAATATAGGAGAATTATTTTTACTTTTATCTCGTTAAAACCACTATTTGGGTTAGCAAGTCATACTCGTGAACAATACGCAGTGTTAAAAACTTACGATCTACCTTTTCATTTTTTATATACAATTAAGGTGGCAAACAGGCATACCGGCTCGACCGGGGAAGGACTACCCTCTAACAGAATATCGACGTGAAATAGCAGTATTCCTACTGTTGTGTTTCGCTCGGTGAGTGAGAGTGCTGGAGGCTCAATCACCCTCTTTCCCCATTCCCGCTCCTTCTCCTACCCACATCCTTTCCTAAAGGGTCGGCAACGCGCAAGTAATGCCTTTGGTCTTGCAGGTGTCCATAGGCTATGTATTATGCTATGTAGTATTGTGCTTGTTTGCCAACTTAGTTGTATAAAAAAAAAGTTGTTACCATCCAAATCCCACGCATACGAAGCCGAGGTAAGGAAATGCAGTATAATAAACATCCAGTTCTATATATTCCTTATTCTTATAACATTTGTTATTCTAATGACATCCAAGCTCCAAGTCGGGTGTAACGATATCTCATAATAAGATATGTGCCACTAAAACTATCATAACACACAGTTCCTCATCAGAACAGGCACGATATAATACAGTTCCGTTCCGCGGTGGCCGCCATCTTTCATTGCTATAACACGAGAATAATTCGGATGACATACGTGGCGTATCGCGCACTAGATGGTGTTCATATTACATGTGATGGCAATAGAAATTGCTTGAATTGCTATGTTAATTTATACACAGATACATTTAAACGATAAAAACGACGTAAAAACTTATAAAATTGACGTGTGTGTGTGTCTGTCTGTGGCATCGTAGCTCTCGAACGGATGAACCGATTTTGATTTAGTTTTTTTTTTAATGTGTATTAGTCGGGAGTTTTCTTAGCTATGTTTGATGAAAATCGGTCCAAGATGGCCGCCGTCACAAAATAGCGGATAACATATTTTTTCACAACTCCCTTAATATGGGTATCAAATGAAAGGGCTTGACTTGTAGAATACATTATGATAAATTTCAAATCATCCAAGATGGCCGCCACCGCAAAATGGCGGATTACTATTTTTGTTGGGGATTTTATAAATGTTTAATTTATAGGTATATCAGACATAGACCAAGACCGCATTACGGCTAAACCGCCGCCGTTTTTAATCGCGTAATTTTGTGAGTCAAGGGAACTAATGCAAGCGGCTGCACTGGCGGTTTTTTCCCGCGTCTGATTTTGTGTGCGTTTCGGGCGGTTTTGCGGTTTAGCGGTTTACCACTTGCGGGAAAAACCGTAGTGCGGCCTAGGCCTTATATGGCCACGAGGGCGTAAACTAAGGTCTATTGTTACACTACCATTTCAGATAGGGTTTAAGTTCACTTAATAGTGGGAGAGCCAAATGCCGTGGATGCCGCCCTAGCACTTAGTATTGTCTAACAAAGAGGTTTTTTGGGTTAAAATCGATTCAGGGTCCCATTGACGATTAACAAACGTTAGAATGAAGCTGTTACATACATACATACATAGATTCACGCCTGTTTCCCAGAGGGGTAGGCAGAGACTACGGATTTCCATTTGCTACGATCCTGACACACTTCCCTGGCTTCATTCACTTTCATCACATTCCTCATACACGCCCGTCGGTTCAAGGAGCTCTTAACCTGGCCTTTGTCCAGTTAAATATAAGTTTCTGCTTCCATCACTGTCTCCTACCATCTCTTAATTCTCGCTTTCTTACTCCTTCTGTCAACCTATGAACTATCAACTGTGCTTGTGAACTTTCCGCTACCTTCGCTAGTGAATAAAAACTGCCGTAATTACCGTGAACTTTGTGTGTTTCCTTCAACCACATCAACGAGGCGGCAGTAAGTACCAGCCTGCTTAACCCACTTGCTACAGAGCTCTTAACCTGGCCTTTGTCCAGAACGCCTCCGATCTCATCGAGAAACGTTCGCCTAGGTTTTCCTCTTGCGACTGTTCCATTCACACTAGCATTATAAACTTTCTTAGTCAGTCTTTCCTCGTCCATTCTTTCTACATGTCCAAACCAGCTTAACATACCCTTAAGCTGTTATGCTACAAGTTCAATGAATTAGCCTATTGCATTATTAAATATACATTCAAATTCGCTCAGTATATCTGTAGTCTATTTAAAATGCTATTAAGATAGCATCTAAGGTCATGATATCTTAATAGCATTTTTCTAGTACCTAGCAGTTTTGAGTGATTACGAAAATAATCACCCATAGTTACATATTTGAATAGTGATAAAACACTCTCAAATAATCAATTTTATATTATAATTGCTAGCTCGTCTACTACAAAGTACCGGTGCAACCGTTTAAATGATAATTTTTAAAATATTTTGCATTGAATGTGGTGCCGTAAAACAAGCTTAAATTGATTTCTAAACAACTTAACTATTATAAGCGAATTAAAATCTGTTCAGTGGTATTTGCGTCATGCCAGAAGAAACAACTAGATACATAAATAGAAATCTAAATAGTCGACTAGATTCTTCGATCAAATATACCATAGATGCACATTCTCATACAAAAACCGCGTCAATATGTGGCACTGACCAGTACTACTTATTTATAAGTGTCTGCATTTATTATGCAATCCAGGAAATAAACCGGAATAACCATTGAACGTCCACTGAGAAACATTTTGTAATAGTTTAGTTAAAACGCGTCAATGTAAAGCGTCCTAAGTGTGTTACTCGCGATACGCAAGCGTACTAAGTATATGGTACGGTCTCCACCGTAGTAGTGGTGTCGATTCGCTCTCGCTTACGGGCAGCGCACGCAAGAGTGAGTGGGACAGGTGCATAATATAGCGCACACGACTGATTTATGCACAGTTTTGTTGGGGCCGTTTTTCGAGCGACGATCGTGCATCTATGGTATATTTGATCGATGACTAGATTTATTAAAAAAATCTTTTCAGTTTCAGGTTTATAGATAAGAGACGTAAAATTAGATATTGGAAGAAAATGTCATACGATTTTTGAAGTGAAAACTTCTTTAGCGGCGTTGTGCACTTTTTTGTGATGGGTAAAAAATGTTAAACTAGCGTCAGGACACGTGACCTGATCGAAAATTCGTAAGACGGAGGGAGAATTGTCATATTTGTGTACGATAGCGCAATAAATGAATATTGTATTTTACCCCATAAATGATAGTACGTTTATACTGATAACTAAAGCAATTCGTGCAAAATTATTCCCTAACCATACCAAAATATCAAAAATGCACAACGTTAATATTCAAGTTTTCACTTCTGCCGGCACTCCCAGAGTGCAACCCGTTTTTTTGTAGATGTTCTATATTAACATTCAGAAATCATAATTCAGTAAAACACTTAGATAATCAAAAGAAAGAAGACGATTAAAAAATAACAGTATACATATAACAACAACAAGGAAACAGAAATATTTCCCATTTATAATAACAGTATGTATTGGCTGAAAACGTAACTCTCTTGTATGTCACATACGGGCGCGTCACGTAATACCGCCATCCGGTATCGAGGGTCGTAACTCACTCGTACATATCTCATCGGCGTAAATCGCGGGCGGCACGTAAATTGTGCCAAATGCTATGTTTTTCAATGCTTTATCGCTATCCAATATGTGTCGCTTTACGGGAATCATGTCGACGGTAATGACGATTTATTACGACGACTCAATTAGAATGTACAACGAGATGTAGTTATGGGTTTCGTATTTAGTGGTTCAAATCATTTATGTGGCACTTTGCCAGTAGTAACGGGATGATAAACTACTGTTTTATTTATGAAAAAGAGGTAGCCCAATGATTAACCTTAGACCATACGACTGCTTACCATCAGGTGGAGAGTGGTCATATTGACGAGCAAAAAAAAAAAAGGAACATTCACGCGAGACACAATGTTTTTATGGTGTCTGCGATCCTGGCACAGGAGTAGTTAAGATATTGGACGTCAATAGAGCGATGAATTTCATTGCACTACAGACGTGAACCTATCATTAACATAAGCATATGCCCTACGGTGATATTTCCCTTTACTCGCAAAAGACTTTATAACATGTCTCCAAAAATAATCGCAATCAGACAATCTTATCCTATCCCTTGATATGAGTGTTATTTATATATCGTGGTCTCTGTAATCGTAAACAAATGTTTGGAATAATAACTATTGGCTGTCGTAGCAGCGTTCATCACAGTCGATATTGGCAACATTTCTAAATCTCCGTGGTATAGGAATCAATCCAATCCCTGCCTCAAGACTCTGTCGGCATTGATAATTTCAATTTACCTAAAAGCACTATAATCAACCTAATATACAATGATTCAGCGTACGTACTTACGTGTAGAGGTCAAGATATTTCATTTTGGAAAAAATCACTATAATTTTTGGATATGTCAAAATTCAATAGGAAATAAAATTGAAAAAAATAGAACTTTGAAGAAAGCCAGATTAGGGCGTAGTAGTGCTTGTAAGACGAAGTAGGCAAGAAACTCATGGTCACTCTTTTCAGTCACCAATTGATTACAACATAATTTATATATAGCAACAATTCTTATATATTGTGAGCGAGCGTGCATATTTAGCAAATATTATTATTATAATTATAAAAAATATAGTGTCATGTATATATTCAAATATTATTCGAATAAAAGTTTACATATCGTCAGTTTAAACGCTCATACTAATATTTAATTGCACGAGATGGTCGGTTATGAAACGAATATTGAAGAAGCCTGGAAACTTCGAACGACTGGCCTAATCTCTGGATTAGTCGCTTGTCCAACTAGTGTTCGGCTGCGGGGATTAATGAAAGCCACTGTAGTTGTGATTCTTGTAGGAGACAGTTGTATTAGTATGAGAATTCTGGAAAATATATGTATTTTGTTGAAAAGATTACTACAAAAATATTAATAAAAAAAAGAAAACCGACTTCAAAAAAGAATATTCTAAAACTTAAAATGCACTAAAAAGTTAATAAATAATTGCATATTCTTGTGAATAATTAAATTACCTATTGTTATTAATGGAGTCGGTGTCAGCCAAGGTAGGCTTGTAACTAATTAAACATGAGATGTCTTACTACAATATAACATAACATTGGCATGCACAATTACACACATAGACGCAGCACGCAGCGCGGGCAATTATTTACTAACTTTTTAGTGCATTTTAAGTTTTAGAATATTCTTTTTTGAAGTCGGTTTTCTTTTTTTGTTAAAATTTTGTTTATTTCTCGGTTTTTAGTGAATCTTGCCACAAATGAGAACATCATCAATGTAGCTAAATACGCATTATTAAGGATAACTTGAAAACGAATGGTCAAATCTTGATCAAAATTAAATGGGACCACACGGGAAGCACCAGCTTTCAAATAAAAAAGAATCATCAAAATCGGTTCACCTAGTCGAAAGTTTTGAGGTAACAAACATTTAAAAAAATACAGTCGAATTGAGAACCTCCTCCTTTCTTTGAAGTCGGTTAAAAATTAAATTAGAAATTACACAAGTATTTTTATAAACCTGTCCAACTAAAGTAATGTTACTCTCTAGATCGCAAGCCCCAGACCAGACAAGAACAGACCGAATGAATAGGCTTTAAATATGCAGTGAAATTCGACAAAGGGAGCAAAGTAAGGAATCGATGGGAGGATAATTAAAATCTCGTCGGCTTATATCCACTAAGAATTGGCAATTATGACTCGGGCGAGCCATAACCTCCTGAAGCCACCAAACCCTGATGTGATTTCTCATTTATTCTTAAAATTAGCAGAGTATATATTACAAACCAGAACCTGATACTCAACTTATATACTTATCGTCGAAAGGGCAAGCTGACATGTATTAAATACATCCATATTTCTTACATTGACAGGCGTGCCTAATCTCATCTACCATATTATGTAATTCCACACTTTGTGGTGACAAAAATAAATATAATTACCAAAATTCCAATATTTTTAAAAACTTATCTAATAATTTTATCTCTAGTATCTCTTATCTAAAGGTTCATAATTGACAGATACACTTAATAATAATACTAGTAATAACCTAACTCGTGTTTGATGGACTGTTATAATAGAGAAACTCAACTCGTAAAACAAACTCGAGGTCTAACGAACGCCAAAAATGTGCCAAACTTATACCAGTAGACTGTAAAGTTTACGTTAATCAAAATTCCTAAGATAGTAATGCCTGCTAACTTCATCATCTAAACGTCTGACGTCATCAATATATTTTTCCAACATCTCACATCATCAGACGAGACGAGAAATAAACACTACAAAATACATTTCAAAATTAACAGAGAAAGGAGTCAGAAAAACTTAAAGCAGCCTTTAATTACGAACGAAAATCCAAAGTAAAACGTAACAGAGTCTAACATTTTACGTAAAAAGAAGAAAGAAGGGAAAAAAACGTAAAAGTTAAGCTACGGAAATGGTCCACGGGTAAAACGTTCCTCTATTAAATTATTCCATCTGGGCGACTCAAAATGGTAGATCTTAATGTTACAGCACTGAAAAAAGGACCAAAGGGTGACTTTTTCCGCTATATTTTTGCCGCTGGTCAAGTGTACTTCTGGACAAATACAAGTGAACGTTTGCCCACAATTGGGCTTTGTTGTGGAGTGCCTTTTGAGGTTTATGCGGGTTGGATCGGAATCAGGTTGCGTTCCTATTCGTGGGGATCTCGAGGTGTTACAATTCTTCGACATTTTATTGTTGTTCAACGCCGCTCTTACGTTGGATAAGGTAAATATTTTTGTTAAAGTATGTGCCATTTAAATAGGTATTAGGAAGGTTTGTAATTACTTAAATTGACGTGAACCTATTTGATACATTAAAAACGCTATTTATAACAGTCAGCAAAAAAAAATAGATTTATATGAGTTTATGTTTCAATACAGTTTATTTTTAGCAATAACTCAGTGGGAGACCAACAGACTGTAATGCAGAGGGTCTCGGGTGCGAACCCACGTCGCGCACCTCTGACTTTCGGAAGTTATATGACTTTTCGAAATTATGTGCGTATTGATTGACAATAATCGCCTGCTCTGTGCCTCGGAGAGCACGTTAAACCGTCGGTCCCGGCTGCCATGAACATCTATGGCAGTCGTTATAAGGAAGTCAGTGCCCTCTAATATCCTGACACTGGTCTAGCCTTAGGGTATCGTTCGCCTTCGGGTTGCGGAGGTCAGATGGCAGTCGCTCCGTGTTAAAACTGATATCCAGTCAAATCTGGTTAGACTAGAAAGCCGACCCCAAGTGACTTGGGAATAAAAAAGGCTAGGGAGAAGACAGTTTATTTTCATTATATTTAACTTCGAGAGTATAACCTGTGTAAAGGATGTTTTTTATATTAGATATCCAGCTACTTTATACATATAGTACATTTGCAAAGACCTGGGCAAGCATTCTCAGAGCAGAGACTGGAATAAGAAGGAGAGATAATTACACGCCTCGTTCGCAGTCATAGGATTGTAGATAGAAAATCTGCAGTTGCTGCCTATCCGTCTACATAATATGTATGGCATAATAATAATATGCAAAAAGAATATCTAGATATTAAGCACCTATTTATAAATAGTTATATAACACGCAACACTTCAAGTTATTAGTGCTAGAGAGATAACTACTTCAATTATTGTATATATATATATATATATATATATTTTTATTTTGCTTGTCAAAATGACCACACTCCACCTGGTGGTAAGCAGTCATGTGGTTCAAGAGCAGTGGCCTCCACACCACCCTCGTAGCAGCCGAGGCGATGTTGAGGTCTCTGCTTTGACGGCCTAAGAAGGTGCTTTTTCACGCCCCGCTTAAAAGACCCAGGATTGAAGGAAGAAGGAAACACGTGCCTTGGCAGAAAATTCCATGCCTTGGTCGTTCAGCAGAGGTATGAGGACCCAAACTTGTTGGTACGCGCTCTAATCGACTCTACCGTGTAAGGATGGATCTGAGCCCAGCACGCGTTGTTCTGGATAGGAAAGAGGAGGGCGGGATAAGGTGGAATAACTCTTCAGAGCACTCCCCGTGGTATATTCTGTAGAAACATGCCAATGAGGCAATGTCCCTACGGAGTTGCAGAGGTTCCAGTGAACTCGTGACCTCTGGATCTCCGATGATACGGACAGCCCGCCGCTGTAACCGGTCGAGAGCGTCCAGCAAGTACTGCGCGGATGTTTGGTCATGTTTCGTCATAATGTTTTATATCGTAATACAATCACGTTTAATTGTTATTATGATTATTTTGGCCAAGTTTCTCCAAAATCTACGCTTATTTACTATTCTATCACATATACACAACACTATCTAACCCAAACTAAGCAGAGCTTGTACTATGGGTACTAGACAATGGATAAACATACATAATATACTTAATTTTTTGTAAATATAATATTATACCTACATAGAAACACCCAGACCAAGACAAACATCCATGTTCATGCACACAAATGTTTGACTTATGCAGGAATCGAACCCGCGACCTCAGGCGTTGCAGTCGGTTACACTAACCACTACGCCATCGAGGCCGCCCAAAAAAACTGTATCTTATTGTTCTATCCAGCAATTCTAGGTACCTGTCCTGTTAAAATACAATTCTACAGTTATACAATAGACCACGCCAAAATGCATGCATAAACACAGATAGGCGTGTGTAGAACGATTTTGGATCGAGTCGAGTCTCGTTTGGCTAAATATCACTGATATCTACTATATAAAAAGCCACCACTTAGCGGCTTTTAGTTAGCGGACAGCAGATAATATAATCGTCGACCGCTGCTGTGCATTTATATATATCTTCGCGATGTCTTGTGATGTTCTTTTTTTTTAATGAATTTGTTGTATTTGAATTAATGGTATGCATTAAAAATTTTATTTTAACGGAGTCTCGAACGGAGTCCAGAAAAGTGTCGCTGTCTTATTAACTTCTGACTCTTCTTCGAAGAGGTTAATGAAAACACTATGTGGGTCTGTGTGTCTGTCTGTTAGTGACAGGCATAACTCCGGAACCACTGGGCCGATTGACTTCGTGTGCAGATACCTTGAGGTCATACCTCGGTTGAATTTGAATATAGGCCGTGTGGGTCAAAAGACACATGATGTACATTTAAGACGAAGAGGTTGAATCCTGGGTTTTTACACTACTCGCGTCAGGACACGTGACCTGATCGAAAATTCGTAAGACGGAGGGAGAATTGTCATGTTTGTGTACGACAGCGCAATAAATGAATATTGTATTTTACCACATATATGATAGTACTTTTATACTGATAATTAAAGCAGGTCGTGTAAAATTATTCCCTAACCATTCCAAAATATAAAAAATGCACAACGTTAATATTCAAGTTTTCACTTCTGCCAACACTCCCGGAGTGCAACCCGTTGTATTTTTTTTATTGCCATTGGTGGCAGACGAGCAAGTGGTCCACCTGATGGAAAGTGGTAACCGCTGCTCATGGATTACAGCAATGTCAGGACACAGCAAATTCGCTGCCTACCGTGAAAAAACTCTCCTTAAACCTCGTTTGAAGAAGGACATATCATAGCGCTCGGGAAACACCGAAGCAGGCAGTGTGTATATATGAAATGTAATGACGCAAAACTGTAGCATTGTAATTCTTTTCTAAAACAACAGAGTGCCTAGTGCGAATTTGTTTTACGTTAACACGTTTATGACGTTCGGCGCTCCGATTGGTCCACTCGAAGCTTTTAACCAATCAGAGAGCCAAACGCAGTAAACGTTTCGATCGCGTTAACGTAAAAACAACTCGCACTCGGCACCCAGATTGTGGTGTTTAGTGGCGGTCGCGTTAAAACCCACAGACGGAATAATTGATAGATTGCTGTGGCCCAGTGCCACAAATCAATTATTTATTTAGGCTGTGGTTGTTCTACTGTGAATTGATTCGAGGCTAAACACGCCGGATTTATGGTTTCATTGTAGCGAGGGCCGATTTCATTATGCCTCATTGCAATTAGACAAATTAATTTGTTTCGTAAGCTATATGATTTTGGTAGGTGCTTTTGGTACTAGAAAGAATAATAACTGGAGTGGGCATCCGTCAATATCGTCGAAAATAAACTTAAGTTTGGAATCCAAAACCCGTACTTAGTAATTCCGATATTTTATATGTTTTACGTTCAAACATAGCTTCTCTACAGTTTTTGAAAGCAATAGCTTTTGCCAGTACGTTTGCTCGCGTGAATACCAAGAGAAAGTACCTATATCAGGATAAGAAGCATCCTATGTGTCCACCAAATTCCATGAACAGTTTGCGCGTAAATAAGTAGCGTCATTTTTGTCTGTCTGTCTGTTTGTTCCGGCTAATCTCCGAAACGGCTGAACCGATTTTGATGGGACTTTCATTGGCAGATAGCTGATGTTATAAGGAGTAACTTAGTCTACTTTTATTTTTAAAAAAGTAAGGAATCCGCGGTGAAAAATCAAAGCCTATGAAATAGTAAACAATTTCCGATACAAATAGGGAAATGTATATTAAATAATAATATGTATATAATAATTTTAATTGTCTGTATATTCAATATAAAAAAAATCGAGATAAAGTAGAAGAATTACATTAGTTTTGGCATAGGTATTTCTATATGCGGAATATAGAAATATTAAGTATTCGTAAATTTTGCGAACTGAACAAACACTTTTTAGTTAAAATCTACGCGGACGAAGTCGCGGGTAACAGCTAGTTTATAATATAACTAGAAATCCTAATCCTAATCCTAATCCTAACTAATATTATAAAAGCAAAAATGAGTTTGTTACCTTTTCACGCCTAAACCACTAAACCGATCATTTTGAAATTTTGCATATACATTGTCAGGTGTACAGAAACGGACATAGGCTACCTTTCATCCCGAAAAAAATTACTGTTCCTGAGGAAAACAACAATAACGTTCTTTACGATAATAGATGACGCCACGTGTCTTTCGAATCATGATTGAATTATATTATTACAAGCAGAGTACAACCCGAATTGATTGTCAAATTCTAAATTAACGCGAGCGGAGCCGCGGGCAAAAGCTAGTAAAGAATAAAAAACTATATAGGTACTCCTAGCAGCACCTTGTGGTTTAAATTGTTTTTAGGTATGGTTACAGCTACGCTCCCGTAAGTTATAGCGTTATGTTATACAGTCTATACCCTTCCTTTATAAACCATCTCTCTAACGCAAAAAGTTTTTCCAGATTAGACGAGCCATTTCTGAGAATATCACGTCCCAACAAACGGCCTCGATGGCGTAGTGGTTAGTGTAACCGACTGCCACGTCTGAGGTCTCGGGTTCGATTCCCGTACAAGTCAAACATTTGTGTGCATGACCATGGATGTTTGCCTTGGTCTGGGTGTTTCTATGTATAATATGTATGTATTTACAAAAAAAGAAGTATATATGCTATGTTTATCCATTGTCTAGTAGCCATAGTACCATCTCTGCTTAGTTTGGGCTAGATAGTGTTGTGTGTATGTGATAGAATATTATATTATCTGCAGCTATATAGCCTATATATTATTATATTTCTAGAATATATTAAAATTCCACTGGTTATTAAACAATGCTACGGAATAAGCCCGACGGTTACTCACATATGCTCAAACTTACTTGTAAATAACACGAGACGTATAAAGTTGTGGAACTATTCTGCACAAACGTACCTGCTGGGGGGAGGTGGAGGGAGGGGAACTCCAGCGCATAATTGTGCACAACTATGCGAGTAGGGCCATATACCAGAAAACTAAATGCGTAGAAGCGCAATTCGAAGATGAACTCTGTATTGAGCTAGTGTTTTATCGTACTAATGTTATAATAGTAAATGTGGATGTTTTTAAAGATTGGATGTTTGAAACTTATCATGATGTTTTATGTTAACACATGATACTTTTATTTAAGTCATACCATATATTGATTACAGTACCATAAAAATGCGTAAATCTATAGTACACATGTAAATAAACATTTATAATAAATAATTATAATAAGATTAAATTCTGCATTGAACAATTGAACAATAATCCTAATTAATATTATAAAAGCGAAAATGAGTTTGTTTGTTACCTTTTCACGCCTAAAACACTGAAGCAATCATCCTGAAATTTGGCATATACGTTGACAGGTGTACAGAAACGGACATAGGCTACCTTACATCACGAAAAAAATTACTGTTCCCGAGGAAAAAATCAAAAACGTTCTTATGATAATAGATGGCGCCACGTTATTGATTGCCAAATTCTAAATTAACGCGAGCGAAGCCGCGGGCAAAAGCTAGTGTTTTATAAAATGACTAGCTGTCCCGACAGACGTTGTCCTATACACACGAAAAAAAAATTAAGAAAAGAAAATCTAAACTATTCTCGAATCCACCTGAACACACACAAAAAATGTCATCAAAATTGGTCCAGCCGTTTAGGAGTTTAATTACAAACACACGCATAGAATATTTATACATATAAATCTGTATAAAATTGTTTAATTTCAAAAGAAAGTTATAAACTCGTTGCTACATTGTTTCTAAAACAGTAATATCACGTTATTATTATTAATAAATTTTTAAATTTAAATTCATCCTAATATCTGCTTAATAAGTCAGTATTCTGTGATCTGGTGCGAGCGGTGCTCCATTGAATGACCCTCAACTATAGAGCATCTCGAGTCAGCACTCCCTAATGCGTGCGCCGTGTCACGCTGGCGCCGGTCTAGTGTTTACTACCGACGGTTCAACACGCCGGTATTCTGAACGAAACCATTTTGCACTACACATTTTCAATGTTATCCTAATCCTAACTAATATTATAAATGCGAAAATGAGTTTGTTTGTTTGTTACGCTTTCACACCTTAACTACTCAACTGATCAACATGAAATTTTGCATAGACGTTGTCAGGGGTACAGAATAGGACATAGGGTACCTTTCATCCAAAAAAAATAACTGTTGCAAACCTAACCTAACCTAACCTACATTTACGCGAATGAAGCTGCGGGTGAAAACTAGTATTATATAATACAAGATTGAATAAAACATACTTTTAATCTATTACCCATGTCTTCTTTATATCATACTAGCTTTGGCCGCGGCTCCGCTCGAGTTAATTTAGAATTTGACAATCAATTTGGGTTGTACTCTGCTTGTAATAATATAATTTAATCATGATTCGAAAGACACGTGGCGCCATCTATTATCATAAGAAAGTTATTATTGTTTTCCTCGGGAACAGTAATTTTTTTGGGATGAAAGGTAGCCTATGTCCGTTTCTGTACACCTGACAACGTATATGCAAAATTTCAGGATGATCGGTTCAGTGGTTTAGGCGTGAAAAGGTAATAAACAAACAAACTCATTTTCGCTTTAATAATATTAGTTAGGAGTTAGGATGTATACGCGAGCGAATCCGTGTGCAGAATCTAATGTTTTATAATATTACCAAATATATTCGAAAGGATTTTGCTTCGCTATGTTATTTCTTGTATAAGGTTTTAAGGGACACAACTTCCACAAAATTTCCTATTTCACGGATACAGCTACATAAATCATCTGTACCAACATACAGACTCGGAACAAAATATGTGGGCCGAGCAGATTTTTGTCCCAAACGGAAATTGAACCCGCGACCGTGAAGTAATAGAGCGGACGAATCGCACTTACATTCGGGTTACTTAGTAATATTATACTGACCTAAAACTAAAAGGTTAAGGGTTTGATACCAGGGTGTGTTTATTTTTGTATATTTGTTTGTAGCAACCTGCTATAGACTAGTGGGATACCGTTGGACAGCCACGCAGAGGTATCGAGTTCGATTAATTACCGTTGATTGTTAATTTAATAACAGTGATAGCTAAATATTGATCATGGATTTGAAAGAAAGAAAGAAAAGTAATTTATTAGACACACCAACAACACAACATATTAACATACAAACAAGATCAAAATACAAAAAAAATAAAGAAAATAAAATAAAGAAAATGTTGTGCAGTGTGTCCAAAAGGTTCCAGCTCAGCCTTTGCTGCGGATGACTACAGCGCAGTTTTTCAGCCGAAACCTAGGCTAGCACGGACGATTATTCGGCATACAGTTTATAAACATACTTAATTTGTAAAGTATTCAGTGGAAAGGTAACTAGTAGTAAGTCATCCTAACTAATATTATAAAAGCAAAAATGGGTTTGTTTGTTTGTTTGTTTGTTACCTTTTCACGCCTAAACCACTGAACCGATCATCCTGAAATTTTGCATATACGTTGTCAGGTGTACAGAAACGGACATTGCCTAACTTTCATCCCGAAAAAAATTACTGTTCCCGAGGAAAATAACAATAACGTTCTTATGATAATAGATGGCGCCACGTGTATTTTGAATCATGATTGAATTATATTATTACAATGAGTGCACGACCCGACTTGATTGTCAAATTCTAAATTAACGCGAGCGAAGCCACGGGCCAAAGCTAGTATTCTTATAAGTAGGTATGGCTGGATAAGTTAGTGAGTCAGGACTTCCGTTCATATGTTTTTGACGGCACGGATGGGGTAGTGGGTGAAGTGGTCGCCTGGCTACTGCCACTGCGGTGATGCCTTATTCACCTCCGGTACCATACTGGAGATGTGGGAGGCGGCTTCTCCGTCAGCTTCAGCGAAGTTTTCGTTAGCAACTCCCAGAGTTGCGAGTGGTGAGCGTCTTTATTGCTCCGGCACCTTTCTTGAGAATAGGTAATGTCACTTGGGCACGAGGTAGCTCGCTTACGAGAATCGGATCTCTGAGGTTAGGATGGAGAGTCCAGATTTGGGGACAAGACCTGTCTATAACTGATCCCGGAAGGTGCTCTCGGGCACTGGAAGGTACAGCGGCTCCCCTAATATAACCTTTAAAGGTTGGTGTAGGGAAACGCTATATCATAAACTGGACTAGTCGTAGAGAAAAGGGAGATGCCACTGCGCTGAGTTTTGTAGGTTCGATCCCTATACGAGACAAAAAATTGTTTGATCTATAAATAGCTGCTTCGAGGCATGGTGTTCGTCGTGTCTGAAGTCCGAATAGTCCGAATAGTCCACCTCGACACAAGAATTACTCCTAGATCGGTAGATGTCATTAAAAAAAACAAAAGAAAATATGGAGTATGAAATATTTTATAAATATGGTTCGAAAAGTTAGAGAGAGAGTGTGTGTGTTATACTTCTTTTTCATCAATACTAATATTATAAATCTGAAGAGTTTGTTTGTTTGAACGTGCTAATCTCAGAAACTACTGATCCGAATTGAAAAGTTATTTTAGTGTTGGATAGCCCATTTATCGAGGAAGGCTATAGGCTATATAACATCACGCTACGACCAATAGAAGTGGAGAAGCAATGAAAAATGTTGCAGAAACGAGGAAAATTATGTGATGCAGACGAAGTTGCGCGGATCAAATAGTATAACATAATATTAACGTTTTAACCAGTGCAATAATCTGCAAATATTGAAATGCATTAAAGATATATAAGGAAGATTTACCTCACCGATTCGTATCAGAATACGGTCATATGGGTGGACAATCGGTAAGTGGAATCCATTTGCACGCTGCAACCCTATGTGCCCATGTACTCGACGCTTGAATTGCAATATTAGGCACGAGAGAAGCCTGGCGACATAGATATAGCATTAGTGATCAGTGCCTAATGTAATGTAAGTACGAGTAAGTAGATGAAGTATAGGCAGAGTTTCAAAAGTGTTTACCGAATTTAAATTTTAAGGCTTTGTGATATTGAAATATTTTTTTTTGGATTTTGTAACAATATGGTCATATATTATCTTCGAAGATTGCGAAGAGAAACATCCTAATTAATATTATAAATGGTAATGTGAGTTTGTTTGTTACTCTTTCTCGCGTTAACTACTCGTCGAATCGTCATGAAATTTCACATACATGTTATCAAGGGTACAGAAAAAGAGCGGGCGAACCGCGGGCTTTTGCCTAGCTTATGCTAGTCTAAAATAAATATGAATGATATGTAAAACCCGTGTGTTTTAATGTATTTATGTCTTACTAGCTATTGCCCGCGGCTTCGCTCGCGTTAATTTAGAATTTGACAATCAATTCGGGTTGTACTTTGCTTGTAATAATATAATTCAATCATGATTCGAAAGACACGTGGCGCCATCTATTATCATAAGAAAGTTATTGTTGTTTTCCTCGGGGACAGTAATTTTTTTCGGGATGAAAGGTAGCTTATGTCCGTTTCTGTACACCTGATAACGTATATGCAAAATTTCATGGTAATCGGTTCAGTGGTTTAGGCGTGAAAAGGTAACAAACGAACAAACTAATTTTCGCTTTAAAATATTAGTTAGGATAGGATTTGAGACGAGCTTTGAGAATTGTCGATGAGCCCAAACTCACAGACGGTATTGAGCCACTAAGTCTAAGAAGGGACATTGCCCCTCTTTGTGTGTTCTACCGCTTATATAATGGATTGTGTTCTGATAAGTTGTTTGAGATGATGCACTCAGCTACTTTGTATTATCGCACCGCTCTGCATCGGAAGGAATTTCATTCTCACACCTTACAACCTAATTGGTGCCGCACCAGGCGATTCCAAAGGAATTTTCTTCCGCGGACGCTCAGGTTGTGGAATGAACTCCCTGCTGAGTTTTTCCCACTAGACTACAATATGGGGTTTTTCAAAAGTGAGTTACAAGGTCGGCAACGCGCATGTGATGACTCTGGTGTTGCAGGCGTCCATAGGTCCATAGGTACTATAAAATACCAAATGCTCCATTCATGGTACGCCTTACATACTTTTATGGTACTGTCAACAATTCTTTCAAAAATATACATATATAAAGACTTATGTATGTTTATCTTCGATTGCGATCCACAAGTAAGACGCAGCTATATTCCCATTTAGCCAGTGTTAGATATCATGCAAATGGAGGTGAATCTATTTAAATCAAAATCGAAAATATGTTTATTTATATAGGTCACAAAGTATCACATATAAACGTCAAAGTTACAATTATAAATGTGACTAAAAATTTAGCAAGCAAGGACGTGGAACAAATGAGAAGAATTAGCAAGAAACTCACGGCCACTTTTTTTGATTGCTAAGATTCCAATATTGTTTATTTTACAAATATTTTCTATGGGAAGCTACAACAGTTGAACCTCTCACTAATCATGAAATACTCAAGCAATTAGTGGAATTTAAAAGTTAGCCTCTAATAATAGTTTATGGTAGAATAGAAACATCTTCTTACGTGTACACAGAATTTAAGGCAAATACGAGACCACATTGCCGTATTTTTGCCTAGGTCCAGGCAGCTATATGCCATAAACTACTATTAGAGGCTAACTAGGTAGAATAGAAACATCTACTTACGTGTAGGTACACAGAATTTATGGCAAATACGAGACTACATTGCCGTATTTTTGCCTAGGTTCAGGCATATAGCTCATGAATTATCACTGATTATTTCACATAAACATATTTTTATTTAAAATAAATGCGAGGTACTCATAGGTACCTTACTCGTAAACATTAGTGTTGGAGTTCAATTTTTGTTATTATTGCTTTGTTTCAAAATGTTTGCGCGTTGGAACTTAATAAGTCTGCATACTCAGACGATTGAAATACCGAAATAATGTCTAAATATCTTCTTATTATTTGAATTATAAATACCTTCAATTTTAAGAAAATCAAGACAATGTTTTTTTTTAATTAAAATCTTTAGGCGCGTTGAGCATTTCTTGGGTGAACAAAAATCGTGGAATTCGCGTCATCGTCACCGAACGCTTTCCATTTTTGAATTATTTTTGGTTTATAAAGAAATTTTTATGATCAAGTATTAAAGTTTTCACTTCTATCGGCAGTCCCCAAAGACTGCCCCAATTTTTTTTATTTGGTTTTAAAGAATTGCCCACATTGATCTTGCGATCTGTTCCAAGAGAGACACCTCTATTTTTTAAGTTAATATATGCGTATATAACATTATTTATCAATAGCTTTAAAGGTAATATCTTAAGTAAGTCTGTATATCTAAAATTCTCCGTAATGTTCTCTAAGATGCGTGAAGTTTACCGACCCGTACTGGGGTAGTGTGGTGGATCATTGACTAGCCCATCTTATCTATATATTAATACGTGAAGCAAAAATGTTGTACCCCTTTTTACGAAAATTGCGCGGACGGAGGAGTATAAAATTTGGCACAGTTAAAGTTTATATGGAGAAGGAGGGGCGAATCCTAATATTTATAATTATAAAATATGCATTAGAAATACATTAAATTAATAAAAAAACGCTACACGCACACAACCATGCATTTGACACACGCAGTCGAATCGCGTTCGTAGTATTTCGGCATTGTTTGTCTGACGTCGTACAATTCTCTGTAACTATGGTTACCTATAGGTAACCATAGTAACAAGTTTTCTCTATTACAATAAATAGCAAGCTTAGGAGTTTTGGTCGAATTTTGACCACTAGGCGACCCCTAGTATAGATAAGAGGCCAATGCCCAACCGTAAAACAGCTTTTAAAGAGAACTGATTTTATCCTAACTAATATTATAAAAGCGAAAGTGAGATTGGTTGTTACGCTTTCAACTTAACCGATCATAATGTAATTTTTCATACACGTTGTCAGGAGTAAAGAAAAGGACATAGGACAAATTTCATCTAAAAAAAAAATATTGTGCCTAACCTACATTTACAGGAGCGAACCTGCGGACAAAATCTAGTTATTTATAAATTAAAAGCCGTATTTATTTAAATCCTGATATTTTTATTGTTATTAGCTATTTATAAAATAAAATAAACCGATTAAAAAGTAGAAGTTAATAGTTTTCGTTATCAGTTGACTATTCTTTGCCTCAGGTTATTACTCTAGTAAGTCTCTAGTCAATTTCAATTTCTTTATTTTAAATTAACGAATTATTTTTTATATTTTTATCCATATGATTTCATAAGCTGTTTTTACATTTTAACTAAAAGTTTAACGTAATAAAATAATCTAATATTGTATAATTAAGTGTATATTAATTTGACTCTATGATCAAAGTACTTTTTAAACTTTCATGTTGATGATTCAATTAATTCATATTACGGATTAATTAAGCTAACGTAGCCCAGTAGTTAAGGCAATGAACTTATAGTCGAGAGGTCGTGGGTTTGACTCGCACTCATTGCATTTCTATCATAAGTATCTGATCCAGCTAAGCTTAATTTTATTTTGGGACAGATAATATAAAAAACAGAAATCTCACTAGTTATTTTTAATGCAAGCAGCTATGGTAGACTTATTTTAGTAATAAAGAACTATTATTGTTATTTGTTTGCGTTTTATACTCAACTAATAGACGGTGTTTTAATGACGATAACGGCTTTACACAAATTAATCGTCATCTAAAATAGAGTTGGGGGATTTTGCTCTATATTTAGTGCTTCACATCCATCCCTCTGCATATATTTTCGGTTTTATTATTATTAGTACTTCGAATACAGTTAGATGGATGGTATAGTGATTCAAGTGGGCGCCTCGCTACTGTCAACATTCTCGAGTATTGCGTATTCGATCGCCACATGGGACAAAATAGTATGACTCATAAAAAATTATTCAAGTCTTGGTGTTTTTCGTGTTTGTTGTTTCAATATAGAGTCATCAATCCCTAGTTCTTCAGAAAGCATTTGCGATTAAAAAAGTGAAACATCACAATCATTTTCATATGCACCTAAAAATCATAATACCTTTGCATCATTTAAATAGCCTTTTATGCACACAACACAACATGAACAGTTGAAATGTATCCAAAAAGGCACGTTTGGCTGTTCATAGAGGACTAATTAGTGCCCATACTTATGTATGGAAGTGAAAGTTGGGTACGGCAAAAGAAGCATAAGAGCAGAATAAATGCTATAGAAAATATGAGAGCGCTGAGAAGTATATGTGGTGTGACTCTGAAAGATAGAATAAGGAATAGTGTGATTAGACAGAGATGCGGCATGAAAGTGGATATAGTGACAAGAATAGAAAAGGGTATGTTAAGCTGGTTTGGACATGTAGAAAGAATGGACGAGGAAAGATTGACTAAGAAAGTTTATAAGGGTAGTGTGAATGGAACAGTCAATATAATGTAAGATTGTGTTTTTGTTTTACTATTTGGTTTGATTAACTTTTGTATTTTTGCTTAATTTATGTTAATACACTATAAATTAATGTAATGTAAACTGCAGTTATAAAGTTAGTGCAAATGCTATGTACGCCGTTATTGTGATGCATATCAGAACATGTACTATAGATATAATTTACTTGTTGTATTTTTAATATGTGTCATGTGGCAGTGCTTAATAAATAAATAAATAAGAGGAAAACCTAGGCGAACGTTTCTCGATCAGATCGGACGCGTTCTGGACAAGGTGCTCTTAAACTGACCTCAGTTTCAGAGCACCTTGAACCGACGGGCGTGTATGAGGAAAGTGATGAAAGTGAATGAAGCCAGAGAAGTGTGTCAGGATCGTAGCAAATGGAAATTCGTAGTCTCTGCCTACCCCCTGGGAAACAGGCATGAATCTATGTATGTATGTATGTATGTATTATACACACAAAAAACCTTAACTAAAATTGCAAAACAATTTGCCTAAACTATTAAACTAACACAAATAGCAAACTAACCCTTTTGTCCCCAAAGTTGTTGGGCTATAATCAGTGGGTCTTAGACATGTCGACTGGGGCTTAGCGCTAACACCCCTGATGCAGTGCCGAGGTCACGATAAAGAACCTTCGTAGCCACATGTCTTTTTGTTATTAAATTTCGGAACTGAATTCTGTTAGAGAGATTTATGAGTGGTAGAGTCCACGTTTGTCGATTATTTGACGATGTCACGAGTAAGACGAGGAAGTACTTAGTTATCTTATAGAGAACTGGTAACAGTGATGACACTGTCAATTATAATAACACTAGCTTTTGCGTGCGGCTCTGCTCGCGTTAATTTAGAATTTGACAATCAATTCGGGTTGTACTCTGCTTGTAATAATATAATTCAATCATGATTCGAAAGACACGTGGCGCCATATATTATCAAAAGAACGTTATTGTTGTTTCCCTCGGGAACAGTAATTTTGTTCGGGATGAAAGGTAGCCTATGTCCGTTTCTGTACAACTGTCAACGTATATGCAAAATTTCAGGATGATCGGTTCAGTGGTTTAGGCGTGAAAAGGTAACAAACAAACAAACTCATTTTCGGTCTTATAATACTAGCTTTTGCGCGCGGCTCCGCCCGCGTGGTAGTTACATCAATAAAAAGTAGCCTATGTCCTTCCCCAAGTTTTAAACTATATCTGTACTAAATTTCATCTAAATCGGTTGAGTGGTTTAGGCGTGAAAATGTAACAGACAGACAGACAGAGTTACTTTCGAATTTATAATATTAGTAAGGATTAGTTAGGATTAGGATTAGGATTGTTACTGCATTTCACTTGGTAAGTCATTTATGTATCGAAATGCACATATTATTTACAGTAGCCATTCTTTTTATAACATTGATTGCTATTTCATAAAATGTAATGGAAAGGATTGTCGTGAAAAGACATGGTGGTTATACCGCTCATTTTAAAGAAATATTCTTTTTGCTAAAATAATAATGTGTGTATTCAATCGTATATCTCACTCATCAACATTTCAAACGTAAAGCTATTGAATTGTTTAAATCATTTTAGGTTAAGTACAACGTTTCATTTTAGATTATGTTTGTTAAAAATGGTCAAATTCATTCAATTGTGTTCATCATCACTTTCATTTTCCATTGTTAATCCGTGGTGTTGATTATATTTTTGATGATTTAATGTAAAACACTATCTTGTAATACTTTAACATGTAATTGTTTTTTGTCCCTAATAAATAAAATAAAATTATTTTGACGCGGTCGCCTATTAGCTAAGGCATATGACTTGCGTTTCAAAGGTTGTGCGTTCGAATCACGCCTATTGTCTAATTGTATAATATCCATGCGATAACCACTTATGGCGAAAGCCATAGTATATCATAGTATAGTATAGTACATGCAAACGTGATATATATAACTTATTTATTTATTTATTTAGCACAACCACATCATATGTATTTATACATTTATAGGAAACATTACATAGTATTGCATCTGATACATATGACAGTTACGGTATGCATAACATTGGCTATAATAAGGTAGTTACTTATTTTCTAACTTATATCTACTAGTCATTCAAATAACAACAAATAAATTCGAAATGTGTGGAGAATTAATCTAGGGAGAATAGTTTTAACAATTTAGTCTTATAATTATTGTAGGAATCGTTGAAGATGTCAATTTCGGTGTCGCGACTTTGTATACTATTGTAGTGATCAAGAAGTCTATGTATTGGTGATTGCCGACCCAAGTTGGTTCTACAAAAAGACGTGTGAAAAATTTTTGAGATTTTACGCCGGGGATAAGAGTGAGGAATGGCTAAAGACACTTTATTTAATAGAAAGCTGCACTGTATATGATTATTGATCAATTTATGGAGGAAGCAAAGGTCAATGATACGTCTACGATTGTTTAGAGTGGTCATATTAAATTTACATAGTCGTTGATCGTATGGGTTTCTATGGGAAAACCCACTGCAAGAGTATGCAAGACTTCTGGTGAAGGCTCTCTGAATGCTTTCAATCCGTTGCGAACTAACAGCATAGTATGGTGACCAGACAATACTGGCGTATTCAATATTGCTGCGGACTAGTGTGTTAGTTTGGACAGAAGCAATTTAGTATCAAGTTTCTTAAAGCCTACTGTATTTCTTCTCAGAAAGCCGAGCATTTGCGCAGCCTTTGTGGCAGTTTGGTCAATATGTGTT
Organism: Catocala sponsa; assembly: GCA_963564715.1. NCBI lineage: Eukaryota > Metazoa > Arthropoda > Insecta > Lepidoptera > Erebidae > Catocala > Catocala sponsa. Next base: position 24,305,289 of record OY751340.1, on the reverse strand, counting down.
TTAAAGGTCAGCTTTGTATCAATGATAACGCCCAAATCTTCTTTTATATAAGTGCCGCCAATCAGGTACTTTGAGGCATGTGGTTTTTTTTTGCGGGTATATTTAATGTAAAAACATTTATTGACGTTAAGCGTCATATAATTAGCGCTGCACCAACACAGAATTTCATTCAGGTCATCTTGGTCTAGTTTGGAATCACTGGTTGTTTTAATTGAACGATACATTTTTAGGTCATCCGCGAATAGGGATATTTTGCAGTGTTTGATGCGAGAACTTATATCGTTAATAAATATAAGGAACAGCACTGGTCCTAAATGAGATCCCTGAGGCATGCCAGATACAGCAAGGTAAACTTGTGATTCAAATCCATTGATGGCTACTTTTTGAGATCTATCTTGCAAATAGGATTTAAACCAGCTGAGTAACGATCCGCCTACACCGTGAGCATTTAATTTTTTTAATAAAATTTCGTGATTCACCCTATCAAAAGCACTACTAAAATCTGTGTATATTGCATCTATCTGAGATCCGGCATCAACTTTCTGAGATAAATCGGAAACAAAGTCAACTAAGTTCGTTAAAACTGATCGACCACCTCTAAACCCATGCTGATGTTCAGTGAGACTATTATTGACTAATGCCACGATTGAAGGATAAAGTATGGATTCAAATAGTTTAGAAAAACACGAAAGTATGGATATGGGCCGGTAATTTTTAACATTAGCATGGTCCCCTTTCTTGAAGATGGGTAAAATACGTGCCTTTTTCCACTCGTTAGGAAATGTTCCCTCTGATAAGGAAGTGTTATAAATTAACATAAGGGGTAACGCAAGTGATCGTCCACACCGCTTAATGAAAATAGGAGGGATCATATCAGGTCCTGCACCCTTTAAGCCATCAAGTCTTTTTATGGCACACTGAATATTGGTTTCAGTAAATTGTAGTTTCGACATATGCTTGTTAGTGGAGGAAGTTACTGAATCTGACGAGGTAATGTTAGAAATGTTGGAGTACACGGAACGAAAATGAGTCGCAAATAGATTAGCTATGTCGTTTCCGTCCTGCGTTACTATATTGTCCATAAACATTTTAGCTGGTGGTGTTGAATGTCCACCGCGCTTGCTTTTAATGTAACTCCAAAAAGCTCTGGGGTTTGAAGATATATTAGACTCTAATGTATTTTTATAATTATTGTAACAAGAATCATACAGTTTATGGCAGTGATTACGTAGTAAGTGGAATTCAATTTTATCTCGGGGATTACCATATATTCTAAATTTTTTACGAACTTTATTCTTCTCGTTTAAAAGTTTGATCAGTGCATTACTAAACCATGGAGGATAACGCGCCTTCTTAGCCTTCTTGAGTGGCACATGTGTGGAAATAATTTGTCTTAAAATTATATAAAACTCGCTCACCATTTCATTAACGTCTTTACATTGATAGAAAACACTATGCCAGTCAATCCTATTTAAATCTTTAACAACAATCTTATAATCAGTCCCATAAAAGTTGTATCTATCCATAGGATTAGGAACTAAATACTTAATATTGCCATCATATGGTAAATTTACTAATAGACTAGGATGTATTTGGTAACTTTTACTTAAGGAACATAATGGCCTAGTTACATATGTATTTGATATATTGCTAATAACTAAATCCAAGAGACGATCGTCACTATTCTTAATACAATTAAATTGAGCTAAGTTGTTTGACAACATAAAATCTATGAGAGAGTATCCTAAATTTACATTATAATTAAATGGGGTTAGGTGTGTATAATTACTATCCGCGCGCCAATCAATAAAACCTAGATTGAAGTCCCCAGTAATGACGACGTCGTTACTGCTGTTATTGCTCATTACATTATCAATGGAATTTAATATTGTTAATAGTTGATTTAATTTTACCGGTGGTGGCAAGTAAACTGCACAAATAGTAAATTTTTTCATACTGTGATTTATAGGAACCTCAATTGATACCCACAAGTCCTCGATATCGTTAGTCTCCCAGTTTTGTACTCTTGCAGAGAAAAGGTCACGCGACACTGCAATCATAACCCCTCCGCCATCTTTTTTAGCGGTTTGTGAACAAATTCGATCCCTACGGTAAACAGTATATCTATTATCTATCAACTCAGAACTGCATATACTATCGTTCAACCATGTTTCTGTGAATACAATAATCTTATAGTTTGAGCTTAAAATATTCTTATATAAATCGTTAGTTTTAGTCCTTAGTCCTTGTACATTCTGATAATAAATATCAAGCATTTTTGTAACAAAATTCTAATACATTTACAATGAAACAACTAAGATAAGAGTTAATTAATAAGATTAAGACTATCTTCGCTTCTTATGTATATAGCCTGATGATTTACATCCTTACGCACATAAACGCGACCATTACGGACCCACACAAACTTGTATGAAAGTTCTTTAGCCTTTTGCCGTGCAGCAGCGTGTAAATACTTGTTGCTTGGGGTCAGATGTTCCGTAACGAAGACAGGGGATTGAGTGCCGCCAATGCCTAAGTGGTGAGTGCTAAGTTTGTGCTGAGGATGCTTCTTGTTGAAACTGGTTACAGCTGCCAATAGTGTATCGCGGACACGGGGGTTTCGCAGTTTGGCAACTATAGCGCGAGGTCTATCATTGTCTCTGGACAATTTAGCGATCCTGGTTACAAGGTGTATATCATCAGAAGTTAACGGATTTTCTACCGCTTTTGTTAGTTGGACTATAGTAGTGATAAGGTTTTCTGACCTGTTTTCTGGGACACCGTTGATTTCAATGTTGCATTGCCTCATATGCAGTTCGACCGAACAAAGCCGCCCTGTTAAGTCGTTGACAATTGTCTTGAGTTTTTCGTTGTCCTTCTTCAGTTCATTCATACAGGTATTTGTATCATCCAATCGATTCTTCATACTGTCTATTTAAAAATGCCATAGATTCCTGATAATCGGTAATCTTTTCATTAATATTTCTTAGCTCAGAAGTAACTAATTGCTTGATAGTCAATTTAATCGCTGTGGAGATTTCATCTTGCAGTATCGCGCGGAGTCTTTCTTCAGTGACGAAGCTGGGTAAGTTTTGGGGTGCCGGCAACGATGACTGCACCGATTCCGCCCGCGGAGTGATGTTGGCGCGGTCAATACTCGACATGGTAACTTCCGAATGAGAGCTTGAACCAGTGCCTGCGGTATTGTTTGGGCAATCAGAGTGAACTTGGCGAATTGGCGTGTTGACATTATCGGTTTTAGGCATTCGATTACAACATTCAGGGCATTTCCAATTACCTTTCCATTCAACACTCATTGAACGAAAACGCCTTTCAGTTATGTTGGCACATAATAAATCAAATGATGCACTGCAAGTGAGACATCGCAGACGATCCTTGCCTTTAATCGGCACTAAACACCCAGCGCAATTTATTATTGGCATTCTTTCGTCGAACGTTAGGATTATTATTTAAAAATATTATTATTCATCTTGCACTACGTTAATGGATATGAATTCTCTCAAGCTAAATTGGTATGTATGCGACAGTTATAAGGTGGACTTTCCAGTATAATTGCGGGCTCCGGTGCACGCTCGCTCGCCGCGCTTGCGGGGATGTCGTGCCCAAAAGGACGTAAGCGCCGTGGAAATCGCGGTGTTTACGCGTTGTAGCAAACACAAATGATTTAACACTTTTTTCACTTTAGCAGATAACGATAAATGTTGTTTATTGGATTATTGTCTATTTTAACACTGTATATTATATGTAATAAGTATATATAGTCTATTATAATTAAGGTACACTTGTTTGTTTTGATATAAACGTACTACAAACTCACTAAATGAATTTATTTTACGGAGCGGAACAAAAACACTTCTTACTACCGCGCGTTCCAACTACTTATTGTATATATAACTTGTTATTAGCAAAGCAAAATACTACGTGCCGTAATACATAATAGTTAATATTGTTAATTATGCAAATAAAGTAAACATCATAATTTCCCTTTCCTATATAGGTCCGTACTACGTATGTATAATAACTTAGTATATAAGCCTTAATTAAGTAACAATAAACCAGTCAATATTCAATCACCACATCGTCGTTTTAATTGGTTCATAAAGCAACACGCAATACCACTCATAACACAATGTTGTGTGAACTTGGTGTATATCTGACTTCGGGTACGATTGAGTGAAGAAATGATATGTCCGGTTAAGCCAATTAGATTTATTGTTAAATATGCGACTATACAACACCGAGGATACCGTAACACTGCTTATGCGCTAACACAATAATCATAGTGCATTTACATACACGTATGCAGAGTGACATTGGATACACCATTACATTATATGTGTGTATTCACTGTGTCCCCACACACAAGTATTCTAGATCAATTCAAAGGTTTGATAACGGTACCAGTAATTTGTAACAAAAATTTTATAGTAATAATATGAAAACACAATCAATCATAACTTTACATTCCATAAGTAGTAAGCAAGATATAGCATAAGTAAATGTGTATTAATAAAGATAAATAGAAATAAGGTAGCATAAGAAAATAGCATGTAAGAAATGTAAATAAATAATAAAGAATATAAACCTAAACCCATAATATCCCCCAAGTGTGAAAGGAATAAAATGAGAGTACGAGAGGCATAAAAGCGAGAACTGGAATGGTACTAGAGGACTGGAATGAGAGCGTGAATAGGTTTAATGGAAAAGATAAACAGCCCTATTAGGGCAATGTAAAAAAGGAAAAGGCAGAGTAGGAGGAACAGCTGCCCCTTCGATGGGACAGCTGCCTCTATTTAGTAAGAGGAGCGAGAAATTAAAAAAAAAAAAAAAAAAAAAACTTTACATTTAAATGTATCACATTCTATACGATTAAGAATATACAACCTGTAATTGCAACTGAGAATACTATACAATCTTTACTACTTGCACAAAATCATAACAAAGTGAGTGATAAAAATAATTTTGCTAGCCTTTTGTGTATCCGTGTTTAATCCAAGTTTCTGTCATGTTGTGCAACATTTTCTTATCTCGTGCCATGACAAATGGCAGGCAGGTGCGTTACGAGGTGATGTATCACAGACAAACCCTGATTGGATCAGACTGTTACATTTTTTCGAGGATATTGGGAACAGGTGGCTGCTTTTTTATTACTTATCTTTTGTACATATTTACTTAATGTATTTTGAATCTCCTATTTTAGTCATATTAGAATATGTGACAACATACATAACATTTTAGTAGGAACGTGAACTAACACAAATAATCTATCAAATCTTTAGTGAAAGAGTACCTGGGTAGCCCCTTATATTTTTCCAGTATCCATGGGAATGTGAGTCTATTTGTTACGCTTTCACACCCTTAACTACTCGACCGAACATCGATGAAATTTCGCGTACACATTGTCAGGAGTACAGAATAGGACATAAGGTACCTTTCATCCAGAAAAAAGTATTATTACTAACCTAACTTGATCAACATTTACGTGAGTGAAGCCACGGGAAAATCTAGTTATTATATAGATTTAAAGTAGCGTCAATATAATTGAAGTGAAAACTTCTTTAGGCGCGTTGAGCGCTTCTTGGGTGAACAAAAATCATAGACCTCGCGTCATCGTCACGCTTCCACGCTTTCCATTTTTGAATTATTTTAGAATATTAACAATATCTCAGAACTGGTGCGTCCTATGCAAAAATATAACGAAATTTTTACCCCCTTAATAATGCCTAAGAGAGTATTATGAATCCGACCCGCCCCATTTTTTTTGTTTGTAAAGAAGTGTTTATGATCAAGGATTAAAGTTTTCACTTCCAACGGCAATCCCCAAAGACTACCCCAATTTTTTTTTGTTATCTTAAGCTCGGGCTTAGACAGTCCATGCACTTCGCTTAGGTCTTGCCACAACCGGGCTAACAAACACATCTTTCTTAACTCCACAATAATATATCTCAATCTTACATCGATAGCATAAAAGCATGAATAAATAATCGCGATAAAAACTTATCGGAGATTGAATGTCTCCTTAACATTTTTGACAAAAAAGAAATATATGCGAAGAAAAGAGAAATTCTAAGAATAATTGTGATTTCGGCGCAACGTTTTGTTCAATTACTCGCTGAGAAAAGTTGTGAAAAAATAACATTTAAGGTAACCCAGGGTCGACCTTTAGACTAAATGGATTCAAGGAATTTCTTAAAAAGTACAGACGTTGCCTGTTTTATATCTGCTATACTATCGATAACTCATTGCTTATAAAAACGTGTATTCTTTTAAGTTATTTGTTTTCCCCGAGCTACAAGCTACATCAAAAGGAAACTGGAATAACAGTAGGTTCAGTAATAAGATCTTTCGTTTGTATTGTAATAACAACATAAAAAAAATCTCTTTGATGTTAGCGCAGTAAGTTACCAAATATCGTGAGGAAATCTGAATGACTGAGAATTTTCCACAATGTTCTCAAAGATATACCAGTACGATACCCTGTTGGTTTAACGTGCTGAACTATGGTCAAACCTCTATCTTGACTGTAGAAACAGTGTAAGGAGGTGTATAAGTGAAATACAAAGAAAAGGCCCATAAAAACGACAGCAAAATTTTTGAACAATAACTGATATAATGTCGCCAACTGCTACTCCCATATTATGAAAAATTTCATCATCATCCAAATGGAAAACATCGACTGCTGGAAATAGGCCTTCCCCAAGATTTTTCAAATATACCGATCTTGGTTCTCCGCAATCAACCGCTTCCTGTGACACTCATCAGTAAAAATGCATGCACTACAAACCTTACATAAATTATTTCACTTCTAAAACCCTAGCGTATCCCACACAATACCAACTAAAATAATACAAACAAAACTAAAATTAAAACCCATCACAATAAGTTGAATCTCGTTTAATCCTCTAAATATCGTCGGTAGTTTAATTAAATTCGCTGCCCTTCTTGTAATCGTGATATCGGAGGAAAACAACCGAAATGTACCATTAAACAATTAACCCGTTTATTATGACACGTTGGAACTTGTAATAGGCCAGACGACCAATAAAACCATTAAAATTCTAAACTCAGGGCCGCTTGAGATGATGATGCTGTAAGTGAGAAGAGAATAGCGAATGTTCGAGGGGATTTTTAGTGTATTAAATTTAGTACTAGGTCACAGCAAAATCATCGCTTAAACGAGATATAACAAACAAATGATAAAATAACTAGATTTTGCCCGCGATTCCGCCGATGTCAATTTTCTATACCTCAGACACAGTTATTTTATCTGGATCAAAGGTACCCTATCTTATCTTATTTTATGTGTGGGGGCCAGTCAGTGCAGACCGGTGACACTTCGACCCAGTGGGATCTTTTGTGTCGGCCCCAAGATTTAACCCTTACCTATCTCCTTATGAATGTACTGCATAAGCCGCAGTGTACAATTCAGAGGAAGAAGCCTGAAGTCTTCAGGGCTTGGATATGCCACCCCCATCAGACCCGTCCTCAGTCCAGCCAACGCGTCGCATTCACACAATAGGTGCGATATGGACTCGTCCTGTTCACCACAGGCTCTGCAGATCAAATAAAGGTACCCTATGTCCCCTTGACAACGTGAGAGCAAAATTTCATGATGATCGGTTTGAGTAATTAAGGCGCAAAAGCGTAGCAAACAAACTCACATTCACATTTATAATATTAGTTAAGATTTTTGGGAGGGGAAGGGATTTAAAAGGCCGGCAACGCACTTGTGACTTCTCTGGTGTTGCGAGTGTCCATGGGCGATGGTAATCGCTTACCATCAGGCGATCCGTCTGATCATTTACTACCAATAGCATAAAAATATCTTGGATTTTGTTGTCTTTCGAGTTTTACGAAACTCGAAAGACCACACAATCCAAGTTTTTTTAAAATCGCACTCGCTTATTGCAGACACCTGACAAAAATAATCTTAAGACAATAGCAATGTTTGGCGAAAACTCTCGGCCATCAGTTTTATTGCGCAAGTTTTGAGTTCAGTCGCGACGCCGGCTTCGCGTCACCGAATAATCGCAGTTACTCCGAAGTATTACGTCGTAAGCGAAATGAGACCGGTATAAGCGGTTGCTTTTAAGCGAGCTTATTATAAAAGATGTTGACAGAAAGCTATAAGTAAATAAATTAAAGTTCTGATCATAAATCTACACTAATATAATAAAAGATTTGGATTTTTGTTTGTAATTAATAAACTCAAAAACATTTTATTATATTATTTTACTTTATCTAACATAAAATAAACACATAGGATAACGTAACATCATGCTACGAGTTTGGGGAGCGTAGCAGTAATCATAACATCATCATTCGGGTGAAACCGCGAGAGACAGATAGTATGCAATAAAGTAGGATTTAAGTGACAACGAGGCTTTTCAATCTTAGTTACGTTCGATCTCTTTATTTTGCTCTCGTCTTTAATTTCTTTTTGCTAGGGTCATTAACGCTTGAGTTATACACCTGGTATTTCAAGTGATCATAGACTACAGTAATTACTCCCTAGGCGGGTAATATGCTCATTTGTCATCTTAGTTGGATAAGAAAATCCAACCCTTCTTATTTTTGTTGTGCCCGACATGGTCTATAAATTAAAAAGACTTTTTCTAAGACATTTCTTGCGCCAGAAATAATTCTCGTGTCACGGGACACTTAACAAATATTTAATTTATAATTTATTTATTTGCTTCAAATGTGGTACACAAAGATGTTACATAATATAAATTAGATCAATACAAATTTTACCTGTAATATAGATATGTAAAAAATATATGTCAATAATTAAACTACACAATTACATAATATTGTCTTCTGTTTACGCGAATGTTATTCATTGAAATTAAACTACTATATACGGATTTTATCGCATTGTTTATTTAATAAAGTGTCAAATAAACAACGCGATAAAATCCGTATATAGTAGTTTAATTTCAATACACAATTTAGCTAATTTAGTTAATAAACATGTAAATGTTTATTAACTAAATTAGGTACGGTACATTTATGATTATATGGAGTTTGAGATTAATTGTTGAAATATAAATTTGCATTAAATCAATAAACAATTCATTTCAATAAAATATATAATATTTTTTGATCAAATTACAAATTATATGGAATTCTCGTTTTCGTTTACATGTCAGAATTAATTGGATTAAACGAGTAGAAATAATTAATAAAATAATACATAAATATCATCAATTTATTAATATTTTTTTAATCTACACCGACTTTTTAGTCATAATACAATGTCTCTTAATAAGTACATAAACGACAAGAACTATTACTTTAAAAGTCCATGATGGAATAAAAATCTTCCTGTATTCGTCATTCCCGCAAAGCACAACAAAAGATAGAGTAAAACCAACGAACACAAAGTACCCACACACAATTATCTACATAGATCACACAATTTTTTGTCCCATGAGAGCTTCAAACCTACAACACTCGGCTGAGGAGAGAAGAGTTCTTAAACCACTGCCGTCCGTGCAAAATCCAAAATTTTTACCACAGAATTGAATTATCACGAACTTTGTAACATTATGGTGTGCAATAGACCGAATTTCGGTCATGGCGGCCAATCTTAACGGTGGCTGCCTTCTGCGCAGGAGATATTATAGTGAACAAGTATGTACGTAAACACAAGTGCACTCTCTGTTCACTAACTCTCATGATCCGATGCGACGGATAATCTGACACGATCGGAGAGAGATCAGGCGCAGGACCAATAGCTTTACGTACCTTTCGAGGCACGGGAGTATCTAATACCGCCAACTTCCTAACTCCGGGCTCTTATTGAGATTTTTAAACAGAAATACCCATCGTTGGCCTGAACCGGGATTCCAAACCCAAGACCTTACGTCGCATTCACTACCGCTGCATCACAGAGGCAGGTGTACAATAAATAGACATTAGAAATAATATGTTTCAATTTTACGAACGCCATTTATAACGCCTTTTTTATTTAGTTTCCTAATCCTAACTAATATTACTAGCGATCGCCTAGTGCTCGAAATTCGACCAAAGATAGCCTGTAAGTTATTGCTGATATATGTCATTATATTATTGATATATGTAACCATAGTTACGCACTTCGACTGCGTGTGTGATGTGTCAAATGCATGGTTGTGTGCGTGTAATGTTTTTTCATTAATTTAATGTATTTCTCATGCAAATTTTCTAAAAATATTAGGAATGCCCCTCATTCTCCATATAAACTTTAATTGTGCCAAATTTCATACTCCTCCGTCCGCCCAATTTTCGTAAAAAGGGATCCAAAGTTTTCGCTTCACGTATTAATATATAGATAAATGCGAAAATGAGTTTGTTTGTTACGCTTTCACGTCATAACTACTCAACCGATCAACATGTAATTTTGCATACACGTTGTCAGGGGTACATAATATGACATAGGGTACCTTTCATCCAGAAAAAATAACTGTTGCAAACCTAACCTAACCTAAATTTACGCGAGCGAAGCCGCGGGTGAAAACTAGTAGTAAACATATAATACACTGAAACAATATACATGACACTAAAATGAAATTTCTGATACATTTACCAATTATAGGCTAACAGCAGTTATACATACTAATGTGACATGATACTTTGTAATTTTATTAATATTAATTAAAATAAATTATTAGTATTATTCAGTATTAATTTCAAAATAACAGGAAATCCTAATTAACGTAAATTCTTTTGTTTGTTTATTTGTTTGTTACGCTTTCACGCCTTAACTACTCAACCGATTATCATGAAATTTCTCATACGTGTTGTCAGGGGTACGGAAAAGAACAAAGGGCCATTCATCCAGAAGAAATGAACTGTTCCCGAGAGGTAGAAATTTATTGAAACATCTACATTAACACGAGCAAAGCCCCGGGAAAATCTATTCTATAATATCTTTCAATAACATTATATAAAAACAGATAATGCTAACTAATATTTTTTTTTATATGATCTTCCGTTCTACACATAATTATATGTAATTGCCTGTCTATTGTACATTATATTATATTTACTCTATCTATTGAGTATGTTTGTAAACTGTATGCCGAATAATCGTCCGTGCTAGCCCTTGGGTTTCGGCTGAAAAACAGCGCTGCGGTCATCCGCAGCAAAGGCTGAGCTGGAACCTTTTGGACACACTGCACAACATTTTCTTTATTTTATTTTTGTATATTTTTTGTATTTTCTTCTTGTTTGTATGTTAATATGTTGTATTTTTGGTGTGTATAATAAATTACTTTTCTTTCTTTCTTTCTTTCTATTATAAATTAGCTACGCCCGCGGTTTCACCCGCATTTATAGTTACTGCGCCGCCCCCGTGGGTGGTAGCGTGATGCCTATAGCCTTCCTCGACAAATAGGCTACCCAAGACCAAAAAAATTTTCAATTCGTACCAGTAGTTCCTGAGATTATCGCGTTCAACCAAACAAACAAACTCTTCAGTTTTATAATATTAGTATAGAATCGAATGTGAGTTAGTTTCTTAGATTGTTTGTTTGTCTGTACCGCTTTCAGGAGTTAGCTACTCGACCGATAATCATGAAATTTCGCATACATGTTGTAAGGGGAACAGAAAAGGACATGGGGTACATATCTTTAATTTATACTAATATTATAAAGCTGAAGAGTTTGTTTGTTTGAACGCGCTAATCTCAGGAACTACTAGTTCGATTTGAAAAATTATTTTAGTGTTGGATAGCCTATTTATCGAGGAAGGCTATAGGCTATATAACATCACACTACGACCCATGAGGGCGGCGCAGTAACGATAAACCTGGGAAAAAACCGCGGGAACATCTAGTCTAGAAATAAATACTGTTCCCGAGGCATCGAAATTTATTGACAAATTCTACATTAGCGCAAGCAAAGCCGTGGGCAAAATCTAGTCTACGATATAATTTAACGTATAATCATATCTTAACAGAAAATAAAAATATAATTTACAGTCATAATAATATAGTATTGTCTTCTGTTTAAGCGAATGTTATTCATTGAAATTAAACTAAAATATACGATTTATATTTATATATTATGATTAAAATTATGTAATAAAGTGTCAAATAAACAACGCGATAAAATCCGTATATAGTAGTTAATTTCAATTACAGTCATATGGTTTTATTTCCAAGGAGGTATATAAACCACTTGTCTCAAGCCAAGAAATTTATTCAGTTTGCATAACTTGCGACGGAATAAATATGATTATTTCACTTGGTAGGCCCTCCTGATATTCAAAGTGTGTATTTATAACGAGAATATATTTATTGGACCAAAGCAAGCTTAATATTTTCCTCGTCTTTACTTAAAATATTATTACGTACTGTTAAGCATACAACTTGTATACTACATAAAGTATATTAACGAATAATTATACAGAATATAAGAGGAATAAAAATATGTATGAACATATGACATAATATATGTATTGCGGCCTCGATGGCGTAATGGTTAGTGTAATCGACGGCCACGCCTGAGGTCGCTGGTTCGATTCCCGCACAAGTCAATAATTTGTGTGCATGGACATGGATGTTTGTCTTGGTCTGGGTGTTTCTAAGTATAATATGTATGTATTTACAAAAGAAAAGTATATAATATGTATGTTTATCCATTGTCTAGTACCCATAGTACAAGCTCTACTTAGTTTGGGCTAGATGGTATTGTGTGTATGTGATACAATATCTATATATTAATACGTGAAGCAAAAACTTTGTACTTCTTTTCATGAAAATTGCGCGGTCCGAGGAGTATGAAATTTGGCACAGTTAAAGTTTATATGGAGAAGGAGGGGTGAATCCTTATATTTATATAAAATATGTATTAGAAATACATTAAATTAATAAAAAAACACTACACGCACACAACCATTCATTTGACACACGCAGTCGAATCGTGTTCTTATTTCGGCATTGTTCGGCTGATGTAGTATTATCCTTCGTAACTATGGTTACATATATTATATCAATATAATAATTTTTTTGACATAGATAGGTAAATTAACCTGTATAGATCGAAATCTAAATAAAATGTCATGGGTTTAGTTCTAGACAATAAAACCTTAATAACTATTAAACTTAAAATTTAAATCAATTATGGTCGAATTTCGAACACTAGGCGACCGCTAGTTCTTATTATATATATAGACAGCCTATGTTCTCGAAAAATAGGCGAAGGTTTTTACACCCACACTTGGCTATGTTTTTAAAACCCATGTCATAAGTACGCTTAGTATCGTTTATTGGCAGATATCCAGACTCCGTAACTATTAGGTACTTAAATTTCTTTACAGAAAAAAATAGTAGCGCTTCATCGCAGTATTCCGCTTTCGGCACCAATTTTTCCGGCACCTATGGTTTCGGGACCTAAGCTATTCCACTTTCAGCACCAATAGGTATTTTGTTCCAAAATCGGCACCAAGCAAAAATACCTAGGTCCCGAAACCATAGGTGCCGAAAGCGGAATACTCCGCTTCATCGACGAGGAATGTAACCTGAGTCCTCGCGCACAGCAGTCTTTTTACTATCTTTGTACAACAAAGGAAATTGTATCATGCCGTACGCCAGCGGGTCGCTGCACTTAAATTAGAATAACTGACTTAAATTAAAATAATAATATTTATATTTAGTAACCTTACCTTTTTTTCGTTTTATATTTTTAGTGTGTTTTTATTTTGTTTAATATGTATAATGTAGGTTAAGTAATAGGATTAAGAGCGCTTCTCGCCGTTAAACAATTAAGTTTGGCGAGTTTACATATGTAATACATCTAAGGTATTTTAGCAAAGGAAATAAAAGATTTTAAAAAAAAAAGCTAAAGACTTTAAATGCTTTTACGTAGTAAGAAAGCAGCAAGTTTTAATTACGTTAAAAAAAAATTGTGTGGTCCACAAATGGCTGAGCTGAGCGTGTTCTTTGTGTCTGTTGTTTGAATGTTTGTAAAGTCATCGATACAAGAATTATGCCTAGTGTGGGCATTGCCTTTAAGAAAAATAAAATGGCGGTTCATATGTAATAAGTGAATAAGACGCAAATAAACATCCATTCAAAGTCGCGAAGGCAACCGTTTAAATCATATTTACTTAGAAAACTCAAGGTCCAAATCACATTTAATTACTGTTTACCGATTTTCCGTCAAGACAGAAAGAGGGTAAGATCCCTAATTAAAGAACGGGGCTAATTACCGCCAACATGTGGAATCCGGCCCTGGCGGAGGCTTAAAATTGTCACGACGCGACGCGTTATTTGAGAAGACATTCGTTACAAAAAGGGGCTCACTCGGTCGGGACAGCAGGGCCGGTTGAGGGCAGGCTGTAAAGAAATAAGCAATGAAACTAAACTTAAGCACTGACTGCTTGGATGGCGTAGCGGGTATTCAGCCGCGTCATTTGTTGTAATATGTCATAAAAAATGTGTAGTATTTAAATCTCACATAGGACAATATCCGTGGGATCCACAAATAAATGCTAACCAGACGGAGCATATACTCGTATGCCTGCTTAGTAGGTACTTTAAAATTTTAATATAACATCATTGTATCAAATAAATTGAAACAAGATAAATCACAGATTACTCAGTCCAATAGGCTATAAATCTTAGGTGGACATAAAAAAGATTCTCAATACTTTCGACATTTAGATAAAAAAGAAGATACATTATACTATGGACAACCACATGTTTCTTTTAAAAAAAAATTAACTACATGTCCTTAATATATGGCTCGTCCTATTGGTATAAACGTAGATTGATTTATAAACGTTTGTATATTTTTAGATTTCTGCATTCCTTCTCAATATAACCCATGTACGCAATAAATAAATTGATTGATTGATTGATATTATAAACTTTAAGTATTCCAAATGTTTCCTGCGGCCGTGAACTATGCTTTTATGCTTTAAAACAAGCTATAATTTTTACTCTGATCAATAATTAGATACCAGTCTTTGTCTAGGCGAAATTTGATTTTCGACTTTATGTCAAATTGTCGGCCTCGATGGCGTAGTGGTTAGTATAACCTACTGCCACGCCTGAGGTCGCGGGTTCGATTCCCGCACAAGTCAAACATTTGTGTATATGAACATGGATGTTTGTCTTGGTCTGGGTGTTTCTATGTATAATATGAAGGTATTTACAAAAAAAAATTATATAATATGTATGTTTATCCATTGTTGATTGCTCATTGCTCATTGCTCCTTGAACCGACGGGCGTGTATGAGGAATGTGATGAAAGTGAATGAAGCCAGAGAAGTGTGTCAGGATCGTAGCAAATGGAAATCCGTAGTCTCTGCCTACCCCTCTGGGAAACAGGCGTGAATCTATACGATACGATACGATACGTTTATCCATTGTCTAGTACCCATAGTACAAGCTCTGCTTAGTTTGGACTAGATGGTGTTGTGTGTATGTGGTAGAATAGAATATATCTATTATTATTATTAAACATATATTTTGAAAACGAAATCCAACTGCTCCCCATTTTTTTATTGCTCTACTAACAAAGAAACAAAAAGAAAATTGGTTGACAAAAAGGTATTAAACTGTTTTGTCTTTGCCAAAACTTTTATTTGAATATACTACATACTATGCATATTTATATAAAGATGTTGTTATCCATGATTTTGAAAAGGAACAATACCACAAGTCCACAATACAATTTTGAAGTGAAAACTTCTTTAGCGGCGTTGTGCACTTTTTGTGATAGGTAAAAAATGTTAAACTCGCGTCAGGACACGTGACTTGATCGAAAATTCGTAAGACGGAAGGAGAATTGTCATGTTTGTATACGATAAATGAATATTGTATTTTACCACATAAATGATAGTATTTTTATACTGATAATTAAAGCAATTCGTGCAAAATTATTCCCTAACCATTCCAAAATATCAAAAATGCACAATGTTAATATTCAAGTTTTCACTTCTGCCGGCACTCCTGGAGTGCAATCCGTTGTTTTTTTTTGCCGAGATACAATATAATTATGCACATAACTAATTTGTTTATTCCAGATATAGTAGCAGACAGTACGGTAAATGAAATATACAACCACGAGTTGCAACGTTACGAGCTGTGCTCTCGTTCAGGATGTCTCCCGTGGGCCGTATAAAGAATGTTACATTGCGTTACATACAAACCAGATATCAGACAGCATTTGACCGTTTTAAGCTTTCGTATATGCTTTTTACACTAGGGCAATGAACGGATGTGCTACTCGTGTGATGATTAGCAGTTTACTGTAGTTTGTAGAAGCTGGAAGATCTATAACTCCTCGGTCAATGTTTTTAATTTGGACTATAAGAATATTATTATGCTTGTGGCGGTTCAAGCATCTTTGTTACTAAGCGTTTCATCATCATCATCTCAGCTGAAAGACGTCCACTGCTGGATATAGGCCTCTTCCAAGGTTTTCCACACAGACCGGTCTTAGGCCACCTGCATCCAACCGCTTCCCGCGACCCTAACCAGTTCGTCGGTCCATCTTGTGAGGGGCCTAACTCTGCTGCTTCTTCCAGTACTAAGCGTTTATGTTTTCCTATATAATAATCAATTGCCTTTTATTACTTAAACATAACTGGAGAAATATGGACGGAGAAATTGTCTAAATTTTCAGCCATAAATACTCGATACCTACCTGGAATTACATATATGTATTAAATAATTAAATGGAGCAGCGATAGCTCAGTGGGGAGACCAACAGACTGCAATGCCTCTGCATTGCAGTCAGAGGTGCGCGACGTGGGTTCGAACCCGAGACCCTCTGGTCTCGGGTTCGAACCCACGTCGCGCACCTCTGACTTTCGAAAGTTATATGACTTTTCGAAATTATGTGCGTATGGATTGACAATTATCGCCTGCTCCGTGCCTCGGAGAGCACGTTAAGCCGTCGGTCCCGGCTGCCATGAACATCTATGACAGTCTTTATTGGGAGAGTGTCGACACAAAAGATCCCACTGGGTCGAAGTGTCGCCGGTCTGCACTGACTGGCCCCCACATAAGATAAGATAAGAAGAAAAAATAATTATATAATTACGCATATGTGTTTTAGGCCTATATCTCTAAAGTAAGAAGAGGTAATATACCACACAAATATGTATATAAATGTATACATACCAACATTTCGCCAGTCTTGGTTGGCTTTCGATCCCTTTTACGTAAATTGCTGTTTTCCGGGCACAATCCTTATACTACGACTGGTACCTGGTAA
Source organism: Catocala sponsa (assembly GCA_963564715.1). Classification (NCBI taxonomy): domain Eukaryota; kingdom Metazoa; phylum Arthropoda; class Insecta; order Lepidoptera; family Erebidae; genus Catocala; species Catocala sponsa. Next base: position 24,288,054 of record OY751340.1, on the reverse strand, counting down.
TAAGCTAAGTTGAATTACAACTTTATTATCCTACTTACCTAATATTTTACGTAAATGTTTCTAATCAGTCTTCAACGACCTGATACTTAAAATCATATGATATTACAACCCAACATCCTTAATTATTGAAGGGTTAGAACGTAAATTAGAGCGTTTGCACCGGCCGTAAGCTAACCGAATCCGGCCCTGTCGGCGAGCGGGGAGAGGGGGGATTAATCCCTCATGATGGATCGCTATCCCCAATCTGTTTTTGCGTAAATGAGAATAAACTGTTTATCCAACTTGTCACCAATAGTTATTTTTTATATAATTTGTTTGAACCTCATACGTAAGTGATGAATAGACGTACGTTAATAAAGCTTTGATGATGTTTGTTCTCGTCAATCTAAAATTAATTGGTTGAAATAGTCACAACCACTCTGTGGTATAGCATTGCTTGTTACTTTCATATTTACGTCTTCTTTCGTTCTATTTTCTTTACTAGGCGGTGTGATGTGATGTGTATAATTAATTGGTTGAAATAGTCACAACCACTCTATAGTATAGCTATGCTTGTTACTTTCATATCTACGTCTTCTTTCGTCGCCGTTGCCGTTCTTTGTTCAGGATTTGTGTGACATTGTTTTATTCGCGGATGACACATCCCTTATTTTTAAAGTAGACCGAAAAGCACCAAATTTACGTGCTGTTAATGATTTACTCGCGGAAGTCCTGGACTGGTTTACGGCGAATAATTTACTACTTAACTCTACAAAAACTAAATGTATCAAGTTTACATTGCCAAACGTAAAGAGTCCTAACGTGAATATAATTTTAAATGATGAAATTATTACTTTAGTTCAATCAACAGTCTTTTTAGGATTAACTTTAGATCATAAAGTTCAGTGGGGCGCTCAAATATCGTGTCTTGCAGGGAAATTTAGCTCAGCCGCATACGCAATTCGGTAAGTAAGACAGCTTACTGATATGGATACTGCAAGACTAGTATATTTCAGTTACTTTCATAGTGTCATGTCCTACGGTATATTATTGTGGGGCAAGGCAGCTGATATTGAGACAATTTTTATTCTTCAAAAGCGTGCAGTACGTAGCATTTATAATTTAGGACCACGAGTTTCCCTGAAAGATCGATTTAAAGAAATAGGCATACTTACTGTTGCGTCGCAACATATATTTGCTAACATTATGTTTATTAAACATAACATTTACTTATATAATAAGAATAGTGATATCCATAACGTAAACACTAGAAATAAGCATAAGTTAGTAGGCCCATATCATCGTTTACATAAAGTTCACAATACATTTGCGGGACTCGGTGTACGTTTTTTTAATAAATTACCTATTAATATAATTAATTTACCATTGTTTAAATTTAAAAACACCGTTAAAAAACAACTTATTCGGAAGGGTTATTATTCAGTCAACGACTACTTAAATGACAAAAACTCATGGAGCTAGTTGATTGTTGCATACAGGATTCAAAGATCTGTATTACTTATAAGTCAATTTAAGCCTTTGCATAGTCACAAAGTGTAAGTGTATGCGCCATCATGCCATCCTACTGTCTATTTTAGATTTATATTAAATAATATATCTTAGCTCAAATTATTTCCTCTCTATAATATTATTAAGTTATTATTGTTATTAACTTTAGTTTTTTATAGTCAGTAGTATATGGCACAATGGCTGTAACACCTTGTTAATCTGAGTTGTAAAATACTGAAATTATATTTAACTGGCGATTTAAAAGAGTGGCCGTGAGTTTCTTGCAGGTTTTTTCTCATAGGCTCTACTCTTTGCCTGAACCTAGCAACTAACCTAAATGTAGCTTCAGTAACTTAGTAAACTCACTAACCTATATACTTTAACGTTCATAAGTGTTACTTTGTATTTTTGACTTTGACTTTGACTTTGTCCCATTTTCTTTACTAGGCGGATGGCGTAGTGACTTGTCTGATTTCCTTGCTACTGCCACTACACCGATTGTTGTGTGTTCGATATCCACACGGAACAATAAGTAATTTGTGTGATACATAAATTATTGTGCCGAGTCTAGATATTCGCTATGTCCGTTGTTTGAATGTGTGTAAAGTATCGCTGAAAGCAACACTGGAATATTCCTAGAAGGGGAAACCGTCTTCTAAGGATAATGAGTGTGTCATTCTAAGAAAAATAAACAAATATTTTAAGAGGATTGCTATTGTTGTTAGAGCTGTCTCCACGCTTCTCTGTCTTCTGCTTTTCTTTTAACCTCTTGATACTTTCCTCACTTGTTGTATAAAGTGACGTTTAGGTCTTCCCCTTCCTCTCCTTCCTTGCATTTTCCCGTCTGAGATTTTTTTTCAGATGTCTTCATCTCATAGCATGCCGATTAACTTCCCACACCTTTTGTATATAGTTCTCAACAACAGTCTTTCCTCATTAACCATGAGTATCACTTTTTAATTTGTTTTCTTTCCACCCCGCTATTCTCCTCCATCACCATATTTTAAATGACGCTAGCCTTACTCTGTCTCATTTGTTTAAAGTCCAGCTTCATATATTTAAATCGAATTGTTTACAATCAGTGGTAAAAAAAAATGCAAGCGCAAGCTAACGCTCTGTAAAGTTAAAAATATATTTCAGAATATCGCCCTTATTTATTTGAGTTAGGGAATAGTGCACGTTTGTATCGTGCTCGCACTGAGAAGAGTTTACAGAGCTCCTTGTGAGAGCACTAATATGAAAACCAGTACCCTACACTTTTGCACTAAAAGCACAACCAACAGCACACCGTATATAACCAACAAAGAAATGATTGTAGAGACATAAAAACCTGTAACTTTTGACTGAGAAGGAGGAAATTGGAGTTGTCTAAGTCTGATCTTTGAGCAAAATTTTAATACATCGTACTCATATCCCCTGTAGTATATGAACTAAGAAATGTTATAAAACCTACATCTTCCATATTCTCATAAAATAAAAATAACAATTATACCCTAAGCGAATCGAACACTCGAAAAGCTAAAACCCGTCAGGAATACCACTTCAAAATTAAACATTATATCACATAAAAATATGGATATTTTCACGGCTACCGCTTTCACCTGTAAAATATAATATTCAAAGGCAATATCTCTGAGCGATTCAGCCGACCTATAAATGTTCACCATAAAAATGACGTGCAAGCTCCGCGTCTAGAACAATCGAATTTCGACCTTATTGTTTAAGCAGCAAGATCTTTTATTTAAACGTTATTAAGTTGGCGAATATAAATATTAGCACCTGAGTAATCTGTTATATGGCCTGATATTTATTTCTTGCAATGTATTAGTACAGGATGGTTCTGTTTAAGTACGATCGTAATAAAATACGAGCCTTGCTTTGGAAACTTTTAATTAGTTTGAAAAATATTGCCAATTATAGTCTGTAGGCTCTTTAGGTTGGTAATTGCTTAGGCTTTTAGTTCAGGAGTTCAATTAGGTAATTGGTTTTTGATGCAGGGTATTTGGTGTTTTTATTTCTATTACAGGCATATTTTGCGTTGCTTTCTCATTACCTGCTGTGTTTATAAAAGCGTTTTATTAGGTTTAAATTCACTAACCTCTATAATTATTTTATTGCCCGTAAATTTTATTTTGTGACTTTAATGAATTCATAATGTTTTAATTTTACTTTTACTTAGGTAAGGACCTAACGTTCTTATTCATAAAAATATCTTACTAAAAGCTTCATACGATGGGTAGCTACGATACATACGAAGCGCGATGCATTGAAAGAATACTATATTAAAATAAAAAAATTGGGGCAGTCTTTGGGGACTGCCGATAGAAGTGAAAACTTTAATCCTTGATCATAAACACTTCTTTATAAAACAAAAAAAAGAGAAAAATGGGCGGGTCGGATGCTAGTTCCTGATACTCTCTTAAGCGGGTGATAGACATGCGAATAAATTCGCGAACTTGTGGCTCGACGACTTTTTTCGCTGGTGTGTCATCCTAAGTACGCGTACTTTAAAACCGCCGAGTAAGTTCGTTAGCGTTCCGACAAGTTTGAAATTTTGCCCGTAACCCGCCTCCGTTCGTACGTGTGGCAGCACTGTTAGCCGTGAGCCGCCATTTTGTTCACCAGTCCGTGGACGCGCAACGCTTGTAGTGTTTGAGGATTTTGTCATTTTTGTTAATTTTGATTCAGACATTTCTCAAAATGAGTAATTTCCGAACTTATTCGCATGAACTGCTAACCGAATTTATAGCTTTCCGAAATAACCCTTGTATTTGGAAAATTAGAAGCAACGATTACAGAGACAAAAATATAAAGTTTCAAACATACAATAATTTATTAGAAATTATACGTAAGGTGGAAAGAGATGCTACTATTGGTAGCGTCAAGAAAAAAATTAATTCATTACGGGCTGGGTACCGTAAAGAACATAAAAAACTGCAAGCCAGCAAAAGGACTGGTTCAGGAACTGACCAGGTATACGTGCCAAAGACTGTGACTGACCAGGTATACTCCTCCGTCCGCGCAATTTTCGTAAAACGGGGTGCAAAGTTTTTGCTTCACGTATTAATATATAGGTACCTTATAATAATTAGAAAGTATTGACCCATAAACGAATACTAGAAATTAATTCAACGTTTAGCTACTTATGTCCTTGACTTTACTCAGTATACTCATAAAATTAAATTTACTTTGACTGTCTCGTTAGCTCTGCATCATAAGTTTGCCCTTATGTATATCAGCTATAGCACGAGCTCTTGAGCTTGAGCACCGGATCTGGTAACGTGGTATTTTAGTTTAACATTTATAACAATAACGTTCTTATGATAATAGATGGCGCCACGTTTATTTTGAATCATGATTGAATTATATTATTACAAGCAGACTACAACCCGAATTGATTGTCAAATTCTAAATTAACGCGAGCTAAGCCGCGAGCAAAAACTAGTTACACTATAATATTATCAACATTATGAAATAAATACGTTTAAAGAAAGAAAGATGCTCGATATAATTATATTACATTAAAAAGGAAATTCATTATTTACAAATTAAATTTTAAATTAATTACAAATCAGGATTAAAATTTTAGATTTCGAACATTCAGATCGAAGAATTCGTTGATGCTATAAAAAGTGTGTTGTATAAGCCATTTTTTTAATTCATTCTTCATCTTTGTTAGTGGCAATTCGCGAATGTGCTTGTGCACTTTATTCACATTACGTGGTACGTTACAGTTATTTTGGAATAAAGAACTTCTACATGAAGGCATTAATAATCTAGTGGGGTCCCTTTTACCTATGATTGAATTGTCACGAGCATTGTTAAATTCTTTTGAGAATTTCTTTACATGTGCGCAGATTTCCAGTATATGCTTTTTCACTACTACCCTACATCAATAAAAATATCTTCGCCGTAAATATGAATATGCTAATCTCACATAAATCTTGTTCAAGCATATTATAAATCCGGACGCAGCAAAATGTCCAGTACGGTTATAAAAAGTTCAAGGCCATATCATGACCACAGCGAATTTTTATATAAGCAACATGGAAAACGGCCAAGTTTTGCAAAGAAAGCGGAAACAATAGCCAAAACGAAAGTGCTTCTTTGTTGATCACCAGTAAAAGTGCAGCCATTACTGGTGAAATTCGTCCATGCAAATAAAAACGTGCTTCAGTGGGCTGGATGTTTATTTTTATACTGATACAAGGACGCAATGCTAAAGAATATACTTCTTTAGTTTATTTCGAATCTTAATCAATATTATAAACGCGAATGTGAGCTTGTTTGTTTGTAACGCTTGTACACCTTAACTACTCGATCGATTATCATGAAATTTTGCAGCTACGTTAGCAGAGGTACCTACAGAAAATGTTTTGATTCTGCGGGATAAACAAAATATTGGGGCAGTCTTTGGGGACTGCCGATAGAAGTGAAAACTTTAATCCTTGATCATAAACACTTCTTTTTGAACCAAATTATAAACCAAAAATAATTTTAAAATGGAAAGCGTTCGGTGACGATGACGCAAGTTCCATGATTTTTGTTCACCCAAGAAGTGCTCAATGCGTCTAAAGAAGATTTCACAAAAATAAAATAACAAAAATGGGGCGGGGTGGATGCTAGTTCCTGATGCTCTCTTGGCGGTTAAATTTCGTTATTTTTTGCGTAGGACGCACCATTTCTGAGAAATTGTTAATATTCTAAAATAATTCAAAAATGGTAAGCGTGGAAGCGTGACGTTGAGTTCTATGACTTTTGTTCACCCAAGAAGTGCTCAACGCGCATAAAGAAGTTTTCACTTCAAAAAAATAAAAGAAATCTACATTAACGCGAGCAAAGCCGCAGGCAAATAGTATTTTGTATTCGAATAGTTTGAAATGTTTATCAGTTTTAGTTAATCGCTAATTGATAATTCAATACAGTTGATCACAGTTTAACCAAGATGAATTTAATCTTCTGTAACAGCTTATTTATATATTATGTAGTCTAAAGGTAGAATTTGTATGTAGCTTACTTAAAGTATGATATTAATATCAAACGCTTTAAACTCTTGTTTGTGCATTTAAGTACGATTAACATTGTATCGACCAATTTATGCAGACACAAATGAAGATTTTTACGTATAAAAGAGACAATCTATCAAAACCAACCAGACTCAGAACGAGCATCCCAATTCTCGTTTACTTACATTATAACAAACATTTTATTCACAAACCGTCTATCATTTGTCCATCATCCGTCAAGGAAAACCTCAAATCACGTAATATGCAGTTATTTAGAGAAAATACTGCTCACAATACTTCAGGCGTTATGATTACAATGCGGCAATGTATCGTCGGCGCTCCCTACTAAACTATTACACGTAGGTAAGTGAGTCCGTAATTTATTCGGGTAATCGCGTAATTTGTCGCGGCGGATTGGTGTAATTTGTTCGCAGGTGCGGCTCGCTTCACTGTTTTCTCAGAAATACGAGTTGCTGTTTCTGCCGTGGACTTTTTTGACTTAAATTTTGTTTTGTTTGCGTTTGTTTTTCAGATTACAATGTTGGGATTTGGACACTGGGTTAAGTTCTTTGTTTTCCTTTATTTTGGATTTCCAAAATAAAATGCTTTAGGAGACTTAACTAAAAAGAAAATTCCTTTTTATTTTGTTTTGTTTGCCGAAGTAATTTTTTTTTTATTTTCAAAAAGTAACGTGTCTCTTTATTTACAAATTTTGTTTTATTGTATAATCGAAGTACACGTAAACAGCAGCAACCTCGTTTACATTTAGAATTTCTCGAAAACGAAAGTAAACAGCAGATATTTTTTTTTATAAATCTATTGTGGTAAACAAGCATACGGCCCACCTGATGGTATCTTATCTTATCTTACGTGGGGGCCAGTCAGTGCAGACCGGCGACACTTCGACCCAGTGAGATCTTTTGTGTCCACACTCTCCCAATAACGACTGCCATAGATGTTCATGGCACCCGGACCAACAGCTTAACGTGCTTTCCGAGGCACGGAGCAGGCGATAATTGTCAATCAATACGAACATAATTTCGAAAAGTCATGTAACTTCCGAAAGTCAGAGGTGCGCGACTTGAGTTCGAACCGGGGAGACCAACAGACTGCAATTATTCAAATAATTGCAGTCTGTTGTTCTCCCCACTGAGCTATCGCTGCTCCCACCTAATGGTAAGTGGTCACCGTAGCCTATGGATGCCTGCAACACTAGAGGCATTACTTGCACGCTGCCGACCCTTTAGGAAAGGAAGTGGGTAGGAGAAGGAGCGGGAAGAGGGAAAGGGGGTGATTGGGCCTCTCTAACCTACAGAAAAACGTATTTCGAAACACCCTTATAATGTTGAAATTAAACAACTTTATACAGCTTTTATCGCATTGTTTATCTTTATATACATATATGAATCTTCTGTAATTTATATAAATTACAGAAGTTTAGGATGAGTTTAATTACAAAGACACATGTGTTTGTAATTAAACTCCTAAACGGCTGGACCGATTTTGATGAAATCTTTTGTGTGTGTTCAAATGGATTCAAGAATGGTTTAGATTAGATTTTTTTTATATCTTTTTTCGTGTGTACAGGACAACTTCTGTTGGGTATTTTAATATTATAATATTTAATTATATTATTACATAATTTTGAAACGTATAAAGTATTTTAATTTCATTCGCGGAAACGTAAGACAATATTATGTAAACACATAATGTGTTCATATAGCGACTAAGGATAGGGACTAATAATATTTGTTTAGAGAGGTGGGTGCACCGCAACAGATTACTTTTATAAAGTACTGACCTTTATAAAACTAATGTGTTGCGGTACCCTCAAGATATACCCCTAGTATTAAAATCATCCATAGACTAGTATAAAAGTTTACTATAAAGCAAGCCATATACATATACGAGTTGGCTGTAAGCTGCAAAAAATAATAATATTGGGGCAGTCTTTGGGGACTGCCGATAGAAGTGAAAACTTTAATCCTTGATCATAAACACTTGTTTATAAACGTAGCATAGGACGCACCATTTCTGAGATATTGTTAATATTCTTAAATAATTTATAAATGGAAAGCGTGGAAGTGTGACGATGACGCGAATTCTATGATTTTTGTTCACTGAAGAAGTGCTGAACGCGCCTAAAGAAGATTTCACTTCAAAAATTAGAATGAATCAAAACACTAAGGAGCAAATGTCTTTGTCGTGACTTTATTTTCCAGTAACTATATAACAATATTTAAGATGAAAGTGTTTATAATACCTTTTAAACTTTTACACTGCATGATAGGTACAATTTTTAAAATAAATTACATGTCGTGGTTACAAGCTGATTGGTGCAACCTAGTTGAAATATCAAGTAGCGCAAGTCAAAGTAGCTAAAGCAAGCAAGTGCGTTAATTCCCGTCAACAATTACATAGAAAATTTTATGTTAAACAACACACCCAATCCTCAACCATCGCTCAATAACAGTGAGGTAGCGATGAAAAAAAAAACCAGTACATAAAACCAATTTTAAGGCATCGTCCACAACATAGCAATACAAGTTTGTTGGACATGCTGCTGTGATTGGTCGTATCAACACGATGGTGTGGACACAGTACATTGTTGAGTTGTGATTAACTGCAGGAGGTGGCCCGTTGACTGTGACTATGACGTAGGGGGTTTTGGAAACAGCCTCTTTGTTAAAAAAGATTGGAAACTGGATGCAGAGGAAATTTCGGTTTGTTTGGATATTCGCAGTTTTCGAGAGAATATTGGAAAGCTCAGTGAGCTAAGGATTGTGTGTGGTTTACCAAATTCAGTACTATACGCAGCAAAAGAAATGGAAAAAGAATTTGATGAAGATTTGAATTGCGTCATACCTACTATTTCAGCTTTCGTACGACCTCTACTCGGAATGATATCGATTATCATGATAAAACTGCTTGAACTAGTGGATCTTTTAACGTGTATACAGAACTAGCTTGTGCCCGCGGCTTCACTGTTAATTTAGAATTTGGCATTCAATTCGGGTTGTACTCTGCTTGTAATAATATAATTCAATCATGATTCGAAAGACACGTGGCGCCATCTATTATGATAAGAATGTTATTGTTGTTTTCCTCGAGAACAGTGAATTTTTTCGGGATGAAAGGTAGCCTATGTCCGTTTCTGTACACCTGACTATTTATATGCAAAATTTCAGAATGATCGGTATTGTGGTTTAGGCTTGAAAAGGTAACAAACAAACAAACAAACTCATTTTCGCTTTTATAATATTAGTTTTTCCAGCATTAGCTATTATTAAAGCATGATTATATTAATTAAGGTTGTGCCAAATTTCTTCAAAATCCGCATAGCAGTCATCGATTAACAAATATTTAAACTCACATATTAACAATATAAGTAGGATTATTAGTAGCAAACAATCATTTCACGAACATTAATTTATGTCCATATTTGGCACTATTTTGTGTATTTGCTACATTACCATCAATAAATCAATCATCAAAAAATTCAATGCATTTCACCACACTTTTTCAGCATATCATGATCAAATGTTAAAGCGATCATTTGAACAGTAGAATCATTAAAACTCTGTATGATTTACCATTGTTGTCGCTCTGATTGGTTTTATTCACCACTACACAAAGGATGCGGAAGAGGACAAAAACATTCGATCAGTAATAGGAAAGAAAAGGACAGAACTAGTATTTTAATTACAAGCAAGCAAGCAAGCAACAATTACAAGCCAGGATTGCATATCTAAATTGTCTATATTAAAATTGGGCAGGCTATAATGTCAAGCTGGAGTATTTTATGAACGCCGTGTGTTCACTCCGCGACTAAGAGTTTAATAGAGATAAGACACAGCGGCGTATCTGTCGCTCTAATCTCTAGAACAGTGTGTCTTGCAAAAAATATCCGCAATTTTCTGTAAGACGTAGGTACTTTACCTACGTTCTACAGAAAATTACGGATATTTTTTTATTTATCTCTTTAAAAAGAAACTGTGGACATCGGTGTTATGTAGCTGTTTTGCGCAACATATTGTAATTGTCTGGTCGGTAAACCGCAGGTGAGATAAATAGTAACAATCAGACAGCCTGTATGATTTATTTTACCTAAGCATTACTAAAAAAATAGACTTACGTAATATCTAAGGCAGTACAGATAAACGAAAACACGAGTGTACATATAATAATCAATTCAAAGGACAGATATATCCGTACAGGCGACCTTAGACCGAATAAATAAAACATCTCTTAAAGAAACCCACTTGCAAAGAGTTTGGCCCACAAATTGATATTCGGCCGTCGTCTCAGAATTTTTCAAATAAAAAAATAAACAAACGCTAAACAAGTCTGGTCCCAAAAAGTACTTATTTACCTCAAACCCAACTTTGTTCAGAGTTCTGACGGGCTCTTGATAATTTAATTTTTTCTCGTAAGGAGACGTATCTCATTACGTATTCGAGGCTCGGAGCCCACTATTTATTCCTTATACATTCCACTCACGTAATAAATCACAGTTATTTAATCTACTGAATGATATATATGGGTATTTATCCGAACATTTCTCTTTTAATATTTGTTGAATACTATATACCCACTATCTGAAAACGCCACGTCTTCATATAGTTTTTAATCTGGACAGACAGTCGTATTATTCGGTGGAAAATAATGAAACACAATGTTACTGTTTGTTTCTTTTATGTTCAAGGCTTTTATGTCTAGCTGTCTTTGAATCGGCGAAGTCGTACGTGTTTTGTAAGTGAAAAATGTTCTTGTAATGATTTTTCTCTTCATAAGTTTGTAGTAGAAAGTAAATAGCAACTTTCGGCGCTCGAGAGCTGTTTGTTTGTACCTAATTTATTCAAGGACTGCAAAGATAATTTTGTAAATACTACAGAACAGTGCAGCGCTGAACAGGCGTGCTTCGTTTTAAGAAAATAAAGTGGCAGCACATTGGTGTTTGTTTATTTTACAGACTGCCTCGTAAATAATCGCAATCTTGTGTGGATAAACTTTGCGATTATGTTTGACGTCGATTGTGTGGGTCAGGAAAGAGTTTTTGGGTGTTTTATTGAAATTAATACATGATTAAAAAAGTTACGTTAACTCGGCACAAAGTAAATAATATTTGGAATCATTTAAATCGTAAAATATTACAAAATATAAGTTTTAGTAAGCGATTTGTGTAATTTGATTCCGTGCCAATTTCTATTTCTCGGGACTAGGACTTTTTCCTGTACCTCTGACAACGTGTATGCGAAATTTCATGATGATCGGTCGAGTCGTTAAGGCGTGAAAGAGTAACAAACAAACAAACTCTAATTTCCATTTAAAATATTAGTCAAGATTAGATAGTTAGATACATAACCAGTGCTTAGAAGACATAATGCGAATATTTTATGCACTTTATTATTAAAAAGGAACACACTGATTGAAAACTGAGTATTCTTTGTGTGTAATATCTATTTTAAGATTGTACGAATGTTTGTCCCTTGTAAGGATCGAACTGACAACACAGCACAGCGTAGTGGCAAGGTGAGCACCACTTTACCATTGCACCATCCATGCAGTGGAATCAATATTTCTGTTCGTAAATCGGCAGTATACTTAGAAATTTCCAAACATCCAGAGATATCGCCAGCTATCTCCGAGTTACTAAGTTAGTTAACAAAATTACTGTAAACCAACTAGAAACTATAAAGTCCACCGACCCGTAAGATGCACGGTCCGATAATCCAAAGACTAACAGCTAGCTAACGAAATATGGACGTCCTAATCCCGGCTACACTCTGTAGGTGAGTGAAAAATTAGATTGGCGAGCACACCGGACATAGCGGAACCTAGCCATAATCTCATTGCCTTGGATGTACGCGAGACGTAAGCTCAACGCGATTTGATATTTTGTATCTTAGCTTTTAGGTTAAAATATATCATCATGCTTGTGTACGATACCTGACTGCTTCGTTGAACCTGTGGAATATATTTTTGTGCGATTATGAAGACTCGGATGCCACTTTCAGATGGACAGTATATGGTTTTTTCCTATTACGAAATTCTCAATAGCAGCACGAAGTTCGGCATTGTGCCTGGTAAGTTGTATAATTCAAAATTCAATTCAAAACATTTATTTTGAGACTAATTTCGTCCAAAGAGTGTTAGTAGTACAATAGGATATGATAACTTACAGATATGTTAGTAATTTACACACACTTACAACAGAACAATAAAAAGATAAAATACAATAAAAATAAAAACAAGTGTCCTACCGAATATGAATCCTTATCCAGTGCCTCCAAATAGGACTATGGATGTATTCAGCAATAACTTTCAGGTAGCTGTTGGGACTGTCCCTCACCCTTCGCATCAGCGATGCTGCTCTCTTACGTATAATGGCGTGAAAGCCGTGTGTAGGTATAGGTTAACTCCCAAAAACTTGAAAACGTAGCTGGCGAATGTGAGTTCACCTGTTATACTTCTTGGATGGAGTTCTTTCGTAGATTTATTTTATGTATGTTATAAGGTGGTAAAAAATCATACCACATTACCTGGTGATAAGCACTTATCGTAGACTATATAGTTTTTGCTAACTAATAGAGTTATGAATGAAAGAATGAATTAATGAGATCTTTAAGACACACACAGATTACATAATACAGAGAATAACATTTTAAATGACTCAGTGTACCTAAAAGGCAGTTCAGCCTATGCTGCGGATGACCGCGGCGCTGATTTTCAGCTGAGGCCTACAAGTGATTCACAAACAGTAGTAGGGAATTATAATAAGGTTAATAGATTAAAATAGGTAAAAGAAGAATATGTAGTGTGTTTTTGAGCCGATAAATAAAACAATGCCGGGCTACCTTTGATACAATATGTTGCTTAACACTAGGGTACACGCGCCTCTATTGTTCTCATGAATGCTTGCATGGGCTACTCTTGTAGCTCCTTTAAAATTCTTATTTTATAAAGACTTCAATAGTTTATTCTAATTAAACACCTTTTTTTATTATAATGAAGTCTAATTAATCAACTTTAAAACAAAATTTAACATTCTCTTACACAAAATAAAAAGAAATAACAAAACTTCAGACTACAAAATCATATTTTGAGATCAATCAACTTTGGGTTTAAATTTTACTTTATACTACAAATAAAGTTAGTTAATTTTCATCACATGAAGGACAAATTAGTAGGTTCTTGATGATCAGTGCAAATACGTCTGTGACATTTAGAACAAGTTTTTCTTGTGCTGCGATCTCTTACCTATTCTACTACAAAAATGCACAGCGTGCAACGCTGCCTCGTATTGGCATGTTTCCTTCTTGATGAGCTTCTAGCAAGTTCAATAGTAATTTAGCTGAATGCATCGAACAACAACCAATGAGAGCTTAGCTAGAGACTCAAGCTCAAATCCTAAGATTTCTGTAAGTTATGACTAGTAATAATACCCTAGGCTACATATGTAGCCCGCACGTGTACTTTAGTGTTAAATCTTAAATTCTAATAATAAACTTATCACTCACGCGTTGCCAACCGTTCAAATGCCTTATTTATAATGCTGCGACGGTGCGCCACCACCATCGTCGCCGTCGCGTTATTGTTTTGGGCAAATTACTACACTCTCAACGACAACCGACGAGGCAGTTAAAAAGGCAAAAATGTTAAAAATATGAAAACTGTCCGCTTCAGTTCACTTCTAGGACCATAATGCGTAACCAAAGGGCGCAACGCCACAAGAATATTTGTGGGTCTTTTTACCAGTATACGGTAAATGTGAGTCATTTTCGACTTGGATTATTGATTTTACTTGGACGGATTTTCGTATTTTCACCAGAAAATGTACTAAACCATTTGGGTTAAGTGTTTGCTTCTAGGCACTGACGAATTCAGTATTGGGTCCCTTTTTACCGACATTTTGTACCTAATATTTGTGACTGAAGTATATTGGTTAGGTTTAATTTGGATAAAAGTGGAGTGGAATTTAGATCTTGTTTATTGTGGAGTATCCATCCCTTGGCGGCTTAATATCCTGTACAGCATAAGAAATTACATTAAATAAAAGATAATGAACATTGATACAGTTATATAATAAGCCATGTATTGAAGCTTTTTAAGAGATGAAGATTTGTACACCATTACTTTTCTTTCTATCTTTCATGGATAAATGCATGATACTATGTATGTATAGGAACATTTATAAAAGATATAGGTACACTATTAGTTAGAACGCATAAGTTTATATTTTGTGGAGCATTTTGAACGTACATCTGGAGTTTCAATGAACATTCTCATTAATGGATGATGACTATTAAATGGCAAAAAGCCAACATAAATACTAGCGTGACCTCAGGTGCTTTAATGGAGATTATAAATCTTCGGTTAAACAGCATCTGGTTTATATATGACCACAAATATATACGTCTAGATGGTAGAAAGTTTAAGTGGTTGCCTTGTCAATGCCAATGCGCTTAGAGTTGTGGGTTTGAGGACTGGGCAAGAAATACTGTGTTTTATAGTAGAGATTACTATGAAACACAGTGTTTCTTGTCCTGTTTTTACTGCTACTTAATATAATATCAACCCAATGTAACAGTTAAATTTAATTTTAGTTAATTAATTTTCAATTTAAAAAATTGAACTGGCGCACCAGGAATAATTCCTGCGTCACGGGGACTCTACAAACATTCAAACAACGGACACAAAGAACGTTCAGACTCGGAACAACCATTTGAG
Source organism: Catocala sponsa (assembly GCA_963564715.1). Lineage (NCBI taxonomy): Eukaryota > Metazoa > Arthropoda > Insecta > Lepidoptera > Erebidae > Catocala > Catocala sponsa. Next base: position 24,272,830 of record OY751340.1, on the reverse strand, counting down.
TATCACATAAATTTTTGTCCCGTGTGTGATTCAAACTCACAACACTCGGCGCTACCCAAACCACGACGCCATCTGAGCAGTCTTACAGTATTCGTGCTATTGCGTTTCGTTGGGTATGTGACAGCACTGGAGACTCTCTATATTCTTTTTCTTTTCCGTTTTTTCTTGATCTTCATCTTTTGGGCCTACGCCGCAAATGATGTCCGAGCGTAAAGGCTACGGTAACTGTTTATCATCAGAAATATGCCAAAATGCTCAAATATCATTTTTATATGTTGACTGTACTGTTCTCACTTCTGGGATGGCTCTGCAAAATATCAGCTGGAGCCTTTGGAGTCAATTAGCGGAAGGCCAGAAGACTTATCAGCGATGACCAACTACTCAACACACGACTCCAAAGCTTGGAGCATCGTCATAAGGTTGCCAGTCTCTCGGTTTTCTATCGGATATATTTCGGAGAGTGTGCAGAGGAACTGCATAATTTGATTCCTCCTTCCCCTTTCTACCATAGGACGACCAGACAATCAGACCAGCGACACAAGTGGATATACCACATTTACGCACTTTGCTTCCACTTTTATAATGCTTACCGCAAAGGAGTGGAACTCGCTACCATAGTCTGTGTTTCCCAATGAGTACAATCTGGGTGTCTTCAAGTCGCGAGTGAATAGGTATCTTCTAGGCAAGCGTGCTCCATCGTCGACTGCATCTTCACTTAAGATCAGGTGAGATCGCAGTCAAAATAAAAAAAGAACTGACTGCACGGTTGGCGCCAGTGGCACCGCTACCAATTAAACCAGCAGTTCAAGTGGTCACCTCGCCGCTGCCACCGCGTCGAGTGTTGTGGGTTCGATTCCCACAGGGGACAAAAAATCCAGAATTAGTTTTTCAGAGAATTAACCCCTCCGGACATTAGGATCTCACGACTCCGCTCCCATAGGATCCACAGACTTTTTTTTCGCCTCTTGTATCCTAATACACCACCACAATTAGTTTTTTATTTACGTTCTTTCAATGTTTATAAAGTCCTCCGATATAAGAATCATCTTGTCTTTTATAAAAATAAAAATATAAATGTGCTGCTATAAAACATTTTCCATTTTCTGGTTTGTCGATTTAATTCACACGAACTTTATCCATTTGACAAACATAGGAATAATTGTACTAGACGCCGCTGCTTTGCCTGCTTAAATCCCATGGACATGCATACTAAGGTAAAGAGTACCTATCCTGGTATCCTACCCAAAGTCTATCTGTGTCACAAGTTTCGTCAAAATAATTTTAACGGCTTACACGTGACTAAGTAACAAACATCCAAACACCTTCTAAACTTTATATTATAATTTTAATAACAAAGATAATATACATAATATATTAATAGAATAGCAGCGATAGCCTAGTGGGAAACCATTGGACTGCCACGTAGAGCTCTCGAGTTCGAACCCAAGGCGCGCATCTCTGACTTTTCGAAGTTATGTGCATATTAAATAGTTAATTATCGCTTGCTTTAACGGCGAAGGAAAACATCGTGAGGTAACCTGCATGTCTAAGAGTTCTCAATAATATTCTCAGAGATATGTGAAGTCTGCCAACCTGCACTGGGCCAGCGTAGTGGACTATGGCCTAACCCTTCTCACACTGAGAAGAGGCTCATGCCCAGCAGTGGGACAGTTTAACACGGGGCTGATATTATTATATTAATGGAACAGAAAAGTAAAGTGTGTCAGGATTGTAGCAAATGGAAATCCGTAGTCTCTGCCACCCCTCTGGGAAACAGGCGTGAATCTATGTATGTATGTAATAGAACGGAATCATTTCATTAATTGTGTAATATTATCAAGCAATCTACTTATCATCCTTAAACAGATCATTCATTCCTTACTCTCAAACAAATTACGTAGGCATTATCGACATATCAATTACGTAATAAAAAATACATGTAACGCTCACATTAGAACGGAATGTTTTCTTAAGTATACGAAGAATTTCATTACTACAAACAAATGTGTCGGCATTATTACATTATATTCAAAGAGAAATTTCCAAGGTACTTATAACGTATCGGGAATTATTCTATTTTTTTAACCTACCCTCAATATTATTTTCTTTGAAAGATTCGAGCGAAATTGCCGAAAATTTTTAAGCCCTATTAATGAATTTTGGAATATTCAAATTTGTTTTCGTTTCCGTGTCTGCGTTGTTTCATATCGTGAAGAAAACACAATTTGGGAGTATAGGATTTGTTACGAATTTATATATTCGCGTTTCCTTTGTTTTGCCTTTTATGTTTTTTCGATAGGGATTGGTTCTGTAGCCCCAGGGTGTCCGGTTGTATGAACGAAATCAATTTACTGTATCAGTAAGCGGTTGTTTTTCGCTGTAATACTGATTACAGTGAAATATCGTATGTAATGTTTACAGCAGTTCGCCATTCAAATATTTAATTATGAATGAATTGCCAATATTTTTGCTGCAGATGAAGAATTATAAAGATAGCAAATGAATAAACTGGCCAAATATTTATAATAATATAATATTCTATCACATACACACAACACCATCTAGACCAAACTAAGCAGAGCTTGTACTATGGGTACTAGACAATGGATAAACATACATATGTATATTATATACTTATTTTTTTGTAAATATCAAATTCATATTATACATAGAAACACCCAGATCAAGACAAACATCCATGTTCATTCACACAAATTGTCGACAATTTTTACTGATCCGAAAATTATAAACATACCTATGAATAAATTGTAATCCTGCACAAGAGATTCCACAGCTTCATAAATATCACATGCTTCATAATATCATCTATAACTTATGTCCAATTAATATCAAGACATACGAATATATATGCTTGGTTCTCATACATTAACAAACATTACGATGATAAGCAGTTATCGCAAAGTTTGTAAACGCTTGAGTAATGTGGATCTCAAATGCAGCCTACCGTTTAAAAATATTCTCGACTTACCATCGCAATCAGAAATGATCAACCTGGTTTCTTCTATTGACAGTACAGCTTGAATGCCCTGAATTACAACACACAAATTACTTGGATGGAAAGTTTTGTAAGATATTCCACAGCAGTTTGCACTAATATTCATTTATTCATTTTTAAACTTACAACTATAATTACAGGTAACCCCAATTCGATAGTGCGCTACATCTTAATTATATACATGAAAAAATAAACATAAAACTCAACTAAGTAACTAAAAAAAACAAAAATAGAACTAAAGTAAAAAAATACAAAATTACAAATAAACTTTTAACTTATAACTACTTACAATACTAGGAACATAAATAGGACACTGTGTAAATAGTAATTTTTCTCAACTCACTAATGTGACAGCAAAATATATCAACATTCTTGCTTATCATATTAATTACTTTAATAGACCTGGATATGGGACACTTTGCCAGTAAGTTGGTCCTGGCGTTTAGTACGACTAAGAGTGGTGGACGTCGCCGCCGCCATATGTATCGATCTGGTACACAGAGACTAAGGCATCGCAGTACTCCAGGATTGTATTCAATTCCACGCAACAGCCTAACTAAATATATTACAAGATGGAATTCCCTACGTACTTTCAGTTCGTTATATCCTATCATGCCCAGGACAAACAGTGTAGGGTACATAAGGGGGTAAAAAGGGTATACTCCATAATACTTATGATACAAATGTCTTGTGAACTTGTTCTGGACACGCTCCATCATGATGCTATACTTCTGTTCATGGGGCGCCCACACGACAGCACTATGTTCCAAATGACTCCTGACTAGTGCGTCGTACAGTGCCTTAACAGTAGACATGTTGGTGAAATGTCGTGCTTGTCGCAGAACAAATCCCAAGTTTCTAAACGCCTTCTTACAAATCTGCTGTATGTGCTCACGAAATGTGAGGTCCGGTACAAAGTTGACTCCAAGATCTCGTACCTGGATGACTCTTTGTATTGGCGTTGTGCCTATCACATAATCGTATCTAAGAGGTGAACGAGCGCGAGAGAAAGTCATAACTGAACATTTATTTTCATTAAAATACAGTTTATTTAGTTCACTCCATTCTAACACTCTATCTATATCTTCTTGTAATCGTTTACAATCATCCAGATTCCGAACCTCATGCATCAACTTTAGATCGTCAGCAAACAATAGACAAGATCCATGACTGATCACCTCAGGCAGATCATTTATCATGATAATAAATTCAAGAGGTCCCAAATTGCTGCCCTGACTTACTCCTGACCTTGTGAAATAGGGTTCTGATTCACAACCATTGTAGTCAACGTATTGCTGTCGGTCCCTCATGTAACTACTAAACAGCTCTAAAAGTTGTGCATATGCATGTAATCCAAGACTTCAGCAGAAACATTGCGTGCTAATTCTCTTAAGAAATTGCAACTCTTTGGATAGGACGTACACCTTCCAAATACCATTCCTTACACATACCTATTAGCGACGAGCCATCTATTTTTAGCACCTACCCCATTGTAGGCACTGTTTGAAGTCATCAGGTTCGCTAAACGCTTACCGGTGGTGACAGGGAGCGCGTGTACAAACACATATTAGCATAATCGAACATAACGTGCACGTGTGTTACATCCGTGCGTGTCACGCACTACACCTGAAAAATGTCACGTCTCATCGCCAGTTGGAAATTCGACACATTTTTTTAAAAAGCAATGCCCACTCCAGGTTTTATTTCTGTGTCGCAGAGGATTTCACAATAAATTAAAACAACGAACACAAATAACAGCAACACTCGGCACAACCATTTGTTGTCACACAATTTTTCTCACACGTAGGATTCGGACACACTATATTCAGCGTAGAGAATTTGGCGAGATGACCACTTGAATCACTACGACATCCGTGGCGTTGGTAAATGCCAGTATTAATAAAGAACTGATGGAAGAATAAGAAATTCATGATAGAAAAGATTTTTTTGAAGTGAAAACTTCTTTAGCGGCGTTGTGCACTTATTTTGTGATGGGTAAAAAATGTTAAACTCGCGTCAGGACACGTGACCTCATCGGAAATTCGTAAGACGGAGGGAGAATTGTCAAACTCGCGTCAGGACACGTGACCTGATCGAAAATTCGTAAGACGGAGGGAGAATTGTCATGTTCGTGTACGATAGCGCAATAAATGAATATTGTATTTTAACACATAAATGATAGTACTTTTATACTGATAATTAAAGCAATTCGTGCAAAATTATTCCCTAACCATTCCAAAATATCAAAAATGCACAACGTTAATATTCAAGTTTTCACTTCTGCCGGCACTCCCGCAGTGCAACCCGTTGTTTGCTGTACTTAATAATGATTCTGAAGAAGATAATAGCCAATGACTGCACGGATGCAGCGGGTAAGCAGTGGTCTCACCGTTGTTACCACTCTGGTGATTTGAATCCCAACGGGGTAATTATTTTTGTAATCCATATATATGTATGTAGTTATTCTGAGTGTGGAAGTACTTTGAACCCATTAATTATGTGTTCAATTGAAATGTGAAACAGAATCTTTCTTCTAAAAAAGAAAGCATACATGGTTAGTTTCTGCGGTGAGTGCGGTTGCCAGAAATATTTAAGAAGGCAGTTTGCTGTTAAAATGTTGACCGGTATATATGTATATTTTGCTGGCAACGCAACTACTTAGTAACTGAAATAAGTTTATGTATGTATTGATCACAGGAATATTATATAAGTTTGGAAAAGTGCGAGGAAAACTTTTAAGAGAAGAAGGAATGTGAGAATTTTCGTGATGACCTAGAAGATGTCGGAAAAAAAGTGATAGGATCACCTTTTGCTATGGACTATAACTGACTAAATGGTCAAGAAAGCGGCATAAATGGGCCGGCTCGACCGGGGAAGGACTACACTCTCACAGAATATTGACGTGAAATAGCAGTATACCTACTGTTGTGTTTCGTTCAGTGAGTGAGAGTGCCGGAGGCCCAATCACCCTCTTTCACTCTTCCCGCTCCTTCTCCTTCCCACTTCCTTTCCTAAAGGGTCGGCAATGCGCAAGTGATGCCTTTGGTATTGCAGGCGTCCATAGGCTACGGTGACCACTTACCACCAGGTGGGCCGTATACTAGTTTGCAACTTTAGTCGTATAAAAAAAAAATAAGTACATTATGATACAGTCTTCACTGTGGGATTGTTCTTCTTGGCTACATTATTGTCTATTGGTAACACCTCACTCCTATGTATTTTATTTAACAAACCAACCAACAGTTTGTAGCATACAAAAAGTTCATCTTAAGTAAATCGCGTCGTTTTTAATCCTAGTGTGAACCAAACACGTCACTTTTAAGATTATGCAGTACTTCTACTCATATTATAATATGTAACATGTATAAACAAGTAGACGGTTAGGTATACAGGTATACTAGAGATAAGACATATTTTAGGTTTAAACATTATGTCTAAAATATTTACCTAATCCTAATCCTAAATAATATTATAAAAGCGAAAATGAATTTGTTTGTTTGTTACCTTTTCACGCCTAAACCACTGAGCCGATCATCCTGAAATTTTGTATATTACGTTGTCAGGTGTACAGAAACGGACATAAGCTACCTTTCATCCCGAAAAAAATTACTGTTCCCGAGGAAAACAATAATAACGTTCTTATAATAATAGATGGCGCCACGTGTCTTTCGAGTCAAGATTGAATTATAGTATTACAAGCAGAGTACAACTCGGATTGATTGTCAAATTCTAAATTAAGGCGAGCGAAGCCGCGGGCAAAGGCTAGTATAAAATATTAGAACTCTAATATATCACTCCTTACCTTATGGTGGAGGTGTGAATTTGAGATATTAGGACATTATTTAACTTAAACATATAGTCTCACGCTTATGTACATAGGCGTTGTATGTACGTACAACTGCCTCTGTGGCGCAGCGGTAGTGAATGCGACTGCTGTGCATGAGGTCTCGGGTTTGAATCCCGGGTCTGGCCAACAAAAAGTTTCTGGGTTTTTCTGTTAAAAAATCTCAATATGCGCCCGGAGTTTGGAAGTTGGCGGTATTAGACACCCCCGTGCCTCGGAAAGCACGTAAAGCCGTTGGTCCTGCGCCCGATCTCTCTCCGGTCGTGTCGGACTATCCGTCTCATCGGATCATGAGAGTTAGGGAACAGAGAGTGCACTTGTGTTTGCACACACTTGTGCACTATAATATCTCCTGCGCAGATGGCCAGTCTCCATTAAGATTGGCCGCCATGACCGAAATTCGGTAAGGAGAAGATTATTAATATTACATAGGCGTAGAAAAGGGTATCCACTTTTCACCAGATTCGCTAGAGATGATTTTTATCACACATTAAAGGCCCAAGACTATTGTCATCGGCAGTTCCAGAGTCTCTGTTGCTACTGAGAGAAAAACCCAGTACCATTTTGCCAGACCGGAGCAATCTCATCCACTACTCTTCGCCATCGAATCAATCACTTTTTAACATTTACACTTACGTAGAGATCCTTATCTAATAATTATTTTAATTAAGAAAGTATGTTGTATGTGTTGTTGGTGTGCGCATCGCTATAGTTTCCTAGTAGTAGAGCCTCGCTGAGTTCAGCATGAATGGGCCGTCTTGACCGGGGAAGGACTACCTTCTCACAGAATATCGACGTGAAATAGCAGTATTCCTACTGTTGTGTTTCGTTCGGCGAGTGAGAGTACCGGAGGCCCAAGCACTCTCTTTCCCCTTCCCGCTCCTTCATCTCCTTCCCACTTCCTTTCCTAAAAGGTCGGCAATGCGTAAGTGATGCCTCTGGTGTTGCATGCGTTCATAGGAAGAAAAATAAATTTACCGTTTCTGTGATATACATCTTTAAAATCATGGAAGCGAGGTCAGATCAGGTCAAAGTGAAACGTTTATATTATTATGAGTTTGTATTTGAAATAAATATAGATCATGCATATGAAATTCTAAACACAGCTTGCGTAATGATGTTCAAACGTTACGGCAAGCTATTAAAATTAATCGAATATTGTAATCTATGTTAATTTATTCGCTGTGGGTGCATCTCATAACGTATAAACTCATTTGGTCTAATTTCATTTTATTATCGTTCATAAGATATAATCAACGTGAGATATTATAACAACTGTTGATATAATTTCTTTACATATAACATTTATTTATTCTAAAACTTAATTAGTATAACGTTGTTTGATATAACGTTTATTTAATCGGAAATCATTAGGTCTAACGTTTAATATATATAAAAAACGTCATTATGGTTAACACCCCGACTCAGAGTACCCCGACTCGGATAGGTTAGGTTAGAAAGGCTCCCGCCTTTCTAACGAAGCGGAGCGGAGCTCCCGCAGAGTACCCTGACTCGGATAAGTTAGGTTAGAAAGGCGGGAGCGAAGCGGAGCGGAGCTCCCGCATTAGCCTTCGTGGTGATTTTTTTTAAACCACCCAAAAATAGGAGCCCCGCGAAGCGGGGCTCTGTCAACCTATCTTAGCGCAGGTGGTAATCAATTACTAGTTATGTTTAATATCTACTTGCAATTTTGCTTTGTGTTTTTAAATAGGCGTTTTCATCATATTAGACCAAATAAGTTTTATATCTTTTGAGTGGAATGTCAAACGATTTTATATTTAATGTATGTTATGTCAAACGATGTTATATTTAATGTATGTTATGCTTATAAAAATTAGTTATTTTAAAATTATATCAATCGTTTATTATATTAACTAATCGCTATATTAAATAAAATTATAGGTTCCGTTGTTATATGTTGTTAATATTAGAGATTTTGTTGTTATATCATCTATTACTTACCCATTCGCTGTCACTGATCCATTATTCGAATCCTTATTTAATGACACATTGCTAAAAGCGTAATACAACAACTATATTCGATATATGTAATTTTTACCACCTTTTTTATCTTTTCATACAATGTAAAGAACGTGAAAGCTTCTTTATTACATTAGTTTAGTATTTACTGGTAATATTCATTCGATACCTAATTAATTAATATATTACAATCATTATTATTCGAAACCATTAGAGTCACTTTTATATTCGAAAGAGTCTAATTGAAGTGAAAACTTCTTTAGGCGTGTAGAGCACTTCTTGGGTGAACAAAAATTATGGAACTCGCGTCATCATCACCGAACGCTTTACATTTTTGAATTATTTTTGGTTTATAAAGAAGTATTTATGATCAAGGATTAAAGTTTTCACCTCTATCGACAACCCCCAAAGACTGCCCCAAATTTTTTTCTACTTTTTATGTAATACACACTTCGGCTGAAAAATAAAATAAAATAATATTGTAGTGCAAAATGTACTTAAACAATATTAGAGATGTAAATAAATATAAGTCCACTATATTGAATTTTTCCCTTGACACAGAGATATACCCTTGCAAAGAGGATTTATTGATAGAAAATCTTAGCTCATTGTTTAAAATTACAGTTTGTTTCAGTTATATTCACAATAACAGAAACAGGCTTTGAATAAATTCAACAATTAATCATAATGTAAAACCTCATTATAGCTAAAAATACCGCAACGATCAATCAATGTAACCTAAATAACTTTAATATTATTGTACTAGCTATTGCTTATGTCTTCGCCCGAATAAATTGCATGGGAATGCAAATCAGAATAAAAAGTATCCTATGTGTTACTCCAGAACATAGTCTATCTGTATGTATGGATTTGGATAGATCCATAAACTTTAAAATTAATATGATGTAGTCGAACATATTAAATTTATAAAAATTAAAGTCTATAAATACCGGAAGTAGACTAGCATAATTATAATTGATTCTAGGACTGACGATTTCATCAACATCCATTTAGCTGTTCCCTAGCTTCACTTGACTCAGTGATCCATCCATTGAATAACAAACATCTACACAAACTTTCAACTTTTGTAATAATAATATATTTCTAAACAAAATCTACTTTCAAGCAACTAGATTTATTGAAATAAGATTAAACGAGTTCTAACAGGCGTAGCTTCGTCATGCCATTTATCTTGAAGCCGACAGTCCATTTGAAAGGCCATCAAAACAAACGGTACAATTTATTTCGGCCATTTTCTATACCTCACGTAGACGACTGAAGATGTTGCCCAAATTCTTGTGACGCTCGCTAGATGGAGTAATTTTATTTACCCTTAAAATAGATTTTTCGGACTAGGGATGGGATGTAAGATGCAAGTCGATCCGTTAATGGAAGACGTACGTTTAGTTGAAATGGCTGCTATATGTTACCTTAATTTCGGGATGGGAAGCTCCCGAGGGAGAATTCGGATTGGAATCGATGCATCAGAAGCTGGAGACTATGTAATGGGATTTGAAGGTGGAAAATCGGATAAACATTTGGGACAATACAGGATTTGCTGTTTATTTATTCCCGATGATTGATTAGGTCATTAGATATTCTGGTTTGCATTATATACATATATTTTGAAACAATTCAAAAACAATTCAATTTTAACATTTTGACAAATTATGGTGATAGGCATTTGGAGGGCCATTTTATTTGTTATTTACTACGGTAACTTTTATTTGGTACTTATAAACAAAGAGCGATGTCGGTGTTATACCTCAACGTTAATAAACAAGCGTTAGCCCTTATATAATATGTATAATGATATTCCTAAACAATAGAAATTAATATAGGATTATACATATCAGTAACAGGGAGAGATAAAGAGATATTTTGCTTGCACGTAATAGGTAATAAGACTATAATCATGTGTCAAGTACTGTCAAGGTCTCCGCACAACTCACATAAAACTTGATAGTATATTACGTCACAGATTTCAGACTAGTGATCTCACGCCTCGTATGTTCAACATCAATGGATTTACAAGGCTGTACTGAAACAACATAGTTCAAATCAAGACAATATTTACACACTCCTTTTTTTATTTACACTGATTTTGTTCAAGGTATCAAAAAAGAATCCATTTGAAAATACTAGATTTTGTCAATAAATTGCTGTCACTCGTGAACAGTACTTTTTCTGGACGATAGGTACTCTGTATTCTTTTCTTTTCTGTACTGTGTGAAAACAGGTATGCGAAATTTCATGATGATCAGTCGAATAATAACTTTTAAACTTTCGCGTTGCATGATATATATATATGTATATATATAATATGTAACGGGTATTAACGCGATCATGCATAATGTTTACCTTTTATAGGCTTGACGTTTCGACCAGGTTACACCGGCCGTGGTCACAAGCTGACTGGTGGTTTTGAGGCCGAAGAATTTTGATTCACCCTCACTTTTGGCATGTTTTTGTTTATCCATGTACCGTCACAAACTACACTCACGATATCCCTATTATGTATGCTAGCCGTCGTGTCCGTATTCTGTGAATTACCTGACTGAGCAAAACAGCGAAGTTGCGTATTATTAATCACGGGATTCCACATCGCGGATAATTTGAAGCCATCTTCCCTATTGAAATTTTTATGTTTTTTGATTTCAATAGCTTCTCGCACTAGTCTTGGATACTATAAAAGGTAAACATTATGCATGATGGCGTTAATACCCGTTACATATTATATATAGATCAGTCGAATAGTTACAGCGTTAAAGCGTAACAAATAAACTAAGAAACAAACTCACATTCGCATTTATAATTTTAGTTAGGATATATTTGTTAGTCAATATTTGTCTTGATAAGCATTTTAAATAGACATAAAAAGCAAGTTTACCAAGCAAATCATATATATGAGTCCATCTCTATTTTATCCGTACGTGCTCAAGCGGTCACGTTAGTCCGAAAAAGAAAATAATCCTGCGGTAATGACGTAACCGGCGGTAATAATGTACCTACCCGGGGCACCGTAGCTCGAATGATAAATTGAAATAAGAAAACCTATGTAGGTATACTTGCGACCTGAAGCCTAGAATTCGTCGAGAACGAATGATTTTTCATTATACATCTTTGTTCAGGCCGAAAAGAATTTTACTTTGAATACAATATATAATTCTTTGAGTATGTACGTATAATATTTGTTTGTTCTGGATATTTTATTATTATAGTAAAGATTATTATTTGTTCATGAAAAATCATTTTTAAAACTGTTTAGAATTGACTATTTATGCTCTGAATATTTCCACTCTGAACCAGTCTATCCGATGTTTCGGGATAACGAAACAATACTAGATGGATTTCTATCGGTTCTCACAGTTTGGTAGCTTAGGCTTACTAATAATGTAAGTCACGTCTTATTGTATTCCATTCGGTAAAACCAAAGGCTTTTACATAGTGTGACGCGGCGTGCGAATTTTAGTCCACAAAATTCTAATGATTGTAAAGTTTGCCTGCATAAAAACAATATTACCATTTTCTGTTGGTAAATTCGGAGAAGATGCGAGTAGTACACTACCGTCTTATGTACAAAAGACGTATCTGCCAAAAAAACCCATTCTTAATAAATATAATGGCAGATTCGTCTTGTTTTACTGATTCCAAATATGTAAAGATCTTAATTTTGAAAAAATCTGTTAGATACGTCTTTTTCCTTATGACGGCAGTACAGTAGATAGCAATTTCTTTTGAAAACATAACATTCAACTTAGCTTGTAAGATGTAGGTGTGATATACTTTTGCTTTAACCTAAGCATAATTATAAGTCGGCGTGTTATTAGTTTCTATAAGTTTAACTGAGTAGCCCTTTGTTGCCCTAGTACAATATCTATGAAAATTCTATTTGAAATTTTGTCTTTAGGAATATTTTACATCGCCTAATATTCGTCTTCGCAATCAAAGCTAAATTTTACGATAGCTTTCAGTATACAGACCTAACAATATTGAGACTGTGTATGAAAAAAGAGAGACTCAGGGAAATATCGAGCTCGCTGTACTCGAACTCAAAACCTATATGTAATCTCAAGCTTTTATGCCGATCTAAAAACTAGTTCAATGATTTTTGACTGTAGTTTATATAGTGACTGAAAAATCGGACTAAAATAAAGTTAGAAACATAGCAAGGTAGGTGTAATTGTATTCACGACAGTTAGACTATTCGTATATTTAAAAGACAATACCTTAATTTTGTGATTATTGGTATGAGTTGTGAAATAAACACACAAGTACACACTCTGACTCAGGCTAGAAGGGGTAGTCAGAGGTTTCGTATTTCCACTTAGTACGGTCCTGGCATCTATAGCTTCATAAAAAGCAATAAATGTTGTTCCTATTTTTCTTTGCCTAGTTTTACTTATTCTGACAAGTGTCATCTACTGTAAAGTAGACGACACCTGTCTTAGTAAAAATATATATTATATCATTACAATCTACCAAAATTAAAAAGAAATTTTCTGAAATCCATACAAATCTTACGCCGAATGTATGTTGAAAATTAGGTTAAGCTTATTCAATAGTAAAATATGTATTAATGGCCAATATTGAATACAAATTTTAATAAAGTCGTGCTTAAAATATACTCGTCGAATTGCCAATTTATATTCCCTTTCTTCTGTATTATACTTTGATGCCGACCATCTTTCAAAATGTTATCGCTCAGAAACTACCCGTTTAATAGAGCGCCGCCACAATAGTGTCCCTAAGGACAAGTCACAGGTAACAATGGGCCAATACCTCTGAAATAAATCAAACCTTCGGATCTTACTGTGGGCCCAGTATTGTACCTTGAGGTACACCTTCTATACAATAGTACACCACGCCTTTGTAGTCTTTATTTCTTTCAACTTAAAGGTTATAATACTATGTATATTTTACCTGTAGTTTTACTTTGTACAAAATATGTTTATCCGATTATGAGCTTTATACAATTGAAAATTCGGCTGTTTTTATTGTGTGGTGTAGAGGACATTAATCAACGCACGTCAGGTTGACGTACAAAAGCGTCAAAATGTTTGTTGTGAATGAATGAAGTAATTTGTTGTAGATATGTTTAGTAGTGTTTGTGTATTTCTCATGGGGTTTTGTATAATAAAATTATTATAAACAACATACACGCGAAACTTCTTACAGCGACAATTTCCAATATTTATTTAGAATTATAGTATTATGCTACCGTTGTTCAAAGTAAGCTTATGAAATACTAACTATCTACACTTTTGTGATTACTAACTTATGCCCACATATATAGCATAGCCTGAAAGATTGAGCTATCAAATGCAAAACAATTTTTTAAAGCCGACCATTCGTTCCAGAGATTAACGCATTCAAAAAGAACAAATTAACTATTTACCTTTTTTATATTAGTAAGTATAGATAATGAACGTGGAACGTGGACGTCTTTCGGCTGAGATGATGAAGTGTAGATAATGACGAATCAACTTGTCTCAATATACCAAAAAAGTAATGACTTTTTTTACTAAACAGTAAAGCATTGAAACTAGAAATAAATGTATAGTATGTTTGCTCATTTAATATTCTTAGACTTAAAATGTGTAAGATAACATAAACTATACTATATCTATACTAATATTATAAAGCTGAAAAGTTTGTTTGTTTGAACACGCTAATCTCAGGACCTACTGCTTCGATTTGAAAAGTTCTTTTATTTCTATTTATCGAGGAAGGCTGTAAGCTATATAACATCACGCTACGACCCACGGGGGCAGCGCAGTAACGATAAACGCGGGTGAAACCGCGGTATATAGAGTATATAATAACATTTCAATATAAAATACATAAATAGTCTGATGCCTATATCTCCGAAGCGTTAAATTACACCCACATTATGGCAGCTATGGTTTTAGATCCACGTAACAGAAGGCGAGAATATTGCCAGACACTGTTATAAACTCCATACTATTAAATCACACTGGAACAGAGTCGAAGCGACGCGACGCATCATGTTTCTCAATTGCAACCGCTCGACTTTAAATAAGCGAGGACGCGCGAAGGCGCGCGTCGTCACACGTCGACGCGCGATTGCATATTTGCATAATACAAATTTGTACCTTAATAATGGAAAATAAAGATGAATATGCTGTAGGCGAAAAACATGACGCGTCGCTTCGCTTCGACTCTATGCTAGTGTGATTTGAGCCTTAGTGAAAATCTCTAATCAAAAATCCGAAAAATGTTTTACCCGACTAGAAAATTAAAACCGAGACCTCATGGACCGTATGTGGCATGCGGTACTAAACTGTATAGACTAGAGTAATTATATTTCCTATCCCGTGAAGATATACCCTCTACACAAATACATAAGTCGGCCTTGATGGCGTAATGGTTAGTGTAACCGACTGCCACGCCTGAGGTCGCAGGTTCGATGCCCGCACAAGTCAAACATTTGTGTGCATGAACATAAATGTTTGTCTTGGTCTGGGTGTTCCTATGTATAATATGTACGTATTTACCAAAAAAAGTATATAATTATGTATGTTTATCCATTGTCTAGTACCTATAGTACAAGCTCTGCTTAGTTTGGGCTGTGGTGTTGTGTGTATGTGGTAGAATATTATTATTATCTTGTCTTACTCCCATGAACCATACTCAATAAACGTAGGCTATACATATATATATATATATATTGATACTACCTCCACAAGTAGTAACATTACATTGCCAAGCGATCGTCTACATGGCACTAAAAACATATTAATTGATAGCCACCCCACCAAATCGCCAATTAATTCAACAATTATAACTTCTAACTATATTCATAGGGATGTACAGTCAGGCGGTTTAATTATGTAACGGTATATTCAAGTTAATTTTACATAATGAATATAGATTTGAATTGTGGTTAACTACGTGGCCTCACCTTTACGTCGAATGTTAAAAGTATGGATACTACATGAAAAAAAAATTTGTGTGCTCCACTTTGTGTCTGGTGTTCTTTTTGTCCATCGTTTGAATGTTTGTAACGTCATGACATCCCTATGACACAAGGATTATTCGATTATTGCTTTACTAGCTTTTGCCCGCGGCTTCGCTCGCGTTAATTTAGAATTCGACAATCAATTCGGTTCGTACTCTGCTTGTAATAATATAATTCAATCATGATTCGAAAGACACGTGGCGCCATCTATCATCATAAGAACGTTATTGTTGTTTTCCTCGGGAACAGTAATTTTTTTCGGGATGAAAGGTAGCCTTTGCCCGTTTCTGTACACCTGACAACGTACATATATGCAAAATTTCAGGATCGGTTCAGTGGTTTAGGCGTGAAAAGGTAACAAATAAACAAACAAACTCATTTTAGCTTTCATAATATTATATATTATATTATATTATATATTATTATTTATAATATTAATATATATTTTACAGTTAGGATTATTATTTGTTATCTTTTTAACACAAATAATTTAAACAATAACAATACCTTTTTGGCATAAACTTGTGTAGACAACAAATCTTGAAGTCCGGTGGCTGGGTCAATAGCAAAGCATTATCTCATAAACTTAAGGACGCCGGGGTCCAGACAAAATGCTTTTATCATTATATCTCGATATGATTAGCTGACAGGATCTTTTTCCCGTCAATGTAATGGGTGGGATTTAAAACGACCTTTATTTTCTTTCTATCAAAGGCCAATGATTTTTCATTGGGCTACAGTCGCTTAATTTATTTAAGTTAAGTAACTGTCGTCTTTACGGATTTCTTTCAATTCAAACTATCGTAAGACATAACAGCAAAAACGTATTTATGTAGTGACAGTAAGAGATAGAGATTACTTTTAAGTTTAGACAAAATAAATAATTTGTGTTGAAATTAGTCATAACACGGAGCCTAAAAAATATGAAGTATTTTTTATAAAATACATAATTATAATAATTGAAATCAAACTACTATATACGGATTTTATCGCGTTGTTTATTTGACACTTTATTACATAATTTAGAAACTGTTACAATAGTATTACTATTAAACTTTACTAATTTTTAAGCTAATTAAATTATTGAAACTATTAAAACTATTTATATAATAAACTATTTATATAATTATGTGATAAAGTGTTAAATAAACAACGCGATAAAATCCGTATATACCTAGTAGATTAATTTCAATGAATAACATTCGCGTAAACAGAAGACAATATTATACATATTATTATAATAAATATTTTTTTTGGATGTTTTAAGTCAAACATAGACAAAGGTTTTATTTTAAAAGATATGTTTTTAAGTTGAACTTAATAAGGACTTACTTAATAAGCGTTTTCAAAATACGTTTTGAACATTAGACATTCTCTTTTTTTATTGGACTTGCTGACGTGAAAAAGACAAAGAATGGTCTTTGTCTCGAGACATAATAATAAAATCATTGTGTTTAGACGCAGGCGTCGAGCAGCTAATAAAATATTAGGTACTTAGCCTGACCTAAGTATTGATCTCGGCGTAATCTCTCTCCTAACACAAGCAATAAGCTTAGCTGAAAAAGTTAACAATAATTCTAACAATTTGTAAGCGAGGCTGTTAAATAGTTAAAGAAACCTATCTATGTGTAATCGATAATTGGTTTGCCTTCTTTTAAGTAATAACCAATCTCAATTGCAGGCAAAATGTGGATGATAATTACACATCTCTGTCTATCCCACCGGGGCCGTGAGTCTAACTGTAATATATGTACTATATGATGACATTTATTTATTTGCTATAAACAATGTACAAAGATGTTACATAACTCTTTTAGTCCGTCATGTTTCACCGACACGGTATGACCTTAATTATTAATTTAAAAAATTATATATACTAGCTTTTGCCCGCGGCTCCGCTAGCATTAATTTAGAATTTGACAATCAATCCGGGTTGTACTCTGCTTGTAATAATATAATTCAATCATGATTCGAAAGACACGTGGCGCCATCTATTAATTATCATAAGAACCTTATTGTTGGTTTCTTCGAGAACAGTAATTTTTTTCGGGATGAAAGGTAGCCTATGTCCGTTTCTGTACACCTGATAATGTATATGCAAAATTTCAGAATGATCGGTTCAGTGGTTTAGGCGTGAAAAGGTAACAAACAAATAAACAAACAAACTCATTTTCACTTTTATAATATTAAGTTAGGATTAGGATAAACAATGTACAAAGATGTTACATACCTTTTTTAGTCTGTCATGTTTCACCGACACGGTGTGACCTTAAATATTAATTTAAAAAAATATAAATATGTAGACCTATTTCAAAATAAAAACTCGACGTTCCAATAACGAAATTGAATACTATCGCCAATATGAAAATATCAGTGGCAAATACTTACGGAATTGTGTTTCCTTTCTCGTGTCCAACTGTACTCTTAACTCTTGCCTAATATCTGGGTAGCGGTCTAAGCCCTCGCCTAACGCACGCATATGAAATTCAATGAGCTTGAATCGCCTTGCTGCTAAGCCGCAGCTCAGCTATTTGGCCGCTAGTTTTGTTACACTATACGGCTGATTAAGTGGCTTTTTGGGGTGGGCAGCATTGGTGGTCGGGGAGAAGTTCGATAGTTTATGTGATGTTATATTATTTTTAGTATGCTGTGTTGATCAGTATTTGTAAATTGTAGATGAATTGATTTATATATGGAATTAGGTAGTGCCGCTGTGACGCAATAGTTTACTATTGTGTCTCAGCGGCACACCGGCAGCCAGAAACAATAGGTTTTAAATTATGTAGTATTAATGGATGGCATGGATTGCATAGTGATATGTGTAATCGCCAAGTGTGGAAATCGCTATTTTATTAAAACATCTGGTCTAATTTTGATTCGATTTCAATTATAAGAAAATATCATAATAGAATCGATAAAATCATACTTTGATGTCATAGTACTCCACAAAAATCTAATTTTAAGTTCCAGGTTTAGTGAAGTTACTATATTTTTTCGACAGAATAATCCAAAAACTGTCTCCTTGACCTGGGAATTGAATATTAAACCTCAGCCAGCCGTCGCATATACTCACTACATTGCGAATAATCCCTGTATCGTGGAGGACTAAGAAACATATACACGACGGACACAGAGATTACCCAGGATCAGAATAAATAGATATTTGTGGACCACATAATTTTTTGTCTCGTATGAAGATCGAACCCACAACCCTAGGCGCAGTGATAGTGGCGAAACGATCAGTTAAACCACCACACCATTCCTGCAGACAAACAAACATTAAATATATAACTATTTTAATGTTTGAAGGCGAGCATAAATCAAATTGAGTTCTCACCCTGAAAAGTCATGAGTCATGGTAGTTTCATTAACCATACATAACAAAACTATTTACATGCAAACTTACATTTTAAACCTCGATACCGCTGCGTTACTGAATGCGATGGCTGCTTGAGATCTTCAGATCTTCATTTCAAGCAAAGTTTTATTGGGTTTTCTGTTGAGAAAACCCTAGTAGTAGCAGTACGAAGTCTAAAACTAGCAGTCGACTCACTACTTCATTACTTGGAACTTAAAAACATAACTGGTGATGTATGGATGTAACAAAAGAGCAGCGATAGCTCAGTAGGGAGACCAACAGACTGCAATGCAGAGGGTCTCGGGTTCGAACTCACGTCGCGCACCTCTGACTTTCGGAAGTTATATGACTTTTCGAAATTATGTGCGTATTGATCGACAATTATCGCCTGCTCCGTGCCTCGGAAAGCACGTTAAGCCGTTGGTCCCGGCTGCCATGAACATCTATGGCAGTCATTATTGGGAGAGTGTCGACACAAAAGATCCCACTGGGTCGAAGTGTCGCTGATCTGCACTGACTGGCCCCCGCATAAGATAAGATGGATGTAACACACCTCTACTTAGGCTACATAGGTGTGATTTGTGTCACGATGCTGACGTGATCACGTCGGGGTTACCACTGTGATGTGTTCGGCTTGTTTCGTGTAGATTAGTGTAGGGAGTTTGGAGACAAGTGATACGCTCGGATGTTAGATGCCAACTGTTTAATTAATTTTATTCGAACTTAGTTTATACGTACATTAAGCACACAAATTCACTTCACACGCGTCATCATTCGCACACCTACAAGACCACACATAGGCTTCAGATTATGTACATACTGGGTGTAGGGGACGGCGTACCGAAAACTTTAGCAAGACGTCTTTCTATAAGTACTTATCACGACGCAAACTTCAATTAATAAAAAAACGAAAGATTATAATGTTATGTAGATTAACATTATTACGCGGTACGCAATGGATTGCTACCAATACATCGCACTCGACGAATGAAGTCTGCGCTCCGCGCGCATAAAAACAGCTGATCTATTTAAATCACGACCATTTAATTACATTGCTGTATTGTAGAAAAATGTGACAGTCAGAAAAATTTAAGATTGCAGAAAAGCAACTGTGATTGTTGAAAAAAATTCCAACGATTTTTAAATCAGAATAATGGTCTGAATCTACTATTTCAGTTTTCGGTACACCGTCCCTTACACCCAGTATATATGTGTATGTAACATATTAACCTAGATTA
The DNA here is from genome assembly GCA_963564715.1 of Catocala sponsa. NCBI lineage: Eukaryota > Metazoa > Arthropoda > Insecta > Lepidoptera > Erebidae > Catocala > Catocala sponsa. The sequence goes on along the minus strand of OY751340.1, from coordinate 24,252,412 downwards.
TCATAATCTATGTAAGTTAGCATAATGCTAACTTATATTTCAAACCATCGATGGAAAAGGTTTAGCGAGTATATGCGACGGCTGCCTGAAGTCTAATATTTAATTCCCAGGTCAAAGAGACCGTTTTTGGATTATTCGGTCGAAAAAAATACAGTAACTTCACGAAACTTGGAACTGTGTCCAGTAGACAGCAGAAGGCTGGATCTTCTATTGCGTGGAATCACAATTGACGCATTGTAAATCCTAACTAATATTATAATTGCGAAAGTGAATTTGTTTGTTTGTTACGCTTTCACGCCTTAACTACTAGACCAATCATCATTAAATTTTGCATACTCGTTGTCAGGGGTACAGAATAGGACATTATGGTACTTTTTATCCAGAAAAAAGTACTGTTAATAACCTAATCTAAGCTACATTTACGTGAGCGAAGCCGCGGGCTAAATCTAATACCTTTTTTTTTATTTTTTTTTATTTTGCTCGTCAAAATGACCACACTCCACCTGATGGTAAGCAGTCGTGTGGTCTAAGAGCAGTGGCCTCCGCATCGCCCCCACAGTAGCCGAGGCGATGTTGAGGTCTCTACTTTGACGGCCTGAGAAGATGCTTTTTCACGCCCCGCTTAAAGAACCCAGGATTGAAGGAAGAAGGAAACACGTGCCTTGGCAGAGAATTCCATGCCTTGGTCGTTCGGCAGAGATATGAGGACCCAAACTTTTTGGTACGCGCTCTAATCGACTCTACCGTGTAAGGATGGCATCTGAGCCCAGCACGCGTTGTTCTGGATAGGAAAGGGGAGGGCGGGATAAGGTGGAATAACTCTTCAGAGCACTCCCCGTGGTATATTCTGTAGAAACATGCAATATATTTCTGCCCATCCCGTCAAGGAGTGCCTTAAACAGAGGTGTAAAATCTAGCAAATTGTGTGTAGCACGCTTCTGCCTACCCATCGTAGATATAACCGTGAGTCTACGTATGTACATTTTAAAGAAAACTTTTACAAGGAAATGAAGACATCAGTTTAAACAACGTTCCCTCTGCGCAGTTTGAAAGGACTACCCGTACTGGTATTCTTTTAACTGATAAAAATCTAAGTTGTTCGCGAGTTCGAGCCGTTGGGACGCTAATGTTGCGCAGTGACTCCGCGGAATTCAAAGTGAGGGTCGCAAAAAATACGAATCAAGACTGAGAGCGTGCTTTTCGTAAATGGTTCCGGATTTTAATATTTATGTTCTTACTAGCTTTTCTCGCGGTTAAGCTTGCATTTTTCTGGATGAAAGTTACCTTATGTCCGTTTTTGTAAACTACATGTTACAGTACAATATCTTTGTGCTGTATCTACAATCTACATCGCAATCTTATGATCTTTATCGCACGTTCAATATCTATTAAATGTTTCTACTATCCGTGATCAACACGTAGTCGTTAGTATATAAGATGCACCTTTGGATAATTATAACCAGACTATACTACAACTTTGTCTCATTTATACCTAATCATATACTGCCAAGAAGTTTGGCAAATTGGTGACCCCGACGAACGAATACGCAGCAAGAAACATGGCACAATCACCATGCAAGGCGAACATAAATCAGCAAGGAACACTTGAAGTAGCTGCTGGCACCTCGGTTTTATCTCGCATTCCGGAATTTTGGAAAGACCAACCAAGATTATGGTTCACGCAACTAGAAGCCATATTAGCACCACAGAAGCAAGGAGACGAATACAAATACTGTACAGTAATAGCAAAATTATCCAAGGAAGAAATACTACAAGTTAGTGACCTAATCACTTCACCACCGACTACAGATAAATATAAAAACATCAAGGAACGTTTAATTGATTGTTACGAAGAAACAGAACAGCGACAGTTTCAAAAATTAATATCAGAGACAGAACTCGGTGAACAAAAACCTTCGCAGTTATTACGTCAAATGCGAGTCCTCGGGAGAGGAAAAATCAGTGACGAAACAATTAAACTACTATGGTTCAGGCTTTTACCAACATCAGTTACTACGGTTCTAGCAGTTACGGAAGACATGGAAATTGACAAACTGAGCCAAATTGCAGACAAAATAATAATGAATTCAAAAGTAACCGAAATATCAGCTGTTAGCAACGACACTTCAAACGACAACAATACAGCATGCATTTTAGCCCAGCTAGCAAAATTACAGATAGATATTGACGCAATTCAGCAAGGTCAATATGGCTATCGACCCAGCACGCACAATCATTTCAAGAAACGTCAACAATTCCCGATTATGAGGCCGAGAACAAACTATAGAGGAGCAAATCCATTTTGTTACTACCACGAAAGATTCGGAAAATATGCAAGGAACTGCATTAAACCATGCGGTTGGAAACCAATGACTTACGTACGGAACCAGGGAAACGAATAAGAGCACAGACAACGGCGAAACTCTGTGCAATCCACCCATCCAATCGCCTCACCATTACCGACCGAAAAAGTGGTATGAAGTTTTTGATTGACACGGGCGCAAATATTTCAGTCATTAGCAAGCAACAGAGATATTCAATTTTACAAAATGAACAATACACACTATACGCTGCAAATGGGACTAAAATTAGGACTTACGGCGAGAAGACGCTTACCTTGAATTTAGGACTACAACGATGTTATAAATGGAATTTTATAATCGCCGATGTTACACAACCAATAATTGGAGCAGATTTTCTAGAGCACTATAAACTATTAGTCGACATAGCAGGTCGCAAACTTATCGACAAAGTTACAGAGCTGACAACGCATGTAACTTCAGAAAAAGCGACACAACAAACAATTCGTACTATCGCAGTGGGAACGAATTCACGTATTACGCAACTTTTAAACAAATACGAAGACATCACGAAAGAGTCCTCTCTACGCAATGCGCCCAAACATAAGATTGAACACCACATTATCACTACAGGACCACCCGTTGCAGCTCGGGCAAGACCATTACCTCCAGAAAAATACGACATAGCCAAAAAGGAATTTCAAAATATGATAGAGCTCGGAATTTGCCGACCGTCAGATAGCCCATGGGCAAGCCCATTACATATGGTAAAAAAGAAAAATGGCGAATGGAGACCGTGCGGAGACTATCGAATGCTCAATAGCACGACAGTACCGGACAAATACCCACTACCAAGATTAACTGACTTTACATACATATTAGAAAATAAGAAGATACTAAGCAAGATAGATATACGCAAAGCATACCACTGTATTCCTGTTAAAGATATAGAAAAAACAGCCATCATCACACCTTTCGGACTTTTTGAGTACTTAAGAATGCCTTTCGGATTACGCAATGCGGCACAAACATTTCAACGATTCATGGATTCCTTATTTAGAGATTTAAACTTCGTATTTATATTTGTAGACGACTGTCTCATCGCATCGGACAACGAAGATTTGCATTATCAGCATTTAGAAACGGTTTTCAAACGTTTACACGAGAATGGAATAACCATTAATCTCGAAAAATGCGAATTTCTCAGAAGGGAAATAGATTTCTTAGGTTATCATATAACGAGCCAAGGAATACAACCTACCGAAGAAAATTACAAAGCAATCATGGAATTTCCCAAACCGAAAACAATTCAAGAATTAAGACGATTTTTGGGCATGGTCAATTTCTACAGAAGTAATATTCCACGCGCAGCGGAAAATCAAAGAATTTTAAACGAATATCTACATGGTTCAAAAAAGAACGATAATTCACCTGTTCCTTGGACAACGGAAGCAGACAAAGCTTACGAAAAATGCAAGGAAAGTATGAAAAACGCAGTGTTAACAGCGCATCCTTCCCGCAACGCATCACTAGCGCTCATGACCGACGCTAGTGCTACTTGCGTTTGTGGAGTTTTACAACAAAAATCCGGACGCAATTGGGAACCATTAGGTTTTTTTTCACAAAAATTGAGCGAAACTCAACAAAAATATTCTACGTTTGACAGAGAGCTGTTAGGAATATACATGGCCGTCAAACATTTTCACAGATTAATCGAGGGAAGAGAATTTACAATATTTACGGATCACCGACCTTTGACATACGCATTCTCCCAAAAACCATCATCAAACGATACACCGCGACGGGTCCGGCAGTTAGATTTCATTTCACAATACAGTACCAACATTCAACACATAAGCGGACGTGACAATATTACCGCCGATGCCTTATCTCGAATAGAGGAAATATACGTGCCATCACCTATCGATTACGCTGAATTGGAAAAATGTCAATCAACAGATAATTAACTAAGTAAATTACGTGACAATAAAAGATTAAAATTCAAAAACATTACGCTTCCGGGTTCCACAATAAACATCACCTGCGACACGTCTACTGGAAAAAGCCGCCCCTACTTACCAAAGCAATTTCGCAAACAAATTTTCGATACCATTCATGGTATGAGCCATCCAGGAAAAAGAACTACGAGAAAAATGATAACCCAAAGGTATTTATGGCCGTATATGAACAAAGATATCAATAATTGGTGTAGATCATGTATAGCCTGCCAAAAATCAAAAATACAACGACATACGATATCACCTCCTGGTACATTTATGACAGCGCAACGTTTTGAACATTTACATATTGACATCGTCGGACCACTTCCGATTTCACAAGGGAAGAGATATTTAATCACAATCATAGATCGTTGTACGTCATGGCCCGAAATATTTCCGGTAGAAGATATAACTGCAGAAACAGTAGCCAAGACACTTTTCGAAGGATGGATTACTCGTTTTGGATGTCCATTGCGCATTACTACGGATCAAGGCCGACAGTTTGAATCAAGAATATTTGAGTCACTCTCACAATTTTTGGGAATACATAAAATTAGGACAACACCTTATCATCCGCAATCCAATGGAATGATAGAGAGATTTCATAGAACTTTAAAGGTGGCGTTAATGACAAGAGAATCCAACGAAAATTGGTTAAAAGAAATTCCAACAGTTTTACTCGGGTTGCGGAGTAGCTTGCGAGAAGACACAGGTTATAGTTCAGCAGAGATGACATATGGAACGCCAATACGACTCCCTGGAGGATTTTTTGAGTCATCAGCAGCACAGTTATCAACGTACGAAGAGTTTGTAAAACAAATTCAAAAGGACATCACACAAATGACATCAATTCCGAAAAGAAAAAACCACAACCAAGCTATATTTGTGCATCCCGAACTCAAAGAATGCTCACACGTATTTGTTCGGTGTGATAGAATTAAGAAAGCCCTGACACCGCCGTATGAAGGACCCTACCCAGTAATTAGTAAAACAGATAAAACATTTTGCATTAGAATTAGGGATAAAGAGACAGTGATATCAATTGATAGATTGAAACCAGCATTCATGATCAATGACGAATCAAACTACGTGCCAGATTCAAAGGATTTCTACAGACATTCACACACGTACACTACACGATCAGGACGTAAAGTAAAGCCAGTAGTACGTCTATAAAAAATCGCTGATATAAGCAAGCTATTCGTATATATATTAACATAGATCTTAACATATACCATTAATTCACAACTACTCGTAACAACAAGACATCTAAAATGGGAAATCAAAGTTCTAAGGACCAGATAACATACAATACGGACAGTTGCCTCAATCAAAACGAAGCGGACAAACTCCGTAACCTGATCCAGGAGGACTTACGGTGGACAAGAAATGTTGCAATGGGACAGATTATTTTAACAATCGGCGTGATCCTACTTTACGGCATAATGAAAACACTGGACAGAAGAATGAAGAGTTTAACGGAAAAAAATAATAAACACTCGTGCAACAGCTAAGTCAAAATTACATACGTCAGCAAATCACACCACAACAGGCGTCATCAAATTCCACCGCGTACAATAGCATTATTATTTATATACATCAGCAAATAACTAGTAACAACAGGCGTCATCAAATTCCACCGCGTACAATAGCATTATTATTTATATACATCAGCAAATAACTAGTAAGGTCTAGGTCAAATTTATATTGTAAACACTATTACCATAATAAAATTTTTTTTTTTTTAAAAGGGGGTGTACTGTTACAGTACAATATCTTTGTGCTGTATCTACAATCTACATCGCAATCTTATGATCTTTATCGCACGTTCAATATCTATTAAATGTTTCTACTATCCGTGATCAACACGTAGTCGTTAGTATATAAGATGCACCTTTGGATAATTATAACCAGACTATACTACAACTTTGTCTCATTTATACCTAATCATATACTGCCAAGAAGTTTGGCAAACTACACAACGTGTATACGGATATTCCATGACAATCGGTTTATTAGTTCAGGCGTAAAAATTTAACTAACAAACTCACATTCGCATTTATAAATAACCGCGACTGATGTACGCTTTCTATGTTTATTTATATAAGTGTTATCCACAGTACTTTAAACCTACTTGGGTTCGTGCCTTTAGTGTAGCGGGTACGTAAATTTTTATTTAAGGTAATCATGCAACACTAGATGAGTGTTTCATTCATACTAAGTAAACATAACTCTGTTTACGCCAATTGTATCTATACTGGATGGGCTTACTCCAAAATCAAATTCAATTTGTCATATAATCTTATGTATACATGATTAAATCTCAGTAATAAGATCCTCCAGGCCGAATTTCGGTCACGGCAGCTAGTCTAAACAGAGACTGGCCATCTGAGTAGGCGATTTTATAGTGATTTTTCGGAATGAAAGGTAGCCTATATCCATTTCTGTACACCTGACACGTATACGCAAAATTTCAGGATGATTGGTTCAGTGGTTTAGGCGTGAAAAGGTAACAAACAAACAAACTCATTTTCGCTTTTATAATATTAGTTAGGATTATATTATACGAATCCCTGTTTATTTGATTTAAGATTTTGTATTGCCTTGACCTTTACGTTCAAGCTTACGAAATTACTTCTAAAAGCAACTAAGAACTCAAAATATATTTAGAAGTAAAATTAAAACGATTGTTCAAATAGTTCACCGAGAAATGTTTTAACTCAATAGTTTATTTTAAGTTATTATTACTTCAAATAGTTTAAATATTTTCTGTATATTTATAAATTCCCCTTTAGTAAGCTATACCAGTATGTCCATACAAATCCAAAAGCCTTGCTTGCCTTAAATATTTGATCTAATGTAGAAGATAGATTATTTTTCAGTTTAGTACTAGCTTGCCATCAGTGCGCTTCGGGGAGCTCTTAATATGTATGTTTTTGAAACTTTTAATACATCATCAAAGTACATAGTGTTTAAAAGTTAATTTAATAAGATGAATTTGGAATAGAGCTGACATAGGGATGTTACACAAAATTTTATCGGAACCTAATAGCGACAACGCGAAAGTTTTGTTCAAATTCATGTCGGATGTATTAAAATAGTTAAATATGTGGTTAGTATTATGTTTAGGCTATGATGGAACTGACATACGCTGTGCGTAAAAGTTAAAAAAAAAACAAGATTGAAAAAGAGTGAAAAAAAAAGATGAGTTTGATTTCCTTGGTCGTTTAAAATATTTTACTTGATTGTATATTATTTACAAACAAAACGAGTAAAATCTGGTAATTAAACTTACGATCAATCATTTAGCTTAGCTGGAAAGGTTAACAGGAATACTAGTACTTTGCAACATAAATTGCTAGTAATCATTTATTACTAGCAATTATTTGTGTTTGACTCGGAATACAGCATATTGAAGTATTCCCGGATACGTTATCCACGATTAGAGAAGTTCGGTATTGTCAACCTTTTTCTATAGCGATAGCCTACTATCGCACAATTGTGGGAAATCCGACGTGCAGTCTACTGACTGTTTCCTAACATAAAATGCCTATATTGGACTAGAACCCCATAGTATAACTATGTTTCTGTAAAGCTTCTAAAGTGCCTAGTCTTATTCTAAGGCAATTCTTAGATTGGACAAATTTATGCTATGGTTTCAAGTAGGCAGTCAAGCACTTATAATCAGTGTTAATACTACGTTTGTTTAGATTTAGACCTTCAAAAGTCCTTAAAAACTCTCACATCTTTTACACACCTAAAAGAGCACCGTACATGCATCCTGCGGAACCTTAAAACCGTGTATTTTCCGTCAAAGCCTCGTTTCGTAGGCTCGTTTAATTTGGAGAATGATTTACTTGTGTTCGTAAAGGAAAAATCGCCCATTTATACTCCCAAGTTCGCCTGTCGATAAACGAGAGCAGTTTTGCATTTTAAAGGAGTGTTTTCTCGCTTGTCCCTTTTGGAAAAGCAGTAAAAAGTTTTCTTTTTTTTCTCTCTTAATCTTGTTTAGGATTTATAGTATCAATTTGGTTTGGTTTTCCTTGGGGAAAGTCTTTAGCGATGTTGTACTTCTAAATGGTGAGCGCTTCAGTCGTGTGTTGTCTGTCTTCATAAGATCAGGTTCTATCTGACTTTTTACGTCACGATAGCGTTGTACCTAGAATGCCTGTTTATCGACATACGTTATACCTAGAATTACTGTTTAGCAAGATATGGTAAGGTAGAGATGTAAACCAAATTTATATTTCTTAGCCATGTACGGTACGTAAGTACCGAAACAACAAGATATAATATAAATTTGGTTGGTATTGGTAGTGAGCCTAATTTTTGCCTAAGGGGTCTACTTGCAAACACCGCTTTATATACAGGTGTCCCAGAATATGTGAATCAAATTGAAACGGGTGATTCCTTAGGTAAGGACCTTTCAAAAGTGCTAAATAAAAAATAAAAAAATTATGACCTTTGTGTAAAAACAAAAAAAAACAAAGTTTTAAATAAATTACTACATACATAGATTCACAATTACTTTCTTGTATATCCACGGGTAAACAGAGATATTTTAATTCATTCCACATGATTTGTACCACAGATAAACGCAGATGAAACCTATGGAAAGGAAAAACGTTATTGAGTGTCTCGGTCAGAAAATTCTTAGTAACAGCTTAAAGTCTGCTAATATGTTTTTGTCTTTTGTCCAACCCGTACCGATAGCTTACATTACGAGGCAAACGAGGCAGTACTATATATACTGACACTGCATATCACGAAGTCCCGCATTTGATTCTAGGATTTAAGCATTCTTTAATTTTACCGTTTTAATATTGACTTAAATAACTTAAATTGAGGGCGTTAATGGCTACGTAGTTAAAGTGATTATCTCGCCCCTGCCACTACGACGAATGTTATGGATTCGAATCCCATATTAGGCAAATAAATTATGTTATCGACAAATACTTTTTGAGTTTATAATATTTGTAAAGTCGCTCGCGATACAGTAATCATTAGCAGTGCGGGTGTATTCTTTAAATAATATTTACGCAATCTTCTACAGTGGGAAGGTATATATCCAATCAAACTGAAGACTGAATTTTCTGAAGGTTTGCATGGAGAGGGCATTGCTTTATGCTTTGCACTAGTACTTATATTCAGTTATTCAGGATCAAACGCATGCGACAAATCGATAAATCACACGCTTGGAATTGTGTTTAGCAAACCGTAGCGTGCATTTCGCGACACGTAGCAAAGCCCGTAGCAATGTAGACATACGCTACGAGTAGTTTTCAATACGAAATTGCTTTGACTTGAATCTCGAGCAAACCAGTTCAGAATTTGTGCTACTTCGCAACGAAACATTTTACATGTTTTATTTCAATGCTTTATTCGTCTGATTGCTGTATTAGTTTTCTGGTTGAAGTACGAAGGACTTTAACGTTGTATGTTCAAGTAGTTACAATACATAGACTCCCACATTTATATTATCAAAGGGGTATGCAAAGATTTAGTTATAACAGATTTTGAGAACTATGTTTATAAGTTTCACGTAATAGGGAGCGAGCCGAACTCTGTGTTTCTGTATCTGTAGTTTTTTATATTTCTTGATGGAAACATGGCTGTTTTTTTTGGTTTCTTGTTGCCTCGATGGCGTAGTGGTTAGTGTAACCGACTGCTACGCCTGAGGTCGCGGGTTCGATTCCCGCACAAGTCAAACATTTGTGTGCATGAACATGGATGTTTGTCTTGGTCTGGGTGTTTCTATGTATAATATATATGTATTTACAAAAAAAAAGTATATATGTATGTATGTTTATCCATTGTCTAGTACCCATAGTACAAGTTCTGCTTAGTATGGGCTAGATGATGTTGTGTGTATGTGATAGAATATTATTATTATTTTTTATTTTTTTTTATGTCTGTCTTTGATATAACGACATTTTCCGTCATGTCTCAGTGATAATAATTAATCATTACATAATTACACTAATATTATTAAAACGTAATACTAATTTACATCCATAACTCACGCTTGTTTCTGGGGGGTTAGTCATAGACTATGGATTTTCACTAGCCAATCCAGCATCTATATACATAATATGCTGCTTTATTCCGTCTCATTACACTCTCTATGCATGGTCGTGTGTTTTATAGTAGTAGAGCCTCGCTGATTTCAGTATGAATGGGCCGGCTCGACCGGGGAAGGACTACCCTCTCACAGAATATCGATGTGAAATATCAGTATTCCTACTGTTGTGTTTCGTTCGGTGTGAGAGTGCCGGAGGCCCAATCACCCCCTTTCCCCCATCCCGCTCCTTTTCCTTCCCATTTCCATTCCTAAAGGGTCGGCAACGTGCAAGTGATGCCTCTGGTGTCGCAGGCGTCCAAAGGCTACGGTGACCACTTACCATCAGGTGGGGCCGTATGCTTGTTTGCCACAATAGTGGAATAAAAAAATAAAAAAATTAGTCTTGTTTGACTGTTTATATGTACGCGGTAATCTCTGAAACTACTATACCGTTTCAAAGGCTTTTCGATTCACGTTCAAATGTGTCGACATAAAGTTATTAACCTGAGGTAATTTTAAAACACTTGTCTTTACAAGTGGTTATGCCGCAAAACCCATTTTGCCTTGTAACTAAAACAAATTGACTAGAATTACTTAATAATATCAATCCTGTTTATACCCTGTCCCACTAAAGGACATGGGCTTCTACTATCTATTACTGATGCATATATGTATAATTAGGACTAGTACTAAGTAGCTTAGTTAATAGTCTCTACATTCAATTCCGATGGAAATTTTTATAGTACATAAACCTGTAGGCCTCGATGGTGTAGTGGTCAGTGTTACCAACTGCCCCGCCTGAGGTCGCAGGTTCGATTCCCGCACAAGTCAAACATTTGTGTGCATGAACATAGATGTTTGTCTTGGTCTGGGTGTTTCTATGTATAATATGTATGTATTTACAAAAGAAAGTATATTTATGTATGTTTATCCATTGTCTAGTACCCATAGTACAAGCTCTGCTTAGTTTGGGCTAGATAGTGTTGTGTGTATGTGATAGAATATTAGAATATTTTATTATAAGCTTTGTCAGCAAGGCATGAGTCGCTAAATGCCTTATAACTTTTTGTGGCACGATATTTTAAATTTTATTACATAATCGTACAAAGGTTTAGTTACGCAAACATAACAAGTAGGTAGTATCCCTTCCGTGTTTATAATATTAGTATGTACGGATTACAACTTTTTCATTATTAATAAAAACTTGTATACTTTTACTTTCCCAAGTCCCAACCACGTTTCCAATGTGTTAAAAAACATTTCATTCGGTAGAAAATAGATACTAAACTATCCTTTTAACCCTGTTAACCCTACAAATCCCTCAAGTCACTCATAAATCCACCATTTTTGCCAAACATTGCAATAAATTATTGAAACCGCTGAATAAACGAATAAGCAAGTTCTAGTCGGTCACGTTCCGTCGACATTCATCCCCTACTGCGATGCTTTGAGGAATTCCAATTGGGGTGGGAACGAGCAATAGTTTCCGCCTTTGTAAAATGTACGACACAAATTTAATCCAACGTTGGTCAGTGGACGCCGACTGAGTAATTGTTTGGCTTCCATTTTTGGTATTTTTATTGTGGATTTATGGTTTAAGGGGTGGCTTTTACCTGTTGGTTTCTCAAGACTTGAAATACATAAATAGTCATGTATACATATTTCCGCAGAAATATAATACGTAAGCAAAAATATTTAAGGTTTTAAGGTAGTATATGCGAGCTTATTCACGGCTGTATGACATTGTACAGCTATAGAGATTTCCCTAAAAAAGAAATTGGGGCTGTCTTTGGGGACTGCCGATAAAAGTGAAAACTTTAATTCTTGATCATAAAGACTTCTTCATAAACAAAAAAGGGGCGGTTCGAATTAGGGCTCTTAGGGCTTATTAATGGGGTCAAAATTTCGTTATTTTTTGCGTAGAACGCACCATTTCTGAGATATTGTTAATATTTTAAAATAATTCAAAAATGGAAAGCGTGGAAGCGTGACGATGACGCGGGTTCTATGATTTTTGTTCATCCAAGAAGTGCTCAACGCGCCTAAAGAAGTTTTCACTTCAAGAATCCCTAATACTTTGAACCTTGTATAATAAAGAAGTGTAATGTATCAAGGATTAAAGTTTTCACTTCTATCGGTAGTCCCCAGACTGCCCCATTTTTTTTGCATATAGCACATAGCACGCATAGTCCATGTACATTGTAGCTGTACCCTAATTTTAAATACATTACACAAAAATATGACCTACTTAATTTAACTAATTATTATGCTAAAGCTAGTTCGCCGAAGTTTAATTACTCTTTAAGATTCAACTTATCTCTATCTTGGGACCTGATTCTAATAAATAGCGACGACCTTTCTTTTTGTGACCTTATGCCCAATTATATTGGGATCTAGACTTCGGTACCTACTTCTGTATATATTTGTAGCTTCTTTTTAGTTTTATCTAGGTCTAGACCTACTTCATTATTTTGAAGGAGACTGGATCACGTTATTTGATTTTCTAAGAAGTAGGGTTTAAGGAATTTTGACACATAAGTACCAGTTAGAACAATAACAAGGCCGCTACAGAAGTATTATTTTTTATGTAATACTTAGGTGATGTTTTCTTTCTATAAGCATGTTCTTATTATAACAGCGACAGCCTAGTGGAAAACCGTTGGACTGCCACGCAGAGGTCTCGAGTTCTATCCCAAGGCGCGCATCTCTGACTTTTCGAAGTTATGTGTTAATTAAATTGTTAATTATCACTCGCTTAAACTTTGAAGGGAAAATATCGTGAAACCTGCATGTCTGAGAGTTCTCCATAATTTTCTTGAAGATATATCTATATATTAATACGTGAAGCGAAAACTTTGGATCCTTTTTTACGAAAATTGGGCGGACGGAGGAGTATGAAATTTTGCACACTTATAGTTTATACAGAGAAGAAGTGACGAATCCTAATATTTACATAAAATATGCATTAGAAATACATTAAATTAATGAAAAAACACTACACGCACACAACCATGCATTTGACACACGCAGTCGAAGCGCGTAACTATGGTTACACATATCAATATATAATGACATACATATATCAGCAATATCTTACAGGCAAACTTTGGTCGAATTTCGAGCACTAGACGACCGCTAGTTTTGTGAAATCTGCTACCCCTAATGTTCTTGCGCCTGATTCCTCTCCGATTGTGTCGAATTGCCATCCCGTCGGGTTATAAGAGTGAGGTAAAAGAGAGTGCAGTTGTTTTTGCGCTCTCAGAATTATTACCGATTGAGCATATTATATACTATTTCGCGCATCTACACATATAATAACATTTTAAATTGTCGATGTCTGTACATATGAGATCTTTAAGAAAATGTATCTATAGGATCCTTGTTAAACCTGTATATTCCACAGACAGGTGAATATTACACCACTTTTTGCTAAGTTACATTACACTGAAACCCAAAGAAGCGACACAATAATCTGAGAATTTTACTGCTGATAATTTTAGAACTAAAATATGCTAGTATAAAATATATAAAATATATATTGCACAGCCGTGCCAATTCCGCACTTATGTTACTAGGCTGAGTCAGTTACATACAAAGATCCATGTAAAAAACCCTCTTGCCTTCATCGTACTAAAATCTATTTATGAGGTAATCTCCGCCACATCCCAACTGAACGATCGAAGGTTCCATCCTATCCAAACTTGATGCACAAACTTGCCAACAGTTTCCCATGCTATCACTATGACACTACATCAACTATCTATTTGAACATAAACCGTTTATCGCCGCGTTATCGCTCGGACAATGGCCGCCAGGGGGCGGTAGGGGTGTGGGAGGGCGACATCCGTTTCCGACGGAATCGGAAATGGCTGATATGTGACTTTGTTTTGCGCCGTTTGTCGAGTTTCCTTTATTTACCGTTTGTAATGGCTGTTAATATATTTTGAATTATCGTTAGATAGTACAATAGCACATTATTTTATGTAAGGTAAAAGGAAAATAGATATTTTTGTTGGAGGTTTCGAAGGAAATAATTGGTGCCGTGAGGTCTGAGCTACGACAGTATATAGAATACAATATTTAGAATAATCTCCACAATGGCGCAATCGATTTGAATGTAGTTAACAGAAATGTATAAGATGATAGCGTGTTATTATTTAATGTGATTTTTAACTGGCATCTAGTTTAATTATTTTACAAGTATATTTTTGGACAAATAATTGTCATTGATGGCGCAGCGACTGCTGTGTATGAGGTCTTAGGTTTTATCATCCGGTCGGCTAAATTTGGTGGTTTTGGTGTCAACACACGATCAGTAGCATAGAGTCTAGACAATGTGCCAGATGGACGGCAGCAGACCCGGCTTTTACTGCAATTATGGGGCCTATAATCATGTCAATTACCCTAAGGTGGTTGTATGGGCGCTAAGGGGTTTGCTGAAAGAATAACTGCGCGAATGCTTAATATAAAATATGACTTTTAATTAGGTGTTAACTACACGAGTTCAGTACAGCAAGTGACCGACATAGAACGGTCGGTACGTTAAACACATTACAAGTTAAAACAAACCATAATAATCAAATAGATGGATTGTTGCTATGTGATTTTAATTAGGCGCGCCAACAGTGGTCGTAAGCAGTAATCGCAGACTATTGCAGTTTGTAACTCCAGGGATATCACCCGAGCATTTCAGACCTTGTTAATATCTTTTAAGGAACTATATTTATAGCTAAAAAGCTTCTGTAAAATCTCACTTCAAAAGTCACATCTACGGCACACACAGTAAACATAATGATAACAATCGGTTACTATCGTTACTGGCGAGGCGACAATGAGTTTGAAATGTTTTTTAACAGAATGGCACAACACACTAGCAAAATCTATGACAGACAGATCATTTCACTTTTGAAATGATTCGGCTTTCCGAATATTCACTGAAAGAAATCTCGCTAAAAGGTTTTTTAGAGCTGCACAAAGTATATTTATTTTTAGAACGAAATCATTATTTTTAAGTTAGAATAATGTTTCAAATTGGTATAGGCATAAATGCCGTGTACTCTTAAAAAAAAACATATCTTTTGTAATACGAATAAAGATTCAAATTCGCAACTGCATAAACGTCATGTATTCTTAAAAAACACAATTTTTGAAGTAAGAACAAGGAAACAATAGTGCAACATTGTACCGTCAGACAGAGGTCGCGTCGTACTTGTAAGAGTGTAAGGAGTCTTTGTGCAGGACACTACAATACTAGAGATGTTACTATACAAGGGAACAACACAGCACTTGTGTGATCACGTGAGTCTTGTTTCGCTGTTTCTTAAGGCTAGAGAAGTTTATTACTTCTTATGAAACTAGTGACTCTTACCAACATTATCTTAGTCATATAGTAGTTGTAATATGTTTTGTTCATGAGGTTTTGATTGGAATTGATTCTCGGGTTGAGAGGTCGGCAAAATATATTTCTGCTTGCTTAGGGCTTGAAATTATGCCAGTAGACTTCATCAATAGAGCCTACTAGTCTACTGGTCTGACTACTGATGCCTATCGTAATCAATATGAGACTTAAATCATAATTGGCGGGGTACGGTTGTAATACACCTCAGTCTCCGCATCAAGGGATGTAAGTAGATACATACATAGTCTTATACATATATATTTAATTGCTGTAATATAATAATAATAATGTTCTCCAAACCGAATTTCGGTCACGGCGGCAAATCTTAACGGAGACTGGCCATCTGCGCAGGAGATATTATAATGCACAAGTGTGTACGCAAACACAAGTGTACTCTCTGTTCCATAACTCTCATGATCCGATGGGACGGTAATCCGACACGACCGGAGAGAGATCAGGTGCAGGACCAACGGCTTTACGTGCATTCCGAGGCACGGGAGTGCCTAACACCGACAACTTCCTAACTCCGGGCTGCTATTGAGATTTCTTAACAGAAAAACGCAATAACTTTTTCTTGGCCCGACCCGGCATTCGAACCCGAGACCTCATGCACAGCAATCGCATTCACTACCGCTGCGCCATGGAGGAGCTGTAATATACAAATGTCACGAAGCACATATTACTTTTTTGCTTCTAATTGCATGCTAAATAAAATGGCTCAGTAGTAAAGTATAACCATAGCCCTTTGCTTAAACTCGTACTGTAATAAAAAAGATGGCCTTTAACAATCTCAGAAGTCTACACTACTTACTCTTTAGATCTTCTTCGTTGAAGGTCAAGTTATAGCGCTCAGGAAACACTTTCTGCTTACGTTCTCAGATGTACGGCGTGATATTATGTATTACGTGCGATCTTCTAATTATTTGATTTCTTTTACAAAAGAACTCTGATCGTTAGAAACATTCAAACAACTAACACGTATTATATTTAGAATTACAAATGTTTGTCCCGTGTGCCCACAACACTTGGCCCAGTAATAGAGGCGAGGCGATCATTAATGCCATTACGCAATCCATATCGTTTCTATCTTATCTTTACACAATAACTTTAAAACGCAACACAGATGAGAATGTAACATTAATAAATCTTGTGCACGTGGAAGAAGGAAAGAAAGAAAAAAATATAATAATTGTAAGCGTGACGTCACAACGCAGTACAGATCTGTTAGAGATAATAAATCAAGGTTCTGTTATTTGAGTTAAAACTATCCGCTCTGCGCGTCCAGTATAATAACGCGCTAAGGATGTTGTTACGACTACCTCGATTCTGTAGCGCTTCGGGTATGTTTGCGGACGAAAGGCTAGATGACTTTTATGCCATCATGCGCAAACGATGTGCGTCAATGCTTCGGCGAGTCAGGGATAGTTCCAACAATATCCTAGCAACTCTGGCGGAAAAAATTGATGGCCCGTTTATACAGCACTGGGCGCGTAGACATGTGCGTGCAGATGTACATGTCTTTAATTAGTTTATTTTATTTATTATTTATTACTAACAATAGGCTAAGGTGATACTAACACTATATGGATCATTGGTCTGAAATAAAAATATCATTATATATAATATTATTATATTTTAAATACGTCTAAAATTGTTTTTTAATGCAAACCCATAAATAACATGGAAACAACCAATCAACTAGTCTAATAGGAGTCTACCCAGCACAGCTTCAGACTCCGTGTTGCTTCTAGAAATTTCTTAACAGACAAACTCAATAACATTGTTTCCAATCCTAGAATCGAACCCATAACCTCATACACAGCAGCCATTGTAAGATATTTTATCTGTTTTAATTTGCTTTTATTAGGGATACTAAGAATTGGGACTAATTGCTAGACCTCATTGGCATGTTTCTACAGAATATACCACGGCGAGTGCTCTGAAAAGTTATTCCACCTTATCCCGCCCTCCCCTTTCCGATCCAGAATAACGCGTGCTGGGCTCAGATGTCATCCTTACACGGTAGAGTCGACTAGAACGCGTACCAACAAGTTTGGGACCTTATACCTCTGCCGAACGACCAAGGCATGGAATTCTCTGCCAAGGCATGTGTTTCCTTCTTCCTTCAATCCTTTAAGCCGAGCGTGAAAAAGCACCTTCTCAGGCCGTCAAAGTAGAGACCACACGACTGCTTACCATCAGGTGGAGTGTGGTCATTTTGACGAGCAAAATTTAAAAAAAATTAAAAAGATCCCTTAGTACACTTCCAGCTAAGCTTGTATTATAAGTGGCTCTTGTTAGTATCAGTCAGTATTGTTTTTAACTCTCATAACTCTATACAAATTACTTTAAAACTATACGCAAAATATAATGTGGCATCTATAAATCTTGTACACATGTATGCGTGACGTCACAACTCGGTACAGAACAGATAATAAATCAAGCTCGCGTTATCTATGTAAAACTGTCTGTACTTATATTTTAAACTTGTCTAATGTTGTGTTTAATTATGGTTCCATTAGTAGCGTGGAAATAATCAACCGTCTGAACAAAGACTATATTTCTAGCTGAAGAACCGTATAATTATATAAGTATACACACATTATGTACTTTACTAGCTTTATGCCCATACATGTGGAATTTAAAAGTATAATAATCTATATATCTCTTTCTGGCTTATGTTTAACTTATCACCAGATATAGTAAAATATAACAGTCAATAACAATAGTAAATGATCACCAAAAAAAAACCGCATTTTAATACCAAAAATATTAATTGCACAGCAAAGACATCAAAATAAGTCGACGGATTGACGGATTTTTGGGTGGGTTTAAGAAGGAACCTAACATAACCTAACCCTTCCGACACAGAATGCAGTGATTTGAGGCATATAGGTGCTCGTTATGATATATTTTAATCTAACACCATCTAGCCCAAACTAAGCAGAGCTTGTACTATGGGTATTAGACAATGGATAGACATACTTATATACTTTTTTGTAAATACATGCATATTATACATAGAAACACTCAGACCAAGACAAACATCCATGTTCATGCACACAAATGTTTGACTTGTGCGAGAATCGAACCCGCGACCTCAGGCGTGGCAGTCGGTTACACTAACCACTACGCCATAGAGCCGACAAGTTTAGTAAGCATATTTTGGTGTTCAATTACTATTTTTGGTGATCATTATATTTAATCCCTATCTTTTTTATTAATATTGGATGACTTCCAGGCTTTGTGTAAAGTTGAAAAATTATTAGGCTTCCAGCAATACAATTGTAAAAACTCCATTCAATTTCGTGCTGTTTTTGCGTGATGCGCGTACAAACATATAGATGGAGAGACAAAAAATATAAAGATAATTGATTTGGTCAGGAAAAAATAACGTAAGGAGTCTTTATAAGAGCTGTAGAAGATCTTAACAAAAACCTCACGTATTTTTTAAAATTTTATGTACAGACATGGACCACTTACAATTTTCTCATCATCTCATGTATATAAACTCTCTCACTGCTGAGCACAGGTTTCTTATTAGTGTGAGACGGGTTTGACCATAATCCACTACGCTGGCCCAGTGCAAGTAAGCAGACTTCACATATCTTTGAAAACATTATGGAGAACTTTCAGACATCCAGGTTTCCCATGTTTTCCTTCACTGTTAAAGCGAGCTATAATTTATTTAGTGAGTAGGAATGCCTAAACTCTTAAACAGTAAGGAGAAAGAAAGGATAGTGCCGTGCAATTTTCCGCTTTTTATTTAGTAGAACAAAATAATAACTGCATTTTTAAATAAACCTTATTTTCTTGATCATTAATGGTCAGTCAGTGATCAAAATTCAATCGCATTTCGTATACTTGATTATTTGCACTAGGAATAATTTGTACCTCGCAAAGTATTTAAAAAAGAATTAAACAACAGACATTATCAACGATTATTGAATCAACCTTTTTATGTAGTGTCAGATTTAAGATCGTAACACTCAGCGCAATGGCGTGGCGACCTCTTAAGCTACTTCTTCTTCTTGTCCTGTCAACAGTAACTCAAACATATCAAATCTGCTTTGAATAAAAACTTAACTTAACTAAAGCTATTACGTTATGTGCAGTCATTCTAAAACAAACGTGACTGTTGACGAAATTTTCCTGGCAAACGATATTTGTGACCCCGAGCAAAGTTTTTAGAAGCACGGATTTCGGTGGGCACCGCTGAAATTTTGTTTAAACCTAAAATGGAAGATTTATATGAAATCTAGCTTTTCAGGAATCTATCCGAAGCTTGCCCCTTTATTCACCGAAATATAAAAAGCCGCTACGGTGTCAAATAGGAGATCAATGATTTTTGATTAAATCAATCTATTTTTCCAGGTACCTTTACAGCCTGTATATTTACCAATTTTGTGATAGCGTGATTCATGAAGAGCGTTAGATTTGAATTTGTTATTTTAGTGCTATAATAACTTGCCAATTGATTGAATAGATTGAAGTGGTAGTAATCGGACAGCTGTGCATTGGGTCTTTGGATCGAAACCTGACCCAATATTTCTGCAAACAAATTTCATTCGCAGCCCGAAGTTAGGTTTGGTTAGGTTCGGCTTCGGAAAGCACGTAAAGCCGTTAGATCTTGCGTCCAAACTTTCTCTGGTCGTATTGAATCCTACTCATCGGATAATCGAAGCTAGGACGCCGTCTGTGTAGTCATCTTGTACTACATTCCAGCCGATAAGTAACAGTTCTGGAGCTACCTCTCCCATACCTTTTATCTCATTTAGGTTGCCTTTGCCAACTTCCTAATTATAATCCGAGACATTGCAATCAATTAAAGGTTACGACAACAGTTAAAGATCAGGCGAGCCATAAGTTTGTTTATCACTTTGGTTATGGAGTTAAAATAATAATATCTGTTCAGTATTTTTCTCAGTACATAATAATTAATCTATACATTTAATAAAATTGTAACTGTGTATTATTTATTATTCCTTTATTTTTAGAATTAATTTTTTATGTCAGTAATATATGGCATAATGACTGCAAAATCAACAATAATAATGTGAAAGCGATTTAAAAGATTGGCCGTAAATTTCTTGCAGGTATTTTCTCATAGGCTCAACCTTTTGCCTGAACCTAGCAACTAACATAAATGTAAATTTAGTTAATGTCATAAACTCACTAATTCCTTTGACGTTCATAAGTGTTACCGTGTGACCTAAATGAATAAATGACTTTGACTTTTTTTGAATAGGAATAGGTGGCGCTAGTTGCCGTGTTTACATCAGCTCCGTGATTTTTAATGTTGATAAAATATGTAATAGCGATAAACGTGACTTTTTATGTTAAATATACGTCAGTAATTATACAATGCTCATCATCTATCGTTTGTGAAAACATACATATAGTCATATAAAAAATAAAAGCGGAAATCCTACCTAGCATCAAAACAGTGAATTACTAAACAAAAGTGAATTTAATAGCCAAAATTACGTTTAAATATCAATCTAACTACAATAGTGCAAACTTATCAATAGTTCAACTGTGAAAAAACAACTTAAAACCAGTGTATTACAAAACTGTGAAAAAAGTGCTCGTTAATTTTATTTAAACGTGTGCATCGATAATGTTCTGGCCAATCAAAACATTGCATTCGCGTTTTTGTCTCAAATAATAAGCAATTATCTACAGAAGTCCAATTTCACATTTCGTACTAGTTGTGTAGTTGGCGTATTGGTTATTGCCTTCGTTCTTACATTGAGAGGTTCACGATCGATCCTGAGGTACTTGTAACACTTTTTGAGATTTATTCACAAATTTAAATATGAATTTCTCTGATAACATAACGTTTAGAAAAACACGTAATCGATCTGTGACAGAGATTATTAGCTGTGATGAAAACAGTTTCAATAATTCTAAACTAGATGGCAGCACTAGTAGTCTTCCTAACATATCAACTGATGAAAACAATGCACAGTTTCAAGAATTAAAGGAACAAATTGAACAACTTACTCTGCAATTAAATGCAGCTCATGAGGAAATAAACAACCTGTCCATAGAGCACCAAGAATCAAAGGAAACTGTTGAGGTAATATCGTCAAAACATGAAGTACTAAAGAAGGCTACAAAACATCTAACTTCTGATATTGAAATTCGCAATAAAAGTCTAAAAATGTCTACGCCACGAAGCAAGTTTACAATAATAAAACCAAAGAGGATTAGCAACGATCACTGTACATCAATGAGCCAAAAAGCGAATACCCAGCGAGAAGATAAAGTAATGAGGTCCCTAGATAGCAGCGTACCATATAAAAATGATAAAACTGTTTCTACGATGTTAAAGGATAATTCTTCAAAGTGCCATAACTCGATGACAGATAGCGCCTATTCAGAATATATACTTCCACGAAAAACTAATTTCCAGTGTAATAAATTAAATAGTAAAATAATATTTAATAAAATGTACATACTTAGCGATAATAATTTAAATAATAATTCTAGGTCATGCTGAAAGATTGTTTCCATATTCAAAAATATGTCATTATTGCTTACCAAATGCGGATATATTATAAATGATAGATACATTAGATAAAAAAGTAGTCAATTTTACTACTCAGGACTATTGTATCATATTTCTAGGTGAAAAGGACTTTTTAGTTTCAAAAAATTATGTGAGCTTGTTAAACAACATTAAAAGTAAGTTGGAAAATATCACACACACAAATGTAATTCTGTGTTCTCCTAATTTTAAACTAGGTTATTATACTAATTTATAAAATAAGAGAGTAGAAGCTTTCAACAGACTTCTATATCAAAGTAATATGAATTATGAATATGCATACATGTTTGATACTAACAAACATCTGCAGTATAATTATAAAATGTTCTCAAAATATACAGGGAAAATAAACAATGTAGCTATAGTTAATATATTTGAACACTTGCAAAAATACATCACTTATTTGAGCAGTTACTATATTAATGATATTAGTAATAACAATGATATAACAATACAAAGTAACAAATATAATAAGAATAGTCTACTTAAGCCTGGTACTATTCCCTATTATTTTCAGAAGTTAACCAATACCGAAGCTATTGCGACCAAATATACAACCATGTGTAATAGTAGTGTTGTAGATAAATCTATGGAATATTATAATGATAAAAATTGTTTTCGTCAACAATAAATATCTATATGTACTCCATCAGAATATTGCAGGTCTTGTGAACAAATCAGACTTGCTTTCTATTTGTCTAGATGAGCTTTCAGAAAAAAAGCAAAATGTCGATGTGTTATGTATCACCGAACATTTTATGATGTCAGGTCATGAGACCTATTTATGTGTACCAAACTATACTTTGGCTGCGAATTTCAGTAGACCAAATAGTAAAAGAGGTGGATCCTGCATTCTCGTGCGTAATGGACTTGTTTGGAAAGAGATCCCAGATGCCTCAATGATCTCATTAGTTAATAACTTTGAATGTTGTGCAATTGAGTTAATTCATTATAAAATAATTATTATTTGTATATATAGAGTACCCATAGGAAATATTAGAATATTTTTTTGTAAATTAGAGGAATTGTTAATAAAAATTAGTAAAAGAAAATATGAACACATTATTTTAGCAGGAGACTTAAATATTGATGTTTTAAAAAATAATAATGTTACAATTGAACTGAAATGTCTACTGAAAAGTTTTAATTTATCCTTATCTATACAACAGCCAACTAGGTTAAAAAGTCAAACATGTTTAGACAACATTGCTCATAATTTTAGTAAAGGGTGTAAGACGGATGTGATCGAATTAGCCTTGTCTGATCATACTGCACAGTTGCTTAAGTGTCCCATAGTTCGAAAATGCATGTTTGATTATTGGTATTGTCTGCAAAGAGATTATTCAAATGAGAATATTAGAAAATTTAGATCCTGTTTAGAAAAAATATCTTTCTCTGAGATATATGACACAAACAGCCCAAATGAAGCTTATAATACTTTCCTGGAAACATTTAAGTTATTTTATAATTTATGCTTTCCTTCTGGATATAGCACTATAAAAGTTAATAAAAAGTCTAAATGGATATCACGTAGAATTAAATTGTGTAGTTCAATAAAAAGAGAACTGTTATGGCAGGCTAGAGTTAAACCTACATCTAGTAATAAATTAAAGTACAGTAGATATTCGAAATTATTAAAAATAATTATAAACTTAACTAAACGATCTCAAAATATTAATAATATTAAAAATTCGAATAATAAAAATAAAACCACATGGCAAATAATAAATTCCTCTAAAATGCGTATCCCCAGTGATTCAATAAATAAACTTGTTATTAATGATAAAGCTTTTGTTGAACCACAAATAGTAGCAAATAAATTTAATGATTATTTTATAGATAAAATTGTACCTATGCCAGAATCTGGACAAAAACCTACTAAGTATATAGTAAACAATTTAAAATCAATGTATTTAAATCCCAGTACATCAAACGATATTTTAAATATTATTAAAGACTTAAAAAACAAAAATAGTGTAGGGTATGATGAAATTTCTACAAAAATAATAAAATCAGTGGGAGATTTAATATCTGAACATCTCAGTTACATTTTAAACCTATGTATTGGCCATGGTGTATTTCCTGAACAATTAAAAGTTTCTATTGTAAAGCCGTTACAAAAGATAATAAGGAGCACATGCAAAATTATAGAACGATCTCACTTTTGCCTATTTTTTCAAAAATATTTGAAAAATTCATATATTATAGAATTTATTCATATCTTGAAAACTACAATATTTTATGTAAAGAACAAAAAGGTTTTCGTAAAGAAAAGACCATAAATATGGCGATATACGATTTTTTAAATATAGTAATGATGAATATTGATAAGAGAATACCTATCTGTGCCATTTATTGTGATATGACACAAGCATTTGATTACGTAGATCATAATATTTTACTAAAAAAGCTTGACGCCTATGGCCTAAGAGGTAATGTTTATAATTTGATAAAATCTTATTTATCAAATAGAAAACAGGTAATTGCAATAAAAAAGCTAAATCTCAAGACAAAAAGGGAAGATATATACCTATCTAGACAGCGTAGAATATCATTCGGTGTGCCCCAGGGCAGTGTATTAGGGCCTTTGTTGTTTATATTATATATAAACGACTTACCCAAAGCAATAAAACATCCCTTAACACTATTCGCTGATGACAGTACTGTAACTATAGCTTGTAATAAACCCGACTCATACGAATCTGATATTAATAACACACTCAGCTCAATAATTTTATGGTTAAATAATAATAATTTGAAAATAAATCTCAACAAAACTCAAATAATGCACTTTTGTCAAAGACAACCTACTTGTTATAAAATTAATATTAAATATCAGAATAGTAATATATGTGCTACAAATAATGCAAAATTCTTAGGATTGACGATTGATAACCAGCTAAATTGGAAAGAACATATAGAGGCTCTTTGCAAAAAAATCAGTAGTTCGTCCTATGCTCTTCATAAACTGAAACATATAGTCAACATGGAATCTCTACTAACTGCTTATCATGGCATTGTTGCATCCGTACTCAGATACGGAATAATTTTTTGGGGCAACTCTACACATAAGGAGATCGCATTTAAATTACAAAAGAGATGCTTAAGGGCTATGTTTGGGCTTCAAGTAACTGACAGTTGTAAACCTCACTTTATCAAACATAAAATTCTAACGCTTCCGTCTTTATATATATTTGAAGTCGCAATATTTGTTAAAACAAATCCTCATTTGTTTCCTAGTCAATCCGATGTTGTTCTACGTAATAGGCGCAAAAATAATTTATGCATAAGAAGAGCTAAAACTACCCTTATGTGGAACAGTATATTCTGTTTAGCTCCAAAACTCTATAATAAGCTACCGGAGGAATATAAACAATTAAATTTAAAACACTTTAGAAAAAAGCTAAATATTTTTTTGTATAATAAATGCTACTACTCTATCAAAGATTTTCTAAAAGACACGTTTTGTTAAATTTTATACTTTGATTTTGTTTTTGTGTTTATGTTTTTCTTATAATATTTTTGTACGCCGATTGTATTGGCAAGACACAGTTTGTACTTTAATTTGTTTTTTGTAAGATCTTTTTTATAAACCTGTGTCTAACAAATAAAAATAATTTGAATTTGAATTTGAATTTGACTTTTGCCTTAACTTAACTGGTCGATTTATATACACAGGAGATATTTAAGAAAATTAAGTGAGTGATCTTTACCTCTGAAGTGTGTCAGGATCGTACCAAATGGAAATCCGTAGTCTCTGCCTACTCCTCTGGGAAACAGGCGTCAATATATGTATGTATGATCTTTACAAACATCCAGTCAGACAAAAAACACTCTTACACTGCGGCCTTACCCAATGTCGCTCCCCACACGTTCATAAGATAAACGTAATGTGACTCGTAACAGACCGTTTATATTCAGATTGGCTCATTTCACTACAAATAGAATATTATACATATATGTATATCTATAGGTATTGTAACATTTTACTTAGTCAAGCACGTCTTATGGATGTGGTTGGCTAAGGAATATATTCAAATAAAAAAAATCAACGGGTTGCACATTGGGAGTGCCGGCGGAAGTAAAAACTTGAATATTAACGTTGTGCATTTTTGATATTTTGGAATGGTTAAGGTATAATTTTGCACGAATTGCTTTAATTATCAGTATAAAAGTACTATCATTTATGTGGTAAAATACAATATTCATTTATTGCGCTATCGTACACAAACATGACAATTCTCCCTCCGTCTTACAAATTTTCGATCAGGTCACGTGTCCTGACGCGAGTTTGACAATTCTCCCTCCGTCTTACGAATTTTCGATCAGGTCACGTGTCCTGACGCGAGTTTAACATTTTTTACCCATCACAAAAAAGTGCACAACGCCGCTAAAGAAGTTTTCACTTCAAAAATATACAACACGTTTAAAAGGTTTATATTTCCATTTACAAGTTGGTGTAGAACAACAGAATTTCTAGATAAAAATATCAACAGGGCAAGGTTCTTATAGGCTCGCTACGTGGTCTTGACGCCTGAAAGACTACTTAACTTCGTCTTCAACATGGCAGTTAGAAGCGGGCCGGCGGCACCAGGGCGTCATCAGCTTATATAAACATAAACATATCTTTATTTCTCTCACCACAATATTATGTTACATAATTGCTTATATAGCAGTCGGCCACCGCTCGGAAGGAGGGATCGAGAGAAGGAAGCGCCACCGTCCCGCACGACCGATCCGCGTGACAGTATCTATATATTAATACGTGAAGCAAAAACTTTGTACCCTTTTTACGAAAATTGCGCGGACGGAGGAGTATGCGATTTGGCACAGTTAAAGTTTATATGGAGAAGGAGGGGCGAATCCTAATATTTTTATTAAATATGCATTAGAAATACATTAAATTAATGAAAAAACACTACACGCACACAACCATGCATTTGACACACGCAGTCGAAGCGCGTAACTATGGTTACATATATCAATATATACTGACATATATCAGCAATATCTTACAGGCACACTTTGCTCGAATTTCGAGCACTAGGCGACCGCTAGTACATATAATTATGTCTTTATTGCGCTTCTAAAACTACTATTATTTTTTGAGTCTCTTTCAAAACTACTATTACATTTACTTTTATCAAAAAACAAATGGCTATTTTAAAAAGTGGATGAAGTTTCTAGCTGTTGCCCGCGACATCGCTCTCTCTACCTTTCAGACCTTTTTCCAGTTATTTTTGCAGCCTATACTGGCACCAGTTTTGGATTATTTATTGTATAATATTTCATTGCGATGGCATGATTCATTAAGAGGGTTAGATTTGTGCTTTTTCTTTTTCGTCTCATAGTAACGTACCAGTTTGATGTCTTTATTTACATTTTGCAAGATTTTTGCCGCGGATTCCGTGATAGCCGCGGAATGTTGTTTAGGTTAGGTTAAATTAGTAACAGTAATTTTTTTCTGGATGAAATGTCCTCTTTTGTACCCCTGCAACGTGTATGCAACTCCTTCTAAATAGTGTTCTGTGTTCCTCATATGCATGCCTTTGACTGCACGGATGGTGTAGTGATTTAAGTGGTCGCCTCCCCACTGCTATTGCGCTGAATGTTGTGGGTTCGAATTCCACACGGGACAAAACTTTGTGTGATCCACAAATGGTTGTACCGAGTCTGGGTGCACTTTTTGTCCGTTTTTTGAATGTTTGTAAAGTTTCCGACATATGTATAAATTACTCCAAGAGTGGGCGAAAAAAAAACAGGCTTACAGCTTGTCTACAACTTATGCAAGTGAAGCCGTGGCCAAAATTTAGTCTAAAATAATACAATATACAGTCATAATAATTTACAGTCTTATAGGAACAGAGTGCATTAAAAACACAAATGAAATATAAACAGCCTGTATTCATTATAATTTTATGAGTTTATTTTTTTACAACAGTGCCATATTTATTACCAAAGGTTAATTAATGCCAATTATTGTGTTTTATATCCATGAACAAGAACTGAGTCATTTAATAAAATAAAGTAGACCGAATGAAATTTATTTAATTGTATTAATATAGGTATCGAAATCAGCGAGGCTCTACTACTTAGTAGAGCCTCGCTGATTTCAGCATGAATGGGCCGGCTCAACCGGGGAAGGACTACCCTCTCACAGAATATCGACGTGAAATAGCAGTATTCGTACTGTTATGTTTCGTTCGGTGAGTGAGAGTGTCGGAGGCTCAATCCTCTTTCCCCCTTCCCGCTCCTTCTCCTTCCCACATCCATTCCTAAAGCGTCAGCTACGCGCAAGTGATGCCTCTGGTATTGCAGGCGTCCATAGGCTACGGTGACCACTTACCATCAGGTGGGCCGTATGCTTGTTTGCCACCTTAGCTGTATAAAAAAAAAGAAGGCAAGTTATATTGAAAATGTCTGCAAACCCGTTTATCTGCTGTCATTTACAATCCTTACTTATTACTACATACTATATAACAAAGTCCTCTACCGCGCCTGTCTGTCTGTTCGACTGTTTGTCTGGTCACAATAAACTCAAAACACTGGTGAAAACCGCATTAAAACCCAGTCTACTGATCTGATTTGCGAAAATTTAATGCAAATGATACTACCGAATGGATTCACCAATAGACAGAGTGATTCATGAGGAAACTTTACGTGTATAATTTGTTAAAGTGTCGCGCGGACCGGTCGTGCTCAGCGGCCGCGTTCGCGCTGGAGTGAGAACGCCTCTTCCTCCCCCCTCGCGGCCGATATATAAACCGACCGCGCCCTGGTGCCAGCCTGCTTCGTCTGCTGCAGCTACCATGATAAGTGGTCCATAACTTTGGACCACGTAGTGAGCCTTACAAGAACCACGCCTGAGATTCTGTTTCCGTCTAGATATATTATATTATTTTGTGTAACTCGGGTTTCCTTTTTGTACAAGTTTAAATCTAAAAATTATAAGCCTTTTAATTGTATAGTAAATATTTAATTTATCTCCGCTACATAACTACCCTGGTCAACCTAGTCCCTAAAGCTAGGTTGACTAAGTATAACACTGGCGCCCACCACAAGGAAAAACCTACGCCACCTAGTGGGTATAGTAACAGGCCACTGCTCACTCAACAAACACCTATTCAACATCGACATCACTGACAGTCCCTTATGTAGAGGCTGCATGGAGACCGAGGAGACACCGGCTCACGTGATCCTACACTGCAAAAGCGTGAGCAACCAACGAACGAAACTTCTGAACAGTCCAGAGACGATGCAGAAGGTGCTGCGCAACACCGGTCCCTTATTGTCTTTCTGGACGGAGCTGAGGTGGTATGAGTAACCGAACAAATTTTTGCATCGGTTACTTACGCACAATGGCCCAATTGTGGGGTTAAGTGCGGATAACACATGTCGAACTAACTAACCAACTAATTAACACTGGCGCCCAAGGTGGGCGTTTAGGTGTATAATTTGGTGTATTATTTCAACTCTGTGCTTGCTTATAATAATATGTTTTTTGTATTCGTTGTTTCAATGTCAATAGTTAGTTCCCAATTATATATTTATGTTCTAACCATATTACAAATCTCATAATTGGACGTACTTTCTGAAAAACGTTCCGACCCACAAAGTTAACATTTTGAGATAATCGTGATTGAAGTTCAATCACGTATTGCTTCTTCATACATGCGGTTTGGGCTACTAAGTCATGATTTCATATTTAGAGTGATAGTAGAGCTACCAAATTTTTCCAGCTAGTAAATAGTAACCCCGTGACTAATTTGCTAATAATAACTCGATTTTGATCCGAGTGTGGGTTGGAACGTTTTTCAGAAAGTACGTCCAATTGTAATACGATAGTTATCTTTTCACCTGTGTTGAACCTGTGCTTACCCCTTCAGATATATAAAAGTGTGATGCTATGTTGTGTTAAGCTTTGTGTAAGGTGACAAATTCCAAGCTGTGGGCGGAGACGGGAGTCGTGTCGGTTCAAACCTGCGATAAATCACTGCCGCTTTCGTCTAGACATCGTTGTCGAAATGTGAGACTTTTCTGTCTGCAAGATCTCATGTTTTCGATACAATGGGCCTTGTACGTGAGTTGTCTGATACCACTTAAAATTTAGACACTTAACAGTCTAATGCGTGGTTTATTCGAGATAGCTTAAGCTTGCGCCTTCACTCGTTCGGGAACAATACTTGTTTGTGGATGAAATGTGTTTTATTTTCTTTTTTGTACCCCTGACAACGTGTATGCGCAGAAAATTGATGATGATCGGTAGAGCAGTTAAGGCGTGAAAGCGTAATAAACAAACAAAGGAACTAACATTCGCAAGAGAGCAGCGATAGCTCAGTGGGAAGACCAACAGACTGCAATGCAGAGGTTCTCGGGTTCGAACCCACGTCGCGCACCTCTGACTTTCGGAAGTTATATGACTTTTCGAAACTATGTGCGTATTGATTGACAATTATCGCCTGCTCCGTGCCTCGGAGAGCACGTTAAGCCGTTGGTCCCGGCTGCCATGAACATCTTTGGCAGTCGTTATTGGGAGAGTATCGACACAAAAGATCCCACTGGGTCGAAGTGTCGCCGGTCTGCACTGACTGGCTCCCACATAAGATAAGAATAAGAACATACGCAATTATAATAAGTATATATATCGTTTCATAATGTTTTTGTTTTACGGTGAATGATTCCCTTCTTTAGTGCCACGATGTAAGGCTTGTAGTCATTATTATTATTATATCCAGTGTTACTTTAAGTTCAAACTAAAAGGCATCGAGCCTATTACCGTTATATTCTCGAATTCAAAAGCAATTATTGCCTACAAGAAACATCCGATAATTATATCAGTTACTGGGAACTGATATATAGAATGTAATGTATATTAAATATAATTAATATTAATTGAATCGCTTCACTGTTGATCTAACGTTAGTGAGGCCGCAGGAACTCATTACGGCAGCGGTTAATTATTAAAATGGTTTGTTTCGGTTATTGTAAATTGCCATTTTTAATTGGAAATGCTTATTATTACGTTATTGTGATGTAAACTATATATACACGAGCACATTTTAAATACATAAACTATATATACACACTATGTATACTGATAGTGTAGTGGTTTAAGTGGTGGCCTCGCCATTCACTGCCACTGCGCCGAGTGATCTGGGTTCGAATCCCACACGGGACAAAAATTTGTGTGATCCACAAATGTTTGTCTGGGTGTTCTCTGTGTCCGTTGTTTGAATGTTTGTAAATTTCCCTTATTGTATGAATGTTTGCGACATTTCTGTGTAATATCATAAGGAGATAGCTAAGGGATAAATCTTGGGGCCGACACAAAAGATCCCACTGGGTCGAAGTGTCGCCGGTCTGTACTCACTGGCCCCCACACACAAGATAAGATATACTTCAAGATAAATAATTTTTGACTGCACGGATGGCGTAGTGGTTTAAGTGATCGTCTCGCCACTGCCACTGCGCCGAGTGTTGTAGGTTTGAATCCCACACGGAACAAAACTCCACAAAAATCTACAAATGGTTGTTCCGAGTCCAGCTGTTTTTTTTGTGTCCGTCGTTTGAGTGTTAGTAAAGTGCTCTGCAACACAGGATTTATTCTTAGTACAGGGATTGTCACAGGGATTGTCTTTTACTAAAAAGAACATATTCAGACTACGTAATGTTCCTGAATTTTTCTCAACAGAAAAATCTAATAAAGCTTTTGCTGACCGACACCTCAAGATAGCACATTGCCTCATTGGCATGTTTCTACAGAATATACCACGGGGAGTATCCTGAAGAGTTATTCCACCTTATTCCGCCCTCCCCTTTCCTATCCAGAACAACGCGTGCTGGGCTCAGATGCCATCCTTACACAGTAGAGTCGACTAGAGCGTGTACCAACAAGTTTGGATCCTCATACCTCTGCCAAACGACCAAGGCATGTAATTCTCTGCCAAGGCACGTGTTTCCTTCTTCCTTCAATCCTGGGTCCTTTAAGCGTGGCGTGAAAAAGCACCTTCTCAGGTCGTCAAAGTAGAGACCTCAACATCACCTCGGCTACTGTGGGGGCGATGTGGAGGTCACTGCTCTTAGACCACACGACTGCTTACCATCAGGTGGAGTGTGGTCATTTTGATGAGCAAAATAAAAAAAAAAATAAAAAAAAAAACATGAGACCACACCAACGAATCTCTCAATAATCAATTTCAAGTCGCCGTGGCCAAATACGGTCTGGACGGTATTAGTACGTAGTGAAGATTAATGAGGCAGCACAACTCATTACTGTAACAGCATACATGAGCACTAAACTAACAGGCATCTTTAGTCCATCTCGTCTTAAACTAGTCGTAAAATAGCATGATTACATAATCAACATCCTTACAGCCTATATAAAAGCTATATTCAGTTTAAACGATAAGACTTAACTAATACTTAAACAAAACGTAAAGTGTAAATGTCGTGATGTTTAAGTTTAAGTCTTAATCAGTTGTATATCGTGTATAACACACCATTAAAGTTACTCTAGTTCCCATTGTGTGTTAAGGGCTGGTTCTAGTGTACCGACAGTTCGACTGCGATTAGTCGATGGCGATAAAAGTGATATGCTATTTATTACTAGCTTTTGCCGGCAGCTCGCGTTAAAGTAGGTTAGGATATGTTAGTAACTTAATTTTTTCCCTCAGCTTTTTATAATTGATGTGAAACATCTATAGCCGCACGTAAAACCAATTGCTGGCATGGCGACGAATGCCGTGGCGACGCGACGCCACGCTATATGATAATATATATTATATATACAGTCTATATATAATAAATAAAATAAATGTTTATTAAATAAACAATCATCATTTTCTGGCAAAATTCGTAATATTTTATTTTACATTATGCCATATTAGTTCCTGTCGTAATATGTTATTTTATGCATATATACTTGTACAAAATAATTTCGATGTTTCACATCTGCCAGGCGTCCCGTGACGGCTCATTTGATATTTTTTCCCACTGCTCGGCAAAAGCCTCTCCCTTGGACTTCCAAACCACTCTGCTGGTGGATTTACAAAAAAAAATGGTATACCTATATTATTATGTATGTCTATCCATTATCTAGTACCCATAGTACAAGCTCTGCTTAGTTTGGGCTAGATGGTGTTGTGTGTATGTGATAGAATATTATATTATATTATTAGTTAGGATTATAATAAAAGGAAGCAGGACACACAGTGGTATGAGACGTTAATTTTTTGTTGACTTTACCATGGAACAACACCAACACTTTAATGAATAACATGCCAGCACTCATTTTGTCAATAAAATAAATAAATTCCTGTAAAGTCATTTTAAAGTTCTCCTTTTTTATGGACGTAACAGGTGCCGTAACCACTTTATAAAGATATTTTGTAAAGATTGATTGAGCTCTTGTATATTGCATATTGCAGCTCAAATAATACCCTGGCGAACAAAAACACTGAGGGGTTATTTTACGTACATAAAATAACCCCTAAGTGTTTTTGTGACGCGTCAGTGTGTCTTGAGGGTGCAAGATATACTAACTTGATGTCAACGTTTTCTGAAACTAGCTGTAACCCATAAAGCCGTTCACATTTTCATCCTCAACTTTCAAACAATCTCCCTGTTAAATTTCATCAAATTCACTTTAGTGGTTTAGCCGTGAAAACATTACAAATTGAAAAGTTACCTACGAATCTATAATATAGACGTAAATAAAAAAATCTAAAATTATTTCAAGAACAAAAGACAAAGATTCTACTTATCTCAAATGACTTGCCAATATCAATATAGAATAAAGCAATCAAAAGTTGTCAAATCATATAAAATCTAAAAGAAACCCCAAGAAATTTCTTCAATAATTCGATCTAATTCGGTAAACCTCACACAGTGTTCAATAATAAAATTATCGAGAGAAAAGTCTTTCAGTCGCGTTCAGCGAGACCCAACTCTAACAAAGTTAAAACGTCCACAATTATATAGCACACTAGTGCCATCTATTTCAAAGTTCCAAAACTATGTGTAACTAACTTAATTACTTGTACTGAAATAGGCGTCATTTGACAATTTAAACCGCAAATTCACCGTATATCGGCGTAAGCAGACGTTGCTAAGAATATTTTGTAATTCGAGCCATTAAAGGTAATTAGTGTGGTGTTCTGTCTACTACGGACGGCACTGCTAGTCATATGACGTAAGTTGGCAATTGCAGCAACCAATTATGGTGAGATACCAGATTCGGTACGTGGGTCTGACGAAATGCAAAGAAAGAACTGTACCACAGATGCTTTATATAATAATAATAATAAGTATTTATTGTTCATGGAAAGGTTACAGGTATGTCAATTTGATGTCCTAGATCCCACACTAGGATTGCATGTGTCATGGGATCTAGTCTCTTACAGTCTGAGACATATTATGTATACATATATTTTAATCAAATTTATGTTTTTATATGTGCCTAATAGTTTCAGTTTCGGAGTCTATCACGTAGTGCCTAAAATATAGGTAAGAAAACTTTTGTGTTATTAACCATCGCCTATGACATTTCATAAAAGAAAATTCATAATATCCGTCATTATATAAACATTCATTTATAATCATTTTTAATGTTTTTTTAAAACAGAGCTCTTGTCCTATAGGCAACATACAAACAAACATTCAAAAAACGAACAAAGGAACAACTATTAGTGTAACCACACGATTTTTTGTCCCATATGGGAATCAAATCCATAACACTCTGTGCAATAGCAGTGTTGTTGCGGCCACTTAAAACTTATTAAATCCTGGCTGGTTTCAGCATGAATGGGCCGGACCGACCGGGGCAGTACTACCCTCTCACAGAATACCGGCGTGAAGTAACGGTACCCGTACTGTTGCGTTTCCTATCGGTGAGTGAGAGAGCCGGAGGCCTAGTTACCCCGATCCTTTTCCTATCCTTTCCTTTGTTTTTTCCCTCCTTCATTACTTTTTAAAGGACTGGCAACGCATTTGTAACACCTTTGGGGTTGCGGGTGTCCATGGGCGTTGCTAATCGCTTACCATCAGGCGATCCGTCTGCTCGTTTAACCCATATGCCATTAAAAAATAGAAACTTAAACCTCTACACTGAATCCGTGAAGTCCCAAAGAATCTTACGCCTATATTCCTGAAACAGCAGTTCGGTTTTAGGGTTGCGACGTATGTATATAATAGGCAGCAAACCTATTTAACCTCTCCGGCTAAACTAGGAACTTTAACAAGATTCATTTCAGGATTCGAATCCATGATCTATCACAATTCAATCTAATGCCTTATTCGTTAGTCAACCGCTTCTTGAAATAAAACAGTCGTAATAACATGCATAGCAGAAAACTATTTCCATAATTCTGTACCTTCAGTGAAAAGTGATATAACTTGAGTTATATCAGTTTTAAATTTTTTACACTATGTTAATCAGTAAAAAATTAGCTATTTTTTGGTCTAATTGACGTCCCTCTAAGGTGAAAAATGAACAAGATAATTTTGGTGTAAAATGCTTTAACTAAGGTTTTTTTTACATTTATCAATGTGTATTATGATACATTTCGAGTAATATTAAAGTGAACTGAACAAATATTTTTATTTCTTTAATGTGTATTAATACAAATGTAAATAACTCCTAATACACGATCTATATATTTAAACGTAAATTTGTACAAACTGATATAATTACACTTATATTAATAAACATTTATTAGTACTCCTATTCATCTTTGTGAAAACCGGTACAATTATACTTACATCATAAAAAAGGTAGACTTTATTATGAAAAAAAGGTGTATAATAATGCGACTCTAAATATATTAATTTACATTACTTTTTCAAATCAAATTCATTGTGATATATGATTCTGATTTCATCATCATCATCATCAGGCTATAATAGTCCACTGCTGGACATAGCCCTCCCCCAAAGAGCGCCATAGCGCCCTGTCTTCAGCTTGCCGCATCCAGCATCTGCCTGCAGTTTTTCGCAAATCGTCATCCCACCTGGTCGGAGGGCGTCCTATACTACGTTTGCCGAGTCGCGGTCTCCACTCAAGAATTCTGATTTAATTTGTATCAATACTAACATACTTTTGGAGAAAGTGTTTAATGATATAAATACATTTAAATCAAAAATCATTAATTTTAATTTAAGTTACATAACCAATAAAATAAGTGTAGTGTGATATATGTATGTAAGTTGTTGACAGCGCGGCAACCAGTGAATCGCAACTTCTTCGCGCAGAGTAAGATGCTTATATTGGCAATTAGAAAGAGTGAGTGTTGAAAAAGTAAAACTTACGACTGCATTCAAACTGGTGCGTCGTGCATTTTACAACAAATCGATGCGTAAAGTAACTGACTTATATCATTTTACACAAATTATGTTGCATTTGTTGCGACGATTAATATCTTGTAATATGATTTATTTATGCATAACTTAATTTATTTCACTTTTCAGGAGGTATTTTATGTACCATATAAGTAGATTATTTAACTTTAGTATCTATCCGGATAGCTTTCTATCTGCACCCTATACAATGAATTACGGCGATAGCATTCTTGTTATACATTCGTCAGTGGCAAATTCATATTTAATATTTAAAATAAATACCAGGCTTTATTTTTAACTAACTATAAATTAAATAAATATGTTCTTTGTATTTTTAAAACATACATAAAAATATATTTCAATCTTGATTTAATTAATAACATATTCCATTAATTTCTTTTGTATTGCTTTCAAAGAATTGCTGTTCTTTTTTATGCGGGTGCCTATGCTTCTCTTGGTATGACCAACGTATGAGAGACCACAGTCATAATCTCTTTTATAGGCCCCTGTATCTTGTAAAGGTAATTGGCACTTGACGGATACTAAACAAAAAAGGCTAAATAATTTATTGTATGAAAAATGCTACTATTCTGTCAAGGACTTTCTAAATTACACGTTTTGTTAATTATTTAAGTTATGCTTTAGTTTTGGTATTATAAATGTAATTTAGGCTTAGATTTGTTTTATTTGTGTATTTATGTTTTTATAATTTTAATTTTTGTACACCGATTGTTTTGACAGGAAACAGCACTATGCACTATATTTGCGTTTGTTTTTGCAAGATTTTTTTATAAACCTGTGTTTTACTAATAAAAATAATTTAAATTTGAATAAACACCAACGAAGAGAGCTTTAACCAACACATACTTCAAGCCACCAACGAAGATAAGAACATTTTTCAAAAGAACACCGATTCCTACCAAGAATGCTTCGCGGGGCTATTGAAATCAAAAACAGGATAATTAGTAGAAGAATAATTACGATGTTAGGAATGTACCAGCTTGGGATGCAGTAATTCAAATAGTCTAACCCAAGAAGAAGCAAAACACAGCTAGACTTCATGATACATTGCGCTCGTTCTGCGTAAACAGAAACACCAATGATTAAATGATGTTCGGGTACTTTGAATAAACTACACTTTAGAACATTGAAACAACTACCATCTTAGCCACTCCGTTAACATGGCTGCTGAAAAGCAACAGAAACGTCGGGGAAAGTGTAAACTCAAAATCTCAAATATAAATACATACTATAAACCATAATAGTAAAACTTTAATAATAAACAACGCGATAAAATCCATATAAAGTAGTTTAGTTTCAATTACCGGTATCATTTATTTGATTTCGTACACTAATAATTTAATTACCGTTTATTCTTCAGACAATAATGAAAACTCGCATTATTAAAGTTATGAAGCGTTTCGAAAAAAGAGCACGAATGTAATGAGAAGAAATTAAATCGATAAGATTAAAATGATATGAACTGGATGGAAGAATTAATTATTTTTACAGAGGAAGAATATCATAATAAAATAGAAGAAAATAACCATAATAGAGGAAGAGAATCAAGTTGAAGAGAAAATGGACAAAATAATAAGCGTGATGAAAGAAGACGATCAGTTTGGGCAGCTAATGAAAAAAGTAAGCGTTGGTGCAAAAATTAGATTAAGTAGAATGGAAAGTAAGCATGATAGAGGAAGAGGGCCAGAATGGACAGAGGATGGCAGTGAAATTAAGCGCAATAGAAAAAGAGGATCAAGATAAACAAAATATTGAACAAATTTTATGCATAATAAGCAGTACAGCGTCTGAAACTGAATTATCAATAAGACCTGATTTATTAGTTTATAGAATATGCTTCTTTATTACGTATATACAAAAAATAATACTGATTTCATAAGACTCTCATTATGTTTTAAGAAAAGTTTAATTTGGATAGTTTAATTTACTATGGCGGCTATTTATAAACAATAAAAAGTTGTTTTATTTTTCGAATGAAAATCCACTTACTCCTTCTAGTTAACAAAATTCTCACAATTTTATTTTATCTGTATGGAACTTGTATCAATAAACACTTTCATCATCATCATCATCATGTCAGCCAAAAGACGTCCACTGCTGGACATAGGCCACCCCAAGGTTTTCCACACAGACTGGTCTTGGGCCACCCGCATCCAACCGCTTCCCGCGACCTTTATCAGGTCGTCGGTCCACCTTGTGGGAGGCCTACCCCTGCTGCGTAAAAACACTTTACTATTTTCAAAATGTACCAAATTACACAACAGTTTGTATCATTACTCACATTTTATCTTAAATACAATACAAGTGTATAAAGATTCAAATTCAATTTAGTTCACAAATTTCTGGTTGTAATGTAAATTTGAATTTTTAATGTACAAATGAAGTATATTTATTTTACACCTTTTTGTTTTATTAAGACCTTAAAGTATAAACGTCCAAAAATACGAATCATAGATCTTTTAACACCAAACCAATATACGACGTGTAAAATGGTTCATGTAATTTTAAATTAATTGACACATAACACGACGTTAATATTCGTTATGTTAACAGGTACAACTTGATTTATTTTTAAATAAAAAAAGCTATATAAATTAATGCATTTTTTCTACATTGAAACATGCTCAAAGATAATGTTTATCACTGAAATTAATCAGTTTCTATTTTAGTGAAGTAGAAAAAGAGTAAGAATTTTTTAAAACTTCAACGTTAAATATCTCAAGATCATGATTTTCAAGTTATGTCACTTTTCACTGAAGGTACAGAATTGTCTACAACAAACCCACATATCCTAACATTCAGAATCCTTATCAAAGATTTCACTATGGAACTAATTCCGATACTGATTTCTCCAAAAGCTAATGAACTCCACTATCTCTGAAACAGAGCTGCTCGCACTTGTTTTTGTTCCAATCCCAAAGTTCAGTGTATTCCAACATGTATGAATACAATATGACTTCAGTAATACCGCAAGTTATGACGGTTACAAATTAATAGGTTGTACGATTTAGAGCTAACAAATTCATGATTTGCTTGTGGATCCAACTAATATTACAAATGTATTAGTTTGGAATGATATGTACTTGTCTGTTACTAATCACGCGCACACTTTTGTATACAGACAAGGACATAGGATATCTTTCCATCTGTTAAAAGTATTGTTTCCGAGCAAGCAAAACCACGGGATAAAGGTAGTCCCAACTGATATTATAAAATTCAAATGTGAGTTTGTTTGTTTGATACACTTCCATGCCTTACCTATTCGATCGATCATCATGAAATTTCGCATACACATTGTCAGAGCAGAGATAGAATAAGGAATAGTGTGATTAGAGAGAGATGCGGCATGAAAGTGGATATAGTTACAAGAATAGAAAAGGGTATGTTAAGCTGGTTTGGACATGTAGAAAGAATGGACGAGGAAAGGCTGACTAAGAAAATTTATAAGGCTAGTGTGAATGGAACAGTCGCAAGAGGAAAACCTAGGCGAACGTTTCTCGATCAGATGAGAGGCGTTCTGGACAAAGGCCAGGTTAAGAGCTCCTTGAACCGACAGGCGTGTATGAGGAATGTGATGAAAGTGAATGAAGCCAGAGAAGTGTGTCAGGATCGTAGCAAATGGAAATCTGTAGTCTCTGCCTACCCCTCTGGGAAACAGACGTGAATCTATGTATGCATGTATGTTGTCAGAGCAACAGAAAAGGATATAGGGTACCGTTTATTCAGAAAAAAGTATTTACATTTACGCGAGCGAAGCCGCGGGCAAAATATGGTACTAAATAAATTCCATCTTAGAATTTTATAAATGTGTGAAGGCAAACGCACCGTTTTTCATTCCATCCATTTGAGTTTATTTTCTTGTTTTATTCAAGCACACTAAATACACTTTATTTTATTCTTGCGAACAATATAAAACACTTAAGCCTTCTAGAACGTTCTTACTTATAATCCACATTATGCCTAGTAGCCTAGACCGTAGGCAATAAGAAAGTCTGAGCTATTTATTTGACACTGCAGCTAATAAACAGGGCGAAAGGTCACTCAATAATAAAATTTTGTATTTAAACTAAGTCGAAGAAAAGTAACGAAACTTGAGAATTAAAAGCTTTATGATGAGGATACGAGTAAATTATTTACTATTTGAAGAAAATAAAAATAAGATCTTGAAAGATCAGCGGCGCAGCGGTTGTAAAGACCACTGTTTTCGAAGTCTATGTTTCGATACCTGAAAAAACACAACGGGTTGCACTCCGGGAGTGCCGGCAGAAGTGAAAACTTGAATATTAACTTTGTGCATTTTTGATATTTTGGAATGGTTAGGGAATAATTTTGCACGAATCGCTTTAATTATCAGTATAAAAGTATGTACTATCATTTATGTGGTAAAATACAATATTCATTTATTGCGCTATCGTACACAAACATGACAATGCCCTCTCCCTCCGTCTTACGAATTTTCGATCAGGTCACGTGTCCTGACGCGAGTTTGACATTTTTTACCCATCACAAAAAGTGCACAACGCCGCTAAAGAAGTTTTCACTTCAAAACTCAGTTAAGTATAATGAAGTCTAAACGATAGACGGTAATATGATCGCCTCCTATTACCTAGGACCTATTATCATAGATGGCAAATTGTAACACACCTCTGTTTTTTTAAAAGCAAAAAAGCAGAGGTAGAACGTCTCACGTGAGACTCTCTATGTATACAAACAACCATTTTATAAAAGCAAAAATGCAGAGGAGAAAGTCTCACGTAAGATTATGTATACAAACAAACATTTTTGAAAAGCAAAAGAGCAGAGGTAGAAAGTATTACGTGAGACTACCTATGTACACAAAAAAAAAATTTTAAAAGCAAAAGAGCGGAGGTAGAAAGTCTTACGTGAGACTATTTATGTATACAAACAAACATTTTATAAAAGCAAAAAAGCAGAGGTAGAAACTCTCACTTGAGACTATCTATGTATACAAACAAACATTTTATAAAAGCAAAAAAGCAGAGGTAGAAACTCTCACTTGAGACTATCTATGTATACAAATAAACTTTTTTTATAAGCCAAAATGCAGAGGTAGGTAGTCTCACGTGAGACTATCTATGTATACAAACAAACATTTTTTAAACGCAAAAAAGTAGAGGTAGAAGGTCTCACGTGAGACTATCTATGTATACAAACATGTTACTGGTTTATTTACGATGGTAATACGATGTAAGTGACATGTAGTAAAAAGGCTACGCCTTGCAAATATTTGTAAATTCCGGATATAAAAAAAAAAAAAACGTGTGTGTGTGTTTTTACGTGACACATTTTTATGTGTCATATTTTTACGTGGCACATTTTTACGTGGCACATTTTTACGTGGCACATTTTTACGTGGCACATTTTTACTGGCACATTTTTACGTGGCACTTTTTTACGTGGCATATTTTTACGTGACACATTTTCAAGTTCCACATAGCGTAATGTAGCGTAGCGTACTACTGCCTACCGGGCATAGTGTCAAACTTCTACCTTCAAAGTAGTTCTTGACAGATTCGCCACGCACTTCCACGCACAGCAGTCACATCCATTACCGCTGCGCCACCAATTCCGCACAATCTACAATAGATATTTAAGACTGCGCCGAGCGTAAGACATATAATGACAGAGTTCGTGCGTTGCATATTCAAATCGGCGCGCGGCCGCTATAGTAAAATTGTATGGAGGATCTGAAGTGCTTTTTTGATAAATATGTATCTTTATTGTCAACCAATAACTTAAATATTTGGAACGGACAAATTGTAATATATCTATTTATGTTTCGTTTTAAGCAGTAAAATAGTGCAAATTTACGTAATTTTGTAGGCCATAATATTTATTATTTTAAGTTTTTTACACGGAGTAATTGTAAACACATTCATTGTTATGGTAAACGTATATTTTATATTTGTATTAAACAAAAAGTGTTGATTTTATTCACGCAACTGTGACCGCCTGTTTTGGCAC
The DNA here is from genome assembly GCA_963564715.1 of Catocala sponsa. Taxonomy (NCBI): domain Eukaryota; kingdom Metazoa; phylum Arthropoda; class Insecta; order Lepidoptera; family Erebidae; genus Catocala; species Catocala sponsa. Next base: position 24,209,760 of record OY751340.1, on the reverse strand, counting down.
ATTTCGCTCGGCGCAGTCTTAAACAGCACTAAATACATTTAATAGTATCATGACCGTATCAAAGTGTTTGGTGCTGGCATGCTACAAAGCTTTCAAACAAAGTAATATAAAATAGCGACAGGTTGCTAGTCGCAAGAGTAACAGTAACATTGTGAAGAAAATAAAAATGTTTTATACGAAATAAACGTGCTGCCACGATGTTTATGGATCCGGGTTAATGAGCCGGCGCTGATTTCGGACTGAAGACTCTATTGGCTAGTAAAGATGTATCTAAACTACTTAATTGTATACTTAGGGTTTTTCTATGCCTTCCTTTTTTCAAGGCTTTTTGTAATTTGGTTCTAATGTTTTCTTTCGTACTGGTTGGGTGAAGATTGTTTCTTAAAAGAGTCGGTAGTGATGTGATGAAAATATTGCGGCTAATATTTCACGAAATGTATTTATATATCGATCTATTTTTTTCATTTGTATTCGAATAATTATTGATCTTATCTTATCTTCACATACAGAGTTCGGTCCATAATAAGCTAAGAAACGGTAAAAAATAGAATACACTGATGTTGGGAATAGGACCCGAGACACCAGTTCCATATTCCAACTTTTACAATAGAAAAATAGAGTTTAAGTAACTCCTCTCATGGCCATGGTGGCGTTATAAGATCTGGGCGTAATCCAACTTGTATTCTGTTTCGAACACAATATAATCTTCGACATAAGTTTCACCTCTAGGTGAAACATTTTGAGAAAAATTTCGCAATTAATCCTAATATTATAAATGTGAATGTGAGTTTATTTGTTTGTTTGTTACGCTTTCACGCCTTAACTACTCGACCGATCATCATGAAAATTCGTATGCACGTTGTTAGGGAAATAAAAAAAGATATACGATACCTTTCATTTAGAAACAAGTACTGTTACTAATCTAACCTAACCTTCATTTACGCGAGCGAAGCCGCGGGCAAAAGTCTAGTAAGCTTATAATTCTTATAGTGAATAATTATTTTCATTCAGAATTCTACCCAATATTGACCAGTGACAACAAAATATACTCTATATTAAGTAAATATAGAATAAGAATATACAGAAAATACATAGGTATCTGAAAATATAAAAATGCCGCATAATATCATTTTTAAAAAGATTGTTAAGCAAGTTAAATTTAATTTACAAAGCTATTAATATCAAAGGCATTCTTGATCAAAGATCTAATAAAAATAGTAATATTATACATAAATATTGATATACATAATATATCATTATATTTACTTTATAATATAAATAACTTGCTTTTATTCATGGATTCGCTCGCATGATTCACAGTAACGGCATGTTTTTACAATCCCTATATTTTTACAGGTCTATGTGACTCCTGGGCTCATAAACTATCTTTATGCAAAAAATCTCGTCAATAACGAAACGATAAATTTTGGCAATAGAAAAAAATATTTTTACTGATATAATAATGGTGCTGCTGGGACCATCGGTAGGTGCAGTGCGTAAATTACTGGATATTTGCGAGTCGTACGCGGAGGAGCACGGTCTCACATACAACGTACAAAAAACCAAAGTACTGCTTTTCAAAGGTAAGCTCAGTGTGCCCGGTTACGTTCCGCCAATTATGCTATACGGTGAAAAGCTGCAGATGGTGACCAGTTTTAGATACTTAGGCCACGTAGTTAATAGTGAACTAACTGATGACGACGATTTGGAGCGTGAGCGTAGGGCTCTGGCGGTCCGAGGGAATATGATAGCCCGTAGGTTTGCTCGATGCTCTGCTGAAGTTAAAATAACCCTGTTTAAGGCATATTGCCAATCCTTTTACTCGAGCAGCTTATGGGTAAGGCATACCCGTCGGGCCGCCAGTGTGTTACGTGTGCAATACAATAACATATTTAGGATGCTGATGGGGCTGCCTCCCTATTGCAGTGCGTCTTTAATGTTTGCCGAAGCTCACACGGATGGCTATCACGCCATAATACGAAAAAAAGTGGCTTCATTGTTAAGGCGTTTGAGAGACAGTAGCAACGGCATCCTAAAAATGATTGTTTCTCGGTTTGACTGTCCAATACAATTTAAGTGGACTCGTATAATAACAGGACTAGCCTAAATTTATGTAATTTTATTTTATGAATTTATTTTAGTTATTTTATATTTGTACCTATTTATCTTTTTGACATTTATCATATTCATGTATGACATGCAAAGCCTATTTTTGTTTAAATGTTTTGATAATTCTTTCTAATTATTTCTTAGTTGTTTTCTCAGTTAAATGTATTTTGATATATGTATGTGTATGTGATATAATGTTTCTTTAATGCTGACTCTCTGGACATTACTTATTTATTATGTATGGATTTAAAATCTGAAATAAACGTTTTATTATTATATTATTATTATATAATAATATTTGGAACTGTGCCTAGTAGATAACAACAGGTCGTCTCATACATGAGGACTTATGAGGACTACCTCACCTCTGCATATCCCAATATATGTATAAGTATGTAATAATTTAGTATATTATACGTATATAGTATATGTATATAATATATAATAACCAGGTTACAGCAAGTTGAATCGTAAGAGTACTTATGATTTATTTTGCCGTAACCTGATTATTTCCAATTATATTGAAATCAGTTTTTGAAGTGTAAACTTCTTTAGGCGCGTTGAGCACTTCTGGGGCGAACAAAAATCATAGAACTCGCGTCATAGAATTTTTTGTTTTGTTCTATAAAGAAGTGTTTTTGATCAAGGATTAAAGTTTTCACTTCTATCGGCAGTCCCCAAAGACTGCCCCAAATTATTTTCTAATTTAATTATTAATTTTTGCAGAAAGCACTGTTGCAGTGGTGTTATTAAATGTTCATCTTCTTTTGGGTAAGATAATTTTTTTATCAAGAAAAGTTACATAATACTACTAAGTTTATAAATGTTAAACTTTGTATACAAATACGCGTGAATCGCTGAAAGAATTTGGATGAAACTTATTACATAGATACATCATATCCAAGATTAAGATTGTTTTGTTTCCACCTATGCAATACCGTTGGATTCACGTGGGCCAAACCGAAGGCAGGAACTCATATTATATATTTTATGTAAGATGCTTATTAAGTTGTATGGATGTCTTCTCATAAAAACGAAGGCTTTTTACAATGCAATTTTTTTTGTTATTCTTTGTTATATTAATATACTATCTTCTTCTTCTTCTTCTTTTCGTGTGGTTAGTGGTCAACCTGTTATCAAGAGTTGTTCAATCCGCCCGTAGGCCTCTGACATGGCTTAACGACTGCTGTCAATTTGACAACAACCAGGACCGACTTTTTACGAGCCCTCCGAAGCACGGAGACGCTCAGATGAAATACCACTAAGCGGTCACCCATCTATAGACTGACCGCATCCAACGTTGCTTAACCTCGCTAATCGTTTACCGATCAGTGAATGCAACTGGCTATGGGCGCCTCATATACTATCTTGTATAGTAAATTGAAATGTCCAAGAATTGTTTGCACATTTTTATAAAAAGAGTTTTGACTTTGACTTTATTGTATTTTACTTAATCACGCAATATTTTATTATAAATCATGTTTAAGGAATTTAAGATCTTTGACTGTGACGCGTAACCACTTAAATGGATTGAATGAGACTTGGCACAGATGCCATGTTCTGGATAAATACATAGGATAAATTCTATCTTACTAAGCATTCCCTTGGGATTCCAACTCGTTGCCATAATGTCTATAGATGTTTTCAAACTAAATTATCGATTTCACGTAAATATACTAATCTATACTAATATTATAAAGCTGAAGAGTTTGTTTGTTTGTTTGAACGCGCTAATCTCAGGAACTACTGGTTCGAATTGAAAAATATTTTTTGAAGTGAAACCTTCTTTAGCGGCGTTGTGCACTTTTTGTGATGGGTAAAAAATGTTAAACTCGCGTCAGGACACTTGACCTGATCGAAAATTCGTAAGACGGAGGGAGAATTGTCATGTTTGTGTACGATAGCGCAATAAATGAATATTGTATTTTATCACATAAATGATAGTACTTTTATACTGATAATTAAAGCAATTCGTGCAAAATTATTCCCTAACCATTCCAAAATATCAAAAATGCACAACGTTAATATTCAAATTTTCACTTCTGCCGGCAATTCCGGAGTGCAGCCCGTTGTTTTTTTTTGTTGGATAGCTTATTTATCGAGGAAGGCTATAGGCTATATAACATCATGCTACGACCCACGAGGGCGGCGCAGTAATCATAAACGCGGGTGAAACCGCGGGTACATCTAATGGAAAAATAAGACTGATTACTTTACATTACCATCATAGTTTCGAAGAGCCATAATGGGCGATAGTTCACCCAGAACACGCCACAAGCAGGAAGTTTCTAGTAGATCTTATAGGAGTTATGACAAAGTGCTATATCGTTTACACGTTAAATTTGTGAGCGCTATAAAATCAAAAAGCCAGTTGGGGTGCTGTTACACCGTTACGAATGTGTTTTCTTTGTTCGATTTTATTAGCAGTGTGATGGAGATAGGATGACAAGTTACGTTATCATTAGTAAATCCCAATCACCCCCTTTCCCTCATCCCGATCCTTCTCCTTCCCACTTCCTTTCCTAAAGGGTCGGCAATGCGCAAGTGATGCCTCTGATGTCGCAGGCGTCCATAGGCTACGGTGACCACTTACCATCAGGTATGCTAGTTTGCCACCTTAGTTGTATAAAAAAAAAATTATGGAACAGGGAGTCATAGGTGTACATAATATCAGCCCAGTATTAAACTGTCGTACTACTGGGAACGGGCCTCTTCTCAGCGTGAGAATGGTTAGGCTACAGTCCAGTACGCTAACTCAGTTCGGGTATCACTAAACCCTAAAACCCTTGTTGTGAAAAATAATAATTTATTAATTATTTTCTCTTTTACTTCTATTAATACGATAAACCATGATAACGTTTACGACACTGCAATTTTTTTCATGAAGATCTTTCTGAGGATAAGAGCTACGTGCGTTTCATTAATATCACAGTTACCTGTTAAGCTTACTGGATCTCACGCTTGGTTATCTTTGAAGTAGGGGTAGGCAGAGCTGTATGATACTCACATTTTGCCAGTTATGTCTTAGATTCAAACTGAGCATAGCAATAATATAATTTCTTGGTCCACTTATAGTTACTAGCTTTTGCCCGCGGCTTCGCTCGCGTTAATTTAGAATTTGACAATCATTCGGGTTGTACTCTTCTTGTAACAATATAATTCAATCATGATTCGAAAGACACGTGGCGCCATCTATTATCATAAGAACGTTATTATTGTTTTCCTCGGGAACAGTATTTTTTTTCGGGATGAAAGGTAGCCTATGTCCGTTTCTGTACACCTGACAACGAATCCAAAATTTCAGGATGATCGGTTCAGTGGTTTAGGCGTGAAAAGTTAACAAACAAACAAACAAACTCATTTTCGCTTTTATAATATTAGTTAGGATAGGATTAAAGCCAAACTTTAACAGAACAATCCAATATTACGCCCTTGACCTGAGAATCGCATTCTGGACGTCGTCGACCACAAATTTTTGCTATGACACTAGCCAAGCAGACAGTCTCCCTCTCTAGTTAAATGTAAGTCGGAGAGTAGGACGGCAACTCGCTTTTGACATGATGAAGCAACAAAATATAGGCGTAGTATTATACTTCGTACGTATACTAATGATAGGCAAATACAAGAGAAATAAAACAATATAGGTTGACTGTAATTATCTCTGATTTGATCCGTAACACAGCGAGTTCGTCACCCGAAAGTCTCCGCGCACGAGTCTCTGGCGCTTATATAACGTCAATATGACACTGACAGTCATAACTGTCACTCGAACTGACACATTGGCTCTATGGCGACCTCACTGAAGCTTACGCTTGACGTTTCGAAACAAACCAATAGATGGCGCTTTATACAACTCCAATTACAGAAATAAATTACATTCGAATAATTATTTTCTTGACGCTCCGACATATATAATATTAAGAGTGCTTTCTAGGGAAAGCTGACTAATGCAAAGATCTAACTAGGTTATTTAGTCTCCAAATCAGCATCAAAATCAATACACAACAAATTTAATATTCTCGTTCCAATTTGATACGTATCTTGTAACCAAATTTGTATCTACGGCATACAATAAAATTTTATGGCGGCCGTAACATTTCTATTCGCAACTAATACAGCAGATACATTCCAGTATCGATTTAAACAACAACGTAACTGCTAGGACGTCATTGATTGAAATTGTTATTTACTTTATGTTGTTAAAGGTCGTTGTATGAGTCATCTATACGAATAAACAAAATTTCAATGTCTGTTTGTAATGTCAAAATAACAGCTTTTTACTAAATGCATATGAAAGGATATACGGTACTTATATTAAACAATCAATTCTGAATAAAGTCAGTCTGTCTGTCTATCTGTTTGTTCCGTCTAATGTCTGGCTGGACCAATTTTGATGCTGATGTTATAAGGAGTAACTTAATAATAATAATAATATCAGCCCTGTATTAAACTGTCCCACTGCTGGGCACGGGCCTCTTCTCACTGTAAGAAGGGTTAGGCCATAGTCCACCACGCTGGCCTGGTGCGGGTTTGCAGACTTCATATATCTTCGAGAACATTATGGAGACCTCTCAGACATGTAGGTCTCCTCACGATGTTTTCCTGGCTTTTTAGGCTACTATTATTTTACAAAATGTAACGCGGACGAAGTCGCGGGTAACAGCTATCATTAAATAAATTGAAATTACAGCACGATGCAGTACCTATTCATACTAAGTTTAAAAATAAAGATTCTGATAATATAATATTATGTTTACGCGTAAATATGCGATACATTTAAACAAAATTACTTTTCTAAATCAAAACTCTATTTTTAAATGATTTATATATACACTTTCACCGACATTTCGGTTGCTTTTCAGCAGCCATGATACTTTGATACGTAACTTTATATTTTTAAAATAGAAACTAAGATGGAGGTGACCTTAAACTACATCTACTTGCCATCAAGCACACAACAGTAGATTATTTCCTAACGAACTTCTGCAGGCTTATGGTAGAGAAAATATCTTGAGCTGTATAACCTGTCCTACCGTTATATGTTGGGCCTGTTTTAGTATAAGAAAGGTACACCCTCCACTATGCTGACTTAGTAGAGATTAGTAGACTTCAAACATCTTTGAGAACATTATAAAAACGAAGTGGTAATAAATTGTATAGTATGCACATTACTAGAACAGATATACTTACTTGCACATCGAACTGAAATTCACGCTGCGGCGTAAAAGTTTAATGTTGTTTCTACTATTTCTGCTATATTCACTCTGAGCAAAGTCTAAAGGAATATCAGTTAATCTTTTACTTGAAACAAACAATGGAAAGAAGAAGTCTATAATCAAAGTTGTATGTGTCGGGTTAGGTCACATCATAATTGTTAAGACTCTGTAAATTAAATCTAGTCCATATAAGCGACCAAAGTAAACAGCAATAATTTCTGTGTACCTATTAAGTGCATTCAGTTTGAAATGTCTGTTTATTTACATGTGACGTTTGATCAACATCCATTGGGGAATACAAGCTGATTTATTTGGAATCCTGCCCCGAAAATAGCATCTCAACCACTCTAAATACAGGTCGTTGGAACGAACTCTTGTGCTAGACTTTTAGGTTCATCCCACGGGAGATATTTACTTAGCTATTCGCTATTTGCTATCACTGAAGGAAACTACAGCACTACCATCTATTGCAGACTTCTACAGTTCATCAGAGTATTAAATTTTAACGAATCAAAATTCTAAGGATATTTCGACGCATTTGTAACTCAGTAATCCCTGTACTGAAGAGCAGCGATAGCTCAGTGGTAAACCAACAGACTGCAATGCAGAGGGTCTCGGGTTCGAACCCACGTCGCGCACCTCTGACTTTCGGAAGTTATATGACTTTTCGAAATTATGTGCGTATTGATTGACAATTATCGCCTGCTCCGTGCCTCGTAAAGCACGTTAAGCCGTTGGTCCCGGCTGCCACGAATATCTATGGCAGTCGTTATTGGGAGAGTGTCGACACAAAAGATCCCACTGGGTCGAAGTGTCGGCGGTCTGAACTGACTGGCCCCCGCATAAGATAAGATAAATCCCTGTACTGTGCCTACCGTATTAAAAAATGAAGACCACATTTACAGCTTCTTCTTTTCGTGTGGTTAGTGGCCAACCTGTTGTCAAGAGTTGTTCAACCCGCCCGTAGGCCTCTGACATGGCTTAACGACTGCTGTCAATTTGGCAATAACCGGGAATCGACTTTTACGTGCCCTCCAAAGCACGGAGACGCTCAGATGAAATACCACTAAGCGGTCACCCATCTATAGACTGACCGCACCCAACGTTGCTTAACCTCGCTAATCGCTTACCGATCAGTGAGTGCAACTGGCTATGAGCGCCTCACATTTACATCTACAGCTGACTGAATGTGAGTCTCTGATTCCGAAAGAGGTGTTAGGTTAACTATTATTGGGTTTTATGTTATCTTTATGACCGCGGACGTGATCATGCAGATTTTTGATCTTCTATGTCTGGCCTTGGTGGTAGTAATTGAAACAACAATTATTTATTCATTTATTCTTAGGAACTCCAACAAAGGATACACAGTACATGCAATAATTACAAAAAGTGGTTCGATAATTTGTGCTACTTCAATTACAGGAGAACACATCGTGAGTACATCATCATTTCACATCGTTTACAAAAAATGGTTTGAATGTCGTATAACGCTAAACATAATATTTATATAATTCGATTTTTGAAGTGCTTCATTAGGCGCGTTGAGCACTTCTTGGGTGAACAAAAATCATAGAACGCGCATCATCGTCACACTTCCACGCTTTCCATTTTTGAATTATTTTAGAATATTAACAATATCTCAGCAATGGTGCGTCCTACGCAAAAAATAACGAAATTTTGACCCACTAATAACTCCTAAGAGAGTAACAGGAATCCGACCCGACAACATTTTTTATTTTTTATAACGTAGTTATGATCAAGGATTAAAGTTTTCACTTCTATCGGCAGTCCCCAAAGACTGCCCTAATTTTATTTGTTTTCTAACTCGACTCGATCAACATAGACACAATATTAGCAACGATAAACTAGTGGAAAGCAATTGGATGGCCACATCGATCGTCTCGATTCTGACCCTGGGATTCACTGATTTTTCGAAATTATTGCTTTTACTGAGAGTTCTCCATTACTTTTTCGAAGATATGTGACGCTTGCTAACCCACTTTCAACATGGTGGCCAAACCCGAACCCGATAAACTAAGAAGAGGTCCGTGCCGAGCAGTGGAACGGTTTATGTTTAGGATTGATATTATAACAAATAACTATTGTCAGTCTTTTTTGATATTCCTACGGGACAGAATAAACATCACTTAACAACTTAAATATAAGAGAACAGAGATGCGGACTAAAGCTAGTATACGAATGTGTTAAATATCGAAGGGTTAAAGAATCATTTGTGCAGAATTTTAATATTAATAAGTATGATCAAGGAGCATTTTTAAGTATATTAGCCGAACCGATTACTGAAGCTGCAAAATTTATTATAGAAGAGATTATTTATAACAAATGATTCTTTAACCCTAAACCTTTATAAATTAATAAAATTTATTTTAGTTTGTAGTATATGTACTGTTTAGGAAACGCTGGGGCTCACTTATCCTTGATGGACATATGCCCCTAAATAAATAAAGAGAATAAAAAAAAAAACCTAGTATACATAAATGCTGATCTGAATCTGCTAACATAGAGCTGTGAGTCTTAGTACGTACATACATTGAGTAGTAGAACCCCACTGATTTCAGCATGAATGGGCCGGCTTGACTGGGGAAGGACTTCCCTCTCACAGAATATCGACGTGAAATAACAGTATTCCTACCGTTGTGTTTCGTTTGGTGAGTGAGAGTGCCGGAGGCCCAATCACCCCCTTTCCCCCTTCCCGCTCCTTCTCCTTCCCACTTCCTTTCCTAAAGGGTCGGCAACGCGCAAGTGATGCCTCTGGTGTTGCAGGCGTCCATAGGCTACGGTGACCACTTACCATCAGGCTTATGCTTGTTTGCCACCTTAGTTGTATACAAAAAAATATATTATTTATCTTATTTGGGTAAGAATTAAACCATTATCATTTATTGCCTTACAATACAACTAGTATAAAAACAGTATGACTAGTAGAAAACATTTTAGAAATATTTTTATTCACGTTAAAGAATCTACGAAGACGTCTTGTAAGATCAGTCGCTGCGGTGTGACGCAAAGCCACCTCGACAGTCAGTAATTCTCGATCTTGGCCAACGAGGCAAGTTTAATGAAATTCTTGCCGCGCCGATCTACCTACACCGTCTACTGCTTACGCCGTGTTTTAACTTCCCACTCGAACACTCTTTGCGGGAAATGGGATGTATGAACTTGTGTATAAGTTGTACATAATAGATGAGATGTGGATAAGAATAGATGCTAGAGTACGTGTCTTGAGCAAACGTTTAGATGAGGCTAGCTGGATATTCGTTCTTATATTGCATGTATATTTATACAAATAGTGGTTAGTGTAATCGACTGCCACGCCTGAGGTCGCGATTTCGATGCCCGCACAAGTCAAACATTTGTGTGCATGAACATGGATGTTTGTCTTGGTCTGGGTGTTTCTATGTATAATATGAATTTACAAAAAAAAAGTATACATATATGTATGTTTATCCATTGTCTAGTACCGATAGTATAAGCTCTGCTTACATTGCGATAGATGGTGTTGTGTGTATGTGATTATTTACACTTAGTCCCACAATTGGGCTATTGTGCGTAAATGACTGACATGAAAAGTTGTAAATTTATAATAAGTATTGAATGTCGTTCAACAAAAGTGTAAAGAAATTGTGAATAATTATATGGCGTCCGTTTCATTCCACAATAACAAAAATAATTGCTAGCTCATTTTTCTTTCTACTTTAAAATTTAAATTGAAAGAAACTTGAATAGAAATTACTGTGCCTTTGTTTGTTTAATATGATTTTTTAAGCATTTATACGCGGTTTCTTAGAATAGTATTATGTTTATTTAAAACTATCGTACAATGGAGAATAGTGTGCTAACAAAGATTTAAATCATAAATGGCCTACTACATTTAAATATGGACACCTTGTATCGTGTAGTTGCCATCGGACACATAATATCTGAATTTTATCGCGTTGTTTATTTGACACTTTATTACAAAATTTTGAAAACTGTTACACTACTATTACTATTAATCTTTACTCATTTTTAAGCTAATTAAATTATTTAAACTATTAAAACTATTTATACTATTACTATACTATTATACTATTTATATTTGTGTTTACACTTTCCTCGACGTATCGGTTGCTTTTCAGCAGCCATGGTCACGGGGAGACTAAGATGGCAGTTGTCTCAATGTTCCAGTGTAGTTATTTCAAAGTACCCGAACATAATTTAATCATGGATGTTACTATTTACGCACAATGAGCTCAAAGTATCATGAAGTTTAGCTGTGGTTTGCTTCTTCTTGGGTTTGACTATTTGAATTACTGGATCCCAATAATTTCAATGAATAACATTCGCGTAAACAGAAGACAATATTACATAATATCTGAATTATAAATATTGTATTATCACTCTTATTTATACTGAAAATTGTACACTAATATAACATTCTCTATCATATAACTGTAATGTGTGACATATTCTTCATCATCATCATCAGGCTTTAATAGTCCACTGCTGGACATAAACTTCCCCTAAAGAGCGCCATAGCGCCCTGTCTTCAGCTTTGTGCATCAGCATCTGCCTGCAGTCTTTCGCAGATCGCCATCCCACTTGGTCGGACGGCGTCCTACACTACGTATTCTTAGTGTAGGACTTTTATGCGATCTTAGCAGGGTGAGGGAACATCTATAATTAAAATCTTAGTGTGCTAATACATTTGAGTGAAAGGGAATATAATGGATAACAAGAAATTGATTAGAAAGTAGGTAAGTCAAATATGGATAGGACTCTTCAAAGAAGATCTGGCAAATTGACTTCATACGAAATCAGAGATTCTCTAAACATAGGGCAGATTAAGAATTAGAATGTGATGTGGATTAAATAACTGAAAATGACCACCTTCCGCCTAATTTATTTAATTGTTGTTTTGTTTTTTATTTTATTTTTTAATTGAGTTATATGTATGTATGTTACTGCCTACATGCACCGAAATCATGCAGGCTCTGCGAGAATACCAGCCTTGTGGATATACTGCAACATTGCTGACGCAGGACCTTATTTGTTCCTAAACATGGTTGTGTTTCCAGTTACCTTGTAAGCGTGGAACAAATAAAATAACCTTCTTTTTTTTTCTTCTTTCAAAAAAAAAGATTGCAGTAAGTGGAAATTCGTTTTCCAATTCCTTCTAAAAGATTGACAAGAAATAGCTGGATACAATACATTTCTGCAGACAGCAAGTAGAAAAATCTGTTATATGTGATGTATATCTACATAATTATTGATAGGTATATGTCCAAGCAAATAGTCTATAATTATTAATAACACCCAAAATAATGACATCCTTAGCACAAAGCTCCGATAACGATGAGGATATAGTACATAACATCAACGGGAAAACTCCAAAGTATACTATTTCTGAATAAATCACAACTCCATTCAGAATATTCCTCATATTTTTTTGTGTTCGAAAAGGACTTTTCCATTTTTTGTCCGTAACACGTATCGGCTCGATGGCTTGTCATACGATACTAAAGGTTTGTGCTATTCGAGCCTTTGAAAATTTTCGCTCGACATTTTAGAATTTTTTTCGAACATTTTACGCGTCCCCGGGGTGAAGGTGAGTGGTAGCTATATAAACACGTTATATTTTACAGGAATACTGCGTTTAGCGTTCTGTTTTCCTTATTTTATCTCGTTGCCAATTTCAGATTTACTGTACTACTAAATCGTTGGTATATTTACTTAAAATCTAGATAGCTTGAAGCAGCTGGAAATCATATTATATTATTATTCCATCAATCACATATCAATTCAATTGATGCGATAAATAGTAGTTTTATTTAAACTTTGACTTGGATAGGAAATATACTTGTATATAAATAACCTCAATATCCCCAATCGAGCTTAGAATAGACTGATTGGTGCAGTACCTCCTTTTTTCCTATTTGAAATAGGGGATAATCTTGAGAAGATGCCTGGGCCTCTAACAGTAAAGATATGACATTTTTAGCTTACTAAAACCACCTAATCATCATCTTCAGAGTGTCAATGTGGAATCACGAGATATCTAAGGAATAAGCATCCGGATTAGGCTTTGGTTCAATTTATTGTTAGGACTCTAGGGGTGTACTAATGCATTAACAATTTTTAAAGTATAATATAATATGACATAACTCGCAGGCTTTAGGTGTGCTTCAAAATCGATTTGTATAATATATTTATGTAATACATTAGTTAAAAAATATATAGGAATTTTATTTAACATAGAAAAAAAAAATTCACGAAATTTCTCCCCTATGACCTTAGTTAAGCTAACGTTCTGATAGGAAAATACCATCAAAATCCTTTTTAATGGAAATTTGCATTCTGACGTATACCTGCCAAGATTTCTGACACTGACACAACATCAGTTTCGCACTACGATATTATAGATTCACGCCTAAACATTATCTTTGAAACACATTACAGGCAGTCAAATTGAATCGTCCACCAAAATCGATGCCAGACGCATATTAATTGGCTAGTTAGGCAATAATTAACGCGATTATCTGTTGATTACAGATGTTGCCTATTCAATTGTATGTACGATTTGATTGGCAAACGAAATTAACCTAAATAATGTTTGTGAAATTGTTTGGTATGTAGCGTAATAGGTAATTAGGAATTTGATCATGCTTTCCGTGTAATTGTAAATTGGATTAATTTTAAAGTATGTTTATGTTTAATTTTATTTATGTAATTACAAACGTAGAATATATTATATTCATTTTATTATACAAATTATTGGAGTGAACACATCTCTATTATATTTATTTTGTCAATACTTATGTAAGGAGGATATGCCAGCATTTTAGCAAATCCATAGTCTGAAAATCCATAGTCTGCCAACTCCTTCGGAAGACAGGTGTGTTTGCCAATTTGCTGGAAAGAGCTTTGAAAGTTTTACCTGCCATTAATCAAACTTTGCAAAATGTAGCATTTTGCCTGGTGAGTAAGAGTGCCAGAGGCTCACATTATCTTCTCATTCCATTCTGTTCATTCTATTCTAAATTCCTTTTTCTATGCAACGCGTGGGTGATAAACTTGATGTCGCTTATCATATTACAAAATAACGTATCCACGCATGTCCAAAATTCTGTGAACACTCGAATAAGAATTAATATAAATGTACTAGATGGCGTTGTTTTATAAATATTGCAACGCGTACTCATTTTTAGCAAATAGGTGAAATTTACAGGCTGATTGGTAAAAGACTGGACATATTCAAGGAGGGTATTCAGTACTCGATTCTGGACACGAATATAAAAAAAATAGGTACTTAAAATTTTACCTAGTTGTCCAATAAAAACTTAATGTGCGGACACTCTTGCGCATATACCAAAGCTAAACAAAACCTCCGTTTCACCCGCGTTAGTTATAGTAGTATAGTTATTGCGCCGCTTCCGTGAGTCGTATCGTAATGTTATATAGCATATAGCCTTACTCGATAAATAATCTATCCAACACTAAAAGAATTATTCAATTCGAACCAGTAGTTCCTGAGATTATACAACTAAGGTGGCAAACAAGCATACGGCACACCTGATGGTAAGTGGTCACCGTAGCCTATAGACGCCTGCAACACCAGAGGCATCACTTGCGCGTTGCCGACCCTTTAGGAAAGGAAGTGTGAAGGAGAAGGAGCGGGAAGGGGGAAAGAGGGTGATTGGGCCTCCGGCACTCTCACTCACCGAACGAAAAACAACAGTAGGAATACTGCTATTTCACGTCAATATTCTGTCAGAGGGTAGTCCTTCCCCGGTCAAGCCGGCCCATTCATGCTGAAATCAGCGAAGCTCTACTAAAATCATAACTGGCAATATATGGATCTAGTATACTTTTGCTTACTCCTTCAATGATACAGGCGTGAGACTGCATACAATGTCTTCTAATTTCTCCAACATCCCAGTGCTGTCGGTTTCTTGCAAGTTAGGCGTTCAGGCGATAATGTTCGTCATAAAAGCGAGAACGATCCTAAAACACGACCACGATTTTGTGTTATACATTGTATAATATATTATCATTACACACACGAATTAACCTAAATAATAGTATTATCTTATTATACAACTACATATTAAGCTCTCCAAATAGTTATCTCGCATTAATTTTAAACAGTCTGTCTGAATATTACAAGTTCGTACCGCTAGTCTCCTCTGTCGCCTTGTTAGTAACCACAGAATAATGAAAAGGTAACTTACACTAACTTAATGGAGAGGGCATTAAAATTCATTAGTCTTCTCCTAAGCCTTTATTATTCCCAAGTCACTTGGGGTCGACTTTCTAGTCTAACCGGATTTGACTGGATATCAGTTTTTACACGGAGCGACTGCCATCTGACCTCCGCAACCTGAAGGCTAACGATACCCTAAAGCTAGACCAGTATCAGGATATTAGAGGGCACTGACTTCCCAATAACGATTGCCATAGATGTTCATGGCAGCCGGGACCGACGGCTTAACGTGCTCTCCGGGGCACGGAGCAGGCGATAATTGTCAATCAATACGCACATAATTTCGAAAAGTCATATAACTTCCGAAAGTCCCCTCTGCATTGCAGTCTGTTGGTCTCCCCACTTAAAGTTCATTAGTACTGGTTGTTAATTCTTTATACAAAGTCGCATGCCTATATTAGGAAGAGTTGTATATTTATGACTGTATCCTCATCGCTGACAGACGTGTATCAATAAAAATATAATAAATTTACATTATTACGTATGTTTGTGCGTGATATGCACATTAATGTTGCAGCGATAGTTGGTTGTATTTTCATAATGGGCAGTAAAATCTTAATATATAAAAATCTCGTGCCACGATGTATGTTCGGGATAAACTCTGAAACTACTGAACCGATTTTGATCAAACTTCGTAACTATCTGTAATTTGGTCTAACTTAAAAGATAGGATAGTGTTTTTTTTCGTTTGTACAAGACAACGTCTGTCGGGACAGCTAGTAACTTTATAAATATTTTTACATGGAGAGCAGTCTCTTAAATAGAAGT
Source organism: Catocala sponsa (assembly GCA_963564715.1). Lineage (NCBI taxonomy): Eukaryota > Metazoa > Arthropoda > Insecta > Lepidoptera > Erebidae > Catocala > Catocala sponsa. The sequence goes on along the minus strand of OY751340.1, from coordinate 24,193,404 downwards.
GTCCTCCACCAAAGACGCCACAAAAACCAAGAGAAGATGAGACAGTTAAAATAGCCTCAACGTCGCAGATTCACGGATGGTTGAGCTCAATCGAACTCTGTTTGAACTAGGTATGCACTATTCCATCTGACGCCAAGTTGAACACAGAGCAAAAGATGAAAATAAGTTCCCTTTGCCGTAAAGTAGGAAACGGTGTTTCTCATATGCCTGTTCAGTATCAGTCACTTAAGCAAAACGCTTTTCAAAGTCACACTTCTCTACAAGCCCTGTCTGAAAAAGGCTTCCTCTCAGAAATATGCAAGTCCTGGGTTTTCAAATTACATTAAACTAACTCAATGAGATGTGTGTTATGCTTTTAATTGTATTTAATTTATTGTTAACGTAATAAACGTTAACAATCAATTATATTTATTTATTCATGCTATTATTAAAATTTGTACAAATATTTTTCTCATAGACCATGTTGTCTGGAGAAAAATCTCTAAAATACTGCAGTGAATGGGATATCAAGGCTGCTTAAAAAAACGCTCTTTTGTTTGTAGTGGGCCAGTAGTCTTTATTTTATGTCATACGTTTGTTTTGCAAGCGTCCATAGCATATACATAGAAAACGCTTACCGTCAGCGAGCCGCATGCTTCTCACTTAGTTTGACAATTGCTTCAATGCCTTCAATTCTTGATCGTTTGCCCAACATCATGACATGCGTATACGAGTTATATGCCACATCTTACGTTTTGATTAATCCGTGTTAACAAGTTACCCCCAACGGTGTACTAGAATAACGACATAACTCGATAATTCAAACATGGCTGACTTCGGTGAGACGAAATTATATTTATTAGCCTTTGATGGTGGATTCCAGGTGGACTTGTAGTAACTGTGTCTAATGATTGTGGAATACGAGCTTGGTTTGGAAATTGTCTGAATATTCTGCTGTTTTAATAGCGGTATCGTTCAATGAGCTTAATCGTAACTCATTTAGGCTCACCGCGGCTTCGCTTGAAAACAGTACTCTATGTTATTTCCTGAACGCGTGTCAACGTGTATGGGTAATTTCATGGAGATCGGTCAAGTATTTAAGACGTGAAAGAGTAACAAACAAGCAAAAAATATGTAGGGGTAATCAGAAGCGTTGTTGTTGTGGATAGCCAAATGAAATAACTTGATGATATATTGTGTGAATATATGTTTACTGGTACCAGTTACAAATATAACGAGATGCGTGTAAAAATCCAGGATTCAACCTCTTCGTCTTCATGTGACCTTGTGACCTATATCTCGGGGGTTTTTTGACCCACAGAGCCCATATTAAAACTCGACTGAGGTATGACCCCAAGGTGTCTGCACACCAAGTTACAAGTCAATCGTACCTACTGCTGGGCATGATGCCCACAGTTGGGCCTCATGTCCACTTTTGGGTATCTTGCTCACTGTTAGGCGTCATACCAACTATTAGGCATTATGCCCACTGTTGGGCATCATGACCACTGTTGGGCATCATGTCCACTGTTGGGCATCATGACCACTGTTGGGCATGTTGTGTTGCAAAACGCAGCATAAGATAAAACTCGACAGCAAACAGCAGCAAACAACTCGAATCAGCACACCACCACTCTACATATAAATGAAGCCATTTTGCCATTTAAAATACATGTGACTTTGTGACCCCTATATCTCGGGGGTCTTTTGATCCACAGAACCTATATTCAAATTTGATCGAGGTATGACCCCAAAGTGTCTGCACACCAAGTTACAAGTCAATCGGTCCAGAGGTTCCGGAGCTATGCCTGTCACTAACAGACGGACACACAGACCCACAATGTGTTTTCATTAACCACTTCGAAGAAGACTCGGAGGTTAATAAATACATAATTGAACTATGAACTTATTGAGTGGTTGCGGAGAGACGACTGCCGCGGGGCGCTATCGCTTACTTGCGCCCTGACTATATAGAACAAAACTTCTTTAGGCGCGTTGAGCACTTCTTGGGTGAACAAAAATCATAGAACTCGCGTCATCGTCACGCTTCCACGCTTTCCATTTTTTAATTATTTTAGAATATAAACAATATCTCAGAAATGGTGCGTCCTACACAAAAAATAACGAAATTTTGACACCCTTAATAACTCATAAGAGAGTTTCAGGAATCCGACCAGCATCCTTTTTTTTGTTTATGAAGAAGTGTTTATGATCAAGGATTAAAGTTTTCACTTCTACCGGCAGTCAAAGACAGCCCCAAATTTTTTTTAAAACTACTTTTTGGTAGTCATAGTTGCATTTCACCCATACTCAGCCAGCAATTTAAAAGACCCATTTGATAGGGCGAAGCTTCGCCCTAAAAAGTTGCATGATAATTCATGCAACGCGAAAGTTTAAAAGTTACTATTACCGTCTACCGGGCAAATTTCTATGCGACGTCCTGCTACTGAATATTGTCCAACATTTCTGTTGGAAAATCCAATAACACTTTTTCCTGCGTCGGTATTATACCTTGGACAAAAAGAAGTGTAAATCAAAGGCACGTTAATCGATCAAGAACAAAAATAGATGGCTACTTTAGCATTTATAATGGCACACCAACGGCCAGACACAATAGGCTTTACAATAATATATGTCCTTTACCCACAAAATCCATTCGTAGCTGAAAAACAATAATGTGACGCTCGTACGAGTAGGTTAGTTCTAACATCTCGAACTAATGACGTAAAGGCGTAAGAGCACAATGAAACTACTGTAAATAAGCTGTTCTAAACTCGCACATTAAACAATCTATAATTTATTAACGTAGTGTTTACTGTAGACATGCTTACTTCGGTCTATTTGTCCAGCGCTGTTTATCTTTCGTCCCGTAGTGTTGCTATTCCCGGGTTTACGACTTGCGTAAACTGTGGGATTATGTTGGCGAGTATCTTGGTGCAAATGTTGGTGTATGAGGCAAGAATGTTGATGTCAATATTTTGTTGCTTGGTTTGTGTGATAGGCTGTGTCTTTGAGAATGAGTAAACGTAGAGGTCGCACATCACACTTGGTTCTATCAAAAGCAATTTCCTCGAAATTTGGATAACTTTTATGAATAGCTTTTTTCGTAAATAATATGCATGTGGTGTTTACCTATATAAGTTGTGCACTTAGACTTAATAATACTCTGTTCTGTTTTGTAATGAATGTTTCAGTGTAACTGCTGGCAAACCAATAAAAATAAAAATAAAAATTTGGGCAGTCTTTGGGGACTGCCGATAGAAGTGAAAACTTTAATTCTTGATCATAAACAAATATTTTAAAAAAAGGGGCGGTTCGGATTTCTAATACTCTCTTAGGGCTTATTAATAATGTATCACCAGCTTGGGATCCAGTAATTCAAATAGTCAAAACCAATACGAAGCAAACCACAGCTAGACATGATACTTTGAGCTCATTCTGCGTAAATAGAAACACCAATGATTAAATTATGTTCGGGTACTTTGAAATAACTACACTGAAACATTGAGACAACTACCATCTTAGTCTCCCCGTGACCATGGCTGCTGAAAAGCAACCGAAACGTCGGGGAAAGTGTAAACTTAAATATAAATAGTTTTAATAATTTAGTTAGCTTAAAAATTAGTAAAGTTTAATAGTAGTAGTGTAACAGTTTCTAAATAATGTAATAGTGTTAAATAAACAACGCAATAACATCCGTATATATAGTAGTTTAATTTCAATAAGTAAGAATAATATTATCTATATATTAATACGTGAAGCGAAAACTTTGGATCCCTTTTTACGAAAATTGGACGGACGGAGGAGTATGAAATTTCGCACACTTATAGTTTATACAGAGAAGAAGTAACGAATGCTAATATTTACATAAAATATGTATAATAAATACATTAAATTAATGAAAAAACACTACACGCACACAACCATGCATTTGACACACGCAGTCGAAGCGCGTAACTGTGGTTACATATATCAATATACTAGTATAATGACATGAAATAATATATATTAGTTGGTCGAATTTCGAACACTATGCGACCGCTAGTATGCATAATTTTACAAAATGAAAATTACACGTGATAATCAAACGAAACTCAAATGAAACTAAATACATTCACGAATTTACAATTTAAATTAGTATATACGTAAACAAACACAATAATAATAAGTAACTAAAATCAAACAGATAAACCAATCACTATAAATGATAAACTATTGCTGAAATAGGCATTTATTTATCCATCAATGAGCTGCCACGCAAGCCTCTGTTCTGTAACATTGAATCCATACTAATATCCGTTAGTTATTGTTTGACTGATTAGGTAATTTAAATCATTCGATCTTTTTACTTTATTATGTAAACAATACTTACAGAAGTATATATTACATTTTGTCGGCCTCGATGGCATAGTGGTTAGTGTGACCGACTGCCACGCCTGAGGTCGCGGGTTCGATTCCCGCACAAGTCAAACATTTGTGTGCATGAACATGGATGTTTGTCTTGGTCTGGGTGTTTCTATGTATAATATGTATGTATTTACAAATGTATGTTTATCCATTGTCTAGTACCTATAATACAAGCTCTGCTAGGTTTAGGCTAGATGGTGTTGTGTGTATGTGGTAGAATATTATATTATTATATTATATTAATTTTAAGAAGTGGTTATTTTAGAAAGGTTGCAATACCTACGTTCGGAAATTAAAAACTAAAAATGGGGAAACAAGTAAAAGATCCGCCTGACATTAAGTGTTTACCAAGGCTAGTCAATGCTCAAAACCTTAGGATTTACTCGTGCAAGGCCGAACCTTCCAAAATGGATTTGCTTTATTGCACTCAGTAACAGATTTTAGACATCACATTGATTCTTTATAAAGCCTAGTAACTCTCCTTGAAAACACACCACAAGGTCGTTTGACTTTGTAGCCAATTATCTTTTATATCGTATAGATCTTATCTTATCTTATGTGGGGGCCATTCAGTGCAGACCGGCCGACACTTCGACCCAGTGGGATCTTTTGTGTCGCCACTCTCCCAATAACGACTGCCATAGATGTTCATGGCAGCCGGGACCAACGGCTTAACGTGCTTTCCGAGGCACGGAGCAGGAGATAATTGTCAATCAATACGCACATAATTACGAAAAGTCATATAACTTCCGAAAGGCTGAGGTGCGCGACGTGGGTTCGAACCCGAGACCCTCTGCATTGCAGTCTGTTGGTCTCCCCACTGAGCTATCGCTGCTCTTATCGTATAGCTACTCCCCCAGTATAACCTTTAAGCTAAAATTCCAGATCCCTACCATGTGGTATGTAAAGCCGCCAAGCCCACTAAAATCTAGTATATCTACATTATGATACCTACCTAAAAACTGCCTGCAATATGTATTTTTATAAAAAGACTGCCAGTATTCTATCTTAAAGACCACTCCAGACTTAACTTCATTCAACATTTTTCAACTCCACTCAGTCTTTCCTTATTCAAGAAAAGATACTGTAAATAAGTCAGTCCTACGCTGAGTCGAAGATGTTTTTTAATTAAATTTTCTCCCTTGAAAGGTTTCTATTTCAAATGAAATAAGCTGACCCGAGAGACGTTACTAATTAAATTGGCAATATTTTTCTTCAGTTCTATGTTGACTACCTTATTGATCTCTGGGCCTTACGCCTACTATCATGAACTATCGTGAGCTTCCAAGATCGACTTCTGGATCCTGTAAAGGTTTTTTGGTTGTTTCTGTTACAAAATCCCCAATCAATTTGGCAATTTTATTAAATCCAACTTCCGCACTTTTTGAAGTGAAAATTCTTTAGCGGCGTTGTGCACTTTTTTGTGGTGGGAAAAAAATGTTAAACTCGCGTCAGGATAAGTGACCTGATCGAAAATTCGTAAGACGGAGGGAGAATTGTCATGTTTGTGTACGATAGCGCAATAAATGAATATTGTATTTTACCACATAAATTATAGTACTTTTATACTGATAATTAAAGCAATTCGTGCAAAATTATTCCCTAACCATTCCAAAATATCTAAAATGCACAACGTTAATATTCAAGTTTTCACTTTTGCCGGCACTCCCGGCGTGCAACCCGTTTTTTTTTTACCAGTGTCACGGGGACCTTTACAAACAGTTAACAACGAACACCCAGACTCACAACTATTTGTGGTTAACACAAATTGTTGTCATCTGTGGGAATCAAACAAATAACACTCGGCGCAGTAACGGCAAGGCGGCTACTTAAACCACTACACCATCAGCGCAGTCTAAGTCTAATCATTTTATTAATAGCATAGAGTTTGTAAGTCTGGTAAAAGACAACAAGTTCGCCTGTTACCTGTGAGCTAATATATAGATTATACGAAAATAAAATTTGCACTCCATATTTTATTTTATTGAAGTGAAAACTACTTTTAGTTTTCACTTCAATAAAATAAAATAAATAAAAAATGTTGGTTGTCAATTATAGGTCTATGTTATTTTTTTTATACATCTAAGGTGGCAAACAAGCACACGGCCCACCTGATGGTAAGTGGTCACCGTAGCCTATGGACGTCTGCAACACCAGAAGCATCATTTGCGCGTTGCCGACTCTTTAGGAAAGGACGAAGAGGAAAAGGAAGTGGGAAGGAGAAGGAGCGGGAAGGGGAAAAGAGGAAGGATGATTGGGCCTCCAGCACTCTCACTCACCGAACGAAACACAACAGTAGGGATACTGCTATTTCACGTCGATATTCTGTGTGTCCTTCCTCGGTCGACCCGCCCCATTCATGCTGAGATCAGCGAGGCTCTACTACCCTGTAAATATACCTAAATTAATATAGGTGAAATACATTTCACAAATAAATATAGGTGTGTGTCTATGTATGTCTTTATATCCATGTTAGAGTTCCGTTTCAGAATACGAATGAGGCATTTATTATATAGTCACTTACATCCGTTTTCCTGTTTGTCGCTATAACAAACATAGCTCATTGGTGTTGATGTTTTGTTCATAATCAAAATGTATGCAGTAGGTCGGCTAATAAATAAACAATAGTAAATAAATTATTGAAGAAATATAGAAACCGATTTCAAAATTACTGATGATAAATAATATTCTCTTACATTTTCGCGAATCTATACTAATATTATAAAGCTGAAGAGTTTGTTTGTTTGTTTGTTTGAACGCGCTAATCTCAGGAACTACTAGTTCGATGACTGGCTGGCTCAGGAACTCTAGATTCAATAGTGGATTTTCTTGACACCTATATACCTATAACAACATTTTTAAAATAAATTCTTTTGGATTGTTTTCAAGCTGACCATTTAAAATTAAGTATTTCACTATACTTCCTACCATAATTTTATGATTGTATTTGAAATAAATATCGCCTCGTCACTGACGAGAAGAAAAATCCACAAATGGTTACTTATGGTTTTTAGGAAAAAGAAATATTGAGTTTTATACTGTTTTAGTTGGCGATAGTCATCGATTATAAAGTATTGGTTACATTTGAGGGTATTTATAATGCGTATCTACTCTCTAAAGTATCAGTAACAAAATTTCCTTTGTCCATCTGCTTAATAAATACATTATTAATGTATACAAATAATTTTATCAAGTACATTTGTTATTCCGCCCCTATTCCCGCATTTACATAAACGACCCAAACTTCAATTGGTGCTCGATTGTAAAAGTTACTAGTTCGTTCTCTGCATAATAAATATAGGTGTTTTACTGTTGTTATCTATTACTGGTAGAAGAAATATATCAAAGGTAAAATAACTTTGATTACTCGATGTTACAGGCAGTTGTGCAATAAGACCGAAACGCCGGCAATTCAAAAATATATTTCAACGTTAAGAAGTTAAGTAATTATAGAGCAGCGATGGCTCAGTGGATAGACCAACAGACTGCAATGCAGAAGGTCTCGGGTTGGAACCCACGTCGCGCACCTCTGACTTTCGGAAGTTATATGCGTGCCTCGGAGAGCACGTTAAGCCGTGGGTCCCGGCTGCCATGGACATCTATGGCAATCGTTATTGGGAAGTCAGTGCCCTCTAATATCCTGACACTAGTCTAGCCTTAGGGTATCATTAGTCTTCGGGTTGCGGAGGTCAGGTGGGAGTCGCTCCATGTAAAAACTGCTATCCAGTCAAATCCGATTAGACTAGAAAGCTAACCCCAAGTGACTTAGGAATAATCAAGGCTAGGGAGAAGAAGATTCATCACTCGATAAACTCGCCACAACTGTCCAATTGCCTATTTGCATAGCCCGGATCATAGCCACTTCTAGAGTTCTGGATCCGAAAAGAACATAAAGAATAAAATTGTCTACTAACCATTAAAATTTACCTTAAACAATATCTAATCAATTTTACCTACGCCATTTTATTTTTGAATACATATTAGTCCAATCAAAATTGTTAGAAATTCTTTTTAGGGGCCATCGAAAAAAAATGGAAAGCAAATCCTATATAGCAGTTAGGTGCTGTCAATACGCCGGGCCGTATGTCCGACACCCCATTTTAATTGGTTTTAGGCTATGTAGGCTCACAAAACCGTCCCGCTAACAAAGTTCGCTTTTAAAAAATTGTGCTTTTTCACGTCACCCAGAGGATTGATCGTATACATAAAGAGTGCGAAAGTAAATTTATCTTTCGGATTTGTTTAACACTAGGTTTTTTGAGTTATTATGTATTTTTAGAGTTCGAAAAAACTCTTATACGACAGCTTTGTCCGTCCGTCCGTCCATCTGTTATAAAACTTTCAACTCAAGAACCGTAAGAGCTAGAGACTCGCGGTCAGCATAGTCGATATACCCCGAAATGACTATGACCTTTGACCTCAAGGTCACGTAATACCATTTTTTCGAACTCTAAGATTTACGGCAATTCCTTTCCGTTTCTCACTTTTTGTTATACATAGATATGCGTATTGCCTCTAGCATGTCGCGTATATAGTATGGCGTGCTGGTAGCTAGAGACAATGCGTAGGAATTCATCTCTAGGGATATGAAAGAAAGAAAGAAAGAAAAATTATTTATTTGACACATACCACAAACACATAATAACAAGTATAAAATAAAAAGAAATACTTAGATACAAACATAAACTTAGCGAAACTAAACCAAAACAGAAAAATAATCAAAATACATAATATATAAAGTGTCAACAGTAGTGTCAAATAGGGCCCAGTTCAGCATGTGTCAGACGAAAGCCTGACGCTGGTTTTCAACTGGGTCCTTTAGTGACTCACGGATAGAAACCATCTATAATATAATCAAATAAAAAATGCATATAATATACCTATAAACAGAATAATATCAACTTTACACACAGATAATGTACCTAATACAAGATCTCACAACACAAAATTATATATATAATAAAAAAAAAGAATAATAAGACATAATAAAATTAATTTTATACTTATTTTTGTTATTTCTATTTACTAAGGAAGCTACTACTTCAGGAAGCAGTATCTTATCTTATCTTATGTGGGGGCCAGTCAGTGCAGAACTTCTTTGGCAGCTCGTCTGCTGGCACCCAAAGAATCTAGTAAGGGCAGTATTTACTGCTTTTTATCAGGCAGACCAAATGCTTGTTTACTATAAAAGTAATATAAAAACGCGTTGCGTTTTCGATCCCAAATAAAACAAACATTAAATCGTGTATGCTACCGACAGTAGTGCCGAATCAGGGTTTTCTTTATGTCCTTTGTTTCGATGTTTATAAAGGCAGTCCGCCATTTTAGAGTAAAATTGGTACTGTTAGAAAAAACATCAATATTGAAATAGATAAATTCATTTAATCTATACTAATATTATAAAGCTGAAAAGTTTGTTTGTTTGTTTGAACGCGCTAATCTCAGGAACTACTGTTTCGATGAGATTTTTTTTTTTTCAAATTACTTTTGTTGAATTAATTAGTGTTGAAATTAAATTACTATGTACGGATTTTACCGCGTTGTTTATTTGTCACTTTATTACAAAATTTTGAAAACTGTTACACTACTATTACTATTAAACTTTACAAATTTTAAGCTAATTAAATTATTGAAACTATTAAAACTATTTATACTATTATACTATTTATATTTGTGTTTACACTTTCCCCGACGTTTCGGTTCCTTTTCCATATATTAGTAGTTTAATTTCAATGGATAACATTCGCGTAAACAGAAGACAATAGTGTTGGATAGCCTATTTATCGAGAAAGGCTATAGGCTACATAACATCACGCTACGACCCAAAGGGGCGGCGCGATAACGATAAACCGCGTTTATCGTTATCCGAAAACCGCGGGAACATCTTGTTTTATATATTGCTCGTAACATCATAGATGCATAAAGTGATAGATTTGTATTAATCTAACACAAATTAGCTAAGTGCTGTAGAGATTAATAATTCAAATTTAGAAAGTGATCCTAATGCATTCGAATAATACTAATTGTTACTTGATTATTATTGTTTGATTATATATTAGCAATACGTAAACTAATGTACGGTGCAATATCTATAATGGACAATTCAATATCGACTCTATTTCTGGTGCAACAAGATACAAAATAGGTCGTTATGTTTGAGGGACATAGAACATTATTCAAATAATAATCAGTGCTAACGCATTATTTCTAATTCGAATACGAAATTGCTTTTTAAATGTCAATCGTTCATCGCTAAGATACGTATTTGTCTCACTATGTGCCGCTTCAAACTACCTAAAATCACCAAGCATGTCGCTTTCCATCTAAATGAAATCGCATTAAGATAAACCTAGCTCCTCAACCGCTAATTCTACTTCAAAGGATCACCACTCCTCCTATTAAAATTCAATCCGAATCAGTTCATAATTATCATATCGGCTCCATTGAAACAGACTAACTCGTTCGAAATTTATCGACTGGCCATAAATCAATCTGGGACCCGAAGTTAGGATTAAATACGTTGTTACTGGCATTCGTGTCAACGTTGGGTCCGCTTTAATATTAGTTCGTTTGACCTTGGCTGCAATCACTGTGCCGCCTGCTGCTTATGACTGTACCCCAAACTTGAGTCGGTTCAAACGATAAATTACTTATAATAGGGGGTCGGGCAACAGAATTTTTCGGCTTATCGGCAGACTTTGTAAGTTTAGTGCCTAACGTTTCGTAAATCGGTGTATCAGAAAATATCCTTTACATTGACCAAATGTATGAAGATTAGTGTTGGTTATGATTTATCGTAGTATCCTAATCCTAACTAATATTATAAAAGCGAAAATGAGTTTGTTTGTTAGCTTTTCACGCCTAAACCACTGAACCGATCATCCTGAAATTTTTTGCATATACATTGACAAGTGTACAGAAACGGACATAGGCTTCCTTTCATCACGAAAAAAATAAATGTTTCCGAGGAAAACAATAATAAAGTTCTTATGATAATAGATGGCGCCACGTGTCTTTCGAATTGAATTGAATTATATTATTACAAGCAGAGTACAACCCGAATTGATTGTCAAATTCTAAATTAACGCGAGCGAAGCCGCGGGCAAAAGCTAGTAATAATAATATAAGCCCTCTTTGAAAACTATAGGCAACACATCTACTAAGCACAAGTAGAAACTTATACCCAGTAGACGTGTTGCCTATGTAAGAAGAGTGAGAAAAGTCTCGCTATATAAATGACTAGCTGTTACCTGCGACTTCGTCCGCGTAGATTTTAACTAAAATGTGTTGGTCTCCGCGGAACCCTATTTCTTTCTAAAATCAAAGTAGCCTACGTTACTCCTTATAACATCAGCTATCTGCCAGTGAATGTCCCGTCAAAATCGGTTCAGCCGTTTCGGAGATTAGCCGGAACAAACAGACAGACAGACAAAAATTTTAAAAATAGATCTTTTCGTATAGGTACCTTATATACTTTCATATACATTAGATAAAATGCTCTTATTTTGACATTACAAACAGACACTTAAATTTTATTTATTTGTATAGATTAGGCAACTATAATATATATATTTGCTAACATTATGTTTATTAAATATAACATTTACTTATATAATAAGAATAGTGATATTCATAACGTAAACACTAGAAATAAGCATAAGTTAGTAGGCCCATATCATCGTTTACATAAAGTTCACAATACATTTGCGGGACTCGGTATACGTTTTTTTAATAAATTACCTATTAACATAATTAATTTACCATTGTTTCAATTTAAAAACGCTGTTAAAAAACAACTTATTCGGAAGGGTTATTATTCAGTCAACGACTACTTAAATGACAAAAACTCATGGAGCTAATTGCTTGTTGCATACAGGATTCAAAGATCTGTATTACTTATAAGTCAATTTAAGCCTTTGCATAGTCACAAAGTGTAAGTGTATGCGCCATCATGCCATCCTACTGTCTATTTTAGATTTATATTAAATAATATATCTTAGCTCAAATTATTTCCTCCCTATAATATTATTAAGTTATTATTGTTATTATCTTTAGCTTTTATAGTCAGTAGTATATGGCATAATGGCTGTAACACCGTGTCAATCTGAGTTGTAAAATACTGAAATTATATTTAACTGACGATTTAAAAGAGTGGCCGTGAGTTTCTTGCAGGTTTCTTCTCATAGGCTCTACCCTTTGCCTGAACCTAGCAACTAACCTAAATGTAGCTTCAGTAACTTAGTAAACTCACTAACCTATATACTTTGACGTTCATAAGTGTTACTTTGTGACCTAAATGAATAAATGATTTTTGACTTTGACTTTGACTTTGAATACTGGCCCATATAGGGTTGGCAGACTTCGCACATCTTAAAAATATAACGCAAATCTTTCACATATATTTATGTCTCATATAGGTACCTACATCATCATGATTGTGCATTGTCTGTTTTATAAGGTATCGCTATCATTAAGTAACTTTGAAAAGTAAAAACCAGGCTATATCTGCATAGCAGTTCAACGGACTCTCTACAAAACTTATCTACTGTTACTTCTATGGTTTATATTCTATAGTGTAATAATTAGATCAATATTATGAACAATAGATATGTAAGAAAACATGACATCTACGGATCATAAAATGTACACACATTATAATTTGTTAGCCTAAAAATGCTACGCATGCATTAGGTTGGTAGGTTTTTTGGTAGGCATATAATAATACATCTCAATTTGTTTAGGAATCTGCTTTTTCTACTAGACAAAGGGAGAACCGTAAGTCATTAATACTGCGCATAGAATAAGGTGTTTTATACCTATCTGACTTTAAAATCCATGATTGTGAAACTGAATCACCGTTTCTGGAAATTACCAGTATTTAATCAGGATACCCCACTGACTAGCAAAGGGGATTACCATTCATTTGATCAACCATATTTTATTGTTTTTAACTTTTAAGTTGACATCCCCTTATGGATATACATAATAATAATATGTGTGAGTGTACTTATGTGTATATAATTATATTATAATTATATATACATAAGTACACTCACACATGTTTGCCGGAAGGGTAGGCGAAGACTATGGGTATCCACTTGGTCTACCTGCCTTGCTACATTCACTGGCATTAACTGCCCCCGTGGCGCAGCGATAGCAAATGCGACTGCTGTGCATGAGGTCTCAGGTTCGAATCTCGGGTCGGGCCAACAAACAGTTATTGGGTTTTTCAGTTAAGAAATCTCAATAGCAGCCCGGAATTAGGAAGTCAGCGGTGTAAGACACCCCCGTGCCTTGAAAAGCACGTAAAGCCGTTGGTCCTGCGCCTGATCTCTCTCCGGTCGTGTCGGATTACCGTCCCATCGGATCATGAGAGTTAGGGAACAGAGAGTGCACTTGTATTTGCGCATATACTTGTGCACTATAATATCTCCTGCGTAGTTGGCCAGTCTCCGTTAAGACTGGCTGCCGTGGCCGAAATCGGTCTGGAGGATAATATTATTATTTTTCTCTTACACTAGTCAGCTTAGATTAGAGAACGTTTGACTCTTTCAATTATCCCCGAAATATAGCTGCAAGTTAAAATATCATAAGACAACTAAAACAAGTTTTAAATCACTTCAACAATTTACTATTAATACAAACTACCCACAAAACATCTTAACAATAATAAACTACGTATTAAACTAAGAACATTAGTTCTATATTCCCAACTGCCTTAATTTTAATGTTGGACCGAAATTAATTTGGAGGCTGCATTGAAATAAAACCCTTATTAAATTATACTGAATGTGTAAACAACTGGTACATGTGTAATTTATTTAAAGTTTAACTTATGTGAATGGGTGGAAAGGATCGTAATGTGTGTTGAATTACCAGCTTGCTTTATAGCTCGGTGCTTACATGCTGGTTGTGTTTGCAATATAAATGTCTATGGTCAGTTCATGAATAGGTGGTTTTTATTTTCTAGAATAGTGCTGGGATAGCGTCGTGTCTTGGACTTTTTTAAGTGTTTTAGCTTTTTTATTGGTTTCATGATTGAGGTCGATTGGTAGATTTCAGACTTCGATTTCAAAGTTAGATGAAGTGTTATAGTTTTTCTGTTAGTATATTTTCTATAATAGTATTAAGGACTGAATTTTGGAGTCAAGAGTTTGGACCTGTTATTGATTATATTCTCAAGTAATAGAGGTGAGTTATTGCGCACATATTATCTAAATTTAAACAAGAATTTTAGAGAATAATTATAAATGCGAATATGTATGGCACGAAAAATAATATAATTGATTTCCTATTATTAAGGGACTATACACGCTAACAACTTTATTATGGCTTTATAATGTATGGTATTATATATTCCTTTGCTAAAAATCCTTAAATAAATAAAAAGAACATTGCCTGCTTAACTACCTCCAAAGATTTTTATGTATGGTGTCACAAAGTGAATCGATCCATTCTCTTTAATATATCGTCGGTTTTAAGCCATAGAATCTCTGTATCTATCTTTACGCTTCTTTGATTTTAAGCCCGAAATGTGTAACAATCAAAGTGCAGAATCATTTTTTATTCAGAGTTTTTGAAGTAAAATCTTCTTTAGGCGCGTTAAGCACTTCTTGGGTGGACAAAAATCATGGAAGTCGCGTCATCGTCACCGAACGCTTCCCATTTTTGAATTATTTTAGAACATTAACAATATCTCAGAAATGGTGCGTCCTACGCAAATAATAACGAAATTTTGACCCCCTTAATATTATATTAACCCACTAAGGGAGTATCAGGAATTCGACCCGCCCCTTTCTTTTTTGTTTATTGTGAAGTGTTTATAGTCAAGGATTAAAGCTTTCACTTCTATCGGCAGTCCCCAAAGACTGCCCCAAATTTTTTTAGCAGCAGTATCTTAGTGGGAGACTGATGAACTGCCACGCAGACCTCGAGTTCAATCCTAAGACTCTGTATTTTAGGATTATGTGCGTATTAAATAGCTCGCCTTAACGGTGAAGGAAAACATTGTGAGGAAACCCGTACATCTAAAAGCTTTCTACGATGATATCGAAGACATGTGAAGTCTACCAACCCGTACTGGGTCAGTGTAGTGAATTATGGCCTAATCCTTCTTACAATGATAAGAAGCCCGTGCCCACCAGTGAGACAATTTATATACAGGCCGTATATTATATAGGTTTACGATGACGTTTTTGTAGGTTAACGATGTCGGATATGCTTGGTCGACAAGTTACTTTAAGTCATCAAAGAAAAAAGACTTGTGCCAGGGCCCCAATCTTCAAGTCCTCTAAGACATTAAATGCTGATAGACTATTCAATGAAGCACAGAATATTACTTGTAATGTAAGTAGCAATGAAAGCACTATCGTAATTACGTGACGAAGTTCTTTTGGTGGCGGACATTTCTGCAAATTGAATTTCGTAAATCCATTTGGCGTTTTATTCATTGTGCTCTCTCGCCGGATGGTTTTCTATGCTTAAATCTCGTCTGTAAGACGCCTTATTATATTCTGATTACATCGTTCTAGCTACTTTTCTATTGTTCTATTAGATTTTAGTTGTTATCGTTAATGTGAATAGTTGGATGTTTGTTAGACAATCGTGCTCAAACCGACAAGTGTATTTTAAAGTGAAAACTTCTTTAGGCGCGTTGAGCACTTCTTGGGTGAACAAAAATCATGGAACTCGCGTCACCGTCACCGAACGCTTTCCATTTTTGAATTATTTTTGATTTATAAAGAAGTGTATATGATCAAGAATTAAAGCTTTCACTTCTATCGGCAGTCTCCTAAGACTGCCAGTAATTTCTTTTTTAAAGGCAACTTCCTTACTCTGTCTAATTTCCATGTCACCAGAGACTTTAGTAACATTAAAACCATGGACATTAAGAACACCCAGACTCAGAACTACTATATTTTGTAAATCCCACAAACTTTTGTCCCATTTTGATCCAGTGGTTGTTGTGTCTTATTGGCAAAATATGGTGGAACAAAACTTTTAGAGTAGTAGAGCTTCGCTTTTTCCAGCATGAGTGGGCCGGCTCGAATAGGGAAGGACTACCCTCTCACAGAATATCGACGTGAAATACCAGTATTTCTACTGTTGTGTTTCGTTCGGTCAGTGAGAGTACCGGAGGCCCAATCACCCTCTTACCCTCTTCCCGCTCCATCTCCTTCCTACTTCCTTTCGTAAAGGATCGGCAACGCGCTAGTGATGCCTCTGGTGTTGCAGGCGTCCATAGGCTACGGTGACCACTTACCGTCAGGTAGGCCGTATGCTCGTTTGCCACCTTAGTTGTATAAAAAGAAAGATA
The DNA here is from genome assembly GCA_963564715.1 of Catocala sponsa. NCBI lineage: Eukaryota > Metazoa > Arthropoda > Insecta > Lepidoptera > Erebidae > Catocala > Catocala sponsa. Next base: position 24,176,702 of record OY751340.1, on the reverse strand, counting down.
CTATTTAATTATTTAAGACCTTCAATAATTGTATTTACCTATGTTTAACAAATAAATAATTCTGATTCTGGATCGAAGCCACAACACTCGGTCCGGAGGCAGCGGCAAGGCGACCACTTACGTCATCCACGCAGTCAAAGAAATCAAAAATTATTCGAAATTTGGTAGAAAATAGGTTGGACCATAGAAAAGGCATTTGGTGACAATTCAGTGTCAATTATTTATTTAGTCGAAGTATTATATGGCTTAAATTTAACTTATCACCAGATAGATTAGATATAGTAAAATATAACAGTCAAAAATAGTAAATGATCACCAAAAATTGTAAATAATCACCAAAATTAAAAACGCATTTTAATACCAAAAAATATTAATTGCACAGCAAAGAGATCATTTTTGGGTGGGTTTAAAAAGGAACCTAACATAACCTAACCCTTCCGAGACAGAATGTAGTGATTTGAGGCATATTTTGATGTGCAATTACTATTTTTGGTGATCATTATATTTAAACAGGTATTATATTGCGGTCCTTTTTATCCTATCTTATATATATTTTCCATTGCTTATATACGTATCCTTTCATTACGTAAGCGATAGCCTAGTGGGTGACCGTCGGACCGCTGCGCAGAGGCCTCAAGTACGATCCCAAGGCCCGCATCTCGGACTTTTCGAAGTTACGTGCCTATTAAATAGTTAATTATCACTTGATTTAACGCTGAAGAAAAACATCGTCATGAAACCTGCATGTCTGACAGCTTTCCATACTGTTCACGAAGATATTTGAAGTCTGCCAACCCGCAGTGGGTTAACGTTGTCGACTATGGCCTAACCGTTCTCACACAGAAGAGGCCCGTACCCAGTAGTGGGACAGTTTGATACAGGGCTGATATTATTATTTTGTTTCCTTTCATCTTTGAAATTAAACTACTATAAACGGATTTTATCGCGTTGTTTTATTTGACACTTTATTACAAAATTTTGAAAACTGATATACTACTATTACTATTAAACTTTACTAATTTTTAAGCTAATTAAATTATTGAAACTATTAAAACTATTTATACTATTAATATACTATTATACTATTTATATTTGTGTTTACACTTTCCCCGACGTTTCGGTTGCTTTTCAGCTGCCATGGTCACCTTTCATGTTATTTTTCCCCCTAAAAGTATTGACAACTCGCGAACGAAACACTGGATAATACAAGCGATCATAGGCTTTGGTAACCATTTACCATCAGTAAGGCCTTATACCTGTTTGCCAACTTTGTAGTATACCAAAATACTTAAACGTTTCCAATAACTAGTGATGTGGGTAAAATTAAACCTATTATTTTTTTATCCTAATATCCACTAAAGTTTGATAGCCATTTTTATTCCTACAAAGAACATAATAACCCCTTTTGGTAGGATGTCTTTTACAACTACTGTCGACAAACAAACTTTTTATTAGCATTGGAGGTATTTCTTTTTATGATTATTCTTTTGTACCTAAGTTTTAACTTAGTGGTTACAAACATGGGTTATATCAGTAAAGTTTTGAAGGTTTTAGGTTTCTATCTAAAACACTAAACTTATTTTGGTGTAAGGTAACAGGTCCGAGTACAATTCTTGGATGTTTTAAAATTAGATCAGATATTGGTATATCGAGACGATCATATTATGTGATCACGGTTGTATAACTATATGACAGCCAGAACTAAAAGCGTTAGGTCCTTACTGAGGAACAAAGGAATGTATTGTTTTAAAAAATATCATTCACTCAACTACATAACCAAGATTTATGACTGTTAACCATTAAAATTTATAAATATCAATCGCACAGATAATCTCACATACTAATCTGTGGAGTTCTCATTCTCACTCTCAACGTTGTCAATCTCATCACTTATGCATTATAGTAATTCGCCAGCGGGATCACCTGAGCGTTTTGTAATACTTATATTATAATAATAATAATTTAATAATTTTTATTGAAAACCTTGTTATATTTTCACAATAATTAAACGATAATGACTACAGTAGTATAAACGGTGTCGTAGCCATTAACGCCCACATCCGAATATATTTAAAAAAACGAAGGTTAGTAAGGATACAATTTTATTGTTTATTTTAAATAAATTTGTGCCTATATTGTGGATGAGAGTATGTGTTTGTAGGTGAGTGTATGTGAGTGTCTGTGTGTGTATTGTGTATATGTACATATGTGTGTGTCTGTGTTAATTGGTATGTATGTGTAGGTGTATACCTACACATACCAATTAACACAGACACACATACATATACATGTATGGGAGTAAGATGTATTTGTTATTATGCTATGATGTCCTCACACTGTGTACAAGTTTCTGAAAGAAGCCACTCTGTTAATTTCAGCTTAGATCTATTATAAGTCAAAGGATAGATTTTAAGCACCCTATTTAACTTATTGTAAAGTTTGGGGCTTAGATAGTAATATTGACGGGATGCCAGAGAAGTGCTGTGTGATTTAACAGAACAGACTGTCAGATCTACAGTTTTTTTAAATAAATTCTATGTCATACGGCGTTTCAGAATGCTTACGCAAAATCATCTGCAGTATATATAATTGTCGTACCGTCAGCACCTTGCAGAGATTATAGAGATTAGAAAATAAGAGTAACACTCTTAAGACGCCTTCATATGATCGAAAACTGACTTTTGGTAGCAAGCATGGCGTGGTGGTTTAATGGTCGCTATCCATTGCTACTGCGTCGAGAGCTGTAGATTTTAATTTTTTGTAAAATCGGTGACTCTCACGGCGCATAGTTCAAAAACTGCATTGATGCGGAAAAACGGCGCCAATATTATATAATAGGCTTCCGAAAGAATTGCTGAATTTAGACAAAAATTGCACGTAAGACAGTTATAAGAGAAAGCATATTAGCTACTACATACAGAGAATAATAAGATTGTATGCAATATATAATTATATGCCAGTCTCTCACAAGAGACTTTTGTTTTTATTATATATGGCGGCCTCGATGGCGTAATGGTTAGTGTAACCGACTGCCACGCCTGAGGTCGCGGGTTCGATTCCCGCACAAGTCAAACGTTTGTCTGCATGAACATGAATGTTTGTCTTGGTCTGGGTGTTTCTATGTATAATATGTATGTATTTACAAAAAAAGTATATATTATGTATGTTTATCAATTGTCTAGTACCCATAGTACTAGCTCTGCTTAGTTTGGGCTAGATGGTATTGTGTGTATGTGATGGAATATTATTATTTATTTAAAATATAAGTATTTTAATTATAGTTTTAAGTTACCTTTGTGGAAGAGAAAATAACTCACTATTATTATTATTATATATGTTAAATAGTGTTGTCATTTCAAATGAACTATTGAATTCTAATGAAGGCACTTTATTTTTATAATGGATCGTAATTTTCGATCGTTTTATATTACTGACTGTATATTTGTACACATGATAGGCCAAACTAGACAGATGTTATTTTTTAATTTTTAATCGACTCAGGTATCAATCCCGGGACCAGACCAGCGCAAAAGTTGAGTGTTATAATAATGCTTAATTAATATTACACTAAAAACATTCTAAGCAAGCGTGTCGCAGCAATCAACCCATTAAAAACCGATAAGAAACGAGAAACGGTTAATTACTCAGCTAAACTTTTTGAAAACGTTGTCAGTACAATTTGGTTGTACTTAAACTAAGTCGAAGAAGCGTGCGATTGCCGCAATAGTCACGTCAATCGAATGTCGCCAAATTAAAGGTCTTGGCTCTGTAATTTGTAGTTTATCTTGGGAACATACAGGGTTGTCACTATTCATTCATGTAGAAAGGACATAATTAATACAAAGTAGATACCAATCTCTCTGTTTCAGTAAAATAGCCGAAGTAATTGCTCGAGTAACAGCTATGAAAAATATGGATATGAATATTATTGAGTTTAAAAGTGAATTAAAATCGAATCGCGAGGCGTTATCGTTCGATTGCTATTATCGATATTTATTAGTATAAGTACATGTTATCAATTATCACTTATTACTACCTAATCAAGTGTATTCATTCTTAACACGTGAGTACTAGTTATTTTATGAACCAAACAGGTCATAAAATTATAAAATTTCCTACCCCTACCGAATTGGCACAACCAGTATTTAATTATAGCCCACTTAATACAAGTAGGAACAGATTGTTGTCTTAACGTGATTGCTGTGTGTACCTGTAATAGGCATGCATGTCTGAACTGATTCATTATTGTAACAATAATTATGTAGATGTAACATGTAATGCTGTTGGTGTACCAACGAATAAATAAATAAATCATCTATCACATACACCCAAGTCACATTGAAAGAGAAAATTGATTTATTTTTCCTAGGTCAAAATGTTTTATTATAACAAAATTCAAAGCAGTCGATGGCGAAAAGCCAAACGTAGCCAAGATAAACAACAAAATACTCCATCAAATAACATTCGCGTGACAACCCTACAAGAGTGTCCTCACAGAAGCAGTTAGCACACTGAACCGAAGTGCCATAAGACGAAATACACGTTTTTTGGATACGAATAAACGTTCCCTCCATTTACCGTAATCATGTTAGCTTTGAGGAAAATTAAGTGTGGGGATGGACTTCGTAGCCAGTTACAGCCAGTTTAGAAGTTGTATGAGGATAATCTTGACGATTTTTGTTCAGAGATAGTTCTTTAAGAGGCTCGATGGTGCAGTTTCGATGAATAACGAAGATTGAGGATGAAATACGTGCCTTTAGTGTAAGCGGAACTGGTATTCATATAACTTGTCCAGTCCTGCTAATATTATAAATGTCAAAGTTTGTGGAGATGTTTGAGTGTTTATTATTCAATCAAGCGTAAACCGTTCAATACATTTGAATGGAATTTGTCACATAGATAGACGAGCTTCTAGGTTATAGAATATTTTTAGGTATGCATCCCTTGGGTACGTATTCGCAAAAGTATTCACACTGGAGATGCTAAATCCTAACTTAATATTATAAAAGCGAAAATGAGTTTGTTTGTTTGTTTGTTATCTTTTCACGCCTAAACTACTAAACCGTACATTCTGAAATTTTGCATATACATTGTCAGGTGTACAGAAACGGACATAGGCTACCTTTCATCCCGAAAAATTACTGTTCCCGAGGAAAATAACAATAACGTTCTTATGATAATAGATGGCGCCACGTGGCTTTCGAATCATGATTGAATTATATTATTATACAAGCAGAGTACAACCCGAATTGATTGTCAAATTCTAAATTAACGCGAGCGAAGCTGCGGGCAAAAGCTAGTAATTTATAAAGCTTAGTTGGAATATATGATCAACTAAACATTTATTTGTAGTGTACGCCATACAAGAAGATACAAAATCTAAAATAAAAATATTGTGAGGAAAGCTGCATATCTAAGAGTTCTCCATAATGTTCTCGAACTATATGTGAAGTCTGCAAACCCACACTGAGCCAACCTGGTGGCCTATATACCAATCCTTCTCACGCTGAGAAGACACCTGTACCCAACAATGGGACAGTTTAAAGGTCTGATATTATTTTATTATATAATCCATAATATAACTATTATTATATAATTCATTCTTATATTTATAGTTATCAAATATTTACATTATATATTTTAAAACGAATTAATCTAATATATATTTACAAACGTATTAAAAAAGGTAACATAATTACAAAAACATAAATAATTATTCTACTAAATATTTACAAAACGTTTAGGCATCGTAGAATCTTCAGCATCGCTGTCAACTGGTAACGTGCCCAGAAGACTGGTAACATTGCCACGTTGATTGGCAATGCTGATTCTTTGGGCCAAAAGAAGATCAGCCTTCTGATCACGCGAAAAGTCGAGCAGGCGTTTTGCGATCTCCCTGTACAAAATACGAGCGCTCGGACCCCATGCACCTAGGGAGTCCACCCCTAACAGCTCAAAAATGTAATTTCCGACTAAATTACTATATTTGCGCCGTTTGAAGGTTTCCGCGGTTACAGAACTTAAGTTTTATTACGCTTGAAAATGTTCAGTGGAGCTAAAAATATTCCTTCCTGACTTACACGAATAAGGTTACCAGTAAAGAGATTCCAGTTGAGAAACTCGTCCTCTATGTTATGAAGCGGATATTACCTGCAATGTAAGGTAAACAATATGATCAAGTATAATATTTATATAAATCGCTTGACGGTTCAACCAGACTGCATTGGGTGTTGTCATAAGCATATGCATATGTAATTATAGTGACATAGAAATAGAAATATCACATTTAATATTGAACGAGATGGGTGTAAGAACCCAGGATTCAACCTCTTCATCTTCATGTGACCTTGTGACCCTTATATCTCGGGGGTCTTTTGAACCACGGGGCCTATATTCAAACTCCACCGAGGTATGACCCCAAGTTGTCTGCACACCAAGTTACAAGTCAACCGTACCTACTGCTGGGCATGATGGCCACAGTTGGGCCTCATGTCCACTTTTGGGCATCTTGCCCACTGTTAGGCGTAATACCAACTGTTAAGCATTATGGCCACTGTTGGGTATCATGTCAACTGTTGCGCATCATGACCGTTGTTGGGTATCATGTCCATTGTTGGGCATCATGCCTACTGTTGGGCATGTTGCAAGACGCAGCACAAGACAAAACTCGACAGCAAACAGCAGCAACCAACTAGAATCAGCATACAACCACTCTGCATATAAATGAAGCCATTTTGCCATTTAAAATACATGTGACCTTATGACCCCTATATCTCGGAGTCTTTTGACCCACAGGGCCCATATTCAATCTCAACCGAGGTATGACCCCAAGGTGTCTGCACACCAAGTTACAAGTCAATCGGTCCAGTGGTTCCGGAGCTATGCCTGTCACTAGCAGACAGACACACAGACCCACAAAGTGTTTTCATTAACCTCTACGAAGAAGACTCAGAGGTTAATAAAATACAAGTGTTATGGGAATAGGTACGTGTTTAGACAATACTGGGTGTAAGGGACGGTGTACCGAAAACTGAAATAGTAGATTCAGACCATTATTCTGAGTTAAAAATCGTTGGAATTTTTTTCAACAATCACAATTCCTTTTCTGCAATTTTTCATTTTTCTTACTGTCACATTTTTCTACAATACAGCAATGTAATTAAATGGTCGTGATTTAAATAGATCAGCTGTTTTTATGCGCGCGGAACGCAGAGTTCATTCGTCGAGTGCGATGTATTGGTAGCAATCCATTGCGTACCGCGTAATAATGTTAATCTACATTACATTTAAATCTTGCGTTTTTTTATTAATTGAAGTTTGCGTCGTGATAAGTACTTATAGACAGACGTCTTGCTAAAGTTTTCGGTACGCCGTCCCTTACACCCAGTATAAGTAGTTATAATTGCCTCGGTCGCTTAGAGAACGCGGCTGTTCTGAGGTCTTGGATTCGATCAGTCAGGAAAAGTATTATTTGGTTATTCTGTCACCAAAATCTCAGTAACAGTACAAAGATTGAAACGGTGCCCGGTAGTAAAACATAGGACCTAAAGCCATAGTTGGTGAAATGTGAAAGTAATACACATACTGAGACTGTCTAATATTATTAGAGGTTATGGATTAAATAACACACTGTACAAACACTTTAACTATTTATTTTATACTTTTAAAATTTGACACAAGGAAGTTTTATATGTCCGTTCACTTACAGCTCACAACAAGAAGTGACAGATAGCAATGTTGCTACGCCTCTTATAGCTTATCAAACTGTCAAGTATTTGACTACTATTTATATTGTATGATGTTTAATTATACAATTATTAAGGTGCAATTATTCTAAATAGTTAAACATAATAATACATTTTTTCACATATCTTTATGTATCTTAATTCTTCTGTACGTGTGTTGACAGTGAACTCCTCCTAAACGGCTGGACATTTGAATGAAACTTTTTGTGTGTGTTCAAGTGGATTCGAGGATGGTTTAGATATGCTTTTTTTTCTCTTTTTTACAGGACAACGTCTGTCGGGACAGCTAGTAAATGTATATAATTCAACAAAATATACTACTTGCCTACTGGAATATTACCTGAGAGCTCATTTACAGCAGTAACACATCACATTATCACTTTTATTTTTTATACATCTAAGGTGGCAAGCAATCATACGGCCCACCTGATGGTAAGTGGTCACCGTAGCCTATGGACGCCTGCGACACCAAAATCACTTGCGCGTTGCTGACCCTTTAGGAAAGGAAATGGGAAAGAGAAGGATTGGGATGGGGGAACCAGGTGTTTGGGCCTCCGGCACTCTCACTCATCGAACGCAATAGTAGAAATACTGCTATTTCATGTCAATATTCTGTGAGAGGGTAGTCCTTCCCCACTCGAGCCGGGCCCATTCATGCTGAAATCAGCAAAAAAACCTTAGAAGTATAAGAAAAAAACTTCGTCTCCTAGGATAGATATATTATGTAATTATTTATCTCAGGAAACGATAAGGGATTGCCTATGTTAGTGGAACAAAATAATTAATAGTAAAAATATTGCCTAACTTATTGACTCTTACCAAACAAAATTATATTGCCAGTACCTTCTAGTGTATTTACTTAGCAGTTCATCTATTAAGGATTCTCCTCCCTCCCTCCCTAGCCCCAAGTAGTGGGTGCTGTCAAAATAACAGGAAATAATAACACCACGGACGGTTTTTATTACTTTTTTATTTCACCCCTATACGACGACCTTACGACCAAATCGATGAGCATCTCTTGGTTGAAAAATACTTGTTTAAGTAGGTCAAATGGTTTTTCTTTATTAAATGTTAAAAGCAGCGATAACCTAGTGGAAAACCGTTGGACAGCCACGCAGAGGTCTCGAGTTCGAACCCAAGGCGCGCATCTCTGACATTTCGAAGTTATATGCGTATTAAATAGTTAATTATCACTTGCTTTAACGGTGAAGGAAAACATCGTGAGGAAACCTGCATGTCTGAGAGTTCTCCATAATGTTCTCGAAGATAATATGTGAAGTCTGCCAACCCGCACTAGGCCAGCGTGGTGGACTATGGCTTAACCCTTCTCTCAGTAAGAAGAGGCCCGTGCCCAGCAGTGGGACAGTTTAATACAGGGCTGATATTATTATTATTAATAAAATATGGTTGCTTAATGCTTGGCCTTTGGTACATTGAAGCTATGTATAGCCTTTTAGCTTATAGAGTTCATATTTTATTTCTTTTGTCAGATTACAATACAGTATTTATTAAGTATCTGGCAAAAGAAATATTCAGAGTTATAAAATAAAGATAATTCATTATTTTTCTCGATCACCATTGATTTAATAAAGGACTGTCTCCAGCTGCAAAACTAAATACAGGGCACCTTGGTTTTTCGGGTGAGTTGAAACCCATTTATTTAGCTGAACATCTGCCTGCCAGCCTGCGTCAATTATTCTACGAGGCTCGTACATTTGCCAAAAATAACAAGTATAATTTTTGTTGGACAAAGAATGCAAAAATTTTTCTTCGTGAACGCGAAGGTATGCCGTCATTCATTATCAACTCATCAAACTGCCTCGAGAAACTAGAAAAAACAGAGTAATATTATTAACAAAGACTTTCTTTTTTCTATGATCTCAGCTAAATTTTACAGTTTTATTAAATATAAGTTTTTACATTATATAATTTTAAATTCTCACTATTGTTACTATGTTTATATTTTGATTTTGCTTCCTCTTATTATACTAATACTAATTATTATCAATCCTCACTGGTCATTCAGTGTTGTAATACTCTATAACACACACAACATACCGAAGTTTACATATTTCATTATTTTAACATTTACTGATGTCCATAAATTTTTTATTAAAACAGCTGTCTTCATCAAAAGTTTATTGCATTATAGTACACATAAACTTCTGTCAGGTAATCATTATTATTATTGTTATAGTGAAAATTCTTTACTTGCATCTTATATTAAATTAAACGCCTTCAATATTATTATTTCGAGTCCCTTCAATATAAACTTAAAAGTATTAAATAACAATGCTTGATATACATATTCTAGATGAAATTGATCATTTTGGTACAGCTCATTCTTATGTCTGCACACCGGAATCAAGCAAAAAATTTATTAAAAATACTCCACGGTCTATAAATATTATGCATTTAAATATACGCAGTGTAAATCGAAATTTTTATAGCTTTAGGGTGTTTCTTTCTAGCATAAACATATCGTGCGACATCATAATTTTATCAGAGTGTTGGTTAGATACAGTCTCGTCGAATATACCAAAGCTAGAGGGTTATGATTCGTATCACACGAGCAGTCCAAGAAACCAAAATGATGGTGTTATTATGTTCGTAAAATCAGATCTACCACATTGTATTTCAGAACCTAACCTACCGGATGCTAGCTGCTTGGTTTGTCATTTAAAAAATAAAAATGTTTCTGTTTTATGTATATATCGTTCTCCCTCTATACGGTCTTATGAAAATTTTATACTAGGTTTAAATGATACACTTACAAGAATGTCTTTTCAGAATAATATAGTGATTATGGGAGACATCAACATCAACATAATGCCTAATGATTTGACCCAGTTAGCAAATGAATACCTAACTATGCTTGCCTCTCTTGGATTTTTACATACACATCTATTCCCTACTCGTGATGACGCCTGTATTGATCACGTAATGGTTAAGTCCGATTTAGACACTGTAACATTAGTGTTTGACACCTACATTACCGATCACAAGCCTACACTTGTAAATATGAACTGTAAAATTATACCTGCAAACCCTAAATTCAACCGCATTGTCACAGATTATGCCGCGGTCACTTCAGAGATCGCTTCTGAGGACTTTAGTGACATAACCAAAGTACAAGATGCAAATATAGCAGCAGAATCATTAGTGTCCAAGATTGGTTCCATCATCGAAAAACATTCAAAGCTTGTATATATACCTTCTAAGCGCAGGATACTAAAACCATGGATTACTAATGGTTTACTAAGGTGTATACGACATAGGGACAATTTGGCTCGCAGGCAACAAAAAGAACCAGATAATTATATTCTCAGAGTAACATATAAACGATACCGCAATTTCTGCAACAAACTCCTAAAGAATTTAAAAATTGTGTATGAGAGAACTGAATTTGAAAAAGCTAAAAATAACCCGAAAGCCACCTGGAAAACTATAAAATTAATATCGAATACCCACCGTAAAGTCATTAACTCTACTGAATTACTTAATATTACCCCAGATAATAAAGTCTCAATCAATAAAATTAATGATTATTTTGCAAATGTAGGCAAAAACTTAGCTGAAATGCTCAATCACTCAAGCTCATCCACTAATGAATTTAGAAATAATATAGAATCAATTAATTCTTTGTTTCTTCTACCAACCGATGAAACAGAGGTAGAAAGAATTATCCAAGGTCTACGTACGGATGCTGCTGTAGGTTGGGACGGCATATCGTCTAAACTTTTGAAATCTTGTCTACCGGCATTAGTGTCAATCATAACGCATATTTGTAATCGATCTATTACCACAGGATGTTTTCCTAAAGTATTCAAAAAAGCTGTCGTACATCCTATCCATAAAAAATGAGGACAGGCACAGTGTCAAAAACTACAGACCGATATCTGTGCTACCATCAATATCTAAAATACTAGAAAAAATTATAAACAACCGTCTCATTAACTTTTTAGAATCACATAATCTTTTAGCTACCAACCAATATGGTTTTAGACAGGGCAAATCTACGGAAGATGCAGTTGCCTCTTTTATAGATCATACTATAGATAAATTAGATATTAAAATGAAAAGCCTTGGTATATTTCTAGACCTCACAAAAGCTTTTGACACTGTGTCGGTTCCTCATCTCCTATCGAAATTAGAAGCTACAGGTATACGTGGACTAGCATTTAACATTTTTCAGGATTAGCTCTGTGATCGAACACAATGTGTAAAAATAAATGGCTTAGGAAGTGACAGTAGACCGGTGAGTTTCGGTGTGCCTCAAGGCTCAATTTCAGGCCCAACATTATTCTTAATATATATAAATAACTTATGCAAACTGACTATCAATAACTGTTCAATATTTATCTATGCTGATGACACCGCTTTACTTATACATGGTCATGATTGGGACGAGACATTAAAATACGCAGAAAAAGCCTTTAAAACGATAATGTGTTGGTTATCTAAAAATCTTTTAACTTTGAATCTAGAAAAAACAGTATATTTGCCTTTTTCTTTAAAATCTACTTCATTTCCTGATCCAGATTCATTAGTACTTAAAGCCCATATATGCAGCCATAACTTGTCCAATTCACAGTGTAATTGCCCACAGATAAAAAGATTGGCCACTATAAAATATCTTGGAGTCGAAATAGATAACTTACTGAACTGGAAGCACTATCTTGCAAATCTCATCTCACGGGTTCGTAAGCTAATCTACATCTTTAAAAAACTAAGACACTCTGTTGATTATAACACTTTGCAAATGGTGTATTTTGCTCTATGCCAGTCCTTGTTGACACATTGCATCACAGCATGGGGTGGGGCCCATAAGACACATTTTCTGCAATTGGAATGAGCACAAAGAGCTGTCTTGAAGGTTATGACATTTAAGCCTTTTAGATATCCCACAGCAGTCCTCTACAATGATTGTCAAGTCCTTACGGTAAGACAACTTTTTGTTCTCCAAACAACTCTCCGAAAACACCGCTCCCTCCCTCTTGATGCAAGTGTTATCAATAGACGTACATCTTACAGAGTATGTCCTTCTCTCAATTTTAGAACAACTCTAGCTCATCGACATTTTCGGATTATTAGTGGTCACATTTACAATATGATTAATAAACATTGCAAAATTTATGCCCTCACTTTAAAAGAATGCAAGGCAAAAGTTTTAAAATGGTTACAGACACAAAATTATGATGAGACAGAAAGTTTAATAAAATAAAAGATATATGTATGTACTGATATATATGCACACGCTAAACACTTCACAATATATACGCACCACACACACGCACATACACACACACACCCTCACACACACACACACCTTTGTCATTGCCAATGGAATATGCCATATTGTATGACGTGTTACTGAAGAGCGCTGGTACCCATAACACAAGTTAGATCTTACATTGGGTACCAGAGTTCAACAAAAACACTTACTTTTATTGTTTATAAAATATTATTGTTTCACCAATATCATTTGTAAGTGTACTAAATTGTAATTTTTTGGTAAATAAATTATTATTATTATTATTTATTATTATTATTATTAATTTGGGTTATAAATTACTAGTATTATTTTTAACCCCTTCAGCTAAGCTAAAATACTTGTATTAGGAGTGGGTTCACGTGGCAGTCGGATTGGTTGCCCTCTCGCTCCCGGCCGTAGTTCAGTCTATGGTCCGGAGTGAGAGGTCGTGGAATGCCGTCGCCTCCTTTTGTGAGGAAGTGATTTCCATCAAGGAGGCAGCGGAGCGGGAGAGGGAGCGTTTAAACCCTCTCCCCAACCGCAGAGCCGGGCGCCGGAGGGCGCGGGACGACCTCTAGCCACCCTGAGTTTTGACCTGGGGGTGGTGGGCTTTGTGGGCCTGCCCGCCATCCGTTCAGCACCAGGTCCGATAGGCGGCGTGCGTGTTCCCACGTGCGCCTCTGTGTAGTGTCTTTGTCCCCCCAGGGGGCCGGTGGAGGAAGTATTTGGTGTAGTGGCCTGCCGTTTCACACGGCGGGCCGAAACCATGGCGGGGTCGCGATTGAATGTGAAAGTGATTCGCGCGGCCTCGCCGTCTATGGTCATGTCGAGGAACACCGTGGTAGGTTTAGTCGGTATTACCGGGGTATCTTTTCCCCGGTGAGCCGGACATAACCTCTCCGTCGCCCCGCGGAGAGGTACGCGTCAAAGCATTCCCCCAGGTAAAAAAAAAAAGGAGTGGGTCCACGTCGATAGTGCACTGTGTGGGATTGAAATCCGCGATTTCTCGATCGCAAATCCAATACCTTGTTTATTGAGCTTCTTTTAAAACGTGGTTATGGCTAGGAGACAACTGAAAACAATGAAGAGCGCTTAATTACATTTTCGAATAAAAAGTTCATGGAATTGATAAGTGCTTGGCTAGGATCGAGTGTCATACTGTTAATGTTATTTGTTTACCCACATCGTTGTTATTATTTTTCTTGTTTTGTTTTTATTTTATTAACGTGCCCATGTGCGCTCTTAAATATTAATCTTAGTTTTAAACATAGAGCAGCGATAGCTCAGTGGGGAGACCAACAGACTGCAATGCAGAGGGTCTCGGGTTCGAACCCACGTCGCGCACCTCTGAATTTCGCAAGTTATATGACTTTTCGAAATTATTTGCGTATTGATTGGCAATTATCACCTGCTCCGTGCTTCGGAGAGCACGTTAAAGCGTTGGTCCCGGCTGCCATGAACATATATGGCAGTTGTTATTGGGAGAATGTCGACACAAAAGATCCCCCTGGGTCGAAGCGTCGCTGGTTTGCACTGACTGACCCCATATAAGATAAGATAAGATAGTTTTAAACATTGTTTCTCAGTAAGTGAATTATGTATACAATTCTTTATGAGAAATAAAGTTGTTCTTAAACCTAAACCAGCTAACAAGTACTTATTGCTTAGTATATATTGTGTGATTTTGTACATCATTTTACACACACGAGCAAATAACAACCAATAGAAATCTTGTTGTGAGCAAATAACAACCAATAGAATTCTTGTTGTGAGCAATTAATATTTTAAATTTGAATATAGAGTAGTGGAGAGTAGTGTAGTCGGGATATCTCCCTATCTCCCTTGGATAGCTGCATATCAATAACTTTTTCTATCAAGTGTTAGCGATTATAGGTAGAATATTAAATATTTCTATAAAATAATTGTAAAGTGTATCGATGTATAAGCATTATTTGAAAATGTGTTATTTTCTGTTGGCAACACTGATTTTGCTCGACTGCCCCACTATGCTTAATAGTAAAAAACTAACGCGCGGAACGATAACGGGCAGTCGTGCATTGAGTGGCGATCGGATAAGGTTGTGAAGTAAAATGTATTAAGTAGCGGATATTGCATTGAATTAGATAAGGTATGCATATTGCATAACTATGTAAAGTGTAAACTATGAATATATGAGTCAACACGTTGAACTCGTACAAACAAGACGTATTAATATTGTTTATGCTAACGAGTTATCGGTGTCGTCTAATTCCGAGAAATTTACCTGCCCAGCTGCCGGGCGGGTTGACACGGCGAGCGCAGGTACGCGACAAGCGAATTAAACGATTATGAACTTTGTTCGTTATGAATGTGAGTGAAATTTTCCGCGATATTGGATCAGATGTCGAGTGTGAAATAAACAGTAGTGATAATATGGAAGGCGCACCTATGCAACGCGAGGTTATTGATAAATTGGCAAGTAATTTAGAGATGGAAGTTGGGGAATGTATTGCTAGAGATAGGGGTGTTGAACCATCTAAAAGGACAAGGGAAGACAGTGAAGAAGATTGGACATTAGTTACAGGGAAGAGGAAAAAATCGAAAGACGCTGATAAAATAGAATTATATATAAGCAGCACTGAGAAAGTACCTAAACAGTTTGCACTGGCACGGTTGTTTAAGGAATGGGAAATAAACGGTATAATTAGAGTAAAATTCATTTCTCCTTATAAAATACGGGTGGATTTTGTAAACGAAATTAGTGCAGGGAAGCTCGAAAATTGTCAGAAACTTAAAGATTTAGATTGGCATACACAAAGAGCTATGGAGATCAATTTTTCATACGGCGTGATAAGGGATGTTGATATGGATATGTCTGATGAAGCTATAGTAAACAATATACAATGTTTAGAACCAGCGGAACTTATATCAGTTAAACGTTTACAGCGAAAGGAGTATGACGTGGATAACTGGACGCCCAGCGAAGCTGTACGGCTCCGCTTTAAGGGTTCCTTTCTACCGTCTCATGTCTACGTTCACGGTTTGCGTATTAAAGTAAACCCTTACATATTTCCTGTCACGCAGTGCTCGCGCTGTTGGAAATTCGGCCATATGGTTAAAAAATGCCCGCACACTAAAATAATATGTCCTAAGTGTGGTCAACACCATGCTAATTGTGATACTAAAATGTTGGCTTGTGTAAATTGTAGCGGGAATCACATATCGTTATCTAAATCTTGCCCGGCCTATTTAAAAGAAAAAAGACTGCGTGAGATCATGGCAGAATACAACTGCACATATCGCAAAGCTATGATGATTTATGTGCCCGTTGATGAGGATGATTGCGAGACATATCATAGCGATCACGTGCCATCCCACGAAAATACCCACCATAATATTTTCAACCCTTCTCCCCAAAATGAGAGTACCACGGCAGACCGGTCCAATTCCAACGTTACATATGCCGAGGTCACTTCAAGAAAACCCGATTTTGTCTCCCGCAAAAAGATTCCGAAGACTCGCAAACGGCACCCCCCGAATAGTAAACAAACGGAAGATGAGCTGTGGACGAAGGAGGCTGAGAATGAACATACAAATATCAATACCGACCAGACGTCACAACCTCACCACGGAAAGAAAAATATCACGTTCAGCGAACTTTTAATACGTCTACATGAAGTTATATTTTTAAAAGAAAATACGATACAAAATAAAATTATGGAAGCAGTTAAATTAATCGTTGAGTGGATAATTTCTATTACTATTAATGATATGTCTGAGTGGCCTATATTAAATTGTATTCTTGGTTATATTTCTAACAATGGCTAATACACAAAACATTGTTAAATTAAATATTATTCAATGGAACTCACAAAGCATTAGACCTAAACTAATCGAGTTTGAAAATTTCTTAATACAAGAAAAGGTACACATTGCGGTTTTGCGTGAGACGTGGCTGGAACCTGATAGCCAACTAAAGGTAAATAATTACAATATTTTTCGCAAAGACAGAGACGACTCATACGGTGGGGTTGCAATCCTCACACATAAATCGATTAAAGCATCTGTATGTAATCTCCTTCGAATCAATAACACGGGTATTGAGTTAATATATGTCAAATTATTCAGTTGTGATCAGATAGAAAACATCGTTTCATTGTATTGTGCACCCTCTATTAGGACGAATCAGTTTGATTGGGATCAAATATTTTCATATTTCGACAGAAAGACATTAATTCTAGGTGACTTCAATGGACATCATTCCAATTGGTCAAATAAGCTCGACAGAAGGGGTAATCAAATATTTGATGCACTCATAGGAAATAACTTTGTTACATTGAATAATGGTGATCCCACCCGCATTAAATTAGTCAATGGTATACTACAGCAATCTTCTCCCGATATCACTTTGGCCTCCTCGGATATAAGCTTAGGGTTTAATTGGCAAGTGTCAACGGAAACACTGGGTAGTGACCACTGTATTATTAAAATAAACACTAGCTACAGGTCTAATGCTCCTATTATATTACGAAGAAACTTCAAAAAAGCTAATTGGAAGTCGTATACACAAACATTACAAAGCTCCTTCAATAACTTTAGCCTATCAGAAGATCTTCAACAAGGTTACGACAAATTTGTTGACCATATTAATACCGCAGCAAATCAACACATCCCATACATAAAAATCTGTCAGGATCCAAATACGCGTTTTCTACCCAAACCGTATTGGAATGCATCACTCTCTAAGGTGGTAGCAGAACGTCGTTTAGCGCTCACAAGATTCCGTCGCAACCCATCACCTCAAAATTTAAGTGTCCTACAGAATAAAGTTCGAGAGGCTCAAAGAATGATACGGGCAGCTAGACAAAACTCTTGGCATGAATTTTGCTCCTCTCTTGATCAATCAACGACCCACTGTGGTCTTTGGTAAAAGATGAAATGGATCAAAGGAGTTAGACCTCAATTACCACATATTGAACAAGCGAATGTGACAAAATTACTACGTAGTTTATCGCCCGACTTTGTATTGAACGAATCTCCTTTATTTTCATCGACTAACCTAAAGTTAGAAGAACAAATTACAATGCACGAGTTCGAAAAATGTATTAAAGATAAAGATACATCACCTGGTTGCAACAACATTTCATACTCGATGATTAAACATCTACCAAAAAATGGAAAAATTATATTTCTAAAACTTTTAAACAACCTCTATCTTCTTTCTTTCGTACCTTGGCAATGGCGAGACATATCAATTATACCTATCCCAAAGCCGGGCCGTGACCCTCACTTAACCTCTTCACTTCGTCCTATATCTATGATTTCATGTTTCGCCAAAGTTTTTCATAACATTCTACTCAATAGATTAGAGTGGTGTATAGAAAAAAATAGTATGCTTTCTCAACATACGACAGGGCTTAGAAAATGCCGATCTACTTTAAACAATCTCACAAATCTGGTATCAAAAATTCAAGCTGGTTTTGCAAGTAAACAATTAACAGTTTGTTGCTTTATAGATTTGGACAACGCATACAATAACGTAGATTTACATCACTTATCACTCACATTAGACCGTTTAGGTGTTGGCGCTAAAATGTGCTCTTATATATGGCGTTTTCTAAAAGAAAGAAACCTCAAATTACATAATGATAACTCATGGATATGCAGAACAACCTATCGCGGACTAGCGCAGGGAGATCCGCTCTCGCCGCTGTTATTTAATATAGCTACTATAGACATATGTAAATCAATAAAAAATGTCTGCATTGAACAATTCGCAGATGATTTCGTCTTATACATCACGTCTAATAGTATAACAGAAGCTAAACGTGAATTGCAAATTGCTTTGGATCTATTCAATAGTCTTATCAATAAAGTTGGGCTCAGTGTTTCAGCAGATAAAAGTAAAGTTTGTATTTTTAGGGCAGGATTTAATAGAAATTCCATTATTAATCTTAACATTAACAAAACCTCATTAAAAATTGTTGACAATATTAAATATTTAGGCATATGGTTAGACCAGTCCCTCGGATGGTCTAAACATATTAACGAGATAGAGAAGAAATGTTCAAAGTTTTTAAATGTCTTTAAGATCTTAGCCGGTCCAGGATGGGGTATTCACCCTACACTTCTACGTCTGCTATACATGTCCATAATACGCAGCAGGATAGATTACGGTAGCTTTTTATACGACAGCAGCTGTCAAACAAATCTTGATAAAGTAATCAAGTTACAAAACCAAAGCATGAGAGTAATTGGCGGTTTTATAAAAAGCACACCCATACATGTCATGGAATGTGATTTGCATCTTCCACCATTACATGTGCGTAGATACTACTTGGCTGCCAAATTCTGGTTGAAAGTACATTCCTTCACTAATGATGAAATAAGCAACAGTATTGCCAACCTTAGTCGTCTCTGTCTGAGCCCATATTGGAGAAGAAAGAAGAAGCCTCTCCTTGCCCAAATATTTGAGCAATTTAATAACGTTCCTATGCACTACAGTTACCAGTTAGAACGATTCAAAATGGATACCTGGATGTCCAATGTGAACCTTTCCTGTATAATTGAAATACATATCGAAGGGATGGTAGAATCAAAAAGCTCCTATAATAGATCTGACCTGTGTAACAATTGTAAAAACTTTTTCAAGGAGAATTATTCTGGTTTCTATAGACTATACACTGATGTGTCAAAAGATATAAATCATGCTGGAGCTGCATTTTTTGATCCACAGGTGAATAGCGTAATGAAATTTAGGGTAAATTCGAAATTATCTATTATGTACATAGAACTTATTGCTATTGCGGAAGCTATTTCATACTTGCATTCTATAAACTTTAACAATTTTGTAATTTATACAGATTCAAAAAGTGCACTTCAGCATATAAATCGATACACAGCTAATTTTCGAGGTTACCCGATTGCTTATAGTATAATTCATTCAATAATCAAGCTAAGTAATTGTAATAAAAAAGTTGTTTTCCAATGGCTGCCTGCCCATATCGGTCTAGAAGAAAATGAAAAGGTAGATAGGCTAGCAAAAGAAGCGGGCGTGGATGGCGTCCCTGTCTCATACTTACCCTATTTGGCTGATATTTAGAGCGAAGTCAAGTTGAAAAGTCGGAATATATGGCAGGAATACTTCGATGAAAGGTCTTTAACAAAAGGCATATGGTTTAAGACAATTCAACCAACTATTTCTCGCGGTCCCTGGTTTGATGGGGCTGATATGAGCAGGCAGGACATTATGACTAGTCTAAGGCTACGATCTGGGCACATGCCTCTGAATAAATTTGCGGCATTAATGGGTAAAGTCACGGCGCCTAATTGTGAGGAATGCCATGTTTTAGAAGACGTGTATCATATTCTGATAGAATGTGTCCGGAACGAAGCAGAGAGAGTCATGATTAAAAATCAACATGGTATTGATGTACGCGAGTTGGGCTTGTGTAACTCTATCCTAGCCGCACCTTTGAGTGACGCAGCTAAAATATTATATAATCTAGTAAATATAGGTATTAAGCGTAGATTGTTAAGATTATAAACTGGTTAAGTTCCTATGAAGGTGACATGTTCAGTGAATGAACAAACCCTCGCTGAAATAAATGAAAGAAAAAGAATAAAAAGAAACTATGAATATAAATTCTAATTATGTTACAAATTATTAAAGGAAAATAAATGCCTGAGAACTGATTCTGGAGTTTCCCTACACAAGGCTTCCTTGGCCTGGCTTATGCTGAACTAGGTCCCATTAGGCAATAGTGGCAATTCTGTTGTCACAAAATTCTCTAAACTTAACTAAAAATCACTAAAATTTTTTTTAGTCCTGTCACTTTAACGATTTCAGAATACGAAATGTCATTTGAGAGGACCAAACTAAATTTTAGTGATTTTTAGTTAAGCTTAGAGAATTTTGTGACAACAGAATTGGCACCAGTATTTAATTATTTTATATCTATCTTCTTAATATTGTTTTCTTTTTGTCAAATAAATTAATTTTCTTTCTTTCTTTTCTTTACGTATCGAACTCGAGTTGCACCATGATTAGTAATACATAACGTGAGGTGAGCCATAATCAGTGGCAAACGTCAATTCTGGTAGTAGGGGTAATTACCTCTACTAACACATTTGATGCTTGTACCTTATTTATTTTTGTGTAGATATAATCAATTCTTTATATTTAAGAATTTGGGTAATGTATGTAGTTATTTAACCTAAATAATAATTAACTTAATATCCTCCAGACCGAATTTCGATCACGGCGGCCAGTCTTAACGGAGACTAGCTAACTACGCAGGAGATATTACAGTGCACAAGTGTGTGCGCAAACACAAGTGCACTCTCTGTTCCCTAACTCTCATGATCCGATGCGACGGTAATCGAACACGACCGGAGAGAGCTCAGGCGCAGGACCAATGGCTTTACATGTTTTCCGAGGCACGGTGATGTCTTACACGGAATGTTTTTAACACGGAGTAATTGTAAACACATTCATTGTTATGGTAAATGTATATTTTATATTTGTATTAAAAAAAAGTGTTGATTTTATTCACTTAACTGTAACCGCCTGTTTTGGCACGTTTCGCTCGGCGCAGTCTCTAACGATAAAGGAAAGATATCTTGATGTAAGCTGCACGTCTGAGAAATCTCTATAATGTTGTTATGATATTATTATGTGAAGTCTGCCAACCCATACCAGGCCAGCGTGGTGGAATATGGCATAACACTGCTCACACCGAGAAGAGGCGTCTGCCCAGCAATAGGTAAGTTCTGTATATCAATTTGTTGATATTACTATTGTATAGATACATATCGACCTTATATAGCAATCACTGTCAGTTGGCATAAGTAGCAGTAATTGACTCATCATTTTTTTAACGTGGGGTAATGCCTTGACGTATAACCCTCCGCGGGGGTGGGCGGAGGGGTTATGTCGTTCTCACTGGGGTAAAGACAAATGGTGCAACAATAGCGACATCCTGGTCATACCGACTAAACCTACCATGGTGTTCCTCAACAATACCGCAATCGGCGGAGCCGCGCGATTCATTTTCACATGCAATCGCGACTCCGCCGAAGTAATTTACTCATCTCACTTAACTCCATCAAAGTCATTAAATATAAATAAGCATTCTTGTCCTCAAAATATCGAAAATAGTTATAGCATATTAAATTGTTTGACATTAGCAATAATGGTCCCTTTTTGTTACTTTATTTGCGTTTAACCCGCACAATGCGGACATTCCAATAATATTTGTCCAGTTTATTGCATGCCTTTCTTTTAGTATGTATTTTTTAAATTAGAAGATAGAAAGAAAGAAAGAAAAGTAATCTTAACAAGTGTAATGCCATATTCAACCACGCTGACCTGGTATGTGTTGGCAGACTTCACATATCTGCAACAACATTATGGCAATCACTTAAGGCGGCTGTACACGTTGGCCCAACACGCTGGCCCACTACCTTGGCCCAATGTGTACAGCCACCTTTAGACGTGCAGTTTTCATGACGATGTCTTTACTTGTCCATATTATGTTTACGATAACATTAGTCTAGTTTAAACTATAGGAAATGATGGCTTTTGAATCCTATTGATATTATACATCTGAAGTATAGTAAAGATGGCCCATGGCTGTTGTATAGCAACCATTACATCAGGGTATAGTATTTTTTATGAGATGGGAGATGGAAGCTACTGAAAGTTTTTTTTATGAGTAGTAGAGCCTCGCTGATTTCAGCATGCATAGGTCGGCTCGACCGGGGAAGGACTACCCTCTCACAGAATTACGACGTGATATAGCAGTATTCCTGCTGTTGTGTCTCGTTCGGTGAAGGAGAGTGCTGGAGGCCCTATAACCCGCTTTCCCCCTTCCCATTCTTTCTCCTTTCCACTTCCTTTCCTAAAAGATCAACAACGCGCAAGTGATGCCTCTGGTGTTGCAGGCGTCTATAGGCTACGGTGACCAGTTACCATCAGGTAGGCCGTATGCTTGTTTGTCATCGTAGTGGTACAAAAAAAGGTTTCATGCCAGAAAAGTCAAATAACACCAACCTAACCTCACGTCTTTGACCGTAAGTGGAAGAGCAAGCGTGCGCTAACACATACATACATAGCCACACGGCTATATATCTGAAGCAGTACTTAGGGGTGCTCTACACCCACCAGCTACGGTTTGAGATCCCACCAGGTAATGAGAATCGAACCTATTGCCATCTACCGAGCATATATCCAAACTATGCTACTTTATTGTTAAAGTAAAAGTCAAAACCAAAATCTCAATTCTTGGACACGTCAATGAACTGATATTCTACACCTCGAACAGGATTTTTTCAATGCAATATTTTTATTTTCTTTTATTTATTTCTATAATTATATTTTGGTTAATATAATATATTAACCAAAATATAATAATAGAAAAATGCAGTATTTTTATTTTCTTTTATTTATTTCTGTTATTATATTTTGGTTAATATAATATATTAACCAAAATATAATAATAGAAATAAATAAAAGAAAATAAAAAGATTGCATTGAAAAAAGCATTAGGTATATTAACCAAAATATAATAATATAAATAAATAAAAGAAAATAAAAATATTGCATTGAAAAAAGCCTGTTCGAGGTGTAAGGGCTTAAATGAGAAGAAGCAGGCAAGAAACATAGCCACTCTTTTCAATCGCCAAATGTTTATTAACAATATAATTCAATTTTATATTCTTTTTCTTATAAATATAAAATGACCAACTCGAGAATCAGCACCAAGACCTGAAGAAAACATGTATTAACGTTGCAACACTGAGTCAGTTGCTACGTAAATTAACAAAGTAAACAATTTCTTATCAAAATTAAAACTTACCGCTCTAATGTAATTCTGACCGCCCACATAATCCGAGTAAAGCCGGCAGGCGAAATCTAGCTCATAAAAATTCCCTTTATAAATACTTTCTATTTGAATTTGAAATCCTAATTTATACGGCGTCTGACATTTGAAGTGTATTACTTAAGCACGGTTAAAAAAGAAAATGGTTTTCTTTTCAAATAGGAAATTAAGGCAAAACGTCAAGAATCAGTATTCCGGTATAAAATATATTTTTATTGAGAAAATATGTTTTATTTTGAGGCGTAAAAAATATGTTTTCTTGCTGGAGGCTGTCATATAATTACAGCAGTATCAGTTGTTATTCTATTCCTATTTGCTGCATATTTACACTTACAGGAAATCGGTGTTAAAGTACAGTGTTACTGCGTTTCGCCCGGTGAGTAGAAGTTTGAAGGCTTACATGCCTACTTCCCCCTTTTCCTATCCTTAGTCATATAACCTGGTCACAGTTTACAAAACAGTGCGATTTGCCATAGTTGTTGTATATAAAAAATGTTTGAGTTACTGCTCTTTTATTAAAATTTACCGAAATATGTAAAACGTACACCATAATATTTATGGAAGGAAATGATTTCCAACTGTGGCATGCACAGATATTTATCTCCGGATTCTGAATTGTAAACAATCACAACAATTAGTTAACACTCGGTTACACCACATGATTGTGTCGTGATTGACTAACTGCATTAGTAACAGTTAGTCAAATCACTTGACATGAGTTTGATTTCGACACGTCGTTGATTAGCCTTTAAGATACCGTATCTGAATAATTATTTATGTGACTCTATTCAAGTTGTCAGTAACTTGAATAGAGTCACATAAATCATTATCACATACGGTATCTCCATGAAAGAATGCCTCCAAGCCACCCTTAAAGACCACCCTCTTAGTCTCTAAGAGTGGCACGGAGCCATTATTTTGCTATCAAAATCAATAATACAATTATTCATATAGGTCACAAAGTCGCATATATGAACGTTTAATTTAACTTCTGAAACGTCCACGACTCCTACGGTGGAGTCATGGACGTTGATGTCGTTGCGCGGCCGTGACCCCTACGGGGGAGTCAAAAATCTTTGGTGTTTTTTTCGCAACCAATCACGAGTTGTCTTGACTCCCCCGTAGGGGTCACGGACGCGCAACGGTAGCGTCTATTTTATAAGTCATGGGACATTCCTAGGGTTAATACTCCGTGGAAATTGAAATAAACCTGCTACCATGTTCAGCAATGCAAATACGTACAACCTAAGCAGTCCTACTAACATTTTAACGAAGCTGAAACAAATCAAGCTAAATAAGTCGCAACTGATGACCCTATGGTAGGTAAGTGATAATGTTCATACGTGCTTACTTTAACCCGTGACATTTCACGGTACTTATCACGGTACTTTATAGTGATAAGGCAACGTGATAAGCACCATTTAGATTTGACGTGTATGATATTATGATTACACTGAACAGTTTAGGGTCAAGAAATTTGTATACTTATAATTATGAGTTTCTGGTCTCACCTAAGCCAAGCTTCTTTTGTGTTGTACCTGGTCTATTGCGAAACTCTATGTTGCTACTGCGAATTTTCTTAACGTTATTAAATCTGAGACTGTATACTACTGCTACATATAAACACTATCATAAGCTAAGGGACCAACGAGACGGACACGTGTTCATTCGATGACATGACGTCACGTATGACATTGAAACATCTCTTCTAGCTCATATGTAATATATATATGTATATATATGTATAAAACGTTTATTTCAGATTTTAAATCCATACAAAATAAATAACTTATGTCAAGAGAGTCAGCATTATAAAAAACATTATATCACATAATTAGACAGAAAAATTATAACATTGAAATTAAAATTGGATTTGCATGTCATACATGAATATCCTAAATCAGTGCATTATGTTCTAACGTCAAAATATAAATATTTAGTTACTAAAATTAATTCATAAAATAAAATTACATAAATTTAGACTATTCCTGTTATTATATGAGTTCACTTACATTGAATTGGACGTTAAATCGAGAAGCAATCATTATTAGGATGCTGTTGCTACTGTCATTTAATCGCCTTAACAATGAAGCCACTTTTTTACGTCTTATGGCGTGATAGCCATCCGTGTGAGCTTCGCCAAATATTAAAGACTCACTGCAATAAGGAGGCAGCCCCATCAGCATCCTAAATATGTTATTGTATTGCAAGTTATTGTATTGTTATTGTATTGAGGTGTCTTAAAAAGTATTGAGATTGATCCAGCAAAAGACATCCATCTAGACACAACAAAGCAAAATCTTTAAACAAAAAACAAAAAGTGACTGCGACACAGCGCTAAAGGAAACTTTAGAGACATATTTAACATAACAAAGAGGAAAGTAAAAAGGCGAAAAATCGAGAAATGAACCCTTTTAACAGACAAGACACACTTGTCAGTTAATATACCGTAGAAAAAGGTGTTTACCATGATAAAGGGAGTAAGAAAGAGAGGGCAAACATGGCATCAACTGCACGTTTCTCTCGATAAGTGAAATTAGGTACCTCAGAAAGAAGGCAGCTATTATTTCGGTTAAATGGAAAGCAGTTGACTGTCTAAATGGTTTCTATATCGGGCCATCGTGCCCAATTTATTTTTTCTTACAATGGTGGATTTAATTTACTGGAGATAAATACGATGTTTACATTATGTTGTTCTTGTTGACAGATTTGTGCTGGTATTAAGGTATTGTTTATTTTGTGATTTAAATATATATAGTTTAAGGAGCCATCACCCATTTCGCTGCTTTTGATGACTGTATCAAGTCGTTACAAGTTGACTGCAAGATCTTGCCTGTAGACAGGCAGGGTCCTTATTATTTGGCTTTCCCAGAAGCCGTCATAACAATAATTAAACCTCTCAAACTCAAAATAATCTCTGGTTTTCCATCTTTATATTTTTATCATCTCAAATTTATTCTTTATGGATCCATCGATATTAACATACTTCTATAAAGAGAAGAAGACTTGTAACAAAAAACTTAATAAAGAATATGTAACCAATTATAAAAACCATTTTAGTATATATATTTTTTTATATATATGATTAAATGCCAAAAAAAATATTAAGCTATTCAATTTTGAAGCCTTTTTATCAGAAAATTTGCGCTGAATCCGATTACCGGGCGTCCGGTGTTGGTCATGGGCATAATAACTTCCCACATCGATAGTCATAGTGTTTGTGACAGCCAAGACTGATGGCTTTACGTGTTCTCTGCTAATCAAGGGGTACAGTCTCTCTCTCCAGACGTTGTTATAGAAAATTTGCTTGACCAAATGATACTTTGCCTGATTAAGGAATGACACTTTTTATATAAATTTTCATAAAGGTTTTCTTTGCAGGTTATACAGATTTTATTTTTATACGTTACGTCTGACCATAAATTATCATGTCCTTAAGTATGTACAATCTTTAACCAGTCACCCTGTATATTTAGGTTTACTCCTTTAGCGTAAAAATAATAATAATATCCTATCACATACACACAACACCATCTAGCCCAAACTAAGCAGAGCTTGTACTATGGGTACTAGACAATGGATAAACATACATATATACATTTTTTTTGTACTTACATATTACACACAGAAATACCTAGACCAAGACAAATATCTGTGTTCATGCACACTAATGTTTGCCTTATGCGGAAATTGAACCCGCGACCTCAGGGGTGGCAGTCGGTTACACTAACCATTACACCATCGAGGCAGCCGACCAATGGAAGGACTTTGTACTTAAAAAACTAATCTAAAACGTTCTCTTTAAACCACTTATAGAGTCAACTAATCCTACAATTAGCAAGATCGCTAATTAATTCGTGATCGCAAGTCAATTGTCCGATGACTGATACTATCTGTCATATGCACTCGGTTGATTAACGTTGGACGGTGTACAATTCGCGCTGAATTAGGTGTTATGCTGCAAGCAAGGTCATTAGCCAGCTATGTATATCTATGTGGAATATTACCGGGCTGATTAGTTTACTGCGTGCATAAACTTAGGTACATGTAGGTATGCTTATCTCTTAATGGATATACGATATACGTAAGTTTTGTCCTACTAAACCTACTAAGAATTTTTGGAGGTTTGCATGTTTATGCCTATGTTCTTAAAGTGGTAAGCAGATATGTATTACACCCGAATTGACAATAAAAATATTTTAAACTGGCTAAAAATAATTTAGCTAAATTAAAATATTTTTCGAATACACACAACAGAAGTTAAGCCGAGCCTATTGTCGCCCACCGACTTCAGTTCCAAAGTTCATGTTGCTACTAATAACTTCCTTAAAGAAAACCCAAATAAAACCTTTCCTGGCTTGGGAATCAAACCCCACTCATGCACATATGCAATCACTAACGCTGCACTATAGACACATAAACGAAACCATGGCTTAACTAATAAAACAGTTAAATCATTTCACAACAGAGTGTTAAGGGACGATCAATAGACTCGGTTTCTGTTCTCGAGTCAAGTAATATCTAGTTGTAGAATAACAGCTCATATTATTATAATCGACGATGTCATTTTAAGTAGTACTAGCGGTCGCCTAGTAGTCAAAATTCGAACAAAATTCCTAAGCTTGCTATTTTGTTTTCTGTTTTTTCTATTACATATATAAATAAGTTATAGGTAACCATAGTTATAAGCATTTGTACGACATCAGACGACCAATGTCGAAATACTACGAACGCGATTTGACTGCGTATGTCAAATACATGCTTGTGTGCGTGTAGTGTTTTTTCATTAATTTAATGTATTTCTAATGTAATGCATATTTTATAAAAATATTAGGATTCGCCCCTCCTTCTCCATATAAACTTTAACTGTGCCAAATTTCATACTCCTCCATCCGCGCAATTTTCGTAAAAAGGAGTACAAAGTTTTTGCTTCACGTATGAATATATAGATATATTCCTCTTGATTAAAACCTGCATGTTGGTATATGGACTACTAATTAAGGTCTAGCGTTATATTACGAGTCGAGCTGAAAGTCTTTTCTATATTCAGCTTACCCTCTACTACGTATGACATAAACAAAACTGGTAATAGGTGAGTTCAACGTGTAACGTGTGTTTTTGGCATCTTCTCATAGGCTCAACCCTATATCTGAATCCAGCTGCTAAGATACATAAATGTGAGAGTGTGTGATATGTCAGTTTAGTGAAGTTACTGAATTACAGTAACTTCACTAAACTCACTAACTCATAAAATTTAACGGTCACGAGTGTTACTAACCTAAAATAATTTTGACCTTAGACTAAAATACCTCTGTGTCCTATCCTCTGTCCAACTACGTAAAGGATAATTATTACCGCAATAAATAGATATCGTGCTAAATATAGTTAGTCTTTATTCGATAATATCCGCTCATTATCAGATATCATTAAGTAAATGGCCGATATGTCAGATTCAGGTCTCGTATTGTTTTGCGTAATAACTGGTCGCGCCAGCCGATATAATATTAGTGAACGCAATAAAACACACCATTGCGCAGAGTAACGTCGCATTCATAGTTATTACCAGTTTATATTGATCTCTCAGTGATATGAATGTGTCTTGTAACGATAGTTCAGCTTTAAAGACTAAAGTAAAAATTTGCCATACTTGCTTACTTATTCCGCTGGTTCAGCGACCTAAAGTTAGTTAAGTTAGTTAAAAAAGGGATTAAATATAATGACCACCAAAAATAGTAATTGCGCAGCAAAATATGCTTACTAAACTATATCATAACGAGCACATATACGCCTCAAATCACTGCATTCCCTCTCGGAAGGGTTAATGGCTTAAAAAAAATATACGTCTACTAATCCTTGGTTTGTAAGCTTTATATATTCGGTACGGCTACTTTAATAATAATATACAAAAAGCATAAATTTAAAAGAGACATTCTAGCGCTAGAAATATATCCTGAGTCGCAGTGAACTTGAAAGCATTCAAGCAACGGACACAAGCAACATTATTCGGAACAACTTCTTTTGGATCACACATTTTTGAAGTGAAAACTTCTTTAGGCGCGTTGAGCACTTCTTGGGTGAACAAAAATCATAGAGCTCGCGTCATCGTCACGCTTCCACTCTTTATTATTTTTTGAAGTGAAAACTTCTTTAGGCGAGTTGAGCACTTCTTGGGTGAACAAAAATCATAGAGCTCGCGTCATCGTCACGCTTCCACCCTTTATTATTTTTTGAAGTGAAAACTTCTTTAGGCGCGTTGAGCACTTCTTGGGTGAACAAAAATCATAGAGCTCGCGTCATCGTCACGCTTTCACCCTTTATTATTTTTTGAAGTGAAAACTTCTTTAGGCGCGTTGAGCACTTCTTGGGTGAACAAAAATCATAGAGCTCGCGTCATCGTCACGCTTCCACCCTTTATTATTTTTTGAAGTTAAAACTTCTTTAGGCGCGTTGAGCACTTCTTGGGTGAACAAAAATCATAGAGCTCGCGTCATCGTCACGCTTCCACTCTTTATTATTTTTTGAAGTGAAAACTTCTTTAGGCGAGTTGAGCACTTCTTGGGTGAACAAAAATCATAGAGCTCGCGTCATCGTCACGCTTCCACCCTTTATTATTTTTTGAAGTGAAAACTTCTTTAGGCGCGTTGAGCACTTCTTGGGTGAACAAAAATCATAGAGCTCGCGTCATCGTCACGCTTTCACCCTTTATTATTTTTTGAAGTGAAAACTTCTTTAGGCGCGTTGAGCACTTCTTGGGTGAACAAAAATCATAGAGCTCGCGTCATCGTCACGCTTCCACCCTTTATTATTTTTTGAAGTGAAAACTTCTTTAGGCGCGTTGAGCACTTCTTGGGTGAACAAAAATCATAGAGCTCGCGTCATCGTCACGCTTCCACGCTTTCCATTTTTGAATTGTTTTAGAATATTAACAATATTAGAAATGGTGCGTCCTACGCAAAAAATAACGAAATTTTGACCCCCTTAATAACCTCTAAGAGAGTATCAGGAATCCGACCTGCCCCTTTTTGTTTGTTTTTTTTTTGTTTATAAAGAGGTGTTTGTGATCAAGGATTAAAGTTTTCACTTCTATCGGCAGTCGCCACAAACAGCCCCAATTTTTTTTTGTAGTAGCTGTCACTTTAAGTGCTCCTACGCTATATCGGGTTCTTCTTTAAGAAAATTCACAGTTACCTAGCCTGTAACCTATCGACGTTTATTTTATTAACACTAAATGCACTCGTATGACTATATAAGGTTAGTAGCTACGCCCACAAAGTACGGTAGAACACGCGCTACGCTTCTAGTAGAGAAGAAAGTAATAATAATATTTGGACCAAGTGACAGACGACGCTGAAGGCAAGTAAGACCATCAGTTCCACAATATAAACCTCAAATATGTGTCGCAAACCTCAAATATGTGTCGCCTGTCTAGATTATGTTACAAAAATCATGCAATAATAATAGTAAAGCTTCGCTGTTTTGAGCATGAATGGGCCGGCTCGACCGGGGAAGGACTACCCTTTCACAGAATATCGACGTGAAATAGCAGTATTCCTACTGTTGTGTTACGTTTGGTGAATGGGAGTGCCGAAGGCCCAATCACTCTCTTTCCTCCTTCCCACTCCTTCTCCTTTCCACTTCCTTTCCTAAAGGGTCGGCAATGCGCAAGTGATGCCTCTGGTGTTGCAAGCGCTCATAGGCTACATTAGTTGTATAAAAAAAAACATGCTATTCACATATATTTTTGAATGGCTCAGCACTGCAGGCAGTTTCACTAGCCGTGGTCTCAAGCAGACCGAAATATAGAGATAGGCAATACTTTACATCATGCAACGTGAATGTTCAAAAGTCTGTGTAGTGCTCATTGATACGCTTAGTTTGTTTAAATTATAATAAGCAGTGCATCCCTAGTAGATAACGTGTTACTTTGTTTGTGGCCTATCCTCGACTGTCATAAAAGTCAGCTAGAACATAAAACTATGCTTGTTTCCAAACCTCGGATATAAACGGTCACCCATCTTCATCATCAGCATGACACAGCATCGTTGGCTACCACGTGGATCGATTGATCTGCGCGATCGCCATTGCGTCTCGGGACCCTCTTAACGCAACGTTAATGAAAGAAAAAATATGTAGTCCCATCCACAGAAGCAAAGAGGGTTCTCGAAGCGGGTTTTTAAAGGTACTTCCCTATTTTCGCATATCATCATTTCACTCAATTGACTTTTATCGTTTGTTCGTAATATTAAACACCTGATACCTTTTAGTGAGAATTTCTTTTCACATTTTATCTTGTGGAAAGCTTTGGAGTATTACTTATAGTTATTCAAAATTATATTATACTAGTTTATGCCCACTTCGCTCTCATTAATCCCAATCCTAATCCTAATCCTAACTAATATTATAAAAGCCAAAATGAGTTTCTTTGTTTGTTATCTTTTCACGCCTAAACCACTGCACCGATCATCCTGAAATTTTGCATATACGTTGTCGGGTGTACAAAAACGGACGTATGCTACCTTTCATCCCGAAAAAAATTACTGTTCCCGAGGAAGACAACAATAACGTTCTTATGACAATAGATGGCGCCACGTGTCTTTCGAATCATGATTGAATTCTATTATTACAAGCAGAGTATAACCCGAATTGATTGTCAAATTCTAAATTAACGCGAGCGAAGCCGCGAACAAAAGCTAGTAAAATCTAAACGTGCAGATATCCAGTACTCTCGTCACCTTTTAAAGCCCGCTCAATTATTTTAATGCAATCGTTAGCAGACTGCATGTATTAGCTCTCCCTAGACGGAGTTAGTACTAAATCAACTGCGTAGACCGCAAGCTTCGTCATATCAGCAATAACGTTATGACAGATGCGTTAGCTACACGCCTTATGTCTAGACGTGCTTCGTAATCACTTACGGATAGTGCAATACCTATCTAGACTAGACATGATGTAGATTCAGTTGGTATAAGTAATTAAAGGCAAAAGTACTAAAGTGTTTCACTGGCTGTACAACTTTTTTTAAGTGAAAACTTCTTTAGGCGCGTTGAGTACGTCTTGGGTGAACAAAAATCATAGAACTCGCGTCATCGTCACGCTTCGTCATCGTCACGCTTCCACGCTTTGCATTTTTGAATTATTTTTGAATATTAACAATATCTCAGAAATGGTGCGTCCTACGTAAAAAAACAACGAAATGTTGACCCCCTTTTAAAACCACTAAGAGAGTATTAGGAATCCGACCCGCCGCTTTTTTTGTTTGTTTGTAAAGAAGTGTTTATGCTCAAGGATTAAAGTTTTCACTTCTATCGGCAGTCCCCAAAGACTGCACACGCGCACACGCGCACACGCGCACACACGCACACACACACGCGCACTACTACTAAAAAGGGAGCTGTTTTAAACAAAGTAATAAATAGATTCTATTACTAATCCAAAAGAAACCATATCCAGGTTTATGACGCAATAAAAATAACTAGCGGTCGCCTAGTGCTCGAAATTCGACCAAAGTTTGCCTGTAAGATATTGCTGATATAATATGTCATTATATATTGATATATGTAACATAGTTACGCGCTTCGACTGGGTGTGTCAAATGCATGGTTGTGTGCGTGTAGTGTTTTTTCATTAATTTAATGTATTTCTAATGCATATTTTATATAAATATTAGCATTCGTCACTTCTTCTCTGTATAAACTATAAGTGCGCGAAATTTCATACTCCTCCGTCCGCCCAATTTTCGTAAAAAGGGATCCAAAGTTTTCGCTTCACGTATTAATATATAGATATTGTACCTACATCGTCTAGTACAATAGAACTTCAACAATAAGTAGAAAGCACAATAGGCGGGTTTATCGTTCCAGGCTATTTTTATCAAACAGCCCTTGGATGAATACGTATCTAGTTAGCAGTGAGAAGTGTTAGTCGGTTTTATAATATGAAGTAGTATTTTATTAAAGTGAAAACTTCTTTAGGCGCGTTGAGCACTTCTTGGGTGAACAAAAATCGTAGAACTCGCGTCATCGTCACGCTTCCACGCTTTCCATTTTTGAATTATTTTAGAATATTAAAAATATCTCAGAAATGGTGCGTCCTACGCAAAAAAACGAAATTTTGACCCCCTTAATAACTTCTAAGAGAGTATCAGGAATCCGACCCGCCCCTTTTTCCTTTTGTTTTTTTTTTTGTTTATAAAGAAGTATTTATGATCAAGGATTAAAGTTTTCACTTCTATTGGCAGTCCCCAAAGACGGCCCCAATTTCTTTTTATACGGAAATTGACTACCGTGGCCTATGATCACTTAGCATATTAGGGGTATTACTAATAGTAATACCGTTTTGCTAAACTAAAGGCAAAAAAGTTAATCTTGCGACGGTAGCCAAATGGATAAGGTATAGGACTTGCGAGGCATCGTTGTCTCGAATGCTATGCATTGCTGTACCGACATGAAGCCACTCCTCACACAAGATTAACAAGAATACTTGTAATTTGCAAGCCAAATTGCAATGGAAATAAATGGGAACTGTAGTAAAAGAAGGACTAAATGCAGTAACAGTGTCACTACACTCACGTCACGTCGTTCTTTTTTTTTACAGCGAAGGTGGCAAACAAGTTTATAGCCCACCTGATGGTAAGTGGTCACCGTAGCCTATGGAAGCCTGCTACACCAGAGGCATCACTTGCGCGTTGCCGACCCTTTAGGAAAGGAAGAAGAGAAAAAGGAAATCGGGAGGAGAAGGAGCGTGAAGGGGGAAATAGGGTGATAGGGCCTCCGGTACTGTCACTTACCGAACGAAACACCACAGTAGTAATACTGCTATGTCACGTCGATATTCAGTGAGAGGGTAGTCTTTCCCCGGTCAAGCCGAAATGCTGAAATCAGTGAGGCTCTACTACCTTTCTTTCTTGTAAGGTGGACTCTTTTACTTGGTGATTATGGTATTAGACGCCATTTTTTATTACTATAAACAACCTAGCTATATTGTATATATTTCGTCAGTCTGGACTATATGTGTTATTACTTGCGTGGATTACGATTAACCCGGTTTTGCGGAAAAGATTTAAATGAAACTTTGCCTAGAGATTGGCCTCTATTAGGTCCAAATTTATTACCATCACTGAGAATCAAAGGAAGAAAATCAGATTCAAAGTTAATTAAAAAAAATCTAATTTAAAAGCTAATAAAAATTTGTCCAACCCCACAATCAAATCCAGAGCCTAGCGATACACTGAGATTTACCACCGAAGCAACAAAACGTTCTCTCTCAATCCTTACAGCAAAACAGTTCCTTCACTTTTGTAAATCATTTCAGTTGAATTTGCAACATTATTCCGACCTAACCGTGTTATTGGCTTGATGTTATTGCTGTTTACACCAGACCTAGTTAAACTCTCTATTATCAGAGTTCAACAACTCTGTCTAACTTTTTCTTTATTCTGCATTATTCATTCACTTGCCCGGTAAACTTCGCCACAGATCGCCCGCGGTCCTATTGTAAGCGATAGCGGATAACGTAGCGATTACAAATTATTTGTACATTGTTTACCTGCAATTTTATTGTGATTTTTGATAGTAATCTAAGCATATGTCAAGCAGCTATACGCTACTCTCAGTGAACGAAAAATTATAGGTTCGATCAGAATACGGTATATTAAATTATATGATATACAAATATTTTTTCGTGTGTGTGTGTGTGTATGCGTGTTTATCTTTACAGCCGTTATTTTAAACTTTATAAATCTGGGGCAATGCAACAATTCTTAGAGTGGATGTTGTCACTTAAAATATATGTATCTCTTGATTCATTGATTCTCACCAAATATAGCTTAAAAGACAAAACGATTTTGATTAAACTTGTCACAGCTTGAAGTCTGATAAAGGCTGAATACATTTCTTAATAAAAACAAATTAGCAGCATGGAGTCTGGAATCTATGCCTGACAGATCACTTCACTTAATTACATTGACATAAAACACGGCAAAAAAATATGTATTTTGCATTATATACCTTTCCGAGTACGGGGATATAAACATTCATGACAGGGACTCTAATATTATGTGAATTTAGAATATCGTAATGGCATTACCCGCTTTCATTGAGTCCCCAGATCTATAGTACAGTTGTTCCAGTAAACGATAAAGAAAAACTACGCAGTCAACTTCAATAGTTTATAAGAGTTTGTGGAGATCGTACAAATAATGCGGCGCGATTTGTTTGCAAAGAATAAAAAGAATATACACGACAAAGATTCAACGTTTTAATATCGGTTTTTATACCGGATATATATCGGATACTATGAACAACTTAGTTCGCGACTTAGGTCACGACTTCACCTCTGAACTCAATAATTGGAACTTTTAGGCTAACTGTAATACCTATTAGGAGTCATAGAGTCAGTTGTTGATGAGATAAGTAAATACACGTGGACACGTCTCATGAATGGCTGATGAAAGGGTGGCAAAACGCATATTTTTCTCTGAACTTTAAAACGGCAGGCGGAAACAAGGCGGCCAGTTCTTACGCTTCAAGGATGTTCAGAAAGTCACATGAAGAAATGCAATATTAATCCCCAAACATGGGAGGAAAAGACCAGTTGCCGCCCTGAATGGAGGCGCTTGGTGAAGGACAAAGTTAATGACTTGACTTGAATGAAGAGCAGAGGAAATCTGAACTGGATGCGAAACGTGATGATCTTAAGGCTAAACCACCAGCAGCCATCTTCTATAACTACGTCGACTGTGTCCTCACATGCAGCCAATGTTCGCGCACGTTTACTCATAGGATTGGATATTGTAGCCATCAAAGGGCACATGCAAGAGCTGATCATCTTTGCTCTTTTGCTAATAATTAGTAGCAGTCACCATAGCCGAAATTTTTTGGGAAGTATATATATATATATATATATATATAAATACATTTTGACTTCACGAATGGCGTGTGGTTTAATTGGCTGCCTCACCACTGTCGCCGAGCTGCGTGTTATGTTTTTGATCCTTACACGGGACAAATATTAAAATTCTTGTGATTCACAAATCGTTGTTGAAGTAAAAACTTCTTTAGGCGCGTTGAGCACTTCTTGGGTGAACAAAAATCATAGAACTCGCGTCATCGTCACGCTTCCTTGCTTTCCATTTTTGAATTATTTTAGAATACCTATTAACAATATCTCAGAAGTGGTGCGTCCTACGCAAAAAAATAACGAAATTTTGACCCCCTTAAGAAATCCGAAGAGAGTATCAGAAATCCGACCCGCCCCTTTCTTTTTGTTTTTTTTTTATAAAGAAGTGTTTATGATTAAGGATTAGAGTATTTTGTTTTTTAAGTGAAAACTTTAGGCGCGTTGAGCACTTCTTGGGTGAACAAAAATCATAGAACTCGCGCCATCGTCACGCTTCATTGCTTTCCATTTTTGAATTATTTTAGAATACCTATTAACAATATCTCAGAAGTGGTGCGTCCTACGCAAAAAATAACGAAATTTTGACCCCCTTAATAAATCCGAAGAGAGTATCAGAAATCCGACCCGCCCCTTTTCTTTGTTTTTTTTTTATAAAGAAGTGTTTATGATCAAGGATTAAAGTATTTTTTTTTAAGTGAAAACTTTAGGCGCGTTGAGCACTTCTTGGGTGAACAAAAATCATGGAACTCGCTTCATCGTCATCGAACGCTTTCCATTTTTGAATTATTTTTGGTTTATAATTTGGTTTATAAAGAAGTTTATGAAGTTTATGATCAAAGATTAAAGTTTTCACTTCTATCGGTTTTCCAAAGACTGCCCCAATATTTTTCTAAGTCTGAGTGTTCTTTGTGTCCGTTGTATGATCGTTTATAAAATCTTTAATTTGCAAATAATCATACAATGGACAAAGGTTGATGAAATATTCCTAGTGCGAGAAAAATCTTACAAAAGACAATTGCA
Source organism: Catocala sponsa (assembly GCA_963564715.1). Taxonomy (NCBI): domain Eukaryota; kingdom Metazoa; phylum Arthropoda; class Insecta; order Lepidoptera; family Erebidae; genus Catocala; species Catocala sponsa. The sequence goes on along the minus strand of OY751340.1, from coordinate 24,138,924 downwards.
CGGTAAGAGTGAAAGCACTGTTGGAACATTGACATCCATACTACATATCAGTCATGTGCTAGGCTAACGAATATCTGCCCTGTACTTGCAAGAATTGGAGACTGGATACCAGTAAAATAAAACAATACAATTAGACGGCCTTGATGGCGTGGTGGTTAGTGTACCCGACTGCCACGCCTGAGGTCGCTGGTTCTATTCCCGCACAAGTCAAACATTTGTGTGCATGAACATGGATGTTTGTCTTGGTCTGGGTGTTTCTATGTATAATATGTAGGTATTTACAAAAAATATATTATTATGTATGTTTATCCATTGTCTAGTACCCATAGTACAAGCTCTGCTAAGTTTGGGCTAGATGGTGTTGTGTGTATCTGATAGAGTATTATTATTACTTCATCATACTCGAAACACCTACACCAATTTCCACACTTATTATCTTTATTTTCAATTATGTAAGACTTACCTTCTCACGCATCTATATTTTTAAGTTATATTTCTAAATTTAAGTTAAACTAAATAATGTTGTTCATACATTTGAACTATACAATTCATCGCTTGGCCAACGCTCGGACTCCAGGGCCCACACATAATGCCTTTTTCATTGTGTCTGGTTTCCGGCTAATTGACTCATTAATATAAATACGAGGTCGCTTGTCTCGTGTAACATTGTGATTTGTACTTGAATTTCTTTTGACACAGATATTAAAACTTTTAATATTAACTAACTTTTGCCCGCGGCTTAGTACGCGTCAATTTGGAAGTAAGTGCTCATACCTGCCCATCTATAATTCTGCCCATCTAATCTTTCTATGCATTAGGAAAGAAGCTGATCTACACATAATAAAATAAGTCCGACCCTCGAATTATATTTTTTGTGGTTACGCAGTCTATAGCGTATCTATCACACAACAATAAAACTGAAGAAACCGCGTTATACTTCGTTCAGTAGTTTTTGCATAATGCGTGTACAAACGTACCAACAAATAGACTATAATTACAAAAAAATATTATCTCTAGCTATTATAAAAATCCCTTAAATAAAATATCATATTAAATAATTAATTAATAAGTAATATTAATGAAATGAAGCATTTCAAGTTCTGTGATTCTGCATTTACCGTATCTTGCCATAAAAGTCACAACCAGGAAATGACTCCACTACTATGACTCTTTTCCACCAGAACATTGCACAGGATAATTAATTCTGTGCTGCTACGACATGTTTCAAGCTAGGTTGGAGGTCCATAAGTTACAATAGCTACCGTTTTAATTTAAGGTCAACAAGGTACTGTGAATTTGTTTAGATAGTGAATCCAGTTATCTTAGGTGGTGAGGTTCCAGTTAATTTCATTTGAATGCATGGATAGCGCAGTGGTTGAAGAGGTCGCCTCACCACTACCACCGCGCCAAGTGTTCTAAAGCAAACATTTTTATTTCCATAAAATCTATAAACAATTCTATTATTATTATATTATACATATTACTAACTTTTACGTGCGGCGCCGCCCGCGTGGTACCTACATTAATAAGAAGTAGCCTATGTCCTTCCCCAGGTTTTAAACTATATCTGTACCAAATTTCATCTAAATCTGTTGAGTGGTTTAGCCGTAAAACGGTAACAGACAGATAGACAGACAGAGTTACTTTCGAATTTATAATATTAGTAAGGATTATTCTTCGTTAAATTAATAAAAATATTATAATAAAATAAATAAATATTTAACATTGATAAAAGCCTGTTCATGGAGTAGAGCTCTTATGAGAAGAAGCAGGCCAGAAACTCATGGCCACTCTTTTCAATCGCCAAATGTTTAAAACATTTGGCGTAATACAATTAAATTTTTAACCCTCGACGCAAAAACGACGGGGTGTTATAAGTCTGACGTGTCTGTGTGTGTGTCTGTCTGTGGCATTGTAGCTCCCGAACGGATGAACCGATTTTAATTTAATTTTTTTTGTTTGAAATGTGAATTAGTCGGGAGTGTTCATCAAACATATTTGATGAAAATTGGTCCAAGATGGCCGCCACCACAAAATAGCGGATTACATATTTTGTCACAACCCACTTAATATGGGTATCAAATGAAAGGGCTTGACTAGTAGAATACTATACACTATGATAAATTTCAAATCCAAGATGGCCGCCACCGCAAAATGTCTGATTACTATTTTTATTATTTTGTGTCGGGGGTTTTTTATTAAGGTAATCTTTTTCTCATATAAGCTGCTGTTTGTAATTGTTACTATAGTTTATTTCAATAAAATGTAAAAAGTAAAAGTGAACTCCACACGAGATAAAAATTTTCGTGGTCTACAAATAGTTGATATGAGTCTGGGTGTTTTTTGTGTCCGTTGTTTGTATGTTTGTAAAGTCCGCCGCGACACAGGAGTCAAACAAAGTGCGTGTGCGGTGTCTTAAAAAAAAAATTGGTTGCCTGTAAATTCGGTTTACGGACGATAGTTTAACGTGACAACGTCACAATCGTGCCTTTCGCTCGCTCGTGTAGCGCTCTCGCTCCGATCGTAACGTTACAATGAGCGTAACGGGACAGTGAGCGTAACGGGACAATGAGCGTAACGTGACAATGAGTTATCCTTTTTTGTGCGTGCAGCCGGCGTTCATCGATTTATTAGACGTTGTAACGTCAATATAAACGTTTTTGACGTGACAACGTCTAATAAATCGATGAACGCCGGCTGCACACACGAAAAAGGATGACTCATTGTCCCGTTACGCTCATTGTCCAGTTACGCTCATTGTAACGTTACGATCGGAGCGAGAGCGCTACACGAGCGAGCGAAAGGCACGTTATGACGTTGTCACGTTAAATTATCGTCCGTAAACCGAATTTACAGACAACCAATTTTTTTTAATTATGCGCAGGTAGATATGATTGGGTAAATACATAATATTATTATCGAAGGCACTGTTGTAGTTGATGCATATGCTAGGTGTGAAGATTGATTGGTCGTTAAAGTGATATAAAGTCCCAGTAAAAATTCTCAGTCACAATCTAACACAGAAAAACAAATCTTCAACATAGAAAGCTCTGTTCGAATATTACATGCTCACTGTCTATTTAAAAAAATATATTGTCTCACGCCTATATTCCCAAAGTAGGCACAAGTGTTCCATACTCACTTTTCGCCAGCTAAGATTTAAGGTACCACGTCTTTTAACCTAACTTCCTAACTAATATTATAAAAGCGAAAATGAGTTTGTTTGTTTGTTACCTTTTCACGCCTAAACGACTGAACCGATCATCCTGAAATTTTGCATATACATTGTCAGGTATACAGAAACGGACATAGGCTACCTTTCATCCTGAAAAAAATTACTGTTCCCGAGGAAAACAATAATAACGTTCTTATGATAATAGAAGGCACCAAGTGTCTTTCAAATTGAATTGTATTATTAAATAATTAAAGTATATTATTACAAGCAGAGTACAACCCGAATTGATTGTTAAATTCTAAATTGACGCTAGCGAAGCCGCGGGCAAAAGCTAGATTTTTATATATAATTGTGTAATTATTTAACACTAGGTTTTGCGCGCGGCTCCGCCCGCGTGGTATCTACATCAATAAAAAGTAGCCTATGTCCTTCCCCAGGTTTTAAACTATAACTGTACCAAATTTCATCTAAATCGGTTGAGTGGCTTAGCCGTGAAAAGGTAACAGACAGACAGAGTTACTTTCGAATTTATAATATTAGTAAGGATTTGTCTATGTACCTTCTCACACTAATAGTGCGTAGGTACTTCATTTTAAAATATAGATATCTACATAATTATATATATATATATATCGTTATACTTATTGGCTTCCATACATCACAATAATAGGCTCTAGTGGAAGACCAGTGCCTGGTTCTTGAGACCACACAAATGCTGAACTGGAGTCCTGAATGCTGTAGCTGTGGGGCGCATGTCAGGATGTTTATTGAGTACCTTATGTTACTGTGTTTTTATTTCTTCCTTTTTTATTATAATATTTGTTATTTACTTATAAAGAGCAGCGATAACTCAGTGGGGAGAACAACAGACTGCAATGCAGAGGGTCTCGGGTTCGAACCCACGTCGCGCACCTCTGACTTTCGGAAGTTATATGACTTTTCGAAATTATGTGCGTATTGATTGACAATTATCGCCTGCTCCGTACCTCGGAAAGCACGTTAAGCCGTTGGTCCCGGCTGCCATGAACATCTATGGCAGTGGTTATTGGGAGAGTGTCGACACAAAAGATCCCACTGGGTCGAAGTGTCGCCGGTCTGCACTGACTGGCCCCCGCATAAGATAAGATATTTCTTTATATCTTTATACACATTATGCCCAGCTGTGTAGCAATAAAGATTTCTTTCTTTCTTCTTTCTAATAAGGGGCGAGCCTTTTTATTGGGCACATTTCTAAATTCCTACTGTTGCTACCGAGAGTTCGTTGACAGAAAATCTTCATAATCCTTTGCTTGAAGTTGGACTCGTAACCGAAACCCCGAATACAACAATTACATACACACGCACTGCGTTTTCGAGACAGCCAACAGCAGGAAACAAACAACTTTCAAATTTATATTTGTTTATTTATTTATTTATTCGTTGGTACATGTACATAATTCTTACAATAATTAGTCAGTTCTGACATGCTTGCTTATTACAGGTATACACAGCAATCACGTTAAGACAACAATCTGTTCCTAGTTGTATACTAACACATAAAAAGTTCAAGCAACAATAATTTTTTTTAAAAAGGATACATAACACAATTTTTTTTCATAACAATTGTATACTGAGTGTAAGGGACGGTGTACCGAAAACTGAAATAGTAAATTCAGACCATTATTCTGAGTTAAAAATCGTTGGAATTTTTTTCAACAATCACAATTCCTTTTCTGCAATTTTTCATTTTTCTTACTGTCACATTTTTCTACAATACAGCAATGTAATTAAATGGTTGTGATTTAAATAGATCAGCTGTTTTTATGCGCGCGGAACGCAGAGTTCATTCATCGAGTGCAATGTATTGGTAGCAATCCATTGCGTACCGCGTAATAATGTTAATCTAAATTACATTTAAATCTTGCGTTTTTTTATTAATTTTAGTTTGCGTCGTGATAAGTAGTTATAGAAAGACGTCTTGCTAAAGTTTTCGGTGCGCCGTCCCTTACACCCAGTATAGAAATTGCTGCAGCGAGGTAACAACAGATAATCTAAAAATTCTAGCCTCTTTACATGTATAGAAGTAATTTCTGCAAATCTTTAGAACAGTTCCAACATATATTAAACGGGTACTTAGCGGGGTGTCCGGTTAAACCCTTACTTTGTACCGTAACATATTTACCGGGTCGTAACCAATATAAAAGCAATTGTACAGGCAATGTAGAGCAGGCGAAGTGACTCGTCGTCGTGGCCAGTACGACAATGATAGCTACTTTCTAATGGCTAAAGTGTCGGCCGTATTGCCTTCCTACGGCTGGATTATAGTAATACTGGAATAGAAATATTTAGAAAGGGTTAGTCTTTTTTTGTGGTAGGTAATGAGCGGCTTGTTTGATTTGAAGGTGCATAATGTTATTGTACATAACGGATACTTTCACAACACAAAATATTTCGAAGGGTGAGTGATCCTAATCTGGATCCCGAAAAACATTTTCCATTCGACTTCTGGCTTAAGAAACTCGAATTTCTGATACCTCTATTATAAGAAAGCAATAAGTGGGAGTAGCCCAATAGATAAGGAATTGAACTTGCAATTGTGACGTCGCGTCGTCCTCGCGGTTTCGCAGGACAACCCTTGCAATACTACACTTAAAAAATTGTTATGCAGTTATGGTAACTTTTAACATATATTTTATATTTATTATTTGAAGTGAAAACTTCTTTAGCGGCATTGTACACTTTTTTGTGATGGGTCAGAAATGTTAAACTCGCGTCAGGACACGTGACCTGATCGAAAATTCGTAAGACGGAGGGAGAAATTTCATGTTTGTGTACGATAGCGCAATAAATGAATATTGTATTTTACCACATAAATTATAGTACTTTTATACTGATAATTAAAGCAATTCTTGCAAAATGATTCCCTAACCATTCCAAAATATCAAAAATGCACAACGTTAATTTTCAAGTTTTCACTTCTGCCGGCACTCCCGGAGTGCAACCCGTTGATTTTTATTATTTAATTCTGAGGTTTGCCAGCTGGCAAACCTTTAAATTACTTAAATAAAAATAACATAGAACATAGCAACAAAATAGCTGTTCTAATGTTTTTTTATACTGTAAATTGTGCGAGCCTTATACTATCTACACTCGGTAAAAGCCAATAAGGTTAAACCTTACTGAAAGATAATGCAATTACATTGCAATGCATTGTACTGGTACTGAAAGTATACAACAGAAAAACTTTACAACAAACAATACACAACCATGAATCAAACTGACCGCAATATACACTGGGTAGACAGATATTAATAAAACATAATTTAAAATGGCTACCTCATAATATTAAAGTTATTATAGGTGTCTACTATATTTATATAGAAATCTCCAATACAAGGCGATATTAAATTTAACGCTAAGATTTAATCGGACCGGCTGTCTTGGACATAATCTCTTAGGCACTTGACAGCCGGCCCGGTACTTGGTTATTTTTAGTCAAAGACCTTGAAAATTTGGGCTATGTAATCATATTTTTACAAAATTATCTGCTTTTAGTTTGTATACTTAGGTTTAGTTGGGTCAATCTAGAAGACCATCGCTTTGCATAATCAGTGTTAGGTTGAATCCTAACTAATATTATAAAAGCGAAAATGAGTTTGTTTGTTTGTTACCTTTTCAGGCCTAAACCACTGAACCGATCATACTGAAATTTTGTATATACGTTGTCAGGTGTACAGAAACGGACATAGGTTACCTTGCATCCCGAAAAAAAATACTGTTCCCGAGGAAAACAGTAATAAAGTTTTTATGATAATAGATGGCGCCACGTGTCTATCGAATCATGATTAAATTATATTATTACAAGCAGAGTACAACCCGAATTGATTATCAAATTCTAAATTAACGCGAGCGAAGCCGCGGGCAAAAGCTAGTATATACATTAACTGTTGTTTGTACGTTCTCGATGAAGTAACTAGAGGTGTATAAGACCTAGATATCGCAAGCTAGGTTATAATTACGAGACAAAATGTTGCGAGACTATTCCCTGGTATTATTCGGCCTAACTTTTCATGATATTGTTAATATTCAATTTGATACTCTTTGTTAAAATATTTCTTTTAGAAGAGATTACTGAAATTATTATTATTCATTTTTATAATATTAGATAACATATAATAATAATAATCTAACAATTTTTTTTAATATTACTCATTGATACTAGCAATTTTGTTTGCATATTACTGGTATACTTGTTAATCTCTGCGTGGTGGACTATAACTTAATCCATCTTATACAATAAGGGGCCTTTGTCCGTTTGACCCCAACTGACCCAGCTTATCAACAGGGCCTTATATTATGTACTAGTTTTCACCCGCGGCTTCGCTCGCGTAAATGTAAGTTAGGTTAGGTTTGCAACAGTTCTTTTTTCTGCATGAAAGGTACCCTATGTCCTATTCTGTACCCCTGACAACGTGTATGCAAAATTTCATGTTGATCGGTTGAGTAGTTAACGCGTAAAAGCGTAACAAACAAACAAACTCATTTCCGCATTTATAATATTAGTAAGGATTACTATTGACTAGCAATACGTACGAAGCGTATTTCCAAATTCGAAGCGTACGAAGTCGCGGGCAATAGCCCGCGACTTCGTACGCTTCGAATTTGGAAATAGGTACTTATGTATATTTTTCTCTCTTGGTTAATATAATCAATTTTGTGCAGAAGTTTTGCGCGATGCTCGTACAAACATACAGATACACAAAAATTCTAAACATAATTATTTTGCCTTCTATAGCTCCTGTATAGACCGTCACACAATTTTTCTTACATATCGAATATGCAAACAACAACCAGTTACATATGTACATGTACGAGTACTCGTATATAATGTAGATAATCGCATATTGCTGACAAAGGCTTAAATTTGTATACGCATATGTAAGTGGGTATAGTTTGTAATACCTATAGCCAATGTTTGCCGAAAGTATAATCTGTTGGACAAATGTTGACAGTAAACTAATGCGTTAGTATAAATATGCCGATAATAATATAATTTTACATAATTTTAGTGGTGGAGCGATAAACTGTTGGCCTATGTCATTTAAATTTTATTAGAGGCTTAATAACAGTGATTATAGCACTTAGAGAAGACTTAGTTAATTATTGTTTACGTTTACGACCAAAATTCATTACTTCCAAGAAAATGCGCTGTGTTTGCATCACAAATATTGATAATATTAAATTGGCTATAATGTTATAATGAATAAAAATTACTAATTACACAATTTCAGATTACATAAAAACTAAATTAAAATTTTTTTTATTATATTCATTATTTGCATATCAAAATCAGATTCAAAGTCAAAAATCTTTATTTCCATAAAAATGTGCTAACAATTCTTGGACACGTCAATTCACTATTATATTTAAAACAAAAAAAAAAATAATAATAGAAGGACAAAAAGAAAATCCGTATATAGTAGTTTAATTTCAATGAATAACATTCGCGTAAGTAAACAGAAGACAATATTAAATATAGGGAAATAAAAATTTTGCATTGAAAAAAAGCCTGTTTGAGGAGTAGAGCTTTCATGAGAAGAATCAGGCAAGAAACTCATGGCCACTCTTTTCAATCGCTCTTATCACAATAATGACAAGTGTTCTTGGACATGTATTTACTAATTTTAAGACATAAACTGTACCAACACTTTTTGGCAAATAAATAAATTCTAATTCTAATTCTAAATTCTAATTCTAATACTACTTTAGTATGCTTGCTAACAACAAAACTATGACATTCAAGTTTATTGTGTATATTCAAGTGTATCTCTGTAACTTATATGATTTTTAATTATAATTATAAAAATCTATTTCACTTATAGTCACAGCGAATTTCCTTTCGTACATTAATGAAATATAATAGGTACATGGAAGATCGTTGGACTGACACGCAGAGGCCTCCAGTTCGATCCCAAGGCGGGCATCTCTGACTTTTTGATATTATTTGCGTAGTAAATAGTTGATTATCGCTTGCTATAACGATGAAGGAAAACATCGTGGAAAATCTGCATACTGAGAGTTCTCCATAATGTTTTCGAAGATATGTGAAGTCTGCCAATCCGCACTGGGCTAGCGTAGTGGACTATGACCTAACATTTTACACACTAAAGTGAGGCCCGTGCCCAGCAGTGGGACGGTTTAATACAGAGCTGCTATTATATAGGTAGACGGCCTTGTTGATGCACAAGTTTGCGCTCGATTATGAGGACATGAGATCGTTTCCTAGATCGGACATAGTATTACCTATTTGTTTTTCTGCTAGACGTTTTTAATAGAAACTAGCGGTCGCCTAATGCTCGAAATTCGACCAAAATTTGCCTGTAAGATATTGCTGATATACTTATGTCATTATATATTGATATATGTAACCATAGTTATGCGCTTTGACTGCGTGTGTCAAATGCATGGTTGTGTACGTGTAGTGTTTTTTCATTAATTTAATTTATTTATAATGCATATTTTATATAAATATTAGGATGCGCCCCTCCTTCTCCATATAAACTTTAACTGTGCCAAATTTCATACTCCTCCGTCCGCGCAATTTTCGTAAAAAGGGGTACAAAGATTTTGCTTCACGTTTAATATATAGATACTGCATCTAGAATTGTGTCCAGTGGGCTGCAATACGCTCGTCTCGGTAACAAGCGAGACCTAAAATACAGCTGGAGCATTATACCCAAGTGGGTATAATGACATTTATAATAGACTAGCATTAGATAGACCTAAGGCCCTAGGAGCTTCAAAGTTATAGATCCTACGACATTCGGGTCCATTTATGTGAAAAATGAAAATTCTGATCTCCGGTACTGCTTCTCATGACAAACAATAATCACAGATTTATAAGACTTAGAATAGCAACTGCAAGTCCATAATTGAAATAAAATGCGCATATTGACGGAATTCTATTCCATCCACAATTAGTTTAAGACAATAATCGTGGAAGTTGAGAACAAAACCAGTTTGGCGTTACTCCAATACAGGGTGTAATGAGAGCCTTAAGTCTAATGAATGTAACTGAAGTTGCGCAGTTATACAGCTATACTAAAAGTGTGTCCCGGCTGCGTTCGCGTGATAACGACTTGGGTGGCGCGCATTGTTTTAATGTTTCTTGTTAGATTTATTTATGACTTACTTCGTCTAGTTCTTATTTCGAAGCTGAATTTTAGTTATGGCGGTCGAATTTAAGTTGAGATCACAATGTAGTGCGCAGGAGTTCTTATAGTACACGACTGCGTGCAAAAATCAAAAATTAATTTATTCAAGTTAGGTTACAAGATAACACTTATGAATGTCAAAGTTACACTGAATTTTTCTGTTAATTTACATTTACTGCCACGTTCAGCAAAGAAAGGGTGTAGGGCTCATGAGAAGAACGGGCAAGAAACTCATGTCCACTCTTTTTAATCGCCAAGTTTACAATAAAATTTTGTTTACAAATCATGACTGTAAGTAAGGTGCTGCAACCATTTCTCCATGAATTACTACTGAACATACTCAAGTATTTTATAAAATTTGATGGTAGCCTCTAGAGCAGCAGTATGATAAATAGGTGCATAATAACTAATGCACTTTTATATTATCTTACAATGAGTCGACAATACAATACGACCAGAGAGATCACACGTAGAAGCAAGAGCTTTACGTGCTTTGTATTACCCTAAATAATATCCGAATGAAATGTTTATTCAGTTGTACACTATGAAAAATATCTTAACACTAGGTAGCTAACCTCCGTCGAATCGACGCGCAGTAATCCTGCACACTACAAACCGTTCTACAAGCGTTTAGCCCTTAGAATAATACAGAGAATCTATATTAGAATGTATGTGAGCGGCTACAACCTAAACGAAAATCGGAAATATCAAATATTATTATATACCGCCAAATAAATCATCCATTATAATAGTTTCCGTATTCCACATCCTTATTCTCTACGTTGACATCTTGCTGACCCAAGCTCAGTATACTACCCTCTATTATTTCTCTACTTTCTATGCGAGTGACCTTATCTGCGCTGTGGGTGCTGCGTTTCCACGCGAGCGAACGTGAAGGGACGGAACAAAGCCTATATATCTACCTACCCTCTTAATATAATAAGCGTAAATATATGTATGCTTGTAGGTTGTTGTGCAAAAGAAGCTATTTTTAAATCTGTTGTTTAAATTTTATTACCTTTTATGTCCTGGTGCGGTTTTGTTTATGTATCTGCTGTCACAGCTGAATATCTCAGTCATCATTTATGATATCAACTTGAAGTGTTACTAATGATATCATCTTGAAAATTGTTTATATTATTTATATATTATATTTATAACTAAATATCAAAAATATATGTATAGAATCAACAAACGGGGTGCCTCTAATAGAAAGTTAGCTGTGAATTAAAAAAAAATCGTATGGCTTGCTTTTATTTTGCGTCAATACAATCTTAATTTTTAAGAGCGCATTCTCAACAAAAACGTCTCCGTTCCTTCCCCTCCCTTCTCTGAAGAACACTCCACTGGTGATACGTGACAGCCTCTCTATCTTAGGTATGGATCTTTGCCGCTCCCTTAATCAGAAAACCTATATCGAGAGCGTCATTAAGCAAGCTTCGCGAAAACTCGGAGTTCTGAACAGGGTGAGGCGGATCTTCACGCCTGGGCAACTGTGCCTATTGTATAAGGCACAAGTGCGCCCTTGCGTGGAGTACTGTTCTCATCTTTGGGACGGCTCCGCGCAGTACTTGCTGGACGCTCTCGACCGGTTACAGCGGCGGGCTGTCCGTATCATCGGAGATCCAGAGGTCACGAGTTCACTGGAATCTCTGCAACTCCGTAGGGACATTGCGTCATTGGCATGTTTCTACAGAATATATCACGGGGAGTGCTCTGAAGAGTTATTCCACCTTATCCCGCCCTCCCCTTTCCTATCCAGAACAACGCGTGCTGGGCTCAGATGCCATCCTTACACGGTAGAGTCGATTAGAGCGCGTACCAAAAAGTTTGGGTCCTCAAACCTCAGCCGAACGACTAAGGCATGGAATTCTCTGCCAAGGCACGTGTTTCCTTCTTCCTTCAATCCTGGGTTCTTTAAGCGGGGCGTGAAAAAGCATCTTCTCAGGCCGTCAAAGTAGAGATCTCAACATCGCCTCGGCTACTGTAGGGGCGATGTGGAGGCCACTGCTCTTAGACCACACGACTGCTTACCATCAGGTGGAGTGTGGTCATTTTGACGAGCAAAATAAAAAAAAATAAAAATAATAAAGAGCAATTTAGGTCACGCAAAAAATATCCTGCTTCACTTAAATTATTATCAGAGGGCAAATTCTTTTAATAAACTGTTCAAAATAGAGTTGCGATGTAGTGTAATAACCGTCAAAATGTGAACTGTAACGCAATTTGTGTTCACGTTTGACGGTTATTTTAATTTAGGAGAATATCGTATGTGATATTTTGCTTTACCTGTGACAGATAAATTTAATTCTAACGCTATGACGTGAAATAAATTTTAATTTAAACGTCAGAAGATCTTTCTAAACCAAAATATTTCAAACAATATTAATAATTTAATTTTATCATTGTCTATACGATGATAGCATAGGACTAGTAATTTTCACAATCTATACTTATAATAAAACTGTAGAGAGGTCAATTCTGTTCATTGAATATATATTCAAAATTAATATTGGAGGATGAATGGTTATCGATACTGATGACAAAAATGCAATCAGTAAATTTTTTGTCTGTCTGTCTGTCTGTATGTGCACGCATGGGTCAAAAACTACTGAAGGGATTTTAACCAAACTTGGTACGATTGTAGTCCATACTCCTGGGCAGGTTATAGGCTATATAACATAACGCTAAGACACATAGCAGCTGTGCAGTGACGATAAATTAGAAGCAAGTCGGACGAAAATGCGCTTTCGAGCTCTTATCCTCGCATACGTTGATCATACACCAAAAGTATGTATTACAAAGATGATGGTCTCCAAAAGATCTACAAAAAAGTCCTTAATAGTAGGTATATATCTATCTTTTATAAATTAGCCACAATAACGTGTTTAATCGTTAGGCATTTCTTCAAAGTGTATTAAAATACATAAATATATTGTATTTCACATAGATATATCGTTATCAAACTCCCATATTCAAAAGTACACTTTAATATTTATATTATAAAAAAAAATATAGGAATCGGTTTATAAACACACAAGATATAGATGAAATAAAACTTCCAAATCTCGCCGCGCCAGTATGGGTACGGCTATACGGTTGATTGTTGTTTAACGCGCGAAACGGCTATCCGCTGCATTTATAAAAAGGCGGGGGCGCTTACGCGCCGACTTCACTCACATTTTGTTTGTTTGGTTGAACGCGGTAATCTAAGGAACTACGGGTAAAAATTAGAAAAATATTTCAGTGTTGGATAGCCCACTTATAGAGGAAGGCTATAGGCTATATAACATCACGCTACGACCAATAGGAGCGGAGCATAAATGAAAAATATTGCAAAAACTAGGAAAATTCTCTTATGTGAAGCAGACGAAGTTGCGCGGGTCAGCTAGTACATATATAAAATTTAATTTGTTCTTAATAGCAATAAAAAAATATTCACAGTTTCAAAAACACAGAACAGCGATAGCTCAGTGGGGAGACCAACAGACTGCAATGCAGAGGGTCTCGGGTTCGAACCCACGTCGCGCACCTCTGACTTTCGGAAGTTATATGACTTTTCGAAATTATGTGCGTATTGATTGACAACTATCGCCTGCTCCGTGCATCGGAGAGCACGTTAAGCCGTCGGTCCAGGCTGCCATGAAGATCTATGGCAATCGTTATTGGGAGAGTGTCGACACAAAAGATCTCACTGGGTCGAAGTGTCGCTGGTCTGCACTGACTGGCCCTCACATAAGATAAGATAAATAAGATTCACAAGTAGTTTTTTGTTTAAAATAAGCACTTCTATCTAACTTCAAGCGTTATAAAAAAAGTGTTATTTAGTTTTTTATTTAAAATCTCTGCTCCCGCCCTAGGAATCAGTCCTGTGTCGCGGGAGACTTTACAAACATTCAAACAACGGACACAAATAACACCCAGAATCGGAGCAACCATTTGTGGATCACACAATTTTTTGTCTCATGTGGCACACCACAACGTGGGTTCACAAACCCACAACACTCGGCAGTAGCAGTGATGAGACACACAATCATTATAACAATTTATTTGAGTAACGTCTTGATAACCTTGAAAAAGTAGGTATATGTTTTACGGAAGTTTTGCTGGATATACATAATTATTGATCCCGCATAACCGACTGCCACGCCTGAGGTCGCAGGTTCGATTCCCGCACAAGTCAAACATTTGTGTGCATGAACATGGATGTTTGTCTTGGTCTGGGTGTTTCTATGTATAATATGTAGCTATTTACAAAAAAAAACGAAAAAGTATATATTATGTATGTTTATCAATTGTCTAGTACCCATAGTACAAGCTCTACTTACTTTGGGCTAGATGGTGTTGTGTGTATGTGATAGAATATATTATTATTACTAATTAGTACGCTCTATAACTAATATAATAAATGTGAATGTAAGTTTGTTTGTTGAGTTTTCACGCCTTAACTACTCAATCAATTATCATGAAATGCATAGACGTTGTCAGGGGTGCACAAAAGGACGTAGAGTACCTTTCATCCAGAAAAAAACACTGAAAAGCCTAACCTAACTTACATATACGCGAGCAATGCCGCGGTAAGATCTTATATTACATAGGTCCTAAAATATAACTGCTGAAATACAGATGTAATACGTGAGACACTCAGAAAGTTTTGCAAA
The DNA here is from genome assembly GCA_963564715.1 of Catocala sponsa. Classification (NCBI taxonomy): domain Eukaryota; kingdom Metazoa; phylum Arthropoda; class Insecta; order Lepidoptera; family Erebidae; genus Catocala; species Catocala sponsa. The sequence goes on along the minus strand of OY751340.1, from coordinate 24,123,895 downwards.
AATAAAAATAAAAATTCTATAGGTAATTATTTTTTTATGAAATCATTTCAAAGTACTCTCCATCACAGCTTCTATACAAAGTTTCATGCGTCTGAACCAGTTTTCGAAATACTTTTTCCAGTCCGTCGCAGCCATTGGCCCGCAAAAAATGTGGAGGGCAATTTTGAAATTGGAACGTACCTATTTTACTTAAAAATAATCAAATTTTCAAAATACATTTTAACAGGCCAGTCTTTCATACATAAAAACTATTTTTCGCAATACTTTCTGAGTGACCTGGTATATCTCTGCCTATCCCCATAAGGGCGTGAGTCTTTGTACATAACAAATTATACATATTACAAGTTGCCACATTTATTTGAGGCGGGGAAATGAAAATTGTACGAAAAATGGACGAGTTTTTGAGGTTCTTAAATAGCTGTCATTACGAAGGCGCTGTTAATGGTTTTTGTTAATGAGTTTGCGACGGTTCTCTGTGATTTGGGTGTGCTTAAAAATAGGACCATGGAAATTTACTTTTATCCTCTTGTTTTCAATAAGAATATTGGAGTTTTGCGCTTTTGAAGCTAGCACTTTAAGGTTAGTATGATTTAATGTTTCGTTGTTTATGTGTAATATCTACTGCCAGCTAAAAGGCAAACAAGTATAATAGCCGGAGCATGGTAAGCAGTTACTGTAGTCTTTAGACGCTTGCAAGAATGCAAGGGGCATCACCAGCTCAGAAAAATCGTTGTACTGACATCGCAAGAGATACAGACTGATCTATCGGTAATCGATAGGAAACTGAGAAACCTTGAAGTTGAATATCATTTCGAATACTTTTACTGTCAGACTGACTGTACTGCATACATCACTAAGTATTCGAACATATTCGAATACAATACGAGTACAATCCGTATACAATTTTACTGTACACATCCTTACTCACAATTAGCTATCTTAACGTATACCCAAGTGTATAGATTAAATATGTATGCATCGATGCATTATATGGGTAATACATAATGTATGAAACGTTTCGAGCCAACTCCTGGGGGAGATCAGAAATTCTGATAGAGCCTTTTCTTCCCCTTGTGAGTAAAAAAGGGATATGTTCAATAAAAAGTACTGAGTGGAATATTTTTTTGTTTATTTTTATAATACAGTGGAAATTTCTGTTAAGCTATTATTTTTTTAACCTGTCAGCATAAGTGGAAACGCGGTCAGCAAATCATAGATAACGATGACAAAGTAAAAAAAAGAAATACTTAAACTATATCTACCACTGCTATATTCTATGTTGTTATATACATATAAGAATTAGACTAAATCTTGAAAATAAAAAAATATCAATTTTATTGTTTTTAGGCTTACGCTTTCAGGCTTTCCACTATAATAATAAAAAAAACTGGTTTAAGCGCCGTAGAATTCATCAGCATCGCTGTCAACTAGTAATGTACCCAGAAGACTGGGAGCATTGCTGCGTTGAATAGCAATATTGATTATTCGGGCCAAGAATAGACCAGCCTTCTGAAAAAAAAATGATAATTCGGTTTACATTTGGAAGGGCTAACAACTCTTAAACATAATGGTAAAAACATTGTGTCTCGACGCCGGCATTCGTACGCCAATGGACGGATTAAGTATGCTATTTTGAATCCAAATTTATACTACACTTGTTAATCCTTGCAACTAAGCTAATGTTTGTGTTTTAAGTGGGTTAACGACGGGTGCCTTGGTTGAGACCACGATCCTTCGATTGGAAGAGCAATCATCTGCTACCACTTCTAAATGGCATAGCCTAACATCTATATATCCGAAGGTATACCTTCCAGCATCCGATAGAGTGGTGGAGCCTCGCTGATTTCAGCTTGAATGAGCCGGCTCGACCGGGGAAGGACTACCGTCTCACAGAATATCGACGTGAAATAGCAATATTCCTACTGTTGTGTTTCGTTCGGTGAGTGAGAGTGCCGGAGGCCCAATCACCCCCTTTCCCCCATCCCGCTCCTTCTCCTTCCCACTTCTTTTCCTAAAAGGTCGGCAACGCGCAAGTGATGCCTCTGGTGTCGCAGGCGTCCATACGCTACGGTGACCACTTACCATCAGGTATGCTTGTTTGCCACCTTAGTTGTATAAAAAAAAAGACGAAATTGTATTACGCTCACATTTTACCAGCCATATTTTTAAGACTCACGTAACATTGGATGGGCTTAATGCCATCTATCTGGCACATTGCCAGACCCCGTGCTACCACAGGGAGAACACCACAGAAGAACACAATAACATATTGCTCGATCCGAAAATCGAAACCGGGACCTCATAGTTGTAAGAAAATATATGCCAAAAGACTAACAAGACTGTCTATCAAAACAAGCTTTAATCCAAATAACAAGACGTAAAGGTCAGCGTTCCATATTCTTTCATCTGCCTGTTGATTTAGGTCAACCGTGTAACAACTACATTTCTCGATTCAGATTTAAATGTAACTTTGGCAACATCGTACAGACGTGCCCTAATAACCCAAAAGCCTATTTATCAAACAATAGAAGCTATACATATAATAAAATTGACAATGTCTTTACAAAAAAGATACAATAATGGCCTCCAGACTGAATTTCGGTCACGGCGGCCAATCTTAACGGAGATTGGCCTTCTGCGCAGGAGATATTATAGTGCACAAGTGTGTGCGCAAACACAAGTTTACTCTCTGTTCCCTCATTCTCATGATCTGATGGGACGGTAATCCGACACGACCGTAGAGATCAGGCGCGAGAAAAAAAATATAATGGCAAGAATTGATTATTATAAATCCCCAAATAATTTTTTTATATATTTTCCTATTCTCCTGTATTTTTTGAAAATTGAATATCAAACTCTTAAAATGTCACCCATTATAAGAAAAGTTATGTGACGAGTCTTTTTAAGAACTACAGTAGCCAAAACAATTATTTTGAGGGTTATCTATAAAAGCTATAGACAAATCAATTATTTGTAGAATTGTTGGCTGTCTGCCTGTCCATGTCTTTGTACGCGCATCATGCAAAATCTACCGCACGGATTTGAATGACATTTTCATGGTTGTTTTGCTAAAGGTCTTAATTTAAACTCTTGGGCCTGTTTTATCTTGGTATACCACCAATAAGTCGAACAATATAGATAGGTAATAACGTTACCTTACCATAGTCCACGCGCACGAAGTCGCGGGCAAAAGCTAGTTATACATATAATAATATAATTTACTACGCTGTTTTTCACTGGTTTGACAACCTTGTTTGGCCTTAGAGCAGACAGAGGCATTTTATACTAATTTTGTTAGATATGGTTATAGGTAACACGTCCCAGCCTAGACGACAAAAAAAAACAAGTGGTATCCAATTGGCGGTTTTCAGTGTATTGATCAACTTAATATGTTGATGGTCAAATCTATATGTACTTATATATTTGCAGATCGGTAGGCAGAAGAGTATTATACCCATATTCCACTAGCTCAGTTCTGAGTACCTACCAAGTAACGATGAGAACATAGCCAGATGCAGATGACAGTGAAAAAAAATTTGTTCATCAGTTTCCAGTCCTTAGGTCATCCAAAGTCTAAAAATGGAGAGTTTTAAACTTTGTCTGACCTGCGTTTCGAACCGGAAACCATTCCAAAGCATTAGTATTAAGAACACAGTACGATGCAGTTAGTCCAAACCACAGAAAAAGACATCAAAACTGTTCACTTTTATCGCATTGAAACGGTCAACACATATTTTTTGTCTCAATTCCTTACCTTTGAAAGCTTATTTATCCGAAAACAAAGGATGGCAAGATTTCATTATTTCTATAAACAAAACCGACAAACTTTGTGGGGTAGAAAAACCAATTTTCTGCTTATATTCTTTATTTTCTATACCGATTTGTTTGATCTCCGAGTTTAAGGAGATTCGGAAAATGTCAAGCTCATACGGCACTCGTCTACGATTGCTTGGTAATCCTCTTTCGGGTACCTTTATTATAATAATTTTGTTTTTACTACGTATTTTTGTTTAACTGACTGTCGTCTTGGTCACTTGTTATGGTTTGCCTTTACGTTTTAGGTTTACTGGGAATGACTTTACAAAGCGGATTTATACAGTATGAAATAAAGATCAAGGTCAAGATTTAGAGATGTAAAGTCGTAAATAGCTGGTATAATAAATAGTATCGTAAGGTGAAAAATGATTTTTCGCTTTTGTTTTCTTAAGCTTCCTAGTTTGGATATTACTGAATCTAATGATACTCAGCTCACAAGCCACTAGAAGACTTGACCAACAATGCACTTGCCTCGTACATGTACCTAAACACAAGTGGAAAACTGCGGGTGCGGCGCAATTTAAATGAAAACCACTCACGACTCTCTCTCTCATAGGCTTGAGCCTATGAGAGAGAGTCGTGAGTGGTTTCCTTCTGCCTGAACCTAGCAACTAACCTAAAAGAAGCTTCAGCAACTTAGTAAACTTACTAACCAATAGATGTTGACGTTCACACACACACACGCGCCCGCGTACTCACACACACACATACCCTCTCTCTCTCACACACACACACACCCTCTCTCTCTCACACATACACACAAATCGCAGATACAATTTCACATAGGCATACAACTACAGTTACACAAAGAGCTGATAATTAGTTTATAAGTCATTGTATCTTTCTTCCTATATTTAATTTTAACCTAATTTTAATTTTAACTTATTTTTTTTGCAAACATTAGTCTCAATACTGTTAATAATTAAGGAAAAGAGCGAGATAGCCCCAAGACAAGTATTATCAATTACTTACTGGGGATGTCTCATTTATAAATTAATGTAACTGTTTTGAGACAAATAAAGATTTTTCATTTCATTGCAAGCTAAGTCAAAAATCATGTATGACTGTGTCGCAGAGTTACACTTATAAACGTGAAAATAGATTCTGGTATAGCGATAAAGACTTGAGCATATACATATATTTTTGTTTATTTATCAAACTTTATGCACACTATAAATAATGTAGGTACATAGGTGGACTTACTGTCAAAATGCAATCTTCTAAATCTTTTATAAAAATGTTTAAAAGCACCGTCTATTTCATGTATCTACATAAAATAGTAAAACATTACTTTTAACTTAACTAAGCGATAGCTCAGTGGGGAGACCAACAGACTGCAATGCAGAGGGTCTCGGGTTCGAACCCACGTCACGCACTTCTGAATTTCGGAAATTATGACTTTTCGAAATTATGTGCGTATTGATTGACAGTTATCGCCTGCTACGTGCCTCGGAGAGCACGTTAAGCCGTCGGTCCCGGCTGCCATGAACATCTATGGCAGGCGTTATTGGGAAGTCAGTGCTCTCTAATATCCTGACACTGGTTTAGCCTTAGGGTATCGTTAGCCTTCGGGTTGCGGTGGTCAGATGGCAGCCACTCCGTGTAAAATCTGATATCCAGTTAAATCCGGTTAGACTAGAAAGCCAACCCCAAGTGACTTGGGAATAATAAAGGCTAGGGAGAAGACTTTTAACTTAACTCAGAGATATTTACATGTAAACTGACAGCGATAATATACGTCATTTTACAGTAATCTACATATTATTTGAGGCTTTGCGTTCGCTATGTACACTTTAATAAACCCTTTTATTTACCCCTCAAGGGATTTTTCTGTCTGCGTACGATATTAAAGACGGTACCTAAATACGTAGGCGTCGTGTGTTATACGTCTAATATTCGACTTATCACGTTTGAAATGTAATGTTCAAATTTATTGGTACGTGATTTCCTCATGACTATATTCCTAGAGAGATAGGGAGTGGTGTATAATAATATAATAATAATAATCTATCACATACACACAACACCATCTAGCCCAAACTAAGCAGAGCTTGTACTATGGGTACGAGACAATGGATAAACATACATATATATACATTTTTTTTGTAAGTACATACATATTATACATAGAAACACCGAGACCAAGACAAACATCAATGTTCATGCACACAAATGTTTGATTTGTGCGGGAATCGAACCCGCGACCTCAGGCGTGGCAGTCGGTTACCACCCTTATTTGGTAGCTATGGTATGGTTATCGGTTGCACGTAATTGCGGACGAGCCTATACGACGATCTGCCGAAATTTGCTAGACAGAAGAAATGACAAATTACTCGTACTATTTTTTTTGTTTTATACAACTAAGGTGGCAAACAAGCATACGGCCCACCTGATGGTAAGTGGTCACCGTAGCCTATGGACGCCTGCAACACCAGAGGCATCACTTGCGCGTTGCCGACCCTTTAGGAAAGGAAGTGGGAAGGAGAAGGAGTGGGAAGGGGGAAAGGGGGTGATTGGGCCTCCTGTTAACCCTTTGACTTTAACAAGAATGATTGTGCTGGGAATAAGTTTACTTTGGTAGTACAATGTTCAATGCCTTATCCATTGGCCTACAGCCACTTCAAAAGGCAAGAAAGTAGTCTCTTATCACATAAGACCTAAAACTTAGCTAGCGAAATCTGGCTGTAATAAACCTCCACTAGGTAGTTTTCAGGGACAAACAGGCACGAGTCAACATATGTATGCATCAGTTGGTTACATTTATCTCAAAAGAATTGAAGTTAAACTACACCTATAGAACAAGTACCAAAATTTAAACCTAAAACCTGAGATAGATTTGTAAAATCAACATAATCAAGCTTTGAGCCAGTACGCAAAGTTAGCGCGAAACTGGAATCAACTTGTGTTCGCCGTCGTCTCCTCATATTACCGCCGTGTAATATCCCTAGGGGACACCCTACCATCAAGCCTTATTTATATGAATCCCACACAAAAATGAACCTTATTTCGCTCCGTTAAGATTTCTTTTGCAACTAAAGTTATCGGCATTCAGAATTGTGATTTTTGCAGATAATCTTTATGTTAAAATCTGTAGTATACTGCAATAAGGCTCTCTATGGGTACTGTAAAAACAGTTTTTGATACAAAAACGGTGCAATGTTTTAACGTGAATACCGTTTTGTTGCGGGGAAAACGTAATTTTGTTTATTAAAAAACAATTTTCTGTTTAAAATAATGTTTCTGGCTTTTGTTTTCTTATTGCTAGTTACCATTACTTCAACTGGTTGCTTTGTTGCTTTCATTCTGTTATATTACGCTTCTTAAAAGTTCCTTTGTCCATGTCCAGGGACTAAACAGAAAAATCGATAAAGAGAATCTGAAAGGTATCTAAAAGCTTTTAATAAAATAATACATGGAGATTCTGATTATTAGCACAAGATTGGACATGACATATCATGTCCAACCTTGTATTAAGGTTGTAGGATTTTGGATTCCACACAAGGACATATCCTTGTTTTGATTGATTGACAATTATCGCCTGCTCCGTGCCTCGGAGAGCACGTTAAGCCGTCGGTCCCGGCTGCCATGAACATCTATGGCAGTCGTTATTGGGAAGTCAGTGCCCTCTAATATCCTGACACTGGGCTAGCCTTAGGTTATCGTTAGCCTTCGGGTTGCCTAGGTTAGATGGCAGTCGCTCCGTGTAAAAACTGATATATTATCCAGTCAAATCCGGTTAGACTAGAAAGCCGACCCCAAGTTACTTAGGAATAATAAAGGTTAGGGATAAGAAGAAGACTAGGACATATCCGAGCGTAGAATCCAAAACATAAAATTTCGAAAAGTATATCGTTTCACAACCTAAATATTAAGATGTCTCCTTAAAATCACTTGTTATACGACTATTTTTATTCTAAGACATAAGTGGGACATGAGTGAGTCCCTTGCTAAAATCAAGATGGTAAAAAGTAGTAATAAATATCAACAGAAATGCAAAGATTCAGGTCTTAAATAAAATACATCTTATCTTATCTTATGTGGGGGCCAGTCAGTGCAGACCGGCGACACTTCGACTCAGTGGGATCTTTTGTGTCGACACTCTCCCAATAATGACTGCCATAGATGTTCATGGCAGCCGGGACCAACAGCTTAATGTGCTTTTAGAGGCACGGAGCAGGCGATAATTGTCAATCAATATGCACATAATTTCGAAAAGTCATATAACTTCCGAAAGTCAGAGGTGCGCGACGTGGGTTTGAACCCGAGACCTTCTGCATTGCAGTCTGTTGGTCTCACCACTGAGCTATCGCTACACAAAAAAAAAACTTACAAAAGACTTAGTATAGTCTCACGTCTGTACCCATGAAGAGGTAAGCAGAAATATATTACATACGCATTTCACTACCTATGATTGTATGTTTCATATTAGTGAGGGAGATTATTGTCGTCTACTGACGACATATGAAAATTATAAAATTCTCAGTAGCCTGGCTCGGATTACCACTGAATTAGGAGCCTGTAAGCTGTGCTACCACCGTGAATTTCTTGACAGAAAAAGCCTATAACACTACGCGATTTGAAAATCGACTTTCAGTCGCTGTGCCATCGTAGTCTTTTAAGAATTTATAAATGTAATACTATGTAAGAATGATATATAAATACAGCAAGAATTCAATTCTATTCGAGCTAAGAACTTTTGATACAAGTGTACGATGTTAAAATAAATTATGTAATGCTTAAATGGGCTCCTTGAAAGTTTGGAAAGACTTGTTCTAGACTCCAATATAATTTTACGTCATAAATTTTCTGTCCTAAGTATTTTGTGAGTAGGTATATATTTCTATTACTTAATGGAAACATTAAAGTGGGTACATTCTTGGTACTATTATGTTACAAATTTTAGATCAAGTAGTTTAAAGTAGGTTTGAAATACATTAGTAGACAGTAGACTAATTTATATTAAAGTGGCGATATGGAAAGATATTTGTTTAGGCATTTATTATAACTAGCGGTCGCCTAGTGTTCGAAATTCAACCAAAGTTTGACTGTAAGATATTGCTGATATAATATGTCATTACATATTGATATATGTAACCATAGTTACGCGCTTCGACTACGTGTGTCAAATGCATGGTTGTGTGCGTGTAGTGTTTTTTCATTAATTTAATGTATTTTTAGGCATAATTTAAAAAAAATATTCGCATTCGTCACTTCTTCTCTGTATAAACTATAAGTGTGCGAAATTTCATACTCCTGCGTCCGCCCAATTTTCGTAAAAAGGGATCCAAAGTTTTCGCTTCACGTATTAATATATAGATACTGTTAGCCAGTCTTTGTCTGATTTAGAACTCCATAGTTGCCTCGATGCCATCACGCTAATGCAATTAGATTAAGAGGCAAGTTTCTATGTTTATTTTTTTATAAATACCGTATGTGGCAAACATGCGTATGGCTCGCTTGATGATAATAAATAACCTACCGTAGTGCTACCTGTGACCGCTACAGTACCTACGATAGATGAAGGTTTCTTTTTCCAGAGGCAACGTTCAGACGCTGCTGAGGAAAAAGAAACCTTCATCTACACTAATAAAAATCAAAGTTTTACATATATATTTTTTTTTGAAATGGTGAAACTACTGTGCCTTATTTATAATTTTTTTCTGCGGTAGGAAGTTATTTTATCCGGAAGTATCATATATTATGTTTTAAAACAATTCGCTAAGAGCCACAGGAGCAGTGTAGTTAATCATGAACGTGGGTTTAACCAAGACAGACAGCTAGTTAAAGATAGAATGAACGTAAAGGAATGGGAGGGGAAGGTATGCAGGCTTCCAGAGGATTTTACTTAAACATGGAATGAAAAGATTGGTATGGGCGATGGGGATTGAATTGAGATGAAAGGTAAGTTTGTGAACCTTCAGAAGTCTTACTTACCGGGTACAGTATTGTAAACAAGTTATATATTTTCTTAAAATATATAATTTAGTAATATTATTAGACTCAACAATTAATAAATGAGTATTTTGTAAAAAATTAAAATGTTTAATTAATAGTTACCAAAATGGTGAAGGAAAACATTGTGATGAATCCTGCTTGATTAAGACTTCCTCATAACATTATCCAGATAGGAAGTCCGCATTGAATCAGCAAGCTGGATAATATGTTGCAAGACATACTAAGAAGAGGTCAGTGTCAAGCAGTAACGACTTATTGACAGGTATACTGATTAGCCCTATCGTTTGTACACAGGGCTAGTCTTATGGTGAGTTTGAGCAGCGATAGCTCAGTGGGGAGACCAACAGACTGCAATGCAGAGGGTCTCGCGTTCGAACCCACGTCGCGCACCTCTGACTTTCGGAAGTTATATGACTTTTCGAAATTATGTGCGTATTGATTGACAATTATCGCCTGCTTAATGCCTTGGAGAGCACGTTAAGCCGTCGATCCCGGCTGCCATGAACATCTACGGCATTGGTTATAGGGAAGTCAGAGACCTCTAATATCCTGACATTAATCTAGCCTTAGGGTATCGTTAGCCTTCGGGTTGCGGAGGTCAGATAGCAGTCGCTCCGTATAAAAACTGATATCCAGTCAATTCCGGTTAGACTAGAAAGCCGACCCCAAGTGACTTGGGAATAATAAAGGCTAGGGAGAAAAGTACAAGCCAGTAAATGCACCTGACAGACCATAATAGGCACTATGTCACGCGGAGGTCTCAGACACACTATTAAAAGGCATTGTTAAACAGCCTACCTCTTGAAAAACATACTGACGTAACCCTGTATATGGGAAATTATGATTGTGCTATAGATTTTGTTGAACATTTTATATGAGGCTCAAAGCTACGCAGTGACGTAAGAGTGTTTACTAAGAAATTTAATGATGCAGTTCCCCTAATCTTCAGGTCAACATAAAACACTATAGTCTTTAATCTCTAGGAACACTAAACAGTGTGTATTTTCGCGGCGCACTGGGTACACAGTACATAAACCAGAGCGCACACTAGGCTACAATTTAGCGACTCGCACCCGCTTACGGTTAATCCCTGCTCTTTAGTGCAACCATGCTTTGAGAGTTTGAGAGACTTGTTGGACAAAGGGACTTTTATGTCGAACGGGAATGTCAACTTGTTTGTGACAATTTGTTTGTCAGTACAGTTGATCTGACGGGAGGTAAGGTAGTAGACCAGACTGATTTGGTAGTAAATGCTGTGTATAGGATCTCAGATTTTGAATCGGCACTGTTTATTTTATTTTTTATTTTTATTGAATAGGTACAGTAACAGACTACAGACTAATACATACACACATATTCTTGAACAGTATACAATACTCAAACCTGGAGTCCAATTAAATAAATAAATAAAATAAAAACATTTTATTGCCATTAATCATTACATAAACAATTGATCAGCGACCCCACACTAGGCATAGCCTGTCCTGTGGGTGCCAGGTACGATTTCCTTCCATTTTTAACAATTTTAGCTCGGGCGACGTGTCATTTAAGACTAAAAAATATGGTTGTGTGTGTGTGTGCATACATGTGTGTGTGTGTGCATACATGTGTGTGTGTGTGTGTGTGTGTGTGTGTGTGTGTGTGTGTGTGTGTGTTGTTCGTGAGTGAGTGCGTGTGTGTGTGTGTGTGTATGTATAATTGGCGTACGTTTAACAGTAGGCTTTCCTGGTATAATGCTGTTGTTGGGTATCGAAAAGATTTTCTATACATAGTTTTGATTACCGAACGCTGTGCCCTTTCCAATTGGAGCATTGTTGTTTTTAGAGCACTTCCCCAACAGGTGATGCAATATGTGATAAGAGACTGGGTCAGTGCCAAGTATACAGTTTTCAGAATGTTAATAGGTGCCGAAGAGCGCAATAATCTTAAAATATTTGCAGTCTTACGAACTCTAGCTGATAATAAGTTCATGTGCGCTTTAAAATTTAAATTTTGATCCAACAGCACTCCAAGGTATTTTATAGTCTCAGCTTTTATTAGTGTTTCACAATTACAAACCTGGTTCTGGTCTGAGCACTCGTGAAGTCGAATGGTACAACTGATTGTTGGGGCTGATGCAGCAGTTTTGTGAAAACAAATATATTTGCTCTTCTTAGCATTTAAAGTGAGTAGATTACTTTGTAACCAAATGAGTACTTGTTTTATTCCAATCTCAGCGTTTGATATGGCTTCCCCCCAGTTTATACCATGAAATATGATAGCAGTGTCGTCCGCAGCTATAACTTCAGCATTAACACTGTCTTGTATATCGTTGATATACATGATAAACAAGGTCGGACCAAGAATACTGCCCTGCGGAACACCAAAATTGATGGCTCGTTGGTCACTTTTGTGGCTACCAACTCACACACTGACTCCTGTTTGTCAAATAAGTCTTGAACCAGTTAAGGGCTAGGCCTCTGATACCAAAATAGTTTTCCAGCTTTCTAAGTAATATTGGTGTTGACACGGTATCGAAGGCCTTAGCCAAGTCTAGGAAAACTCCTATGCTAGCCTTATTATTATCCAGGTGAGAGGATACAATAGATGTAAGGAGTGTGACAGCTTCCTCCGTTGACTTGCCTCTTCTAAAGCCGAATTGTCTTGGTGATATAAGATTATTCGTTTCTATATATTTGACCAGTCTTTTGTTAATAATCTTTTCTAGGAGTTTTGAGAATGTTGTTAAGAGCGAAATGGGTCGATAGTTTTCAGTGGACGCTTTAATACCTTCCTTATAAATGGGTGTAACACAAGCTATCTTCCATGTGTCTGGAAAGACACCCAACTCTAAGCTGGTGTTAAATATTGCAGTTAGTGGTGGTACAATCGCATTCTTTATGTCTTTTAGAAGAGAATTAGTTACACCATCAAGACCTGGTGCTTTATTGTTTTGTAGGGACAATATCAAAGATTCGACTTCACGCTCATCGTTGGATGTAAGAAGAAGGAGTTCATTATTTGTTTTCTATGAATGTTTGTAGCTAGATTCTCCTGGCTCACTCGTAATTTATTGAGCATCTTATCCGCCAATTTCTCTCCCACGGTAGTGAAGTACGAGTTGCAGATGTCTAGCGAGTTTTTGGCACTGAAACTACCAGGCAGTTTAAGAAGTTCCTTCGGCTCCTTATTTGTTTTTGTGAGGTGGCAAGCAGTTTTTATCGTTTGCCAGAGTTTCTTTGGGTCTTTTGTACTATTAGAAATCTCACTATTCTCGTATTCTGTTTTGAGTTTTCGCAAGAGATCATTGCAGAAGTTCCTGTACCAAGTGTAGGTTATTTTCAAGGGTGTATGATGAGGAAATTTCTGTACTTTAATATGCAGGCTGTCTCTATGTTTTATACAGCGTATTAGCCCTGGGGTAATCCATGGTTTTATGTTATATTTAGAGTGGCTTTTGCGAACCATTTTTGTGTGATTGCCTATTATTTTCGTAAGTCGGTCGGTAAAAAGATTGACAGTTTATATCTGTGTATTTTCCTAACACGGTCCAGTCCTCAGCCATAATATCCTTTTTTATGGCTTCCACATCCCGTTTTATATATGTCCTGTCCCGTAATGCTATCCTCGTTTTCCCAAGAGCCAGCCCTAGTATTGTCACATCATGGTCAGTGATGCTCGACGAACAAACAATGCCTAACGCGTTTTGGACATTGCTTACAAAAATGTGATCCAAACATGCAGCATCCCTTGTCGGCTTCGTTATGGCGGGGAAAAGTCCATGTTCAGCAGTGAGGCATACGTATTCTAGGTCTTGATTGCTTCTTGATGATAGTAGATCAATATTAATATCGCCTGCCATAATCAGTGTTTTGTTTTTACATGAGAGGTCTGTCAGTATATGATCAAGCGAGCATAGGAAATTATTAGTATTAGAGAAAGAAGGCGGTCGGTATATACCGAGAATGGTGATTGCGTTTGACAGAACCAGCTGTAGGCAGTTCGCATCGTCAATATTCGGCTCCGTTACACATGCACTTAGCGTCTCTTTGATGTATATTATGACACCGCTGTTTTGATTTAGTTTTTTTCGCTTTTGTTTTTTTTATAACTATACACATCATTTAGTTAGAGAGAGAGAACATGCGAGTGAAGATTCGATATAAAAGTCTTTTCAATATATTAAGTTTGTTATAAAAAATTGTTATTGGGTTTTTGTCACGTAATTTTCAGTAGCTGTGTATGGTACATAGCTCGCTCTCTATTATTCGGTACCTAAAAATATGATAACTGGTGAAATGTGGACATGTTAATCCTTTGTCTATCATGTCGGGGATATAGGAATGACACTATGTATACATGTATGGGTAATTTCAACTTGTTTGTAATTTTGTTTTGTCATGACAGCCGATCTCTTCTATTAAAGCTCTTTATTTATCGGGAATCGTTTAAAGTCTAATGACTCCCGTAATGCATTATGGTTTGTAAACAATCGAAGCGAGCCATTCACGCAAGTAAGCTATAATTATGATTAAATCATACATGTAATACCTGCAAGTAGAGAAAGAGAGATCGAGAATTTTGAGATGACGAGAAACGAGACAGTGGTACAGAATACATGAACCTCGTTCTCGCAACTTCAGACCATTATTCCATCATCATCATCCATCACAAGAACCATCGCCAGAGAAGAAACAATTACGTCACACCTTCAACCGGAAAAACACACTAACAACGAACAAAAAGCCACAAAGAAAATATAATACATTCTAAGACTTAAACAAGACAAATGTCTCAGATATGATGAATGTGTGGCCACAACAGAGCAAGGGGAGCAAATCCTTGCAACGTGTGTATGTTCACGACGTAATCTGATGGTGCTGGCGTGTAGCCGCGATTACATCAAATTGAAACTAAGTGAAAGACAGACTTACTGTGCAAAATGTTTTATTGAAGCGTTAACGAAAAGTAAAGGAGGGCGGGGATATAACAGTAACTCATTACAGAGGTTACTAAAGCTTCGTATAAGCAACGAGGTTGCCGGAGGATTTTCAGCGCTCGTTTCTTTTACGCGACATACGCTGCATTAAAAGTATTGCAATTGCAATATACTATATCTTTACAAATATTATGATGAGGAAAGGCTTATATTTTTTTTTGTAATAAAGTTAACTCAAATCTACTAGACCTAAAGCATAATTTTTTTACTATTAGAAATTATTCGAAAGTTATTTTAACCAGAGGTAATATAGGCTATATAACTTCACATAAATATGGGTGAAACTGCAGGGTAAGTTATTTTTTTAGGGCAACGCCCGCCTCGCGGGGGCTTTACAAACTTTCAAACAACGGACACAAATAACAACCAGACTCGGCACAACAACTGTATGCATCACACAAATTGTTATCCTGGGATCGAACCCACAACACTCAGCGCAATGGCAGTGGCAAAACAACCACTTAAACCACCACGCCATCCATGCAGTTGTTACGTTTTAGTAACTGCTATGCTTTGGTATTTGTGTTGAACGCAGCATGACACGCGTCCATATGTCATCTTGAGCGAAGTAGACGTGACAAACGGAGTAAGTTTGCCGAATGCGTCTTACGCGTAAATTAACGAGTGCTTTTCTCGTATTGGTTCTATTCGCGGTGCGTTTTGCCGTGGGATATATGTTGCGGTGTCATAAAGCTCTCTCAGAACGTGATGGGCAATTCTTGACGTATTATGCAGGAAGTGTGTATGTGCACGCCAAGAAGGACTAAATTATACATGTGTTAATCTCTTAGTTAGACAATCTGACTGTGGAAATGACAATGTAAATATATATATCAGTATATATGGATGGATGTTCTTTGTGTCCATTGTTTGAATGTTTGTAAAGGCCACCGCGATAAAGGAATAATCTATGCTAATATTATAAAGCTAAAGAGTTTGTTTGTTTGAACGCGTTAATCTCAGGAAGTACTGGTTCGAATTGAAAAATTATTTTAGTGTTGGATAGCCTATTTATCGAGAAAGGCTATATAACATCACGCTACAACGCACGGGGGCCGCGCAGTAACCATAACCGCAAGTGAAACCGCGGGCACATCTAGTAATACATAGGGTGAAAGCTGTCTTCAAAAAAATATAATTTCACGTCTAGGGGTCTACGTAGACACATAAGTTCACCCTATATGGGTAGGCACACGCGTATTAAACGTACATCTCGCCAATTTTAGTTAAGTGCAGACTTATTGGTGGTCGAACCAAATGTGATCTACCAGGCTTAGCTACAGACTCCGTGTTGCTACTGATGTCTTGTCAGAAAAAGCCAGAAACATATTGCCCCATCTGAGATCATATGCATAACAGGCGTATATGCTACCGAGTAAAGTACTATTGAAAAAAGTTACCTTGCTGTGAATATAGGAGACAGTTCAGAAAAGTAATTGCTTGATATTGGTGTAAAAAATCTACACTTAAAAGAATAGATTTTAGATCTTTATCTATCTGTTTATTGGTTTGTTTCAGTAACAAGGCAACACCAGTATATTATACTAGTATTGCCAAACACAATAAATTATAAATGACAATGATCTTCGTAAATCCAGATGAATTTTTCCATTTTGGTACCTTAGCATTTCAAATAAAATTGTAATTATTATTCATTATGCACGTGCATAACATTTACCTCTTTATAAGAGCAATAAAAGCCAAAACAATTATTTTAATTTGTCTGCTCCAATGTGCAAAATGGCTCAATAAATTTAAGAGTTCGAATTAGTTTTGGAGGCTACGGTTTTTATCTGTAAAGGCAGTTGTATTGCTGAAGGTCTAACTTTAAATCTGCTGCATGATTAATCTTGATATGCCTCCCAGAAGTCGAGTATTAAGTAAGTAAAATATAGAAACCTACTTACAAATTTTACGGGTAGAAAATCAGTTGAGTATTACTCATCATAAATTCATCATAATTTATTATTCATTTGCATGCAGTAAAGTCACTGATAATTTCAACGATTCTAATATAAACACTAAATGAAATGCCGCTATAAATTAACAAATAATACAGTATTTATCTATCAAATTGAATATTAAAATAAATTTAAAATCTCTGGGGCGATACGTTTCATTTATTAATATAAATTCATGAGCCGCTGTGTAAATAAAATCTTTTGATTTATAATTGAATCGGTTTAGAGATGTGACCCCGGTATAGGCGCTTCGGCTATTGCCGACACGATGCCTGGACGATACCGATATGGGTTAATTAAAATATTACAATACTTTGAAGAACGCTCGTTTATATGATGAGATTATGTGATTCTTTATTTTAGAACAATGCCCTGAATAAAGAATCACATAATCGATTCTAGCACAAAATTCACAAACAATTAAGACTACATGGATAAGTATGCGGTCGCATTGCTGTCGGTGCTGCCCTAAGAGTTGTGCTAACTATTGGTTTATGTGGGATTTAAAAGCACAAAGACCAATAGTTTATGTGCTCTACAAATTATAATTTTTTTTATTTTCTTGAATTTTTTATTCTATCACATACACACAACACCATCTAGCTCAAACTAAGCAGAGCTTGTACTATGGGTACTAGAAAATGGATAAACATACTTATATACTTTTTTTTTGTAAATATATACATATTATACATAGAAACACCCAGACCAAGACAAACATCAATATTCGTGCACACAAATGTTTGACTTGTGCGGGAATCGAACCCGCGACCTCAGGCGTGGCAGTCGGTTACACTAACCACTACGCCATCGAGGCCGTCAAATCGCCGTTATTGTTCTGAGTCTGATCCTGATATACCAACTGTTACAGTAAATAAAGTCTTCATATCCGTGACATAGCAGATAAGCTGCAAGAGGACTCTCTTGCAGCTTATCTGCTATGGCTTAACTGCCTACGTTGGTACGGCCATTTTTTACGAAAATCGGCATGTTACGTGGGGAACAAATGTCTTGCCAAGCCACCTCCGCCTGGCCTGAATAAACGGGGCAGACCCAAGAAATGCTGACTTGACATCGTAAGAGATGACATGCGTGCCAACAACCTCACAACAGAGGATGCTGAAGATCGTGCGAAATGGAGGAGACTTAGCGGCAAAGTAGACCCTGGGTTCCAACAGCAACGCGAACGCCGAGGATGCAACCGGAATAAACGCTAAGATGAAGAAGACCGTAAATGAGGTGGTATGACCCAATAAGAGTTTTACGCATTGGTGAAATGTTATTGGGTTTCCTGTCAGAAAAATTTCAGTAGCAACACATAGCAATAAGCTTGCCTCCTGTTACGTGGTACCTAAAAACATAAGTGTCGAAATGTGATATTGTGTTAAAATTTAAAGTAGAAGTGAAAGGTACTCTAAAAAACTTACAAGCATATTTCCAGATTGACGTATAGAATAACAAATACAACTTCTATAATTAACGAAAAAAGTATTAAAACTAAAATCTTTACTAAAAAACGTACAAAGTCGTATAACCATTGAAGCCTTTTTATTCGTCGTGTATCTGTCGGACTGATGTCGGGTCGATGTCGTGCGAGTCTCAATAGGTCATGCAATCGCCTGATCACTGAACCATCGATAATATAATTTGTGTGACGTTGTGTGAACTCAATTCAGAACGTTATGTTTTGTGAATATTATGTTGACGTTGTTTACATTTCTTTGTTGTCGCAAATACCACAAAAGCCGCTTTTGCAAATATTTGTATAATGTGCTGAAATTTATAACGAAATATTTTTGTATGCTACTAATGTGGCAAATAAACTTATTTAATGGTAGTTGGTTATCGTTGCCTGCAACTTATATATAGTCCGCCTCGATAGCGTAGTGGTTAGTGTAACCGACTGCCACGCCTGAGGTCGTGGGTTCGATTCCCGTACAAGTCGAACATTTGTGTGCATGAACATGGATGTTTGTCTTGGTCTGGGTGTTTCTATGTATAATATGTATGTAGGTATTTACAAAAAAAAGTATATAAGTATGTTTATCCATTGTCTAGTACCCATAGTACAAGCTCTGCTTACTTTGGGCTACATGGTGTTGTGTGATGTGGTAGAATATTATTATATGGGTGCTTGCAAACCTGACGTATGCGAAGCCTTTAATTAAGAAGCTGCTGCGCTGTTAGTGAAAGGGTTAAAACATAAAATTATTGGAAAGAGAGAAACCCGCCACGCAACCTTGGATTGCCCACCCCACCTATAGCAATGGGAAAAGGATGACAATACTGAACTCGTTTGAATAGGAAAAGCCACGATGTGGGACCCGGGCGTACTCCAACGTGCAGTACGCCATATCAACGTGCAGTACAAAATATTCGTCGACACGTGTTTTGCCTCAGCGCGAGGCATCTTCAAGACCGTTTGGCAAGAAACCTGCGCACCTACTTTTATTGCCTTTCTATTCCCCCACTACCCTCACTATCGCTCGAATGAATAAAAAGTGTTAAAAATGGATAAACATTACAATCCTCCTGTCCTCTCAGCAGATGGATTGTGATATTTAACCCTGCGTCCTCAAAGTACTTCTATTCACTGCAGGAACTCAGCACAAGGACGTTTAATTTGTCAATTGCTAAAATGCCGCCGGCTCGCCATTGTCGCTAAAGTAATAAGCTGTCAGGTTGCCCCAGTTTTCGTCGGAATTTCTATAACCATCAAGCCATTAGCTTGTCAAACAGATACATTTATAGATTTATCATAAAAGCTTTCTATGTTTATGCTAACATTAATTAGTGTTACTTTTCGACACAAATAGACTATAATTAAAAATATTCTATTTCATATCTTCTCAAAATAACTATGTAGTTACTTGGTTAGTTAATAAAACATTTGACAATACGACCGTCACTCAGAAGGTGGCACTTAAAAAGAAAGTGAATTTTATCGAACAATCAGATATGAGCATTAAGTTTGGTTTCTGGTGTTTGTTCTACAAAGTTCCATTTGAGACACAAATGTTAAAATCTGGGTCACCCAAGTTAAACAAAAATAAAGTTTTAACGAGCCAGTTACATAGAAAGATATTTTATTTCATATAAATAGACTGAAAGTTTCAAACAGTAAGAATTTATAGGATAGAATTTATAGGATATTCATAAAAACGAACTTGTAAGAACTCTTAAGAAGTATATTTTTTACACGTTCAGTTAGTAAGATTTTCCTAGAACTCTCTAGAGTTCTAGAAAATCTTTCAAAGAAAAATATCTATATATTCCGCGGCTTAGTTCGCTTTAATGTACATTTTGTCAATAAATTTCTATGCCTGGGTCACAGGACTTTTTCTGGATGACCCTATGTTTTCGGTACCCCTGACAACGTGTATGCATGTAAATTGTATGATGATTGGTCAAGTAATTAAGACATGAAAGCTTAACAAACAAACTCACATTCGCATTTATAATACTAACAGGTCTTAATTCACATTTAACACAAATAGCCAAATCATACAATAGTCTTCAGCGACTGGCAGATTTGGATATATTTGGTGACAATTGTTAAGAAAAAAATCACTGTATACCTGGGTTCCAGGCTTCGGTAATTATGATACCATCCTAGGCTAAGTTTGATTTTCTATTTTTAGTAAATTTTCAATTTCTTTTTTTTTTAATTTTATGTTAATGTAGGTATTTAGAGCTTTTTATTTAATTTTTGTGGTGAAAGTTTAATTTTTGTTAGATGTCGTTGCCCTTAAGTGAATAAGTACACGGCATGTCTGTAAATTATTATTTGGATGTAAGAAATGTTTATCATTTGCTGACGATCCAAATAAATAAATAATATTAATCAAGATTAGGATTTCATTATACTAAAAGGATAATATATCTAACCTCCTCCTTAAACTTTATTAAAAAATAACAATATCGTCATTTTTGTCGGTAGATTGGGCCAGCTTTGGACGACGTGATTGTCATAATAATATGGACCAATAAAAGAGAGGCAGTCAACACGTGACCATAGTCAACGCATGTCTGTCGAAACGTCGGGACTTTAATAGATATTGATTTTGATACCAATCTATAAAACCATAATCGAAACCTGAATCCGTTCAGTCGTTTTTGCTTTAACCTTAAAACAAATTGTCACATAGAAAAATTATAGTTTCTGATTTAGAAACCTGAATTAGTTGATCTTAGTTAGTTTTATTTTAAATGCCCTTAGTATATAGAAACAGTTTCTTTTAAGTTTTATATTACTTTATATAAATATGGATCAAAAGCCTAAAGTAATACCAGATAAACTTAATACAGAAATCTATATTTTGGAAATTAAAAATCAAGTTATTCAGAAAAAAAAACCGGTTAACTCAATTTTTATCCTTCAGGTACAGTTTTTTTTCAGGATGTATGTTCTTCTTTGTACCTGCGACAACGTGCATGTGAAATTTTACGATGATCGGTCGAGTACATAGTTAAGGCCTGAAAGAGTAACTAACAAACAAACTGACATTCGTATTTACAATATTAGTTACGATGAAGTCTTTGTTTTATTACACGTGAAGTTAGTAACACGTTGTACGTATATGGGCAGATATCTACGTGTGCTGAACAATTTAAATTCACTGTATTGTCAAGGGAATACGTGACGATCCAACTTTTTGTTCGTAGATCAGAAAATACCAAAACAGTGCAAAATTCTATTCCAACTCTATAGCAAAATTTTCCCGGAAAACTTGTTCCGGAGTGCAAAATGCAATATTGTAAGTTGTTATGATTTGTCCCGGGAATAGTTGGAGCGTCCCGGAGTCCGAAGTCCGGGACTAGAGCCGAAATTGTCAACGCTTATTTAACTTTATCGGGACGGTTATGCTTAGGTTTATATAGGTTGTTATCGAGTACTATAATGGTGTCCGTGCCTTCATCTTTTGTTACGGCCGTATGTATTTTAGCGTAATGTTTTGTGTTAAATATAATAAAATGCACACTGAAGGAGTATTTGCCTGGTCTAGTGACATAAATTACAATAATCTAATTGTTCTTGTGATTTCAGCATGAATGGGCCGGCTCGCACGGGGAAGGACTATCCTTCTCCTTCCCACTTTTTTATTTTCCTAAAGGGTCAGCAACGCGCAAGTGATGCCTCTGGTATTGCAGGCGTCCATAGGCTACGATGACCACTTACCATCAGGTGGGCCGTATGCTTGTTTGCCACAATAAAAAAAAGCAAAAAAAAAATATTGGCTAGTTCCTTTTGGCAACATGATATCTTCATCATAGTATTGTCAAAAGAAGCTTTTAGGGTTAGACTTATGCGAAAAATTGTATTGAAAGTTTGCTGTACTTACTTTTGTAAGGAAATTTTCACCTTCTTCTATCTTACACTTGTGACAGTGTGTCATATAATGCTTATATTATTATATTGTTATTTTTTGTTATTATTTGTGTTTTAGCTTCTTTTTTATTGAAAAAGTCCGTAATTTCCTATTATTCGGCAGTGCGTATTGATATACCCGGAGAAGTATTAACCTAGTACATGAAACCGGTATAAGAAAAGCAACACTGTTTAGGTGTTTTGCCCAGTGAGTGGGATTTTCAAATGCGATTTTCTTAAAATTACTTATTTTATCCTTACTAGTGATATGATAGTGATTTTATTATTTGTTCTTATTATGTCTATGCCGCTATTTCGTATCGCCTGAGTAATGATAATTATGTGCATTTGTATTAGCTGACGTCTAACAAATACTCAAAATTCAATTCAATGTGAACGATAAATCCATTCGAATAACCCATATTTGGAATAATTCGATCAACATTAAGATTCGTATTATTTGATGTTTTAATTAATAGACGCATATTCATTTCTATTTATCACATCTTTAATTCCTTTTACTAGGATATCGCTCGAGAGACTATTTCGAGCACCCTTTTTCATATTCGCACTAAACGTGCAATAGCAGTGATAGCTCAGTGGGGAGACCAATAGACTGCAATGCAAAGGGTCTCGGGTTTGAACCCGCGTTGCGCACCTCTGACTTTCGGAAGTTATATGTCTTTTCGAAATGATGTGCGTACTGATTGACAATTATCGCCTGCTCCGTGCCTCGGAGAGCACGTTAAGCCGTCGGTCCCGGCTGGCATAAACATCTATAGCAGTCATTATTGGGAGAATGTCGACACAAAAGATCCTACTGGGTCGAAGTGTCACCGGTCTGCACTGACTGGCCCCCATATAAGATAAGGTAAACGTGCAATAAATATTGGTAAATATCCAGCAAATCTCTTAAAGTGAGTGTACTGCTTGATTATAACACTTTATTCGCTGGACAACAATTTAAACCGACCCGTTTTAATCGAAGAATCGTGTTACAGTTTCATTATTTAATGTTGGTACTTGATTAATCTGGTCCCGTTCAATTTGTCTTTGTGAAGAACGTCGCGTCGTCCGTCCGCAGTTTTTGCTACGCTCAACTTACTACTCTATTAGTAGCATTATTTAAAACTTGTGTTAGGAAGAAATCCGAGAGCTTTGTGTTCTTTCTTCAAGTTTTGAGCGGTAGTACCTGTTAATAGTAGACTCTAGTAGACTTTCTAGTAGTAATCGATTTTAGGTGAAGAAGCAATTGAGTCTCAGAATACTGAAATTACAATACTGGGCAATTTGAGAGTGCGTGTTGGGTTTTTCTCTTCGTAATGATTTAATTCCAATAGATTTCTTCCAAATAAAGCCTAATTCGATTAGGTATATGTATTTTGCCCGCGGCTTTGCTCATGTATATGCAGGTTAGGTTAGGTTTGTAACAGTTCTTTTTTCTGGATAAAAGGTATCTTTTTATAGAAAAAAAATTGGGGCAGTCTTTGAGGACTGCCGATAGAAGTGAAAACTTAAATCCTTGATCATAAACACTTTATTATAAACAAAAAAAAACAAAAAAGAAAAAGGGGCCGTTCAGATTCTCTTAGGAGTTATTAAGTGGGTCAAAATTTCGTTATTTTTGCGTGGGATGCACCATTTCTGAGATATTGTTAATATTCTAAAATAATTCAAAAATGGAAAGCGTGGAAGCGTGACGATGACGCGAGTTCTATGATTTTTGTTCAACGCACCTAAAGAAGGTTTCACTTCAAAAAATCTCGGTAACAACATTTATCAACAAATTTATCTGTCTATTCCTTTGGGAAATGTAAATGTAATACATAATATATATTATATATATATATATATATATATATATATATATGTCTCTCTGTTTATCTTTTCGAGGATATAAGCGTGGCACTATGTATATATGAAAGTAGAAAAAGGTCTCTAAATTAATGAAAGGAAAGTTTTTAACGTATATGTCACGTTTCACATCGTCACGTATTTGAAACAAATGGGTCACACATTCGTGTAACTTTATCCGATACAGCTTCTTAGAATATTTTCATGGCATGGCCATATATCGCTATTTCTGCAAATATCTGCAAAAAAAAGGATCACTATTATTTATATTTACGATATATGTATTACAATTATATAATTACTTTATTTATTTTTATTTTATTTTATTATAATCGGAAAACAAACAGTATTGACAACTTAAAGATAAAAACAAATAATATAACTAGCTACCAATTGCATGTTTTCGCATTTAGGTAACAATGAGAGCTTACTTGTTTATAAAAAAAAGAAAGAAATGATAACAATATTACAGTAATAAAATTATTATTATACAAACTATAACAGTAACAAAACATCACATACAATAATACATCGTGAAGTGCAATTTAAACAGATATTAAACCAATTCGAACCAATGTTTGGCAAGTATTTGATTAAATACATGCGGCTTAGTAGTAAATAAGTCAAGTTCAGATAAGTCATTCAATTTATTGTAACACTTAGCGGATCTTAAAAAGAAAGAATTTTGTCTGTAATTTGTGCTGCGGTGAGGGACGTTAAGAATAAGAAAAGGTATCCTAGGAGCACGTAACTGAATCTTGGAGAGAAGTGGTGGGGCGTCAATGTAAGATTATGCTAACTTAACGAGAAAAGAGATATCTGATATACTCCTTCTCTCCCTAAGTGGTAATAAATGGTACCTTTTGCACCTCGATTCATAATTACGATCGCGGGTTTTACACTTGTACTAAAGGTATCTTGTAAAGTTTCGCTGGATAGATTCCAATCTAGAAATGTAAACGTCATACATAGGATTCCAAACTTGCGAACAATAATACTATACCTACAGCTTCAAATGACACTTGAGTAATAATTTTGAAGGTTTGCGGTTTTCACTTCTATTAGAGCTTAATCCTATATAATATGATTAAGTTCATTAGTTTTGTGAACTCAAATGTTTTCTTTAATCTTATTTAAAAATAGATGTTCCCGCGGTTTCACCTGCGTTTATCGTTACTGCGCCGCCCCGTCCCCCCGTCGCCCCGAGTCGTAGCGTGATGTTATATAGCTTCCTCGATAAATAGGCTATGTAAAACTTAAAGAATTTTCTAATCGAATGAGTAGTTCCTGAGATTAGCGCGTTCAAACAAACAAACAAACTCTTCAGCTTTATAATATTAGTATAGATTACATTAATTCCTAAAGATCTAAATAGCCTGAAACTGTCAAAGACTTACACTAATCCATATCATGCTCAAATTCATCCAAATAATCAAAGCCATAACTTAGATTGATAACACCCAATAACAAAGATGAAGCAATCAAAATTCTTTTCCATCATCGACCAAACCCGATCACGTCTCTCCAAACCCATAAAAACTCATTCGATCAAAGATTTTCTGTGGCCCAAGGCGGCCATTTTCACAGGCCATATGACGTCATTGATAGATCATTAACCAAATCCCCGGGAGGGGCAGCGATCAGAATCTTTATGTACTTAATGGTTCGCTAATAACACAAGATTACTGAAGCCCTTCGTTTTTCCTAAGCCCTCGCCCTCAGGTGATTTCCCGTAATGGGACTATACTTATATTGCATTTGAAGGATGTCAAATTAGGAGTAATGGAAGGGACTGTTTCCTTATGATCCGATTTTTTAGTCCTGCTCATCTGCGTAGAGAAATTGTGGGAGATGATAGCAAACTTTCCTATTTTTTTCGTTCTCTTGTCTAATACATTGTCAGATTCCTACTGAGAAATACTTTACCGAAAAATCTAATCAAATTTCGCTTCCTAACTGGATCAAAAAAGCTGTCAAATTAAAAGTGATATTTTATTACATGTTGTTTCATTTATTTTTTTCATCACATAATTATAATAATAATAATAATATTCTGTCACATACACACAACACCATCTAGCCCAAACTAAGCAGAGCTTGTACTATGGGTACTAGACAATGGATAAACATAATTACATATATACTTCTTTTTTGTAAATACATACATATTATACATAGAAACACCCAGACCAAGACAAACATCCATGTTCATGCACACAAATGTTTGACTTGTGCGGGAATCGAACCCGCGACCTCAGGCGTGGCAGTCGGTTACACTAACCACTACGCCATCGAGGCCTACCGCGCACTTTTCCATAGCCTGTGATTGCTTCCAATAGCAGGGTTGTAATATCCCATGTGTTGTGACTTGAAGAAAAAGAAACTAAAAGTGAGATAAAAGAAAAGAAGAGGAAAGAATGTGAGGCTCTTACTCTGAACTTTTACTTACCGGGCTAAAGCCAGTTACAATGTTAAGCCAGATTCGGGTAAGTTAGTGATACTACCCTAAACGAGCTGGTTTATTTGTACTATAACCAAATCATCCCATCCGTTTTAACGGTCAAGAAAAACATCGTGCGAATACCTCCATGGCTGAGAGTAACATTATGGAAATGTTCTCTTGCATGTGTGAAGTCTTTTTTTTTATTGCCTTTTGTGGCAGACGAGCAAGTGGCCCACCTGATGGAAAGTGATAACCGCTGCTCATGGACTTCAGCAATGTCAGGACACAGCAAAGTCGCTGCCTACCGTGAAAGAAGAACTCTCTTTAAACCTCGTTTGAAGAAAGACATATCATAGCGCTCGGGAAACACCGAAGCAGGCAGTTCATTCCAGAGCTTGCACGTACGTGGGAGAAATGATCGCTGAAAGCGTGCCGTCTTAGATTTGAACGCTTCCAGGTGATATAGATGAACCCTGCTTCGTTGTCGAGTGGTACGGTGATAGTCTGCCAGTTAAGTGGCATATGGCCTAACCCTTCTTGAACTGAGAAGAAGCCAGCATTGGGATATTTTATGTACAGACCTAAAATTATTAGTTGATTACCGGCGGTAGTCTCATGGATAAGGCATTTAACTTGCGATCAAGAGGTCGTGGCTTCGAATCTCATTCATTGCACTACGACGTGAACACAGTCCTAACAAAACGATACCATTTGTAACTCAAGTTGTGAGCAGCGATAACCTAGTCGGAGACCGCTGGACTGCCACGCAGCGGTCCCGAGTTCGACCCCAAGGCACACACATCTGGCTTTTCGAAGTTATATGCATATTAAATAGTTAATTATCTGTCGCTTTAACGGTGAAGGTAAACATCGTAAGGAAACCTGCATGTCTGTGAGTTCTATAAAATGTTTGCGAAGTTATGTGAACCCGCACTGGGCCAGCGTGGTGGAGTCTAACCCTTTTTCACACTGAGAAGAGGCCCATACCCCGCAGTGGGGCAGTTTAATATTGATATTATTATGATAACTAAGTATATAAATCAGTAATATAATATATTATATACAAAAAACATAACATAATTTTATGTAAGTAATTTAATTAAAACGTTTTTGTTTGAAAACCGTTTCGTGTGGTGATGTTTGCATTTTAATTTCATTTTATTATTTAATCGTCACATATGGACTTAATTGTTCCATTATATTACTCATTAATTAGAGTAATTGGTTTATGTTAATAGGATTAATTATTTATATAAATAAATTTGTTTAAATCTTTTTTTGATGTGTGTGTTCTTTTTGAAATGAATAGTGTATTTTACAAAACGTGATTGTAGATTATATTAATAACATCCAAAAGTTGATGCCGTATTAATTTTATCATTTATCTTTATTATTTGAAAATTTCAGTAATAAAAAAAACAAAAAGTGGAAGTTACTAGATGTTCCCGCGGTTTCACCCGCGTTTATCGCCACTGCGCCGCCCCCGTGGGTCGTAGCGTGATATTATATAGCCTATAGCCTTCCTCTATAAATAGGCTATCCAACACTTAAATAATTTTTCAATTCGAACCAGTAGTTCTTGAGATTAGCGCGTTCAAACAAAAAAACTCTTCAGCCCTATAATATTAGTATAGATTTGAAATGTTAGTGTTATTCCTGTTTTCTGTTGCCAATGGTTTAGTTTAACTGTCCTCGAAATTAATGATTTAATGTGCCATTAATATAGGAAACACATATACTACTACTTATTCGTAGGCTTTGTTGATTAATTTCACAATATCAAACCCGTACAAAGGCATTTCAGGATCGTGACAAACGAAAACCGGTCAACGCCTACGTCTCAATGAAAACCGCGTAAATAAAATGTAATACATTTCATCTTTCAACAAAATAAAGGTAAACAAACTAACAACAAACTCACTAAGCGTGAAAGTGAAAAATAATAAGGTATTTTTGCAGAGAATTCTTCGTGTTTTATACCTTTAGTGCAGCCTTCGCCATACAAACCTTCGTCAATGAAACGTTTACACCAGCTTTTACGACAGACACTGAGTAAATTTTAGTGTAAGAACCTTCAAGAAAATTTATTGACGTTCAAAAAGTGTTTAGTTACTTTGTTTATGTATATCCTAATCCTTCCTAACTAATATTATAAAAGCGAAAATGAGTTTGTTTGTTTGTTACCTTTTCACGCCTAAACCACTGAACCGATCATCCTGAAATTTTGCATATACGTTGTCAGGTGTACAAAAACAGACATAGGCTACTTTACATCCCGAATAAATTACTGTTCCCGAGGAAAACAACAATAACGTTCTTATGATAATAGATGGCGCCACGTGTCTTTCGAATCATGATCGAATTACAAGCAGAGTACAACCCGAATTGATTGTCAAATTCTAAATTAACGCGAGCGAAGCCGCGGGCAAAAGCTAGTAATGTATAAAACCTAAATGTAACAATACGTTTTTGGCTTAAGAATTGTATTTTTGGCCTCATGCACCTTAAGGTCTTATTTTAAATCAAGAAAAAGAAACACCTTTTTCATGTTGCTTAAAGTGATTTTGATTTGAAATACACTGCAGTTTTATTGTTTGTTTTGACAACATTCGCATTGAAAATAATTTCGTTTTTACTTTAAAAACAATTGACATAAATTACACTTGGAGCAATCATTTCTGAAACATACTTTTTTGCTTTGTTTGAAATGAAATTAAATGAAAATATTTATTTGCATTAAACATGTGTGACACATTGAAGCATTGATGTTAAACAAATTTAAAGTCCAGCATGTTCTACCTGAATAGGTGTACAAATGAGTATAGTAATTACATAGAAATATATAATAACATTTAAAATACTATTCAAATGATGGTAATTAATTAAATATAAATTGTAAAATCGAATAAAGACAGTAAAATTCAAATTAAAATCAAAATCAAATTAAAATATAGTCAAAATTAAAATAAATGTCACTAAGCACAAATAATATAATTAATGTATCGAATGCTCGACGATGAATAATAAGATGATTATTTAAATCACTGCTCCATCCGTGCGTCATATTTTTCAAGGCATGTTTTTTTTTATAGCCGGAGTGTAGGATTGCCAAACAATTTGAACAGACTGTCCAAAATCTGGATATCTAACACAAATTCTTGTATACAAATGCGAATCTATCTATCTAATACTAATTTCAAGTTCCCATCTATACTAATATTATAAAGCTGAAGAGTTTGTTTGTTTGTATGATTGAACGCGCTAATCTCAGGAACTACAGGTTCGAATTGAAAAATTATTTTAGTGTTGGTTAGGCCATTTAACGAGGAAGGATATAGGCTAGATAACATCACGCTACGACCAATAGGAGCAGAGCATCAATGAAAAATGTTGCAAATACGGGAAACATTTATATATAAAGCAGACGAAGTCGCGCGGGTCAGCTAGTATACAAATATAGGAACTTGAAATTAGTGTTACATAGATGTCAATACATATAGCCTATGTATTGACATCAGTAAGGGTAACGTGACATCAGTATCTACCTGCCCTTCCGGGAAACAGGTGTGAGCTGAACTTTTGACTTCTATTTGATACAGTTTCATAGGTAGCATAGTATTCTAGCATCTAGCATAGATGATTTACAAATATTCCTAGGATTATTTTGGAGTAGTAGAACCTCGCTGATTTCAGCATGAATGGGCCGGCGCGACCGGGGAAGGACTACCCTCTCACAGGATATCGACGTTAAATAGCAGTATTCCTACTGTTGTGTTTTGTTCGTTAAGTGAGAGTGCCCGAGGCCCAATCACCTCCTTTCCCCCATCCCGCTCCTTCTCCCTACCACTTCCTTTCCTAAAGGGTCGACAACGTGCAAGTGATTCCTCTGGTGTTGCAGGCGTCCATAGGCTACGGTGACCACTTACCATCAGGTTGCCACATTAGTTGCATAAAAAAATTATAGTATTCCTTTCTAAATAATACCCACAATTTGGTAACAATATACAGAAATGGTATATTACCAAATCATCGGCAATGTATTGCCAATCTATTAAATGGTAAATGCCATACAAACTTCCCTTCGCATATGATCTGCTTTATTGGTGAAGTTATTACAAATCGCTCAATTATACATTCATCTATGAATACGGAATAGCGATTATTGCAATAGTGCATAAATTTAACCATATGTAAATTAACACTTATAACGCATTCGGTCTGAGTATCAAATAAATGTTTGGACCATTAAAACAAATTAGTCAGCTAAATATAATTTAATTTCTATATTTCTATTGAATTGCGTGTTTGACTGAATATACAATCATTATGAATAGTATATTTGCCACTACATACATTAGTTATTTTTTAAATGTACATAGGCGATATCGATAAATTATTAGGAATATATATTACTAGATGTTTCCGCGGTTTCACCCGCGTTTATCGTTACTGCACCGCTCCCGTGGTTCGTAGCGTGATGTCATATAGCCTATAGCCTTCCTCGATAAATGGGCTATCCAACACAAAAATAATTTTTGAAGTGAAAACTTATTTAGCGGCATTGTGCACTTTTTTGTGATGGGTAAACAATGTTAAACTCGCGTCGGGACACGTGACCTGATCGAAAATTCGTAAGACGGAGGGGGAATTGTCATGTTTGTGTACGATAGCGCAATAAATGAATATTATATTTTACCACATAAATTATAGTACCTTTATACTGATAATTAAAGCAATTCGTGCAAAATTATTCCCTAACCATTTCAAAAAATTCACAACAAAACTGTGGAATGAGCTGTCGTCTACGGTATTTCCGGACCAATACGACCTTCAACACTTCAAGAAAAGAGCGTACTCCTTTTTAAAAGGCGGCAACGCACTTGTAACTCCTCTGGTGTTGCGGGTGTCCATGGGTGGCGGTAATCGCTTACCATCAGGCGATCTGTATGCTCGTTTGCCCCCAAATCCATAAAAAAAAAATTTCAAGAATGCACAACTTTAATATTCAAGTTTTCACTGCTGCCGGCACTCCCGGAGTGCAACCCGTTGATATTTTTTTAATTCGAACCAGTAGTTTTTGAAATTAGCGCGTCCAGAAGGATCAGATACCGACCACTTCCATTCTTTTTATTTAATATTTCTTCTCTGGAATAGGATTGTGACTAGGATTTTTAGGCTCTTTAAAGATACATACTATCAATATAAGGAATCCTATAACTAGCAGTGTACTTCTTTACTAAAGGGCCGTCAACGCTATAACGTTGACCTTGGTTTTAAAATCGGTCATAGGGTTCGGTAATCGTTTACCATCACGCAAGCAGAAGTCTTGTTTGCCACTTTTGTTATGCAAAATAAATAATGTTCAATCTATAATCGCATAATAGCTTCGCTGATTTCAGCATGAATGGGTCGGCTCGACCGGGGAAGGATTACTCTCTCACAGAATATCGACGTGAAATAGCAGTATTCCTACTGTTGTGTTTCGTTTGGAGAGTGAGAGTGCCGGAGGCCCAATCACCTTAATGCCCCCTTCCCGCTCTTTCTCCTTCCCACTTTCTTATTTTCCTAAAGGGTCGGCAACGCGCTAGTGATGCCTCTGATGTTGCAGGCGGCCATAGACTACGGTGACCACTTATCATCAGGTGGGTCGTATGCTTGTTTGCTATCTAAGTTGTATACAAAAATAATATATTATATATTTATAGTCTATATGATGTTAAACGAAATTCTATTCTATCAAATTAATAACAAAATATGTGATTGTCTTTATTAGAACAAGCGACCAAATTACAGTTACCAATTTAAATCAGTTTAACATAAAATTTTCCAATATGTTCGAAAAATTCGCTTTTTAAAACGTAACTTAAAAACTGAACAAAAAAAGTATCCAATTGTCTGTCAGTCAGTGATTTCACAACAGCATCGGAAGCTGATTCGGCACTCGATTTATCATCGTCAGTGCAAGGGTTGTTTGCTGAGCCAACGCTCGTTGGACCGTTCAGTACCCCGCTCAACCCTCCACAGCCCGCCCCTGACCACTCGGCCCGTGTTTTTGCACCTTTTTTGAAACGATTTATCTTCGTAGACTTAGGTGTTCGGCTTTGTGTTGATGGGGTGGTGTTGGAAAGAAGTTTAGTGAAATATTTGTTTTGTTTTATAGGTTCATTGATTTTGTTTTGAATAGCCTTAGACACGTAGTTTTTTGTAGGGACGTCAAAAACTTAGTAATAACAGTGTGGTAGACCTGTTGTTATGTATGTATTAATGAGTGGATGAGACAACCGTTGTCAAGTGTTTGTTAAAGGAACGAATATATTGATTCTCCCGTAGAAGTACCACCATGTTATAAGAATCCTGGGCATTCATATTAACGCCATTACCGCATTACGTCCTGTGAACGTTTTGGAGAGTAACAAATCTATCCCTACAATTTTTGAAGTGAAAACTTGTTTAGGCGCGTAGAGCACTTCTAGGGTGAACAAAAATCATGGAACTCGCGTCATCGTCATGTTTTATTTTTTTTTTAGAATTTTAGCAATATCTCAGAAATGGTGCATCCTACGCAAAAAATAACGAAATTTTGACCCCCTTAATAACCCAAAGAGAGTATCAGGAACTAGCATCCGACGCTGCCCTTTATTTTTTTTTTTGGTTTATAAAGAAGTATTTATGATCAAGGATTAAAGTTTTCACTTCTATTGGCAGTCCCCAAAGACTGCCCCAATTTCTGAGGTAAACTATCTATATGACGAATTGTAAATCGGTCCGCATTAAGCAATACTCTCATATACTTTTCCAATTTTTTATCCCTTTTCACATTTCGTTTCTCTAGAGTTGGCAACGCGCGTGGTTGGTTTTACCAGTGGTCATAGACGGTAACCGCTTACCATCAGTCAAGTCACTTTAATAATATAAAATGAAATATAATCTTATAATAAATTAATTATATGCATACATGTTTAGGAAATAATAATTATGCATCGTATTAAGGCAGGTCCTTACAGGTCCATACATTGTAACAATATCAAAAGGATTGATTGTAATAAAATTGTGGAAAACGATTAGAAAAATTAAAATTTATTTTTGAATTGAAAACTTCTTTAGCGGCGTTGTGCACTTTTTTTGTGATGGGTAAAAAATGTTAAACTCGCGTCAGGACACGTGACCTCATCGAAAATTCGTAAGACGGAGGGAGAATTGTCAAACTCGCGTCAGGACAAGTGACCTGATCGAAAATTCGTAAGACGGAGGAGAATTATCATGTTTGTGTACGATAGCGCAATAAATAAATATATTATTATTATATTAATAAATATATATTTTACCACATAAATGATAGTACTTTTATAATGATAATTAAGGCAATTCGTGCAAAATTATTCCCTAACCATTCCAAAATATCAAAAATGCACAACGTTAATATTCAAGTTTTCACTTCTGCCGGCACTTCCGGAGTGGAACCCATTGTTTTTTTTTAAGATAGCGATTAGTCTATCATGGTGTATTTACAAACAAGCTGCGATAAAATCCGTTAATGATAGTTTCATTTCAAATTGTTGAATAAAGAATATTGTTCCAGTTAGTTTAATATGAAAACTCTTCTAATTGTTATGTCTATCAATTGTTGACCGATTATTTTGATATAGAGATTTTCGACTACCACTTTGCCTAAACTAATATACAAACCCAAAATCTCACTATTTATAGTCACAATGTAGGTAGATCATTGTGATTATAAATCACCCTACAACAAATTAATAATATAATAATATTCTATCACATACACACAACACCATCTAGCCCAAACTAAGCAGAGCTTGTACTATGGGTACAAGACAATGGATAAACATACATATATACAGTTTTTTTTGTAAATACATACATAATATAACATATACATGGAAATACCCAGACCATGACAAACATCCATGTTCATGCAGACAAATGTTTGAATTGTGCGGGTATCGAACCCGCGACCTCAGGCGTGGCAATCAGTTACACTGACCACTACGCCATTGAGGCTGATTTATGCTTACTACGTTTTATAATTAACATTATTAATTAAATTTTTCACTAAAGAGAATTCCTATCTACTAACCAAGCTACCAACTAGTTTATTCCACATTGTCTATCATAAACTGTGGTGAGACGTAAATTATAAACAGCCAAAGATGTCCCATAAATAATGGAGGCCGCCCCCACTGCGAGACTTAATTGAACTATTACAGTATTTAGAAGCTATTAATATTCTACTATCGCAATCATTGAATTATAAAGTTATTAGAATATGTCCTGCTAGAACAGTTTAAAGAGGAAATAAATGGCTCCCTAGGCAAGCGATATTGAGTGTTTCTATTAAGCAATTCGGAGTAACAGCACAAAATTGTGGTAGCCATTGCTTTGCTGAAACCACCGTAACTAGGTATGTGTTCAAATCCGACACAGGATAATAATTTTTTATTTTTATAAAACTAAGGTGGCAAACAAGCATACGGCCCATTTGATGGTATCTTATCTTATCTTATGCGGGAGCCAGTCAGTGCAGACCGGCGACACTTCGACCCAGTGGGATCTTTTGTGTCGACACTCTCCCAATAACGACTGCCATAGATGATCATGGCAGGCGGGACCAACGGCTTAACGTGCCTTCCGAGGCACGGAGCAGGCGATAATTGTCAATCAATACGCACTTAATTTCGAAAAGTCATATATCTTCCGAAATTCAGAGGTGCGCGACGTGGGTTCGAACCCGAGACCCTCTGCATTGCAGTCTGTTGGTCTCCCCACTGAGCTATCGCTGCTCCATCTGATGGTAAGTAGTCACCGTAGCCTGCAACACCAGAGGCATCACTAGCGCGTTGCCGAGCTTTTAGCAAAGGAAGTGGGAAGGAGAAGGAGCGGGAAGGGGATAAGGGGATGATTGGGCATATCTTCTGAAAATAGATATAAAATGTATATATCTAATATAAAGACTTCGGTGTTTCCATTGCGAATCAATATCAAGTACACACTAGCACAAATCACAATTCTGCTGAGTCAAGAGCAAGTTGCCAGACGAGAGAAAAATCTAGGTTACACATTTAGGTAAAAAATTCGAACATTTTCTTTAATGGGCCATAGAAAGCTTTAGGAAATTAATAGTGCTATTCTTCAAGTATAGTTTCTAGCCAATTTTTTGTGTTGGCAACAATAAATTATTAATAATGGGTTTGTTTGGATTTAACTACTTACTTGGCTTTGTAGAAAATATAAACTTAAAGAGAAATACTTTATTAGACTCTTAAAATCTTTGCCTTATAAAAATTATACCATTATGTGTTATTAACCTCTGTGAGGAAATTGACTGTAACTTTAACTTAAAACTAGATACAGTATTTATTCGACACCATACCAGAATATAAATGCTATAATATAAAGGTTTACAGCTCTGCTAGGTGCTTCGCGTAGTCCGCACATTTATGTGGATCACACGTTGCGTTATATATCAACTTCTTCTGATCGAAATTAGATAGAGCATAGCTAAGATATTAAGTTTAACCTCAAGCTATCAAGTTATAAAACTGCATGAAAATTCGTTCAGCGGTACTGGCGTGCTTTAGGAACATAGATACAGACAGAAATTCGATTCACACCATTACAAACAATCGATCCTAATGAGATATTTCATATATACGCCAAAACTACAGACACAACCTCGTTAAAGTTATATAATACTATACATAGCCTACATACTATACATAGATGATATTCAGGGGAGATTATTTATCCAAAGCTGCCAAGCCAGCCAGCCGAAGAGTGATCGTTAACCGGCTCGTATCCTGCGATACTTTTAGTTACGTCGTATATTTGTGCCACCGCTGACGAATGCTACCCCGTCACATTGTTGCCAGATCAAAATTGTCACAACGTCAGACGTATCTGGTTACCGTAAATATATTGTTAGATTTGTCACAAATATAGAGGATATATTTCAAAAAGGATTTGTGTTTCGTATACAGTTTTGATACAGATAATAATGTACTAAGACTCTTGTTAGCGTAAAAGGTTAGACAATAATGGTGCACGTTTTATATTTTCTTTTTATTTTGCTAAGGTAAAATGCATGACTTTTCTGGTGGTAAGCAGTTACCAAAGATATGACTAAGCACTAGTTTGTTCATAATTTATGTGTGCCGCCGGTCATAAGCATAAAAATATCACCTGAGTTCGTTTGTCGACGTTCACCTAAGTCCTTTTCCCGATGATGGTATGAACAAACTAAATAAGAATATTTGCTTAGATGGTTTAATATTTTGGATGGAATTGATAACAAAATATTGATTAAAAACGTGTGTTATTTGGAAAGGTACAGTTTATTAGAGAAGAGACTTAAGCGAACGTGGTCAAACTTACTTAGAAAACGTTTTGGAGAAAGGTCAGGTTAGGAGAACTTGGACAGCTTCTAAAGGAAAACTGTCCATTTTTTTATGCCCTCAAAAGAGCGTATATATGTGTGCGTATCAGTATGGGCCCAATAATCTTTGTCCATTGTGCTACACAACGGGTTGAACAAGCACGTTACCATTTGAGAAATAGTTGCTGTACTGCAAACAGTGCCAACGCATGGCTTAATAATCATTAAACTCTTGCTACGAGCACAGCATATACTTAAGATGTCTAGAAAGAGTACTAACTGAAGAAACATAGCCCAAGATTGCTCGGCTAAAATCTATTTAGTAGCAAACATTTTCTTAATTTATTTTACACTAGCTTTTGCCCACGGCTTCGCTCGCGTTAATTTAGAATTTGACAATCAATGGGTTGTACACTACTTGTAATAATATAATTCAATCATGATTCGAAAGACACGTGGAGCCATCTATTATCATAAGAACGTTATTATTGTTTTCCTCGGGAACAGTAATTTTTTCGAGATGAAATACCTTTCATCTCGAAAAAAATGCAGAAACGGACATAGATTACCGCCTATGTCCGTTTCTGTACACGTGACAATGTATATGCAAAATTTCAGAATGATCGGTTCAGTGGTTTAGGAGTGAAAAGGTAACAAACAAACAAACAAACTCATTTTCGCCTTTATAATATTAGTTAGGATTAGGATAGGATTAGGATTTGGTTCACCAACAATCGTATACACAATTACTTACACGTGATACCAACAGACTTATAGAAAATAACATTATGTTGAAATATGTATATTCAGTCAGTCTGCTTGAATTGTATGGAAATGTCAGAATTATTTAGGAATCTACCAAATATATTCCGTATAAAATGGCCTTCTAAGAAGCTGCCGCAAAATTTTGCCATTGTTCAAAAATATTTTATTACTACATAACAAAATGAACACAGCAAAGACGAGGAGGAAGAAATGTAATTACCACATATAATGTAAATTTAAACTCCGTCCACTATCTCATTAAGTCCACAAAGGCTGCGGTATAAAAAGTCAAACCCTCTTGTGTAAAGAAAAGAAACGCTGCGTACGTGCGCTGTCGAACGGAATGCGACCATTAAGTTGGATGCACTGTTTCTTGCGAGACCTGTGCATGCTGCATGTGGTTAGGGTGACAGTTGGTGATAAGCTGAGCGGATAGCGGGTTGGTTATATTACATACATACATAGACTCAATCCTGTATGTCCCTGGAGGCGTAGGCAGAGGTTTATAACACCGACGATTCGTAAGCTAAGCTTTTAAATATTACTGAATAGGGGACGAGTCTATTTCTCTATTGTATTACTAAGAATTGCCTGCAAAAAAAAAATCAACGGTTTGCACTTCGGGAGCACCGGCAGAAGTGAAAACTTGAATATTAACGTTGTGCATTTTTGATATTTTGGAATGGTTAAAGATAAAGATAAAGATAAAGATAAAGATATTTATTTTGTAAAACATGCGTAACAATTTAGTAGGTACATGGTGGTCAGTTTTAAAATAAAGATCTGCATGTTTTGCCACTTGTGGCGTACAAAAATTATATTTGAATGCACGAGACATCAAAGAAACTAGAAATTAAACGTTATTAAACTTATTACTAGATTAATTATATATAAAATAATTGTTTTTAATTTTCAACTTAAAAATAATTAATTAAATATATTTTAGTGCACGAGATAAAGGCTAAAAAAAACTACACTACTAACAACATTTTAAATACTCAAACAAAACATAAAAACAAACAACCAAAATAAAACATCAGATAAACAAACATTGACACAAATATAAAAAATAACTATTTGCAATTGTTCAAAAATTCTGATAAGCTGTAGTAACACTTGGCTACAAGAATTTTTTTGAGGTGGAGCTTAAATTGTGAAGTAGGGTATTGTTTAATTGTTTTAGTGATTTTATTATATATTATGGGCGCTAAACAAAATATGCTCTTATGCATTAGAGCCGTATTAGATCGTATCACGCATAATCTATCATTGTCTCGACGACTGCGTATTGTAACGTCAGATAGTTTGTTGAATAGTTTAGGGTTACTGTGCACGAAACAAGCTACTTCGTATATAAACAGAGAAGGCAAACTTAACATTTTATGCTTAATGAAGTAGGGTTTACAGCTATCAATTGTTTTTATACCGAACATGGCCCTAATGCACCTCTTCTGTGATTTAAAAATTATGTCTTTATTGGTAGAATTCCCCCAAAATATGACACCAAAGCTTAAGAGGGAGCCTAGTATACCGTGATAAGCTGTAAGAAGGTCGTCAGTGTTTAAAACAGGGGCGAGTTTTGAGAGTGCATAAGCAGAAGAACTAATCCTTCTATTCAACTTTTCTGTATGCGCTTTCCAATTCAGATTCTTTTCAATTGTTACACCAAGGTATTTCGTTGTGTCTACTTTATTAATAAGTGTTCCTTGATAATTTATGTTAATAGTGGGTCCTGTTAAACGTTGACTGAAAAACATTAAATTTGTTTTAAGAAGATTGATCTTTAAATTATTATTGTTTAACCATTTGACTATTGAATCGATCGTATTATTAATATCATTTTCATATGTGTTTTTATTGTTAGAATGTATTACAACAGTGCTATCATCAGCAAAAAGTGACATTGGATAATTTGTTATTGTTGGCAAATCGTTTATATAAATAATGAACAACAATGGGCCCAACACACTCCCTTGTGGGACACCAAATCTTACGGTTTTTTTTGTGGATGTATATATTTCTTCTTTTTTAGTATTAATATTTATTTTTGAAATTACAGTATATTGGCTACGATTTTTGAGATAGGATTCTATTAGTTCTAGCACTTCCTCTAATACCGTAAGCTTTCATCTTGCTAAGCAGGATATCATGATTAACATAATCGAAAGCCTGAGTCATGTCGCAGTAGATCGCACATACCGGTGTCTTTCTATCGACGTTGATCATAATTTTATGTATAAAATCATAGATAGCCATATTAATATTTTTATTTTTACGGAATCCTTTTTGGTATTCGGTAAGTATATTGAATTTTTCTAAATACTTATAGATTTGAGAATATATATATTTTTCAAAAATTTTAGACATAACAGGTATAAGCGCTATGGGTCTATAACAGTTCATGTTTTGCTTGTCATCTGTTTTAAAAAACGGCTTTACAATTGAGGTTTTCAGACTCTTGGGATATGACCCTGTGGTTATACAAATGTTTAAAATATGGCTTAGGTGATGACAAATATGATATGCAGTAGATTTTAAGATTTTTGTGGCGATTTTGTCATGTCCAACGCTTGAAGTATTATTTAAGGATCTAATGATTTTTAATATATCGTAAGGTGTACTCGGTGCCATAAACATAGACTGACATGAGTTGGTGATCATAGAAGTTACTTGTCTACCAGAACCTGGTATTGGTTTTATTTTTTCAATAAAAAAGTTGTTGAAGCTATTGGTGATGTCCTGTGGACTAGTTATTATTTTGTTATCTATTTTTATGGAGGTGATCATATCCTTTGGTATATTTAGGGATTAGAAGGTTAGGTAATAAATTTGCACGAATTGCTTTAATTATCAATATAAAAGTACTATCATTTATGTGGTAAAATACAATATTCACTTATTGCGCTATCGTACACAAACATGACAATTTTCGCTCCATCTTACGAATTTTCGATCAGGGCACGTGTCCTGGTGCGAGTTTGACAATTCTCCCTCCGTCTTACGAATTTACGATCAGGTCACGTGTCCTGACGCGAGTTTAACATTTTCTACCCATCACAAAAAAGTGCACAACGCCGCTAAAAAAGTTTTCACTTCAAAAATTTACCAACACTAAGAACATTCAAACAAAGGATATAAAGCATACCCAAATTAGGAACAGCTACTTGAGGATTACACAAATGTTTATTTCATGTTGGGTTTGAAACTACGACACTTATGGGTTCGAACCCAACATAGCACAAACGTGGTACTATTGCACTTCACATAGAGCAGCTAAAGCTGGCGAAGCGACCACTGTCTATAAACAGCAATTCTTCTTCTCCCTAGCCTTTATAATTCCCAAGTAACTTGGGATCGGCTTTCTAGTTTAACCGGATTTGACTGGATATCAGAATTTACACGGAGCGACTGCCATCTAACCTCCGCAACCCGAAGGCTAACGATACCCTAAGGCTAGACTAGTGTCAGGATATTAGAGGGCACTGACTTCCTAATAACGACTGACATAGATGTTCATGGCAGCCGGGACCGACGGCTTAACGTGCTCTTTGAGGCACGTCTATTATAAACAGCAATTATTGTAAAATAAAATAACATCCTTGTTTCTTGGATCTTGTCCTGAGGCCTAAATTTGCGCATATACTTGGTTATAATCGTGTCGTGCAAAGATTTAGTGTAATTTTTGAAGTGAAAACTTTTTTAGCGGCGTTGTGCACTTTTTTGTGATGGGTAAAAAATGTTAAACTCGCGTCAGGACACGTGACCTGATCGAAAATACGTAAGATGGAGGGAGAATTGTCAAACTCGCGTCAGAACACGTGACCTGATCGAAAATCGTAAGACGGAGGGTGAATTGTCATGTTTGTGTACGATAGCGCAATACATGAATATTGAATTTTACCACATAAATGATAGTACTTTTATACTGATAATTAAAGCAATTCGTGCAAAATTATTCCCTAACCATTCCAAAATATCAAAAATGCACAAGTTCAAGTTTTCACAACTGCCGGCGCTCCCGGAGTGCAATCCGTTGTTATTTATCGTGGCTTATTTAGCGTTATCTGATTGACAGTTAAATGTTTATATAGCTGATTGCTACTCCAAAAATGTAAGAATAAAATAATAAGGCTTTTTTATGGATTTTATTTATTTTGCTAAAACCTCAAAACCTCCAATCATCTTCACAAAAAGTAACATTTATTATATCAATAGAATATTTAAAATAAAAAATAAATATATATTATTATTATTTATTTATATAAATTATATATCCATATATAATTCATTTAAAATAAAGAAGTA
The DNA here is from genome assembly GCA_963564715.1 of Catocala sponsa. Taxonomy (NCBI): domain Eukaryota; kingdom Metazoa; phylum Arthropoda; class Insecta; order Lepidoptera; family Erebidae; genus Catocala; species Catocala sponsa. Next base: position 24,082,057 of record OY751340.1, on the reverse strand, counting down.
ATTTATTAGTCAGATTACAGAGATCCGTTATACATACATTATAATTTGTTAGGTTAGCCGGACAAAAACAGAACTGTCATAATATATAATATTCTTAATAATATTCTATCACATACACACAACACCATCTAGCCCAAACTAAGCAGAGCTTGTACTATGGGTACTAGACAATGGATAAACATACATATATACTTTTTTTTGTAAATACATACATATTATACATAGAAACACCCAGACCAAGACAAACATCCATGTTCATGCACACAAATGTTTGACTTGTGCGGGAATCGATGCGTCGCATGTCAGATTATGTTGTGAAAACATTTTGATATTTTTGTTTTGTGTATTTTAACATTTATGATTTAATTATATAAATAAAACTGCACGGATGGAGTAGTCGTTTAAGTAGTCGCTTCGCCGCTGCCACTGCGTCGAGTATTGTGAGTTCGAATCCCACACGGGACAAAAAATTGTGTGACTTACAAATGGTTGTTTCGAGTCAGGGTGTTATTTGTGTCCGTTGTTTGAATGTTTGTAAAGCCCTCCGTGGCACAGGAATTATTCCTAGGAAGCCAGATATCTTTTAAAGATTTTTTTAAGAATTCCGGCATTTTGCCCGCTGTACATGATGTCATCGTGTTGATTCCCAGGTTGGGCAAAATCTTATTGGGTTTTACGGTCAAGAAGTCGACAATAGCAACACAGAGTGGGGTAGATTGGGTGGTTGACGACACTAGGCTTGGCACTTCTTCGTAGAGCCGAAAATGATAGCTGATAAAATGTAAAATAAATAAAACTAAAATCTTTATTTCAATGACACAATACGTTTAAATTTATTTGTTAGATCACCTTTTAAGAATGGAGTTGCTTGTATTAGGTGACTTCTCCTTAAACATTAGCATGTGTTATGCATTTGAAAATGAAAATAAGAATACAAAACAAAGGGTTATTTTGCCTTAGAAGAATGCATATTACTTATTTAATAACAAAATGCACAAAGTATAGAAATTTACTGAAGATATTATACTAAAAGTATTCAAAGAATAATTAACCTTTGAATGCAAGAAGTTTGTATAGTGTGTGGAAGCCAAGTGCTTGTGTGATATGAAGGAGTACATACATGTATAAGTGTAAGGATATGTATAGGTGTGTGCGAGTGTGTGATATGTGAGTGTAATAAGTTTTTTCCTGTTTGGACCGAACTTTCATATAGACATTTTCATGATAGACCTACAGGAACTTATGTTAAACACAAACTCACACCACGTCGATGACGTAATTGTCAATACTAATTGGGTATTTAACTTTAATTGGCAACATAATCAACTTGATTATAATCAATTAGGGCTGCGATAGCCCTCACAAGCAGCAAATAGTGATGAGTACAGCATATCACAGTAATTAGCGCACTCGGCAGCATTATTAGTCATTGATACATACACATACATATATACATACACATATATATATATTTAGATCTATACATATGTGTTTGACTGCAGTAGCGTAGTGCCCCAAGTTGACATCTCACCAATTTCTCTCCATCTTTTTCTCCCTAGCCTTTATTATTCCCAAGTCACTTGGGGTCGCCTTTCTAGTCTAACCGGATTTGACTAGATATCAGTTTTTACACGGAGCGACTGCCATATTCTGACCTCCACAACTCGAAAGCTAACGATACTTTAAGGGTAGATCATTGTCAGGCTATTAGAGGTCTCTGACTTCCCAATAACGACTGCCATAGATGTTCATGGCAGCCGGGACCGACGACTTAACGTGGTCTCCGAGGCACGAAGCAGGCAATAATTGTCAATCAATACGCACATAATTTCGAAAAGTCATATAACTTCCGAAAGTCGGAGGTACGCGACGTGGGTTCGAACCCGAGACCCTCTGCATTGCAGTCTGTTAGTCTCCCTACTGAGCTATTGCGACTTTCAAACGTGACTTTTGATTTTCGTGAACGATCACCACTTTCTCTCCATACAGGAAAAATATGTGTTTGATTTATAAATGGTTTATCTGACTCTAGGTGTTATTTGTGTTTATACTTGCACGCCTTTCTATACCCAATGAGGCAGGCAGTAGTGTGATGTAGTATACGTGTGTTTTGACAACTTTTATTTTGGTTCTGTGTAATAATGTATGAGTAAGTAACTCATACATTATTACACGGAACCAAAATTATTTTAAATTTAGACAACTAAGGTGGCAAATAAGCATACGGCCCACATGATGGTAAGTGGTCACCGTAACCTATGGACGCCTGCAACACCAGAGGAATCACTTGCTCGTTGCCGACCCTTTAGGAAAGGAAGTGGGAAGTAGAAGGAGCGGGATGGGAGAAAGGGGGTGGTTGGGCCTCCGGCACTCTCACTCGCCGAACGAAACACAACAGTAGGAATACTGCTTTGTGTAGGAGAAAAATTATTTTTCAAATCGAACCAGTAGTTCCTGAGATTAGCGCGTTCAAACAAAAAAACAAACTCTTCAGCTTTATAATATTAGTATAGATAAAGTCGCTTACCTGACGTGTCAGGTACCAGTACAAAGTCTAGAAACACGTTTCTAGACTTTGTACTGGTATTGAGACTTAGCTTACAGGAATATGAAATTTCAATATCTACACAGAGTCTGGTAATAGAAGCGGTAGACGGCAATAGGTGTACCTCCTATTAGGCAAGACAGCTCTTGAAAAACAGATGTAACACATATCTGTCTTCCTCTTTCGAGATATATAGGCTTGAGTCTATGTAATATAATTAAGTATTAAACAATGAATAAATAATCTCTACTATCGCTCCACCCTTACTTTCACCTATACGTATAACTTTTTATCACGCTATACAGGATGTGTAACGCTTATACTATACAGAGTGTACACCGCTTATGTTTGCAGTCGCTAATGCGATCTGCAACGGACGGTATTTGCCTCGAAAATTGCTTCCGATGTTTACTTTAAACTGGCTCTTAATAGAGAAAATAGATACCTACATTTTGTAAAAAAATGTGTACTGGAGTTAATTAAGTACTTTTATTTACTTGCACCGCTCCTTGTTGAAGTGTTTTACATTTAAAGCGATTTTTAATACTAAATATATTTAAGCGTAATACATTTTTTGTTGTCTCAGAGTTATAAAGTATAGCGAGGGTAGAAAAATTTTAGACTATATTAGTTGAATATAATTTAAGTGTTTGTCGATTTACTGTGTTGACAGTGTTGTGGTTTAAGAAGTTGCTCGCTAACCAATGTTTAAATTACGGAGTCTATATTGTTATAATAATTCGTGTGGGGTTTTATTATTGCAGCCTGGTGGAAAGATTGTTGGATTGCTAAGCAAGAATTTGTAATTAGATCCCATGATTTCCTTTGGTCACGCTGCTGTCCGTATGCAGAAAACTTCTGAGCAGACAAGACTTCTGAGCAATCCAAAAATGCTAAATAAGGTACTAAGCATCACAGGCCCTCTACAATTGTATACATAGCGTTAAGAAGTTAAGTGTAACCGACTACGTCACATCGCTCTTACGCTCAATAGCCTTATTGTGACGCTGTGCGGAAATCACACAACCAATTAGTTAATTATCATTCGCACATTATATAAACGAAAATATCGTGAAGATTATGTGCCTCTAATAATTTAATTAACGGATGGTGCGATATTAAAGATTATTCTTACCTCTGTCTCAATTTTTTAAGGATTTAGACTATTAAAATTGGGCTATAGTGTATTAGCCAGTGGGAGAGCCACGCTTCGGCACGAATGGGCCGGCTCAACCGGAGTGATACCACGGCCTCACAGGAAACCGGCGTGAAATAGCGCTTGCGTTGTGTTTCGTCGAGTGAGTGAGGGTACCGGAAGCCCTACTCTTTCCCCTCCAGATTGCGTAATTTAAAAGGCTGGCAACGCACTTGTGACTCCTCTGGTGTTGCGGGTGCCTATGAGTAGCGGTAATCACGTAAGAAACAAATTATTATATACTAAGAAATATACTAAAAAAGCTAACCATGCCTAACAGTAAAAAGTTTACACATAGGGCTGAATGTTATTATTAGGTACTTAGTGCCAAAATAGATAGCTATATCTTTAATACACATCGGCAACAAATACACAAGCTTGTGTATTATATGAGACTGTAACACTTTCAGATATTACTTAAGGCAGTACAGACATCCAACTCTTTGCCTTTTAAAATAGCCTGAAACTACCAACCACTGAAACTCCACACCAATAGCTGTCCAGCACTCCATTTTGCATAGCAAGCGATAAATAGAATTGTATCACACCCACATTTTACCAGTAATGTTTTATGTCCCAAGTTATAAAAACGAATTTAGTTAAAAGCCGTTTATTAGGCAGATTTCCAGACTCCATATTACTATGCAAAATTGCCGTGACCGATTTCATGTCCGAAATATTATATATGATAAATAATAAGAGCTTTTGACGTGACAACGTCTAATAAATCGATGAACACCGACTGCACGCACAAAAAAGGATGACTCATTGTCCCGTTACGCTCATTGTCCCGTTACGCTCACTGCCCCGTTACGCTCATTGTAACGTTACGGGAAATAAATTTTGTTATGACGTTGTCACGTTAAATTGTCGTCCGTAAACCGACTTTACAGACAACCAATTTTTGACGTGACAACGTGTAATAAATCGATGAACGCCGGCTGCACGCACGAAAAAGGATCACGTATTGTTCCGTTACGCTTATTGTCCCGTTACGCTCATTGTAACGTTACGATCGAAGCTAGAGCGCTACACGAGCGAGCGAAAGGCACGTTATGACGTTGTCACTTAAACTATCGTCCGTAAACCGACTTTATAGACAACCAATTTTTTTTGTGTTAGTTGGTACAGCGAAATGGTAGAAGAAAAATCATTAACCTAATTTTAGGTCTAGCAATCATAACACACAAACAAAACAAAACAATTATTATATGATTTTCCTAAAAGTGAAACAGAAAAGAGCTCAGTAGCAAATATTAAATTATTTAAAACATACCTTGGAGCCATATAAAACACACATCCACGGTAGCCGTTCAACTTTTAAATATGAATCATGCTTTATATGACAAATTAAAAGCGAACTGTGCTTAAAATTGAACGAGCAATCACTTTGCCTCGCTCCACAGCTTTATTCTATACATCATAAAGCTCATTTTCCTTTAACACAAGTACTTGGGTAAGTTGGTATGCTAATTTACAAATTGCAGTTGGCAAGAACCTATTGATTATATCTTTAAGGTTGAATTTAGCTTGTCAAAGATTCGAGTTTAAGTTGGTAAAGGAATTCGCTACGTTTTCTTTTGAATGTCACAATAATTATGACAAGTGATGTCTAGTGCGGTTGAGAGGGAAAAGTCAATTTTATAGTAGATTTGTTTGTGTTATTTTAGTTGGAATATATTTTGTTCACAAACAGTTTAAATCCCAAAGAGTTGCGGCGCCATTTTATTTTTTTGGCATTTTGTTTTCACGACTGTAAATTTTTCATACGTCATTTTGGATAATGGTGAATAAAAGTAGTTAGTGAAATTGTACGTTCGTCGCATACTTTAATATTTCTTGTTTGTCTGCGAACAGTTATATGTAGCGTAGGTGATTAGAGATAGATCGTCAATATCTACCGAGCCACTGCCGGTATGCCCAGTGTAGTTGATTGGATGGCAATATGAGGCAAAAATTTGTCTGAGCTGCAAATGTAGTATGAATTTGAAACTCTTTGTTTTCATTGCTTTAGTTTCTATCAAGTCTCAAACAATACAAGAAACAATGCGTATTTAGAATAAAGGGATTGTTAATTAACTATCTATGTGGTAAATCCTAAATATTTTAACTAACGTAGGTATTGAATCCAGTATGAATAGTAGAGCCTTGCTGATTCAGCATGAATGGGCCGGCTCGACCGGAGAAGGACTACCCTCTCACAGAATATCGACGTGAAATAGTGGTATAATAATTATGTGTTTCGTTCGGTGAGTGAGAGTGCCGGAGGCCCAATCACCCTCTTTCGCTCTTCCCGCTCCTTCTCTTGCCCACTTCCTTTCCTAAAGGGTCAGCAACGCGCAAGTGATGCCTCTGGTGTTACAGGCGTCCATAGGCTACGGTGACCACCTACCATCAGGTGGGCCGTATGCTTGTTTGCCAACATAGTAGTATAAAAAAAAAATTATTGTTTTAAAATTGTCATGTCGAAGTCTCTTTGCTATCATGACCGGCTCTTATAAGAGTAAACTCAAAATATTCTGACGATGAAGTTTTTAAGCCAAGATGGAGATTAAACCGGCGGCTTTAAGCCCCCTAAGTATAAATTGCTTACTAGCCACAGGAAAAAGAAAGACATCAAACTATCTGATATATTCTTACATTGTCTGGTACCAAAGGAAAATTTAACATCCTTTAAGATTTTAAATGACGCGATAGAAGTTAACAGAAAACATATTTCCGGAACGTCTAAGTTCCGTTTTCCAAGCAAAAGTATTGAAATAGCAATAAACATGCAAATGACACGTTTTTCTGCACTGCAGTGTACAACGGTTTGTTGGAAACTTCACGAACGGTGCCTCAACTGTTTACAATGTACACTCCTTGTCAAAATAATTGTACACGCTGCCGTGTTCGAGACAGCCGCTTTAAGTGCGACACATTTATGATTTGTCGATGTATGACAATTTTTGTGACAAAATATTAATCAATGTTCAGTCGAGTGTAGTCGTGAATGTAAGATGGCGACATTGTTGTTGTCTGTCAAACACTGCCGTTCTTAATTGAAACAGTCTTATATTAAAATGGAGGTACATCTTGACAGTTACTATGCAACATCGGTCCCCTATTATGTTTCTGGATGGAGCTGAGGTGGTATGAGTAACCGAACAATATTTCGCGTCGTTACTTACGCACAGTGGCCCAATTGTCGGCCTAAGAGCGGATAACACACGTTCAACTAACTAACTAACTGACAGTATGCTTCGAGGGGGTTGTATATAACTTTGTACATCACAAAGGTGTCATACTAGGCCTGATTAGTAGTGATTTTAACTTCCTGCCTACCAGAGATACTTTTTGTTTAGTATGTTGCTGAAACTTTAGTATTGTATTCCTAACCGATTAAAATGTATCCAAAAAATAGTGAAAAAAATCTCACCTCTCGGAAAATGGTTTTTCACTATGTCCTTTATAAAGGACAAAGTGACGATATTACTATGTCATTTACGAAGCACATAGAAAAGTTTTGGAATATAAATTATAATTAGAATAGAATTATAATCTAAAATAAAAGAAACAATCTTTTATATTATGGTTTTTTAATAGAAAATACAAAAGAGAAACCTAACTAAATGTTCTCTCAAACAAAACTATCAAAATTAAACATCATTCTCCAAAAACAAACATAAATGAACTAAAAATCAACATTATTTACTAATAAGTCATAAATTAGGAACATAAGTAGAGACTAAAAAACTAGGAATTAAACTTATATACTAAGACTCACTACCCTCATGAAAATTGGAATAACAATTCAATTTGGCGTAAAACAAGGGTAAATATCACATTTTTTACAAAAATCTGTTGTATTTTTGTCACATCCGCTTGCCCTACAACGCGATTGTTTCGGACCATATTCGGGTAAGTGTAAAGCTGCTTTTGTACGACGTTCCTTGGAGGGTATCGGTTTTATAAAAACCTTACGCTTTTTATGAAGTTCTTCATACTCTTCTCCTACGGAACCACCATCACTGTCTCCTTCGTTATCTGTCACAAGTTTTGTACCTAAATCCAATTTATATTCTCTCATTTGCACAATATATTTCTCTGCTGTACCTTTTTCTTTTTCAACTTTATTCTATTTGAACAGTCAACCATAATTTTCAAAATCTCATCGTTGATATATTGATCGTAGAACTTATGCCACTCCCAATCTTAAGTTTCGTTATGTATGTAAGCTGGTTGCAACAAATTCTAAGGTTCTAAGGTGTCCTTTGTTCATGTGTCTTGCACACCATCATTTGTTTGGCGATTTCTGATCGCAATCTGTCGGATAGATAAAGATGACGGTTTGATCAGCTGACTTTCTTCGCCAAGATTTGAGCAACGTCCGCGACCAAGCCCACGTCGACGTCCACGTCTTGTTCTTCCACGTCCTCTTGAGCAGGATCGCGATGAAGAACTGTCGGACAGCGCTGGAGAAGCTCGTAGAGAAATCAGAGCATTGTCATCTTCGTGTGAGCTGCTGGACTCACTAGTCTCGTGGTAAATCGCTCTTTGAGGCAGTTCTGGAGGCAGAAACTCTGGATCGTCGTCGCAGTCATCCCCGGAAAAGTCTAATTCAGAATCATTTAACGCTTCAACTATGCCATTTACTGTTATACTTGAAAAAAATATAAGTAATTGAAAATATCTTCCAACGTACTACACAAAGTACAGTAGAAATAAAACTATCAAAACTTTAACTAACTACATATGTTCTTTGCATGGGACATAGAAAAACAATTCAAGTTTACTCTCGAACATTATTTATTTTTACGTAAAAATAACACTGTATACGCACGGCGGCTACTCCACCCTCCGATGCTATTTTAAAATAAAAGGACAGATATGAAGAGTCACTTTAATTTGTTTTCATATACCTAAATATCCGATAGATGTCACTGTTAAGTAATATTAGTATTTTCGTTCAAAAATAAAGCGGCATAATATTTTAATTCTTATGTACTATGAGTAGTATAGATGTAGGTACGAGGGTATAATATTGTCTTCTGTTTACGCGAATGTTATTCATTGAAATTAAACTACTATATACGGATTTTATCGCGTTGTTTATTTGACAGGTTATTACAAAATTTTGAAAAATTGTTACACTACTATAATTACTATTAAACTTTACTAATTTTTAAGCTAATTAAATTATTGAAACTATTAAAACTATTTATACTATTACTATACTATTATACTATTTATATTTATGTTTACACTTTCGCCGTCATTTCGGTTGCTTTTCAGCAGTCATGGTCACGGGGAGACTAAGATGGTAGTTGTCTCAATGTTCCAGTATAGTTATTTCAAAGTACCCGAACATAATTTAATCATGGGTGTTTCTATTTACGCAGAATTGAAAGATTGTAGTCTGTGGACGCATGTTATGCTAAATATATCACTCACCCGTTGGCATCTTTGTAAAGAGTTTCTGTACTGCCTCGGTGGCGTAGAGATAATGAGTACAGCTACTGTGCATTGGGTCACGGATTACATTCACTGGGTCAAGCAGATTTTATCGAATTTACTATCAAGAAATTTATAGTAGCAACATAAAGTCTGAAAAGTTTGGAATCGTGCCCAGTAAACGACAATAGGCTCGTACCTATAACATGGCATCTAAAAGCATAGTATCTTATCTTATCTTATGTGGGGGCCAGTCAGTGCAGACCGGCGACACTTTGACCCAGTGGGATCTTTTGTGTCGACACTCTCCCAATAACGACTGCCATAGATGTTCATGGCAGCCGGGACCGACGGCTTAACGTGCTCTCCAAGGCACGGAGTAGGCGATAATTGTCAATCAATACGCACATAATTTCGAAAAGTCATATAACTTCCGAAAGTCAGAGGTGCGCGACGTGGGTTTGAGACCCTCTGCATTGCAGTCTGTTGGTCTCCCCACTGAGCTATCGCTGCTCTTAAAAGCAGTAGTGCATTAAGGAATATCGGCAATAAACTCGACACCAATGAAGTAGAGAAAAATAAATACCTGATCTAATGTGGATCTAATTCACCTTTGCTCACCCTTTCAGGGATATGGGTCTGACTATTTATATATGTATAGCTACAATTTATATTTGCACGCTTGACTGCTTAGACCATATACAGACGTAACTCAAAACTTACAAAGTGATCTCGGCGATAATTGGTGACAACATATTACATATCAAACATTAAGCTATAGTCAATCAGCTCCAAATCTATTCCCCTGACGTTAGACCCCGTCAGACATAATATCTTAGATATCACAGAATTTGCATAACCAAGTAACCAGGTCAATAACTCTGCTCCTAAGGGAGTCAAACGAAAGAGGTACATCAAACAACCGAAACTCAAAGCGTTGAGTCACTAAACTAGAATAATATTCTAAATCCATTTCAAATTTGTCACTAATATAACTTTTAATGGACGTAGAACTAGACCCTCGTCATCAATGGGATAGTCCGTCTCCATTGTTTTAGCCAAGTGTCAATATCTGAGATTATCTCCGCAAAGATAGAATTCTGTTTGTGAAGGTCACTGGTACATTAATTTTGTAGATTTTGGATTTTGTGCTGACTTTAAGCTTTTAGAAATATCTTTTTCAATATAGCCTTTATAATTCCGGAAAATCAGAGCCTATTGATACGCTCTGATTTTTCGTTATTATGTGCGTATTAAATAGGTAATGATCGCTCGTTTAGTGGTGAAGGAAACATCGTGAATATTCTGCAATATATATTTTAAGTTATTCATACCACCCTAGTTTTGTCCAGAAGATATTACTTTTACCTATTATTCTTTAACGTTTCAGTGTAAAGTGTATGAGGGTATTTGATCAGTCTGCATAAGGCTGAATCTTCTACTCTTGGTCTGAGCAATCTGAAAATATACACAAGTGATTAAAATATAAGCATTTAAAAATACGTAAAACAGAAACGAGAATTTCGAACCTCCCAAGAAATTTACCGCTAAAGAATTCTGATTTATTTCCTACTCCAAAACAATCCAATATTAAGCTTGTCAGCTATACTTGAGATTCTGCTTGTGGTACATTTAAAAGTTTACGTGACGTAAGCGTATTTCAAAAAGGTCAAGGTAGAGATTTAACAAAGACACTTCAACGGAGAGGTTTGGCAAAGTAGAAAATTCTCGGTTGGTTTACCAGCTAAAAATAATCACAAATTTGATTTAAGAGGCACTCGTGTGGATGAAAATTTCTTGTCATTACTCTTTATAATGAGTAGGCGTTTGAAGTATTTAAAATGGATTATATTTTTGTTCGTAGACTGCCTCGATGGCGCACCGGTATGCGACTGGTATGCATGACTGGGGTTCCATTCCCGAGTAAGGCAAAGTTTTATTAGGATTTTCTGATTCAAAATTTTTAGTAGGACGTAGGCTAAAATGGAGCCCATTATTACGGTGAACATAAAACCATATCTGGCAAAATATCGTTATATAGACATCTGGCAAGCCCTTCGGTTAAAGAGATACTCGTATAAGACTATGTATGTTTTTTTTTTCAGACAAATACATTTAGTGATTGCTGTGTTGCAGGGAATTATAATTAATACAACAACAAACAACGTATACTCGAAATAAATATATGTAGATACATTTTCAGCACACAAGAACCAGCATTTTTTTTTGAAGTGAAAACTTCTTTGGGCCCGTTAAGCACTTCTGGGGTGAACAAAAATCATAGATCTCGCGTCACCGTCGCGCTTCCACGCTTTCTATTTTTGAATTATTTTAGAATATTAACAATATCACAGAAATGGTGCGTCCTACGCAAAAAATAACGAAATTTTGACCCCTAAGAGAGTATCAGGAAACCGATCCGCCCCTCTTTTTTTTTGTTTATTAAGAAATGTTTATGATCAAGGATTAAAGTTTTCACTTCTATCAGCAGTCCCCAAAGACTGCACCAATTTTTTTTTATATTTTTTGACAACTCTTGCATTAGGAATAATTCCTATATCATGGGGGATTTCACAAACATTTAAATAATGGACACAAAAAACATCCAGACACGGGACCACGGGACAACTATTTGTGGATCACACAATCTTTTGCCCTGTGTGGGGATCGAACCCACAACACTCAGCACGACGGCAGTGGTGAGACGGCCACTTATACCACAATGCCATTTGTGAATTACAACAAGATAGCGACAAGTTAACCGCTTGTTCGTAACTTTTAATTATAACTTAATGATTACTATAACTTCCTTCGTTATTATTTTAGGCTTATTGTTTCAAAGTTAGGCGCCGAATTCTAGTTTCCTACTCCCTAGCCTTTATTATTTCCAAGTCACTTGGCTTTCTAGTCTAACCGGATTTGATTGGATATTATTTTTTACACGAAGCGGCTGCCACCAGACCTCCGCAACCCGAAGGCTAACGATACCCTAAGGCTAGACTAGTGTCAAGATATTAGAAGGCACTGACTTCCTAATAACGACTGCCATAGATGTTCATGGCAGCCAGGACCGACGGCTTAACGTGCTCTGCGAGGCACGGAGCAGGCGATAATTGTCAATCAATACGCACATAATTTCGAAAAGTTATATAACTTCCGAAAGTCAGAGGTCCGCGAGGTGGGTTTGAACCCGAGACCCTCTGCATTGCAGTCTGTTGGTCTCCCCACTGAGCTATCGCTGCGCCGAATTCTAATCTAATCAGAATTATTATTGCAAAGAGCGAGTGCCATTTGACTTAACCTTCGCAGCTCAAAATAATTAAGACATTCTAAGATCGGAGATTATAGACCAGTCATATTGAATGTCTCTGATGTTCATGACAGCTGAAACTGTGAAATCTGGCAGCCATACTGGCACTTACGTTAATGCTATAGGATTAAATAGCTCGTCAGTATATATACATGTATAGGTATATAGTTATTCTCATATCCATAGCCTTACTAATATTACAAATGCAAATGTGAGTTTGTTTATTTGTTACGCTTTCCAGCCTAAACTACTTGACCATCATTATAAAATTTTGCATACACGTCTTCAGAGGTACAGAAAAAGACATAGGGTACCTTTCAACCAGAAAAGAGTACTGTTGCCAAAGTATAGAAATTTATTTACAAAATCTACATTAACGCAAGCGAAGCCATGGGCAAATCCTAGTATACCATATATATTTACGTCTTCCACATATCGTTATAATTGAGCTTCCATATAAAAGTGAGTAAACCTATTGCCGCCTACTGGATACATATTTACTAGACTATTACTGAGAATTCTCTTACATAAACCACTAAACGGTATCTGATCCGGAAATCAATTCCGTCATGACACTGAAACCAAATCCAAATGAAAAACCCAAAAAACTAGAGTGACAAATCAACAAAACCAAAAAACTAGCGACGCATTTTCTTTATTACCTATAAATTGTATTATAGCTTTTCACGAATAAATCCAATATTAAGATATCGAAAAATCAAACCATTCTATAAAATTCCAAAGATTAAAAATGTGAAACTAGACAGGCAGATATTTAATATAGGATTTTTAATCTGCTTTAATACCTTCGATGAGAAGTATAAAGTAGGATAAAAGGCAGAAAAGTGCAGAAACGATAGCAGCCGACACCTCTGAGAGTTTAATTAATAATTGAAATGTGAAATATCTAGCCTCCGTCTAGATATAATATTGTAAAGAGGACTGCAGACTAGTGTTCAGATTTTTATTTTCTTAGAATACTGATAATACTACGAAAGCCTTTGACATTCACGTCTGCATGCATCGTCGCGTCACTAAGCCAACCGTGCGATACCCGTCCGCATAAGAAAGAACGCTCTACTGCTCGAACAGGCTTTCTTCAATGGTAAATTTTTATTACCTTTTTATTATTTTATTTTTGAAGTGCAAACTTCTTTAGCGGCGTGTGCACTTTTTGTAATGGGTAAAAAATGTTAAACTAGCGTCAGGACACGTGACATGATCGAAAATTCGTAAGACGGAAGGAGAATTGTCAAACTCGCGTCAGGACACGTGACTTGATCGAAAATTCGTAAGACGGAGGGAGAATTGTCAAACTAGCGTCAGGACACGTGACCTGATCGAAAATTTGTAAGACGGAGGGAGAATTGTCATGTTTGTGTACGATAGCGCAATAAATGAATATTGTATTTTACGACATAAATGATAGTACTTTTATACTGATAATTAAAGCAATTCGTGCAAAATGATTCCCTAACCATTCCAAAATATCAAAAATGCACAACGTTAATATTCAAGTTTTCACTTCTGTCGGCACTCCCGGAGTGCAACCCGTTGTTTTTTTATTAATATATCTTATATAGTTAATTGACCTGTCCAATAATCGTTTTCGACTTTGACTATCTCCGGATCTCAGAGGGTCGGTCTCCGTTAATATTGACCGCCTTGAGCGAATTTCGGTCTGGAAAGCATTAGTACTGGTTTAAGTAAGGTTAAAAAATATTATATAGTAGACCGTATGATCGGTACAGGTTGCCGTATCATCGGAATTGATTTAGTACCTCAAAACTAACAGGGTTTGGACAAAACTATTTTTGAAGTGAAACTTATTTAGGCGCGATGAGCACTTCTTGGGTGAACAAAAATCATAGAACTGCCACGCTTTCCATTTTTGAATTATTTTAGAATATTAACAATATCTCAGAAATGGTGCGTCCTACGCAAAAATGTAACGAAATTATGACCCCCTAGCCTCTAAGAGAGTATCAGGAATCCAACCAGCCCATTCATGTTGAAATCAGCGAGGCTCTACTACTCTAAGACATCCTTTTTCGACCTTGAGGTCAAAGCTCATAGTCATTTCGGGGGTATATCGACTATGCTGAGTCGAATGGAATTGACCGCGAGTCTAGCTCTTGCGGTTCTTGAGTTGAAAGTTGTATAACAGACAGACGGACGGAAGGACAAAACTATTGTATAAGAGTTTTTTCTAACTCTAAAAACATACTCTTTAATGCGCAAACAAATGCCTATCACAACAAATAAGTATAATATCTAACATTGCAAATAATGTTGATAGTTTGGCATTCAAAATATAAACAAATTCGAAATTCAACTTTGTTTATGCAAATAACCAAATTTGAATGTCAAATTACTGCAAAACTCAATGTGTCAAAACTATAGGCCTTGTCAAGCTGAACGAGATTTGGGGTAATAACTCATTATTTAAATTTATCGTACATAAATTGGTTATACGAGTGAACCAATTACTTGTGGGTATACTACTATACTAGCAAGCAGCGATAGCCTAGTGGGAAACTGTTGGACTGCCACGTAGAAGTCTCAGGTTCTATCCTAAGGCACGCACCTCTGACTTTTCCAAGTTATGTGCGTATAAATTAGTTAATTATCGCTTGCCTTACCGGTAAAGGAAAACATCGTAAGGAAATGTGCATATTTAAGAGTTCTCCATAATATTGTTGAAGATATGTGAAGTCTGCCAGCCTGTAATGGATCAGAGTGGTGGAAGACCCGTGCCCAGCTGTGGGACAGTTTATATACACGGCTTATATATTGTTACTGAAAGTACCATCTCTAGTCCCCCTGAGCGGCGGCAGCTATATAAGTGGATCGCGCCCAGTTAAGTGAAGTTAAGTTGTTCTTCCTTTTAGAACCACGTAGATGAGATCAGCACCTAATCATCCAAAAGCTTTTATATGTGACTAGATTTGCCCGCGGTTTTACCCGCGTTTATGATTACTGCGCCGCTCCCATGGGTCGTAGCCTGATGTTATATAGCCTATTATAGCCGTCCTCGATAAATGAGCTATCCAACACCACAAAAATAGTTTTTCAATTCGGACCAGTAGTTCCTGAGATTAGCGCGTTCAAACAAACAAAGAAACAAACTCTTCAGCTTCATAATATTAGTATAGATGAGAAATCTATTACATTAGCATAATTAATCCCATATTCGCATTCGCAATTTGTTTTGTATATACTCCTGTAATTATGAAGTTACACAAGGAGTGAGTTCACGTTAGTCACAGGCTCACCATAAACGACCTTTAAAATACAACCACTTCACGCAGTATAACGCATTTTCACTGCATCAAAGTAATCTACATATACATATATTAATACGTGAAGCATAAACTTTGTACCCCTTTTTACGAAAATGGCGCGGGCGGAGGTGTATAAAATTTGGCACAGTTAAAGTTTAGGAAAAGGAGGGGCAATTCTTAATATTTTTATAAAATATGCATTAAAAATACATTAAATTAATGAAAAAACACTACACGCACACAACCATGCATTGGACACACGCAGTCGAATTACGTTCGTAGTATTTCGACATTGTTCGTCTGACGTCGTACAATTCTTTGTACTAGAGAAAACTTTTACCTATACCTTATTTATATGTAATAGAGAAAAACAGAAAACAAAATAGCAAGCTTAGGAATTTTGGTAAAATTTTGATCACTAGGCGACTGCTAATTACAGTAGTTTATTGCCAGTACACAGTACAGCACGTATTGCATTACCTATTTATCTGTTGCCAATCAGGACAGCTAAAACGGTCGACACACGAACAGAATTTCGGCCGTCAATACGATCAACAAAGTTCATAACATTGTTATTGTGAACGGTCCCTAACGCGAGCTAATTTCAGATAGTCACGTCCGCGCGCAGGTGCGGCGCGGGAATCGAATCCGTACCGACCGATAGCACTGTCAACTGCTTATGTAGCTTTGTTGATAGCCTGTTATGTATGTAACAGTAGTGGAAATCTAGCTTTGAAAAGGAAATATATTTGGCTTTTGCTATTTTTAACCCCCGACGCAAAAACGACGGGGTGTTATAAGTTTGACGTGTCTGTGTGTGTGTGTGTGTGTGTCTGTCTCTGGCATCGTAGCTCCCGAACGGATGAACCGATTTTGACTTAGTTTTTTTTGTTTGATATGTTAATTAGTCGGGAGTGTTCTTAGCTATGTTTAATGAAAATCGGTCCAAAATGGCCGCCGCCACAAAATAGCAGATTACATATTTTTCACAACCCCCTTAATATGGGTATCAAATGAAAGGACTTGACCTAATAGAATACTATACACTATGATAAATTTCAAATCCAAGATGGCCGCCACCGCAAAATCGCCGATTACTATTTTTATTATTTAGTATCGGGGGTTTTTAAATTTTAATTTATTGTTGTTAATGTTTATGGTTTTCGAATTTGATGTTTTGAAGCTTCAAATTATGTAATATATGAAATCAGTGTTCTTTTAAATCAGTATGTATGGCGTTGTTTAACGGTAAACTGAATGTTAAATATTGAAAGTAAACAGTCGTTTACAAAGTTTGTTGGTTGCACAGAATTTACGCTTAAGCTTGGAGTATCTCGTGATGATCTGCATTAGATTCTTTATTAATATTGATATTATTTCTATTAATATATTTATATTTGTTTAACATATTATCTTCTGAATTACTAATTCGTATATATTCTGTAATGATAATTTTCCATGACCTTACTTTCTTTGTTTCTATTTGCCCGTACTTTCTTTTTTAGCATATTTGAGAAAATTCGTATTTTTCTAAACAAGATTCGTATATCGATTCATGTTTTCTTGTAAAATAAATAAATAATTTCCGGAGTTCTTAAGAGAACTGCAAAAAGTAAATATAATTAGTTTAAAATAACTGCATTAAAAGCTTTTAGATTTTCTATAAATAAATTCACAAACGTGACACTATCAGGGCATACAAAGCCGAGCTATTTGAAAACAGCACTACGTAGACCATTTTCAAGGCTTGAATAGAAGCGCTTTAAGCCAAAACTACTTACATCTATTTTTTAAATCAGGCGGGCTAAGTTAGCCTTGTAAAACTTTGGCTATATCTTGTAGAGTCGGCTCCTACAGTTGGACGTTCAGGCGTACTTGAACGAACTCCATGCGAAACTGTTCTGAGATGAAACTAGGATTGAGATGTAAAAATTTTGGAAATGGAATTACATAAAGAATACTGTACTATGTGTTAAATGGTTATAATGATGGTAATTGTTTATGTGCTAAGTTTACATACATTAAGTCTTAAATATTCTATAATAGGTACTTAAGAGTACGCCAAGCGTAAGACAGATAAAGACAGAGCTCGTGCGGCGCATATTCAGATCGGCGCGCGGCCGCCATAGTAAAGTTGTATGGAGGATTTGAAGTGTTTTTTTGATAAATATGTATCTTTATTGTCAACCAATAACTTAAATATTAGGGACGGACAAATTGTAATATAACTATTTATGTTTCGTTTAAGCTGTAAAATAGGATAGATTACTACTGTTATAATCTAAAAATCACGTAACACGAGCTTACGTTTTTGCATTTTTCGTGCAAATTTACGTAATTTTGTAGGCGAAAATATTAATTATTTTAAGTTTTTTACGCGGAGTAATTGTAAACACATTCATTTTTATGGTAAATGTATATTTTATATTTGTATTAAACAAAAACTGTTGATTTTATTCACTTAACTGTGACCGCTTGTTTTGGCACATTTCGCGCAGGCGCAGTCTCAAAACTTAACGGGCTTTTACAGCCATAGCAAAGTTGGCACATTTAGTGATATCCCACTACTAAATGTTCAATTGCTTACATTTATACATACACTTATATAGTCTCACGTTTATAACCCCAAGAAGGTAGCTATGTTTTTAGGTCCCACGTAATAGGATCCTATTGCCGTCTACCAAGCACAGCACCATACAACGGCGTTTATCTAGAGCTGATATTGTCACATTAGTGAATTCGCGTCAAGGGTCACTACAAAAAACCAAAAAGTTGGGTTCAAAAAGTTGTGTTTTAAAATTAACTGCGATACGAAAGTAGTTTAATTTTAGCATTTAATGGCTCTCAGTGTATACCGTTTAACATGCTTAGATGTTTAGTCAGCCTTTCAATCTAGAAATATATTATTGATAAGATAATAATATTAATCGATTTCAATGGTGCCAAAAATATATATTAATATTTACTGAAAGATTACTAATTAATTACTTACACAGTTCTACATAAGAATAAATTTATGGAAACCTTGTCTACCTGATATCCACATCGCGTCAAAAAATATTTTCACTGAAACCATAATCCAGAAAAGAAAATAGGAAAACACATTTGTACGGAAAAAGGGGAGAACCGTACACCCTCCATAATATGCTTTAAAAGATTCGCAACCTTATAAAATTCAAATCTACCCTATTCTAACGCGATCGATAGTAATTGAACGTCAATTGAAGGATCCCATGCCCAACTAGCAGTAAGTCCACAAAATTATTTCCTCTACCGGTGTATGAATTCATAAACAGTGTTCGCTTACGGAATCCTAAAATTCAACTAACCCCTGAAACTTTACTCCTCCACCCCCATTCAACCCGGTTTGTACCCGACCTTCGAGAAACTTGACTTGATGTACTTGTAATTTACAATCCTTCACTCCTTCCGAGCTTGTTGAATTTCGTATATCATTATCGTTAGTTTTAGTTTATTTAAGGAATAACGAACAGTTTTAGTAATGATTACGGAATTCGAATGTTGGGAAAACGGTAAACTTTTTAATTATAAAATGAAGGTAAAGTAATGCGGCTTTAGTCTTTGTATAACAGATATAAATCTATATTTATTTTAAAATGGTTTCGAACTCGAAGATTTGTACTTTCAAATTAATATTTGATAAGTTCAACTCCCTATTTCTGTTTTTAAGATTGTTAAAAATTTAGATTATAGATTATTCTATCACATACACACAACACCATCTAGCCCAAACTAAGCAGAGCTTGTACTATGGGTACTAGACAATGGATATACATACATATATACTTTTTTTTTGTAAATAAAATCATATTATACATAGAAATACCCAGCCCAAGACAAACATCCATGTTCATGAACACATTGTTGGCCTCGATGGCGTAGTGGTTAGTGTAACCGACTGCCACGCCTCAGGTCGCGGGTTCGATTCCCGCACTAGTCAATCATTTCCCGTACTATCTCTATTTGCTCTTCTGGATTTTTAAAAAGGTCCAATATTTGTATCAGTTTTATAATAGACAAGATTTTGTCCGCGGCTTCGCTCGCTTAAAAGTAGGTTAGGTTAATTTAAGTTAGTAACAGTATACTTATTTAAATAAAGTATACTCTATGTTACTCGGTGATAAGACAGCTATGTTAAGGAGATTTTTTTTACAAACAAACAAACGAAACGAAATATTAAATCTTTCCTCTTTATTTATTTATTTATTTAGGGATAACAAACAGCAGCGTATTAAACATTACTATGATAGTACTTAGTAACTAAATGTACAAAATACGCCACCCACGGCATTATCTATTATCATTATTATTTATTATGATATTAGTACAGATTTAAAATCTTGCTAATAATAATAAATTTAATTCCATGTAAATATCGTTTGCGTAAAATTAAATTTGGGCAAGACTAGTTGAACAATTGTTACATTCATTTTATAGAATTCTAATTTGAATACAAAATAGTTTTCAATTCTGTTCATTGGGTTAGACAATATTCGATCAGTTGTGCATAAAACTGAATGTGTTAATTATTTTCTACCCAGAAAGGATATGAAATATAATATACGTAATATGTTTTATTACTATTAGATATCAGCTAACTTTGTTATGCAACTTTGTTATTTTGTTAAGTATTTATTTTTATTTTATACTTGTTATTATGTGTTTGTGGTATGTTTCGAATAAATAATTTTTCTTACTTTCTTTTCTTTCAACCTATACAAATCGGCTTAGGCAATTAAAATTGGGATGATACAATTGAACGACGGGCCTCCCGTTAGTAAATATTATAATAATAATATCAGCCTTGTATTAGACTCTCTTATTGCTGGTCACAACTGACAATGGCCTGAAACTTCTCACCCTAGTCAAAGGCCTAGACCACCACCTAGCGCAGTGCGGGTTGGCAGATTTTACTTATCTTCGAGAACATTATGGAGAACTCTCCGACATACATGTTTCTTCACGATGTTTTCCTTCACTGTTAAAGCAAGCTTTAATTAACTACTAGCTTTTGCCCGCGGCTTCGCTCGCGTTAATTTAGAATTTGACAATCAATTCGTGTCGTACTCTGCTTGTAATAATATAATTCAATCATGATTCGAAAGACACGTGGCGCCATCTATTATCATAAGAACGTTATTGTTGTTTTCCTCGGGAACAGTATTTTTTTTCGGGATGAAAGATAGCCTATGTCCATTTCTGTACACCTGAAAACGTATATGCAAAATTTCAGGCTGATCAGTTCAGTGGTTTAGGCGTAAAAAGGAAACAAACAAACAAACAGATTGTCGCTTTTATACTATTAGTTAGGATTAGGATTTTAATACAATATAGCAAAACTAAATATAATTGGTTAATATGTAAATATATAAATACCAATCTATTGCCTAACGTTTCGAACGACTTGTGCCTAAGATCAGACAAACCATGACCACAATTGTATACCATCTTTGTTTAATATACCTATATATTATGTACATAAATATCAAAATTCTAAAAACGATAAAGATACCTACTCACATACATTCATATAATCTGAAAACATAAAATTCCCTTTTAGCCAGCCGTGCAAAAATAAATTCAGATATCGAAACCGTTTTCGCACGACTGCCCTACAATATATACAGCACAAAAATAACATACCTCCTTCAAAAACGATCTTCGATGCTAAATGTAGCATGTATGTTTGATTCAAAGGTAGACAAGCAAGGGAGTACGTTGGGAGTTGTCGTTTAAATGCGAAGGAATTCGGTTTGTCTTTGTTCTTTGGAGATGCAAGCGTGCCCATTATATTTCTTACAGTGATATAACATAGTTAGAGATCTCAATGACATACTATAATGGAAAACCATAACAATCATCCATCATAATCATTTATTCGTGAAACATAGGCTAATAACATACATACATAACATAGGTTAACCTTCTGGAATATTTAGTAAGTACGTCTGTATTCATACACAGTCACATGGGTTATTATATCCTCGAAAGTGTAGGCTAATGCGCATCATATGCTCATTCCTCTATCAATAGTCATACGTAAGCACAGTTTCTGACTTCAGGCACGGAGTCAAAAACTGTGCCCGTTAGTAGTAATCTGTCGAAAAAGGTGTGAATTTCTTGAAAAAAGAATTAATACCTAGTCGGAAAATGTGTTCGATAGACGGGCATAGGATTGTCCCTATGAGATCTAATGAAATAGAGACATACTACGCCTCTGCTCACTTCTTCGAGGATATAAAGTCATGAGTTTATATGTTCTTGAACGTCTAGGGGAAATACGTAAAAAATAATTATATATGTGCGCTCGATACTTGACTCATTAACGAGTCAAGTGTGCAGCGGACATACATTTGTCGTTTTTCTTTTTTTTAATGACTCATTTTTGCGGACAGCGTATATCCGCTCGACAGTTGACGGGATATGTTTATTTTATAAAACAATTTGTCCGAATAGTGACGACTAGAACTTTAAAGCTATTGTACGGCATCCTATCACGAGGGTTTCTGGTATCAACCAATATAGTTTCAATATTTTCGAATACGTGCAGTTTTTCTAGTCTACACTAGATGATCCGAACGTGGAATAAGAAGGGTGATTCACAAATAGTTGTTCAGTTTTGTTTGCATCTGTTGTATTGTATTTGTACTATACAAATACTCGCTACACAGAGTACACAGGCTTTGTGTATGTAGCCTTTATACAGTAAGAGTGATATTTTTATTTCAAAATAAATATAAAGTACTGTACATTTTATTGTTATTAATTGAATATATAGAGTTCTTATTCATACATATGCGATAATATTAGACACATCAATAACCCATTTTGGGCATACAATAAGTTTAGAGTCGTCTTCTAGGAAGAAGGCAAAATATATAGGAATAAATAAACTTAGCTTTACATTCTAAAAATGACTTAATTGTGTAGATACTTTTTTCTATTAGCCATTTTTTTACCGCAGATAAAATTATCTTAAACGCAATTTTCTTAAAATCTGGGTATTTTATTATACCCTTGAACACACATGAACATACTGATTTTATTCTAAAGACAGGTTGCCATAACCGTTGTTTTACATAAGACTCAGGAAATCCATTACAAAATATATAATATTTCCTTAAAATCTGTAAAAAATATTGCCTTAAAATTTAATAAAAAATAACAACAGCGATACTAAGCTAAACACTGCTAACATCAACGAAGCCATTTTGCGAAAAACCGTCGAAAAAATCCAAAGTCCTTCGATTTCATTATGCGAGGCGCGAGCCAATTGTCCAACTTTCATAATAAAAGCGGGAATAGTGACCCATGAACACGATAATATCGTGTTATTGTAAACAAAACCACTGTTTTCCCTTTCACTCGTTACTGGCTGAATAACGGTACAAGTTTTATTAAAAAAGCCCGACATTACCCCCGGGCTTAAAGTTAAGAATAGGAGGATTGTGGGCATTTTAGGCACCTGACGATTAAAGTGATTAAAGGTGTTATAATTTTTAATGATGGGTTCGGCCTATTTTATGTTAGAGCGAAACGTCGGTGTGAT
Organism: Catocala sponsa; assembly: GCA_963564715.1. Taxonomy (NCBI): domain Eukaryota; kingdom Metazoa; phylum Arthropoda; class Insecta; order Lepidoptera; family Erebidae; genus Catocala; species Catocala sponsa. The sequence continues at coordinate 24,058,720 of OY751340.1, read as the reverse complement.
AAAGTTATACCTACCTCTTTTGTGATGCTTCATTTTATATTTTATGAGAACGATGCTATTTGTTTTGCCAAAGATCTTTGTTTCTTTTGTGAAATGGTTTTATTGAAATAAGAATGGCAGCTTCTGTATCGCAATAATTTTTTTCGATTTTTATGTTTTGTTATAAGATTTATAGGATTTATAGAAGAAATTAAACTGATAATTTTTATGTAAATATCATATTTTTAATACCTACATGGGAAACTATAAAAATATTAAAATCGAAAAATGTAAATAACTAATCGTTAGTAAATTGATAATAAAACGCTAGTACCTATACATTGAAAAAACTTGCCATGCGTAAAATAAAAATGACTAAATCTTTTGCTTACTAATCGACTTTTTTTTAATTTCATTCACGTACTCATAGAAACACAATTTTTATTTATTTAATTAATTGAGATTCAGAAATGAACAATTAGTAACAAAAAGTCGAGTGTATTTACGATTTACATGTTATTTAACTAATTAAACTAATGGACTGTGTAAAAAATCGATTACCTTAATCGATTACATTAAAAAAATATTAGGCATTATTGACTGATGATATGGCAATTTTATTGAATTAAGAACTTAAATATGTAAACTGATTAATAAAGACAACTGACTCTGACAACCAGCTGTCATGACTGTCATGAGAATCGATTTTAGTACAGCCTTTTATGTAAACTACACACTGAAATAATTTTTGAACGCAAAGTTCTAAAAATCTCATAATTTAAACTAGAATTGTCGATGATATTACCTGCCAAGTAAATACAAAAATAATACCTGACATGCAGTCTAAGAATTATTCATGGTGGAACAAAAGTCCCATACATAGCTGCCATTATCCTTTAGGAAAAATGTCTTAAATTATACGGAAAAAAATACTCATAATTATCCAGTTTTCACCATAAAAGATATCTTTTGGCATGAATTTTGGGGTCGTTGAACGTCAGTATTCTTTATGCGATTGCCATCTGACCTTGGCAAAAAGTAACAACAATTTAAAGTATGACCCTATTTGAACAGATAAACCTACTTTCTATGCGGTTTAGTTTAAACAATTTTATAATTATAATCCGTTTACATTTTTATGCGTGATTGAGTAACAAAATTAAATATCGAAACGTCTTCACAATCTTACATATTTATAACAATAGTTTTGTGTATTCCACATACCGAGATAAAAAGTATCCTATAAATTAAACCAGGGATATGGATAGATTTATAAACGCATTTCGTGTTTTGAAAAAATAATCTAGTACTTTTGGTGGCTAAAAACGTTTTAATATTCAAATATAAAGACGTAAGCACACATTTCTAAGCTTTGCCCTTCTGTCAAAAATGCTTCCTTTCTACCGAAAATAGCCCGACTGCATTGAGACGACCACATAATGAGGGCTGCCAACACAATGATCTCGCATGGGCTTACATAAGGAGAGGTGCCTTCAGAGATAGCGACCTTTGACGACAAAGGCATAATTACTTTGTGAAGAAATGTCATGGCGTCGACAAATGACAGGTTTGCTCCTGTTGAGCATTCTGCTTAGTTATAACTTTGGGTGGTGAATACTATTTTATTTGTGATGTGGATTTTTTGCTGTAAGTTTTTAATAAAAGGCTGGCATTTTATTTTCTATATTATTATTATTTAGTAACCCAATTGATAAAGTATTGGGTCTGAGGCCATGGTTACAAGTTTTAAAAAAGAAAAATTATAGTAATGTTTTTAGAGGCAAAATGTTTTACGACATTAAAACTAAAAATGCTATCGATTTTTGGTGATCCTAGTTAAACTACACTTCATAACAATGAGACGACTACCATTTTACTCTCCCCGTAAATATCGCCGCTGAAAGCTACCAATGCGTCAGTGATAATAATTATTGTGTACCCAAAAAAATGTTAATCCTTCTGGGTTTTGTCATTTGAAATGTCAAAAACTTGACATTTTGAAGCTCAAGGTTAAAACGCAATGAAAAATAAATAACTAAAACATCTGGAATCTTTGAATCCATCTGGTCGATTGAATTAAAGATATTGTGTACTGTTACTAGATTATATCTCTCCTTATCCGACTGACTCCTTCATTCGTGAGGTTTGTAACATCATTTAAATTAATTACATTTAATTATACATCATAACTTCAAGTCTACAGAAGGCTAAGATTATAAGTCTCAAACTACCAGCCTGTGAAAACCGCATCAAAATCCATTTAGTAGATTTTGCGTGAAGCTCTGACATACAAACGTCCAGGAAGACAAAAAACAAAGCTTAACATAATATTGTCTTATATTTACGCGAATGTTAAAAATTAACAACGCGATAAAATCCGTAGGTATAAAGTTTGTTTAAGTTCAAAACATTGTTTAAGCAAACTACGGAACCAGCAAAGAAAAAAACCAATATATTTAATGAAAATTTAAAATTTTCTACTCACACTTAAAGGAAATAATCGCTTGCTAGTATTAAATTATGTTAATTATGAAAATGTGTCACTCGCCCGCATTGTAGCGGATTTGGAAAAGGCGATATTCAGAGGACGGGCCGTAAATCTAGCTTAGATCTCACAAAGGATAGTGTGTCTGAAGCTACAAAGGACTAAAATTAGACCAAGTACCGTTGGGCGCAGACAACTTTTACGATTTCGTAAGAAATTTATGATAAGCAAAATTTATCCGTCTTAAAATTTTATTCAACCTGTATGTTTATTTTATATTGAAGTCCTAGAGTTTGTCGTATAAAACATATATAGCTGAATAAAACCTTATGGCGGCAATGGGACAAAAAATTGCATTTTATTTGTATAAGTAAATGCAGTTTATTTGTGTGTAAAAGCGTAGTCGTTTTAAGTATTGTCTGAGGTATTAGGTAAGTTCTATATTAGACACTAAACTCAAAACGAAATCAAGGTAAATTTTAACAAACTTTTGTCGTATTTAAAGACAATTTAGGCAGTTAATAACTGAATGCATGATAAAAATAATTACATTTATATACTATCTTCTGCTTACAGCCTCACTCATGCGAATTTCACAGAAACGTAAACTACTTAAGATAATAAACATCCTATGTGTTACTCTAAGACATGATCGTATTACTTGCCCAATTTGATTTAAATCCATTCAACGTAGTAATTCCTAGAACAGTGTATCGTCGTGAGATGAGGGCTCGGACATTATTTGCATTTGAAACGTGCAAGACTAACGTTGTGTTATGCTGTCCACTACGTCAGCTAGTTAAATTGATTTTATATTATAATTTTCATTTATTTCTACAAAGTTAACAAGTTATAGTAATTGTGCGATACCCCAGCTGATACAAAACATCATTACATCCGTAATTATCCCATGTGTGATAATTACGGATGTAATGATGTTTTGTATCAGCTGGGGTATCGTATATATGCATATATGCATACCCATCCAATACTTTACATAGAGACGGTATATTATATTATGATTTATAAAAGAATTGTTAACTTTTCTTGTTTATAAAGAAAACAACAATGCGTAAACATAAGATAATATTATTTATACTAGCGGTCGCCTAGTGCTCGAAATTCGACCAAAGTTTGCCTGCCAGATATTGCTGACATATTATGTCATTATATATTGATATATGTAACCATAGTTACGCGCTTCGATGTGTCAAATGCATGGTTGTGTGCGTGTAGTGTTTTTTCATTAATTTAATGTATTTCTAATGCATATTTTAAAAAAATATTAGCATTCGTCACTTCTTCTCTGTATAAACTATAAGTGTGCGAAATTTCATACTCCTCCGTCCGCCCAATTTTCGTAAAAAGGGATCCAAAGGTTTCGCTTCACGTATTAATATATAGATAATATTGTCTTATGTTTACGCGAATGTTATACATTGAAATGTATTGAATGCTACAGTGTAGTTATATCAAAGTACTTGAACATAATTTAATTTTAATCATTGGTGTTTTTATTTACGCAGATTTTCATGATACTTTGAGCACATTCTGCGTAAATAAAAACACCAATGATTAAATTTTAATTATGTTCTAATACTTTGAAATAAATACACTGGACCATTGAGACAACTACCATCTTAGTCTCCCCGTGACCATGGCTGCTGAAAAGTAACCGAAACGTCGGGAAAAGTGTAAAATTAAATCTAAATAGTTTGTAAAATTTAAATAGTAGTATTTAATTGAAGTAAACAGCGACTTGGCCTCGTTGGCGTAGTGTCGGCCTCGTTGGCATAGTGGTTAGTATAACCGACTGCCACGCCTGAGGTCGCGGGTTCGATTCCCACACAAGTCAAACATTTGTGTGCATGAACATGGATGTTTGTCTTGGTCTGGGTGTTTCTATGTTTTATGTATGTATTTACAAAAAAAAAGTATATATGTATGTTTATCCATTGTCTAGTACCCACAGTACAAGCTCTGCTTAGTTTGGGCTAGATGGTGTTGTGTGTATGTGATAGAATATTATTATTATTATTACTAGTAAAAGTGTTTAACAATAGTAGTTTAAAGTTTCAAAATTATCTAATAATAGTTTTTAATAAAAAACTAGCTGTTCCAACAGACGTTATCCTGTACAAAAGAGAAAAACAAAAAAAATAAATAAAAAAAGCATATCTAAACCATCCTCGAATCCACTTGAACACACACAAAAAGTTTCATTCAAATCGGTCCAGCCGTTTAGGAGGAGTTCACTGTCAACACACGTACAGAAGAATTATATATACAATGTGTTTGGTGAGTGGTGTCGGAGATTTTAATGGCATAATATATTGTCATTTATATCTACAATCCATGCTTCAGTATTATTTTTTATGTTACTTGGGCGAAATGGCGGCCATTATGTTTATTTTGTTATCTAATCACGGACACACGTGGTAATTTAGCGATATAGTCGCTTGTGATAGTCCAAAAATATAAAAAACGTATTGTTTTACAGCTCATAGTATAGCTAACATGTTTATGATAAAACATTTTTAGAATCTACCTCAGTTCAATTTAAAAAATAATATGATAACAGAAAATTAAGAAAATTTTTGCTGTTATTTTTTTGTTATTTCACTTTTTCACAAAAACAAAGTAACATAAAAAATAATACTGAAGCATGGATTGTAGATATAAATGACCATATATTATGCCATTAAAATCTGCGACACCACTCACCAAACACATTGTATATAAAGAGATAAACAACGCAATAAAATCCGATTAAAGTTTGTTTGATTATTTATCTTAGTGGATTATATTATGTTATTGAATTTCAGTTAAAATTAAGTAATCTCTTCGAGCCTAATTGAAAACGAACATCACGCATTCGTCGGACATATTTGCTGAACTCGCTTAATTTTTGATCACGTCATGAGACTTTAGACTTAGTATTTGTTTTCTTTTGTTACTTCCCAATTTTCTTTGTACGTTTATTATCTTTACTGGTGTCCACCAAGTATTAATACTCGGAGGACCAAACTCTCATTCTTCTTCCATTATCAAGTTTTTAGTAATTATAAATCTTATCTGTTTATATGTGGCCCTAGTACTTAATGATAAACGGCTTTTTAAGTTGCGGTCTAAGTTGCAGGAATAGTGGAAATCTGTAGCAAAAATAAGTTAGTAAATACTAACATTATTCTGCTATCTATATATTAATACGTGAAGCAAAAACTTTGTACCCCTTTTTACGAAAATTCGCGGACGGAGGAGTATGAAATGTGGCACAGTCAAAGTTTATATGGTGAATGCCCCTTCTTCACCATATAAACTAATATAAACCTAATATTGTTATGAAATATGTATTAGAAATACAATAAATTAATGAAAAAACACTACGCGCACACAAATATGCATTTGACACACGCAGTCGAATCGCGTAACCATAGTTACATTTATCAATATATAATGACATAATAATATATCAGCAATATTTTACAGGCAAACTTTGGTCGAATTTCGAGCACTAGGTAACCGCTAGTCTATATATTAATACGTGAAGCAAAAACTTTGTACCCCTTTTTACGAAAATTGCGCGGACGGAGGAGTATGAAATTTGGCACAGTTAAAGTTTATATGGTGAAGAAGGGGCGAATCCTAATATTTTTATGAAATATGAATTAGAAATACTTTAAATTAATGAAAAAACACTACACGCACATAACCATGCATTTGACACACGCAGTCGAAGCGCGTAACTAAAAAAAAGTATATATATATATATCAATATATAATGACATAATATCAGCAATATCTTACAGGCAAACTTTGGTCGAATTTCGAGCACTAGGCGACTGATAGTTATTATTAATGTACACTTGTGTTTGCGCACACACTTGTTGACTATAATATCTCCTGCGCAGATACGCCGTGACCGAAATTCGGTCTGGAGGACATTCAAATTAATTATTTGACGTGTCATTGCCACCTATTCATCATTATTGCACCCTTTTTCCGCACAAAATTATTCTATAGATATTAATAATTTCCCTCAAAATTAATGAATCAAAATAATTACACAATTTGTCTCAATAACCAGGGGTTGACATTGAGTTCATGACCTGATAATGACGCCATTTATTGGCTTTATGGGACAGCTATCAATATTTTGTGGTGATAAAATTAATGATGGGTTCTCTTCATAGAGGCTGAATTCTATCAAAAGTGTCTCTTGAATCCGACTGTGGATTATCCTGGGAATATATTGTTTATAAGGACTGTCACTAAAGGTCGTGTAGGTATTATATAAAATTAAACAGAAATCGTAGTCATATTAAAGCATCGTAAGCATTGCGCTGATTATTTTGGGTTCGATTCCGAGCCGGAATAAAAATACGTAAGATCAAAATAGGTACGGTTATTTATGTATATAGATAAAAAATAACAATTATGAACGTCAAAGTACGCTTACTAACGCCAATTTACATTTACCTGTTGCCATAATCAGCGATGCAAGAGCATAAGGACAGGCAAGAAACTTGCGATTTTCTTTTTTTACTAAAGTACTTCGTGTCTGTTGTGTCAATGCCTTTACAGTGCGTGAACCAGGGATTACCACGTATATCCTTTTAACATCTTTAGTTGCACTTGTTTTTGCGACCAATCAACTTCGAGGATATTGCGAACCTAATATTTATTCGCCCTTTTCTGTGCGAGATTTAAATATTCGCTAAATGTCGATAGAACTTACCTTTACCAACACATCGGAGATACAGGCCGGTAAACATAAAAAAATGTGGGGCAGTCTTTGGAGACTGCCGATAGAAGTGAAAACTTTAATCCTTGATCATAAATACTTCTTTATAAACCAAAACTAATTCAAAAATGGAAAGCGTTCGGTGACGATGACACGAGTTCCATGATTTTTGTTCACCCAAGAAGTGCTCAACGCGCCTAAAGAAGTTTTTACTTCAAAAACAAATTTAGAATATCACACAACAAATATCATTATAACAAGTCTTCATTTGAATATGTAACTTAATATAAATCAGAATCTATTTCAAAATAAAAGCTATACGCCATATTGTTATAAAATTCAAATGATAGCCAGCATCGACTACGATGACAAAGGTTGTCCTTAGGGAGGTAGCGGCACTGTATCTATTATAAGTTGAATTAATGCCTGCCCCACGTCTCCAGGGTGGCGAGTGACGAAGGTACCATTTTTATTTCTCATGATCGATGGTGCTGGGAATTGGGTAGTTTTGTTTATATTCATTTTTTTTTCGGCTGGTGAGATAGCTTTGTACTAGTCTTTTTAAGAAAACAGATTGTGTCGTTTATAAATTACCGCTTTCTTTTTATTATACTGAGGTGGTAAACAGCTGGTGGCCAGCAGCGATAGCTCAGTGGGGAGACCAACAGACTGCCATGCAGTGGGTCTCAGGTTCGAACCCACGTCGCGCACCTCTGACTTTCGGAAGTTATATGACCTTTCGAAATTATGTGCGTATTGACTGCTCTGTGCCTCGGAGAGCACGTTAAGCCGTCGTTCCCGGCTGCCATGAAAATCCATGGTAGTCGTTATTGGGAAGTCAGTGCCCTCTAATATCCTGACACTGGTCTAGCCTTAGGGTATCGTTAGTATTCGGGTTGTGGAGGTCACATGGCAGTCGCTCCGTGTAAAAACTGATATCCAGTCAAATCCGGTTAGACTAGAAAGCCGACCCCAAATGACTTGGGAATAATAAAGGCTAGGGAGAAGATACTAAGATGGTAAACAAAGTATAGGAGCCGAGCAGTTTCAGTAGCATAGATATATGCGCTTGCAACAGCAAGGGCATCACGTAACAAAAGGAGTTATAAGTATACTATATAATTATTATAATCTATACATCTATACAAATAAATAAAATTGAAGTGTCTGTTTGTAATGTCAAAATAACAGCTTTTTATCTAATGCATATGAAAGTATATAAGGTACCTATACGAAAACGTCTATTTTTTAAATTTTTGTCTGTCTGTCTTTTTGTTTGTTCCGGCTAATTTCCGAAACGGCTGAACCGATTTTGACGGGACTTTCACTGGCAGATAGCTGATGTTATAAGGAGTAACATAGGCTACTTTGATTTTAGAAAAAAATTGAGTTCTGCGGAGACAAACACTTTTTCATTAAAATCTACGCGGACGAAGTCGCAGGTAACAGCTAGTAAATAATAATACTAGAGGCAAAGAATGATCTTTGTGCTGGCCATACAATACTTACTTTTTGAACTTTACTTTTGTCATGATTTCTTATTTTTGTTAATAATTCTGTTCGGGAGTTTTTATTTACTCAACTGGCAACACAGCCAACCATCATTTTTAAATAGTGGGGTTATTGTGGAGGGGAAAACTAACTCGTTCTCTCAGCAAAAGATCGCTCAGCAGTAAGGAACTAGCAATAAACTGAGTAAGACGTTCTCAATAATCCGTGTAATTTCTATGAGTTTGGTAATATAGTCACATAATATTTTAGACGATTGAGTTTCATTATACTTTGATACTTTTTGAACGGTAGGCTATAGGCTATAGAAAGCAAAAAGAATGTTCAAATCTGATTAGTAGTTTTAAGGGTTACGGATTTTAAACCAACAACATCTTCAGCTGAATAACTATAGATTGGCAATAAAGCGATTTATATTTTTTGCCCAATTTCAGTACTATAAGTCCATTAAACGGACAGTTTCTTTAAGAGAGTATCCTATTATCTTTGTCTCAATACACGCGAAAAACATAGGCTATCTACTCACTTAAAATAAAAAAACAACGGGTTGCACTCCGGGAGTTCCGGCAGAAGTGCAAACTTGAATATTAACGTAGCGCATTTTTGATATTTTGGAATGGTTAGGGAATAATTTTGCACGAATTGCTTTAATTATCAGTATAAAAGTACTATAATTTATGTGGTAAAATACAATATTCATTTATTGTGCTATCGTACACAAACATGACAATTCTCCCTCTGTCTTACGAATTTTCGATCAGGTCACGTGTCCTGACGCGAGTTTGACAATTCTCCCTCTATCTTACGAATTTTCGATCAGGTCACGTGTCCTGACGCGAGTTTAACATTTTTTACCCATCACAAAAAAGTGCACAACGCCGCTAAAGAAGTTTTACTTCAAAAATATTCGTTTAGAGTTAGTTAGCATCGAACGAAAGTTGCATTATTTTATGTAATTTTCTATTAAAATTATTTGTAATGTAAGCTGAATATTAACTTTTTCGGACTGGAAATTAAATGCACTTAATAATTTTAGAGTGTTTTAAGCTTCATTACAGTGCTTAAAGTTTCAGAAGCCATCAAAATACGAACGATTTATAAGGCACCATACTACAAATATTTGATTATACGTAACACACTAAAAACATTTTCGCGCACTAATCTCACAATGGAGGTAGAAGTATAACATAAAATTTATTAGTTTTATATTTCTCGTCGACTCGTAAACCGGTTACTAAGGGATGTAATGCCTCGCGTCACGCACGCGCCGTTGTGAGATTTCTTCATGTGGGACTCGTAAATAAAGGCAGTTTGTTTGTTTATATGCTTTTCATAATGGCGGCGATGCTGACATACGAACTGAATGAAATTTAACAAGCCAAGCGAATGAACGACGAGTGAATGACTTTAGTCGTTTATATGTGTTTTGTGGGATTATTGCTTATGAGGTCAATACGGATTGCGATATTTTTGCTGATGACTTACAGATAGTCATTTTTAGTCTTTCTTTTTATAAAATTATAGCATACTGACTCGGTGGCGCACAGCTAGTAAATGCGACTGCTGCGTATGCTCTTGGGTTCAATTCCCGAGTAGAACAAAATTTTATTTGGTTTTTCTCGCAAGCAAGTTTTCGGAAGCAGTCCCCGTGGGTCGTAGCGTGATGTTATATAGCCTATAGCCTTCCTAGATAACTCCAACACTAAAATAACTTTTCAAATCGAACCAGTAGTTCCTGAGATTAGCGCGTTCAAACAAACAAACAAACTCTTCAGCTTTATAATATAATTATAGTAGATAGTGGATTTAATAATAATTCATGAGCGTGTCAAACATCAATGTTTCATTTTGTTTAAGAGACGAAGCCTACGTGCTTAAGACTGGACCCACATGGGAAGTATATGCTCATTTACATAGTTATACAGAAGTTACATTTACTTTTGTATCATAATATACATATCATGACCAGTTTTAAACGCTCTACACACGAAACACATGAATGTAAACTTAGACTCATTACAAAGTTTATTTTATTACATATTTATTTAAAACTTTTGTGAAGTGAAAGCTTCTTTAGGCGCGTTGAGCACTTCTTGGGTGAACAAAAATCATAGAACTCGCGTTATCGTCACGCTTTGTCATCGTCATGCTTCCACGCTTTCCATTTTTGAATTATTTTAGAATATTAACAACATCTCAGAAATGGTGCGCGCTACGCAAAAAATAACGAAATTTTGACTCACTCCCTTTTATTTATTTTTTGTTTGAAGAGAAGTGTTTTTGATCAAGGATTAAAGTTTTCACTTCTATCGGCAGTCCCCAAAAACTGCCCCAAAGTTTTTTTTGTATAACCTAGCCTACGGTAAGTAGTCGACGTAGCCTATGGACGCCTGCAACACCAGAGGCATCTCTTGCGCGTTGCCGATTCTTAAGGAAAGGAAAAAAGAATTGGGAAGGAGAAGGAGCAGGAAGGGGGAAAGAGGGTGATTTGGCCTCCGGCACTCTCACTCATCGAACGAAACACAACAGTAGGAATACTGCTATTTCACGTCGATATTCTGTGAGAGGGTAGTCCCCGGTCGAGCCGGCCTATTCATGCTGAAATCGGCGAGGCTCTACTACTTAGATATATACCTGTGGTATAATGTTGCAACATTTATTTATTTATTCTTTTTAAACGGTGACTACTATAGTTAATCTAAAGCAGAAACATACGAAAAGTAAAGCAAGTAGTACATAGACATATTATACGGCGAAGGTAAACGTCGTTAGGAAACCCGAGTACAACCCGAATTGATTGTCAAATTCTAAATTAACGCGAGCGAAGCTACGGGCAAAAGCTAGTAGACGATATTTAAGAAAATTAATGGGAGGAGTTTTTTAAGTGCTATAGAAACCAAAATGATAACTTATATAATTTTTATTTGACCATCTGTATGTTTGTACGCGCTTCACGCAAAAACTACTGCACAAAATTTTACTAGGTTTAATGTGTCTTTGTCTTATTTTTTCGTCTGTGAAAGCTGCTTATATATTTAATAATAAAATTATAATATTCTACCACATACACACAACACCATCTAGCCCAAACTAAGCAGAGCTTGTACTATGGCTACTAGACAATGGATAAACATACATATATACTTTATTTTGTAAATACATACATATCATACATAGAAACACCCAGACCAAGACAAACATTCAGGTTCATGCACACAAATGTTTGACTTGTGCGGAAATCGAACCCGCGACCTCAGGCGTGGCAGTCGGTTACACTAACCACTACGCCATCGAGGCCGATTCAGCAACTACAAATAAATGCTATTTACTTAGTATATAAAATAATTATATTGCACATAAAAAATCACAAAGTAATATATTTTTACGTTTATTGCAAAAGGGACCGAAAGAGGATATAAAAACATTAGAGGTATTTACAGGTCTGAATACCTATTTATTTCACGGAGTGACTGCACGAATGGCGTAATAGTTTTAGTGGTCGTCGAGTGCTGTGGGTTCGAATCCCACACGGGACAAAACTTGTGTAATCCAGAAATGTTTGTTCCGAGTCTGGGTTTTTTAACCGACTTCAAAAAAAGGAGGAGGTACTCAATTCGTTTGTACTTTTTTTTTGTATGTTTGTTACCTCGTTACTTTCGACTGGGTGAACCGATTTTGATGATTCTTTTTTTATTTGAAAGCTGGTGCTTTCCGTGTGGTCCCATTTATCCCAGCCGCCCGCGCCGCGTGCTGCGTCTATGTGTGTAATAGTGCATGCCAATGTTATGTTATAATTATAGTAAGACAAGTTACAAACCTACATTGGCTGACACCGACTCCAAAAATAACAATAATTTAATTATTCACAATAATATGCAATTATGTATTAACTTTTTAGTGCATTTTAAGTTTTAGAATATTCGTTATTGAAGTCGGATTTCTTTTTTGTTAAAATTTTGTTTATTTTTGTGTCCTTTGTTTAAATGTTTGTTAAGTCCCCCGTGACACAGAAATTATTCCTAGTGTGGCAGTTGCTTTCGTTAAAAAGAAAAAAAAAACTTTCGACCGACTTACATCGATGGTTGTCACAGGTTTTATATTTCTTGCCGAAAAATTTTGTAGATACGTGTGTAAATCGTTAAAGTCTAAAAACGTTAAAGTACTACGTCATAAGGGATATTATATTGAAAGGCTCCATGATTTTTTATTATGAGCAGCTTTTGACACATCCACTTTTATACATACATACAGATTCATGCCTGTTTCCCAGAGGGGTAGGCAGAGACTACGGATTACCATTTACTACGATCCTGACACACTTCTCTGGTTTCATTCACTTTCATCACATACACGCCCGTCGGTTCAAGGAGCTCTTAACCTGGCCTTTGTCCAGAAGGCCTCCGATCTGATCGAGAAACGTTCGCCTAAGTTTTCCTCTTGCGACTGTTCCTTTCACACTAGCCTTATAAACTTTTATCCACTTTTATCAGTGTCGCATATTTAATAAACTAATTACCGGGCAACCCATAGTACGCGTAATTACACAATAGTTTGTTTACAATCATCCTTCATCAGATATCTATACATATAATAAAATCGTAGGAAAGTCAAAACTGTACATTGAATATTTTTTTAAAAGACTACTTGTGATCTACAATCGATATCAAAGCCAAAAATATGGTTTTTAGAATTTTTGTCTGTTTGTCTGTATGTACGTCCGGGCTAAACTCAAAAAGTACTGCATGGATTTACTTCAACTTTTGCATGAATATTACTAACAGGTCGGGTCAACATATAGGCTACATATTATCACGCTATCACCTACGGGGGAGGAGCTGTGAATCTTTATTTTTCTTACGCATTCTGTGACAATCAGGATTCAAAAGACACGTGGCGCCATCTATTATCATAAGAACGTTATTGTTTTCCTCGGGAACAGTAACTTTTTTCGGGATGAAAGGTAGCCTATGTCCGTTTTTGTACACCTGACAACGTATAAGCAAAATTTCAGGATGATCGGTTCAGTGTTTAGGTGTGAAAAGGTAACAAACAAACAAACAAACAAACTGATTTTCACTTTTGTAATATTAATTACGATTAGGATGAGCACGGGCCTCTTCTCAGAGTGGGAAAGTTATAGTTTACCACGCTGGTACAATGCGGAGTGGCCGATGACATGTAATCGAAAACATTAAGTTGAATCCACAGTGATGCTGGTTTCCTCACGATGTTTTCGTTCTCTGTTAAACCGAGCCATAATCAACTTTTTAATACGCACATACCTTCGAAAATGTAGATGCCTTAGGATCGAAAGTGAAGCCTTTGCGTGCAAGTCTAACAGTCTCAATGCTGCGGTCTCTACGAGTACATCGAATATGACCAAAGTATACATCACGGATTCAATTTCTTCAATATCACATAAACGTTCAAGCTCTTTTATTTACGAATCACAAGCACGTTATCCACTTATACTGATTAAATTCCTGTCATTGATCGCCCTACAAAATTTCAAGCAAATATTAGCCGGTATTGTATGCCATTCATTCACTAATAAATCAAATTTGTCATATTTTCCTTATGTATTAAATCATTAACTTTTTGTAAGCGAATTATGTTTAATAGAGATATCAATGTAAGAATATTTATGTATTTACTAGCTTTTGCCCGCGGCTTCGCTCGCGTTAATTTGGAATTTGACAATCAATTCGGGTTGTACTCTGCTTGTAATAATATAATTCAATCATGATTCGAAAGACTCGTGGCGCCATCTATTATCATAATAACGTTATTGTTGTTTTACTCGGGAACACTAATATTTTTCGGGATGAAAGGTAGCCCATGTCTGTTTCTGTACACCTGACAACGTATATGCAAAATTTCAATATGATCGGTTCAGTGGTTTAGGCGTGAAAAGGTAACAAACAAACAAACAAACTCATTTTCGCTTTTTTAATATTAGTTAGGATTGACTACATATATCTGTGATTAGACTGCTTTGGTGCCGCAGCGGTAGTGAATGCTGTGAATGAGGTCTCGATTTTGAATCCCAGGTAGGGCAAAGTATTATTGGGCTTTTCTCTCAGTCAGTGTGATGCCCATAGACGAGAAGGTGAAAGGAAATTGTTTGGCTTGGTATGGACATTTTATGCGAAGAGATGACACGTATGTAGGTAAGCAAGTGATGAATATGAGGGTAGAGGGACGAAAAGGGAGAGGAAGGCCAAGGAAAAGATGGATGGACTGTGTGAGGATAGATATGAAAGGGGTAAATGATCAGATGACGGGTGACAGAGAAGTATGGAAGCGTAGGACATACTGCGCCGATCCCAAATAAATTGGGACCAGAGCTAGAGGATGATGATGAATACCCAGTAGCAAGATGGTGCGCGACGTCTGGAGCAAAGCCTAGAGGAAAATTGGTTTATCTAGGCTGCCTATATATCACCTGAATCCATAGCTGGCAATATGTGGATATAATAGAACTCTTAGACGCTCTCTCCTCTAGGGATTAAAAGCTTTAGACTATGTATTCATGTACATCTATACATATCTAGGGACTCCTCTTGCATAAGAATCGTCCCCTTAATATGCCTCAACGGACATCAATACTCATTACAAAAATTTGTCTTCGTTTAATTGTGATTACGCAATATTTGCACATGCAGAACATGTGGATCAAACGAAATTCGACGAGATGGCTACTTAAACCACTAAGTCATCAATACAGTCGAAATACATAAGCCAATTTATCCGTACCCGATTAGTCACCCTCTGAAACAACACCCCAATTATCCTTTTATACAGAACTCCTATCACTGAACTCCAAAAAGCATAAACTAACAAACACACATCGGAAAAGTAAACATAGTCCGTATCAATTATATTACGTTTCAATTATGTTACGTCCCACTTCTGACACAACGATTGATTCGAATAAAATAAACAAAGAGTTTAGTAGCACGTTTGAATCCGATTGCCTTTAAAAACCTCCGCTGATTGTGTTTTACTTGCAATGTTTGTTTTATCATGTCTATGTGTGTGTGTTAGTACGTGTGTGCTCAGATACGGCAGCGGAAGGGTTAGGGTCGTTTGTGTTATTCGAAGCTGAATTGAATTTCCGACTAGTGAATTTCAATGTAAAGGATATTTTTGTTTATAAAGTTAATTAAAAACCACTAGGTTGAGTTTTTTTTACTGAAAATCGGATTTGATCAAATCGAGTTGTTCTGAAATTCTAGTTAGTGTAGTATTAACATTTTACGTATGTATGGATCAAAGGTGCAGTTAATGACGGCCATTCATGACTTCATGACAACTGCTGGGGCTTACTAATTCACCTTGACCTAAAATGCGTAAAAAAAATACTTGTGTGCACTATGTACAATATCAATCGAAGTATCAACTTCGTTAAGATGACGGGTAAATAATGATTTCTTTTTGGATAAAAGACGGTTAAGTAATCATATTATCCATGTGGGAGTCCCATCAGTAGTTGTAATGTTGTGTCAGATGGGCTCAACGAGCTTCTTCTTTAGACTTAAGCTTTTGTGGTACTGAAGAAGTCAACTGAGTGAAATGGTAACTTTAACTGGAGCAGGCAGTTTAAATTACTAAAGATACACAGCCGAACGATGCCTATTTTTTTAGTTTACTCACTGGAAAAGAAGGATAGAGCCCCATTTTACCCTCATTACCTGGTCAGCCCTTTTCAGAAGCCTTTGCTATCACGTGGATCATTTGTTTAAATTCACCATGTAGTCTAACTTTCAATAGTTACTCTTGTTGACAGCATAACTTCTCCGCACAGATGTGACTGATTAATTCAACCCAATATCTTAATTCTGTGAGTTGCCTTCTATCTTCCTTATACCTAATTTAACTGGAGATTTCACTATGATTATATACCTTAGTAATTATGAACATGAGTAATTATTTCCAAAACTGTATTATCCATTTAAACTATCGCTACCGCTATCAAGAGATCAATATACTAGACAAAATACAATATACTAAGGTATACAATCGAGGTACACGCGTGACCGGCTGGCATTATGTAGACAACGAGGCTTTACATTCCATTTCTATTCATAGTATAGTGGCGGATGTTTCCGTCTATCCTCGCTCAACAAGCTAATATAAATGGAATATTTTCTTATCAATACATAGCTCTCGGCTATCCGCGATTTTCTAATAAAAGTTCATATATAAGTATTTTCTGACCGCCTCTTGGAGATACTGGCTTTTGATTATTTGGATCTTGAAGATATTTTATACAACCAATTTTTTGTTTTCTTGTGACAATTATCGACAAACATAATTGGCAAAACGTGAGTGTGTAACACATTTCTGATTATCCCTTCGCAGCGAAGCCTGAATCATTATTTATGCAAACTTGCTCTACTTCGATTCTATTCATGATATTTTTTAGTTTATTTATCCATGCTGCACTTTCCTCGGCGCTTGATTAACAACACATATTGTTCGTCCCGCTCTAATTAGTAAAACCCGATAGCTAACGATAAAAAAAATCTATTCTGTTTTAGGTAGTACCGTCGGAAAACTCGGTCAGAAATAGAATTGTGTATGTGAGGGTTAAAAAACGTTGATTGGCTTCTCAAATGTATAACCAGTAAAAAAGTAAAAATTCTGATGGTTTGTATATTGTATTCATAACCATACAACTATCATAAATGGCTGCTACGTTGATGACGTGACTTCAAATTATGCTTAGGTTTTTAGGACAACTCTAGGAATATTTTTGTTTTCCCTGGGGACTTTACAAATAATCAAACAACGGACACAAAGAACATCCAGACTCAGAACAATAATTTGTGGGTCACACAAATTTTGTCTCGTGTGGGATTCGAACCTACATTACTTGATGCAGTGGCGATGGCAAGGCGACCACATAGACCACTACCCTATCTGTGCAGCCTACTGGATTGGATATAGTAGTATTAATGTGTTTCCTTCTTCCTTCAATCCTGGGTTCTTTAAGCGGGGCGTGAAAAAGCATCTTCTCAGGCCGTCAAAGTAGAGACCTCAACATCGCCTCGGCTACTGTGGGGGTGATGTGGAGGTCACTGCTCTTAGACCACACGACTGCTTACCATCAGGTGGAGTGTGATCATTTTGACGAGCAAAATACAAAAAAAAAAAAAAGTTTTTTGCTAAAGGAAGGTATCTTCCTGAATGTGCTGGCTTATTAACATAATACTAGCGGTCGCCTAATGGTTAAAATTCGACCAAAATTCCTAAGTTTGCTACTTTGTTTTCTGTTTTTCTTCATTATATATAAATAAGGTATAGGTAACCATAGTTACAAAGAATTGTACGACATCAGACGAACAATGTCGAAATACTATTGTAAGGGTGTCGACCCACGACATGCGTCAGCACATTTACCATTGCACTGCGTGCATACAACGGAAATTATAGCCAGTAGGTTCTGTACGGCGGAGTCAGACAGTGTTGTCTCTAACATAAGAACATTTACCTATAATAAATGTATGTACTGTGTGGTGAACAATATAGACTTTGTGAACAGTTTACTGCCGTATCATTTCTCACCCTGTAGGACAGAACCTACTCCACACTATGAACGCGATTCGACTGCGTGTGTCAAATGCATGGTTGTATGCGTCTAGTGTTTTTTTATTAATTTAATGTATTTCTAATGCATATTGTATAAAAATATTAGGATTCCCCCCTCCTTCTCCATATAAACTTTAACTGTGCCAAATTTCATTCTCCTCTGCCCGCGCAATTTTCGTAAAAAGGGGTACAAAGTTTTTGCTTCACGTATTAATATATAGATAATATAGCGAAATAATTAGTAATGTCTCTTCTATACGACTATCTTACAGGAAACTGGTGTAAAATATAACTATTGCTGTGTGTTATTCGAAGAATAAAATTTTTTGGAGGTTGTTCTTCCATACGCATCTTGTCATCACATCTTTAATTTATAAAAGTGGCAGTATTCCAACGGGTTAGGCATTGGACTTGCTATTAAGACTGCGCCGAGCGAAATGTGCCAAAACAGGCGGTCACAGTTAAGTGAATAAAATCAACACTTTTTGTATAATAAAAATATAAAATATACATTTACCATAACAATGAATATGTTTACATTTACTTCGTGTAAAAAACTTAAAATAGTTAATATATTCGCCTACAAAATTAGGTAAATTTGCACGAAAAATGCAAAAACGTAAGCTCGTGTTACGTGATTTTTAGAATAAAACAGTAGAAAATAAATCTATCTTATTTTACAGCTTAAACGAAACATAAGTAGTTATATTACAATTTCTCTATCCCAAATATTGAAGTTATTGGTTGACGATAAAGATACATATTTATCAAAAAAGCACTTCAAATCCTCCAGACAATTTTACTATGGCGGCCGCGCGCCGATTTAAATATGCGCCGCACGAGCTCTGTCATTATCTGTCTTACGCTCGGCGCAGTCTTAACAGGTTTTGGTATCTAATCACACGGACATGAGCCTATACCTAATGCAAGCATTCTACCATAGCTAAGGAAGAATGAAGACTAGTAATTTTGCGAACCAGATCGCTTTTCTTAAATAAGCCCTTTTTCCTATTGTAGTCGTATTGGAAGCGGTTACAGCCTATGGTAACTGTTTTCCATCGGACAAGTCATATGCTTGTACACTTATACCGTCGTATAAATGATAATAATACATATTAACAAGTCGCAAACAAACCACAAAATGTAGATTAATTTTAAAGTCAACCGAATAAAAATCCCTTTAAACTGTGCAACTACAAATGGTTATTCATTACTCTACGAAACTACTTAGTCTAAATTATACTGAAACACACACAAAATCCCCTAAGCACATACTACCCAAAGTGCATAATATTTGCATTCACACGACGTATATTCATACATTTCCCGTTTATTTATCACGGTGAACGTTGTACGATATTGCGAACACAGAGAATTGAATAAAAACAGACCGCAGGAGATTTTATCGCCTCGAGCCGCGATAATCCGCGATAATTGATCGCTTTGTCGCCGAGGAAAGGACAATTGTTCAAGGTTTTAACTATGGATTTAAATATTGTTGGGAGAAGTTGTATAAAAAGAGGCGTTTGTTCGCGTTTTATATAAACACACGAATGAATATCGTGTTTGTTTCTTTTGGAGTTTTAAATTCGTGTAGAGAAAATCTTCTGGGAGGTCTGTAAGAAATTTAATGGCTTCATTGTTATTCATTAATTAAATACTAATCTAAGCTTCTGCCTGCCTTAGCCGTCGTAAATCCCAATTTTTATTAGTAGAATTCTTTCCCTCCCCAATCACCAGAAATGGGAATTCAATCTCTTTCTAGATAAAACAGCGTCGCGGCGCGCGTGACTCCTGTCGACTACTGGGTAATTCTAAGCCAAGACTTGCCACCAGCTTTACTACTGGAGTTCTGAACTATTTATGATTGAAGTAATGCTGTGTATTTACGACTAATCCGCCATGACAAAAATAAATTGATTTTTAAAAAAATATCCGGTAACAAAAATGAACTAGAAAGTATAAAAATAATTGCGTATTCTTGTGTCTACAACTTACAATCAACTTACTTTTCTACTAATGTACAATCTATGCATTTACCACGCAAAAAAGGTAGGTACCCACTTAAACTTCACATCTACGATACCATGACTAACAAACAATTATTAAAATATTTATTTGGAGTTCACCTAACCAAAAATGTTTAAAAATGTGTAGACTGCTTAAATTAAATCAAATTTTTAGGATGATATAATGTACAATTATTGTTATTTTGAACTTTCAAATAAAAAAATAATTATCTCAATCAGTTCACCCAGCATATATTGTGAAATAATACACATAAAAGAAAATACAGTCGAATTGAGAAACTTCTACTTTTTTGAATTCGGGTCAGTACTACATTCAGCCAATTTCAAAATGCCTTGTTTTTTGCACACCATATTGTGGTGCTTTTATTAATTATCTATGCATAGGTTAGGCCTTATGAACCTGAAAACGCAACGAGAGCTACTTTGCCAGTCCCAGTCAACGGACAACACATCAGTCGCATTCACTATTGCGGTACAGACACATTCAAATTTACAATAAAATACTGTAAATTACATTCAAAAGTAAGACACCATTCAGACAAAATACCTACATATAAGCATCGAGTCTTAAAAGCACTCTGTACTCATCGAAAAGGAATTTTTAGATTCCGTCTTTAAGAGGAAATAATTTATAAAATGATCCACTCCGCCGGATTGGTCGTTAGGAGCCAACGTTAAAGGTCAAAAGATTGACACGATCTTTGGGAAACACATTTAGGTAAAATGTGAAATTCTCTTTCAAATTTAGGCATATTTAAAGATTTATTTTGCCTTGTTTAAGTATATATGGATGGTGGTTTAAGCGATCACCTCGCCCTTGATATTGCGTATTCGATCGCCATGCGGGACATAGTTGGCCAAAACTGGTGCTACTATGCGACTGACTGCATGTACACGATTGGCTGTACTTTAACGGTTTACATACCTAGCAGAACGGCTTTTCAATGAAGCATGGCGACACCTGTTTAGTCATTTATGTTGGGAAACCATTACATTTCAGATCTACCGTCGGCCCTTCGAAATTGCCATACGTGCGATACATGCCGTCAAATTTCTAATAAGAAGGTCAAATGAGTCCTTCGCCTACTTATTTCGACTAACCGACTTTGTATTGTGACTATTAAATGCGTAGCAGTAAAATTCAATACCACTTTCACCGACCCCGTAGCCAATCCCGACACTGCAAGAGCAGTTATAGCCGTAAGTAAAATTTTGTACTACAAAACCGTTCTCAAAAAATGTCAAACTTTAACAAAAATCCGACCTAGTTATGATAATAATTACAATTATGATAAGCTCTAACAAAATTAATGTACACTCGTTGCTAACTAGATTAATGGAAAGAGTCACGTATGCCTGGGGCCGGAAGTTGTGACGTCACCGCCGGTATTATGACTACCGTCACGGAAGTCAAGTTGGAACTCCATGGTTTGTTCATTAATTTGTCTTTTTGATTATTATGGTGGTTTTTAGTAAAGTATGTCATGAAGAAAGTGGTGGGTAGTAATTGGAGGGTGCGTTTTTTACGGTTTGTGATTAAGTACGTAAAGATGTATGGCTGGTTAGTTTAGTTTATCATAACTTGCTTCAAAACTTATAATAGTTTCGTTTTAGCCCGCACATTTGCTCGTGTAATTCCAATGATAGTTAAGTAATATACATCCTACCAGTCAATCATACAATACATCTGCAAGGTAATTTATGTTTCATCCAAATTCGTTTAACGATTTACGAGTGATCGGATAAGATATTTACTATTTCTAAATTTATAATATTAAAAGGATTCAAATAAAAATATGTATCATTAGTGTTCGATTCGTGGGTGAAAAAAAGAGGATTTTCCCTTAGAAAATTTATTTAGTATTAACAGCATGAGGTTTTGAGAGCAACGATAGCTCAGTGGGGAGACCAACAGACTGCAATGCAGAGGGTCTCGGGTTCGAACCCACGTCGCGCACCTCTGACTTTCGGAAGTTATATATGACTTTTCGAAATGATGTGCGTATTGATTGACAGTTATCGCCTGCTCCGTGCCTCGGAGAGCACGTTAAGCCGTTGGTCCCGGCTGCCATGAACATCTATGGCAGTCGTTATTGGGAGAGTGTCGACTTAAAAGATCCCACTGGGTCGAAGTGTCGCCGGTCTGCACTGACTAGCCCTCACATAAGATAAGATAAACAGCATGAGGTTTAAAAATTAGCTCGTTAGACAGCTATTGGTTTGTCTCCTAATGCATCATACATAAAATCTTCTTCTGCCTATTCCATTGGACACATATAATCATGAGACTATGTGCGGATACTATGGATAGACATAATATACACAGAATTAGCATTAGGCTGCTTTTTTCATCTCGTAGAATATTTAAGTAAGTAATTGCTGCGCACGAGAGAAGGAAAAATTCTAACGTTCACTTGTAAAATGTAAGGTTAAATCTGGATTGTAAAATGCTGAACTGTTAATTAAACTAAAATTAAATTCTTTAATTTTCCTTTTTATCATATTTTATTAAGTTTACTTTTGATCCACGCATGTTTCGGCGTTTCTAATAATTTTACTATACAAAGTAATATATGTAAATAAATATGAGACATGGATTTATAAGTAATGGTGGGTGTCCGCTGTCGGTTCTACCTACATCTCGCACTTACAGGCCGGCAACAAATAATTGTAATAATAATGTTAGTAAAACTATCACAATCTAAATTCTACGTAATATCAATATTTACTTAATTAGTGTAAGTTATATTATTAATTAAATAATTTTAAAGACTATAATCCTAACTAATATTATAAATGGCGAATGTGAGTTTGTTTGTTACACTTTCATGCCTTAACTTCTGGACCGATCATCTTGAAATTTCGCAAATACTTTGTCAGGGTAACAGAAAAGGACATAGGGTACCTTTCATCAAGAAAAAGGTACTATTAACCGTTGCTAATAAAATAAATACTGACACAAAACTATCCATTTTATCCGATAACGATTTTCTCTATTAACGTAATCAAACAGACAAGATTAACAATATTCTTCAAATTCTGAAGCAGTAAAAATCTCAATACTACACTCAACGATTTAAGATTAACGTGATTCGCCAACAAATCAGAATGATTCCATTAAAGCAGAATCCAGTATGTAAACAATACGAGAGCGGCTTAGCCGAGGCGTTTTAAATCGATGTCTCGCTAGGGCCGGAGGCACGAGGCGTGGCGCTGTGGCGAGGCGAGGCGTAGCTTGTAAGAATATTGTTTGAAGCACGTATGTACACTCTGACTGTCCTGTTTTATAACTGGGTATATGGCTTTTCTTATGTCAAGTTGGGCTTAACAAAGACGTATTGAATTCATTTGCGGTACGGAATACTAAAAGTTCTGTTTGGAAGGTCTTTTGTATAGCATTTTTTGTTAGATATAATACAGACAAGAATAAGCCTTTTCCTTAAAATAGATAATTTAGAAAATAATTTTAAGTATCCAAATTAAAGTCCTCCCAAAAGGTGGACCGACGACCTGGTAAGGGTCGCGGGAAGCGATTGGATGCGGGTGGCCCAAGACCGGTCTGTGTGGAAAGCCTTGGGGGAGGCCTATGTCCATCAGTGTACGTCTTTTAGATGAGATGATGAAATTAAATCAGATTAGTGTGGAAAGAGACCGCATTTTTAAACGATTTCTACTAATTTGGTATTCAAATTACTAGTAGTCTTGTTAACGTCAGCTAAGCTAGAATGCTTGTATTAGGAGTGGGTTAGTGCAATAGTTGGTATTTGAACCCGCGACCTCTCGTTCGCAAGTCCAATGCCTTATCCATTAGGCTACCGCCGCTTCGAATAGATATAGCCAGCAGATTAAATGATGAGAAAAAGTAACGGCTGCTCATAGATTATGGCAACGCTTGGGGTAATAGGTTGTCTTAAAGAATCTATATCATGCTTACAATGAGCAACAGTGAGATGCAGAAATAGCACTCAAAATAATTATGTTGCTTAGTAATTTTGTTCTAGAACCTGTATGAAAATGAAATGCAAATACCTGTAGGTAAAACGGGTAAACCATGCCATAAACTCCAGTGGTATAATAGTACCAATTAAATCGCATTCCGAATACCTATTTCTTTCCTCACCAACCGCAGAATAATAATAATAATAATTTATTTATCAATAACAGATTACAGTTCATTACACAATAAGATAATTTGGTTTAAATAATACTATACAATACTAGAACTCGCTTTTATGTTTCCAAAATCCTCCCACACTAGTCTGTCCTGTAAGAAGTTTTTAAATACAAATTACCAGTATATGTAATGGTGACGATATATAATTAAAACAATCGTCATAATTAGCATACATTTTTAAATTATACCAATAATATAAAAATGCATGCTAATTATGAAGATTGTTTTAATTATATATGGCCCTACGTAACATTCATTCGTCATTATTTGTTTATTTAAAGGCACATAGATCATAGTGGTTCCTTTTTTCCTCGATAGATGGCGTTAGTAGTACTAAAATGTTTCCTCTCATCCCTAATTGTTAACACATACACATAAACAAGCATAACAGCACACCACCACATACGCAATAAGGACAAACTTACTTGTCCACAAGTTATACTGTACTTAATTTAAACCAATATCCGATGCCATATACCCTGTTTTGCTCTTCAACAGCGGCGATTAGTTCCCTTTGCTTTGTTTTACTTGCGGCCAGCTGGTAATAACCACGAGTACGTTTATATAGCGCACGGTTTGTATACTAAAGCTAAATAGTGGAGCTCATATCTCGTAATTCCATATTCATAGACTCATGGATGTATCTGATGGGGTAAGCAGAAGGATATCACTGGCAGATTTAGCTAGCGCTGTTTTAGGCCTCACAGGAGCTAGCCTACATTTTTTGACTACATGCTAGACCTAGTGGCTTAGGTTGTCGCCTCACTGCTGCCGGTGCGCCGTGGATCCACATGGGTCAAAAATTTGTGAGACCCACAATTAATGTCTGTTCATCGCGACACAGAAAATACTTGGAGCAAGTTTTTTTAAAACAACTAAACGTCGATTTAAGACAAATGTCCAGATTCTTTGTTACTGAGAATCTCTATAGAGAAAATGCAATGTTGTGTTCCATCTGAGAAACAAACTTCAAAAGAGGGTTTTACTGTCTTACATCATATGACGCTTATTGGGCAAACGAGCAGACGAATCGCCTGATGGCAAGCGATTACTGCCGCCCATAGACACCTACATCCCCAAAGGAGTTACAAGTACGTTGCCAGCCCTTTATAAAACGAATGAAGGAGGGAAAGGACAAAGGAAAGGATAGGAAAAGGATCGGGGTAACTGGGCCTCCGGCTCTCTAACTCACCGATACGACACGCAACAGTACGGGTACCGTTACTACACGCCGGTATTCAGCTAGCTTAACCGGTATAACTAGCTTTAATTAAACTTTGTATAAGTTTTTTTATTCTTCTATAGTGATAAATTGTGACTAAAATAAGCATCTATTACTATCGTAAAAGATGAGAAAATACCATAAATTGTGTATGATAGAACACTTTAAAATCTCGAAAACGTTTCTATAATTATGTTGCTGCTTGTACATCCCTAGAAACAAATGTGTACGCCATCCCACTGGTTTATGAGTAACTTAAAGGCTGAGTTATTCTAGCTATTTAAAATCTTTTCATACGAGCATACGTATTTTAATATGAAACGCGGGCTTCACAATGTTCACGTTTGCGTAATTTCTTTATAAAGAAATACTTTACTGATCTAGAATTTAATAAAACATCCAAAGGAGACCTAGAAGCTGAGAGGTTAAATTAAAATATATATATTTAAGATGGTAGCCGCAAATATTGTATATATTATTAACTAGCTGTTGATCTTGGTTTCGCCTGCATGTTAAGAAAAAGTACGGTCATTAAAACGTTTAAAGAAAATGCTTTACCAGATCAATTGACGGCCTCGATGGCGTAGTGGTTAGTGTAACCGACTGCCACGCCTGAGGTCGCGGGTTCGATTCCCGCACAAGTCAAACATTTGTTTGCATGAACATGGATGTTTGTCTTGGTCTGGGTGTTTCTATGTATAATATGTACATATTTAAAAAAAAAACAGTATAGACTAGATGGTGTTGTGTGTATGTGAAAGAATATTATTATTATTATATTAATTGTTGTCGCGTTGAACCCTAACAAAATATCAAGGTGCAAAAGAAATAACTACTACTTGAACTGCTTTTTTACAACTAAACCGAGTCCCATAAACTATATGAGAAGAATTTTGGCTATGTCTATGTGATTTATTTATTTTATTAGTTTCGTTATATTTGTTCAGGAGGTTTGAAAACAGCAATATAGACCGAGTGATATTTGTAACTTTTTGAGAGCTCTAGTTCCTACAATAATTTAATTGATAAACAAAACGAAACAAAGATACATAGCAGTATATCTTTCTTTTTTGTCTCTAATGTCGTTAATCAGAAATAAAATAAAGAAAGCCTTTATGTGGTCGAAACGCTGCCGTAATTCCTCTTACTGAAAATACTGAAAGCTTATTTTATATTTTATTAAAAATCTTTTTACTATAATTAATATAATCGTATTACAATTTTACTTTATTAAAAACGGTAATATCACTTACATTACCGTCTTCAATAAATCCATTCCGATTATAAATTTTTAGGATATTCGTATAAAGTTCTGACTTGGACTATTTCTACGAAGTTTGTATACAATCTGTAAGGATTAATCCACTCCTTCGATTTAAATTTCGAAACGCTCGTCCTTCATGGTTTACATATTTCAAGAACCTATTAGCAGAAAGTTACTAGGCTCTGTGATATGAGCTTTGTCTTGAAATATCAGTTAGTCAATCAGTGTGCTCATAGCCAGTGGCACTCACTGATCGGTAAACGATTAGCGAGGTTAAGCAACGTAAAAAGTCGGTCCCGGTTGTTATCAAATTGATAGCAGTCGTTAAGCCATGTCAGAGGCCTACGGGCCGCTTGAACAACTCTTGACAACAGGTTGGCCACTAACCACACGAAAAGAAGAAAAGAATCAGTGTGTTTTTCCTTATACAGGTTTATTATTAAGTCTTTAACTATAGTGGTATCCCTATTTACACCTAATTTTGTAATTCCTATACAAAATACAAAAGTTATTTTGAAAATAGATTTTCACTTTGAGTACAACCTATATAAAAATTTTTACGCCAGGTTTAGATCCTATATAATAGATGGATCATGAATTTACCTGATATCACGGTCTACCAGACACATTTCCAGACTCTGTTTTGTTACTCAGAATTTTCTAACAGGAAAACCAAATAACACTACGCAATCCAGGAGCAGAAATCTCACGAATGCACTCAGACCTATTCCACAAAATAAAATAACAAAATTTTTGTACATCATATCAAAATAAATATTCGTTTTCCTCAAACAAAGGCAGTGGGTACACGTTGATCGGATAAAATAAACCACCTAACAATTTCCACAGCGGGAGAGCAACTTTTTAAACTTATAGAAAAATTTTCATCCCACGAATTTGCTGTGAGCCAGCTGACAAAACTTTTATGAAGGAAACAAAAAAATATTACGAATAAACTGTAGTTATAACTGAATTCAAATGTAATTTTCATCTGTCCAGCTCAGAGTAATATGTATACTTTTCCATTTAAAATTCAACGTTTAGGTAATTACAATTCTGTATTCTTGTTCAACCATATTTGTTTTCGTTTTGTATTGAAATGGTATACATAATATGTGGAATATGTTGTATGCTATATCTTCTATACAAATAAATAAAATTGAAGTGTCTGTTTGTAATGTCAAAATAACAGCTTTTCATCTAATGCATATGAAAGTATATAAGGTACCTATACGAAAAAATCTATTTTTAAAATTTTTATCTGTCTGTCTGTCTGTTTGTTTCGGCTAATCTCCGAAACGGCTGAACCGATTTTGACGGGACTTTCAGTGGCAGATAGCTGATGTTATAAGGAGTAACTTAGGCTACTTTGATTTTAGAAAAAAGATAGGGTTCCGCGGAGACAAACACTTTTTAGTTAAAATCTACGCGGACGAAGACGCAGGTAATACCCGCGTTAATACCCGTTACATATTATATAATATACTAGCTGTTACCTGCGACTTCGTCCGCGTAGATTTTAACTAAAGTGTTTGTCGCCGCGGAACCCAACTATATTTCTCTGCCAAAGTTACTTAAATAGCGTAGTTTTTATAGTGTAAAGCTAGATAATAGCATGGCTTACTCAAAAATAACATTTAAATATGCGTCGTTAGATTACACGCTGTCACAGAATGCGTAAGAAAAATAAAGATTCACAGCTCCTTCCCCGTAGATGATAGCGTGATAATATGTAACCTATATGTTGACCCGACCTGTTAGTAATATTCATGCAAAATTTGAAGTAAATCCATGCAGTACTTTTTGAGTTTAGCCCGGACATACATACAGACAAACAGACAAAAATTCTAAAACCTATATTTTTGGCTTTGATATCGATTGTAGATCACGCCCCAAGTATTCTTTTAAAAAAATATTCAATGTACAGTTTTGACTTTCCTACGATTTTATTATATGTATATAGATGAATATATCATGCAACGCGAAACTTTTAAAGTTATTACTTATATTATGTTATATACACTTTTCACCAGCTATCGCACAAGTCAAACATTTGTGAGCATGAACATGGATGTTTGTCTTTGTCTGGGTGTTTCTATGTATAATATGTATGTATTTACAAAAAAAAGTATATATGTATGTTTATTGTTTATCCATTGTCCAGTATCCATACTACAAGCTCTGCTTAGTTTGGGCTAGAAGGTGTTGTGTGTATGTGATAGAATATTAATTCACGAGCTTGCTCGGGTGAGTACTTACTTTGCTTGTCCACCTCACAAGTAATTGGTGCTGGCTACATGCGCAAGCTATTCACGGGGCCTTTATGCGTCAGGATCTTCATTGTACCAAAACGGCGGAGGTATTCAAATGGCATTAAGTCATTAAGGCATTAAGGCATTAAGTCTCCCTATTTATAATGTAGGTAATTCAAATAGAAAAATATCGATAAAAAATACTTTAGCCAGCAACTTCGGTAACATTCTACAGTAATTGAGTTAAGGTAACATACTGCAATGCAGAGGGTCTCGGGTTCGAACCCACGTCGCGCACCTCTGAATTTCGGAAGTTATATGACTTCTTGAAATTATGTGCGTATTGATTAACAATTATCGCCTGCTCCGTGCCTCGGAAAGCACGTTAAGTCGTTGGTCCCGGCTGCCATGAACATCTATGGCAGTCGTTATTGGGAGAGTGTCAACACAAAAGATCCCATTGGGTCGAAGTGTCGCCGGTCTGCATTGACTGGCCCCCACATAAGATAAAATAAGATAAGGTAACATATAATCGTAATTTGTACTGTGTATTTATGTATTATAGTACAGATATCCTTATTACTATTATAGTAACTCTCAATCTGTGTATATCTATTAGCAAGTGTCAATGCTAAGCCACAGCTAAAGTATTTACTTGCGGTTTAGAATTATTGACACGTGCTAATAGGTATACACAGATTTAGAGATATTATAATAGTAATGAATATGTGTGTACTGTAGTACACATAAACTGGTATATTTATGTTTATAAAGATGTGTGTATACAGGCTGATTTTGAAATCGTGTAATTCCTTTTAACCACGCATTCTACTGGTGGTATAGAATAACCCTGACCATATTCTTTTTATTAGTTTTTTTTTTTGAAAAATTAATGTACCTTTATTTTCGTGAAATGGTTTCAGATAATCATATATTAACCACCCGAGGCAATTTCAATTTTTTACAAATTAAAAAAAGCATATCAATAATTAATGTCGTAAATAATAACGGGCGGTCCTTTTTATTGTCCCTTATTATTTACGACATCAGTTATTGTTATATTTGCCCACCTGATGGTAAGTGGTCACTGTAGCCTATAGATGCCTGCAATACCACAGGCATCACTTGCGCGTTGCCGACCCTTTAGGAAAGGAAATGGGAAAGAGAAGGAGCGGAAAGGGGGAAAGAGGTTGATTGGGCCTTTGGCCAAAAAATGTCAGTAAAGCCCCTACGATACAGTACTTATTCCAAATTTCCTAAGAAAATGTACTGTATACACACGTTAAGGTTTAAAAAGACAATTCTCGCACTAGGTATAATTATTGTATTGTGGTTATATAATCCTAAATTTGATCGACTTGACGAGTAGTTGTATCACTGCGTGTTGACTATATTATAGGAGAGTTAACAAATGGCTGGCGTAGGCTTTTTGGCGCACCACTCGAAGCGATTTTTCGGCGGCCGCGGCGTCGCGTGGCACGGCATTCGTTAATTCTTACAGAGTGAATTTTTGCGGTGTACTGTGTAGCCACTTTTTGCTCTATAAAAAGAGGAGGCGGCATTTTACGCTTCCCCGTGGCGCTTTGTGTCTACCGGGCAGTTTGTTGCACAGTTCATTTTTAGGTTTGGACAATTACGTGAGACCGTAGCTCGGATGTGAAAGAGAAAATCCATTGGACATGCAAATAGTCTAAATTCTGCGCGCAGTTGCCTGTTCATTTTTTTTTGTGTAAGTTTATGATTATTGACAATGTAAAACTTGTGAACTTTTGATTGCAAAATTCTGTGGCATCTTTTGGAGGACACTGTCCATCCGTAAATTTTAAAGAAATACATACATACATAGATTCACGCCTGTTTCCCAGAGGGGTAGGCAGAGACTACGGATTTCCATTTGCTACGATCCTGACACACTTCTCTGGCTTCATTCACTTTCATCATATTCCTCATACACGCCGGTCGGTTCAAGGAGCTCTTAACCTGGCCTTTGTCCAGAACGCCTCCGATCTGATCGAGAAACGTTCGCCTAGGTTTTCCTCTTGCGACTGTTCCATTCACACTAGCCTTATAAACTTTCTTAGTCAGTCTTTCCTCGTCTTTCCTCGTTTAAAGAAAATAAACACTAAATTCGTTAAAAATCGTACAGAATAAAACCGTGAAACACATTAACATACAGAGTTGCTTTCATATTTATAATATTTTTTTAGATTAGTTGGTGTCTAAACGGAATAATATCAAAAAGTTTCAAAATTATTAAAAAAAACTTAGTGTCTCTTAAAAATGTTTACTCTAATTTTAGAATAAATCATACCTGAAATTGCTTGCTTAATGCAATCGGTTGAAGAACCATTTACTTGCATTATTGTACATTATTTTAACAGCACAAAGAAGACATTATAACCATAATAGTAATTTACTGTAATAACTGCTGGTAAAGCAAGAAATAAATGAATAAATATTTTATTCACTGGCGTCTGAACACAGACATATTTATACATTCATATTTTCTAATTCGTACATTGTCAGTCAGATCAGTTGAAGTAATAAATCGCAAATAAAATTTAAGAAAGAAAACATCAGAAATTGAATAGTAATATTGTTGAGTTAAAAAATCATTTGGATGTTTTTTGAATAAGTCATTAAAAGGTTTTACTGTTTAGGCAGTGTTTTTTTAAAGTACAAACATGAGGTCTCAAAAATACCTAGTGAATAATATATACATGTCTTACCACTTATCCTTAAAATTTGGCATCAAAACAAACAAACAAATCTTGAGCTCGCTAAAAAATTTAAAAGTGCTACTTATAATCAAGCTTACGTCACTTTCAGACTGAAACATACGTTCGTTCTGAATCCTTTCAGGCATTCAAAGTATCGCGAGAGAAGTACCTAATTTTGGAAAAGCTCGTCTATTTATGAAAGCCTTTGAGTAGATGGGGCAGTAAAATGATACACATATGAGAGTGTGTTCGAATGTTTCGTTTTTTCATAATTTGAGAGGGGAAATGAGGACGCCTAATTTGGAATCTTCCTTTTACTGAAATGAGGTTTGTTTACTTTAAACATAGATTGTTTGATGTGTGTTTTTCTTTCTGTTAGAATGGACCTTGATTAATCTTTCCTTTGTAGCCTGGATTTGATCTTTTGTCGGATTTCTTATACTAACATTAGATATGGGCGTTTTAATTGTATAAGTTCTGCGTAGGATCTAAAATAATAGCGAATTATGGGTATTACATTATTTTGGTAATGTAGCCATGATATAATGTGTGTACTTTGCTATAAACTTAATTTACATTAAAAATATTTGACATTGCGTTGCGATCTATGAGAACTTGAGTTCGACCCTCAGGTCTGGTAAAGTATTATTAAGGTAGTTTTCTATCAGGAAATTTACAGCAGCAGCATGGAGTTTGGAGATGTGCCACTCATAGAATTGCAAACATCACTAAAGTTCATTATAATTATGTCCTCAAAATGTCTCTTAAAATCATTTGGCGGAGGCTTGGGATCAGCCCCCGCCACGACCGGACGCCGTTGTAGCAACGGGTTCCTTATTATGTAGGACCTTATCATTGCTACTGAAATACGGGTATAGTATGCATCTGCTTACGATAGTGATCCATTCGTGAGACTATTTTCATTTATAGTGCACGTAATACTACACGCTGCGCTTCTAATTAGTACGAATATTATAATAACATTCGGGATAGAGTTAAGCGCAGGCAGCACCGTTAATTTGATAGTAAAATTTGGTGTCATATTTGTATTGCGTGTATCTTTCACTCAATAACCCGCTTGAATTGTATAGATCATTAGTTCCCAAAATGGTCCAGGTGGATCCCCAGGGGTCCACGAGAGACTCGACGGGGGTCTAATTCCACGAAAATTTATTTTCGGCTTCATCGACTGTTCGACAAGCTCAGCGACTGTTACTTTTAAAATAGTACAGTACCAGTAGTTTTTCGATTTTTCTGTAGAGAATTACTAAAAAAAGGTCACACCGTGGTATATTCAGTTCCGAGAATTTCTAAAAAAAAAGGTCAGCCCGTAGAGATTTGATCAAATTTTTTACTTGCATGAACTTGTTTAGCTGCAAGGGGTCCACCGAAACCAGCTAAATTTTGAAAGTGGTCTATGAGAAAAAAGGTCTGGGAACCACTGGTATAGATTATAAAAAGGAACACCTCATTTTTTAATATATTAACGTTATAGTTAATCTAACTAAATATTACTGAGTATCGCGCGGACCAGGCGTGCCTCAGCAGCCACGCTTGCAGCGGCGTGGGAGCGCCTCTCTCCCCGCGGCCGCAAATAAAAACCACGGCCACGCCCTGGATCGCGCTCTTTCGCCTGCCGACGCTCATCAAGATAAGTGTCTCATCTGTGCTCCAGCCGGACCTCGCACCGAAGCCTTTTCTAGAAACGCCCTGAGATACTCCTTATTGTATAAAAATTTAGTTTCGCGTACTTTTGCCTTTAACCTAGATATTGTATTAACTTCCGTCTTTTTGAATTAAAGATCATGTAATTGCGAATGGGATTAAATATAATGACCACCAAAAATACTAATTGCGCAGCAAAATATGCTTACTAAAATAAATCACAACGAGCACCTATACGCCTCAAATCACTGCATTCCGTCTCGAAAGGGTTAGGTTATGTAACGTTCCTTCTTAAACCCACCAAAAAATAAGAGCCTTAGTCCTCCGTCGACTTAGTTTGATCTCTTTAAATATATTTTGCTGTGCAATTTGGTGATCATTTACTATTTTTGATTGTTATATTTTACTATATCTGGTGATAAATTTATCTTATCTTATGTGGGGGCCAGTCAGTGCAGACCGGCGACACTTCGACCCAGTGGGATCTTTTGTGTCTACACTCTTCCAATAACGACTGCCATAGATGTTCATGGCAGCCGGGACCAACGGCTTAACGTGCTTTCCGAGGCACGGAGCAGGCGATAATTGTCAATCAATACGCACTTAATTTCGAAAAGTGCGCGACGTGGGTTCGAACCCGAAACCCTCTGCACTGCAGTCTGTTGGTCTCCCCACTGAGCTATCGCTGCTCTTTGGTGATAAATTAAACATAAGCCATTGCAAATTACAATATTTAATTTATCTCCGCAACCTAGACCTCCCTGGTCGACCACGTGCTAAAAACGTGTCCCTCCCTCCCCCCTAAGAACTACGTGACATCAGTACTTAATAAGTTTGACTGTACAGGCAAAGTAGTGGTTGTCTCGCCACGGCCACTGCGCCGAGTGTGGATCACACAAATTGTTGTTCTGAATTTGAATGTTCTTCGTTGTTTGAATGTTTTTAAAGTCCCCGCGACACAGGAAAGATTTCTTGAGCGGGATTTGTCTTACAAAAGTAATAATAATTGACTCCAGATACGCTGGAATGCTTGTGTTTAGGGTGGGTTCATATCGATAGTAACTGTAGTATAGGGTTGGATTAGAAACACAAGCCTAGGGCTTTGTGGGCCTGCCCGCCATCCGTTCAGCACCAGGTCCGAGAGGCGGAGTGCGTATTCCCACGTGCGCCTCTGTGTAGTGTCTTTGTCCCCCCCAGGGGGCCGGTGGAGGAAGTGTTTTTATGTAGTGGCCTGCCGTTTCACATGGCGGGCCGAAACCATGGCGAGGTCGCGATTGCATGTGAAAGCGATTCGCGCGGCCTCGCCGTCTATGGTTATGTCGAGAAACACCGTGGTAGGTTTAGTCGGTATTACGGGGGTATCTTTTCCCCGGTGAGCCCGACATTACCTCTCCGTCGCCCCGCGGAGAGGTATGCGTCAAAGCATTCCTCCACGTAAAAAAAAAAGAACCACAAGCCTCGTAGGATTCGAACTCGAAACTTTTATCTCAAAATCAATACATTATTGACTTAGGCTACTGCCACATTACCTAATAACAACAGCTTAAAAGCAATTAAACCCATAAAATCTAAAAAAATAACAGTAATTATGATTAAAAACATGGAAAAGAAATTTACTTAGACTTACAGTAGTAGTTTCATAACATTCAATTAACAAAGAGTACTGTAGTCCATACAAACTGGTTCGGTCACGAAACGTAAACTATTTCACTTTATGAGCACGAGTTCTAACTATATGCTGTTTGACGCAAATGACAACGTCGTTTACTTAATACTAGCGGTCGCCTAGTGCTCGAAATTCGACCAAAGTTTGCCTGTAAGATATTGCTGATATATTATGTCATTATATATTGATATATGTAACCATAGTTACGCGCTTCGACTGCGTGTGTCAAATGCATGGTTATGTGCGTGTAGTGTTTTTTCATTAATTTAATGTATTTCTAATGCATATTTTAAAAAAATATTAGCATTGTCACTTGTTCTCTGTATAAACTAAAGTGTGAGGAATTTCGTACTCCTCCGTCCGCACAATTTTCGTAAAAAGGGATCCAAAGTTTTCGCTTCACGTATTAATATATAGACAAGGAGTACGTATACTCACGTTTTCTTAAAGGGATGGGTAGAGACCACAGATTTTCACTTACTAAGAATTTATTTTGTTTCATTCGCGCTCGTCACTTTCTCATCATCTCATCTTATTTCTCTGCTCTGCGTTTTTTTTCTTTTTTTTTTATACGACTAAGGTGGCAAACGAGCATACGGCCCACCTGATGGTAAGTGCTCACCGTAGCCTATGGACGTCTACAACACCAGCGGCATCACTTGCGCGTTGCCGACCTTTTGGGAGAAAAAGGAAGTGGGAAGGAGAAGGAGCGGGCACGGGAAAGAGGGTAATTGAGCCTCCGGCACTCTCACTCACCGAACGAAACACAACAGTAAGAATACTACTATTTCACGTTGATATTCTGTGAGAGAGTAGTCCTACCCCGGTCGAGCCGACCCATTCGTGGTGAAATCAGCAAGGCAATTTCAGCATGAAATTGCCTTGCTGATTAATTATTGTGTCAATAATTAATTTGACAATAATTATGTTAGTAATTAATTTGACCGCACGAATGGCGCAATGCACTGGCACTTTTATAGTTGTCTACTTCAACTGTATACTACCAGTGTGGTTTTGCCACAGTCTTCATGAGCTAAAGAACAGATTTCTCGACACGGGAATCGAACGCCTCATAGACAGCAGTAGCTATTCACTTCAGTGTCACTGAGGTACTTCCCTCTTGCTTTTATTTATTTTCACTAGAATTGACACCGCGTAGGTTACCAGCTATCATAGGTTACGGTTACCGCTTACCCCCGCTTATGTGATCTGTGTATATAACATATGTGTCGCCTCGCGACGTTTTCCTTTTTCGTAAAAGAGAGCATTAGTTAATCTAGAGAATACGCACACCAAGTCGATAAGTTAGAGATGCATTTCATGGAATGAGACTCAAGACCTCTGTGTGACCACCGACTTGTCTCCTTTCTAGGTTATTGCTGCCTGATGCGAGCAAAAATATTCTACAAAAAAAAAATTGAAATTTCTTTAAAAGGCGCTCAGCATAGTTTCTGTATCGCGGTGGATATTACAAACATTGAAATAACCACACAACTTTTTCCCAAATAGGATTTGAACTTTGCACTAGCTTTAGTGGTAAAGACGAGACGACCACTTCTCTTTACGAGATCCATCAGTCTGAAATTGACTATTTAATATGAACACAATATTGAAAAGCCAGAGATATCTATCATTTTGAATTCGAGACTTTTGCGTGGGAACCCAACAGCCCAACTATGCGGTTACTATACCCCATTATAAATAAACTTGAAACAAATATCTAAAGCGAACCAGCGGTTAATGTATGAACTCAGCAAACTGTATCAAAGGCGATACGTGAATAATAAAAAGTTGCCCAAAAGAACTTTATTTATTCACATCCGGTCCGTTGATCAAAAGAGAATTGTATCGCAAACCAGCCGACCCGGTTGACGGCCGTCAAAATAGCTGCTTTTACAATGCGCCCTTTGTACAGATTTTGAATTTATTAATGTTTAGTGCACCCAATGGAGAATCACGTATGAAACACGTTGGGTTGTAGCTATAGGTCGCTGAGTATTGATCTTTAAAGTTCAGTTAGTTCGTTTGAATTCGCTGTATAATTCGAAGCGGTTTGATCAAATATTTCAATGAAAGAAGCAAGGACCGTATGTAAACCATACTGCTGTCGCCTACCTCGTTGGTGTTCGTAAGATTCTGGGTTCGATGTATCTCGGTAGTTCAATAGGGAGCTAGTCTATTCTAATTACACTTTACCTCACCCAAGATTCGAAACCTACCTCATGATTACGGCGATAGTGAATGTGTTCGATTTTCGAATACGAGATCAGGCAAAATGTTATTGGATTTTTCTGTCCAGAAATTCTCACGAGCACGGCATCTGGAACTGTGCCTGTTAGACGGCAATGGGCTACCCTCTAACTATGTTGAGTTATATACCATGGTAAGTGAAATATAATTCTGTCTACCTCTACGGGAATTAAATCGTAATACCATAACATGTATGTGTATGCAATTACAGAGCCCATATAAGTACCTAACATAACAAAAAACAATTTGTTAAAGAAATCTAGTATTAGTCATAAATTGCCGTATAATTGCCTCTATTTCATCATCATTTGCTCCTCAATTATTTGCAGGTAGTTGTATAATTATCTTGCTCTTATCTGCATTAATTTCGGTCTCTAGTACGGCTAGATCAAGTTACATCTAAATACGAACCTTCCTTCAGCGGATCTTATCTAGGACTTCCGCAACTCAAAGGCATATAGTCAGTCAAAGCTTACATCAGTTCAAGATGGCCACCCGAAACACTTAGTAATATTATCTATTAACAAACAAAGTACGATATTATATTAAGACAAAATGCGTAAAGGGTTCAATGAAAAATACTAATGATCTTTTACCCATGTCTTCATAACATTTTAGCAGTTTTTGCAATTCTCAATACTTTTGCCAAAAACATAAGTACTATAAAAGAACAACGGGTTGTACTCCGGGAGTGCCGGTACAAGTGAAAACTTGAATACTAACGTTGTGCATTTTTGATATTTTGGAATGGTTATGGAATAA
Source organism: Catocala sponsa (assembly GCA_963564715.1). Taxonomy (NCBI): domain Eukaryota; kingdom Metazoa; phylum Arthropoda; class Insecta; order Lepidoptera; family Erebidae; genus Catocala; species Catocala sponsa. Next base: position 24,020,404 of record OY751340.1, on the reverse strand, counting down.
TTTTGCTCGAATTGCTTTAATTATCAGTATAAAAGTACTATCATTTATGTGGTAAAATACAATATTCATTTATTTGCGCTATCGTACACAAACATGACAATTGTCCCTCCGTCTTACGAATTTTCGATCAGGTCACGTGTCCTGACGCGAGTTTAACATTTTTTACCCATAACAAAAAAGTGCACAACGCCGCTAAAGAAGTTTTCACTTCAATAAAATTAAACTATTTCATACGGGTTTTATATTGTTGGTTATTTTAAAACACTAATTTTGAAAATATTCAACTACTGCTGTCTTAATTTACTACCATTTAAACTATTTAAAATAAAAAACTATTCAGATTTAGGTTTACGCTTTCTCCAACGTCTCACTATGACTATGGCAGCCAAAAAGCAACCGAAACTTCGGAGAACAATAATTTAGCGTGATCATACAATAATTATATTATATATCATTCAGATGTTATGTTGGTGCTGTGAGTTAGATACGAACTAAATGTCCAGAAAGGTGACTCACCTTTGATTTAAATCATTGGACAATGAAAAACTAATATCAATACTTAACCCTTAAACATTCACCATGTCCATTATTTACACACCATACCAAGCGTTAATAAATTAATAATAAAAAAGAACAGACCATTCAAATCGCTCATTTGTTCATTCGTGAATGATAATCGCTAATTGAACACGTCGAGCGTGTCATTCGTGTCATGTTGGCGATTAAAATGCATGATGTCGATCGACGTACACAAGTCACACGGAACGTGACAATCGTAAAAGAGTTTTGTGTATAATATGTTTTTCATTATGTGTTTGGTATAATTATGACTTTTATTTAAATTGCGAAAATGATGGGTTGATTGTATCGAGAAGAAAGGTATATTCGATATTTATTTTAAAGTGATTTTTAATTAGCTTACGGCACAACTGATGGTAAGCGGTTATTGTAGCCGTATGGTTGAACAGAAATAGAATAGAAAAATACGTAATATGGTTAATCACTAATAGTGCACGTATACAATACAATTGGCGTGGGTTACATATGCTAGATACCTACTCGTATTTAGCTTGCGTCGGTAACTTACACAATTCATGCCCCACTTGTGCCACATATCGTCTGCATAGTGTGCAAGAGCTATTAAATACAAATCGTCTTAATATAAAAAAAACAACGGGTTGCACTCCGGGAGTGCCGGCAGAAGTGAGAACTTGAATATTAACGTTGTGCATTTTTGATATTTTGGAATAGTTAGGGAATAATTTAGCACGAATTGCATTAATTATCAGTATAAAAGTACTATCATTTATGTGGTAAAATACAATATTCATTTATTGCGCTATCGTACACAAACATGACAATTCTCCCTCCGTCTTACGAATTTTCGATCAGGGCCCCAGTCCTGACGCGAGTTTGACAATTCTCCCTCCGTCTTACGAATTTTCGATCAGGTCACGTGTTCTGACGTGAGTTTAACATTTTTTACCCATCACAAAAAAAGTGCACAATGCCGCTAAAGGAGATTTCACTTCAAAAATGCGGCTCCACAGGCGCACTGAATACTCGCGGAATCACGCAGGTTAATTTGGGTTTAAGTTATTTTGTTTTGCCTCACCTCATATTAAAAAAATTAAGATAAGTGAAGAGTACAATCAAAATAATATGTCCATTAAAATAAATAAAATTAAATATTTTCCTTATGGTCGACTAAATTTTTTGCCCGCAGCTTCACTCGCGTAAATAGTATGGGTAAAAAATAGTATAAAGAAAGTATGGGCACGCCACCATCGTGGCTGTAAATCTCGTTTTTGAGGAATGGCTGGAGAGGCATAGCGCCCTCGCCTTCCGGTTGAAACAGGTAATTACTGACCACGGTTGCTTTGGCCAGTTCCTGTGTCACATGGGCCGACGAGAGTCGAGTGTTTTTTTTCTGTAAAATAGTTATTATCTTTGAACCACGGTTTCAAAAATATTAAATTAAAATCAGTAATAAAATAAAACAAAATTTAAAAGGGTGTTATTTAAATGGTTAGCATAGTATTGGTATTTTTGTGACCAGAAAAATATAATCTGTCAGCAGAAATAGCTAATTGATCAGCAACTCATGGCCAGCAAACTTTAAAGAGATCAAATTAAGTCGACGGCGCCCCGCTTCGCGGGGCTCCTATTTTTGGGTGGGTTTAAAAAAAGGAACCTAACATAATCTAACACTCCCGAGATGGAATGCAGTGATTTGAGGCGTATAGGTGCTCGTTATGCTGTGCAATATTTGCTGACCAATTAGTATTTTTGATGATCATTATATTTAATCCCAATTTAAAAATGGATTAAAAAGAAAGTAAAGCCGAAAACAGAATAAATTCCAAAAAAGGATTTATTCTTACAATCCCAAATAAGTAGATTAAAAGCTTGCATTCAGCAATTGTGCAGAACCGCGATTTAATTTAAACATGGTTGCATACATGTGCAACGACATATTTTTTTATTGCAACGTACGTACTGGAGTAATACAACTGTTACAAATGTTGACAAGTGTTTGCTAGGATTAGGGTGACCACAGAACATTTGCGAGACCCACAAAACTGTCAAAACGCGTTCAAAATATGTACAAAATTGAAAAGGAATATTATTTTGGTAAAGAGGTCTATAATATTGATACTAAACTGCTACAGATTTCATCGTTCGAATTAATAAACAGTACTTAAAAATATTTTTAGAAATATTGAACTCTTCATATAATTATGCACCTTTTCCGACGTTTCGGTTACTTTTAAACAGCCATTGTTATCGGGAGAATAAGATTGTAGTCGTCTCATTGTCGTAAACTAACTTAAATATAAATAAGAGCGAAGAGAAAAGTAATGAAATAAATAAAAGATTAGGTATTGCTTAATTAATATTGTTTTACGTTATGGTTATACAGAACTATGAACCTTTATTTTTTATGTAAACAACTAGCTTTTGTCTTCCGCTTCGCTAGGGAACAGTATCTACTCTTTTTCTGAATGAATGGGGTAATCAAATTACATAAGATTCTAAAATACAGTTAGTCAAGTATGTGTACAAAGTACTCCTGCCTATCTCTTCTAGAATATAATAGCATAAATCTGTTTAAACACACATCAACAGAATCTAAGGATATTTTATATTTCATCAAATATCTAAAAATCTATGAAAATTTTCTGATATAGTAAATGGAAGAATGATAAGTTATTCTAAGGTCTTTACTAAAATATAAAAATCATTTTTGTTTTAAATATAAATGTTAATTTTTAATCATTGTAGAAAATTAGTATGATGAAAAAACTTTATTTCCTCTTATAAAACTATTAGCCCAAATTAAATTTAAAAAATTCTTATAGTATCTAATTAGATATAGCAGCTAGCTATCCCTCGATAAAAGTACTACTTTTTGGATAAAGGTACCATTTTCCATTTTTTATACCCTTGACAACGTGTTTACAAAATTTCATGATTATCGGTCGAGTAGTTAAGGCGTAACAAAGTAACAAACATACTCACATTCGCATTTATAATATTAGTTAGGATTATCGTCTTATTTTATCAATAATCTTAAAAGAATATGATGGAAATAAACAGACTTATGCTTATCTATACTAATATTATAAAGCTGAAGAGTTTGTTTGTTTGAACGCGCTAATCTCAGGAACTATTGGTTCGATATGAAATTTTTTTAGTGTTGGATAGCCTATTTATCGAGGAAGGCTATAGGCTATATAACATCACGCTACGACCCACGGGGGCGGCGTAGTAACGATAAACGCGGGTGAAACCGCGGGAACATCTAGTAAATAGATAAAAGGTCAATAATACAAATCACTGAAAATGTTTCTCTTTCATACCTACCTTATTTTATAGTAATTTTATATAATATATATAATTATTTATTCAAGGTATTAATTTGCTGCTCAAAGAGCGCAGTGGTAGTCTATGCAACTCACGCGTTTGATGCCCAGATCGCGCGGGATATTGGGCTTTTCTGACAAAAGATTCACAGTAGGAGCACGGAGTTTGAAACTGCGCCAATAGGCCCGCTCTTAACTACATGGTACCTAAAATTACCAATTCTCAACTGAGTATTCTCAAATATTTCTTACAGAACCAAATTTTATCAAACCGTTATTAACTAAGCTTATATTATGTAATACAGATCAAGAAAACTTGAAATAGAAACAAAACAAATGTTTAAAAATACTTAAGTAGAGTTTGAATCGTTCTCAACATGTTATTCTCAATTTGAAACCGGGGGTAATAGAGATGTTCGTAAGTCCCTACTTTACGTGCGCTATTAACAAATCTGCTTCTTTTCTGTATTTAATATAATTCGCTAGCATGTTATACTTTGACCCACAAACAAAATATAAGTCATGTCCGCCCAAAAGTGGAACAGCGAGGTGCTCCCAACTACATTGTCCTAATAGAATTAAATCCAGCTCTTTTAATTTCTAACGCTTTGAGCGCGTGAATGCGCAAACTCTGCTGTAGCGAGTAGTTTTATTCAGTTTTGTTTTTAAGTGAACACACAGAAGCATGAATTTTTCGGTGGAACAGAATTTTTAATTATCATACAATGTTGAATCTGAAATAACAGGCGCTAAAAAGAGTAGTACCGTGGTGGGAAGAGCGTTGGTGTTTGCAATATGCAGTTACCACGAAAAAAGAAATCCAGTGTTCGAAAATAAAATGGTCGCATTGGATTGTTTATTACCTACTTGGTTGTCACTGATTATAATTCGAATCGTTAGCGAATATTCGAAACTTGAATTTGGTGACGTAGCGTATTGAATGCAACTGATGTGTAAGAAGGTTTGATTCCCGGTATGGACAAAATATTATTGGGTTTATCGATCAAATAATTATCAATAGCAGCGTTTAGGCTGAATGGGATTCGGAATATCACTAAGAACTCGAAGCAGAAGGCGAACGTGTATAACATATAAATTTCGCCAGCTAAGGTTTTAGCTTCCACGTACAGTTCCTGTAACTCACGAAGGCGAGCGGGCTTTACGTGTACATGCACAGTGCAGTAGTATGCGTGTTTGACAGAGCGGTCAGTTGCAAGTGACATTTACACACACACATACATAGCTCGCTCGCCATCGTGAGTTGCAAGAACTATAATATCGAGTGAGCCTATTCTTAATAGAAAAACCCAATAACATTTTCTTCTTATTAGTCATACTGTCTTGGAGGAGTATTCGTAGTTATGGATTGTCTGATAGGTTAGATGCGCTTTTGCAAGTCTTCTTTGTTTTTGTAGTACGCCGTGTACATTCAATATCATAATATTGTCTTACGTTTACGCGAATGTTATAGGTTCTTAAATAGTAGTACACTATTTAAAAATGTATGTATGTATGTCATCCGCAGCAAAGGCTGAGCTGGAACCATTTGGACACACTGCACAACATTTTCTTTATTTTTGTTTATTTTTTCGTATTTTCTTCTTGTTTGTATGTTAATATTTTTATGTTGTGTTGTTGTGTTTTTGTGTCTGATAAATTATTTTTATTTCTTTCTATGGATATTTTTTTGAATTATTTAATGTTTTAATTACCATCGCCTGGCCCGAGTATACAGGGCAGACCCAAGAAATGCTGGCGTGACGTCGTAAGAGATGACATGCGCGCCAAAAATCTCCCACCACAGGATGCTGAAGATCGTGTGAAATGGAGGGTGAGAAAAACTTAGTGGGAAAGCGGACCCTGGGCTCTAACGCCAATGCGGATGCAACCGGGATAACCAGTTAGATAAAGAAGAAGGAGTTAATTAACATCGCGATTAAATCCGTATGAAGCAGTTTAATTTAATCCAGTAACATTTTACCTGCCACAAAACCGAACTGGAGACCAAACGCACAGCACTTGCCATCACCACCGCTGCACTGCTAAAGATACATTGCATTCGCTCTTGAAAACTTAGGTAAAACGAAAAGCATTTTTGAAGAGTTATACCGCAAGCTTAGCATACCAAAGTACTGAGCTTAAGATAATTCAGTTCGACAAAGAAATAGATTTTCATAGCGTGGTTAAGACCGTAATTTCTTATGCAAGAAGCAATGCTTTCCCCGCAGACGTGCCACCACTACTTGCGAGACCAGCCGAGTTATTGGCATTGCGCCAGCTCTCTGGAGATGTCAAAATGTTTTGAATACTTTATGGCTTTTAGAAAAGGTCCTTTTCTTCATAATCGTGGCTAATTTTGTGGAAGTAATAGCTATGGGAATGTGAATTCAATTTCTACTTTGATTTTGCTGCTATTTGTGGAAGGAAATGTTTGTGTAAAGACGTATTTGCACTGGACATGCGAGAGAATATTTTGTTTGTGACAATAAGTATGATTTTGACGTCTGTTTTTTAAATAAATACTGTAGTTTCTGTGATGAGAAAAAAAACACTTTATTTACAAAAATTTGGAGATCATGTTCGCATAGAATACCACAAAATGGTCAAGAACGAGTCAAATTTGTAGCAACCTGATTAATAAATAATAAAATATATATATTTTTTTATACAACTAAGGTGGCAAAAAGGCTTACGACCCACCTGATGGTAAGTAGTCACCGTATCCTATGGACGCCTGCAAGACCAGAGGCATCACTTGCGCGTTGCCAACCTTTTAGGAAAGGAAGAAGAAAAAAGGAAGTGGGAAGGAGAAAGAGCGGGAAGGGGGAAAGAGGGTGATTAGGCCTCCGGCACTCTCACTCACCGAACGAAACACAACAGTAGGAATACTGCTATTGCACGTCGATATTCTGTGAGAGGGTAGTCCTTCCCCGGTCAGCCTTTATTAGACTGCTTTAGTGGCGCAGTGGTATTAAATGCAACTGCTACCTAGCTTTAAGGTTCGATTACCGGTCAGGCAAAGTTATATGGGGATTTTCTGTCAGGAAACAGTATTAGTATAAATAGCAGCACAGTTTCTGGAATTGTGCCCGGTAATCGGTACGTAAAAGAGAGGCTCGCCTCGCTTTTACGTACCGATTACCGGATTAATGACTATTTTAATGTTAGCCTCTAATAACAGGCATGGCAAAATACACACAGGCACATAAAAAGTGATAAAAATAACGAAGGACCCTATTATTATTGTAGTCCGAATTCTACATTGTAGTTTCTATTCCATGAAATCGTGAGAATCAGATTATTGTTTTCAAAAGGTACGAGAATATTTGCCTGGATGAATGTCAACGTTATTCTCCATAAAACCGACGTTAGGTTTAGGATTACGTACGGTTTTTCAGGCGTACAATTCTCAATACTAGCATTCCATGAATTAGGATACAAACCTATTGCCGTCCACCAAAAAATTTTCAAACACAGTAACTAATACTCCCAAAAAATAGTAAACCAACAACAGTATAGCCGAATAAAGTATGAAAATCCAACCTATCCGAGAACGGTATCCGGAAAATCACGTACGACCGCATACGTAAAGGCCAACAAGCATTTCTCAGTATTTTAAACATACAAACAGATTCTCACTTTAATCGAAAAAGGGCAAATATTGTTATCGAAATTGTTCCAATTATGTTCGCTCCTATAATATCAGTCTGTCATGTCCTATATGGACATTTTTCAGCCATTTATATAAAACTACAGTACACGCGGCTCAATTAAACTTCCGTCCAATAAAATATTTAACATTTCATCTTCATGTCGTATGTATTGCAGATAAAATGCATAAATTTTTGTGACATCTCTCTTTATATATAGCTACACACAAATGTGACTGTGAAAAAATATTTTCACAATATATGGGTCGAATAAAATTGTAGGCTGTGGCTTACTATTCACTAGACAAAGTAAATGCAGCAAACTGTTGCAAAGTGTTTGCTATGTGCTTATCCCTGCCGCAGCTATCCATAGAGATGCGTTAGTGCGATTTATCCTTTGCGATTTCATATAAGCCAATTACATAGTCACACAATTTCTTACGACAATAAAAAATGTCCAAACCTACAGATTTTTTAAGTAAAACTTCTTTAGGCGCGTTGAGCACTTCTTGGGTAAACAAAAAACTGGCTTCATCGTCACCGAACGCTTTCCATTTCTGAATTATTTTTGGTTTATAAAGAAGTGTTTATGATCAAGGATTATAGTTTTCACTTCTATCGGCAGTCCCCAAAGACAGCCCCAATTTTTTTTTAAAATACTTCTCTGGCACTACTATTAATTCCTGCGTCGCGGTGACTTTACAAACATGCAAACAACGGACAAAAGAATGGATATTGATGGAATAAATCTCACAAATTGTAGTCTTCTCTGGAGATTAAACTTTCAAACACTCGGCGCAGTGTCGTAGTGACAGGACCATTTTATGACACAAAAGATTCCACTGAGTAGAAGTGTCGCCGGTCTGTACTGACTAACCCACACACACAAGATAAGAGGGGATCATTTTAACCACTGCGCCATTCGTGCAGATGTTCAGTTCCCATTCGAACAAAGTGCTATTAGCATAATATTGTATGTGTAATGTTATTCATTGAAATAAATCTACTTTATATTAAATTTAATGGTAATATAATAATATAATATAATATTGTATCACATACACTCAACACCATCTAGCCCAAACTAAGCAAAGTTTGTACTATGGGTACTAGACAATAGATAAACATACATATACATACTTTTTTTTTATAAATGTATACATATTATACATAGAAACACCCAGACCAAGACAAACATCCATGTTCATGCACACAAATGTTTGACTTGTGCGGGAATCGAACCCGCGACCTCAGGCGTGGCAGTCGGTTACACTAAGCACTACGCCATCGAGGCCGTGAGGTAGTAGTGGAACAGTTTCAAAGTTATGTAACAGAACTATAATACTGGAACATTGAGACAACTACCATCTTAGTCTCCCCGTGACCATGGCTGCTGAAAAGCAACCGAACCGTCGGGTAAAGTGTAAAGATACATATAAATAGTTTTAATAGTTTCAATAATTTAATTAGCTTAAAAATTAGTGTAGTAATAGTAGTGTAAAATTACATAGGCTACCTTTCAACCCGAAAAAATTACTTTTCCCGAGGAAAAAAATAATAACGTTCTTATGATATAATAGAAGGCGCCACGTGTCTTTCGAACCATGATTGAATTATATTATTACAAGCAGAGTACAACCCGAATTGATTGTCAAATTCTAAATTAACGCGAGCAAAGCCGCGGGAAAAAGCTAGTTATGTAATAAAGTGTTAAATAAACAATGCGATAAAATCCGTATATAATAGTTTAATTTCAATGAATAACATTCGCGTAAACAGAAGACAATATTATGTAACATATTGTTAAATATTTGGTGTCCTATTAATAAATTTTCAGTATAAAAATAAGCGCTCGTCAAAGTCTTTCCCTTTGCTACATGGAACATAAATGTAAAAAAATCAACGGGTTGCACTCCGGGAGTGCCGGCAGAAGTGAAAACTTGAATATTAACGTTGTGTATTTTTGATATTTTGGAATGGTTAGGGAATAATTTTGCACGAATTGCTTTAATTATCAGTATAAAAGTACTATCATTTATGTGGTAAAATACAATATTCATTTATTGCCCTATCGTACACAAACATGACAATTCTCCCTCCGTCTTACGAATTTTCGATCAGGTCACGTGTCCTGACGCGAGTTTAATATTTTTTACATATCAAAAAAAAGTGCACAACGTCGCTAAAGAAGTTTTCACTTCAAAAAATATGTAATACACCCCTACTAATCCCTTTGGCAACGTACATGTGTGTACTACATACTCAGAATAGTTGTTACGACCAGTCCGTTATAAGCAGAAAAAACAGAAGTTTCGGGTTCAAACCACTACACAGACCTCAAACCGTAAAGTTGGAGGACTTCCCTGAATTATGTGCGCACTGAAAAGTTAATTATTGCTCGTTTTAATAGTGCACCTAATTCCTTTCAGCCAGTATTGGCGACCCGCGTTCGTGAGTGGGTCAGCTAACTAACCGGGTTATTATTATACGGTATGCAATTTGCAGTATTGCCAACACAATTTTACCCATCATAGTTGGTAATATTTATCAAACACTGACACGTTTTCGAAATAGTCTATTTGTATGGCAAATACGTACAGTACAGCTCATAGCAATCCGAACGTTGATTTTCTTGCGTTGTATTTCTAAAACGGTGTGTTAGGTATGTGAATAGTTCATACAATGAATGATGTGTCTGATTTTCACATTCATTTACTGGCAGACACAGCATGGCACCTTCTTTTAATGATATTATATAAAAACATATAATGTACGAGATAAGATTGGCTAGAAAAATTCCAACGACGAAGTGAATGCGAATGTTGCAAAACATGTCACTTTTGGAACCGTTGTTTTTCTTGTGATTTTGGTACTGTAGCACCTAATAACCGTGGGAGAGCCACGCTTCGGCACAAATGGGACGGCTTAATCGGAGTGATATCACAGCCTCACAGAAAACCAGCGTAAAATAGCACTTGCGTTGTGTTTCGTCAAACGAGTGAGGGTACCGGAGGCCCAACCACATCCTCCCCTTTTTTCAAATTTAAGAGGCCGGCAACGCACTTGTGACTCCTCTGGAGTTTTGGGTGTCCATGAGCGGCGGTAATCGCTTACCATCAGGCGATGCGACGACTCGCTTGCCTACTATACCATAAAAAAAATTATACTGTAACCGCTGGAGAAATGTAGGTGTAATACATTTCTGCTGACCGAGGTAAATAAAAGTGAGATTCTTAAGGTATGTATGTGAATCTTCTTCTCCCTAGCCTCTATTATTCCCAAGTCACTTGGGGTCGGCTTTGTAGTCTAACCGGATTTGACCGGATATCAGTTTTTACAAGGAGCGACTGCCATCTGACCTCCGCAACCCGAAGACTAACGATACCCTAAGGCTAGACCAGTGTCAGGATATTAGAGGGCCCTGACTTCTCAATAACGACTGCCATAGATGTTCATGGCAGCCGGGACCGACGGCTTAACGTGCTCTCCGAGGCACGGAGCAGGCGATAATTTCGGAAATAATTTCGGAAAGTCATATTACTTCCGAAAGTCAGAGGTGCGCGACGTGGGTTTGAAATCGAGACCCTCTGCATTGTAGTCTGTTGGTCTCCCCACTGGGCACTGAGCTACCGCTGCCTATATAGGTATGTATGTGAATAACAACCTTAATTTTATTATTATAGGTACAGTCACAAAGTCCACGCTGATAAAATCTAGGCTAATGTTGTTTGACCAGATCGAAGACGTGCTAGAGAAAAACCAGGTAGAGTTAACTTTAAACGAAATTTTTTTTATGCAACTACGGTGGCAAACAAGCATGCCCACCCTGATGGTAAGTGGTCACCGTAGCCTATGGACGTCTGCAACACCAGAGGTATCACTAGTGCGTTGCCGACCCTTTAGGAAAGGAAGTGGGAAGGAGAAGGAGCGGGAAGAGGGTAAGGGGATGATTGGGCCTCCGGTACTCTCAATCACCGAATGAAACACAACAGTAGGAATACTGCTATTTCACGTCGATATTCTGTGAGAGGGTAGTCCTTCCCCGGTTGAGCCGGCCCATCCATGCTGAAATCAGCGAGACTCTACTACTCTATCAATGGATCAAGAGAAATATAACAAGATCGTAGCAAGTTAATATCCTTGCTCATAGTAAACACTCTGCGTCTCACACTTGAAAGCAAGATTGAGTCTATGTATGTAATTATACTAATAATTATGTGTTATAGACATGGCTAATGGTTAGCTGCAAACACTTTGCTTGGTTAGAATGCTACCTAAAAATGTAAAATAAAATCGCGAGTTACGCGTTTTCCAGCGTTCGTTTCAAATTTTAATCTCACTGTTATAATAAAAAACGGATTTGAGAGACGATGAAAATTACGTTTTGGTGACATATGTATTTGTTAAACAGATTTGCATAGAATTCAGCAAACCGGTAAAAATGTGGTACCTAAAAATTGATTTGGGAAATACGTGTTTCAATGTTTCTAGGAACTACAATGTTTTTATTGTTTTTTTGCCCATGATGTAGCACTGTGGCTTCCACATCCAAAGCTGACGAAGTATAAGTGTAATAAACTTCTGTTTACTAAGGTAGATAGACGTGCGATTATGTAGGTATGTATATAGAACACAGCAGGAGTAGGCCCCCACAATGCAGACCGAAGACCTGGTAAGGGTCACGGGAAGCAGTTGGATGAGAATGTTCCAAGATCGTTCTGCGTGGAAAACTTTGCGGTGGCCTATGTCTAGCAATCAAGGTCCTTCAGCTGCGATGATGATGTATGTAAAACGGTAATCTATACTAATATTATAAAGCTGAAGAGTTTGTTTGTTTGTTTGTTTGTTTACTTGAACGCGCTAATCTCTGGAACTACTGGTCCGATTTGAAAAATTCTTTCAGTGTTAGATAGCCCATTTATCGAGGAAGGCTATAGGCTATATATCATCACGCTAAGATCAATAGGAGCGGAGCACCAATGAAGAATGTTTCAAAATCGGAGAGTATTTTTTTCTTTTAAGAGCTTCCGCTGCGTGCGCTGCGTAAACAGTTAAAGTTTCGCAAAAATCATGTATAACAGAATTGTTGCCCTTTAAAAGTTCTAAAAAAAAGTCCGCGACAGCATATGTCTATCTTTTAAGGTTGGCTCACTATAACCATTTTTATGCTAACGAAATTTGTTCTAAAATAATGCATTATTTGCGAAGGTATTTTTATAAACATGATATTAATCCTTATCCAAATAAATACGTTATTCAGCACAAGTATTTAATTTAAAACAAAATTGCCCTTTACATCATTCGATTTCAATGAATATCTTAGGAGATATAGCAGTTTTAAAATAACATCGCAGCAAAATAATTACCCATTACAGACATAGTACAAACGATGTTTCTCCTGGTTTATTCTGCGTGATTACTACTGGTTCGATTTAAAAATCTTTTAGTGTTGGATAGCCTATTTATCGAGGAAGGCTATAGGCTATATAATATCACGCTACGACCCACGGGGGCGGCGCAGTAACGATAAACGCGGGTGAAACCGCGGGAACATCTAGTATAATAATAAAAACAAATGCAGACTCCAAGTTGCTTTTGCGGATTTTCGATAGAAAACCTAATAACAGCCTTATATGCTCCGAAAATCACATTTAGAAACTTCTGACAGTCTTGACAGCACTTCCTTGTAAAAGCGGCAAAACTTTAAGCCCATCTGAGAAAATTAAATAGATTTTTTTAATTTAAATTGTATTTAAACGATTCATAGTTCCTTTTAGTTTGATCATATCGAAGAATTGCATAGATTTATGCAACCATCAAATCGCAATAGCTCGAATAGGACAACAGTAGATTTAAACTCAAACAATCTCATTTCGGTTCCTTGTCTCTCTAGTTGACGCATCGATCATTGATAAAAGAACAATACATGAAATCCAAAATCGATCCATATTTAACTGAAATAAAAGATCAATGTTTTTCACAAGAAACAGATTCGAAAATGCCAATTCCTGAGTTTAAATATCAACCATCTAGTAACACGAAGTGTTGCCACAGTTTTATTAAAATCTAGGAAAATCAAGTACATTTCTTGTTCCTTCAATGTTTTCATCTCCAACGTGGCTGATAAGAACAGTATTAGATTTCTTGCCACTGTAACAAAAGGATAGCCTTCGTGAGAAACCTAGTCTTGATTTATTTTAAGAGGAATGTAAGACAATACTGGGCTCTTTGTTATTCTATGATTGACTGTCGAGCTTAATAAAGACACCTACAGAGATTTAATAACAACTGGGTAATAACTTCAAGGTTATAAATAGATTCAAAATGGCGCCGACTAATGTTTGATTTCGTTTATTATTTAATACGTAACAGAAAAATACAATTTAAAAGAGTATTTTTCACAATAACAAATGTATGTTTAAACTGCCTTCAAAACACAGGCAATCATGAAAGAAATAATTATTATCTTATGTGTAATAATCTAAAAACACATTTTTTCGGATATCTTTCGTGTATATTAATAATACGGGTCAGTTAAGGAATACTATAAAACAAAGCATATATTCTGATGAAAGGTATCGTGCGTCCTACTATGTATATATATGAGCACCTTTCTGAACGTTAAGACTGCGCCGAGCGAAATGTGCCAAAACAGGCGGTCACAGAAATCAACACTTTTTGTTTAATACAAATATAAAATATACATTTACCATAACAATGATTGTGTTTACAATTACTCCGTGTAAAAAACTTAAATTAATTAATATTTTCGCCTACAAAATTACGTAAATTTGCAATGCAAAACGTAAGCTCGTATTACGTGATTTTTTAGATTATAACAGTAGAAATCTATCCTATTTTACAGCTTAAAGGAAACATAAATAATTATATTACAATTTGGCCGTCCCAAATATTTAAGTTATTGGTTGACAATAAAGCTAAGTACATATTTACCAAAAAAGAAACACTTGAAATCCTCCATACAATTTTACTATGGCGGCCGCACGCCGATTTGTATATGCGCCGCACGAGCTCTGTCATTATCTGTCTTACGCTCGGCGCAGTCTTAAGTTGTCCTCTGACACACAATGCTAGCAAAATTTAGTTATGTATATGTATCAAATTAAAATGTCAGCAATAAAAAAATATCATTGTTATCCCATACTAGGCAAACTTGTCCTGGAAAAGATTAAACATGGGTCCAATGGATTTAAAATATCAAAATTATTCAGTGTTTTTAGACTATATATTAAACGTGAGCTTAACGTGAATCCATTGGACCCATGTTGAATCTTTGAATATATATAAAAACCGTCACAGTCGCTGCAGCTTCCTCAGCTTCTTCGTAGCTTCCTACAGTAAGCCTAAGTATGCTCAGTAGGACAGACGGGTTTCAGTAATGTTTAATTTTTAAGAGTAATAACAAAAATAAACAGACTTCGTATTTTCCTATTGTTGAATTGAATTAAATTAAACTAGGTGGGTCCAGAAGACCCTTCCATTTTAGAAACGTGGTAATTTTCATCACTACAGTTAAGGGTTAAAGAAGTTAAGAGACGACCATTAAAATTGGGTTGGGTAAAATTGCAAGGAACTGGAGCTGTCAATCAAATGAATCTGAGTGAAATAGCGGATAATAGCTAGACCGTCATAAAAATAAACAAGATATTACTTAGTTCTGTCTCACACTGGGTCACTAGTAGGTGGTAGAATATTATTATTACTATTTGTTTCTCTTTCACGGGTATTTCTCTAATACGTTAGGAAAATACCCAGCCCTTTGGAAGGCTTACACGGAGACATGGGTCCAACGTGAAGAGGCCCTTCGAGAGCTTTAGTTAAAAGTGAGATGAGACACTTACGGAGACACTAGCCGCGGCAGGCGTAAGAGAGTATTCCTACATATGGAATCTAACTATTCTGGTCTATAAGGATGGGTGTTTGATGGTTTGGTAAAATGCAAATTATTATTATTATTACTACAAGTAGCTGCGATCTATGGCTATGAGAAGCTACTAGTCACAGCTACTGGTGACCAACTACTGCTACCAGTCATAGTCCCTACTAGCTAAACGTATCTACATTTACATTAGAACTAGATTTTGCCCGCGGCTTAGCTCGTTTAAATGAAGGTTATGTCGATATTTATCCCTCGTTTGTTATTAATAATATACATTATTTTAGTAACCCCGCACACATCAGCTCATATATTATGTATATCAAAAATAAATCTCTATATATAATATATTGTATTTAATTGGCAATTAAAAAATCTTGTTTGCTTCTTCTCATGAGAACTCTGCTCTTTAAACTTGCGTATTTTAGGATTTCTTTCTTGTTTAACTTAACCTATAAGACACCGCGCGCGCGCTAATGTAAACAACAACAATCCCCGCGTCCCGCACCGCCCGGCACTCAAGGCCACTCGAGCGTTATTCGAGTGGGTCGGCAGATGTTTATAATTTAGAACGCAAAGTTATGATAACAAAGCTTGTGTTTCTTAGAAGTATACATTGTAAGCTACGATAAGTGTTATGAATCATCGCATTTACGTGTATATTTTAGTTTATACGTCTGGTTAAAGTAACCGAATTGGAAATATGAGATGATATTATTATATCTTTATTATATAGATTAATTGATTTGTCTAATAAGATGTTTTACTTTTTCTATTTCCTAGTTAAATACTCTTTATAGTAAAAAGAACGTATTTATAATGTCTGTGAGAAAAAAATAAGATATTAGCATTTAAAAGTGCGTGACGAGTACATTTTAGAGCGCGGAGAAAGTAAATATTGAAAAATTTCTAAATAAATTCTCACGTAGTCTTGTGCGTGCTTTTCACATATTTTATAGAAATACTAATAAATAACACTATTATAGTGATTAAAACCTGAAATACGATATAATAAAGTAATAAAAAAATAAAATATCAAAAAAGGCGGGAAATCTGAGAAATGATAATAGGTTATTTTGGGCTTCAGTTTGTTATACAAAAATAACAATAGTCACTATTGTTTTTATTGTGTCTAAAAATAGAAAGAATAAGCTTTCCAATAATGTATTATACTTACATACTTGCCCTATAAAAACTACAGATAACAGCGGAACAAATAACATAGACGAATGAACGTGTGGCGCAAAGTCACGTGACATGACAAAAAAAATATTTAGAAAAATATTATTCAGTTGATAAATATTCATTCGAAAAGCTCAGTTCATTCTGAGAACATTGATATGCAACACAATATTTTAAATACAGGCCTTATAATAAAAAAACGGCAAACAAAACACGTCCCAACGCTTCGACCCCATATAGCGTCACCGGGGTTTTACGGGTGCAAATGTGACGACGCGATATAGCGTCACCGGGGTTTGAGCGGTGAAATTATTTAATTTTACCCGTTTAAGATATTTGAATTTGAAGCTCGCGACACCACTGTCGGTGGTTGTCTTAAGTTGCGGATGATGTTGTTGCCACAAGCTTCAAGAGTAGCTGGTGTTCGCTCCTGGCCTTTAGTGGGTGGCTACTAAAAGCCAGGAGCGAACACCGGCTACTCTTGAAGCTTGTGGCAACAACATTATCCGCAACTTAAGGCAACCACTACTGTCAGTATAATCACTGACACCGATGGCCTAGTGTGTGGGAACACTTACGAGTATATAGAATTTCACAAAACAAAACTTATAAAGCCCGATATAAAGTTAGGAACAAGCTCAGCAGTAAAACACTATACACCAGTCTTTGCTTGTTAATTTCACGATAACTCCATTCCGTGGGATCAGGAAGTTGTTCGCATTAAAGTTCGTACATAGCTTAGCATCGAGTGGCGCGACTGCTTATTAGATACTGGGTAAGCTTGCCGTTTTTCATGTCGAGGAACTTGGATTTTTACTATAGACTGCCTGTATATAATTATATACATAATTAAGTATGTATATGCCTCAATAGTAGTTATAACTAATCCTTACGCGTTTATGATTACTGCGTCGCCCCCTTGGGTCGTAGTGTGATGTTATATCCTAATCCTAATCCTAACTAAGATTATAAAAGCGAAAATGAATTTGTTTGTTTGTTTGTTTGTTACCTTTTCACGCCTAAACCACTGAACCGAGCATCCTGAAATTTTGCATATACGTTGACAGGTGTACAGAAACGGACATAGGCTACCTTTCATCCCGAAAAAATAACTGTTCCCGACGTTATTATGATAATAGATGGCGTCATGTGTCTTTCGAATCATGATTGAATTATATTATTACAAGCAGAATACAACCCGAATTGATTGTCAAATTCTATTATCATAAGAACGCTTTTGTTGTTTTCCTCGGGAACAATATTTTTTTCGGGATGAAAGTTAGCCTATGTTCGTTTCTGTACACTTGACAACGTATAATATATGCAAAATTTCAGGATGATCGGTTCAGTGGTTTAGGCGTGAAAAGGTAACAAACAAACAAACTCATTTTCGCTTTTATAATATTAGTTAGGATTAGGATTAGGATCATTTTGTCTCATTCACGCTGAACCGCGGGACGCTACGCTCTATCTTTACCATTACATTGACACCATACACTGTTCCTTTCCGACAATTCTCAATCTTGTATGTAGCGTAGTTAAGCGTATATAGGGTCTAACTTGATGTGTAGCCGTGTGTAAAAAGTGTTTTGGATTTTCTGTCAAGTAATCCTTAATAGCAGAGCTAGGGCAGAGGCTTGTTTGTTTTCTTGGAATTCATGCTTCTAAGATGCAAGGAAAAAGCAGCATTTACGGCTTACTATCATTTGGCCGTTGGCTCCTCGGTAACTAAAGAGAATAAAAATCAGTATTTCTTAAGAATTTTAAATACTGTTTTTACCGTAGACACAAACAATGCTGTTTGACTGTGATTTTCTGTGACTAAGGACCATTTTTAACGGTTCTATTTATGTAGCAATACCGCCCAGTTGCGAATATGTCATAAGCAATCAGTTCATTTATCTGATGAGGCAGAATCCTGTAACAACTTTTATTTAATTTAAGACTGCCATAGATGTTCATGGCAGCCGGTACCGACGGCTTAACGTGCTCTCCGAGGCACGGAGCAGGGGATAATTGTCATTCAATACGCATATAATTTCGAAAAGTCATAATTATAACTTCCGGAAGTCAGAGTTGCGCGACGTGGCGTGGGTTCGAACCCGAGACCCTCTGCATTGCAGTCTGTTGGTCTCCCCATTGAGCTATCTTATAAATCTTCATGCCAGGCATAAATTTATTTGTCGTTGCACATTGTTGTAACATAGTACTATAAAATATGTGTAAGAACAGTGTACAAGGTAGACAGAACAATAACACACGCTAGTGTGTAAAAGAGACAATAAAGACAGGAAAGTAACACATAAATCGTACTTTTATTCCCTTATTCGTGGGAAATGTTCGCTTGTTTGGGGATACGCGGTTAAAGGGTTATCTTGATGTAGTACCTTGCGGTTTGACGTGTGCGTTGTAAATATGGAAGTAGAGGTTATTGATGGAGTGCGTATGTGTGTGTTTGGATGTGTGTATGTGTTTGTGGAGAGGGTGTGTATGTGTGGGTATTTTGGATGTTTAATGACAAACTAAAAAGAAATAGTATGACACGTTTTTGATCCGAACGTTTTTCGAATACAATTATTATTATGCGTATCATTATACATACATACGTACATAGATTCACGCCTGTTTCCCAGAGGGGTAGGCAGAGACTACGGATTTCCATTTGCTACGATCCTGACACACTTCTCTGGCTTCATTCACTTTCATCACATTCCTCATACACGCCCGTCGGTTTAAGGAGCTCTTAACCTGGCCTTTGTCCAGAACGCCTCCGATCTGATCAAGAAACGTTCGCCTAGGTTTTCCTCTTGCGACTGTTCCATTCACACTAGCCTTATAAACTTTCTTAGTCAGTCTTTCCTCGTCCATTTATCATTATAAACGTGACCATAATTACTTAGTCAAGTCCTTAACGATGAAATACATCTCTGCCTATTCCTTTAGCCTACAGACGGTATATAGGCATATTACTATGTATGTATCTACGACAGAACCTTGAAGCATCCACATAAATTCTCGTCTACTTTTTCTTTACTTTGAATATTTGAACATTACGCATGAATCCTTTGCGCATGTACATTGCTCTTTTGTAGCCATTTATATTTTATTTACCCATAAGGGGATTGCACAAGGGAGATTGCTTAAAGCGTGCTTATTTGCCAACCATACAGCGCTTTGTTTCTGAATTTAGAACAAACTGGGTGAAAGAATTATTCTTTTGTTAGGCTTTAGGCTGCTTAGTGTTTCGTTTTGGCTATTTGATATTTTCTTTTGGATTAGGTATTTTAGTGTGTACGCCTTGGTGGCGCAGCGGTAGTGTACGTGACTCCTGTGCGTGACGTCGCGGGTTCTATTCCCGGGAAGGGCCGTGTTAGTAGGCTTTCGTCCAAAAAAATCGACGGGTTGCACTTCGGGAGTGTCGGCAGAAGTGAAAACTTGAATATTAACTTTGTGCATTTTTGATATTTTGGAATGTTTAGGGAATAATTTTGCACGAATTGCTTTAATTATCAGTATAAAAGTACTATAATTTATGTGGTACAATACAATATTCATTTATTGCGAAATTTCACAAACATGACAATTATTCTCCCTCCGTCTTACGAATTTTTGATCTCGTCAGGTGTCCTGACGCGAGTTTAACATTTTTTACCCATCACAAAAAAAGTGCACAACGCCGCTAAAGAAGTTTTCACTTCAAAAATTCTCAGTATCAATACGTTGTCTGTAAATGTGCCTGGTAAATAGCAATAGCTGCGCTAGTTAGTACAAGAGATCTTAAACATAGTTAGCGGTATATGATTGTAATATGTAATACATTATACTCACATTTATCCAACAAATGTGCATTCATTCTTTCTGAGAGGTATACCGCTACTTAAGCTTGCTTGAGCGTTCTAGTATATTATAAGCTGGTCTCCTATTATGTGGGCCCCGAACAAAGATAGCGAATTGTGATTTTTAGCAATATATGATCATGAGATTTTCTCGAGAGTAGGTATCGATTTTGAAATAGAGTTCTTAAATTGAAAGATAATTATAGGCATGCGCTAATCATCAGACAGACCATATACTCGTTTGTTACCTATAGTATCTGAAAAACAACGCCTTTAAATCCATCTTAAGCTCAGACAGACTTATTAAACATTACCTCTACCTAAGGTACTACAGACTACATAGAACAATATAAACAGCTCTATGAACCATCGTTATTACAGTCAGTTCAAATCTCTGTTAAATATTCCTTCATTTCCATCCCTCTGAGGTCCCAGTTCATCCATATTACTGAACACCAAGACACTTTTAATTACCGACTTCGAAATAGTTTGATTAAGTTTCGTCTTTCAACTGGTAACAATACCGTAGATCAAAAGTTTCATGTTTTAAACTTTTGCTGTATCTCACCTTTACAATGAAAGTTCTCGATTCAGGTACTACAGTCAGCTAAATAAACAGATGAATTAAAAAGACTTGTCTGCCACGCAGTTGTCTCGTGCTTGATGCCAAGATGCACATCTTTCAAAGTCAAAGCCAAAGCCATAAATCACTTATTCATTTATGTCACAAAGTAACACTTATGAACGTCAAAGATGTTAGTGAGTTTATTACATTTACTGAATTTACATTTATGTTAGTTGCAAGGCAAAAGGTTGAGCTTATGAGAAAATACCTGCAAGAAACTCAAGGCCACTCTTTTAAATCGCCATCAAATTATAATTTCATTATTTTACAACATTATTTCTTTCTTTTACTTTATGTTCTCACAATAACTTATTTATGTACCTGCTTTTGCGATCATTATGCTGTATAACTGTCCTTAAAAAGTAAATTCTAAAATAAAGGAAATATTTATAATTTTATGCAAGAAGCATTTCTTTGACTTTTCGAAGTTATGTGCGTATTAAATTGTTAATTATCGCCCGCTTTAACGGTAAAGGTAAATCACCGTGAGGAATCCTGCATGTCTGAGAGTTCTTCATCTTGTTCAGCGTGGTGGCCTATAGCCTTACCCTTCTCAGACTGGGATGAGGCTCATGCTCAGCAGTGGGACAGTTTAATACAGGTCTGATATTACTTATTACTTTGTCGGCCTCTATGGCGTAGTGGTTAGTGTAACCGACTGCCACGCCTGAGGTCGCGGGTTCGATTCCCGCACAAGTCAAACATTTGTGTGCATGAACATGAATGTTTGTCTTGGTCTGGGTGTTTCTATGTATAATATATATGTATATACAAAAAAAAAAGTATATATGTAGGTATGTTTATCCATTGTCTAGTACCCATAGTACAAGCTCTGCTTAGTTTGGGCTAGATGGTGTAGTGTGTATGTGGTAGAATATTATTATATTATTATTATTATTATATTATTACTAAAAATTATTAAAATTTACCTATTTTTGTCCTATAGTAATTAATTATAATTAAATAACTGTCCTTTAACTGTTACTGCAGAAAAAGATGAGGTATTACCATCTTTGTCAACCAGATTTTGCCCGCAGCTCCGGTACCAGTAATCTAGATTTTCAATACAATTCTATCTCCCGGGAACAGTAGGTACTTTGTTTCCGGACTAATGGTACCCTATGTCTTTTTCTGTGCCTCTGACAACGTGTATACGAAATTTCATAATAACCGGTCGAGCGGTTACGGCGTGAAAGCGTAACATACAAACTCACATTCGCATTTATAATATTAGTTAGGATTAGCTTTTGCCCGCGGCTTTGCTCGCGTAAAAATAGGTTAGGTTATGTTAATAACAGTACTTTTTTATATAAAATATAGCCTTTGTTACTCGGTGATAATTTAGCTATCTAACGGTGTAAGAATTTTCAAAATCGGTTGCATAGTTTTTGAGTTAAGACAGTAAACGTAAGTACAAACAAACAAAAAATCAAATCTTTTCTCTTTATAATATTATATAGATGATAGAGAATTTAAAAATCTCGAAAATGTTTAATTAATTATGTCGCTGACTGTACCTATTATTAAAACAAACAAAAATCAAAATATTTCCTCTTTATAATATTAGTATAGATGATAGATAACTTGAAAATCTTGAAAATGTTTAACGAATTATGTCGCCGACTGTACCTATTATTTGGGCGTATTTTATTTAGTCTGTAGGGAAATTTTGCCAGTAATCAAGTTGGAAATATTTTGAACTAGGTATTTATTGAGTTTAGTTGTTGTAGTACAGTTTCTGAAGTTGTTGTCTGATGAAAATTGGACTAATTTTGTTTAATCCTTCACAGACACGTAATGGATTCAACACGATGTACTTCAAGGAATAAAGTGCTTTTTGTAATATATATTTAGTTTAGACGCAGTTGGTATTTATTACAGTCAGTGTCAGTTAGGTTAATTTAGTATATGAAGAATTATTTATGAGCTGCCTTCGTGTCATTTCGGTAATGAATGCGACTATTGTGTGAAGTCTCGAACGTGTTTTGCCTGGTCAGGTTTTTACCTGGAAACTCAAACTGACAATTCATTGACAGAAAAATCGAATACCATCGTAGTTATTGTGTTTATAGAGTTCGAAAAACTTTTATACAAAAGCTTTGTCCGTCCGTCTATCTGTCTGTTATACAACTTTTAACTCAAGAACCGTAATAGCTAGAGACTTGCGGTCAACGCCATTCGACTCAAAATAGTCGATATACCCGGAAATGACTACGACCTTTGACCTCTGACGTCACTCGTCGAAGGTCACGTGATACCATTTTTTCGAACTCTAAGGTTTACGGCAATTCATTGCCGTTTCTCACTCGTTGTCAAATAAGTTCTATCTTATCTTATCTTATGTGTGGGGGCCAGTCAGTGCAGACCGGCACTTCGACCCAGTGGGATCTTTTGTGTCGGCAATAAGCTCTAAGTAGCGGCACGTAGTCTGAAACAGTGCCCTGTAGATGGCAATGGGCTAGCTGGGCCCTAGACCTATAGTTCGGGAAAGGTGGATATAAAATACCTCTGTCTACCTTTCGCGGGTATAAGCGCAAGACTTTATATTAATGCATGTAAAATTACATCATCATCAAATAGAACATTGTGACGTCACAAGCACATGAAGAGGTCACAAAGAACCACCAACTAAAAGCTCAACATAACACATAACAACAATTACTCACAAAATGCTAATTTATAAATAAATAGCCGTAGAAACGTTGCGTACGACAAATTTGTTACTTGTTTATGACACAGATTGTTTGGATGTCCCATTTTTGTTTAATTTATCGCACCCTCCCCTCACTTTTCACCCCTCTTCCTGTCCCGAACGGAAGTTTTAGGGACGCGGCTAATTACCGACGACATTACAAGAAAGGTACCTGAAATCTGATATAAGTTCGGAGCTCAAAAAGCGGACTTCAGTGTTGAGTTCCATTAGAAATTCAAATATTGAGTTATCTATTAGAATCAGTTGGGTGGGACAAAGTTATCGCGAAGTTGTAGACGCGTCGAAGGTTTGCCGCGAACTCTATGCCAATGTGTCTTAGTGGGAAGTTTATTTATTTAGAACTAAGTCTTGTCTTGGGTGCCACCCGAATATCGGTTAGACAACATTTATAATAGTGACATAGTTATAGTGACCGTTTAAAGCAATATATCATCATCATCATCATCAGGCTATAATAGTCCACTGCTGGACATAGCCCTCCCCCAAAAAGCGCCATAGCACCCTGTCTTCAGCTTGCCGCATCCAGCATCTGCCAAAATAAAGCAATATATACCTACTAATTAAAGAAAAAGAGAAAAAAACTAGGAATATTATTTCTGAATTAAAAGCTATAAATATTATTTCAGTATTAGGCACATTTTCTGATTCTGTTCTAAAAAACTCCAATACTTCATAAAAGGAGTATGCTCTTAAGTTTAGATACACATACCCATACACATTTGGTTATGATCTGATGATGGGTTTCAGGGATAATTCATAAAACTCTTCAACAATTAATACCTAATAAGCAACATTTAGTGGGCGCCTTAGTCTATATTTGATATATAATAATATCAGCCCTGTATTAAATTGTCCCACTGCTGGGCACGGCTCGCTTCTCAGTGTGAGAAGGGTTATGCCATAGTCCACCACGCTGGCCCAGTGCAAGTTGGCAGACTTCACATATCTTCGAGAACATTATGTACAACTCTCAGACATGCAGGTTTCCGCACGATGTTTTCCTTCAACGATAAAGCAAGCGATAATTAACTATTTAATACGCATATAACTTTGAAAAGTCAGAGATGCGCGCCTTGAGTTCGAACTCGAGACCTCTGCGTGGCAGTCCAACGGTTTCCCACTGGGCTGTCGCTGTTATATAGTTGATATGCATGTACATAGTATGTCCTCGGGAATAGGCAGGCATGATATTTATATTATAAATATCATGCCTGCCTATTCCCGACGAATCCGACAGAGTTGTTCCACACCTATATTATATCAGATGTACATATAACTGTGATATATTTTTTAAAACTAGACTATAGGTATAGTATTGCGTGACACATCACTTATTTAGCTTAAGATCTTGATAAAATTTACTCAATTTGTTAAATTATAACCTGTGAAACTTAAGTGAATTTTAGATACAAAAACCGTCTTAAAAAGGAATTAATAGATTATCTTTTCAGTCATCGCCAATCTTGCAATTGAATTTAACTAAGGTTTGCCGGTGCCAAATAATTAAATCATCTTTGTTGGTTGGTTATCTAGCATCAACTCTAATTTGATTACTTCGTTGCTTTTCAGTATTTTAATTTAACATAATTTATTATATCGTTAGAATACAAATTAAAAATTTTGACAAGCAACAAAATAGCTGAAAAAAATGTCGGAATCACATCCTAAATGCGATCTATACTCTATTCTAATCATTGAAAGTAGGAAAGTCTTGTACGTTTGATTTTTTATTTGTAATGAATTCACTCTAAAACCATATGACTGATTTCAAAATTATTTCACAATTAGGAAGCTTTTTAATCCAGTAGTAATATAGGCTATTTAAAATTACGCTACGGACGAACCTGGATGAAACCGCGGGGGACAGCTAGAGTGAAATAAAATTAATATTCAAATTTTAAGGACAATTAAATAAAACGCTTCGTTGGCTTATTCGTACAAGAGGCGGCAGACATTTTAAAATATACAACTAAGTTACGTATCTCAATCAATTCTGAAATGTACTTATAATTTTGTTAAAGCTATCGGTTGGGTGCGATGTACTTTAGTATGGAGGTAGATTCTTAATAATGCTGTTCCATTTTGAGAGAAATCACGGGTTATGGCAAATATTCTAGTACTAAATGTTGCCACGGTTTCACCCTCGTTTATCGTTACCCCGTGGGTCGTAGCGTGACGCTATATAGCCTATAGTCTTCCTCGATAAATAGGCTATCCAACACTAAAAGAATTTTCAAATCGAACTAGTAGTTCCTGAGATTAGCGCGTTCAAACAAACAAACAAACTCTTCAGCTTTATAATATTAGTATAGATTAGTAATGCGAAATTATATTGATATTATTTAAGTAACACGCGTGCCTTTTCCACTTAACCACTCACACAAACTTTCATTTCAAGTTTATTATTATTTACGTTTATTATTAGTGAAAACAAGATTAATATTTTAAATATCTAATAGCAACCCACAATTACGTTTTTCTCAATATCAATGTATGTAGATGATAATATAATAAAATAATCAAATTTATTCGGCTAAAAAAAGAGTACAATAGTGGACTTAAATCAACTTCAAATTAAATCTTAATATCTAACAATAATTCAATGCCTTAATAAACTAGTTTATAACCAAAATAATAATTACAGTAATCTATTATGGCAAGAAAGGATAATTAAACATCTTTAAATTATTATAAACTACTTGCCTGAACTAGGTTAGACCTGTGTTATTTCATTAATATTATAATAATTTTATCAGCCTTGTATATTAACTACAGGACGCAGATACAATTTGACAAGTCAGAGACTTGGGATTCCAGTACTCGCCCACTAAGCTATCGTTGATCTTTAGTATTACGCGCAAGTTATTTTAAATGTTAATGATAATTTATTTGTGATTATGCTAATTTGTTAGGGCTCATGTTTAACTTATCACCAGATATAGTAAAATATAACAGTCAAAAATAGTAAACGATCACCAAATTGCACAGCAAAATATATTTAAAGAAATCAAAATAAGTCGACGGACTATTTTTGGGTGGGTTTAAGAAGGAACCTAACATAACCTAACCCTTCCGAGACGGAATGCAGTGATTTGAGGCGTATAGCATATTTTGCTGCGCAATTAGTATTTTTGGTGGTTATTATATTTAATCCCATTTGTTAGCCTAGTATTACAAATTAATATTTATAGTAAATTTCTTAAAACATTGCCTTATTCGACATGACAAAATTAAAATATCATTCATGCAATTAATTATTCGTAATAAATATTATTTTATTAACAGTCGTAAATATATTTTGTTCTCTGTTTCCTTTCGCCATTATAGACTTTAACTATGTCAAATCCTATACTCCTCTGTACACACAATATGGCTAAAACGGACCACAAAGATTTCTCTTCGCAAATAAATTTTTGCAGCATAACAGTTTTAGTACATCAATATATTATTTTCGTGTACAAGGAAACTGTTCCTAAATTTAAAACAGAGAACAGCCTATATCTTACCGAGCGAGATAAGCTTACTCGTGCAAAATTTAATAAAATCCGTTGGTCCATTTACTCCTAAGTTTTAACGTAGGAAAACGATCAGACCTCTTTATGTTAGGAGATTACCTCAGTATTCTGATACCCAGACCAAACTATCCAATAGACATTGGAAGAGCCGTAGTCAATTACTTTAAGCTATTATAAGTTGGGAGATCTCAGGATGTAGTTCAGGATTTCATGCCAGAAGTGATAGCTTTCAACAAACTAATGCCGGAACGGCAACGGCACTCAGGAATAGTTTTGGATGGTTTTCAGTTTTGGAGCTGATTTCAATTAATCGTATTTTAATTGTTTGATTGCTTATCTATAGCAAGTGTTCTTAGAGAGACTCTAGTTTAGTATTTTATTGGTGCAAAAAGTCCTTCTTGTTCCTTCAATAGAAATATAAAAGAACGCTAGATGATAACCCCACGGTGCTTTTTTACCTTTTTCATATAATAAGGGTATCATGGTAGATCGTGATTATAGTCTTTCATTGCTTGCAACATCAAAGGTATCACTCGCGCGACCCTAAAAAAAGAAAGATGGAACGAAAGGAATGATAGAGATCTGTATGTAAGCCTCCAGAATTCTTAATTACCGGGCGGAACAGTACACTTTCAGTAACTGTCTCGATTCTTGGTCGAGCAATGACATCAGCCGGCTGCTATACTATTTTGGTATCTGTAAAACACAACCGATATCTATATAAAAATAAATATAACCTAATTATATGATAAACAGTTTCGTTACTCAAAAGAAAACAATACAGTACTATTACTTCACAAAATTCCGACACAAACCCCATAACTCTACATCTCAAACCATAAAACATCAAAACAACTGTTAACCTAAAACTAGATCCTAAAAGCGTCTCTACAGCTACGTAGAGTCTTGGCATGCCTCTCTACAATACTAACAATAAAAATGCACAACGATTCTCTTTCATAGAGACGTTACTCTCTTTATTCTGTGCTCTAGACTGAAAAGTGGTATCTGACATTTTTAAGCTTGAATTTTTCCAGCCTTTTGTGTAATTTTCGTCGCAATACCCTGTTGAAATTCCAAGTGATATCATTGTAGGTTATCTTGATATGTTTTAGGCTATTCATTTTAATTTGCAACGTTCAAATAACCGGCTATCTTTGAGTGAATTATAATATTTTTTTAACGAAGCATGTCTCATGAAGTACTATGTGTCATTGTTGTGCCCTTAAGATAGAATTTGAACTGTTAACATAATAACGAAAAAGTTGTTTAAAATACTTGGCGTAATTGTTACGTTACTTAGTATAATGAATACTTGCCCGCAGTTAATCCGATCTGTGAGGATGTTTATAATGCAGAGGTGGCAAGCAGACATACCACCACACCATAATATGGTAATCGTCATCGTAGCTTATGTTTGCTTACAATATTGGAGGTATCCCATCTATTGAACTACTAACTTAGACACACTCCTAACACAAACATTTTAAATTAACTAGATGGGTTAGCAAGGACCTAATTTCTTTTAAGTCTAAATTGCAGTTATCTTAATAATATTGTATTTAAGGCATGATTTTCATATCACAAAATCTTTTGGATAGTCTGAAAAATTTACGAACATTATGTGTTAATGCAAAAATTATCACTAGATGCCGCCGTGGTACATAGTCCAACGATAACGGGAAAAGAAAAATAAATTATTGGTTGTGTAAGAAATAATAATTACTCACACTCATTATCTCGCGGGTGGGCCTGAGGCAAAAGCTAGTAATACACGAACATTTTTCTTCCATTCACTTACCTTGTAACCCTTCACAACAAGTGTTTTACAACAGTGTCCATGTCCGTTTAATTAAACTTTCCTCGGTAATGAAACGCTATATTTTATAGATTACGGGATCGACTGTAGTTAAAGTCACGGTATTTAGGGAGAGACGTCAATCTACCGTTGTAAATATCGGTTATCTGTTGGGTTTAGGTGACATTTTGTTGAAATTGGAGAATATTTGGGTAAATATGATCCTTTGAATGGTATCTATATTTTGCTGGTTAATATTTTCGACATGATTTTAGTAGTTTGAAATGCTTTACATCAATCGAATGAGCAATATACTATTTCTAACAAAATTGACAAGCATGCATGATGTCGCAATGTTGTACAAAGTTGTTAATTGGGCTATGCCACGCCAAGTATTTTGCGTTTAATCCACATACGGGCCAAAAAATTAAGTAATCCACAAGTATTTGTTTCTTTTTTTGGTGTTTCTTTATCAATGTTTAGTTGCTAATTATCTCAAGACATTAGAATTTTTTATAGTAAGATACATGTATTTTTGGTTCTTTGATGAAGCTACGGTATCTTTCTTTCTGTTTAACAGTCTGTATTTCTGTTATTGCTTATCTATAACCACACCAACGCATTAGGGAACTTAACAGTTAAAAAACATAATAGAAATATCTTTTATTTGACAAAAATAGGTACTGTCTTCATAACGAACAACAATATGAACGTAAGTATTTTCAAATTTTCCGCTCTGTTGAACGCCCGAAGTAATTTCTTTAGAGAGATTTTAGAAGCTATTTCGACAAAAGAATGCACTTTAAAACCTGCGATCGTTTGGCGCGAGTGAATCTTAAAAAAGTATTCCTGAGATATAAACGCTACTTTTTTCGGAGCAAATGCACTCGGCTATTTCTTCTATTAATAAGCTTTTATATTATAATCTTTTGACTTGTTCACGAAGAAATCTAAAGGCAACTGAAGTTTATTTGTGTTGCAAGCGGTAATTTGTGCATATATACGACATACTTACATAATATTGTACATGTACATATGTAAAATAGTTCCATAGCTCCTCAGCAAAGGCTGATACTATTGTAGGAACACAACATAAGGCCGTGAACTTTTATATTTCATTATTCGTGTTGCTTTAGATTTAGGAGGAGATTTTGCATTCGTTACCTCTTAACAGATAAATGACTTTACAATAATTTATACATACATTAACTCCTCCTCTTTTCCCCCCTGTATACCTTCTAAGGGAAAGCACAGATTTATATATGTATGTTTATTAAGTGATTATTCTCTTGAGAAATTTCTTTAACAAAAAAGCGTACGAAAATTATATAAGGAATTTTCTATTGTCATTCGGTAGGATATCTGTTAGGTTTTATTTTGTGTAACGGCTATCAACATTCCAGCTTTTCTAAAAAATATCTAATACGGGCAGCAGCTAGTGAAAATATCAGCTCGCTTCAAAAACAAATATACACGGCTGCACACTTCCATTTAGATGTACCCAATATAAAGAGTGGAACGGTAACGTGAGGTCATATTGTTTTAAGGTTGTGTAGTGGGCTCTCTGACCAAAGTAAAACTCAAAAGTTATGAAAATTATTGTTTGTACTATGAAAAGAATGTTTTGAAAATGGGGATAAGAAATTAACAAATTTCGATGCGGCAAATTCATTATACACAGGTAGGTAATGAGCCTCGAGAAGACGGCATGGCCGAATTTTATGAGCAAGGTTAAGGCATAAAAAAACAATTATCATTTACTGGGCATTTCTTATAACTCCTTGTTGTTGTTATAATTTTACTAATAAAAATAAACAAAATTTTAACAAAAAAGAAAACCGACTTCAAAAATGAATATTCTAAAACTTAAAATGCACTAAAAAGTTAATAAATAATTGCATATTCTTGGGAATAATTAAATTATTGTTATTGTTGGAGTCGGTGTCAGCCAAGGTAGGTTTGTAACTAATTAAACATGAGATGTCTTTTATAATCATAACATAACATTGGCATGCACAATTACACACATAGACGCAGCACGCAGCGCGGGCGGCTGACACCGACTCCAATAATAACAATAATTTAATTATTCACAAAAATATGCAATTATTTATTAACTTTTTAGTGCATTTTAAGTTTTAGAATATTCATTTTTGAAGTCGGTTTTCTTTTTTGTTAAAATTTTGTTTATTTCTTGGTTTTTAGTGAACCTTGCCAAATATGAGAGCATCATCAATGTAGCCAAATACGCATTATTACGGATAACTCGAAAACGAATGGTCAAATCTTGATCAAAATTAAATGGGACCACACGGGAAGCACTAGCTTTCAAATAAAAAAAGAATCATCAAAATCGGTTTACCCAGTCGAAAGTAATGAGGTAACAAACATAACAAAAAAAATACAGACAAATTGAGTACCTCATCCTTTTTGTGAAGTCGGTAAAAATCTAAGCCATGTGGGTTTCCTCACGATGTTTTCCTTCACCGCCACCAGATGGTAAATCAGTAGATTAATACATAATATAAACTCCACAAAGTGAAATTTACATTGGTACCGCCACACCCGGGATCGAACCCTCAACCTCATGCGTTGCAGGTCGGTGACTTTGCCACTCCGCAACCATCAGTCGTTTATCTATACTAATATTAAAAGCTGAAGAGTTTGTTTGTTTGTTTGCTTGAACGCGCAAATCTCAGGAACTACTGGACCGGTTTGAAAAATTCTTTCAGTGTTAGATTTTTCATTTATCGACAATGCTATATATCATCACGCTAAGATCAATAGGAACGGAGCACCAATGAAGAATGTTTCAAAATCGGAGGGTCTTTTTTCCTTTTGAGAGCTTCCGCTCCGTGCGCTGCGTAAACAGTTAAAGTTTCGCAAAAATAATGTATGACAGAACTGTCCACCTTTAAAAGTTCTAAAAAAAGTTCGCGACAGCATATGTCTATCTTTTAAGTTTGACTCACTATAACCTTTTTTATGCTAACCAAATTTGTTCTAAAATAATGCATTATTTGCGAAGGTGTTTTTTTAAACATGATATTAATCCTTATCCCAATAAATACGTTATTCATCATAAGTATTTAATTTAAAACAAAATTGCCCTTTACATCATTCGATTTCAATGAATATCTTAGGAGATACCGCAGTTTTAAAATAACATCGCAGCAATATAATTACTCATTATAGACATACAAACGATGTTTCTCCTGGTTTATTCTGCGTGATTTTAAATTAGCACTGTAGGTATATTTATAAAATTTTGTTCAATGGTTCTTATGTGGTTCGTGGATTTAACAAAGAAAGTTTCAGCTCCTTTAAAATTGTATTATAGGTGCCTACGACCCACTCTCTCTCTTATGTGACGCAGACGAAGTTGGGCGGGTCAGCTATAGATTATAAAGCTGGAGTTTATTTGTTTGTTTGAACGCGCTAATCTGAGGAACTACTGGTTCGATTTCAAAAATTATTTTAATGTTGGATAGCCCATTTATTGAGGAAGGCTATAGGCTATATAATATCACGCTATGACTCACGGGGGCGGCGAAGTAACGATAAACGCGGGTGAAATCGCGGGAACATCTAGTATGGTAATAAAGCTCATCAATAATACGCAAAAGTTTCTACCACCCACTCGGCTACCACCGCTTCACACATAATACAGCTTAAGTAACGCTTGCGTCATGTTGAAATGCAGCAACGAGCGTAAGCACATTGCAATTTGATTACAGACAGTTAGAAATTCTGCCACAGATCGCACCCTTACTGTAAGCCGTTAAGGAGTTCCGTTGATCATCACATTCGACTACGACAATTACATGACTATAACGACGTTACGGTAGGTGACTCAAATATCCGGATAGCCTATAAAAGATTCGGACGAGTATCGTTAATTTGCTCCTAAGAATTGAAGAGTTCCGTTACTTTGTCATGGATTCCATAATCAGAACCTAACCAAATTCTCATCAAACTACCCTTGAAGTACATCCTTTCTAATAAAAAATTAATCATCGAAATCGGTTGGCGTGATATTCAGTTATTCGTCGATATGTCGCGCACATACTTAATGCAAATTTAAGACTTATATGGTTTTCTCATGGATGCCATTGTCAAAACTGGACCAAATTAAAATGGGACCACACGGGAAGCACCAGCTTACAAATAAAAAAAAATCTTTACAATCGGTTCACCCAGTCCAAAGTAATGAGGTATCAAACATAAAAAAAAAATACAGTGGAATTGAGAACCTCCTCCTTTTTTTGAAGTCGGTTAAAAAACAGAAATACTTTGCCTAATACGGTGATTGAACCTGCGGCCCCAAAATCTGTAGTGACAGTTTTACTGTCTACAGAAGAATATGTCGAAGAAGCAATAATGTGGTTCTAACTACGGTTTTCAAGTTGGAAATTATGTTATAGAGTTTAAACGCAGCTCTTCTCATAGATGGATAGCGGACAATAACAAACTTATCACCATATTTTTTATTAACGTACATCGCCATAAGCCTTATTTAGTCCGAGACCGTTCACCCAGGTATTTGTTTTCTGACTGTCTCATTCAAACCAAATAAATGGACAATTTATAGGTACATCTTCATAATGGAAAACTCTCAGACATAAACGTTGCCGAAATCTTGTTATTATTATACAAAGGCTAGACCCTTATCCGCTACATTCCCCGATCACCCCTTACCCCAGTAATCAGGACCGTTCGCATAATATCCACCCAATGCTTACCCTTTATTATTTTACAAGAGAACTTACTTAAGAATCTCCCATTCTGTTATGAAAGCCTATGAAGCTAATTTTTACACAATTACACAAAACTTTTGCTAAGAAACGATGTCTAAACACAAATTAGTTGAGTTTTTGTTTTAATAATATTCGTAATTAACGCTCTGATTCCACAAGTTTGTGTGTACCGCCGTTCATTGAATTAGTTTGTGAAACATCTGCTTTATTTGGTCTAGAAAAGATGGTGTTAATTTGTCACTTTTGCTCTCGAATTTGTAGCAGGCGTTTTTTTCGTGTGATTTAATTCCAAATTTACTAAGATAATATTTTGCAACTGCCTCATTAGTCTTGTGACTTAAGTTTAGGAGCAATCATGAAGTTTAAGGTTCGATACCCAAGTTGGAAATATGTACGTACATTTGCTTTAAGATTTTTCTATTAGCAAATTTTCAATATCAGCATGGAGTCTGTAAATGTTTTTGAGAAGTGTAGCAAAAACATAGCCTTCGAAATATTACTGTAATTTACTTCTGCTTACCCCTTTAAGTCACAGACGTAAAAACAGGTCAAAGCTTTTAAGATGTCATCCGTGAAACTAGTTCTTATCTTTGTTACCCGCTTAAATCGTATGCTAAATAAGTTTCAACCACAGTTCCAGAATACGTGACGATGTCAACTGCAGGAGCACTATCCGGGAAACTTGGTCATCGACCAACGCGGTCATCGAAATAGAATACAATTTGTAGCCTGCACATACAGTGCTCAGCGTAGGAGTATTTCGAAAGTTTTGGAACGCATATGAAGTAAGTTTTCGTAATCGTAGTTTTCTGGTATGGAAAACTGTGAGATATAATCTTTTATTCCTGGAGCGAACATGTTCCAAAATAGTATAATAATGCAATAGTTGTTACCATCTGGTGTGCTATGATCATGTTTGCCACCTTAGAGTCTTATAAACTGGAATGTAGTTGTAAGTTGCAACACTTAAACAACATTCCAGGTATTTTCATGAAAATGAATATATGTGCAATGTTTATGATGATGATGATGATGACTTTGATTTTGATGACGTTTCGAGTCCGAGCAGTTATTGTATATATTGTTATTTTCTTGATATTGCAATACCATCGGTGGCGTAGAGATAGTGAATGTGACTAATATGCAGGAGGTCGGGGTTCCATTATCGAGTTGGGCAAAGTGATATTGGCTTTTCCTACCAAGTAAATTTCAGTAGTCGCAAGGAGTCTGGAACTGTGCTCGGTAAATAAAAATAGGTTCAGTCCCAAGTAGAGTCCCTCTTTATAAAAAAATAAAGTCAGTCAAAGTATAGTATTTATATAAAACAAACATACATAGTAATGTATGTTTGTTTTATATATAAATACTATGCTTTGACTGCGACTCCGCTCGCGTAAATGTAGGTAATATCAATTTCCATCCTTCGGCAATAGTACTTTTTCTGGATGATTTCAGTACAGTGATCATCCAGAAAAAAGTGTATTTAAAATTTTATAATGATCGGTCGAATAGTTGAAGCATCAAAGCGTAACAAAAAAACGAACTTACATTCGCATTTATAATATTAGTTAGGATATTATTATGAATTTGAATTTATGGTCTCCACAAGCTACTGTGCTTGCAGCCAACGTCTCGTGGACTTTTTAACCATTCGTCTTTCTTTATAGTCGGATGCAACCCACACTCGTTTTGTACTATGCTTAACGTAATTAAAACATTTAATTATTTTAAAGTACACATTTAAATATATTAAGTCTGAGATTTAATTTACATTGGCCATTGCATTTACATTTTAACTGCCCTGTACTTTATTTTCTCCCCTTGGTTTTGTGATCTAACCTAAGATTACTGTTATCCCGTATTTTGCTCTTGAAGGTATTGTACCAGTGCGACGTAGTGCATTCCATCGCGGAAGGGTTAGGTTATGTTAGGTTCCTTCTTAAACCCACCCAAAAATAGGACTCCGTTGACTTATTTTGATCTCTTTAAATATGTTTTGCTGTGCAATTTGGTGATCATTTACTATTTTTCACATATGCCGAAAGAAAATCTATGAACCGGGCACTTGAACTGCTTAGTCGACAAAGCGACGACATGGTTTGTTGAGAAAGTCCTGATTTATGGATTATCTATTATTCTCTGATCAAAAGGATTTTGATTCCTGTTTGTTCTTATTTGCCAACTATTATTTATTAAGTGTATTGTTTTCCACTACGTCTAACCCAAAGACATTGGTACCTTTGGCTTATCAGTGGTACACTTAAAATATCCATCGCTACTTTTTATTACTAGCCTATTCGTATGTCCACTGCAGGGCAAAAGCCTCTCCCTTGGACTTCCAAATTATCTACATCCATAGATGTTCATTATAAAATGGACGGATAGCTACGTGACTAATGGCTTAGCTATTACTACGTAAAGAAGCGACACTTACTCATGTAGCAGTACGATTGGCAGTATTATAGTGGGAGCGTCATTCAGTTATCACGGCTCGCGTACGAGAAGTATTATGCGTGCCAATAAGAAGTCCTTGACCCGCTCGATAAGCTCAGACTATCAACAATAAACTCGGTGCTACCGTAGGTGGCAGGTATCTCCGTATTATACTGCTACTGCACTGTAAACGTGTAAATTCACTTCAACGTTGAACGAAATCTCATAAATCATTCGATCTGCGCGCCTTTTTATCCCTGTTAATTCACAAAGCTTATAATATAGTGATTTATCTAAACTGTATCTATACCCCATTTATTTCTCTATCAACGGCTATATTTTGTTTATAATCCGCAAATAATTTGATCCGGCGCCATTCGCCACGATAACCGGTATTAGCTTTGCATTGTGCATGCAAATTGTTGTATATCGTAAATTTCGCCTCGTTTCACTTATAAATCTGGTTTGGCGAGTGGCAGAGCCCAAATTGGATTTCTATTGAGTTTGGTACATGTTATGGGAACAAAATTCCGTTGGACTTATTTACTGTTATTTAGTTAGTAATGTATGTATATTATTTTAATAATTGAAATAAAGTAATTTTGTTGTGATGTAGTTTGAAGAAGCATTAAGTTAGTGTGATAGTAAGCGGGTGTAGCCTTGTCGCACATCGAGTACTCATACTTGCCCAACATTTAAAAAATAAAGCGTTATTTTGGCGTCCTCCTCATCGTACCACCAACTCTTTTATTTTCTTTTTGTTTTATTCTTATCTTCTTATTTTTCTTCTTGTTCATCTTCTCTACTTTTTGATAACACTGGAACCTTGCTAACAATGTACGGGTAGCAAGGTTCCAAAACTAGGCTAGGCCCTTTTAGGGAACGCTATAGTGTTCCTTAAAAGCACCTGGCAGTCCTACTCACCGTAAGAATCCGACACTGGTTTTGATGTTTGTTTTTGGAATCATACTGTATGCTCGCACGAGTCAAGCAAACACTTATCATTCATTCTTCTATCGACGTACAGACGCCGGTGTTTATACACAACGTTTTTGTCATTATATCTTGATATGGTATAGCTGAAAGGTTAAGCGAATCATGAGTTTGTTTGGCACTAGATACGTCTCTCTAAACACCTTGCTTAAAGACGTACCACTATCTTTACTCATTACCATCAACTTTATTATGTCAGAGCTAAAAACATTTCCGTATGTCAGAGGTGCCCAGACTTTTCCTCATAGACCACTTTCAAAATTTTGCTGGTTCCGATGGACCCCCTGCAGCTACATTTCTACTATATTCCTTGGCATTCGTATTTATATTAGAGAAGAATCAAAAAAGGTTCATGCAATTAAAAAAATTGATCAAATCTCTACGGGCTGCCTTTTTTTTTAGTAATTCTCTACCGAAAAAGTTTTTAGAAGTAACAGTCGCTGATCTTCTTAAAATATTATCTGCCTACATTGATAGGTGAAGTCAAGCCAACATTTTAGTTCTTCACTATCGACAGCAAATAAATTTTCGTGACCCGCTTACGAATTGTGAACCCCCATTTTTTTGTCACGCCAACGTAGACCCCCGTCGAGTCTGCCGTGGACCCCTGGGGGTCCACCTGGAACACTTTGGGCACTACTGCTCTATATTGTTGCTACTACCATTTGTAACATTCTTGGTGCGCAACAAAGTTGTAAAGCAAATAGGGCGCATTCTAGTAGCACTCAACCATTATTTACTGGCGGCAATTTTACCGCATCACTGTAGTTGCTCGGCTATAATACACCCCCATCGTTCTTTCCAAATAAATAACGCAATAAACATTGTCCAGTAGGGGTATAAACCGCCTCGGGTGAGCGTTTCACGGTCCAGCACATCGATAATATTGAATCAGTTGACTCTATTAACAATGCAAATAGTGTAAGCGAGTGCCAGCAGCTAGCTTCGTAAATGCACCGAGTTGTACAACTAACTTATTATTTACCGTTTGTTTATTCAAATTTGAACTTTAAGTCTACACGAGGTAGTGGATTGCGAGTGTAGGTTTAAATTGGCAAGTTTATCCGACATTGTTTGCAAATCCAAACTTATGCAGAAACGGGAGTGTTTACAAGGATCGTTTGTTACAGCTTAATGCTTGTTGTTTAGACTATCTTCGGATTTTATTTCTAGACTGTTTTGGTATTGGTTTATTTGGTCTTTACGAAAAAGTCTGTGGGCACTTTCAAACCAATAAAAAAGTTTGTAATTGAAACAATTTTTTCGTCAATCTCTATGTTCGCAAATGAAAATAAAGAATCTTTATTCACGTCGATCTTAAAATTGAATTGAAATTCGATTGTTACAGTTGCTTACAGTTGATTAAATTAAGGTCACAGGCCACGATAACAAAAAAGATGGTACTTTAAGTTCAGATTATTATCAAACTAGTTTTCACCCGCGGCTTCGCTCGCGTAAATGTAGGTTAGTTTAGGTTAGGTTTGCAGCAGTTCTTTTTTTCTGGATGAAAGGTACCCTATGTCCTATTCTGTACCCCTGACAACGTGTATGCAAAATTTCATGTTGATCGGTTAAGTAGTTAAGGCGTGAAAGCGTAACAAACAAACAAACTCATTTTCGCATTTATAATATTAGTAAGGATGCTTACATCAAACGTCTTACAGAGAGGTAAGTGTTTTATTCATCGGACTTATAAACACAATTTAAATATATCAGTGTGATATGTTATCATTAAATTACCAACTGTGCACATACTGTATAGTCGGTTATTCAATAAGGGTATCAAGTCACACATGCAAATCCGCATTGGACGGTAATATCAGCCATACTTCCCAACTGACGTCTTCGTCCACGTCTGCTTTCCGATATCGTTAACTTTTCACCACGTCCGATTCTATGCTACAGCACGCAAAAATAAGCTAAAGACTGGAGCATCCCTCTCATGTATGAAACGTTCATCTTATATCGAAAAGCCCGCATAAAAATTGGATAAAAGACCTGATATGCAGCTTGTTCCAGAAATGTGATACCAATTCATCTGGAATAAATAAGGTAGGGATGATAATGACCGGTAAAGGTCCCCCTTATAGCTCCTGTTTAAGAAATTCTATACTGTAGAGCTAACATTATTAGAAATTTTGGATATAATATGTATTACCAGTATATGAACGAGAAATGTTTGCGTAATATTGTAAGTACTTTGATTTAGGAAAATTATTTGATATTATATTTACTAGTATTTGCCTTTGATAAAGTATATATCTTTTCTTTGTCAAATATTGAATGTAAATCTTGAGTCTGCAGTAAAGATACTACTATTAATGTCTTTACTTAAACTTAGATAATGAATTAAATATTTTAAATATAATTACACAAATAATGATATTATTTTGTCTTCTATACGAACTAGGTATTATGGACTACCTTGTCGTTCTCGTGATATACATATGTGTGTAGGTATTATTAACAAAGTCATGATTAATTTTTATTCTCATCAACAGCAATTGGCTATCCTGGTATGAGCCCATCTATAGATAGAAAATAACTAAAAGAAATCATATTATTTAACTTACACACGACCTGCCCCAGCCGAGCCTAGAGGCCAAAGTTGAGATTACAAAATTTTACTAGCAACATTACCTTCAAATCTTTATTACATTCAGATATTCTGCCTCCGTGGTGCAGCGGAAATAAATGTGACTGCTGTGCATGAGGTCTCAGTCTCGAATCACGGGTCAGGCCAACAAAAAGTTATTAGGTTTTTCAGTAAAAAAATCTCAATAGCAGCCCAGAGTTAGGAAGTTAGGGGTCTAAGATACCCCCGTGCCTTAGAAAGCATGTAAAGCCGTTGGTCCTGCGCCTGATCTCTCTCCGGTCGTGTCGGATTACCGTCCCATCGGATCATGAGAGTTAGGGAACAGAGAGTGCACTTGTGTTTGCGCACACACTTGTGCACTATAATATATCCTGCGTAGTTGGCCATTCTCTGTTTAGACTGGCCGCCGTGGCCGAAATTCGGTCTGCAGGATATTATTTTTACATTCAGACACTATACATCGGTTTAAGATTTGACTCTAATCCGGCCTCACTACATTCGCCTAGGTCTTTTGCCAAATGCGCCTATAAATTTATTTCGTTCGCACACGTTGTCTTTATGATTTCCTCAAATAAAGCAGGAAACACAAAAAATGTTTGGCACTCAAAACGTCTCTTAAAATCTGTGTTCGCTCTGAGAAGCAACGCAAATACGTCGAAGGGGAAGCCCGTATTCCTTGCCCGATTAAATTCTATTTGAATCTGTAGCATATACACATGAAGAGGTTTCCCATACATTTTTGTTCTCCCCACTTCAAATAAGGAAGAAGAAATACGCTTACGGGTTTATAAATTGAGTAAAGTTTCAAGAGGTGACTGAAGAGCTGATGTTATGAATTAACAATACCAAGTATGGCGGATTCAATACTTTTGAAGTTTGTGATTATCTTTAGATATCGTTTTGAGTGTATTTTTCAGTCATATAAGGCTCGGCTCATTGGCCTCGACAAGCCAGCTTACAGTACGTGGTATCTAAACATGACATACCTTGTAAATACCAGGTGTACCCCTGCCTACCAGAACCAGAAATCTATGTGATGTAATAAAACAACATCAACATAAAAATGGAGTCATGAATATAGATAGAAGGACTACAATTTGTATATCCCTGAGGACTGAAGCATTTTTTTATAAAGGTTCTTGTATCCCACTTTTTGTTACACTGTCTGTTATTGTACACACAAAAGATTCTCCAAAAGTTACAATCTTTACCTTTAAATTACAAGCCACCAGATTCTGTGAAAACAAACGTTTTTCACGCAACTGACTCAATGGCTGCTAATAAATTATAACGAACCATTAATCACAGTATTACGAGTTATATTTACGCATAAAAAGGAATAAAAGGAATAAAATAACAACGGAAGATAATGAACACGAATTTTTGGACCATTACGTATTTATGTGGAAATTTATAATGTTGCCAAGATTCTCTGTTTTGTGTAGCTACTCTGTGTACGTAGTACTATGTACTTTTGGACAAGGCTTTTGAGGAAAGAGGATATTTGCTTCTGATTTAGAAATGTTTGAGGAAAATGTTTGGTTTTATAAATTCTTGAGGGAAAGTTGTAAAGAGAAGTCAGCCAATTAATTTGGTTTATTGTCCTTAATGGTGATTTGAAGATTAGGTTTAGTAGGGCAAGTAGCTTGGTGACAGTTTTCAAGTCGTTTAAGTATCTGTTTGGGTTTAGCGGTTGAATGCTTTTGGCATTCGTCGCGAAAATTTTGATGATACGGATATAAATTAGTCAGAGGAATGATGATACGATGATATAAAGAACGTAAATAATATGTAAAATCAAGTTGTGGATATATTTCAGGGTCGTAAAATATTGATGATAGCAGCAAGAGCTAAAAGAACTGTTTTGGGCCGACAATTGCTTTTTCATTTCTGTGGATAAATTTATACTTTTGTTTTTTTTTTTATATTAGCCTTGTATTAAACTGTCCCACTGCTGGGCACAGGCCTCTTCACAGTGTGAGAAGGGTTAGGCCATAGTCCACCACGGTGGCCCAGTGCAAGTTGGCAGACCTCACATATCTTCTAGAACAATTTGGAGAACTCTTAGACATGCATGTCTCCTCACGATGATTTTCCTTCACCGTTTAAGCAAGCAATATTAACTAATTTAATACACATATAACTTCGAACGTCAGAGATGCGCGCCTTAGGATCGTGACCTCTGCGTGGCAGTCTAACAGTCTCAACTAGTCTATGGCTGCTTAATGGATAAATTCTTATAGTCAATTTTGTTTGCATGCCAATACCAGAAAAGCTTCTTTATCCTTTTTTGGATGAATTCGGACGTGATAATATCAGTATCCTCAAGAATCATTACCCACAGTTAGTTCCAACTAGTTCATGTATCTGATAATAAATTTACTTTTCTTGATTTATGTAGTATGTTATACGATTGTGTATGTGTACTTATTTTGTTGCCTCATATTAAACCAACTTTCTGCCTCTGTTTAATTTGTAAAGAACCTAATGCTTGTCAAATGAGATCGATATATAATGGAGGCTCCTTAGATGTTTTATAAACGTCGTAGCTCTGACCCTTTTATTCAGACGTGGCGCTATTATTGAGAGTAACCAAAGAAAAATCCGATAAAATTTTGCTCTATCCAATTATGTTTAGATCGACATCTAATTTATTGAGTAGAGCAAAATGTTTTAAGGTTTATACAGCGTGGGTCTGAAAGTGTACTTATTACGAGTAATAGACGTACTTTTAGACCTCACGTTGCTAAAAAGAAAATTTCTTATTAAGGTTTTCCTGCGAAGATATTAAACGTCTCAGTTTAATAATAATATCTTCTCAGAAAAACCTAATAATATTTAAACCTACTTAGCAATGGCTACTACTATCTACACAAATAAATAAAATGGTTGTCTGTAATATTAAGATTGCCCTTTATTAAGCACTAATGGTTCTTGTGACTACACTTTACAAGCATGAAAAGATTGGATGGTGAGAATACTCATACTTGAACCAACTATTTTTTGGATCATAAAAGTTTTTGTCCAGTGTGGATATTTAACAAAGTCTAAATACAATATTCAGTGGCAAAGTGACCAAAATCTGTGTGGTCAAAAAAATAAGCTATAAGAACATGAGAAAATTGTTTTTGTCTTTCTTATATCTGTAGAAGCAATATTTAAAATAGTTGAACATCAGTCCAGCAATTATACTTTTTAAAAAGCGGAAAAGCAAATAAAACTTTATCTAT
Organism: Catocala sponsa; assembly: GCA_963564715.1. NCBI lineage: Eukaryota > Metazoa > Arthropoda > Insecta > Lepidoptera > Erebidae > Catocala > Catocala sponsa. Next base: position 23,977,313 of record OY751340.1, on the reverse strand, counting down.
ACCTAAGATTTCGTAACAGTCATTTATTCAACTTCACGCAATTAAAGTTACGGGTAACAACTAATTTAAACATAATATAAAAGAATATACTAACCGACTGGTATATCAACGCAGCCCAAATCTCTGGATCTAGAGACTTGCACATAGGTTTATTATACAACGCAGGTCAGTATGAAGAAAGAATTAATAAAAAATAAACAAAACTAACTACTAGGTCAGCATGCTTGTACTTTTCCACAAAAGTTTCTTATACAACGGGATCATCTACCAATAAATGATTTTCAAAATACCACCACTGAAGAGGTGAAACTGGATCTTGCGATATAACCAAATTCTAAATAATAAACTAGTTAATTACGACAAAAATAATAGAGTAAACGGATTCTAAAATGGAATGGAATATCCGAACATGAACTAAAATCGTTTTAATACCTATCAACCCTAAAATAATCCCTTCTAATTCCACACGACAGCTTTACCCCTGTTTATTCTAACCCTTACTCACTACCAAAGTATCGAATAACGATACCTTTTATTCATAAAAGGGCAGTGGTACCAATAAATTGATTTATACCTATTCTATACCAAAAACATTTCTTCACAAAACATGCATGCATAAACTGTGTATACAATATTTTGCATTGGAAGGCATTACGGTGGTTCCACATCAAAACCCCTTAGTAGGATGGTGGCACACTTGTACCGATATCATTCTTTGTATTTTTTGTTTTGCCATAGCTAAAATACTTGCGTTGCTGTTTAGTAGTCATCGTCGATACTTGAGCAGCAATACTGATGTGATGCTTCAGGTAATGCAACCGTTGTTAAGCTACCATAACTGCATCAGGTATGGGTGTTTGCGAATTTGGTTGTATCAAAAACAAATGCTGATTTTCATCGAAATTGTAGAGGCATCTGTATAAGTACGATAAGATTCGGCTATATGTTTATTATCGTGATTGGTGATTTACAAATTAGGATAAAATTTTCAAGTTGGACAACATAATATTGGGATTTCTGTCAATTTTTGCAAAAGTTATTCGGCGTTTTAACGCTGTGCTAATATTTATTTTTGGGATTGTCAAATCATCAATGCCAACTGTCGTAAATATAATATAATATGATATTCTAGATATATTGGGATTCATATAGTTTCAAATATTCTGATAACTAGTCAGGCTTTTAAGATTCAATGGGGACTGGTGACTAGTTCAGGGAAAATCTCTCACTTGGCAAAGTAAAAGACACATAAAAGAAATTGTATGGCTATTGCAGCATGTTTTGACAAGGAAATAATAACAAAATCTTGCAATTGTACCCATGCATCACCAAGCTTATACTATTATGTATTAGAATAAGTCAATTTACTAAACAATCTTAACTTATCAAGTCTTCGAATGCCAGACATAATTAAAAACCTATTGTATCTGGCCCCGATGTCAACTTAACTGAATGGTTAAAAAAATTTTGAAAAAATCCATCGTCTCAATACTACACGCAACCACACAAACATACTGCTGCAAAGGCAAGTTTGGATAAGTTGAGCCTCGCCATAAATTTCTTTGATATTTTAAATATTTTTGTGTGGATACACGGCTTCACCGCTCAAACGTAATATTGTTTCAACATCAACATAAGTAAGGCACGGAGAATATTTACTAATTCCTGGAATAAGCCAACTGTGGAAATACTACGTCTCCAAATATGTAATTCAAAGAAAGAGTCATTAAAATTGAAACACAAAACTATTAGTCAGCGCTTTTCTATTTAAGTCGAAATCCTACAGAACAGCAACGATAATTAGCCTTATATTGTGATCTTAAAATTGAGATGGACTTCAAGAATGCCCATAAGCAAAGCCGATCTGATAGCGCAGAATCATTGATCTTTGTTACGGTAAGCGCTTACCGCTTACCACATAGTAAGCGATTTTCGCCAAAGTAGTGAACAAAAACCAAAACACGCTTGTTTTTTTTCACATCATATTGGTACCACCGGTATGCTACAGACTTTATAAAGGAGAGGGGGTTATTTCACGGCTCATAAAAATTTGATTTTGAAGCCTCTCCGAGCGGAACCTGACACATTGTGTGCTCCATACATATTGTGAGACATGCTGATATTTATGCGATGCGACTTGAAATGTATCAAATGTAATACGCTTTAAAATATTTTCTCTTGAGAAATGTTGGCAATGTTTATTCTTGGAAAGTTTGTATTGAAGGTTTTACTTTATGATCATGGCTTATTTGATCATAATTTAGATATGAGAAGGAATGGAGTGTTATTAAACATACTATATAGCTAAATAGAGCACAAATTCATTTTTCATTCATTCATTTTTCATTTTTGTTTTAATTATAGTAATTATTAGAAATAGTAAACACTTCAGTTACCATGTTAATATTATGTTGTGTTTTTAGTGGTGTGTCTAATAAATTACTTTTTTTCTTTCTTTCAAATTATACTTGACTAGTTTTCACCCGCGGCTTCGCTCGCGTAAATGTAGGTTAGGTTAGGTTAGGTTTGCAACAGTTATTTTTCTGGATGAAAGGTACCCTATGTCCTATTATGTACCCCTAACAACGTGTATGCAAAATTTCATGTTGATCATTTGAGTAGTTAAGGCGTAAAAGCGTAACAAACAAACAAACAAACTCATTTTCGCATTTATAATATTAGTTAGGATTTATAATCAAAGATTTGTAAATAAATAATATTCAAATTTACTAAAACAACAACTATTGAAATAACGTATTAGTAATTACACAAATTACAAATTAGTAATTAATATATATCCGCAGTGTCCTCATAGACTCAAGTATACCTAACGTAAATAGAGGTTATATCAATTTTCTATTCTTCTTTTATCTGGATGAAACCCTATATCCTTTTTTGTCCCCTGACAACATGTTTGCAAAATTTCATGTTGATCAGATGAGTAGTTAAGGTGTTAAAGAGACAGACAAATGAAGAAATTCAGATTCGCATTTATAATAATATTAGTAAGGATTTGCCGCAAAGCATTACTAAAATCTTTAGAAAGCCATTTGAGCAATATGTAATTAATTTTAGTACTACATACTCATTTTAATAAGCGCTAACGAAACCGCGGATAACAACTTGTATAATATAATATTTTTACCGTTTGCATACTAACGATCAAATTTCTGCATTAATTAATACGGTTAATATAAAAAATTGGCTCTTGTACTGTGCGCTACAAAATGTTGCGAAAGGGGACAAAAAAAATTTATTCAAGTGACAACGGTTTGGAATCAATATGTAAATATGTACTCGAGCTTTCAGATACTGGTTGAATATTTTCAGAATAATATTATAATATATGTTATTTAATTTCTCTTTATTTTGTAATTACTTAGGTGGCGGATGACTAACGCGATTGCTGTGCTTGAGGTCTTGGGATCAATGTTTAAGTCTTTATTGGGTTTGAAAAATATTCAGATGTTTCTTTTATTCGTAGGTATTTTCTCAAAGAGGTATAGATTGCGTAGTCTTAATGAATGCAGCTGTTGTGCACGAGGACTTGGGTTTAATGTCCGGGTCGAATCTAGTGTTATTGAGTTTAACTATCAAGAAATATTCATATTTCTTGTATTCCTTGCTTTTCCTGATACCTGCATTTTTATTGAAATGGTATTTTTTTTCTAATAACAATTCTTGTATCGTGATTTTACCAATTGTCAAATAAGGGATTCAAAAAACACTTGAGACTAATTTCTGGACTACAAAAATATTTGTGTGGATAGAAAATCCGTGCAACTTAATATTTTATATTAGTATGGATATAGATTAGCTGATGTCACGTTATACACATATAAGTCATGCAAAGTTTTCTAGTACATAATTATGTCGTTGTCAATCTTTTCATAGAATTTTTGGAGATATTTTGCTCACGTCAAATGTATTAATAACTATATTACATTTCTGTTTTAGGATATTATATAACTATATAAACAAAAATAATTGTGTTAGATCCTTAAGCGTGAATTAGTGGCCTAATTCTTCTCCAAAATCTGAGTAGAGATCCGTGCCCAGCAGTGAGATAGTGTATATACAGGACTGATATTATTACATTATTATGAATAAACAAACTAACTTTTTCATTCCCAGCATTACTAAGTTATTTGACAAAACGTAATATTGTACAAAAACTTCATCAAAATAGACAATATTTGTACAGTTCCATAATAAGCGTACAATCAAATTTAGTACTGTTTGCTTTCATCACAGAACGAGGATCATAATATTCCTTGTGTAAAACCGTCCAATAAAGATAAAACCCGCCAAACAAATCGATGCCTTACCGCGCAACTGTCGACTATGACTTGCATAAAAGCACAGATAAGAACCACACCAGTAACTGATTCCAACGACCCTGGAGATGACCCAGAAACCCAGTTTTTTATTTATCAGTCGAACGTATCATATATGATCGTAATATGCCTACGATATTTTCCTTTATAGCGGAAATAGAGCAGTCGTAACCGAACCATTTCTGCATGAATGCGTCGAAGGTATCTATTTAAACAGTTTCAGTTTTTGATCCTACGGCATATATTCGAAAGTATGGTATGCTTTGTAATCTATCGACGTAAATGGGCATACCTTATAAACAAAGATTAACGCCTTCGCATCGCCAATTATGCTTTAGGTCCCACGTAATAAGCAGCAATATTACCGGGCATATTATCTGGAATTTACGAACTCTTTAGAGATAACCAAATAACACGTTTATCAATCTAGGGAGCTTGTTAATATCAGTCCTGGTTATTAACTACTTCGCTACCACATACATGCTCTTTATCAGTAGAAAGGCGACTCAAGGTAATTTTATGCGCTGATCAAGTGTGGCTAGCAGATTCATACAACTTATTATGAATTGAATGTATTTATAAATCTAGGGTCAAGGCTAAGCTAGCGAGTGCAAACCAACTTGTAATGCTTATTATAATTTAAAAATAGCTTAATCATGACTGATTTTATAATTTGGTAATCTAACTATTTTTTTTCAGATCAATGGTTGGGAGATTATTATTTTCGTAGATTAAGATTTAGTCTCGCTCTAGGCATTATCAATATACTAGCGGAACTAGCAGAAACAAAGCCTCTAAAGCTCGGGAAACCTATTTGTAGCCACACACATTTTTTGATCATGTGAAAGTCAAACTCACAACATTCGGCACACTTTGTGTGTCAGTGTAACCACTTAAACTAATAATGACAAGATTCGTGTACTAAATATTTTACCATACCTTCAGAGCAGGTTGTAATTATCCATGAATTGTAATTATCTACTACAATGTTCATGCCTTGCCTACTCTACAAAATTTATATAAACTATGAGACCCTTTATGATACGTATTTAGTAATCGTGGTGATCCACACGATGAGCCCAGGGTTGGTCCGTATTGATACCACTTCTATATATTCAGCTTATTCTAAGTTCACTTTGGCTCGTTGCATATTACTAATAACGTCATAATTTAAAATTATAATTTTATTTATAGAAAATGGCTTCCATCCAGAAGGTATAAAAAAAAATCTATTATTCGGATCTACTAGTGACCCAGACGGCGTTTACACTGTAAATCATTTTAAGCTGATGACTTTGAGAGACAAACAACAACAGACCTTATTTCCGTAAATACATCAGGGTCCCAAAACATAAACCTCCGTTCCTGAATTCTAAACTATTCCTATGCGTACAAAGTCACCCAAACTAGCAAGTTTATCTTTCGCCGCTACATCTATTACCAGTTACACTAAATACTAGGGTCCACAACAAGCCAGTAGCTACTACTTCACTCCAGTAACTCATCTGGACACGTCCTAATCTCGTTGACAAATGAACTGGACCACTGGAACAACATTATCTTAGTACTGGAAGAAATGATACCTTAGGGATTCCAATTCTTGAAAAGTAACCTTATTTTGGTTGAATAAGGTTTCTTTTTGGTTGAGAGGGATGGTAGACCGAAATCTGCCATTATGTCGTATGAGCGTAGGGGGCGTTTAAGCTTCCCGAGGGGGTTAATCAACTGTTTACACTATAAGATAACAGCCGAGTAGATTGCTCATAAAAACCCTTTTGCGCGTTGATGTATGGTTGAGGGTTTCTTGAGGCTTAGCCAGTTTAATTGATTAATAAATATATAGTCATTTTACTAAAGATACTTTCCACATAGAAGATTTCAATTCAAATGTATAATTATGTATGCCAGTAATTTACATGATGACAACATTTAGAAAATTATAACTAATTCATTTCCAGCGGATAAATTATTATATTGTTTCGATATAACACATTAATAACAATAAATAACATTTACATAAATGTATAAGTATTGTTATGGTACCTAAAATACTTATTGAGGTATACTACCATAACTGAATGTACTAGTTTGTTAATGTAACAGGCGAATATTAGTTTTGGTTATTTTGTCGAAGCTTATGACGGTTCTAATATCTTTGATGCGCCTATCTAAAAACGATTATGAATTGGTTGAATCTGAATATGTTGCGGTGTTGTTTGGATATGACAATTCTACCAAAGATATTATCTGTTTTATATATTACGTTTATAGGTAGCAAAGTTATTTTTGAATATTTTTACATATTTAACCTTTTAAAACCGCGGCTGGACACAATACATTTTTAAAGATGTCTGGTATTTTTGATTTGATCCTTATATTTTGTAGTACGTACTTGCGAAGTATCTATGCAAAATATCTATTCAACCGTCCGTCAAAGGTATTTCCTTTATGCCATCAAAAGAAAAGAAAAATAATGTTGAATATTTCTCGTTATTTTAATTTAAAGAAGATAATTATATAAACTCTATTTGAAACTAAATAAATATTACTAATAAATTAAATCATAAAATATTGAGAATCCCTTCCAAAAACTAAATCACTGCCTTTTACTGTTTATATAACGAAATTCAAAAACCATTTCCTCTCTCTCAAATTTCTAATATAATATTCTAAACACATTAACTTTTAACATTAGCATAATTTATTTTAACAACTTAATTATCTCATTCAAACAAACTACCCACACTTGTCCGAACTACTACGTACCGGTTGAATCCGGTTCAGAATTACAATGGCCAAGTTTAAAATAAACTTGGTCGAGCCAGAAGTCGTGTTAAACGTCGCACCCAGAAGCTCTGGCTTTGAAATATCACTCAACTTACCAACTAGCCAAGCCGAGGCTTTTTCAACACTTTTTATAACTGTCATAGTGCGCTGTGATCTTTGTATGGAGTTTTTGTTCGACAGGAATGGATCTTGAAGTTGGAAGGTGCTTTTGTAGATATCGATTTAAAACATATTTTTTATAATCTATTGCTAATAAGTATTCTCCTTGAAAGTCAAAATATATATATATTTATTTTGGTCACAAAGTAACACTGATGATCACAAAACAAAAATTTTATTAAGGCATAGGGTTGAGTTTATGAGAAGATACCAGCAATAAACTCACGGCCACTCTTTAAAAACGTTTCAGTATTTTACAATACACATCAACAAGGTGTTGAAGCCATGATACCATATATTACTAACCATATGAATCTAAAATGAATAACAATATTTGATTAAGAGTTTTGTTAGTAGAAGCAAGATATTAGATAAGAACACAAATAATCAGGAGGACCTCTACATTGCTAAATTAACTTATAACTAATACAAATCTTTGACTCATGTATGGAACAAGTTCCATAAATTTTTGTCATTTTAGTAGTTCTTGACTAAATAAAGAAAACAAATATTAAATAATGAAAATTATTTCTACGAAGTCTGAAAATGGACTCAAAAATAAGGGTTGAAAAAAATGAGTACATCAAGTCCAAACTTGTATATTAAATCTTTGAAATACTTAGAAAGGACGTATACCCATCATTTCGTCAGACAAGCTTAGGTTTCACGTAACTGAATATCGGTCTTACGTATTTGATGTTGCCACTAAATTCCTCGTAGAAAAACATATTTATCTATCTTAGACTGCACAGATGGATTTAAATGGTCGCCTCGCCACTGTAATTGCGCTGACTGTTGTGGGTTCGAATCCCACACGGGACAAAACTTTGTGTGATCCACAAATGGTTGTTCCGAGTCTGGGTGTTCTTTGTAGCCGATGTTTGACTGTAAAGTCTCACGCGATACAGGAATTATTCTTAGTGTAGGAGTTATCGAAGAAATTAAATCTTCTTCTCCTTAGCTTTTATTATTCCCAAGTCAGTTGGGGTCGGCTTTCTAGTCTAACCGGATTTAACTGGATATCAGTTTTTACACGGAGCGACTGCCATCTGACTGCCGCAACCCAAAGGCAATACCCTTAAACTAGACCAGTGTCAGGATATTAGAGGGCACTGACTTCCCAATAACGACTGCCATAGATGTTCATGGCAGCCGGGACCGACGGCTTAACGTGCTCTCCGAGGCACAGAGCAGGCGATAATTGTCAATTAATACGCACATCATTTCGAAAAGTCATATAACTTCTGACAGTCCTCTGACTGTCGGAAGTTATATGACTTTTCAGACTTTACATACATTCAAGCAACAGACACAAAGAAAACTCAAACTCAAAACAAGTACATTAATACATGAGTACCTCCATATATCACGCAACTTTTTGTTCCGTGTGGGAATCAAACTCACTACACTCAGCGCAGTGGCAGAGGGAGAGCGATCGCTTACTGCACTATACTAAAGCACTACGCCATTTATGCATTTGAATTGTAATATGGCATAATATTCTAGCTATCGCTGCTATCGAAGAAAATAAATAAAAATAGGAAATTAAAAATCTATGTAAGATATTCCACTGGGTAGCAAATGTAAGCCCGTAGCTTCGCCAAACAATCTATGAAGGAGTCAAAAGGCTTAAGTGATAAGGTCAGACCATCACAAAACCAGTTATAAAATGTTCAGCAGAATATTACGAAATAATTGAGTAATATTACCAGAAAGGATAATGACTAGAAAGAGAGCCAATACTACCCGATCATTTATAAAACGAGTAATAAAGAAAGTCTAATTCTAGTACTTAATCTTGATTAAGTATATAAATTACTAATGATTAGCATCTTGATATGAATCGTTAGTAATTTGTCTACCTTTCATGGTTAGTCTGACTTAATTCACTGACTAAAAGCCAAGCTGGAATTTTAGTTTCATTGTGCTGTTCTAATGACCGACACAATTCAGCTAACGCACACATGAGTAAAACACGCACACTACTTCATCTATACCTCCAATAGTGGTACAATACCTCAAGGTCACAGTTTGAACAAACTAATTATTATCAATCCGACCAGCGGGCACGGGATTACACTAACTAATTAATTTATTGCTATTAACAAATACGGGTCCCAATAAATCCCCACAATTCGCAACATTCATTATTCTACATCCGGCTGTAAGGAAACTAATTTATTGTTGAATTGATTAAGACCTTTTCCTTTTGATAACGTTGTGATTTCATAGCTGTGTATTTTAGTATAATAGAATCATCATTCCATTTGACTATTCATCCTAGTCTAGGAATTGTGAATTATGCAGAAATTTCGCGAGAAATTTCGCCTAAGGTTTTTAAGTCACCTAAATTTAAACAGATGCAGCAATTTGGTTGCACGTGGCTTCAAATTTATTTGGTCATACAAATAACTTAAGCATATTTAGTGTAATGTGTGCGGTGTAGTCAACCAGTATTCAAAAATTTGGTTCGATGCCTTTACGAAATATACAGCGTGTAACAGAAAGGTGTGGTCATATAATATAACACCTGCACAATGGAAAACCATGACAAATAAATGCGTTTAAATGTTTTCACTAAGATATAGCATTTTTCAAAATCGACTTAGCAGTATAAGCATATTCCAGTTGATACTTAAAAAACACTAACAATTGGCTCGGTGGCCTGCGTAAACCTGAAAATGACCAGGCGCAATTTTGAATATGATGTCATGCGTTTGTTTCGATACTTAATTAATAAATTAATAAAATGATTGAAATTGTCAAAAAAATTTTAAATAATTTGTTTTGATACGGGGATATGGATTATTTTTCAGACTTACATAACGGTTCTAAAATATGACCACATCTTTCTGTTACACGCTGTATATTTTTGTAAACAAGTTCAAAGAAAATTAATTTAAACTAGCTGATCACATAATCTCTCGAAATCGATGTCACCCAAATACTCTTATACTAAGAAGTATCTCCAGAATCCTTAAATATAATAAGATATACTTATTAAATAATACTAGCGGTCGCCTAGTACTCGAAATTCGACCAACTGATATATATTATGTCATGTCATTATACTCGTATATTGATATATGTAACCATAGTTACGCGCTTCGACTGCGTGTGTCAAATGCATGGTTGTGTGCGTGTAGTGTTTTTTCACTAATTTAATGTATTTATTATACATATTTTATATAATATTAGAATTCGTCACTTCTTCTCTGTATAAACTATAAGTGTGCGAAATTTCATACTCCTCCGTCCGCCCAATTTTCGTAAAAAGAAATCCAAAGTTTTCGCTTCACTTATTAATATATAGATTATGTTTGTAGTAAATATAAAAATACCAAACCAAATTAAATTGTTAAACCTTAGATTATTTAAGATAAAGTTACACACTTGATTGGTTGAGCACTATGTCTTTAGTATTAAAGAATTTATTAATAAGAGTTTCAAAATAATATGTAGCTTGTAAAAATATTTAATTTATAAAACATGTACAAACTTTATATAATACAATGTAACAGACTAATAATATTGTGTTTGTAAGCAAATAAAATAATTTTATTATTAAATATTTAGTTAAACAATACTAAACATTGTCGATTGTTGAAATGCCAGCCATATTTGAAAACGTGAAACGTGAAAACGGCCGCCCGTGTACCTCTGTGACCCAATAGGTTAAGACATCAGAAGAATCACTCGCAAAGTTAGAATCATTGTGCTGTGAAAGCAAATGAAAACGAATACTAGTCCTATTTGTTTATATACCTCTGGGAAGTCACAGCTAAAAAACCCAAAGAAACAAACTTATTTTGCCGCAATTTCTAAGGAGTGGAGGCAATCAGGTATTGCCTTCACTCTTTAGAGGCATTAGGCATAGATTGAGAAACAATAGCCTGTTGTCTATCAACATTCTTCAGACGATACACCTTAATTAAAATCGATAGCTTCATATTACATTCTCTCGTTTATGGACATCTGGACATCACGTTACTAACTGGTCCAGTGTACTGACAAAGCTTTTGCTCATAATACTGTCCATCTAATAACTTTATTGAAGGCCTGTTTTGCAATCTCCAATAAGCTTTATTCTTTAACATAAATGTTACGATATTACACTTAATAAGCAAGGAAAAATACATAATGTGATTTTTATTTCAAATAAATTTTATTTGATCATTGTGAAACTGGCCAGTAACATTTAGCAATTTATACCAAAAATATAGATTCTAAACGTTTTAAAGTGAGAATCATTATCATGAGTAAGCATTGATGATTCAGCCTAAAAAGGTTCTACAGGAGGGAATGCCATAATCGCCATGCTTGGCAGCTGAATTGGCCATAAATTATTTGTACCAGATGGATGTCGCTATCCATCTCCGGATTTAATCCGTTCATTGTCTCCCAGGAAATGCGACGGAGCGGCGTATTTTAGGTAAGAGCAACTAACGAAATGAAAAGATTATCTGAGAGCCTACTTTTGTTATTGGGCAAAAATATTTTCAGAAATGAGCGATGTATGAACAAGCTTTCTTTAGTGCCAAAATGTTGAGTACTTATAACTTTGAAAAACTAAATTATATACATCTAAATTTCTACGAAATACAGCTTGCAACCAAAATATGTTACTATGAACTTAATAACTTATAAACAAGATATTTCCAAGTGAAACGACAAACAATAATGGTGTTTAGAAGTTGAGCCAAAACTGTTCAATATTTTCTGCAGAAGGCAGATGACCAATAAATTGCTTTGTGTAACGAGTTCCGATACGATCGTAAATTTTAAACCGCGGCTAAGTAACCAAATTTAATAATATAACATGTATATCTTATGCGGGAAGAAATCTGAACAGGGTTGTCTCTAAACCGCTTCACTTTGTACCAGCGAAATATGATAATTATAAACAAGAAACTCAGAAAGTTTGTAACTCAATTACTACCAAACCGTTAAAATGAATTTCAAGAATATTTTGTATTATTATAATTATACAAAATATTCTATTCAATTAATATATAATATAATTACAATTTAGATGCATACAATACACTAATTTAGATGAAGTTATAAGTCAAACGAAGTGGTATAATGGTATATACTAAATAATATTATGCTAAAATCTATACTTAGCCTTATAATATATAAAGCTGAAGAGTTTGTTTGTTTGTTTGAACGCGCTAATCTCAGGATCAAATTGAAAAATATTTTTTGTTGGATAGCTTATTTATCGAGGAAGGTAGCCCATAAGGCTATATAACATCACGCTACGACCCACGGGGGCGGCGCAGTAATCATAAACGAGGGTGAAACCGTTGGTACATCTAGTCTATCTATAAAACGCTTTAATTTTTTATATAAATATATAATAATTAGCTTTTTTTACGACTTTTTTAGTTATATATCTCTAACAACTGATACCTAATATTATCTTATCTTATCTTATGTGGGGGCCAGTCAGTGCAGACCGGCGACACTTCAACCCAGTGGGATCTTTTGTATCGACACTCTCCCAATAACGACTGCCATAGATGTTCATGGCAGCCGGGACCAACGGCTTAACGTGCTTTCCGAGGCACGGAGCAGGCGATAATTGTCAATCAATACGCACGTAATTTCGAAAAGTCATATAACTTCCGAAAGTCAGAGGTGCGTGACGTGGGTTCGAAGCCGAGACCCTCTGCATTGCAGTCTGTTGGTCTCCCCACTGAGCTATCGCTGCTCTTTTACCTAATATTAACTTACAACTAGCGTAATTATTTATATTAGCTTAACCGTTACTCAATCTCTAGGAGATACATAACAATAGATTTTTTATTGTGTCTATAAAATGACAGACAGACGATGGGATTCATTACGTACCATGTATACATCTGAATTTATTTGACGAAAGTTAAAATGTCTAAATTGAATGTTTTAGCTAGAGTGGTTTTGAAACAAATATCTATAACTTTTACTTATATTGAAACTGTCACTAAAATACACATACTTACCAATAAAACGACAGATGACAAAATATCTGATTAAATTTAATTGCAATGCTCCATATTTTATTCTGATTGTCATAGCGTCTCCGTCAACCCTATGCCAGACGTCGTTAGGCACACCGGGTGCTACTAAATAAAGTCGGTGGATCGCCCGCGTCGAGCTTCATATCGCTGTTGCTCCGTTGCTGTTGCCTCGTTGCTGTCGTTGCTATGTTGCTCCTTTGCTCCTTCAACAGATAAGCGGTTTTTGAGACAGTCCACACCTGTTGATGTTATGAATCCTTTAATATAAACTAGGATTAGTCTTTATCCCTAAGTTGGATGGGATTAACTAAATAATATATTGATTGTATAGCTTTGCGTTAATTGGATGTACATAGTTTGTAAGCATAATTTGGAGAATTACAAAATATGTCCCTTATACTTTGGTTGTTGAATCTTGCTAATCTTACATTAACCATCAAAGCTAATCCTTAAATCAGTTTAAATCTTGATATATACGGTTATTACAAAAACTTAAGTTTTTAGTTTTTATTCCGCCGACGTTCGTATGAATATTCTAATGCCATTTATTTTTTTCATATTCACAATATTCTGTCGACAGACTTAAGAATAAGATCGTAAAATGTTTGAATTAGCCTGTCAATTCAGAGACTAGATAGTAATATTAAAACTTCAAATTTCATGTTAACAATCCATAAAAAATAAATTACGTTCTGATAAAGGTTATAATTTCTAAAGTCTGTTTTCCCAATAAGAAAATTGCCAATACGCACACTAAAAGCTCCTTATTTACAACGACTGAGAGCTTTAATTTCACCTTCAACAAGTTTATGACACAAATAAATTCCGAGGGCATTTATAAGGCTACAAATGAACGATCTATTTACAGAATACTGTACGGTTTCCCCCTCCTTAATGTTGGAGCATTCTTTAAATCGTTGCGTAAGTGGCGTCGTAGTGACCCGAAACTTTCAATCGTGCCTTTATCAATATTATCTACGGCAGAACGCCGAAATGAAAGAATCTGGTCTATTCACAAAAAAGGTCTCGGAATGGGAAAAGAAATTTCACGAGAGCGACCTTTTCTTAGATGTTTATCTTCGTGCCTTTAAGGGTCCTGACCGGTACTCAGATCACTCGACGATAGATGATAGCGATCGCTCACATTGTGACTAATTACATTGCGCGTTTTGTTTGAGAACACAATTCAATTTAAAACACTGATGAAGTAATGGATGTAAATATTAGATAGGAAGATGCTTTTGAATAAAGTCATGATAAGATCCAAAATATACAATTTCAAGATGAGCTCCAGAAACAAGATGAATCTATTGACGAAAATAGCTCTTAATTTTGAGTTCACCTAAAAAATAAATACATTTACTTAAAATGTATGGCCAAATGCTTTTAATGCCTCCATTAAACGCTTAGGTATTTTATTTTTGCCGTATTAAGAGGGTCTTAAAGAAAAGAGGGGGAATAGAATGCCTTGTAATTCTTGGAGTGGAGTTATTTAGTATAAAGTCTGTGATGATTTACAGATTTCACGATAATTTAAGCTCGTTTTATCTGTTTAATACTTTTTCTTAGCCACTTCTTACGCGAGGTTTTTTATCTTTATTTTAAACCTTAGTCTTTACTGGAATGGAAACGATTACAGTAAAACTAAAATTCTTGTCTCAGGCTTTGTTCATTTAGTAGGTTTTGAATTCGCCTTAATGGTACGTAGTTTTTCTTTCAGTGATCATATTTTATTAGGTTTCGTTTATAAATTAATATAATATTATAACAATGCTGTACCTCTGAACAGATATTTTTAAAATAAATGGGTTGGACTATTAAGTGTTCTATGAATCTAAAATAATGATGTTTAGTTTATTCACGGACTGTCTGTTCCAGCAATACACAAAAACGCTACAGATTTTAACGTATTTGGTTCAACATAAAATTTTAGCATCCCATATGATTCCGCTTAGTAAAAAACTAAAAAAACTAGAACTAGAGATATAAATATAATGGATAATGTTTGAAGTTCGAGCGGCTTAGCTTGCGTATATGTCGGTATGTTAGGTTAGTAAGATATTTCTAGATCAAAGGTTGCCTATGTCCATTTTTTGGTACCCTGACAACGTGTATGCGAAATTTCATGATGATTTGTCGAGTAGTTAAGGCGTGAAAGCGTAACAAACAAACGAACAAACTCACATTCGCATTTATATACGTATAGTCATAGTATATAACATATAGTTAGGGTATAGCATCATACCTGTATTATATAGTCTGTGTCTGGGAGTGGTTAATCTCCAGGTGGCCAACTATACGATGGCAGTAAAAATTTATCGGCTTGCCTGGAGTATTACTATCTCTTCATAGACATCCAACATGAGAATAAGTAATATTTGATATATTCTGAATTAGATTTTTTCCCGCGGCTTCCACGTAATTTCGCAAACACGTTTAAGGAACATAAAAGGTCCCTAAACGTGTACGTGAAATTATATAATAATCGGTTGAGTAGTTAAGGCATGAAAGCGTAACACATAAACAAACAAACTCATATTCACATTTAAATATTAGTTAGGATTACGATTAAAAGTGTATGAGAGGGCACGACTGAAAAAGGTAGATAAGTGAACTCCCACATAGCCACCCTGCCGATTATTTTCCTTAGATACCACTTCTAATTCCTTTACTATTTGGTTGGCAATCCAAGATGGGCAAGGCAATCGTTTTGTATTGTATTGCAAGTCATCAAAGGCTATATCAACAACTTACCATCAGAGGGGAAAGCGTATGTGCTTTGAAATAAAAACATATACGATGCAATTATGACGCTTAAATATGATTTATAATTACATGATGTTTAATTATAACCAAGCACTTGATCTTCGATATACTACATGTCATTAGCTCTCCGAAAAGGATATAATATAATATTTTACGTATCCCATCCGTCGGCTCGTTGCGCACTACGCCCTCAACCCCATTGCCCTTCCTAATTACAAATTAATGCTTGTTACTCCCTTTAATAAGGGGCTGTGGGAGCCCTTAATTATATAAAAATGTTTTCACTCGCCCTTTCTTTCGGCAAAATTTGTGAGGAACTTGTTACAGAATAGACCCTGCTAGTGATGCGGAAACATCGATAGATTAACTGTCGATAAACTGCAACGTGTATTGTTAATCTGCTGTCGATGAAATCTCGACAAGTTGTGGAATATATTGGATCACTATATTTGGTGTAACCTGATATATTACTTTACATGTTTTTGTATCAAATTTGGGTTTTCATTTAATCCGTTAAAATATAGTGTCAGTTTAATTTTCATTTCACATCTGCGAGTTTAAACCGATTTTAGACTTTGGTCGTGATATTGAAATTCATTATAATTGCGTGATGTTATAGAATATAGGGATATCGATGTATATTGCCTTTATACTATACTGCCTTTATACCTAAATCTAGGATGAACTGTACAGTAGGGTTTAGGGAAATAATACTTCGACACGAGAAATAGAATATTGTAGTCAAATAAATTTGTGTTATGTTTCTTCGGTGAGTAGTATTTATGGTTCTATGCTGTTAATAGAGAACTAAACTGATAACTGCATCATATGATTGACTCCTTTGCCGTATGTTTGGTGACACGAGAACTATACCATCTGCGTTGTAAATATGCATAGACGGTACATCAATGTCAATATTATTCATCAAGGAAGAAAATTTGCAGCGTTCAGCGGCACACCAGCATCCAGATACAATTAATAGGTTTTCAATTATGTCCCGGCATTCCAATAATTGACAGGTTACCACAAACAAAATTATGGTCATTGGAAGAAGAAGCAAATCAGTTCTTGCTTAAAGAGATAGTAAATAAAGTAGACTGAGAATTACCAGTGCACGTGGCACCGGTAAAGCGCCAAAAATATCTTAAGCGCTGACAAAAAGGCATATTCTGATGTTGTTTAATAATATATCATTGATACTCATTAATTATACACCGTCAAGGGCTTCATTGAAATTGGATAAAGTTTCAGTCCTATAAAAATAACCGTAATAAAAAGAGCTGTACTTTTTAAACAAGTCTATTTTTTCTAAATGTTTTTATGACTATTATAATGCTCTATCTCCACACATGTTGTTTCAAAAAGATAAAAGTATTTACATTATCATCAACAGCAGTAAACATTGGTTTGCGTTCTAAATCTTTATATATATAATTCTACTGTACGTGTGTATGTCACTGAACTCCTTCTAAACGACTGGACCGATTTAGATGAAATTTTTTGTGTGTTCAAGTGGATTCGAGATTTGGTTGTTTTTTTTTCGTGTGTACAGTACAATGTCTGTCGGGACAGCTAGTTAAGTATTATATATAATTTATTGTTAGTGTAACAAATAAATATATGTTTAATTGTATGTTCTGTTATGATTAGGTTATAAATAAACAAACTGAGTAAGAATTCTAATAAATTGTATTTTATATTAGAGACAACTTATAGCGAGCACATTGATAGAACTTGATCATAAACGGAAGAGAGCAATTAGCACCACAAGTGGCAGAAAGTATAACTATAACACGTTTATTTTTAAATTACTTTTAGCCATAGACAATTACTTAGTATTATAAAATTTATCACTTAATATGTTCTAAAAGTATCCTTTTTGTCTAACTATTGTAAATTCATTATAACATAATATGAAAAAGATCGATCTCAGAGAAAATTCCTCATTAATACATTGATTTTTCTTATCAAATGTATTCTAACATCACTAATGACGTGAAGTTTTCCCAAAACTTATCAACGGTTACGAACTCTTTTGTTTATTAAAACTCGCCTGTCCTTAGGCCACTTCTTTGTTTTAAAAGTTAATAATTTGACGGCAACTTCAACGCTTTCTAAAAATACATTTGTTGGCGGGGCGCTAGAACAAAATGTCGGGAAAATACCAAGTTGTGATTGGATGTGAATAATTTCAGTACTTTTCTACGTGGCTAGCGAAAAAGTTTTTCTGCAAATAGACGTAGAATTTTTCAGATATGATGGATGGAATGAATATTCTTTCTGCGTTGCAAATAGTAAAGTGTGGACGAAAGTAAAGTATTGATTGTATTTGGCAGTCCCTGCCAAAAACATTTCTAAAATTGGAGGAGGAAAGTACCAGTTTGTTTGTACATAAGTAAAATATGGATAAATAAAATAGGTGGTTAATAGTATAAGCGTAAAATACCAAATAATAGATATATATACAAACCCTTATAAGAAGTGGAATAAAAAGTGGCTTTGCACAGACTACAATATCTTGTAAATCTATACTAATATTATAAAGCTGAAGAGTTTGTTTGTTTGTTTGTTTGTTTGTTTACTTGAACGCGCTAATCTCAGGAACTACTGGTCCGATTTGAAAAATTCTTTCAGTGTTAGATAGCCTATTTATCGAGGAAGGCTATAGGCTATATATCATCACGCTAAGATCAATAGGAGCGGAGCACCAATGAAGAATGTTTCAAAGTCGGAGAGTATTTTTTCCTTTTGAGAGCTTCCGCTGCGTGCGCTGCGTAAACAGTTAAAGTTTCGCAAAAATCATGTATGACAGAATTGTTCCCCTTTAAAAGTTCTAAAAAAAGTCCGCGACAGTATATGTCTATCTTTTAAGGTTGGCTCACTATAACCATTTTTATGCTAACGAAATTTGTTCTAAAATAATGCATTATTTGCGAAGGTATTTTTATAAACATGATATTAATCCTTATCCAAATAAATACGTTATTCATTACAAGTATTTAATTTAAAACAAAATTGCCCTTTACATCATTCGATTTCAATGAATATCTTAGTAGATATAGCAGTTTTAAAATAACATCGCAGCAAAATAATTACCCATTACAGACATAGTACAAAAGATGTTTCTCCTGGTTTATTCTGCGTGATTACTACTGGTTCGATTTGAAAAATTCTTTAAGTGTTGGATAGCCTATTTATCGAGGAAGGCTATAGGCTATATAACATCACGCTACGACCCACGGGGGCGGCGCAGTAACGATAAACGCGGGTGAAACCGCGGGAACATCTAGTCATTAATATGCCGACCATGGGCTGTACTACCATTTCAAGCAAAGAAACTGTAATATATAATTAATGCTCAATAAAGTCTTGGAAACCAATATGTTTCAGGTTTTCTACCTCTTTGGTTTTGTTTCCCAAAATATTATTTGTATAGAAAATATATTCACTCAATTATTTGTGTATTAATCTTTAGAAAGGAAATGTCAAAAGGTTACGTCACTTCGATTCGCAGCGTTTTATTGCGATATTGTTTACTTCCGAACTTTCTGAAGTAAAAATATGAGTTGATACAACGGAACTCAAAGTCATCAATCACTGATGACCTTCGGTTCCAGACGGCACTACACAAAGCTACAGAGCTTTGCTTAAAGATAACTTAGCGAAGGCACTGACCTTGGAACAATTTAAATTTGTTTGGAGTTCTGAGGTCTTTGGATGTCGAGGGTTGCAATTCCAAAGTAGTTTATTAAATATGGATAATAATGACTCTATCAACTATCAATTATATTTATAGACAAATCACATCGGAACCTTTGCTCAATTCTTTGGCGACCTGTCTGGACTAGTACTTTTTCTACGCTTTTATTATGCAAGCAGCTACCAAACCTTATTATCACAATGCTTAATAGTAGAATAGTCTTTTGAACTTATAATATAAAGAATAATGTACAAATGGTGAGCTTAAAATTCTTGAAACAGTTTTTCATAGGCAGGTTTCCAAAAGCTCCAAAAAAGCTACCATTGAAAATGCTCTAATAATTCGTTCGCTCTGCAGATTGCATAGATTATTATTTGACAGTAAGGTAATACGATCACTGTATATATAGATTACATTAGCGACTGCACATGACACTAAGAGCTTTACCTTTCCAGCTCCACATAAAACAGCCAATTCTTTTTGGCGTCATCTACTATTTATACGCGTTACGTCATATCTAGCACACACAAAGCTTTTGATTGATAGATGGGCATACGATGCATTGGAGGTCAGAGCCAGTCCTATATTAGTTTTCGTAGACAGTGAGTGGGGCTGACTTCTATGGGTATACTGGGAGCATATAGAGTGGGGATATACAGTATTATGGCTTTGGTAATATGGTGAACATAAATAACACATATGAAGAGAGTGTATGCCCATAGTGTATATTCGATGCGAGTGAATTCTTGTAATTTTGGGGAGGCCCTTTGCTATCAACAAATTCCCAGAGATATTTTCCCTAGCACTGACCGCGCATCGAGACGATTTATCAAGGTCTGTAATTTTTTTTAATGCCTCTTTTATTTTATATTAGGGCCACCTAATTGAAGGTTTTTAGCAGCTTATGAATGCTTGCAATAGGAAGATATCACTCACACGTTGCCATCGCTGAACATCTGATAGCGTTTAAATGCCTGCTAAGGTATCCTGGAAATCACACTCACTTCACGAATAAGTTACAGGATGGAGACTGGCTGAGTTGGTATCAGTTTAAGTTAAATCAAATATTTAACCGGTCATTCCACTCTGTCAGATCGCTGCTAATAATATTTGCCTCAGAAGCTTCGGGAATGGCTTACAACAGACCTTGTGCTCGATGTCCGTCTTTACATATCATGTCATTAGTATGGTATATTATATCCTATGAAGAAGACCAAACTAAATAGGTAGGCGTTCCAACTGTAGCCAGAACCAAATACTTAGTATTGGTTAGAATGTGTCATGCCAAATGACTATCGCTTAGCAGTCTATTGTGCAATAGCAGTATGCTGACTGATAGTCATTTTGCCTTAGGAAGAGCAATACCAGAGCATTGATTTTCAGCGATAGCGAGACACAATGGCATCACTCGGCGTAACTGACTGTACTAGATGGAAATGCAATCTTGTCAAAGTGGCGGGGAATAGTTGGATGCAAGTGGCGCCGAAATTCACACTCACAGAGGAAATTAAGGAGAAAGCCTTTGGCCGTCACTATCGAGTGACGGCTATCATGCTACTGAAAAAGTACATGCCGTTTCTCAAAATTGCATTGAATTATTGTATTGCTTATGGTAAGTGCGTTTAGTACCAGGTGCAAAAATTTTCCAAACTAAATTAAAAAGTAACTACGATTTTTCATGGCCTGCCATTACTTAAAAAAATACTAAAAGCTTTATTATGTTTTGCCAGAACTAAAATATCAGCTGCTGTCCCAATTCCATTGAAAACCCACGAACCAGCTTTACTTCTGATCAACCTAAAATTGATTGCTATTCGTTTTTGATAACTTAGTTTCGAAATACGACATCAGACTAGGATTTAGCTCTTTTAAAGTACCAATTATATTGAAGTTCTTCGAAAAATCGAAACAGCTTTACTTTGGTATACCTATTAGAAAAGGTCATACGCACTCAACACACAATAGGCAGGGACATAATTAAGTTAATGAAGACCACAGTTGCTAAAGAGGCGAGGGAACAAAGCCTCGGCACAAAGATTATTCCCTAACAATTTATGCGGATAATGGCAAGAGGTTGTTGGCCATTTGTGAGCGGTGCGAATACAACAGCTATTGTGTTCGGTCGGTTTTTTGTTAGGCCCGGATTAATTGTTGGGACGGCCTTGCTATATGTTGGAGGATAAAAGCACTTCATTGTGTGGAGATATACTTGAATGTTTTGATTTAAGATGTGTGGGGTGTCTGAATATTAGACGGGGTTGCTCGTAGATATGAAAATGGGGTAGATGTACAATACAGTTCGACTTGCTAGTGTTGTGTGAGAATGTACGGATGCATCTGTTACTAGTTTTGGTGTGGCTAGCATTTTGTTAGCCTAATATAGAAACAGATGATTTAATCAGTCAATTAGAGGGACATTGGGGTAGGACTATTGGTTAAGAGATTAAAACATTCTTAGACATTAGTGTGACAAATACCAAATTTTTAAGAAGTAATCGAGGTAAAGTTTATGAGACTTTACTAAATTACAGATAATTTTCTAATATGTGCTATAATGTTAATTTATTTGCATACACACTTAGATTCATGTTAGTATTTCTATAAAGGGTCGAAACTACGACTACGTACACACATAATATATTGTCATGAATGTTCTAGGTCCCACATAATTTATTTTTACATAGTTTGTAAAAAAATTGTTACTAGCTCATATGGATTATGTCCGAAATAAATGTTTTTATAATTATTATAACAAGGGATAAGTCTGTTGCTATCTACCTAGCAAATATGTTCCTATAGAAATGTTTCTAGCAGAAGAATGTGCTTTCTTGTAACTACCTACGTAACAACATAATATAACGTTTATAGACCTTGCAGACGACGCAAATAGCTGGTGCTGGCTACACGTGCAAGCTAAACACGCGGTCACATGCCCGGTCATGTGTATCTCTCTACGGTTGTTACAAAACGCATACGACCAGCGTAACTGATCAAGTTATGGCCATGTTATCGCCGCTATTTAAGTGCTGTCCAATTCTTCTATCAATATTTATAAAAGAACTAGATTTTCCCGCGGTTTCACCCGCGTTTATCGTTACTGCGCCGCCCCCGTGGGTCATAGCGTGATGTTATATAGTCTATAGCCTTCCTCGATAAATAGGCTATCCAACACTAAAAGAATTTTTCAAATCGAGCCAGGAGTTCCTGAGATTAGCGCGTTCAAACAAACAAACTCTTCAGCTTTATAATATAGATATAACAATATTTTGACCTTTGAATTTTTGTCACTCAATTGCGCGTAAACCGTTGTACGGATTTAGATGAAACTTAGTAAACAGATAGACCTGAATTAATACCTAATTTACTTTTATCGGTGGAAACCATGCGCAGAATCTATCTCGTCCAATCGCGCTTTAACATATTATACACCATTACAATAGATTGCAATTCCAATAGGTACATTAACGCGCCATTGATTTCGATGTTATCGATAATAACCAAGCAAATACATTACACTGATTAAGTGCAATTTACTTAAATTACATCGAAACCTTATTAATACGCAAATTAAGGTATTTGATTAATTATCTTATACATTATATTAATACTACCATTAAGGTGTTTGCCCATTACCTCATACTATACCTGGGCCATGCTATGAATAAATCAGGCAAGCAAAATATACTATTTTTATGAATAACTGATGATTGCTGATGTAGGCCACTCAGCTGCTGCCAAATTAAAGTGGAATTGGGCAGGCCATGTTTTTCGTATGCCAGGAGAGTTATGGGCGGGAACAATCACACAGTGGATGCCAAATAACGGGAAGCGACAACGAGGCCGGCCCAGGAGGAGATGGCGAGACGAGCTCGATGCCTTTAAAAGGGATTGGCAACTCAGAACAAGCGATCGAGATAGATGGAAGTCGGAAGGGGAGGCCTTTGCCCAGCAGTGGGACGCCAATTAGGCTTATAATCTATATATTATTACGTGAAGCGAAAACTTTGGATCCCTTTTTACGAAAATTGGGCGGACGGAGGAGTATGAAATTTCGCACAATTATAGTTTATACAGAGAAGAAGTGACAAATGCTAATATTTTTTTTTAATTATGCGTAAAAATACATTAAATTAATGAAAAATCAGTACACGCACACAACCATGCATTTGACACACGCAGTGGAAGCGTGTTACTATGGTTACATATATCAATATATAATGCCATATATCAGCAATAACTTAAAGGGAAACTTTGGTCGAATTTCGAGCACTAGGCGACCGCTAGTAATAATAATTATGAATAACTATTGCAACGCATTGATTTTAATTCTTGCCAGATTTTGTTTATTTTAATAATAATTAATAATAAAGTTTACTGATCTAAATTTATTTACAGCATCGATAGTCTAGTGGGAGACCGTTGGACTGCCACGCAGAGGTCTCGAGTTCGATCCCAAGCCGTGCATCTCTGACTTTTCGAAGTTATGTGCGTATAAAATAGTTAATTATCCCTTGCTTTATCGGTTAAGGAAAACATCGTGAGAGAATTATGAAGAACTTTCAGATATGTAGGTTTCTGCATATCTGAAAGTTCTTCATAATTCTCTAGACGATATGTGAAGTCTGCCAACCCGCACTGGGCCGGCGTGGTGGATTGTGGCTCAATCCTTCTCATACTGAAAAGAGGCTCGTGCTCAGCATTGGGACAGTTTAATAGAGGGCTGATATTATTATTATATTTTATTTAAAACATTTAAAATCGCGGTACGAGGTAATGGACAGCACCTTTACTCAAAAAAGTATTATTTATTGGTACAATGATTGTTTCATTAATACAGTTGTATAAATGTAGGCTGACATTTTCAGCCTATTATAATATTCCCGTTTTGAATAAGATGTTATTGAGCTTTTCTGTTAGGAAATAATTCTGCGTAGTAGTATGCCTGGAAGTATGCGCTATAAACGGTAGTAGGTCTATGTAAGTTTAGGAGTTATAAATAAGTGGCAATCATATTATTATAGACTTGTGAGTCTATGTATGGATTATTACTGGCATTCCAGTGATATTTGATTTTAATTGTACTCCAGGAAATATTGAGATTACATAGTCTAGGACGCAGGTAATGCACTCAAATCCTCGTAAAATTATACATTTTGGTATTAAGTCAAGCACTAGGATGCTATATAGGTATTTGGCTTCATAAAATAATTTTAATACAGAAATCAATATTATCCTAATCCTAACTAATATTATAAAAGCGAAAATGAGTTTTTTTGTTTGTTTGTTACGTTTTCACGCCTAAACCACTTAACCGATCATCCTGTAATTTTGCATATACGTTGTCAGGTGTACAGAAACGGACATAGGCTACTTTTCATCCCGAAAAAAATTACTGTTCCCGAGGAAAATATCAATAACGTTCTTATGATAATAGATGGCCCTACGTGTCTTCGAATTCGAATCATGATTGAATTATATTATTACAAGCAGAGTACAACCCGAATTCATTGTCAAATCCTAAATTAACGCGAGTGAAGCCGCGGGCAAAAGCTAGTAATCTAATAAATCTAAAATCAATACACATCACTCATTGCGTTTGGACGCTCGCATCAGTACGTCGACTTGGGAATTTATATACAGTTAAAAATGTGTATCAATATTGCATTATTCTGAAAGCACTCTTGTTGAGCACTGGTATACTTGTATTATACCAGTGCTCAACAAACAAATGTTGACCCATATTACTCTACAATATTGCGTTAGGGTCCCTAAAAACTCATTTAATTTCGTGGCATATAGTTTGACCTAATTTTACCCTTGCAACCTACGATACTGAATCTTAATAATAGATGAAAATTCAAAACTTATTTAGATCTAAAATTAATGGGTGTCGCAAACAGTGTATACACGTCGTTGCCGAGAACATACGCACTGAATATAAACTTACACAATTTATAGCTATACTTGAGTTAACTATCTTGGTAACACAGCGGTAGTGAAAGCGATTGTTGTGCATGAGGTATGATTCCTGGGTCGAGCAAGCTGTTTCTGGCTTTTTCTGTCGAAAAATTCTAAGTAGCAGCACGGGGTCTGAGAACTGTGTCCGTTAGTTGGCAATAGGCTCCCCCACATGGGAACCTGGAACTGTGTTAAAACCCATATAAATTATATAAGCTTTCACAATTTATAGCGTTACTTAAATTCTAACTCTCGGAATTGGTAATGAAAGTAACTGTGGTGCATGATGTATGATTCCTGGGACGAGCAAACTGTTTTTGGCTTTTTCTGTAGATAAATTCTCAATAGCAGCCTAGAGTCTGGAACTATGCCTGGTAGTTGGCAATAGGCTCTCCACATGAGTACCTGCGAACTGTGTGAAAATCTATATAAATTATATAAGCTTTTACAATTTATAGCGTTACTTGAATCCTTTCGGAAGCGCAGCGAAAATGAAAGCGACTGTTGTGCATGAGGTATGATTCCTGGGACGAGCAAACAGTTTTTGGCTTCTTTTGTCGAGATATTCTCAATAGCAGCACGGAGTCTGGAACTGTGCTCAATGAACGGTAATAGTTTTGGTGAATGCGACTGCTGTGCATGACGCCTTGTCTTCGATTCCCAGGCAAGCAGAGTGTTTTTGGCATTTACTGTCAAGAAACCCTCAGAAATACTACGGTGACTGGAACTGTGCTCGGTGGATGGTAATCGCCGGTTATTACGTGGAATTCAAAACTATGAATGGCGAAATGTTGGTATGTAATACAATGCGTTCCTCTTCGGACATATAAAAATGTTCGTCTTTATGTACAAAAACTGATGCGAATAAAGCCACATAAACATCAAATCTAAAAGCACAAACTTGAATTTATTTTAGCTATAGTCTGGAACGATCAATTCTCTAATAATACTTTCAATATAAAATCTCTTTTTCTTCAAATTTCTTTATTATAGTATAACATTACTTGTTAAATTGGTTCGTTCAACTCTTTGGAAGCTTTTCATTGTGATTGTCGAACTTGTATGAATACTTATCGAAACGATAGTAAAGCGAGTTATTTCAATTGAAAAATGCTAATGTAGAACTGGTAAGGTTTCCAGTCTTTTAATTATTCTGAGAGGGAGAGTCCGCCATAGCCAATTGTTTGGGTCGTCACAAACGTATCTCATCTGGGTACGTACCATCCACGAACATAAAAAGGTAAGTAACAGTTCCAGGGACCCACACACTTAATTTAGCCATTTTGGAAGCGGAAACTTCTTTAGGCGCGTTGAGCACTTCTTGGGTGAACAAAAATCATGGAACTCGCATCATCGTCACGCTTCCACGCTTCATTTTTTTTTTTAATATTAACAATATCTCAGAAATGGTGCGTCCTACGCAAAAAATAACGAAATTTTGACCCGCACAAAAACCTCTAAGAGAGTATTAGGAATCCGACCCGCCCCTTTTTTTGTATTTTTTTGTTTATAGCGAAGTGTTTATGATCAAGGATTAAAGTTTTCACTTCTATCGGCAGTCCCCAAAGACAGCACCAATTTTTTTTTTAATTTGAAACTCGTTTTTAATGACGCCCTTGCGATGCTATAATGGGCAAAAACCTTTACTTACAAAGTATTATTTACATGTCATCATGACATCGTGACATCGTATTAAAGGACTGGTACTTAACGTTAAGGAACTGTAACTGTCTCATTGACATCATCATCATCAGGCTATAATAGTCCACTGCTGGACATAGCCCTCCCCCAAAGAGCGCCATAGCGCCCTGTCTTCAGCTTGCCGCATCCAGCATCTGCCTGCAGTCTTTCGCAAATCGTCATCCCACCTGGTCGGAGGGCGTCCTACACTACGTTTGCCGAGTCGCGGTCTCCACTCAAGAACATGCTTACCCCAGCGGTTATATGGCCAGCCCACTGCCACTTCAGCTTGCTAATTCTCTGGGCTATGTCGATGACTTTGGTTCTCTGTCGGACGTATTCGTTACGAATCCTATCCTTCAGAGAAACTCCGAGCATAGCTCTCTCCATAGCTCGCTGAGCGACTTTGAACTGGTGGACCAACCCTACCGTGAGTGTCCATGTCTCGGCTCCGTAGGTCATGACGGGTAGCACGCACTGGTTGAAAAATTTCAAGCATTGCGGTATGGATGACGAGAAGACTCGGCGTAGTTTCCCAAACGCTGCCCAACCCAGCTGGATCCTTCTCCTCTCCCTCTCGAAATTGTTTTTACCTAACTGCAGAATCTGCCCGAGGCAAGTGTATTCGGAAACGATTTCAAGAGGGTGACCATGTACGACGATCGGTCCTGGATCAATGTGGCCATTGATCATGACTTTGGTTTTATCCAAATTCATGCCAAGACCGATACGCCGCGAGGCTGCAGCTAGGCCGTCCAGCATCCGGTTCAGCTCCTCTAGCGACTCCGCCATTAAGACTATGTCATCTGCGAATCGCAGGTGTGAGATGTAGTCGCCGTTTATGTTAATGCCCTTTCCTTTCCAGTCCAGAGTTTTAAACATATCTTCCAACGCGCTTGTGAACAATTTCGGGGATATAACATCCCCTTGTCTCACTCCTCTGCGCAATTGGATGGGTTTAGACTGCTGGCCCTGTACTTGCACACTCATGGTGGCGGCTTCGTACAGACATCTCAGCACCTCGATATAACGATAGTCTACTTGGCATCGCTGTAGGGATTCCAGAACAGCCCAGGTTTCAACAGAGTCAAAGGCCTTCTCATAGTCCACAAAGGCCAGACACAGGGGCTGATTATACTCCTCGGACTTCTGTATAATCTGCCTCACTGTGTGAATGTGGTCTATGGTGCCATATCCTCCGCGAAACCCGGCCTCTTCCGGCGGCTGAAACTCGTCGAGTCTTCTGGCGAGACGGTTCGTGACCACTCGTGTGAACAGCTTATAGACATGGCTCAGGAGCGAGATGGGTCTATAATTTTTAAGGAGGGTTTTGTCACCCTTCTTAAAAAAGAGTACCACCAAACTCATGCTCCACGCCTTTGGAGTTCTCCCACAGTGAAGGACGGCGTTGAAGAGGTTCTGTAATTCCTGTATAACAGGGGCTCCTCCAGCTTTTAGAAGCTCTGATGTTACTCCGTCCTCACCGGGGGCTTTTCCATTTTTAAGCTGCCTCAGAGCTAACACGATCTCGTCTTGACTGATGTCTGGCAGTTCGTCGGTGTAGTGGCGTATCAGGGTAGCTCTGGAATCGTGGTCGTCACGTCTGGAATGAGGGGCATGTGCAGCGTATAATTGGCCATAGAAATCCTCTATCTCGGCGGAGATCTCTGGTTTTGACAATACGGTCCTCCCGTCGTGCGTTTTAAGCTTCGTCAGGTGGCTCCTGCCAAGCTGCTGAGTGAATACTTTAGACCCTCGGTTTCGTTCTATCGCCTCTTCAATGAGGCGTGTGTTGGAACTCCGAAGGTCGCGCCGTACCATCTTCGCAATTTGCTTGTTCAGGTCTGACCTCTCAGACGAAGTCGCTTGGGTGGTTTCCCGTCTTTTTGTCATCAACCCGAGAGTCTCAGCCGAGAGTTTTGATTTCTTGCCAGTCCGCTGCGTTCTGCAGAATTTGATGCCTTCTTCCCTCAGAGTTTCGACCACATTGTGTAGGGTCTCATCAGCGTTATTAGTAGGTTCCAAGGCAACAAATCTATCCCCGAGAAGCTGCTGGAACTTCTCGGTACCCACCATGATTTGGATTGGGTTAGGTCGGAGCGTGGACTTCATCAGGCGGTTTCTTTCAAGCTTTAAGTTGATATTCAGAGAGCCTCGGAGGAGTCGGTGATCAGATCCGGTATTGAACCTGTTGATCACTGAGACATCTCTGAATATGTGCTTGCTATCCGTCATGATGAATTCGATCTCATTTTTAGTCACAGTGTCGGGGCTTTGCCATGTCCACTTCCTTTGAGGCTGTTTCTTAAAGCAGGAGTTCATTAAGAACAGTCCCTCTTTCTCAAGGAAGTTGACAAGCATTTGCCCCCTATGATTCCTAACTCCATAACCATGCGGGCCTATCCGGGATTCGTTGCCAGTCTGGGTTCCCACTTTGCCGTTAAAGTCCCCCATAACAACATTGACAAGTTTATAGTAAAAATAGATACTATCTCTGAAAACTTCAGTTAATTTTGACAAATAACTTTGTTTTACAATAATGTGGTACACAGGCATCTCATGATCAGCAGGTACAGTTAACCAAAAATGTGGTCTACCACCCTACGGTTGAGGTTCATTAGAACGTCATAGAACAACAAGTTCGATTTCCCCTCTCAATAATATTGACTGTCACCATTGCTCTCTTTAAAATGTCTTATATTTCGTCATGCCATGTGTCAAGTTAAAAAAGTCAATCTTAGCGTAAATTAGATCTTAGAGAAACATATTAAAACTGGTAGACCAGTTCATTGGCTAACTGTACCACATCTTAGGCGTATATAATAATAAAGATCACTCGTACGCACGCGTGTGAAGATCTAACTGTGAAAAAAGAAGCTAACAGCGTAAAGTGTCATATTACCTCTTTTAAAAACACATCTTCTAAACCGAAAAACGTGCATGCATGTTACTATGAAGCGAATGAAGCAAGAGTGATATGCTAAGATCGCAGCAAGTGCAAATGTCTAGTCTCTGCCTACCTCACCGAAAAACAGGCGTAAATAAATGAAAGCACAGTTTTTCGAATAGCTGTAGAAACAACACACTGAAGAAACCCAACATATGTATTGGGTTTTTTCAGTGTGTAGTTACTTGGCTACGATATTTTTTTATTTCATCAGTCGCTTTGTGTACCTTCACTTTTTACAGTATCAAAGACAAGCTTTTAATGTTATCCTAACTAATATTATAAATGCGAATGTGAGTTTGTTTATTACGCTTTCACGCCTTAAGTACTCAACCGATTATCATGAAACTTAACAAAAAATATAGGGTACCAGCCATCCAGGAAAAAAGTACTATTACTGAGGAACAGAAATTAATTGATTAAACTACATTTACGAACAAAATCTTGTTCATAATTACATATTCCTGGAGTTAACTCAAGCCTGCATATTCCTGGAGGGAAGTATTACACCCACAAAATCCGAGTTGCTTTATGTTCCTCGTAATAGCAGCTGATCTTATTGTCTTTGACTGTTACTGGGAAACTGACGCCGTGCTTCATGCTGTTCTCGGAAAACATCCTATCCGAAAATGCGAATAACACTTGCCCAGAACCATGATACCGCAACTTTTGCACCTGTTCTTGCCTTAAAAGATTATATGCGACTAGATTTTGTCTGAAGTTTCCCTAACGTTAATGTAAATTTTGTCAATCAATTTCTATCCCTCGAGTACAGTGTTGTTTTCTAGATTAGGCCTATGTCCTTTCCTGTATGCCTGACGACGTGTATGAAAATTTCATGATGATCGTACATATATTGAGGCGAGAAAGCGTAACAAACAAACAAAATCACATTCGCATTTATAATATTAGTTAAGATTAATAATATTTATCAAAAAATATTAAAGTATTGGGTTTTCATCTTCATAGAATAGTCGTAAGCCTAAATTTCATACTATTATAGTATTAGAGTGACTATTAAGAGACGATTTGCAAACGGATAAATCGATTTAAAAGGCCTATCATCTTGAATAACCATGAACCAAGTAAAAAGACGCCCACTTTTTAATTCGAATTAATTACATCACATATTTACTGTAATATTTTTAGTTTTACTAAAACTATGTTTTGGCGGATCTTATACTATATAATTATTATGTATATACCTGAATACAACCATACCCAACTTTAAAATGCTGTATCAAAGCTTTCTTAACCATAAAATTAAAATAATACAAACTAATCAAAATATTAATGACGACTTCGTTTTACATTGCTTCATGAATATGCA
This sequence comes from Catocala sponsa, assembly GCA_963564715.1. Lineage (NCBI taxonomy): Eukaryota > Metazoa > Arthropoda > Insecta > Lepidoptera > Erebidae > Catocala > Catocala sponsa. The sequence goes on along the minus strand of OY751340.1, from coordinate 23,945,644 downwards.
TAATATTCTACAACGCCCACATTCAGTGCGTAATCTGTGTGTAAGTCGCGAGTTTAGTCATTACACTTGAATCTCTTTCTGAATATCATTCGTGGCATGTGCCGCTAATGAAATAATTCTGTTCTACACTTTAATGTAGATCAAGTTTCAGAACATAGACTAACAAAAAGGGTAATTTTCGTAGATAAGATTTTAGGTAGAAATATCATATGATTTATTACTTATTTCTGTTCCAGTAAACGTCTCTTTTCTATAAAAAATACGGTTTCTTAACCCAAATTTTAAGAATAGCATCTTTATCTTTGTTGAATGAAACTAGCGTTAATAATTAAATGAACCGTAACTTAGATATTTTGTTCATTCTTTATTTTTTCTTATAAAAGCTAATTCCGTAGGTACTAGAAATAAATCCTATGTCGCGGTAGTTTACAAATATTCAAACAACGGACACAAAGAATACCCAGACCGAGAACAACTTACTCCTTTACAATATTCATGAGTTCACATCCTCTATCGTCTGTAGCTGGCAGGCAACTTTGCGTTCCACAAGTATAAAAATTAAATATTTTTTTCATTAGGTACGTTCCAATTCTAATTATTTATTTGTCGATGAGTCAAGATTCGTTTCCGAACGCAAGTATGACGTCACTACCGAGTCGTGCTTGGACGCGGCCGTTGGAGCGGGCGGGCATTCTATAATCGGAGCTCGCACCGAGCGGACGTATTTGTTCGAAAATCATTGCTAGTGATTATATTGTGAATTGATTTAAATAAACGTTGTTAAATCGTTCTTCGTGACTATTATTGCTCGAGGCTACCGTCATGTCGGCATCCGACGAAAAGACGCGCCCACTGAGTCCGGTGGCCGAGCTGTCTGCGATATATTTATTTTATTTTGTACAACCAATTATTGACACGTATTATTCCAAAAAGACTTTAAACACAAAAAGTGCCACTTTAAATATTCATTTTCACAGCAGGCATAAAACAATTGAACTCTGCATTCCTGTAAATTAATTAGCTCTTATCAATTATTTTATTTGGCTAGTGAAATGTTTTGCTATTTGATAATAACAAAAACCTGCACAGCATAACTGATCGGATTTTCAACAATTTGATGTTTGTTTAAATTCGTTTCTTTTTAAGTTTATGATTGATGGATACATGAATATTATTTGTGCTGGATACAGAGTTCTCAAACATCTTACATTAGCAATACTGATTTTCGTAGAAGTAGTTTCAGTTTTGTCCATCGTTGTATGACAACGTTTTTATTCAAATTATCGACACTACATCTACATACGCAACTGTACTAGACAAAAATGGATTAGTTTTAATGTGGCAAGATACAATGTTCTCTTTAGCTTTTTTTTTTGCTCGTCAAAATGACCACACTCCACCTGATGGTAAGCAGTCGTGTGGTCTAAGAGCAGTGGCCTCCACATCGCCCCCACGGTAGCCGAGGCGATGTTGAGGTCTCTACTTTGACGGCCTGAGAAGATGCTTTTTCACGCCCCGCTTAAAGAACCCAGGATTGAAGGAAGAAGGAAACACGTGCCTTGGCAGAGAATTCCATGCCTTGGTCGTTCGGCAGAGATATGAGGACCCAAACTTTTTGGTACGCGCTCTAATCGACTCTACCGTGTAAGGATGGCATCTAAGCCCAGCATGCGTTGTTCTGGATAGGAAAGGGGAGGGCGGGATAAGGTGGAATAACTCTTCAGAGCACTCCCCGTGGTATATTCTGTAGAAACATGCCAATGAGGCAATGTCTCTACGGAGTTGCAGAGGTTCCAGTGAACTCGTGACCTCTTGATCTCCGATGATACGGACAGCCCGCCGCTGTAACCGGTCGAGAGCGTCCAGCAAGTACTGCGCGGAGCCATCCCAGAGATGAGAACAGTACTCCACGCAAGGGCGCACTTGTGCCTTATACAATAGGCACAGTTGCCCAGGCGTGAAGAACCGCCTCACCCTGTTCAGAACTCCGAGTTTTCGCGAAGCTTGCTTAATGACGCTCTCGATATAGGTTTTCTGATTAAGGGAGCGGCAAAGATCCATACCTAAGATGGAGAGACTGTCACGTATCACCAGTGGAGTGTTCTTCAGAGAAGGGAGGGGAAGGAACGGAGACTTTTTTGTTGAGAACGCGCATGCCTGGGTCTTCTTGGCGTTGAACTCGACCAAGTTCTTGGCACCCCATTCATAGATGCGGTCCAAGGTCCGGTCAAGTTCAACGACAAGATTCTGCCTTTTCCCCTCAACCTCAGCCTGTTTGGCCCCAGGATGTCCGAGATATCGCCCATGCACGGTACTGTCGTCCGCATAACAATGTATGTTGCCGAGATTCAACATATCATTGATATGCAGAAGAAAAAGCGTAGGGGACAAGACAGAACCCTGAGGCACTCCTGCATTGACCTGCATAAATTTGGAAGCGCGACCGTCGCAAAGGACCCGAATACGACGCTTCTGCAGGAAACTTGCAATCCAGGTGCACAGTTGAGGGGGCAAGCCATAGGCCGGAAGCTTGGAAAGAAGAGACCGGTGCCAGACTCTGTCGAAAGCTTTGGCTATGTCAAGGCTGATAGCCAAAGACTCGCCGTGCTTGTCCATAGCCTCACCCCAGAGGTGCGTGACGAACGCTAGAAGATCACCCGTTGATCGTTTAGACCGAAAGCCGTATTGGCGATCATTGAACTTAGCTGATGGTAAGTGGTCACCGTAGCCAATGGACGCCTGCAACACCAGAGGCATCACTTGCGCGTTGCCGACCCTATAAAAAAGGAAGAAGGGAAAAGGAAGTGGGAAGGAGAAGGAGCGAGAAGGGGGGAAATAGAGTGATTGGCACTCTCAACTTACCGTCAATGTCAAGAACTCAAACCCATTGATACATACATACATACATAGATTCACGCCTGTTTTCTCAGAGGGGTAGGTAGAAAATACGGATTTCCATTTGTTACGATCCTGACACACTTCTCTGGCTTCATTCACTTTCATCACATTCCTCATACACGCCCGTCGGTTCAAGGTGCTCTTAACATGGCCTTTTTCCAGAACGCCATAACCCATTGATATATGTACATAACTTTACGTTATAGTTTTATATATGACTAGCTGATCTACGCAACTTTATCTGCGTCACATAAGAGAAATGTCGCCGTTCTTAAAACATTTTTCATTGATGCTTCGCTCCTATTGTTCGTTGCGTGATATTATATAGCCTATATAACATCACGCTACGACCTATACTTTCCTCTATAAATGGACTATCCAACACTAAGATAAGATATTTAAGAATTTCTTAATTGAGATTAGCGCAATCTACCAAACAAACACACAAACTCTTTAGCTTTATAATATTAGTATAGTATAGATTCGGTTTAGTTTTATTAAGCCCTGCCTACTTTGTGTATATGCCGTGGTGCCTTTTTTGTGGTGAAAATACTTTCATGCTTTTCCCGTTTAGTGAGGTGATGATGATAAGATGTGGATGGATACATCTGTCTACCGCTTTGGAAATGGCAGAGGTGACTTTATTTATTTTACAATATATTTATTGAATTTAAATGTCGATCCTCAACCGCTGAACACGTCATAAAATTAATGATCTCATGGACTAATTTCTTATTAATTCCATGGAACTCATCAAGTAAAATATCATTAAAATGATTGCTAATAGGCAAAATAATAAGAAAAAAAGAAAAGAAAAATATTTATTCTGGCACACAAAGGCACAGGCAAAACACGAATAAATAAAAAGAAATCAAAATTATTCAAATTACAAAATAAAAATCATAATAAAAAACAGAACAATAGTAAAAACTAGAATAATAAAACTAACACTATAATTCCTTCCTTTCGATAAACGGAAACTGCCTCCATTCAGGTCAAGGCTAGTATTGTCAGTGAGCAGCGATAAAAACAATAAAATAATATGAAATTATTTAAGTATAACATAAGTTTAAAAAGTAATGTGAAAGTGTGTGTCCCATCAGTGCCAAAATAATAAGGAATTACATATAATGATCATCAAAAATACTAATTGGTCAGCAAATATTGCACAGCATAACGAGCATCTATACGCCTCAAATCACTGCATTCCGTCTCGGAAGTGTTAGGTTATGTTAGGTTCCTTTTTTTAAACCCACCCAAAATAAGGTCCCCGCGGAGCATGTCTCCGTCGACTTAGTTTGATCTCTTTAAAGTTTGCTGGTCATGAGTTGCTGATCAATTAGCTATTTCTGCTCACAGATTATATTTTGCTGCTCACAAAAATACCAATACTATGCTAACCATTTAAATAACACCCAAATAATAATAGGTACTATTTAACATTCACTCTCACATCTACACATTTTTAATCTTTGCCCCAGTGTCTTAGAGTAAGCCGCAAAGCTTCAAGCCGTACGTACCTAAAGCGTCAGTTCCAACACCAACTTATATACGAGTAGGACCAGGCTTTATGTCATTCCACGAAGGTATTACTTATGAGGCCTTCAGCTGCGGATCTAGCTCCTTGAATATCCCACTTTCATTATTTTAAAAGGATTTTGAGAGAGGAATTTGAGGCGAGTATTCTTTGGAAAGGCTTAGAGTAATTATATTATACGACCTACAAACCTTCAAGAAAAGAGCGTATTCCTTTTTAAAAGGCCAGCAACGCATTTGTAACTCCTCTGGTGTTGCGGGTGTCCATGGGCGGCGGTAATCGCTTACCATCAGGCGATCCGTCTGCTCGTTAGCCCACTATCTCATAAAATAAAAATAAATTTCATGGTTTATTAACATTTGATGCAGTTATATGATTACTGATACTGCCTCAGTCGCATAGTGGTAATGAGAGTGACTGCTTTGAAAGAGGTCTTAGGTCCGATTTCCAGGTCAGAAAAAGTGTTATTAGGATTTTCTATCAAGATTTTTTTATATTCTAAAGCTGTGTTCGGTAGGCGGTAAAAGGCTCAGCATAATTTTTCTTTTTTATACTTTTATGTTGCTAAACAAGCATACAGCCCACCTGATGGTAAGTGGTCACCGTAGCCTATGGACGCCTGCTACACCAGAGGCAACACTTGCGCGTTGCCGACCCTTTAGGAAAGGAAGAAGAGAAAAAGGAAGTAGGTAGGAGAAGGAGCGGTAAGGGGGAAAGAGGGTGATTGGGCCTCCGGCACTCTCACTCACCGAACAAAGCACAACAGTGGTCACCTCGCCACTGCTACTACGCTGGGTGTTGAGTTCGATCCCCACATGGGACAAAAATTTGTGTGATCCACAAATAATTGTTCCGAGTCTGGGTATTCTTTGTGTCCGTTGTTTGAATGTTTGTAAAGTCTCCCGCGATACAGGAATTATTCCTAATGCAGGAGTTGCAAATCGACAAAAAAAAAGAAAAAAAAAATTAACGTTCAGCTTTTATTTTATGTCATAAAATCTTTATTGTTTGCCGGTTTTTCGCCAATATTTTAATAGTTTTCTCGCGTACAGCTATGGATGCGGTAGAAAATCAACCACAGTAATAAAAACATTCTGTTATTATTGCAGATTGGCGACCTTATAAGTACTACTTACGTTACCCACAGTGAAAATGCGTTATTTCTCTAAAATACAGCAATTTTGGCGCTTAACCAATTCTCTATAACAAATTAATTTAACTAAAATTGGTTAAGCTGGTCATCAACTAATTGTACAATTTTAATATGTACGACAATATTAGTATAAATGTACGACAATCCTAAATAGTATTATGAATGCGAGTGTGTGTTTGTTTGTCTGTTACGCTTACATGCCTTAACAATTCGACCGATCATCACGAAATTGCGCACACACGTTGTCAGGGGTACGGAATAGGGTGACTTTCATCCAGAAAATACTACTGGTTTTAATCTAATCTAACCTACATATACGCGGGCGAAGCCGCAGGCAAAAATTTGTATTAATATAAATATAAGTTTCCAGTGCATTCCTCTTTCATTACAGATTCAAGAATTTAGCTACACTGACCTCACCGCCTCGCCTTTTAAATCAATCGATCGCTACCAGTTCCTGAACTAATTCACTTAAACAAAGTCGCTTAGTCCAATAAGGTGGCTTTAAAATGCAAACCAGCTCAATAATGTTAATGAAATCCCTAATGAAATCAGAGTGACATCACCCATTACTTGAGCCACCCGTTGAATAAATGCAGATGAACTTAAAATGCAACGTTCCGTTAAACTTGGGTCGCATAATTTAAGTGCTGTATTGTGGTTCCAAGGAAAAGACTTGGTGTCAAAAAGTTTTAAATGTTTTTCGTTTTTCGGACAAACGGAATTGCAAAATGAATGACTCGGCTTACCCTTTATCAAAGTTTGGGATGTCATTTTGAAAAAGACTGACGGGAATGGAATATTTTCTTTGTTATTTAGGTAGTACTTTGTAATAATTGAAAAGCATTTGGTAATATTGCAATGTTTTTTATTTGTTTGTAGTACCTATAAGACCTGTCTAATGTAGTTACATTAACACTCTTAATTTTTTTTTTATGGTTTGGTTAAGGTGGCAAGCAAGCATACGGCCCATCTGATGGTAAGCGGTCACCGTAGCCTATGGACGCCTGCAACACCAGAGGCATCAATTACGCGTTGCCGTCCCTTTAGGAAAGAAAGTGGGAAGGAAAAGGAGCGGGAAGGGGGAAAGAGGGTGATTAGGTCTCCGGTACTCTCACTCACCGAACGAAACACAACAGTAGGAATACTGGTATTTCACGTCGATATTCTCTGAGAGGGTGCTCCTTCCCCGGTCGAGGCGGCCCATTCATGCTGAAATCAGCAAGACTATTTCGAATAATCGCGCATCATCAAAACTTTCCAACATTACCAACGAACTAACAAACGACGTAAGATATAAAGTTGTCTAATCTTTAAACGCATCTTTATTGCAAGACGTAATTATTACATACAAGACAATTTTGTTATAATGAAAGGAATGTTATGTCATTATGTGCAAGGCAATTTAGATGTCTGCAGTTTTGTTTAATGATTCTTATCTAATATGCAAGTAAAGTGTACGAGCATCGCCACATAATTGTATTTGGTTTACTTTTTTATTGTATAAGCAATAATAACTATGTCGCACGTTTTGCTAATGATACATGTCTGCATAATCGAATGCATCAATTATTGCTTAAGACTGCGCCGAGCTTAAGACAGATAATAACAAAGCTCGTGCGGCGCATATTCAAATCGGCGCGCGGCCGCCATAGTAAAATTGTATGGAGGATTTGAAGTGCTTTTTTGATAAATATGTATATTTATTGTCAACTAATAACTAAAATATTTGGGACAGACAAATCGTAATATAACTATTAATGTTTCGTTTAAGTTGTAAAATAGGATAGATTTCTACTGTTATAATCTAAAACTCACGTAACACGTGCTTACGTTTTTCGTTTGCAAATTTACATAATTTTGTAGGCGAAAATATCATTTATTTTAAGTTTTTTACACGGAGTAATTGTAAACACATTCATTTTTATGGTAAATGTATATTTTATAATTGTATTAAACAAAAATTGTTGATTGAAAGCACTTCAAATTCTCCATACAATAATTTTACTATGGCGGCCGCGCGTCGATTTGAATATGCGCCGCACGAGCTCTGTCATTATCTGTCTTATACTTGGCTCAGTCTTAAATGCCAGCTTCGCTTAATATATTTTACATAATATATATGTACATATATATAGTTTTACGCATACGAGAGCGCTGAGAACCATAATATGTGGTGTGACTCTAAAAGATAGAATAAGTCTTCTCTGACTTCATTCACTTTCATCACATTCCTCATACACGCTCGGCGGTTTAAGGTGCTCTTAACCTGGCCTTCGTCCAGAACGCCTCTGATCTGATCGAGAAATGTTCACCTAAGTCTTCCTCTTGCGACTGTTCCATTCACATTAGCCTTATTAACTTTCTTAATCAGTGTTTCCTCGTCCATTCTTTCTACATGCCCAAACCAGTTTAACATGGGTATGTTAAACTGGTTTGATGAAGCCAGAGAAGTGTGTTAGGATTGTAGCAAATGGAAATCCGTAGTCTCTGCCTACCCCTCTGGGAAACAGTATGTATGTAGTTTAACACCGATATCCTAAATAATAATAATAATAATAATATTCTATCACATACACACAACACCATCTAGCCCAAACTAAGCAGAGCTTGTACTATGGGTACTAGACAATGGATAAACATAATTACATATATACTTTTTTTTTTGTAAATACATACATATTATACATAGAAACACCCAGACCAAGACAAACATCCATGTTCATGCACACAAAATGTTTGACTTGTGCGGGAATCGAACCCGCGACCTCAGGCGTGGCAGTCGGTTACACTAACCACTACGCCATCGAGGCCGACATCACAATCCTAGAAGAAGTAGTCAGATATATATAGCATGTGTATTTTACCAGCCATCATTTTAAGTTACTTGTAATTGGAAGCGAACATATAACAATTTAGCAGCAACACTGCAGAGCTTTAAACTGTTCTGAGAATTTTATGACGGAAAATCCTAAAAATATTTCACTCAAACCGGAGTCAAATCCGAGACCTCATACACAGTAGCACATCCTCTGTCACCTATACATTTTACCGGAATTTGAATTCGTTTAACGTCGTAAATGTGTAAGCCTACTCGACTTTTTTTTTGCCATTGGTGGCAGATGAGCAAGAGGCCCACCTGATGGAAAGTGGTTTCCGCTGCTTATGGACTTAGCAATGTCAGGAGACAGCAAAGCCGCTGCCTACCGTAAAAGAACTCTCTTTAAACCTCGTTTTAAAAAGGACATATCATAGCGCTCGGCAAAACACTGAAGCAGGCAGTTAATTCCAAAACTTGCATGTACGTGGGAGAAATGATCGCTGAAAGCGTAACGTATTGGATTTGAATGCTTCCAAGTGATATGGATGAACCCTGCTTCTTCGTCGAGTGGTACGGTGAAATACTGTTGCCGTAAGTTCAAGACCACATGCACAGCAATTGTATTCAGTATCGCTGTGCTAACGCAGTTTAATTAAAAACATATTTAAAAATAGGGAGCCAATAAAAGTCGTGCCCAAACGTTGGTCGTACCCAAATTATTATTGTTTGAGTAGAGAGCCTCGCTGATTTCAGTATGAATAGGCCGGCTCAACCGGGGAACGACTACCCTCTCACAGAATATCGACGTGAAATAGCAGTATTCCTACTGTTGTGTTTCGTTCGGTGAGTGAGAGTGCCGGAGGCCCAATCACCGTCTTTCCCTCCTTCCCGCTCCTTCTCCTTCCAACTTCCTTTTTCTCTTCTTGCATTCCTAAAGGGTCAGAAACGCGCAAGTCATGCCTCTGGTGTTGCATGCGTCCATAGGCTACGGTGACCACTTACCATCAGGTGGGCCGTATGCTTGTTTGCCATATTAGAAGTACAAATATTTTTTATTTTTTATTATAATTTTATTTTGACTTCATGTTATCTTGATTTATATACCTACTTAATTATACAATGTATTGACTACAACTATTATGGACAAATTACATTCTGACATCTAATATACTTACTATTAAAAATAATTATTATGTTATAATTTATTAACTATTGAGACATTGCGATTATTACATAAATTATAAATTATCTCTATTATTTTCAAATGTGATATTATGTTTGCCAAATATGTAGAATAAAAAGAACTGTAATAATATTAATAAAAATTTGTTTTAAAGTCAAAGTCAGAGTCAAAAATCATTTATTCATTTAGGTCACAAAGTAACACTTATGAACGTCAAAGTATATGGATTAGTGAGTTTACTAAGTTACATCTGTGTATACCTTTATTCAGAAAATAAATGGATTGATTTGATTTGATTTGGCTTGCCAGCGCCACCTAATGAGTACAATCTTATCTTATCTTATGTGTGGGGGCCAGTCAGTACAGACCGGCGACACTTCGACCCAGTGGGATCTTTGGTGTGAGCCCCAAGATTTAACCCTTAGCTATCTCCTTATGAATGTACTGCATAAGCCGCAGTGTACAATTCAAAGGGAGAAGCCTGAAGTCTTCAGGGTTTGGATATGCCAACCCCATCAGACACGTCCTCAGTCCAGCCAACGCGTCGCATTCGCACAATAGGTGCGATATGGACTCGTCCTGTTCACCACAGGCTCTGCAGTAATAATGAGTACAATAGTAAATTTAAAATATCCAGAACCCACTTAAACACACAAAAATCATCAAATTTGGCCCAGCTGACTAAGAGTTCGTGGCATATACATATACATAAAAATTTAAGATTTATTGCAGAACTTAGGTAGGTAATTGATCAATAATTTTGGCCAGACACCAACAGCCCTGGCCCAGTTACACATTGCGGTCAAGAAACCAAAACAAACAGTTTCTACGCTCATAATAATAAACATTTAACGACAAATAAATTACACGTTACCGTAGAATTCTTGCGGTTTAGTGGCTCTCATATTCGAACCAGCTTACAAAGTAACTTTATTACGATATAAGATTAATACAAATTACGTTTTCATACGTTTATAGTACTATGTTCTGCTTGGCTTTGATTTGATAGGATTTTTATTTAGTTTAATTTATTTTTAACATAATCAATATTGTATTAAAAAGAAAAGGTAGTACTGACTGATTCACTCATTAACGCCTATCTCAAACTGTTGTACCTAGGAAAATGTTTAAAGTTTAGGTTTAAATAATTTATACATAAGAACATTGGATAACATTGTGTATAAATACATTTCAAATGGTCTTCACACGATAGGTATTTTGGTGCTCACTTAACATATTATATTTATTTGGTAATTTGGTTGTTTTTAGGGTTCCGTAGCCGTATTTTGGGGATTCCCCATACTTAGAACTGAAACTCAAAAATTTTTTTCATCACATCATCACGTATGGGACCTGTGAGGTATTTATGGATAGGTCTTCAAAAATGATATTGAGGTTTCTAATATAATTTTTTTCTAAACTGAATAGTTTGCGCGAGAGACACTTCCAAAGTGGTAAAATGTGTGTCCTGTAACTTCTATTATAAGATAATGATAAAACTAAAAAAAATATATGATGTACATTACCATGTAAACTTCCACCGAAAATTGGTTTGAACGAGATCTAGTAAGTAGTTTTTTTTTAATACGTCATAAATCGTATATCGCTATTTACCTTTCATAAAATACACTATTATTAAAACATCGACCAGAGTTACAACGAACTTTTATATTATGTTACTTGCTGTTACGGAACCCTTCATGGGCGAGTCCGACTCGCACTTGGCCGCTTTTTTAGTTATTTATTTTGTTTAGAAGTCATTTGTTTATAATGTAGACAAGGAATAAGGATTCATTTATATTCCAAAGAAATAGGATATACCGAGTTTTTTGCTTTATAGTCACCTTGTATGCACCGTATCATATATTAGTATTACAAGTGTCATCATATTAGGCAAGTAATTATTATCACTAATGACGATCAGGATTTTAAATTCTTCTGCGATCAAACAAAAATCACCAAAGAATTAAAGATCATATGGATACGATCAAGGTATGGTATTGTCTATTAAGGCACGTGTTTCCTTCTTCCTACAATCCTGGGTCCTTTAAGCGGAGCGTGAAAAAGCACCTTCTTAGGCCGTCAAGGTAGGGACCTCAACATCGCCTCAGCTGCTATGGGGATGGTGTGGAGGCCACTGCTCTTAGACCACATGATCGCTTACCATCAGGCGGAGTGTGGCCATTTTGAGGAGCAAAATAAAAAAATTCACAACCAAAACTTATTACTACTAAGCTAGTACATAACGATATAATTAAATTTACAATAGAAATAGGAAGAAGAACAAAACCATTCCTATTTCTCACCAAACTTCAAACATATTAACAAAATCGTAGCCTAATTAATACAAACAGATATATATTATGTACATCTAATCTTAGAACATCGTTAAGCACAGTGGGTTTGTGTGAATCGACGATTTGGTGGATCTAAGTTATTGGGACAAAAAGAATACGTACTTGCCATTTACTGGGCATCTTCCCAGGATCCGCGCTACTAAAATCGTACAAACTGAAACATACAATAGCACTTTTTACAACCTGGTCTCATTAATACATACGTGGAAACACAGGCCTTATAAATCATGTCTGGCATATAAAAACAATATATAAATATAAAGTAAAGGAAACCATCTAATATGCGCCACTTGGATTTATGCCAAAATATCTAGACTTGAGTTGGTTCTTATCTAGGTGTACATTATAAATGATGGAGGCCACGCACTCCATAGGAGTTCAGACGATATATCTAAGCAGACAATGGATTGGAATCGCCGAAGAGAAACGAAAACCTGGCTTTACACAAATCTGGTGGCGTCCGGTATGCAAAGAACATTGGGGAAATGTCAAAAGCGAAGTTCAAGTCTGAGAATATTAGAGAGAAATAAAAATCTTAGCTTTTTTTTATATAACGGTCATATTTTTGTTCAATTGTATTTAATTGAATATTAGGCAAAGCTATATTTACTTCTCAATTAAGAATTAAGCGTTGCTGATTACTCAAACAGCGCTACAGTTAAAGAGGCACCGTCCAAACTCGTCCTGCAATGTTGTACAATTTGGGACAAAAAATTTGGTGGCATAAGTATATTTTAATTTGTAAAGAAAACTTCTACTTTTATAGGGATGGAGCTTTAACTCGGCAGGATTTATACTCGACTTAATCTGGGGCGAGTCTATTCCTAGATCTAGGCCTAGACACTGTGCTATTACTAAGGAATTTTTAAACAGTAAAATGCAAAATCAGTTTGCCTAACCCAAGAATCAAACCCGAGATTTTCAAATCAAATCTAATCAACAATCATTTTACAGAACATGAGTAGGTATAAAAGCTCTTAATAATAGGAGTCTCATCATATTCTGCTGTCACATCAGCATGCAAAATTATTTGTGCTTTGAATGCAATACACAACGTATCTATATGTGACACTACGATGTTAATTATTGGTTACTTTAGGCGGTAAAAATAACATTAGGAGGGAACCGAGTCCCGTCTGCCACCACTGCGACTGTGAGGAGGACATGGCGCAACACACGCACGAGCAATGTCCTGCTTGGGCGGTGCAGCGCTGTGAACTTATTGAGGTTGCGGGTCTCGTATCAGGTCAGGTATCTCTCGCTGTCGACCTTGGCTTTGATCACGGCCGGCAGCGAGAGAACTTCACCCACAACCTCAATGAGTAGCGGTCGCATCCTTCTGCGAGGACGTCATCTCGCAGAAGGAGGCGGCGGAGCAGAACGGAGATTTCCCACCCGCCAGCCATTGAGTCGGTCCGACGCCCTATGTAGTGCCGGGGCGTCGCCGAAGAGTTGTAGACTACTGCGTGGGTCGCTGAGGTAGTAACTTTGGCAGCGGCCCATCCACTATACAAGGCAGCGAGCGTGCACACCGTGGGGTTTTGGTCCGTAGGCCCGAAATACGTGAGAGCCGGACATAACCCTTTCACCTCCCCTTGTGGCGAGACGGTATGCATCAGGTGCATTACATTACATAAAATAATATCATAACAAGCCATATGTAGCAGAGAGTTCTAAAATAATGTTCCCGTAACAGTTTTTGCAAATCAGCACTTGAAGGCACATGGCCAGTTATAGAATTGCTATTAAATAATTCGAAACCGAGGGGCCGTTTCTTGCTGCCATCATTTCAACCCTTTCTTGAACACTTATTGTAAATGTAACTTCAATTTACCTGATTAATTACGAAAGTTTGTCGTTTACAAGTGTTATTTTGTAACTTTGAGTAATAAATAATTTTGTGTTTATGGTTTGAATACGCACAAGCGGATAATATGCAAATCATGATGGATACTTTTATTTGTCCTAAACTGTAGGATATCTTTACTCTGCGAGAGCGTCACTAGATGCTTCCTAATTGCATTTCGCCGTCTACCCTCTTCCAGATTACTTCTGTTGCAATTTACACGAGTGTACCAGCTCAATTTGATCCTTCCACCCCCCTCACACTTCGGCCAAACAGCCTTAAAGAACACTCTTCATTGGTATGCGGGGGTCAAATTAGACTGGTCCGTTTTCTTACAATCTTAACACGGTCCAATTTTAATTTTAAGGAATTGCTCTTTTTATTTTTGAAATAAGTTTTTAAGTGGTACGAAAATAATTGGATTTATTCAATTAAGGATTGCAATGTGTTGGCTCAGGGTTTTCTAAAGATGTTATATAATCTTTATACTGATATATCTGAGGTAACTTTAAATTAACTGGATAACTTAATATTAATTAATTATTTCGAAGTTTTGAAGTTACAACGGATTTGGCATATTGCAAGGGCAGGTGAAATATTTGAACTTTACCATTTAACCTAAAAGTCGAAGACAAGAAGGTTTAAGCCGAAGGATTTTAATATATTGTTTTCACTCACTCAGGTTTTCATTTTATAACAATGGAGGAATAAAACAAATTATGACAATTACTTTTCTTGTCCCTTAAGTAAATAACATAATAATATATTATTGAAGTACTACTCTACTATTAAATAAAGCTTTTTAAATAATATGATTCTTTTCTCTCTTTAAGAAAAAGCATACTCAATATAAGTCAGGCTGATGCCAGACTTATATCGAGTATTCTTTTTTCATATCTAATGTGTAATGCATTTGGTACCCTAAAAGAATAAACCAGATCTAACCGATAAAAACAAACAATGCTCAACTTTATATTTAAGGAATCAGTCCTAATCTGATCACAGCTTATCAGATTTAAGTAACATGTGTTTTAAATGCAAATCTTTAGCTCTTCGAAATTATATTACGTTTTATGAGACCAAAGTCGTCTGGCCAATTTTTGCGGGACAGCATTGTAAAGTGCCGATAGAAAATAATGTCAAGCAAAAGAAAAAAAGATGCTCTATTTATATTTTATTAAATTCCGAAGCAAGCAAAGAGATACTATAGAAATAAAGACATAATTTGATGTTCGGTTCGCAAGTAGACGTGGAACAGACATTGTCTTACGTTATGACGAATATTGTGAAATTTAATTAGTATATGCGACTGTTGGAGTGATGTAAACAACGTGATGTCACGACAAAAGCTGATTATTTCGTGTTTCGCTGCAGAGTGAATACAATTGGATTAGTTTTTACCACTATGCTGGCAAACTAGCATACGACTTGTTTGATGTTAAGCGGTTAGTGTAGCGTATGCATGTAAGAAACGGTTATAAGTACGAGTAGTAAGATACTAGCCTTAGAATATGCATAAGTAAATCAACGGGCACGTGTATTCAAGTATGAGCGGTTAGCAGCTTAGCGCAGGTGACATTGTAAATTCGCTTACATATCTAATTATTAGTACTAAATCAATTTATTGCAATGAAAAATTAATTGGGTAGAAGATTATAGTGCAGAGATTTCCAGTTTGAGTCTAAGACATCTTTGACTTTTCGAAGTAATGTACGTATTTAATAGTTATTTATCGTTTACTTTAACGGTGAAGGAAAATATCGTGAGGAAACCTGGTCGTCTTAGAGTTCTCTATAAAAGTTTCGAAGGTATGTGACATCTGGCATCTGACACTGGACCAGCGTTGAGAACTATGGTCCAAGCTTTCTCAGATTCAGAAGAGCTCGGACGTCCAGCGATTGGTTAGTTTATATACACGGCTAATATTATTTTTAAATCTATTTATTTATATTTGTGTCAAGGACTCTAGCTTTCATCTATACTAATATTATAAAGCTGAAGAGTTTGTTTGTTTGTTTGAACGCGCTAATCTCAGGAACTACTAGTTCGAATATTTCTTTCTTATTTCTATATAGCTTATTTCTCGAAAAAGGTTATCGGTTATATAACATCACGCTACGACCCACAGGGGCGGCGCAGTAATCATAAACGCGGGTGAAGCCGCGGGTACATCTAGTCATTAATATGGTAAAAAACAGTACATATTTAATGAAAAATATTATTATTTGTGTTCTTTTACTGGATGGAAATAAATTCCTTATTGGTTTTTGCAAATGGTCTGAGTTTCTGGAAGCATAGTGATTCCTTCTTTGCATTGTCAACAGAATATGAGTTAGACTTCTTGAAGCGCCTTTTAGCTGCAGCAAGCAATATTTGATTGGTATCTTACTAGTATAAATATAATGATCTCCAGATCGAATTTCAATCACGTCGGCCTATCTTAACGGAGTCTCCGACTATATGTGTGCAAATCCAAGGGGACTCTTTAAATCGGACGCAAGACCAACGGTTTTCTGTACTTCCCGAGTCACAGGGGTGGAACAAAGCTGACTTCATAACTCCAGGCTGCTTTTAAGAATTTTAGGTGGCAAAGATCAATAACTTTCTGTTGGTCTGACCCAGAATATTCTAACATGAAATCTCAATGCCAGAAGGCCAGAAGTAGCATTCATTACCGCCACGCTTCTTAGGGCAGTTATATAATCATTATATATAGCCTAGTGCTATAGTAGATAGGTTAACACATTAGCTGCCAACTACGCATATCTTCGGGGTGCCAGTCGTGCGCGGCCAACCCCGCGTATCTGCAGAGCATACGTACGTACCTGACTAAAAATATTTTGGCCTCACGCGAACACTAGGAATTTCAGCTGGCAGTGAAAGTTTTAAGTTCCTAAATTATTATGATGGCTTTACCGACCAAATGAGGAAGTATCTGTAGCCTGCAGAAGGACGCAGCTATATCTTAATATATATAAATTACGAGTCACGTTGTTTGTCCGCTATGGACTCCTAAACAACTGAACCGATGTTGATCAAAGTTCGTAACCATTTGTAATTTGGTCCAACTTAAAAGATAGGATAGTTTATTTTTATTTTTAAACGGGCAAAAATTATCTAATGTGAAGCAGACGAAGTTGCGCGGGACAACTTGTATATATATATATGTATATTATTATATATGTATAGCAGCGATAGCCTAGTGGGGAACCGTTGGACTGCCACGCAGAGGTCTCGAGTTCAAACCCAAGGCGCGCATCTCTGACTTTTCGAAGTTATATGCGTATTAAATAGTTAATTATCGCTTGCTTTAACGGTGAAGGAACATCGTGAGGAAACTTGCATGTCTGAGAGTTCTCCATAATGTTCTCGAAGATATGTGAAGTCTGCCAACCCGTACTAGGCCAGCGTGGTGGATTATGGCCTAACCCTTCTCATAGTGAGAAGAGGCCCGTGCCTAGCAGTGGGACAGTTTAATACAGGGCTTATATTATTATCTTGTCACTAGAGGTAGTTAATGCAAACGTACAACTTGCTACACAGACATCATTGTACAGACATCGTTGTACTACCCCGCAGGTGACAAAGATCACACTGTTAATAAAATACTGTCTACTCATGAAGCCTGAAAATATTACTCACAATAAACATAATACAAGACAGTAAGATAGCGACCTTGTTCAGGTCATTGTTCCAGAATCGGTGAACGTTTATAATATAGTAACTTCGTATGACTTTAGCCCTGAGGGGTGACAGGGGTGAGGGGTGGCCCTTAATTGGAAAAAGCTGTTTAATTGGAATAAGCTGTTTTACTGACAGTTTATAGGGCTATCTATTGATTTGATTTCCACGTGTATTTTTTAGGCAAAAAGTATGATAGTGATCTGGTGGGAACTTCAAACTTTTTCCAATTAGGGGCCAATGTCACCCCTCAGGGCTAAAGTCATACGACCTTACGGTATAGCAAGCAGCCCTCATCCAAGGTTTACACTTGTTTGCTTATATGATAAAACTTTTAGTTATGAATTATAAGACAGTCTGAAAGGTCAACGGTACCAAAAACTTAGACAGTGAATCCCCAAAATAAAACCAATTTGAAGTTATATCCTAAATAAATAACTACTTCAGCGACCCAAATCAAGCGCCTAAGACTTTTACCTTATAACTAACAATAAGGTATACGAAAAAATAATATTTATACCAGTATTTTTCTAATAAGTTTCTTTTGTAAAGATTAAGGTTTAAATTACGTAGAAACTTTGTTCTGTCTGATAAGTCATTGACCAGTAGATACATGATTAAGTAAACAGTATATTGTGTTCCGTTTTTAGACTCCTCTGTATAATAATATAATATGTATAATCCTCAGTTTCAATTGTTGTTGTGAGTTCTTTATTTATTTACTTTATTTAAAAAGATAAGTCGTGCACTAGGACTAATTGTCCGTATTTATGCAAAAAGGAACTACCCAGCAAACACACACTTCTGAGAATATGTGTAATGTATGCCCTAGTAGTAATATCGTTTATTTGTTAGAACAATTGAGTCCCATTGTGCTGTGATTTGGTTTTGCTTTATATGTAGTGTTTGTTTTTGCTGTTGGTTCTTTTCTGCTTTTTGTATACCTAGTTTCCAGGGGGAAAATCGTGTGGTTCTTTTTTGTATATGAATTTAGACCACTTTTAAATTAGTATTTATATTTATTAGTTTGTCGGCCTCGGTGGCGTAGTGGTTAGTGTAACCGACTGCCACGCCTGAGGTCGCGGGTTCGATTCCCGCACAAGTCAAACATTTGGGTGCATGAACATGGATGTTTGTCTTGGTCTGGGTGTTTCTATGTATAATATGTATGTATTTACAAAAAAGAAAGTATATATGTATGTTTATCCATTGTCTAGTACCCATAGTACAAGCTCTGCTTAGTTTGGGTTAGATGGTGTTGTGTGTATGTGGTAGAATATATAGAATATGGTAGAATATTATAGTATTCTTAAATAAAAGTAAAAAACTAAATTTCTGGTGAGGTTCCTTTTTGCATAAATACGGACAATTCCTGTACTACGGGTGGTTTTACCTATTTTCAAACAACGGGCACAAAGAACGGTGGCGCTAGCCCAATGTATAAGGTATTGGATTTGCGATCAAGAGTTCGCGGGTTTGGATCCCATTTTGATTCCCATTGCACTACTGGCGTGAACCCACTCCTAATATAAGCATTCTAGATTAGCTGGAGGAGTTAACAAGAATATTAGTAATCCTTCTCCCTAGCCTTTATTATTCCCAAGTCACTTGGGGTCGGCTTTCTAATCTAACCGGATTTGATAAGATGAACGATTAGATTAGCGAGGTTAAGCAACGTTGGCTGGGGTCAGTCTATAGATGGGTGACCGCTTAGTGGTATTTCATCTGAGCGTCTCCATGCTTCGGAGGGCACATAATAATAATAATAATAATATAATAATATTCTACCACATACACACAACACCATCTAGCCCAAACTAAGCAGAGCTTGTAATATGGGTACTAGACTATGGATATACATATATATATACCTTGTTTTTTTTTGTAAATATATACATCTTATACATAGAAACACCCAGACCAAGACAAACATCCATGTTCATGCACACAAATGTTTGACTTGTGCGGGAATCGAACCCGCGACCTCAGGCGTGGCAGTCGGTTACACTAACCACTACGCCATCGAGGCCGTCAAGTAAAAAGTTTGTACCAGTCCTTGTCAAATTGATAGCAGTCGTTAAGCCATGTCAGAGGCTTACGGGTGGCTTGAACAACTCTTGACAACAGGTTGGTCACTAACCACACGAAAAGAAGAAGAAGAAGAAGTTACCAGATTGTGAGCTATTTTAGCAAAATTCTTGTTGATGTCGTGGTAGAGAGAGTAACTGCTGCATACTGCACGAAGGACTCAAGTTTGATGCAAGCATCATGCAATTCTCAGTCGTCGCAAGGAATATGGAGCTATGTCCAGTAGGCTATAGGCTCGCCACCTGATACGTAGGACCGAAAACCTAGCAAAATGCGGACGCTATACAATCCTGCCTAACCTTTCGAAAATATAAATGTAAGTATGTATGATATAGGCTATGTCCAGCAGTGGACTATTGATGATGATGACGATGTATGATATTTCCATACATTTTCTTTTTTAAAAGACTTCCACCCTAAGAATAATTGCTGTATCACGGGCGACTTTACCTACATTCAATAATAATAATAATAATAATAATCTTTATTTGCTAGAATATGGTTCAGGTATACAGGTGGTCATTTTTTAAATTTGTACTGCATATTCTGCCACATGTGGCGTGCAAAATTTAATTAATTAAATTACATTGGTACAATTTTAAAATTACATGCATATTATTTAAATGACATATTGATATTTATTAATGAATTGTATATAATCCAGGAAAATAAAATGATAAAATGAATATACAGCACGTTAAACATTCATTTAAAATATTAATTAGAAGAAAAAAGAAAGAAAATCTGACAAACACATATCTTAATCTAGAATTGAAAATATTTTAATAACAGTAATGTATTTATAATTATATTAATAATATCATCTAGATTATGAATCTATCATTAAAATATTCAGTTACCGAATAATATCTTTTATCAAGTAATAAATTAAACAATTTACGCTTAAACGATGTCATTGGTAACCTAGTGAGATCATTGGGTAGATGGTTATATACCCTTATGGCCATACAGTATACATTTTTTCTAAAGACTTCGACTCTAATTTGGGGCAGTTTTAATCTAAATTTATGTCGCGTACGGCTACCTTCAGCGTCGCCAAGTTTATTAAACAGTTCGGGATGTGTTTTAACAAATTTGCAAATTTCAAATATGTATAAGCATGGTAACGGTAATATTTTATGATTATGGAACAATGGTTTACAGCTGTCGAGATAATTTACGCCACACATTGCTCTCATACACTTTTTTTGTGCACGAAACAGTATATTCACATCTACAGAGTTTCCCCATAAAATAATCCCATACCTTAGTGCGGAAGATACATATGCGTGGTACACGATTATAGCGGTTTGGAAGTTTACGATCTCTCTGATCCGTCTTAGTACGTAGACGTAGCGATCTATCTTGTTGGTGGTCTTCTCTATATGTGACTTCCAATTACATTGTTTGTCAATACTAATACCTAGGAATACACAATCGTTAATTATCTGTATAGGTTTGTTATTGTAGATTATACTATGGCTCGTTATATTTGTGTTGTATGTTTGAAATTTAATTATATTCGTTTTAGACATATTTAATTTTAGGTTATTATAATCAAGCCATGTAATAGTTTTTTTCAATGTCTCTTGTATTTCGTTGTGTAGAGTTAGCTCATTTTTGCTTTTAATTATTAACGTTGTGTCATCGGCGAATAGTACAGAATCATGGTTAGTAGCGTCTGCCAGATCATTAATGTAAAGCAAGAAAAGTAGGGGTGATAGTAAACCCCCTTGGGGAACACCGTAGTTGTTTTGGCAGTATGTTGATATGTATTTACTTTCCTGGAAATTAATTGTTTTTGTAATTTCTACATATTGTACTCTTTCACATAGGTAACTTTTTATCCAGTTGTTGGCTGTCCCACGTATACCATAGTTATATAACTTTGAAAACAACGGGCACGAAGAACATGAACCAGACTCTGAACAACCATTTGTAAGTCACACAAATTTTTGACACGTGTGGGATTTGAATCCACAACACTCGCGCAGTGCCAGTGTCCAGGCGATCATTTAAACCAGTACGCATACGTGCAGTCAGTTTTTCCACTATCTATTCTCTCTCTCTCTCTCTCTTCCTAGCTATGTATCCCACATGGTGGTGGGATCAGCTTTCCTTATTTCTATTGTGTGGAACTATTTAAAATCGCAATCATTTCCTACTTACATGTAAGATTGCATAAATACGTAGGTATGCTTATTTCTCAATCAAGATAATTATGTATACTAGCGGTCGCCTAGTGCTCGAATTTCGACCAAAGTTTGCCTGTAAGATATTGCTGACATATTATGTCATTATATATTGATATATGTAACCATAGTTACGTACCTACGCGCTTCGACTGCGTGTGTCAAATGCATGGTTGTGTGCTTGTAGTGTTTTTTCATTAATTTAATGTATTTCTAATGCATATTTTATATAAATATTAGCATTCGTCACTTCTTCTCTGTATAAACTATAAGTGTGCGAAATTTCATACTCCTCCGTCCGCCCAATTTTCGTAAAAAGGGATCCAAAGTTTTTTCGCTTCACGTATTAATATATAGATAAAACGTTGTACTCGTATTATATATTCTTAGTCATCACAATATTGCAGGGTAATAGTTTGCATAACATTTTGATGTTTACTCTTGCTTAATACTACACTTAGACAGACCGTCAGAAGTGTTTTACTAATATAAAATTAATGTATAAGTATTGCGAATTAATGTTACAAGTGCATTTTGAACTATACGTCTGTCTAGTAATATTGTTATGCATTTATATTTTGTAATATGTCTGCTGCTGTATTGACTTAATGCAGTGGCGATGGTTAAAGGCATTTGAGTGTTGCGTTCGATAATATGTTGCCAGGATGAAAAAATACCGGTCATGTGCTAGTTGGACTCTAACACCAAGGGTTCAGTACCATGGTATTCGACATTCTCCATTTATTTTTGTTATTATAGCGTCAATAGCCTGTGAAAATTAGAACTGTCTATATAATATGTATAAAGAGAGTTCTAATTTTCACATGACAGACAGTCAGAAGGACTAATAGGGTCAGGGTCAAATCAGATCCCGTTAGCAACCCACGGGTATAAAACCCTTAATATATACAATTTTAAAATTAGCACCTATTTACTTATATACATAGATGTATATAAATACGTATGTAATAATATGAATGGGCCGACTCAACCGGGGAAGGACTACCCTTTCTACGAATATCGACGTGAAATAGCAGTATTCTTACTGTTGGGTTTCGTTCGGTGAGTGAGAGTGCCGGAGGCCCAATCACCCTCTTTCCCACTTCCCGCTCCTTCTCCTTCCCACTTTCTTTCCTAAAGGGTCGGCAACGCGCAAGTGATGCCTCTGGTATTGCAGGCTCAGGTCTGGTCCATAGGCTACGGTGGCCACTTACCATCAGGTGGGCCGTATGCTTGTTTGCCACCACAGTCGCATTAAAAAAGAAACATTCGCATGTAATACCTCAGTAGTACGAGTTTTAATAAAACTATAACATTCATACAATTATTTCTCGCAATTTAGCTGAACGGATCCAGGTACAAGGAAGCGAGGCAGACCCCTTCTTACTTGGATGTCTGTAGTCAACAATGACCTGAAGCAAGCTCAAGTGAATGATTGACGGCCCACAATCGATCATCTGGCGAAGAATGACGAGGAGAGCTGACCCCAATTGAAATGGGATAAGGCTAGGCAAAGAGAGAGAATTTAGCTGAACGGATGGGTTAGTGGAGGATTATGTGGCCGCCGCGCTATTGCCATCGTATCAAGTTGGGTTCAATCCCCCCACGTGACAAAAAATTGTGTGTTTCACAAATGGTTGTTCTGGTCTCGGTGTTCTTTGTCTCCGCTGTTTGAATATTTATAAAGCCCCCCGCGACACAGAACAAAAGCCTAGTGCAGTAAGTGTATTTTGTTTAAATATAAAGATTTTTTTGAATGTGATGAAATTGAATGAAGCCAGAGAAGTGTGTCAGGATCGTAGCAAATGGAAATCCGTAGTCTCTGCCTACCCCTCTGGGAAACAGGCGTGAATCTACATATGTATGTATGTATGTATGTATAAAGATTTTCATAATTGTATCGCTACATAACACGAGATTATGTAATTAGTATTCATCACAAACGGATTCAGATAATTGCGCGTCTAATTGAACTTTGACCCAGTGCATTGTAACTGTGCCGCTTGACCGCACGCGGGCTAATGTATGATCGGCGCGGGTCATCGCACGCGCATTATTGCGATTGCTTACGTACAAGAAAATTAATATAATATATTTAGAAATATGTTCAAAATAGTTTTATTCTGGTATTAGTAGTACATCGTGATCTAATTCACCTTTTTCAATATTGCAGGTGATAGAGTTGGCAGGGCCATAGCGGCTTGAAATTAATTTTGTCATAATACTAGGTCCTTAATAGTTCCCAAAGTGGTCCAGGTGGACCCCCAGGGATCCACGGGAGACTTGAGGGAGGTCTACGTTGGCCTGACAAAATAATGGGGGTTCACAATTCGTAAGCAGGGGTCCATGAAAATTTATTCACTTTCGATAGTGAAGAACTAAAATGTTGGTAATATTTTAAGAAGCTCAGCTTCTATGGCGTAGTGGTTAGTGTAACCGCCTGCCACACCTGAGGTCACAGGTTCGATTCCCGCACAAGTCAAACATTTTGTGTGTATGAACATGGATGTTTGTCTTGTTCTGGGTGTTTCTATTTATAATATGTACGTATTTACAAAAAAAATGTATATATGTATGTTTATCCATTGTCTAGTACCCATAGTACAAGCTCTGCTTAGTTTGGGCTAGATGGTGTTATATGTATGTGGTAGAATATTATTATATTATTATTATTAATTACTGTTACTTGTAAAAACTTGCATATTCTATATTCAGTAGCAATGGTATGGCACCTACCGATATTTCGGTAGGGAATTACTAAAAAAAAGTAATTCCGTCTACCGTGAGTAGGTTCAGAACCTACTCATGGTAGACGGAATTACTTCTTTTTTATAGAGATAGATATGGAGAATTTAAAAAAATTTAAAAAATGTCTGCCCGTTGAAATTTAATCAAATATAAATACGAATGCTAAGGAATATGGTAGAAATGGTAGCTGAAGGGGGTCCACCGAAACCAGCAAAATTTTGAAAGTGGTCTATGAGAAAAAAGTTTGGGAACCTCTGTACTAGGTGATGGGCCAGTGGCGAGGCAACCACTTTAACCACTATGGTATCCGTGTATCGGCTCATGAGAGTTAGGGAAAAGAGAGTTTATTTTATACTCCTTAGGTGGCAAACAAGCATATGGCCCACCTGATGGTAAGTAGTCACCGTAGCCTATGGATGCCTGCAACACAAGAGGCATCACTTGCGCGTTGCCGACCCTTTAGAAAAGGAAGTGGGAAAGAGACGGAGCGAGAAGAGGGATGATTGAGCCTCCAGCACTCTCACTCATCGAACGAAACACAATAGTACGAATACTTCTATTTCACGTCGATATTCTGTGAGAGGGTAGTCCTTCCCCAGTCGAGCCGGTCCATTCATGTTGAAATCAGCGAGGCTCTACTACTCTAAAAGCACAGATTTTTGCGCACACACTTGTGCATTTTAATTGAGATGGTCAGTCTCCGTTAAGATTTGCTGTCGTGACCTAAGTTCAGTCTAGAGGACATTATAAAATTACCACGGACATCTCCAATGTATGCATTATTATCGACTTGATCGCTTCAGATCGCGCTCTCTATTATTTCTTAATATTCTGATGAGTTTGTCTAACCTTTCTTCAAGTTCAGAACGAGCAATGAGACAAAAATATTATTTTAACAGATGGTAATGGCGTCTGCCAGACTTTATTTATTTTGTTTTATTAGTTACAAGCTTTTGCTCGCGGCTTCGTTCATGTACACAGTATTTTTTTAAATAAAATATAGCCTATGTTACTCGCTGATACTAAAGCTTTATTATGATGAAAGAATTTTTAAAATCGGTTGATTCGTTTTTGAGTTATCCCTTACAAACAAACAAATAAAAAATCTAATCTTTCCGCTTTATAATATTAGTATAAACTAGCTTTTGCCCGCGACTTCGTATTCATGAAAATTAAAAGTAGGTACTTATATTTTTCAATTTTGCATATTGTAAGAAGAAGCTGATCTACACACATAATACTTGATTTCTAAGCGGTGTATTAAGATATAACATGTACCCAATTTTAAGTTAGACGTGTAGTAGTTTTTGTGTTATGCGCGTACAAACATACAGACAGACAAAAATTCTAAAATAATTGTTTTAGCGTCTATATTAATAATAAAGACATATTTTCTTATTGAATATCTCCTATGTAGGTACAGACATCGACCAGTTACAATTTTATTATATTACTAGCTTTAGCCCGCAGCTTCGCTCGCGTAAAAGTAGGTTAAGTTACGGTAGTAACAGTACTTCAAAAAAACTTTTTGGCATTGTAAAAGAATTATTTAAAATCGGTTGATTAGTTTTTGAGTTATATCCTTACAAACAAATGTTTCCTCTTTATATAGAGTTTATATATTAGTATAGAGTATAGATAAATGATGATTGGTATGAATATATGAAGCAATGGTTCAAGTAATTAACTTGCATGACCTAAGTGCTGCTTGTTGGCGTCTATCGTCAGACAAAAATTGATGCAATCCATATGTTAGACCTTTACCTACTGAATAAACGTTTTTTTTGCGACATTCAATTACGTGCTTCTAAATTAAGTTGCAAAATGTTAAGGCTAGTATTTTTAATGTTTTGCAGGCATTATAGATGTCTGAAAAACAAACTGGCATAAGAAAGGCGATTGTCAAACAACAAACATCAATATACTCATTTAATTATTATACAAGCGGTTGCCTAGTGGTCAAAATTTGACCAAAATTCCTAAGCTTGCTACTTTGTTTTCTGTTTTTCTCTGTTACATATAAATAAGGTACGGGTAACCATAGTTACAAAGAATTGAATGACGTCAGACGAACAATGTCGAAATAATACGAACGCGATTCGACTGTGTGTGTCAAATGCATGGTTGTGTGCGTGTGGTTTATTTTTTATTAATTTAATGTATTTCTAATGCATATTTTATATAAATATTAGAATTCGCCCCTCCTTCTCATTATAAACTGTAACTGTGCCAAATTTCATAATCCTCCGTCCGCGCAATTTTCGTAAAAAAGGGTACAAAGTTTTTGCTTCACGTATTAATATATAGATACTCGTATAATATCAGCGCTGTATTTAAACTGTCTCACTGCTGGGCACGAACCTCTTCTCAGTGTGTGACGGGTTAGTTCATAGTCAACCACGCTGGCATAGTGCAGGTTGGCAGTCTTCACATCTCAGACATGCAGGTTGCTTCACGCAGAATTCCTTCACGGTTGAAGCAAGCTATTTTTAATACGAACATAACTTCGAAAAGTCATAGGCCCAATCACCCTATTTCCCCCTTTCCGCTCCACTTCCTTTTTCTCTTCTTCCTTTCTTAAAGGGTCGGCAACGCGCAAGCCTCTGGTGTCGCAGGCGTCCATAGGCTACGGCGACCACTTACCATCAGGTGGGCCGTATGATGGTTTGCCACCTCAGTCGTATAAAAAAAAGGCGCTTTGGGATTGAACTCGAGACTTCTGCGTGGTAGTCCAACTGTCTCATTAGACTATCGCTTTTATTATTGCTGATATAATAATTTATTGAAATAAGTTTAATTTAACTTTTTATAATTTAATTTAACTTTTTCCAATCAACTGCGATACCTATAGCTCAGTGGAAAGACCAACAGACTGCAATGCAGAGGATCTCAGGTTCGAACCCACGTTGCGCACATCTGACTTTCGGAAGTTATATGACTTTTCGAAATTATGTGCGTATTGATTGACAATTATCGCCTGCTCAGTGCCTCGGAGAGCACGTTAAGCTGTCGATCCCGGCTGCCATGAACATCTACGGCAGTCGTTATTGGGAAGTCAATGCCCTCTAATATCCTGACACTGGTTTAGCCTTAGGGTATCGTTAGCCTTCGGGTTGCGGAGGTCAGATGGCAGTCGCTCCGTTTAAAAACTGATATCCAGTCAAATCCAGTTAGACCAGAAAAGCCGACCCCAAGTGACTTGGGAATAATAAAGGCTAGAGAGAAGAATATTATATAGGTATATATAATCGCGTAAGACATACATACATAGCCTTATGTAGGGTATGAGACTATCTATATGTATCTATATCGTAAAAGGGGTTGGCAGTGGTGTATACCCTTGTTGGACTAGAAAGCCGACCCCAAGTGACTTGGGAACAATAAAGGCTAGGGAGAAGAAGCTATATCTATATAAATCCTCCTACCACAAACTCTTTTTCGTACCCTTAAATAAACATTTTCCTTCAAGTTCCTTGTTCTTTATATTATGCTATTGTCCGCATCATATTACTAATATACACCAAAACTAATGGTATACGACTGCTGTGCAAGAGGTTCAATTTCTGAAACGCGCAGTCGTCCCACAATGGGTGGTCGCGTCGCCATTGACGACGCGCTTAGTGGGTTCGGGCCTCAACCCGGACAAAAATTTGTGTTTTCAAAAAATAAATAATTGTTCCAAGTTTTTGTGTCCATAGTGTAATACCCTGTGACACAAGCACTTTTCCTAGAATAATATATTCTATTACATACACACAACACCATCTAGCCCAAACTAAGCAGAGCTTGTACTATGGGTACTAGACAATGGATAAACATACATATATATATTTTTTTGTAAATACGTACATATTATACACCCAGACCAAGACAAACATCCATGTTCATGCACACAAATGTTTCACTTGTGCGGGAATCAAACCCGCGACCTCAGGCGTGGCAGTCGGTTACTCCAACCACTACGCTATCGAGGACGTCAGAATGGGTGTTGTCTTTTAAAAGATTAATAGAACAATAATAGTTTTGCAGTGCTGTGCATAATATGAGAAGGCTCAGACCATAGCTTGTGATTATAATATGCTAATATCCTAATCCTAATCCTAACTAATATTATAAAAGCGAAAATGAGTTTGTTTGTTTGTTACCTTTTCAGGCCTAAACCATTGAACCGATCATCCTGAAATTTGGCATATACATTGACAGGTGTACAGAAACGGATATAGGCTACCTTTCATCTCGAAAAAAATTACTATTCCCGAGGAAAACAACAATAACGTTCTTATGATAATAGATGGCGCCACGTGTCTTTCGAATTATGATTGAATTATATTATTACAAGCAGAGTACAAATCGAATTGATTGTCAAATTCTAAATTAACGCGAGCGAAACCACGGGCAACAGCTAGTTATGTATACTTTGTGTTATTGGCTAATATAGTTTGCTCAATCACCTCATGATCATGTTAAATAATTCGTTAGCATGGTTAAAGGTCAAATGCAGTTTTGACCATATGCTTTTAGGTTACTTGCGTTATAAATGGCGTTTTAGGATCCTTATATCTGCAGCATTGGCCTCCTATTTATACATGTTTAGGTACGTAAATACTTATTTATTAAGCAAAATATCTCGGAGGACTGTTATTAAATAATAATGTTTTAATGCCGGTCACAGCGGTCAATTTTATCGGTGACTTGCATTATGTAGGAGATAAATATACTTTACAAAATTAAATGTGTATTGAAATAGTGGCAATTTATATTCCTGCACTCTCATAGTATAGGATAGGAATGCGAAATGAGAAAGAGAAAGCGCAGAAATAAAGGCTTTACGAGTTGTCTAGAATACATGATATGCAACACTGTCAAGTTCCTAAACGGGCACATATAAAAAAACAATTTGGGCAGTCTTTAGGGGCTGCTAATAGAAGTAAAAACTTTAATCCTTGATCATAAACACTTCTTTATAAAACAATAAAAAAGGGGCGGGTCGGATGCTACTTCCTGATACTCTCTTGGGGGTTATTATGGGAGTCAAAATTTCGTTATATTTTGGGTAGGATGCACCATTTCTGAGATATTGTTAATATTCTAAAAAAAAAATATTATTTCGTGGAAGCGTGACGATGACGCGAGTTTCATGATTTTGTTCACCCAAGAATTGCTCAATGCGCCTAAAGAGGTTTTCACTTCAAAAATTTTTGAATGCATCCCGAATATAATTTCTCGAGTCTGGATATTCCTGTCTGAATATGTGTGTGTACTAGTACTATACATTACGTATGTAATAAAAAATTTACGCCATATAAACTATTATTAATATCATCTTCGAAATAATTAAACAGAAAATAATATGCTCACATAATTACACTCGTCGTCAAAACTGTCGACAACAAACGCCTTTATGCTTGTCACCCTCTAAAAATACCGACTCTTGTTTATAAAAACCGTTGCAAAACAGCGGGGGTTCCCGACGATCGAGGATGTTATTGACACATGATACTTGTCATGTGCGTCAGACGCAGTTTTAAATAAACTTTAACGAAGCACGTAATATAGCTGTGGTGTAAATATAAATCAAAATATTTTATACGCATCGTAAATATAAAGTCGCAAATAGCGAATCTTTTGACTCCTGAACTAACGCGAAATGTGTTGCAGAAACAAATATCCTCTCTTGTAGGAACATAATCGTTTGAGTGTTTGTTATCAAAAAGACAACTCTCTCACTAAGAAAAACACTTTACAAAC
Source organism: Catocala sponsa (assembly GCA_963564715.1). Taxonomy (NCBI): domain Eukaryota; kingdom Metazoa; phylum Arthropoda; class Insecta; order Lepidoptera; family Erebidae; genus Catocala; species Catocala sponsa. The sequence continues at coordinate 23,915,392 of OY751340.1, read as the reverse complement.
TTTCAAACAACGAACACTACGAACGTCCAGACTCGGAACAACCATTTGTGGATGACACAAAGTTTTGTCACGTGTGGGATTCGAACCCACAACACTCGGCGCAGTGGCAGTGGCGAGCCGACCACTTAAACCACTACGCCATTCGTGCAGTCAACAGTCAGTTAGTAATCTATATATTAATACGTGAAGCAAAATCTTTTTACCCCTTTTTACGAAAATTTCGCGGATGGAGGAGTATGAAATTTGGCACAGTTAAAGTTTATATGGAGAAGGAGGGGCGAATCATAATATTTTTATAAAATATGCATTAGAAATACATTAAACTAATGAAAAAACATTACACGGACACAACCAAGCATTTGACACACGCAGTCGAAGCGCGTAACTATGGTTACATATATCAATATTATATTGACATAATTATATCAGCAATATCTTACAGGCGGTCGAATTTCGAGCACTAGGCAACCGCTAGTAATCATAAATGTGATAAATATAAAATGCTTATGTGTGCATGCGTGCCTTTGTAAGTGCGTGCATGTGTGTGCGTGAGAGTGAAATAATCCGAACCAATAACCAATACATTGCTCGCGGCGACAGTTAATTTATGCAGTCAGAATCAGCTGTATGCTCAATATACATACATACATAGATTCACGCCTATGAATGAAGCCAGAGAAGTGTGTCAGGATCGTAGCAAATGGAAATCCGTAGTCTCTGCCGCCACGGTAGGCAGAGACTACGGATTTCCATTTGCTACGATTCTGACACACTTCTCTGGCTTCATTCACTTTCATAAAATTCCTCATACACGCTCGCCGGTTTAAGGTGCTCTTAACCTGGCCTTTCTCCTGAACGTCTCCGATCTGATCAAAAAACGTTCGCTTAGGTCTTCCCCTTGCGACTGTCCCATTCACTCAATATAAGTTAGGTTAAATATTGCATGGCCATAGCCATGTCCATATATGCCATAGGAATAGCCTTTTAAATATTAGTTACGCTTCAGTAAACCGGTACAAATACAAATAACATAAATTATCATTATGCACTTAGACGACGCTCGCACGTGATTATATACAAGCGCTTACTGGAAACTGAGTTTCACTCATAGGGAGCACTGACCCGTCTCCCCAAGGCTGGTGTCAAAGTCAGGAGCGTGTGACGTCATGATCCCCTTTGTGACGCACACACAATGAAACATTCACACGTATGACGTCAAGTACGATGCAAATATAAAATAAACTTAACAGTAGTTTAAAAGTTTCAAAATTATATAATTAGTGTGTATTAATAGTGTTTTGAAATAAACAACGCGATAAAATCTGTACCTTTTTCTTCTTTATACTTAAGAACGTTGCTCTTTTCGGTGTGTGTGCAAAAAGATGGCGATAAGAATAAGATGAAGATACTCCATACGCCATACTTTTTGATATTCAGCCAGCACCTTGACCTCCTTGTAAGACATGACCTTCGCCTTTTCTTTTATTTGATCTATGAATGGCTTTTAGGGTCTACTCCTTCCTTTCAAATAAATTTGTCTAAGCTAGTTTAATTTCAATGTATAGTTTGCCCATGGATGACAATCACGTCGGGATCACCAATTTGCCCATGGATTGGCAAGGAATGTAATGAGACTCAGGACTTCAGTCTGATTTACTTTGGATAGTTTGGATAAAAATAAAGCTTATACCTATAGTAATGTGGCATGTGCGTATTACTATCTAAACTTTATCTAAAAATGTGACTATCTAAGTGCATTAATTCTACGTGAAATTATGTGCATTGTGACTACATATAGCATTTGGATAAACGTAAGACGATGCTGCTTACGCTTGATGCCTTCCGGCACTCGGCATCACTTTCATATCTAATAGAACCGCGCAGTATGCTCTGTAGGACTACTGATTAACAAAAAAAAATGGGGCAGTCTTTGGGGACTGCTGATAGAAATATGATCATAAACACATCTTTATAAACAAAAAAAAAAACAAAAAAGCGAAGGGGGTCAAAATTTCGTTATTTTTTGCGTAGGACGCATCATTTCAGAGATATTTTTAATATTCTAAAATAATTCAAAAATGGAAAGCGTGGAAGCTTGACGATGACGAAGCGTGACGATGACGCGAGTTCTATGATTTTTGTTCACCCAAGAAGTGCTCAACGCGCCTAAAGAAGTTTTCGCTTCAAAACCTAATTATAATTTGCCCAAAATACGCATCAAACCAGCAGCAGTAAATGTGGGAACAAACTTTAGTGCTTCAACGTTCATATTACCTATTACTCTTTCGAGTACATCTGATTGATCGTCAAATTAGACCAGCTTAACGAAACTGGCTTACCTCGAGGCGACTAACCCACTGGACCGAAGAAAGTTAAAAATATTAGTCGTGAGTGTGTTTAGCTATGATCATAGCCCATTTCTCTTTCGTCCAATAGCTGTCAATAACAAATAATATTGTTCCGTCAGGCCCATTTGTGACGTAATAGAGCTGCCATATTTAACCGACAGATGAAACGTGATACAATTCATTATTAAAAAGCAGAACTTTTTCCGGTGGCTTAAATTTACTATTGCCTTACTGCAGGATTGTGATGATCAAAATATGAGGCGCTCATAGCCAGTTGCACTCACTGATCGGTAAACGATTAGTGAAGTTAAGCAACGTTGGGTGCGGTCAGTCTATAGATGGGTGGCCGCTTTGTGCTATTTCATCTGAGCGTCTCCGTGCTTCGGAGGGCACGTAAAAGGTCGGTCCCGGTTGTTGTAAAATTGATAGCAGTCGTTAAGCCATGTCAGAGGCCTACGGGCGGCTTGAACAACTCTTGATAAAAGGTTGACCACTAACCACACGAAAAGAAAAAAGAAGATGATCAAAATTCGATTTTCGGGTAGGACAACATGCTTTGGAGCGGAGAGGTTATGTCGGGCTCATCCGGGAAAAGATGGAACGTCCCGGGTACTACCGACTGAACCTACCACGGTGTGCCAACTCGGTGCCTTGAATGGTGGGTGGGTCGCTGGAACCGAAACTAGATCAGCGAGCCACCCACCAGTGGTGGAAAGGACATCCCCGTTCTCTCACCTGCGGCCTTCACTATGGCGGCATCAGGCGCACATAGGCGCACCTGACCCGCCTGGTCCGCCCGGTGGCGGCTCGAATCCGCAAGGATACTCTCCTCACGGATCCGCTCCACCACCTCCATCCGCAAGATATCGTCCTCGCAGAAGGATGCGACCGCTATCCAGGTTCTCTCGCTTTCGACCACGGCCGGCAGCGAGAGGTCACTCAACTATGCTCTGCCCAACTCAAAAATATTTATAAAAAATGCTTAAATGCAACGACCATTCCAAACATAACTGAATTATAATAATAATATATTGCTTTATTTCTTCTCACATAATAAACACTACAAATTTTGTTACATATTGTGTGTGTACATTGATAAAATTCAACAACATTTTTTACATTTTGTACAAATTCATTTATGTGAGAAGCTGGTGTCTGAGATAGGCATAAGTATACCTGTAATACAGATCACCAGGTCCCCAACCCAGATTTACAAATAACAATAACAACGAGAAACCAATAGCTACTTATATCCTATAACACTTACATAAGTGTAGAAGAGCAATATTAAAAAAATTATTAGTTTAAACACTTAACACTTTAACCTTATAATGTCCTTTTATAAATTTTGAAAAGTAGGTAGTAAAATAAAAAATTGTTTAGATGATAACAACTCATAGTTACATATTATTTAATGAAGTAGCTTTTCTGTCATATCATAGTCCAATGTTCTTAGCCAATTTATAACAGCAGCTTCCATCACCATTAGAAAACACATTTATCCAGAATTAACGTAGGCTATAAAAAATCACGCTAGGAGCCAGCCGCTAGAAGCGGCGCAGTAAATATAAATGTAGGTGAAACCTGGAGGACAGCAACAGCTAGAAATATTATAAAGAGACAGAGTATTAGCCATTACAAAGCAAAACAATTATCTTTGGGTAGACATATGCAAAATATTTGCATGTCTTCTATAATGCTGGGGCTACATTAGCGGGCGAAGATTTGTGTCGCGTTGGCGCGTTAAAAACATCGTGTACGGGCATAGGCGATGCTCTTGTCTACATTAAGCGGGCGAAGATTCTTATACATCGTGCCGCGTTGTGTTATTCGACCTGTTGTGCGAACAAGACGTAGGCAGTAATTCAAAATGGAGGAAGTGGCGTTGCATTATATGTCTGTAAATTATTATTTACTACAGTTGTATGAGTATCAAAATAATATGAATACTCCACTCCATAGTGTACAAAAAAACAGAAGCACGTGCGTCCCGCTTAAAAATCTGTATGACACTGAAGTGACGTAGATGTAGCCACCCAAGCGAATATTGGCGCGCCATATCCCTTTGATCCGCGCCAGTTTACCGACAGTGCCCCGATAATACATCGTCTTCGCCTTCTATACAACGCGTTGCGACGATCTAGCCGGCCACATTCATCACGTTAACACGAATTTTCGGCGTAGCCCGCTAATGTAGCCCCAGCATAATAATAACATGGACAGTCATACATTAAAATTTAAATAAAGCCCGTTTTAAAACTCCTTAACGTAACTATGATCGTAAAGTTCACTAAACCATTTTGTTTCATATTTTGTACCAAACATTTTGTTACGAAACACAATTATTAAATTAACATTGTATAGGGTAGATTTCCTTATAATTGCTGTTACCTCCCTTGAGTGCTAAATAATCCCTTAATGACTGATACTCAATATTTATCCGAAGGGATTACCCACAAGCGCCAACACTTGTACTTTTAGTACTAAATTTATATTTTAGTAAAACATTTTACCAATATTTATCTCAATTTTCTTTAAGATTTTCTGGTTTAGATTTTTATTTATGTTCGCCATGGCTTTTTCGTTTTATTTCTGCCTTGGCTTGCCATGGTTAAAGTATATTTTTTGTGTGCAATGCGGTCTAGGGTTTAAATTCCCGAGTCAGGCAAAAGCGTTATTAGGTTTTTCTTTCAGGGTTTTTTAGCACAGTGTGAATGTGGTGATCACAATAAAACCATGTCACATCTGTTAAAATGCCCAAATTGTCCCTGTAGGTGCACCATGAAGGACTTGATGGACGCAACTGCTGATGCGATTGCCGTGGCTACACCAATTATGTCCTGCCCAATGGGCAGGACATAATTATATAAAATAATTGTACCATCGACTCAAGAAGAAGAAGAAGAAGTACCAGTGTGCCTGGTAGACGTCATTAGGCTTGCCTAAAAACATAACTTGCCAGTTATGTTTTTAGGCAAGCCTAATGAAGTTCACAGCTCATATTTTGCCAAATGTGAGTGTATGAAATCCCTAGCTACAACTTAGAGTTTTACAGGCGTGAGTTTGTGTATGCCAACGAAAATAATTTAAAATATCAAGCTAGAATTTTCTTTAAAAATATTTGGTCTGAATTTTATTTATATTTGCATTACAAAAGCTAAATAACGCATTTATTTAAACAAATGGTAAAATGATAACGAATTTATTTAAACAAAATAATTAATGGTAAAATGAAAATTAAATTCTATGATATAGTACTTAGATAATAAACACATATTATGATATTATAATGAGCGAGACAGGTATGAGTTATAAATTATAATTTTGCTCAGTATATTTACAATATAAACATATATATATATATATTTTTCTTATTTGTAATTTGAGTAACTATATGAATTTTAAAGCGTGAAGTTATTTTAAAGAAGTGTAAAGTTATTTTCTACTTAGTTCTTGCAAGTAACGTCCTTATAAAATGGAAGTATAATTTTTAAAGTGAAAACTTCTTTAGGCACGTTGAGCACTTCTTGGGTGAACAAAAATCATGAAACTCGCGTCATCGTCACCGAACGCTTTCCATTTTTGAATTATTTTTGGTTTATAAAGAAGTGTTTATGATCAAGGATTAAAGTTTTCACTTCTATCGGCAGTCCCCAAAGACTGCCAATTTTTGTTTCTCATAGACGCTATCTCCATGTTAAAAATCGTCAATACCTCTTGAGGAGTTCAGGCAGAATCATTTCTGCCTACACTACATAATACATGATTGATACAAATATATTTGATAAAATATTTATACAAATACTAGCTTTTGCCCGTGGCTTCGCTCGCGTTAATTTAGAATTTGACAATCAATTTGGGTTGTACTCTGCTTGTAATAATATATAATAATAAAATATAATTCAATCATGATTCGAAAGACACGTGGCGCCATCTATTATCATAAGAAAGTTATTATTGTTTTCCTCGAGAACAGTAATTTTTTCCGGAATGAAAGGTAGCCTATGTCCGTTTCTGTACACCTGATAACGTATATGCAAAATTTCAGGATGATCGGTTCAGTGGTTTAGGCGTGAAAAGGTAACAAACAAACAAACTCATTTTCGCTTTTATAATATTAGTTAGGATAGGATTAGGATTAGGAAGTTAGGATGAATTACATTTAAACTTTCACAAATATACAATAGGATTAGTCATTGTTGGCGTTTACATCTATGTACTCGTATGTATTACGAAAAGGCGTAAATCTATGTATGTATTACGAATATTAGACAGTCATACCAACCTATTCAGATTCCATAATTATTATAGCATAAGTATTAATATACGTCTATACAATGTTAACTATTCTGTTTAAAACATCCGTATAATGTAAACACGAAATTTCCACTTCATGCGCGACGTTTTTAATTAGGTGCCCTCTATATTTCAAGAAGAGTAGATAGCTCGATATCCCATCGTCTGTCATTTTATAGACATAACAAAAAATCTATTGTTATGTATCTCCTGGAGATTGAGCAACGGTTAAGCTAAACTCAACATACGACTTACCCATAAACTTAACCCTATAAACCAAAATTTTATCGAAAACCGAACTCTCTTAAAACTTCTCACCACCAAGTTTAACAATAAATTGAGCGGCGAAATTTTGAAGCACTTCATCGACACCGCATCCATATTTCATGGTTGTATGTGAAAAGCTCTCATCGATGTTGTAATTGACAGGGACACCTGATGCTGCACCTAAGTGATTTTTTATTTATTCACCAACTTTGGAGACACCTCCATTTTAATAGATGAACTTGCAGCTAAGAAAAATTCGCACGTAAGCACAAGATTGATAGTGTGGCAATAATGATGCACTTAACTTGGGAGATTAATGATAACGCGACCAGGTGTAGGAGATATTGAGCCTCATTTGTTAAATGTGCTGAATTTAGTTTTAAATGGGGCAGGTGTTTTGTTAAAACTTGATGTTTATTTTGATAGTTGGGTGCTTATCATTTTTATGACCACTGCAATAATTTTTATAGAAGTGAAAACTTCTTTAGGCGCGTTGAGCACTTCTTGGGTGAACGAAAATCATAGAACTCGCGTCATCGTCACGCTTCGTCATCGTCACGCTTCGTCATCGTCACGCTTCCACGCTTTCCATTTTTGATTTATTTTAGAATATTAACAATATCTGAGAAATGGCGCGTCCTACGCAAAAAAAACGACATTTCGATCCCCTTAATAACTTCTAAGAAAGTATCAGGAATCCGACCTAGCCCCTTTTTTGTTTATAAAGAAGTGTTTATGATCAAGGATTAAAGGTTTTCACTTTTATCGGCAGTCCCCAAAGACTGCCCCAAATTTTTTTCTTTGTTTTAGTGGCGCAGCTGTAGTAAATGCGATACTGTGCATCAGGTCTCGGGATTGATTTACAGGTCAGACAATGAGTTGGTTTTCATTCTGTACTGTATTGAATTAAAACTGTGCCCGATAGACTACTTATCATCTAATGTTTAGGACAGAAAACCATACCACACCAGTCATCGCGGGAGACTTTAGAAACATTCAAACAACGGAACCAAAGAACAAAAATAAATTAATGAGGTGTGGGAATCAAAACCATAACACTCAGTTCTTACTGTTAGGCACTAGATTCATTACTTAATGAAAATTTATACTAATACTAGCTGTGCCCGCGGTCTCACCCGCGTCAGTAGTATTTGTGGTTACTGTGACGCTTCCGTGAGTCATAGCGTGATGTTATATAGCATATGACCTTTCCAGGGTCTCAGGCTATCTCCATTCCAAATTTCATCAAAATCGGTTCAGCGGATTGAGCGTGAAAAGGTAACAGACAGACAGACCGACAGACAGACAGACAGACCGACAGACACACAGACAGACAGACAGACAGACAGACCGACAGACAGACAGACAGACCGACAGACAGACAGACAGACAGACCGACAGACAGACATACAGAGTTACTTTTGCATTTATAATATTAGTAAGGAAGTAAGGACTTGTAAGGATTATAAAGCTGAAGAGTTTGTTTGTTTGTTTGGTTGAACGCGCTAATCTCAGAAACTACTGGCTCGAATTGAAAAATTATTTTAGTGTTGGATAGCCTATTTATCAAAGAAGGCTATAGGCTATATAAAATCACGCTACGACCCACGGGGGCGGCGCAGTAATAGTTAACGCAGGAGAAACCGCGGGCACAGCTAGTTTATAATATGGAGATGCTGTCTTTAAGCGAAGAAGTAAACCTCACATAACTAAACATAATATATTATACAAATCTAGCTTGATGATATCGTTTCGTATGACGGTAACAATAATTCAAGGATCGGAATTCAAGCAGAGAGATAACATGTATACAATATTATATGTGATTTCAATCCGTCATAACCACCGTGAAGGATTCGTCAAAATACTCCTCGAATTTATTGTCATCTCAGAGCCATATACACAGGTTGTACGGTAATTAATCGATAACCTTGAAATTTCTTATAGTAGAACTGATGGCCGTTCAGAAAAAAAAAGAAAGCTGGCATAGCTAAGTCATGTTTTGTCGTTAGGGTATGCAAATATTGAATATAAATCATGTAAATAAAATGTATTCATTACATTAAAAGTATTACATTCTAGTTTATATATATGTCGACGCAAGTCCATGGTAATTAATAAATGTAATTGTTCTGATTATGAAATCAATCATTGGGTCGAATAAATTGGTTGTTTTTAGTTATTAATTAGTGTTATGATTTTTGGAATGTACTGACTGTATTTTGCGTTAGAATAAAACCTAAAATTAATTGATGAAATTATTATGAGTTGTTTAACAGTTGAAACATTCGCCATTTGTAGACCGGATGTTTCAACTGAGATTAAGATTTAAAAATTAATTCAAATGTTCATAATTACTTTCGAAATGTTTAGTTAATTTACGATTTATTTTTGTAATTAAAACTAATCATTTAAAGAAGTTGCAATTTAAATGGTGCTTTGACGTTTTCCCGCCCGACGCCATCTTTTAGTTTTAATTTTCGCTGGCACGCGAAACTACGATAGACTAAATGTAAAACCACTTTTTGTTCGAGCGCCGGGCGGTTAAGACGTGGTGAGCTGGTGTATCTTATCTTGTGAGTACCTATCTATTGTTTTATTATAATTGTGATTATAAAACTATTACTTTGATAACCTTCTGGTGTCTTGTGAAATAAATCGTTTAGTGTGTTTTTGGTTGTGTTTTATTGTTTGCGATGAGTGCGCCGAATAGTGAGGGCGGTGACGTTAGCAATGTTGACGTCACTGCTTTTAAGGATTCCTCTGGACCAAACCCCTCGTCATCAGAAGTGGGATTATCACCCACATCTGCTCGTCCCTCTGTTTCAAACAATCAACATAGTGATGCTTCAATTAGCGGGGTCCCAGTGGAATTTTTCGCGCAAATGTTGCAAATGATGAAGCACATGTCCGATCGTATGGCAACAATACCGGACACAAAAGTTAAAATCAATGACGTGTTTTTACCATCATACGATCCGGACGCAAATATAGGAGTGCGAGAGTGGTGTAAGCATGTGACCACGGCCATGGAAACCTACAACCTGAGCGATTATGATGTCAGAATGAAAGTCGGTAGTTTACTCAAAGGTCGTGCAAGGTTGTGGGTTGACAACTGGCTTGTTTCAACCTCCACGTGGCAGGAATTGCGTGATGTTATGATAACAACTTTTGAACCTGAAAATAGGTATTCTCGTGATATAGTCCGTTTTCGGGAACATAGTTACGATAATTCAAAGGACATCGCGCAGTTCTTATCACAGGCTTGGATGTTATGGAGACGTGTCACTAAGGATAAATTATCGGATGATGACGCGGTTGAGGCTGTGATTGGTTGCATTGCAGACGAGCGATTGAGAATTGAGTTGTTGAACGCCAGGGCTACTTCGGTACCAGAGTTGATTTCTGTAGCTTCCTCAATAAAGCGTAGTAAGCGACCTTATCCTAGTTCATCAAATATGCAGCAGGGCCCTGTCAAACGACAACGATTCTCGGATAAGCCGTCTTTATATTGTCAACACTGTAAAAAGCCCGGTCATGATACTCGAGATTGCCGTTACCGTGATAAAAATGATAACCCTCAACTGCGACATCATGATGATAAAACGGTTCCTCAGAAGGATAATAAACCGACCTGTACGTTCTGTTCACGAACAGGTCACACATATGAAACTTGTTATAAACGTGAACGAACAATTGTCTCGAATGTTAATTGCGTAGGTGCACCTAAGTTAAACTCCATACCGGTGTTGATTGGGGGTTTAAAATTTTTCGCGATTTTCGATAGCGGGGCGGAATGTTCGGTAATACGCGAATCAGTTGCTTCAAAATTACCGGGAAAAAGGACGAATGTTGTTAATTATCTAAAAGGTTTAGGACAGTTTACAGTAGTGTCATTATCAACGTTGATAACCGTTTGTGTGATCGATGATATAAGGGTCGAACTTCATTTCCACATAGTCCCGGATTATGAAGTATGTTCAGATATTTTGATAGGCATGAATCTTATGGAAAATACGAATTTAACTGTGATGGTGAATTCAAAGGGCGAGACATTGATTCATCAGCCCGCGATTTTCCACATGCGATTACAAAACGAAAAGTTTGACAATTTGGATTGTGACTTGACAGATAGTGATCAAATAAACGAACTTAAATTGTTATTAGCAAAATTTGAACATCTTTTTATCCAGGGTTACCCTCACACACGTGTTAATACCGGTGAACTCGAAATACGTTTGAAAGACCCGAACAAGTGTGTTGAGCGTAGACCATATAGATTGAGTCCAATCGAACGACAAAAAGTTCGTGATATTGTGAGCGAGTTACTTGAACACAATATTATTCGAGAGAGCAAGTCACCTTTCTCCAGTCCGATAATATTAGTCAAAAAGAAAAACGGCAAAGATCGCATGTGCGTGGACTATCGCGAGCTGAATAGAAACACTCTGAGGGATCACTATCCTCTGCCTATAATTTCCGATCAAATAGACCAATTAGCGGGTGGTTATTACTTCTCTACTTTTGATATGGCAGCGGGCTTCCACCAGATCCCCATCTCTGAAGGGTCCATTGAAAAGACTGCCTTCGTAACACCGGACGGCATGTACGAGTACTTGGCCATGCCATTCGGTCTCAGTAATGCATGTTCCGTTTACCAGAGGTGCATGAATAGGGCTTTAGCTGACCTTCTAAATTCAACTGACCAGGTCTGCCAAGTCTACGTCGATGACGTACTTACGAAATGTAGTGAATTTGCAGAAGGTTTGTCCCGTATCGAACGGGTACTTATCGCATTACGAGATGCCGGGTTTTCTATAAATATTGAGAAAACTGCCTTCTTTAAACGCTCTATCGAGTACTTGGGCAATATAGTTACAAACGGACAGATTAGTCCTAGCCCAAAGAAAGTGGAGGCTTTAACGAAGGCACCTATTCCACGATCGGCAAAACAAGTAAGGCAATTCAATGGCCTCGCCGGATATTTTCGTCGTTTCATTCCCAATTTCTCGCGTGTGATGGTACCACTTTATGAGCTAACAAAGAAAGACTCAAAATGGGAATGGAACGAAAGGCACGATGAGGCCAGAAATAAAATCATACTGCATTTGTCTACTGCGCCTACCCTTGCATTATTTCAGGAAAACGCACCAATTGAGCTTTACACTGATGCGAGCAGCCTCGGTTACGGCGCGGTACTCGTTCAGATCATAGGAGGTCGCCAGCATCCAGTCGCGTACATGAGCCAGCGTACCACTGACGCAGAGAGCCGCTACCATTCGTACGAACTTGAGACGCTAGCAGTGGTGAGAGCAGTAAAGCATTTTCGGCACTACCTGTACGGCCGAAAATTCAAGGTAATAACAGACTGTAACGCCTTGAAAGCATCTAAGCATAAGAAGGATTTACTGCCACGAATTCATCGCTGGTGGGCTTTCCTGCAGAACTACGAGTTCGAGGTCGAATATAGAAAAGGTGAGCGACTGCAGCACGCAGACTTTTTCAGCAGAAACCCTACAACTGAAATGGCGATCAACATCATGACCAAGGACACAGAGTGGCTGCAAATTGAGCAACGTCGTGACGATACTCTTCGTCCTGTGATAAACAGCATGACAACCGACAACCCAGCTCCCGGCTACGTTCTTGAGGAAGGCGTGCTGAAGAAATTACTCGCTGATCCTTCTGTACTCGGTACGTGCAAACCTACGGTAGTACCAAAGTCATTCCAGTGGAGCCTGATAAACTCCTTTCACACATCTCTACAACACCCGGGATGGGAGAAAACTTTACAAAAACTCAGAGATAGTTACTGGTTTCCTAACATGAGTACCATTGTAAGAAGGTTTGTAGATAACTGCGTTATATGCAGAACCTCGAAGGGACCTTCAGGTGCAATCCAGGCACAGCTCCACCCAATACAAAAACCTACTGCAGCATTTCAAGTAATCCACATGGACATTACCGGCAAACTTGGTACGAGAAACGCTGAAGGTCAGGACGAATATGTGATAGTTATCATTGACGCCTTCACCAAATACATCCTACTTAGTTACTCTAACGACAAGAGTCAAAGCAGCAGTCTCGCAGCGCTGAAACGAGTCGTGCATTTATTCGGGACTCCAGTCCAGGTAGTGGTTGATGGCGGCCGAGAGTTTCTTGGCGAATTCAAAGCCTATTGCGACTGTTTTGGTATCAATTTGCATGCTATAGCGCCAGGAGTAAGCCGAGCAAACGGGCAAGTGGAACGAGTAATGAGTACCTTGAAAAATGCACTAACAATGATAAGGAACTATGACACTGAAAACTGGCAAACAGCCTTGGAAGCCCTTCAACTTGCATTTAATTGCACCCCACACAGAGTGACAGGATGCGCGCCACTTACTCTCCTGACACGCCGTAAGCACACCGTTCCGCCAGAACTTTTAAGGTTGGTAGACATTGATAGCGAAACCGTTGATTTTGATATGCTCGATCAACACGTGCAACAGAAAATGGCGGCTGCAGCTGAATATGATAAGCACCGTTTTGACAGAAACAAAGCCAAGCTGCGTCCTTTTCAAAGAGGAGACTACGTCCTCGTCAAAAATAATCCCAGAAATCAAACCAGCTTGGACCTGAAATACAGCGAGCCATACGAAATTTACAGAATATTGGACAATGACCGCTACATGGTAAAACGTGTGACCGGCAGAGGGCGCCCACGCAAGGTGGCGCACGATCAGCTACGCCGGGCGCCACAGCCTGGGGAACAGGAAACCGTTTCGACGGGCGCCAACGATGACACCGAACAGCAGACCACAGCCCAAGTAGTCAATACACCGGATCCACCATCAACGTCTACATCACAAACCACACAATTATTGGACGCTTAAGGGTTTAGTGTAACATTGATTAGAAGTTTAGTGTAACATTTTAAGAGTGTGCATAGGTAGTATAACATAATTTATTGTGGATGTAAAATTCTGTGCGACACCTATCCTTTTTGTTTTCCTCGCCTAACTTGTCATTTTCAGAGCCTCTGGGGACCACGGTCAGGAACATAAGGCCCAGGCCCCAGCATCGACCTACCCTGATCCTTCAGGACCCCTGTGGACCACGGCGTACGAGACCGCTCAGCGCCACAGCAGCAATTCCCTGTGAGCTTCATCAATAAACTATGGTAACAGACTACATAACTTTCAGAGCCCCTAGGGACCACGGTCATTGGAGAGACCTAGGCCCTAGCATCGACCTGCCTACATCCCCTAGAGCCTCTGTGGACCACGGCGTACATGACCGCTCAGCGCCACAGCACGCCTGTTCGAGAAATATAATCATGCAAGTATGCGTTGGTCATTTGCATGTCAACAAATCAGAAATGTAATCAAGTTACTATTTTGCTCACATTCCTTTATATTTCCTTAACTTTATGAACCTTATGATTTGCTGTGTACCAAAATTTATTTTAAGAAAACCGTGACTGGTGCTGAGCACGCACCGTCTCGCAGAATGGCCGTGTCGACGCAAGTCCATGGTAATTAATAAATGTAATTGTTCTGATTATGAAATCAATCATTGGGTCGAATAAATTGGTTGTTTTTAGTTATTAATTAGTGTTATGATTTTTGGAATGTACTGACTGTATTTTGCGTTAGAATAAAACCTAAAATTAATTGATGAAATTATTATGAGTTGTTTAACAGTTGAAACATTCGCCATTTGTAGACCGGATGTTTCAACTGAGATTAAGATTTAAAAATTAATTCAAATGTTCATAATTACTTTCGAAATGTTTAGTTAATTTACGATTTATTTTTGTAATTAAAACTAATCATTTAAAGAAGTTGCAATTTAAATGGTGCTTTGACGTTTTCCCGCCCGACGCCATCTTTTAGTTTTAATTTTCGCTGGCACGCGAAACTACGATAGACTAAATGTAAAACCACTTTTTGTTCGAGCGCCGGGCGGTTAAGACGTGGTGAGCTGGTGTATCTTATCTTGTGAGTACCTATCTATTGTTTTATTATAATTGTGATTATAAAACTATTACTTTGATAACCTTCTGGTGTCTTGTGAAATAAATCGTTTAGTGTGTTTTTGGTTGTGTTTTATTGTTTGCGATGAGTGCGCCGAATAGTGAGGGCGGTGACGTTAGCAATGTTGACGTCACTGCTTTTAAGGATTCCTCTGGACCAAACCCCTCGTCATATATATATATATATATATATATATATTTTTTTTTTTTTTTTTTTTTTAACTTTTATAGCTTTTGCCTGTGGATTCGCTCGCGTAAAAGTAGGTTAGGTTAGGATATGTTAATAACGGCGACAGGCGCGGGCCGCCCTGTTGAGGCGGTGGATGGAGGACCTGGCTCCACCGGTCCCGGGCCAGTGGACGGTGGAGGCCATTCGCCCGGTCCTCTAGGGATGGATAGGACGGCGATTCGGGTCGCTGACCTTCCGACTGGTGCAGGTGCTTTCCGGGCACGGATGCTTCGGAAAGTATTTGCACCAGATCGCGAGACGGGAGGCGACCCCGGCCTGCTACGAGTGTGGGGCGCTGGAAGACACGGCGCTCCACACCCTGGAGGCGTGTGCCGCATGGGGGCCGCAGCGGCATACGCTTTCGGCCATAATAGGCGGGGATCTCTCCCTGCCGGGCGTGATCAACGCCGTGCTCGGCGGTGAGAGGTCGTGGTAGGCGGTGGTCTCCTTCTTCGAGGCTGTCATGGCGCAGAAGGAGGCCGCGGAGAGGGTCAGGGAGAACAATCCCCTCGCTGACCCTCTCCGACGCAGACGGACGGGAGCGAGGAGGAGGCGATTTGCCCGCCTTCTCGCTCCTGTATAGTGGGGTCACTGGTACAGAGTCGGGGGAATCTGTACCGGCTTGCACGGCCCAACACGTCTGGGGGGTGGCCTTGGTGAGCAAGGTCACCGCTCCACAGGTGCTGAGGCCCGGTTACCATCAGCTAGGCCAACCGCCGGGGCGGGATGGTGATTGCTAACGCGACCCCATCCCGCCCCACCCCGTCGGCGGAGGGACTGCTCACCCCAGGTTTTCAGTGTGTATACCGACCCCCTTCAGGGACGGAGAGTCTCACATAACCACCCTTCCCCCCTGGGGGAAGGGGTATCCATAAAGAATTTCACTAGGTAAAAAAAAAAGGATATGTTAATAACAGATATTTGAAGTGAAAACTTCTTTAACGGCGTTGTGCACTTTTTTGTGATGGGTAGTAAATGTTAAACTCGCGTTAGGACACGTGACCTGATCGAAAATTCGTAAGACGGAGGGAGAATTGTCATGTTTGTGTACGATAGCGCAATAAATGAATATTGTATTTTACCACATAAATGATAGTACTTTTATTCTGATAATTAAAGCAATTCGTGCAAAATTATTCCCTAACCATTCCAAAATATCAAAAATGCACAATGTTAATATTCAAGTTTTCACTTCTGGCACTCCCGGAGTGCAAACCGTTGATTTTTTTTTAATGAAATATAGTCTATGTTGCTCAGTGATAATTTAGTCTTCTAATGGTGTAAGAATTATTAAAATCGGTTGACGTGTTTTGGATATAAAACCTTACAAAAAATTAAAACTTTTCTCTTTATAATATTATTATAGATATACCAGTGTAGTTGCCGTAAAGTATCAAAGAAATAATGCAGAGTCCTGGAAATGTAACGAGCACATCCAATCCGGTCAGATCGACAAACTAACTCCCATATTCATATCACCTATAGTTGTTAATAGGACGTTTGGATTGCAGCTAGCATATTATTCTGCACTGACAAGAACAAAAGGCACCAAACAATTCGAATTTCAAAACACTAAAACAAGATCCCTTTAATTTTCATACGAGATCTATTTTCAGGTTGGGACTATTAAGCCACAATAATTTTAGTCAGGCTGTAATTTACAAATAGAGTCATAAAAGCTAGTGGGTTGTAACCAATCAAACAGACGACGTTGCATTAACTTAGGGCCATCAAAATTTTACGATCCAGACTGGGAGACGGCAGAAATAGAAGTGTCTTAGACTTTAGGGGGGTGATCTGCTAACGAGTACGTTCACACTCGAAGCAGTTTTGCAAAAATAGTTTCCATACTCAGATTTGCAGACGCTCACAAAAAGATTTAGCTGATTGGAATCAGTGTGTGTTTAGTATCTAACCATCTAAAATGTAAGTGCTATGCACGTGTCAGTATAACAGTTTCTATCTATCTTGATTATTGATATATATGAATTTATGGAGAAATGGTTGCAGCACCTTACAGTTATGATTTGTAAATAAAATTTTATTGTAAGCTTGGCGGTTAAAAAGAGTGGCCATGAGTTTCTTGCCCGTTCTTCTCATGAGCCCTACACCCTTGCTTTGCTGAACGTGGCAGTAGATGCAAATTCACAGGAAAAAATTGTGTAACTTTGACATTCATAAGTGTTACCTTGTAACCTAACTTGAATAAATTTATTTTTGATTTTGATTTTGAATTTGCCTTTTCCTTCAGTTGATCAGAATTCTATCTTTTTAGATTTCCTATCTATCTGTTTGCCTCAACTTTTCCTCTATACTATTGGTAATCAATTTAATATGTTTAAATAAACAACTAATCACTGTGCCTCTTCCTTTCTTAGTATAATATCAAGATTTATTTTTGAGTATTGCAATGTGTAAGCTAGAATGTAAATTATAAACAAGCAAACGATAATATCTATAAAGCAGAACTTAAGTCTGTGTCATCGACAAGCCGTTTCCCGTCAACTAAGGCATTCATGGTCCTACGTGAGGGATTGATGTATGCCTCTGTATTTCCTACACAATTTTGCTTTATTTTGCTCTAGCTTTGTGGAAGGTATACCGTGATACTGTTGGCTTCATCGTTCATGAAAATAGTCAAACAACTGGATTTTTGTGTCGATAAAACTATAATACTCGCGGAACTTTATCTGTCACTAGTACATCATAGTTACAATAATTTTATTTACAGCATGAAAAGCAAAATTATTAATTATATAATAACTAGATGTGCCCGCGGTTTCACCCGCTTGGGTGAAACCGTTGCGTGATGTTATAATATATAGCCTTCCTCGATAAATAGGCTATCCAACACTAAAATAATTTTTCAATTCAAACTACTAGTACCTGAGATTAGCGCGTGCAAACAAACAAACAAACTCTTCAGCTTTATAATATTAGTATAGATAAATTTACTATTTCAACTTATCTAAATTTTGCATAATTTGTAGTGAACACTCACTTGTAATATTCACGAATTTTGTTATCTATGGAACCCCCCTTTACTCATAATTGGCTTGAATTAGTTAGAACGGAGATTATTATGCGCACAGAAGCTTCGGAGAGACAGCCGAGCTGACAACGTGACATATGGCTGACAAAGACATCTTGAGTAATATTTGATGCATAAGAGATTGTGTGGCGGAACGGTGAACCATTAAATTTCATTCTCTCCAACCTTGAATTATTAGGAAATAATTTTTGAAGTGAAAACTTCTTTAGCGGCGTTGTGCACTTTTTGTGATGGCTAAAAAATGTTAAACTCGCGTCAGGACACGTGACCTGATCGAAAATTCATAAGACGGAGGGAGAATTGTCATGTTTGTGTACGATAGCGCAATAAATGAATATTGTATTTTACCACATAAATGATAGTACTTTTATACTGTTAATTAAAGCAATTCGTGCAAAATTATTCCCTAACCATTCCAAAATATCAAAAATGCACAACGTTAATATTCAAGTTTTCACTTCTGCCGGCACTCCCGGAGTGCAACCCGTTGTTTTTTTTAATTCATAATTGTTATGTTTTGTTGTCAGGATATGCTACTACGTATATTATTAAGGTGGAAATCAAGCAAAAATTTTAGTGATTTTTAGTTAAGTTTAGAGAATTTTAACGGTACCTTTACCGTTAAAATTCTCTAAACTTAACTAAAAATCACAAAAATTTTTTTGGTGCTGTCACTTTTAACGATTTCAGAATACGAAATGTGATTTGAGAGGACTTAAACAAAATTTTAGTGATTTTTAGTTAAGCTTAGAGAATATTGTGACTACAGAATTGGCACCATTGACTACCGTAACTTTTGAATAAGTTTTGAAGGGTATTACAGGAGTCCCTACCAAGGTGTGCCTATGCCTACCTTGAATGGTGGGTGGGTCGCTGAAACTGCAACTACATCAGCGACAAAATTCCTGCATTGCCAATTTAACCTGAATGAAATCGTTGTACTGCTAAAGCTAGCAAAAAAAATCACTGATCGCTTTGACAAGAACATAATTATGTCTTTCTTCGGCGACCATGGAAATCTTATTCATCGTACAAAGACGACGAGAGAGACGGTGTTTCTTTGCGTTTTTTTTTTGTATGGTTGGTGGCACTGTTCAAGTCGGGCTGCTTTACGTTTGAGCTGCGTGAATACATTGTCCCTACCATTTTAAAAATAAATAGTTACCTGAAATTAAGTAACACATAAGCACGGCAGCAGCGATAGCTTAGTGGAATACCGTTAAGCTGCTTTGCAGAGGTTTTGAATTCGATTCTACGGTACGCACTTCTGACATTTGCGACTTGAAGAAGTCACACAGAAATTCCCGTGCCCAATAGTTTAAATACAGAGCATGCAACGTCTTCGGATAGACCACACGATTTACAACTCTAGCTCTCGCAATATAAGCCGTACCAACAGTAGCCAGCATTACAGGCATAGTTTGTCACATCAATATTATACAAAATAACTACCGAGTGCATTTTCCGATAACACCTGAAGTGCTGCACAAAGTGCTAAAAAAATCAACTTTTTTACACCATCTTCATATGTCAAAGCTATCATTTCCAAAAGCGCAAAAATGGCACTCACGTACCTATTGATATCATCGCTTTTGAACTGCCAGCTACAGTGTCAAAAGCAATATAATATGACGTCATTGGGCATGCAAGGGGCGTCACACGTCGACGAGTTAAAAGTATCAGTATTCAGACTAGCGGTATCGTTCGCACGTGTTACATGATCAATATTCACGGACCGTCAATGTGACGGGCCGGCATTTTGACGTTACGTCACGCTGACATGCCTGATTAATGAAGCATCGGCACGTGCATTTTGCTGAGGATGTTATAATGTCATCGATATATTCGTCTTCAGTTTAGAGTGTCTTAGGGTCAATTCAGATCAGGCAGATAAATGCTCGAGCATTTTTCAAGTGGTAATAAATATCTATCTTATTCCATTTAGATAACGCTTAAAATAGTATGCAACTGTTTATTAGATAAGATTTTAATGGTGCATACTATTTTAGTTAAATCTAAATGGAATAAGGTTGATATTGAATTACCACTTAAATGATGCTCGAGCATTTTTCCCCCTGATCTGAGTTAACCCTTAGTCACGTCATTCTCGTCGAATAAACATGCAAATCCTGACTGATATTATAAATGCGAATGTGAGTTTGTTTGATACGCTTCCACGCCTTAATTACTCGAACGATCATCATGAAATTTTACATAAACCTTTTCGGGGGTACAGAAAAGAGTAAAGGGTACCCTATGCACTTTGGCCCGCGGCTTTGCTCGCTTTTTCCTGGGAAAAAGTACATTTACTAGTCAAACCATTTTTTTTTTTTTTTTTTTTGTACCCAGGAAAAATGCTTCATGCACTACCCGCCGGCTAGGGGACGGCACCGGCGGGGCGTGTGGGACTCCCCAGCAAGAAACGCGCTGGTATACCCACTAAAAAACCTGGGGTGTTCCCTCTCTCATCCAATGGGGGGGCCTGTTGGGAGCTCTTAAAAGAATTGAGTCATCCATAGCAGGCCCCCCCGTGTGGGTGCGGGCCGGGTCATTTTTTTTTTAGGACCCGACCCCCTCTTGTCCCCAGGGGAGAGCTTCACCGCTCTCCCCTTTCAACGTTGGAAGGCGCGCGGGAACACCGCGCGCGCCCTCTCAGGGTTCTTAGTTTACGGGTGGCAGGCCCCCCTGAGGCCTTGCCACCCGAAACCCTTAAGTGGGGGGCAGGAGAGCGACATAAGCGCGTCTCCTGCGCCCCCTCCTCCGGCGGCGGACTTCCGGGGCGTAAGGATCGTCCTCACGCCCCCGCTCCGCCGCCTCCTTCTGCGAGATGACAGACTCGCAGAAGGACCTCATTGCGCCCCAGCACCTGTCGTCGCCGACCATCTTGGATATGACGGTCAGCAAGGAGAGGTCGGGGCCAATCACAGCGACCAGGGCACAGCGCTCCGCGGCCCACGCCGGGCACTCCTCCAGCGTGTGCTGCGCCGTGTCCCGGTCACACTCCTCACAATGGTGACACCTGGTTGTCGGCTCCCTACCGGCTATCTTGCAAAGGTACTCTCCGAAACAGCCGTGTCCGGAGAGCACCTGAGTAAGCCGGTAGGTGAGCGGTCCGCGCCGTCTGTCCGTCCACTGCCTTATCACCGGACGGACAGCCTCGACGGTCCTCACCCCATAGCGGGGCTGGGCCAGTCTATTCTCCCACTTTTCCACGAGGACCAGTCGAGCCTGGGACCTTCGCGTCTCCACCGCCCTGTGCGTGGGTTCTTCACCCTGGAGCCGGAGGTCAGCGCGCCAGTAATACACTGACGCTTGGACCTCCGCCTCCAAATCCCAGGGCGGCGATGCCGCCAAAACGCACGCCGCCTCAAAGGAGACGGTGCGGTACGCCCGTGACACCCTGATCGCCATCGCCCTCTGAGGTCTCCTGAGGAGGGCGATATTTTGGCGATCAAGGGCGCCAGCCCAGATGGGCGCTCCATATAGGGCCATCGACCGCACCACCCCCAAATAGAGGCGGCGACAGACGACACTGGGCCCCCCGATATTCGGCAGCAGAGAGCTAAGCGCTCCCGCTGCCGCCATCAGGCGGGGGGCCAGACGGCTAAAATGGACGCGAAAGTTCCAGCGGCCGTCGAGGTAGAGCCCCAAGTATTTCATGCTTGGCTCCACCCCGATGCGGACCCCTCCAACGATGATGTGGGCATCGGGAGGTGGCGCCCGCCGAGGCCCGTGAAATAACAGGGCCTCGGACTTATCCAGCGCCACCTCCAGTCCCAACATCCTAATCCTGCCGACAACCAGGGCCACTCCAGCCGTGGCAAGACGGGCAGCTGCCCCGCAATCCGCTCCCCGGGCCGTAATCAACGTGTCGTCGGCGTAGCAAGTTACGCCGACGCCCGGGGGCAGGGCGCCCCGCAGCACCCAGTCGTAGCCGATGTTCCACAGTATCGGACCCAGAACCGAACCCTGTGGAACACCGCACGACATCTCCCTCCGGAACGTCTCTCCGTTCCGCCCCACACAAAACACACTCCTCTGGTGCAGGTAGTCCCCGACTATTCGGCGTAGATAGGGAGGCACCCCATGAAATCGGAGCGCCTCCCTAATAGTCGCCCACGGCAGGGTGTTAAAAGCGTTGGCGATGTCCAAGGACACCGCCAATACCACCCCGCGCGAGGCGACCGTCTCTTCCGAGAGGGCCTTGACGCTGCTGATCGCGTCAATCGTCGATCGGCCCTCCCGGAATCCGAACTGGCGTTCGGATAAGTCGGGGCCCACCCGCACCAGGTGCTTGGAGAGGCGGGCAACAACTACGCGCTCAAAGAGCTTGCCCACCTCATCCAACAGCACTATGGGGCGGTACGCGGAGGAAGAATCCGCGGGGCGGCCCTCCTTTCTCAGGAGGACCAGCTTGCCCGTCTTCCACATGGAAGGGAACCGTCCCGACTCCAAACAGGCGCTGAACAGCCTGAGGAGCCGGTCCCCTAGGGCATCGAAAGCCAAAACCCAGGCGCGGCCAGGAATTCCGTCCGGCCCCGGGGCGGTGTTCTTGCCCCGAAGCCGCATCACTGCCGCGCCGAGCTCCGCCATTGTAACTTCTGGCGCCCCGGCATCGGCACCGCCCTCCTCAATTTCGGGTGGTGCCATTACGGGAGGCGTGTGCTCCGCCCTCGAAGGAAAGAGAGCGGAGATCACACCCTCCAATTGCCGGGGCTGGAGACTCTCGGTGACCGGCGGGGCCCAGGGGCGTAACTTGCCCCTGACCGTCTTGTACGGACGGCCCCACGGATCTGCCTCGAGAGTCCCCAGGAACTCTTCCCATCTTTGGGTTTTGGCCTCGCTGATGGCGGACTGCAGGGCGTACTTCCGCTGTTTGTACGCGTCCCGCAGCCGTGCCTCCACGGTCGGGTCACGGTACCGCCTGCGTCGGCGGTACCTAGTGTACTGGCGACGCGCCGCAATGCACGCGGCGCGTTTCCGGCTGATGTCGTCAGACCACCAGTACACCTGACGCCTCGGAGGCTGAGCACTGGCCCGGGGCATTGACGCGTCGCAAATCTGCGTCATCGCGCCCCGGAACCACTCCGCTTCTTGCTCAACCTCCACAGGCCCTTGGACCATCGGGGTCCAGGCCTGCACGATGGAGGCTTCCACCAGCACGTCTGCATCGAGACGTTTCAACGCCCATCGTGGGGACGACGGGGTGTGCGCTCTCCTCGGGCGATCGTCCGGGATCGCTGGCGAGGCAGAGATGTCGAACCGCACGTAACGGTGGTCCGACAGAGACTCCGCCTCAACCAGCACTTGCCAGTCCCGGACGCGGCGCGCTACGGCAGGGCTAGCGAACGAGATGTCCACAATGGACTCGCCCTGCCAGCGCACGCATGTGGCGACCGACCCCCGATTAAGAACGACGAGGCCGGTCGCAATCGCCCACTCCTCCAGCGCGTCGCCGCGAGCGTCGGTGACAGGGGATCCCCAAGCCGTTGATTTGGCATTGAAGTCCCCCGCCACCACGACCGGACGCGACGGGTACCGATTAATCACGGCCCCCACCGCGCCCAAAAATCGCTCAAACTCGGCGAGGCGCCGGTTCGGAGAAAAATACACCCCGATCAGGACGGTTCCCTCCCAATCAATACACACATAGCCCTCGCCCCTGTCTGTCATCACCAGGAGCGAGGGTCCGGACGAAACAATGGCCGCCAAACCCCCGAGGTCCCCAAACCAGTTGTGCCGGTTGGGGACGCAGTAAGGCTCGGCGACCACGGCGATGTCTATTGACCACTCCGCCATGTGCTGCAGCAAAATATCCTGCGCCCTGGCGGAGCGGCCAACGTTCGCCTGTAGGAGGCGATGGGCCATAATTAATTATGTGTCCATCGCCGTCCCACTGCTCCCTGCTTGGGGAGGGGCCGGGGCGGCCGGAGTCCCGGCGACCGCCCCTCTGGCCCTACGTCTTTTTGGAGGGAAGCAAGATTTGCTCCCCATCCGGTGCTCCGCCGGTTTTCCTGCAGCCGAACATATGCTGCAGGAAGACTTTTCGGCGGAGCAGGCGGCGGCCTTGTGGCCGGGCTGGCCGCAGCGGTAACAAAGGTCGCTGCGGTCAGTTTCAGCGGTGCATTGCTGCCTCACGTGCCCCGGTTCGAGGCAGCGGTAGCACCGCCTGGGCCTCGGCTCCAGGAGGTTCACCTGAGCCGAGACCATCCCGACCAGCAAACGGCCGGCCGCCACCTTCTTCGCCGCGGCGATGGGGCAGCGCACCACTACCGTGCACAAGCCACTCTCGCCGCGGCGCATCTCCCCCACCCTGACGTGGTCCTGAGGGCAGGCTCCGGCATGTGCCACCGCAGCGGCGACATCCTCGGAGGAGGCCGAGTCGTCCAGCCCGGTTACTCGCATTTCTGCGGACTTCACCGGGCGGGACACCCTGACCTCCTCGGGCGTAAACAGGGACCGAATAGTAGCGGCTACCCTGTCCGCCTTGTCGCCGGAGGTGGCACCTGGGACCTCTAAGATTCTGGCCCCAGTGGCGGCAACTTTAAACATAACTCCTCCAGCAAGGCCCATCTCAGCCAGGTTACTCTGCATAGCCTGAGTGGCCTGCCGGAGGACGCCTGCGTAGCTGACGCCCCGCCGGAGCCCCTCCTCCGTCAGCTCTACCACAACGGCGGTAGAGCGCGGGGGCCGCAGGTCGGCCGGGCGGGGGCCCTTTTTTTTATTTGTTACCAGGGGAGCCCGGGAGGCCTTCTTCTTCTTCTTCTTCCTCTTCTTTCTGGTGACCTCCGTCCACGGCTGTTCAGCCGAGGTAGAGGCCACCGGGGCAGGTTGGAGCTGCGGGGCAGGGCGCGGCGGGGCCACAGTGGCGATCGCCTTCCCCTTGCCCTTTCCTTTCCCCTTTGAAGAGGAAGCCGACGGTGTGGGGGCAGAAATTTGTCGTGCCACTGGTTGGCTGGAGGGCGCGGGGCCAGCTGGCGCGCCCCCGACCATTCGGGGGCGACCTCCAAGCGGAGGGCCCGGGGTCGGCACGGGCGCGAGGCCATAGTTGGCCAGGCACGCCTCTACAACATTGCGCGCCTGAGCCACCGTGGCCCGCATCAGTTCTTCCGCCCAGGCGGGACGCCGCTCCTCCGCGGGAGCAATGGGCTGCGCTGTGCGTCGCGGAAGGGGCGGAAACTCCTCCCGCGGCCCCCTGGCAGGCGCCCCGGCAGCGGCCGAGGGCGCTTTTGCGGCGACGGCCCGAGCGGCAGTGGCAGCGGCCGCCTTCATAGACGCTACCTCCGCCCGGAGCTCCGCAAGCTGCCGATGCAGCCCCTCATTCTCTGCCCTCCAGCGCCTCTGGAGGTCAGATGAGGTCTGCCCCCACAGATGAAAGAAGGCCTCCTTCATGTCTGCCGTCGCGGTTTTCAGGTCCCGGACGAACCCCCCCTTTAAATTGCCGGACCGGGCCGCCACCCTCAGGACGGTCTCGGCTCCAGCCTCGAACCGTTGCCTGAGGTCGGCAACCGAGTCTCCCCCGGAGGGGGACGCATCCGGGACCCCAGCCCTCTTCAGAAAGTCTCGGGCAGCCTTTGCCTGCCCGAGGAGCTTCCTCGCGGAGGGAGGCGGCATCGGGGAACCAGCCCTTCCCACACAGGGCGTCCCCTCCACTGCCTCCACCTCCGTGTCCGAGCCAGAATCGGACGGCGCGTGATGTGACGTCTTCCGGCGCTTCGCGGAAGCGCCGGGCGTCACTCGGAACTTGAGGGCGAGGGAAGCTGGGCTATCCCTCCCCTCCTCACTCTCCAGTCGAACCGCCGACGAGCACCGGCTCCGAGGCCGACTGGCCTCAGAGCCGGAGCCCGCCCGCGACCCGACGTCCATGTCAGTGCCGGTGCCGGCGCTAAACACACTCGACATAGAGTCGCTGCGAGCCTGCGCCGCCACCCGACACCTCGACCGTGTCCTTGGCACGTCCGGGACCCTATCCCCAACTATTGGCGGGGGCATACCCCCCCCAACCTTCCCCTTATTCCCCTTCGCAGGGGTTTTGGTGCCTAAAGTTTCGCGAGGCACGGCACTGTGATGTTGGTTGCCCCCCCCAGAATACGAGGGGCAGACGGAGCTAGAAGGCTCCGTGAGGGATTCTCCGGGTGCGGCGCACCCGGTACCCTCCTGGGGTAGTTTCAAACCTTTGCCAACATTCATTTTTCATATTTTCATTTGGGTGGCCCTCATGACTGGGTTCCCCCCAGCCATACAGCCCCTCGCCGGGCCACAAAGCTTAGGCTTTGGGTTATTTTTATAGAGGTTTTCTTCCTCGCAGCCCGAAGGCCCCCGGTCCTGTCAGTTCAGGATTACGGGTTGGGCCGGATGGGGGTCCATGCTGGACCAATCCACCCGCCCCAAGAGCGCCCGCCTGGGCAGGAAACCCATGGTTCCCACCTCGGCCTGACGGCCTCCACTAGTAATTTTTTAGAGAGGTTGTCTTCCTCTATCCCCCCCGTGTTGGGCCGGATGGGGGTCCATGCTGGACCGATCCACCCGCCCCAAAACCGCCCGACTGGGCAGGACGCCAAGGCAACCCGCAACAGCCTTACGATCCCCGCTAGTGATTTTTTAAAGAGGTTTTCTTCCTCTATCCCTCCCCCCCGTATTGGGCCGGATGGGGGTCCATGCTGGACCGATCCACCCGCCCCAAAACTGCCCGACTGGGCAGGACGCCTACGCACCCCGCCCCGGCCTTACGGCCCCCACTGGTGATTTTTTAAAGAGGTTTTCTTCCTCTATCCCCCCCGTCTCAAATCCACGTGTCCTCTGCTAATCAGAGGAACACGTGGAGAGACCCCCAAACGCGGCCCTCGCGGGCCGATAACCCCGAGACAAGATGCCTCGGGTTCCCTACGCGCGTGCCAGAGTATTAGCCACGAGTAATAATGCCCCCGAAAGGACATGATTACCCGTGTTGCCCGGGGTGTACCGGCCCAACGTCTGCCGTTCCCATCCACGAAAAATGTGGAAAGGACAAGCAACCGTCAGGCACACTAGGAGGTTCTCTCTGGCCACACACCCCTTACTAGTCAAACCTAACCTAACCTACATTTAGGCGAGAGAAGCCGCAGGCAAAATCTAGTACAGATGTTCTTATTTAGTTTATTTAGCCAACCAAAACTTACAGTTATACTTTGACTATATTAGTTATTTAATAAATAGGAGATGACAAAAAAGTCATATTACATTGTTTTAAAGGTCAGTAAAACAAAAGCGTGTCTAGAATTTGTACATATTCCATTTTCTGATGACACGCTTAATATGGTTTATGGTGGAATAGTCTATCACATACAGAAGACAGTAATGACCATTTTATTTCAGGCCAACTTTTTACTAGCCGTATCGTGGCCTTGACATTCTAATTTGCTTAATCAAATAAATCAATAGGCAAATATTAAAGTTTCATTCGAATATTTGTCAGAGATTCGAATATAAAAATTACCAAATATATCGAATAATTCAATATTTTAAGCGATAATCGACCACCGCTAATGCGTACCTCACATATTTATCTCTGGATTATCTATTAAACTATATTAACATATATTAAAAATGTTTATCGCCTACCCAATGTTAATTAAAATTAAATGAAGCATAAAATTCAAACCGATTTAATTTAGTAGCAAACTTTTATTAATAAACCATTGAGTAGGTATAACTTCTAATTATTTTTATCTTATTACACGATACTCATAGCGATCGAGCCTTTAATTACGTTTAATTATTATAATTTATGTATCCCAGATTATAACATCGCAGCTTTAAATAAACGCTATTTGTAAATATGTTAACCTTTCGATATAAAATTAATAACGTTTCTAGTAACTCGAGAGCATCTTCTGAATTTGTTTAATATGTAATTAAATGTAATGATTTGAACTTGATTTTGATAACGCTTAATTCGTAACATATTACAACACTTATACTTGATGGATGATGTTAATATGAAGTATTTTAGCCAGGCAACATTAATAAATGAAAAATAATTTAACATACGCCATTGCATACTCTCGTTAAAGGTTAAGTCGGTAATTATCAATGTGTTAATATTGTTTTGGTTTCTTTTTAATAAGCCATCTACCGTGCTAAGAATAATTACTGTTTCGCAAATAACATCATGTCTTTCAAGGCTGATTCGGCTCGGCAGGGCAATAATTCGTGGGCAGAGGTGTGATACTCCAATTTCGCCAACTATATCTTAGGTCACAATGACGTAACAATGCTCGCCTCTGCATATAGCCGTCTACCGGGCATAATTCTAAATTCCTTGCAGATAAGTTTGTTCAATATATCCTTATCAAACTCTATTCAAAAGCCTTTTTACGAATATAACAAATTAAAAAAGTAAACAAAAGCATTAGTTAATGGATTTGTGTTCGATTTATTCACTATTAGTTCTTTGACATCCTAAGAGATGGCGTTACTAGTATCTCACTTCAATATTATTTTGCATTAAACTTTAGCAAGTTTCCAATAAAACTGGCTATAGACCTTTACAATCAAGAATAGGCATTTAAGCTTTTTAGATGTTGTCGAAAGGTATTTTAAAAGGTTAATCGTCGGTAGTTTAACCTTTAATTAAATATCTTCTAAAGTGAGGTACATGAATTTGGCTCGAACAATTTATTATGACATATGAAATATAATTAACTAATGCATATTATCCCCACAGGGGGAGGCAGAGGACTATAACATCCACATTTTGGGCTTATTCCCGTGTGCTCCAAATCTATTGTTCCTCAAACTTCACATTTCCATACATTCATTACCAGGAGCTCCAAGGATTTTTATATTCAAATAATTAATAAAGCCACATTTACCAATTTCGTTCCCTACAGCTCCAAAACATTACCTTTTTTTTTTTTTTTTTTTATTTTGCTCGTCAAAATGACCACACTCCACCTGATGGTAAGCAGTCGTGTGGTCTAAGAGCAGTGACCTCCACATCGCCCCCACAGTAGCCGAGGCGATGTTGAGGTCTCTACTTTGACGGCCTGAGAAGATGCTTTTTCACGCCCCGCTTAAAGAACCCAGGATTGAAGGAAGAAGGAAACACGTGCCTTGGCAGAGAATTCTATGCCTTGGTCGTTCGGCAGAGGTATGAGGACCCAAACTTTTTGGTACGCGCTCTAATCGACTCTACCGTGTAAGGATGGCATCTGAGCCCAGCACGCGTTGTTCTGGATAGGAAAGGGGAGGGCGGGATAAGGTGGAATAGCTCTTCAGAGCACTCCCCGTGGTATATTCTGTAGAAACATGCCAATGAGGCAATGTCCCTACGGAGTTGCAGAGGTTCCAGTGAACTCGTGACCTCTGGATCTCCGATGATACGGACAGCCCGCCGCTGTAACCGGTCGAGAGCGTCCAGCAAGTACTGCGCGGAGCCATCCCAAAGATGAGAACAGTACTCCACGCAAGGGCGCACTTGTGCCTTAAACAATAGGCACAGTTGCCCAGGCGTGAAGAACTGCCCCACCCGGTTCAGAACTCCGAGTTTTCGCGAAGCTTGCTTAATGACGCTCTCGATATAGGTTTTCTGATTAAGGGAGCGGCAAAGATCCATACCTAAGATGGAGAGGCTGTCATGTATCACCAGTGGAGTGTTCTTCAGAGAAGGGAGGGGAAGGAACGGAGACTTTTTTGTTGAGAACGCGCATGCCTGGGTCTTCTTGGCGTTGAACTCGACCAAGTTCTTGGCACCCCATTCATAGATGCGGTCCAAGGTCTGGTCAAGTTCAACGACAAGATTCTGCCTTTTCCCCTCAACCTCAGCCTGTTTGGCCCCAGGATGTCCGAGATATCGCCCATGCACGGTACTGTCGTCCGCATAACAATGTATGTTGCCGAGATTACTTGGTACTTTGAGATTTTAGTCCCAGCAGCTCCAAGAAAAAGTCAATACTTCAATATAAAAATCGTTACCACGAGCTGTCGGGAACACACTAGTAAGTAAGTCTTTATTTAATGTTGTAATATAATTTGGAGCTCTTGGGAATAAATGTATGGAGATCAGAGGTTTTAAATAAATAAATTAACATAAGCTCTTGGAGCCCTTGGGAATGATTTAAAAAATAATAATAATATTTAATTTTAGTTTTGGAGCACTGGGGAACAAAATAGCGGAGCGGGCGGGAATAAGCCACATTTTGCCAGCAATGTTCTTTAGGTCCTTATGTACCTATTATGGCCAAACACAGTAGATATCGTATACTAGGCCAATTTCTAGGCTCCATAATAATACTGCCAATTTCGTAAAAGAAAACCCCTACTTTACAAACTTTTACATCACTAAATAGGTATAATCATCGATCAAATATACCGTAGATGCACGATCGTCGCTCGAAAAACTGCCCCAACAAAACTGTGCATAAATCAGTCGTATGCGCTATATTCCCACTCACTCTTGCGTGCGCTGCCCGTAAGCGAGAGCGAATCGACACCACTACTACGGTGGAGACCGTACCATATATTTAGTACGCTTGCGTATCGCGAGTAACACACTTAGGACGCTTTACATTGACGCGTTTTAACTAAACCTTTACAAAATGTTTCTCAGTGGGCGTTCAATGGTTATTCCGGTTTATTTCCTGGATTGCATAATAAATGCAGACACTTATAAGTAAGTAGTACTGGTCAGTGCCACATATTGACGCGGTTTTTGTATGAGAATGTGCATCTATGGTATATTTGATCGAAGGGTATAATAAAATAAATTCCTCCGCCGCGTCTCTCTGTCTGTCTATTCGAGATAAACTAATTAATGGATTTTCATGTGGGTTTCACCAATAAACAGAGTGATTCATGGGGAAGGTTTAGGTGTATGATTTGTTAAAGTTTTGTACTACCCTTGCGAAGCCAGGGTGGATCGCTGGTTTATAATATTTGTAGGAATAAAATTGCATGCATGTCTGCGCAAAGCATACCTGCTATTTTAAGGAATAATAATAATGTCCTCCAGACCGATTCCGGTCACGGCGGCCAATCTTAACGGAGACTGGCCTCCGTTACGATGCGCAGGCGTGTGCGCAAACAAAAGTGCACTCTCTATTCCCTAACTCTCATGATCCGATGGGACGGTAATCTGATACGACCGGAGAGAGATCAGGCGCAGGACCAACGGCTTTACGTGCTTTCCGAGGCACGGGGGTGTCTAACACCACCAACTTCCTAACTCCGGGCTGCTATTGAGATTTCTTAACAGAAAAACCCGATAACTTTTTCACAGCAGTCGCATTCACTGCCGCTGCGCCACGGAGGCAGTCGTTTTTTTTTAAGTAGTAAACAGTGGTCAATAAACGGATTTTTTTAAATTATTCTCTCACTAGGAATAATCCCTATGTCACATGTGACTTTATAAACATTCAAACTACGGACATGAAGAATACCTAAACTCGGAACAAATATTTTATGATCACAGAAATGTTACTCCCGAATGGGGATCGAACACAACCCTCGGCGCAGTGGTAATGAGCGACCACCTCGACCACCACACCATCTGTGCAGAATATCGTCGACAGTCACATCGTATTTCTATTTTATTTTTATTATTTGCTAGCTTTTGCCCGCGGCTTCGCTCGCGTTAATTTAGAATTTGACAATCAATTCGGGTTGTACTCTGCTTGTAATAATATAATTCAATCATGATTCGAAAGACACGTGGCGCCATTTATTATCATAAGAACGTTTTCGTTGTTTTCCTCGGGAACAGTATTTTTTTTCGGGATGAAAGGTAGCCTATATCCGTTTCTGTATACCTGATAACGTATATGCAAAATTTCGGGCGGATCGGTTCAGTGGTTTAGGCGTGAAAAGGTAACAAACAAACAAACAAACAAGCGAACTCATTTTCGCTTTTATAATATTAGTTAGGACTAGTTAGGATTAGGATTAGCTTTTGCCTGCGGCTTTGCTCGCGTTAATGTGGTTTTTGTCAATAAATGTCCATCCGTCAGAAAAACATTTTGTCTGGATGAAAGGTACCCTTTTGTTCCCCTGACAACGTGTATACGAAATTTCAAGATGATCGGTTGAGTAGATAAGGCGTGACAGCGTGACAAACAAACTCATTTATAATATTAGTTAGGATTTATACTTTCTACACTAATCCTTACTTCCTTACTAGTCCTTACTAATGTTATAAATGCGAAAATGAGTTTGTTTGTTTGTTTGTTACGCTTTCACGCCTTAACTACTCAACCGATCAAGATGAAATTTTGCATACACGTTGTCAGGGGTACATAATAGGACATAGGGTACCTTTCATCCAGAAAAAAGAACTGTTGCAAACCTAACCTAAACTAACCTACATTTATGCGAGCGAAGCCGCGGGTAAAAACTAGTATTTCATAAAAATGTTTACAAGGTTACATAATATGAACATAAAAGAAAAACAATAACAAATTATTCATAAGCTGAGTTCTAATATTAGCCTTGAGTCAATTTAAAGTTACAAAACGAACATAAACGAAATTGTTTACACCCAAACAAGGTAAGCTGTCTGTCCGTCTATCACTTCGCCTTGTTTGATAACGATTGTGCTTACGACATCTCTTTACTTGGCGTGGTAATACATATGTACATCGATCTTTAGTAGTTTCACCATTTTGGTTCAAATTGTCTTAAGACAATAGTCATGATGACAGGGTTAATATTTGTAACCCTGTCATCATGACTATTACCTTGTGTATTATTGTGTACCAGATGTTCCCGCGGTTTCACCCGCGTTTATCGTTACTGCACTGCCTCCGTGGGTCGTAGCGTGATGTTATATAGCCTATAGCCTTCCTCGATAAATAGGCTATCCAACACTAAATAATTTTTCAATTCGAATCAGTAGTTCCTGAGATTAGCGCGATCAAACAAACAAACTCTTCAGCTTTATAATATTAGTATAGACTAGCTTTTGCCCGCGGCTTCGCTCGCAATCTGTAAATTTTTATAGTTTTTTGTTCCTTTGTTAATAAGTTCATCATTAATTTGAGTTTTAAATGAAAAGCTCTCGCAATAATATCGTGACGGTCGTAAGACGCTTGTCCTTCAAGCAACTTGTTCGTTATATCCTCCCATATAGGATTTGTAGTAAAGGTTATAAATAAGTCTGGTCGACCGTATTTTCTATAAAATGTCAATAAGAACGAACGCTCGCCGCTCGACACGTCCGTCCACATCAACAGTCAAAATATGTATGGAGCTCACGGCTTTATTTTTTGTGTGCTAGTTATTGTTATAGTATTTGTGTATAGTTAACTTATTACTATGTATAGATATCCAAATATTGCAAGCAGCAGTTTTTAAGTTCTACGTAATAGGAGACAATCTTTCTTTAAAATCTTTAAAAAAGTCAAAGCCCGCACTAGGAGTAATTCCTGTATCGCGACGGATATTACAAACATTCAAACGACAGACTTAAAGAATACCCAGACTCCGAACAACCATTTGTGGATCACACAATTTTTGTCCCGTATGGGGATTGAACCCACAACACTCGGCGCGACGATAGTAGCGAAGCCACCACTTAAACCACTACGCCATCCGCGCAGTCTTAAGCTCGCAGCCGACTTATACAACACCGCTCCCACACGGCAAAATAATGTTAATAGAAATTTGAGCTTTAGGGCGTCCTCTGTAGACATAATTTATATTGATATCACAAATTAGCAAACAGCTCGCTGTAAGCGAGCTTACCGCCATCGTACCACTCGATAGTTGAAGCCACGCTTTTTTTCAAGCGGGTGGCCCGCGCGCTTTAACCGGGCGGCCTGCGCGATGTACGCACGCGGACTGCTCGCTTGACACATACAATACATGCGCAGGGACAGCTAGTCGACTGCTAGCTGTAAGCGCGTGGACAGCTGGTCACCTGCTAGCTGTCGGTGCGTGGACAGCGGGTAGTGGCCTCTCCGTTAGGCTTAGCTGTGCGAGAGCGGTGTTGTATAAGTCGGCTGTGACCTTCAGTTATCGGACACAGTTTCAAACTTCATGCTGCTATTTAGAATTAATTGACAGTTTCTCTGTCAATAAATTCCTTTCAATTAAATTATTAAAATATATTCGTAATAAAATTCAAATAATAAGTTATCAGATCACACTATTATTATAATATAGTCTTCAAAATAAACATGATTGTGTAAGAATTAATGCTTTCTTTACATAATAATTATATTAAGGCATGAATATTAAAATCTCATTCATATTATATTAAAGTTTTGGCACAAAATGCGTTGATGGACTTTATTTTATTTTAATCATTTTATATTAAAACTTTATGCACAAAATATTACAATAATAATAATACGTTTATTTCGGACGAAGTCCATAGAGTGCTAGTAACAATAACCTTAAAATACTAATGTTAGTAGACAATGAGTAATATAATCACAGCATGTAGCTGCATCCATCTTCTCACCATCGGGGTCTCCCACCGATCCGCGAACACACTCAAGATGGAGTTGGTGCTGCCGCGGAGGCGCGCCATCAAGGAGGCGCACCTTTTTCTCATGATAGCGGCGAAGCCGTCAGTATGTGTATCTGCAAACATCCCTGATGCACTGCACCTCCACGGCAACCCCAATAGCAACCTGAGTGTGTTATTGTACTGGACACGTAGATCGCTGTATGCCCGCTGACTATAACTAACCCAAAGGCTGCATGTATAAAATGTCTGACAGTATGCTATGAATAAAGTCTATACAATGGTGGACTTAATATCAGGGGCAATATCTACCAGTCAACCTTAGGGTGACGCAGAGATAAAAAGAATTAGGTGCATACAGTAACCTGAAACATACAATATGTACAATGTTCATATACTAAAGAATATCACAATAGTTATTATATATTACATAATATATACATACCAATAAACATAATTATTATAATTATAATCTAAATAAAATATATACAAATATAATATATATGTATCTATATACAGGATGTGGCGTAAATAATGGATAACCCTGAAACTGTCGACTGACCAGATTATCATCTATCATTTACCCCACTTATATCACCATATATACTGTATATAAAAATACATACATACATTTATACATACGTATCATATTACTGATGAGATGAATCTGATAAACTGTCGAGGAGGAGTGCACGCACTTTTACCTTGAAAGTGTAACGGTTTGTGGCCATCCTAACTTCGTGAGGGAGCACATTCCATAGTATAACGGACTAGACGAGAAAGAATATTGCAGTAAACCAGATGTATGGGAGGAACAAAGTAAGAGGAGGTTATTGGTAGAACGAAGATTTCTATCATGATTGGAATATAGGTATTGGAAAAGGCAGGTTAAATAAGTGGGGCATTTGGTGTGGCTAGGATAGAAAATAATGTTGTAAGGGTACGCAAACTACGGCGTTGACGAATGGGGAACCATTTTAAAGTGGATCTATGAGATGAAATATGGTCATATTTCCTTTATACTAGCTGTCTTGACAGACGCTGTCGTATACACACGAAAAGAAACAGAAAAAAATCTAAACCACTCTCGAATCCACTAGAACACACACAAAAAAATTCATCAAAATCGGTCCAGCCGTATAGGAGGAGTTTAATTACAAACATATGCACAGAAGATTTATATATATATAAAGATATGCATAATATATGAATTGTATAAACTTACCTGGATAGTCTCATGCTCCTACGAGCACCATTTCAGGCATATGCTCGGGTAAGCAGAGGTCTATAACACCATCATTTCAATAGATATGGTTTTAGATCCCTCATAATAATTGATGACGGTCGTCTTAGCCGCCATGGCCGAAATTTAGTCTGGAGGACATTATTATTATTAATTAAGCCTATTGTCATTTACCGGGAAAAGTACTAGATGCTGCTTCTGAGAAAATGTTGACAAGAAAACCTGACTTTACTTTGCATTACCCTGCTATCGAACCTGAAACTTCAAGTAGAACAGTCACAGTCACTGCTGCTGTGGCATCGAAGCAGTTAAATTATTTTTTGTTGCATGTAATCTCTCATCTATTTATATAATATATATAACTAGCTGTCTCGATAGACGTTGTTCTGTACATACGAAAACAAAAAGAAAACTAAATCTAAACCAATCTCGAATCCACTTGAATACATGAAAAAAAATTCATCAAAATCGGTCCAGCCGTTTAAGAGCAGTTTAATTACAAACGCACGCGCAGAAGATTTATATATATAAATATATCAGCCCTGTATTAAACTATCCCACTGCTGGGCGCGGGCTTCTTCTCAGTATGAGAAGGGTAAGGCCATAGTCCACCACGCTGGCCTAGTGCGAGTTAGCAGACTTCACATATCTTAGAGAACATTATGGAGAACTCTCAGACATCCAGGTTACCTCAAGATGTATTCCTTCGCCGTTAAAACAAACGTTATATTTGATACGTGTATAATCTCTGTAATAAAATGTTAGGCGCTCATAGCTAGTTGCACTCACTAATCATTTAACGATTAGCGAGGTTAAGCAACGTTGGGTGCGGTCAGTCTATAAATGGGTGACCGCTTAGTGGTATTTCATCTGAGCGTCTGCGTGCTTCGGAGGACACGTAAAAAGTCGGTCCCGGTTGTTGCCAAATTGACAGCAGTCGTTAAGCCATGTCAGAGACCTACCGGGGCGGCTTGAACAACTCTTGACAACAGGTTAGCCACTAACCACATGAAAAGAAGAAGAAGAAGCATGCAAATGACAGTTATAAGATTGATGATTTTGTGTTTAATGTTGGAGAATATCCTATCTTATCTTGTGTGTGGGGGCCAGTCAATACAGACCGGCGACACTTAGACCCAGTGGGATCTTTTGTGTCAGCCCCAAGATGTATCCCTTAGCTATCTCCTTATGAATGTGCATTAGCCGCAGTGTACAATTCAGAGGGAGAAGCCTGAAGTCTTCAGGGTTTGGATATGCCAATCCCATCAGACACATCCTAAGTCTAGCCAACGTGTCGCATTCACACAGTAGGTGCGATATGGACTCGTCCTGTTCACCACAGGCTCAGCAGATCGAATCGTGTGTCAATCTCAATCTGCACAGGAAGTCGTTGGTGCCAAAATGGCCAGTGAACGCTCCTGTGAGCAGGCGCATTTGAATCTTGTGAGAATATCCTAACTAATATTATAATATGAAATTTATAAATGCGAATGTGAGTTTATTTGTTTGTTACGCTTTTACGCCTTAACTAATTGTCCGATGGTCAGGATAATGTGTAAGACACAAATAATTGTACCCTGTGGGATTCGAACCCACACACTTAACACGGCATCAACGTTGAAGTGACCGAACGCTATACTATCTTACTGTCAATGTCATTCTAATCCATATAAACATTATAAATGTGAAAGTAAACATTCCTGTTTGTTTGCTATCACAGTAAACTACTGAACCGATTTTGATGAATTAATTTTAAGCTTGTTGTTCAGTGAGTTGCTTAACTTACTTATCTTAATCGCCCATGACACAAACATGTTTTTTCATAATTATATCATACATAATTATATTGATGTGTGTATGTCCCCTTATGTAAAAGATAGGCGATATATTTATGACATTCACTTGTAGCCAGCTACCTTTTAAAAGGGCGTATAATACATAATCCTAATCCTAACTTCCTAACTAATATTATAAAAGCGAAAATGAGTTTGTTTGTTTGTTTGTTACCTTTTCACGCCTAAACCACTGAACCGATCATCCTGAAATGTTGCATATACGTTGTCAGGTGTACAGAAACGGACATAGGCTACATTTCATCACGAAAAAAGTTACTGTTCCCGAGGAAAACAACAAAAACGTTCTTATGATAATAGATGGCGCCACGTGTCTTTCGAATCATGATTGAATTATATTATTATACAAGCAGAGTACAACCCGAATTGATTGTCAAATCCTAAATTAACGCGAGCGAAGCCGCGGGCAAAAGCCAGTAACGTAATAAGGGCGAGCCTATTGTTGTCTATGAGGCATATTATAAATACTTATTATTGTCTTACGTTTACGCAAATGTATGCATTGAAATTAAACAACTTTATACAGATTTTATTGCATTGTTTATCCTAACTAATATTATAAATGCGAAAATGAGTTTGTTTGTTATGCTTTCACGCCTTAACTACTCAACCGATTACCATGAAATTTTGCATACACGTTGTCAGGGGTACAGAATAGGATATAGGGTACCTTTCATCCAGAAAAAATACTATTGCAAACCTAACCTAACCTAACTTACATTTACGCGAGCGAAGCCGCGGGTGAAAACTAGTTTTTCTATAAAAAACTATTATTACATAATTTTAAAACTTTAAACTACCATTGTTAAACACTTTCACTGGTTACTTCTATTTATAAAGCTAGGTATTTAGATTTAATTTTACACTTTTCGTGACGTTTGCTTCTCAGGAGCATAAAACTCTCACCGTAAACATGGCTGGTGCATTATCTTATCTTATCTTATGTGGGGGCCAGTCAGTGCAGACCACCGAGACTTCGACCCAGTGGGATCTTTTGTGTCTACACACTCCCAATAACGACTGCCATAGATATTCATGGCAGCCGGGACCAACGGCTTAACGTACTTTCCGAGGCACGGAGCAGGCGATAATTGTCAATCAATACGCACATAATTTCGAAAAGTCATATAACTTCCGAAAGTCCGAGGTGCGCGACGTGGGTTCAAACCCGAGATCCTCTACACTGCAGTCTGTTGGTCTCCCCACTGAGCTATCGCTGCTCTTGGCTGGTGCATAGTTCGAAAATTATGTAATAATAGTGTTTTATAGAAATATAAACAACGCGATAAAATAAAAACCAATACATGTTTTAGAAATGATGAGAAATCACAGACATCCATGTTTCATCACCTATGGTTTCACGTCTCACGTCCTACGAGACAAGGCTATTGCTCTCTACCAGACACAGTCCCAGCCTCCGTGCTAATAAGAGTATTTTTACAGGAAAACCCAATAGCACTTTTGCTCGACCTGGAAATCTAACACGAGACCTCATGGACAGCAGGCGAATTCATTACCGCACTGCTCCTTTTTTTAAAGTGCTAAATCGCGCTAGCTGGTGCACGTGAGATATTTTATTGGGTACGTATTACAATACCGAAATTTCATAATAACTATGACTGAAATACGTCCAAAACAACGAAATTCAAAATACCGAAAGTTTTAAATGCCGATAGCCGTTATATCGAAACATAAAATACCGATGTCCAAATGCCCGAAAGGATGAAACCCCGAATGGATGAAATCCCGAATGGAACTAACGTGAAATAACCTACGTTCACCACTTCCACTTGTTCTATTCCTCAGTTCTATGGTAGAACTAATGGGAGTTTTGGACGGAGCCCCGCGAAGCGGGGCTCCTATTTCTGTGTGGGCTTACAAAGAGAACCTAACACAACTTACCGCTTCCGAGTCGGAATCGTACGGATGGCCTAAGTATTAGCCAGCCAGTTTATTAAATGTTGTAACAAACGCTATCTTCGGGATTTTAACCTTTCGGCCAAACAATCACTCGGCGTTTAATTTTTCGGGATTTCTTCCATTGGTATTTTAAAATACGCTCTTTTAAATTTCGGTATTGTAATACGTACCCATACATACATAGATTCACGCCTATTTCCCAGAGATGTAGGCAGAGACTACGGATTTCCATTTGCTACGATCCTGACACACTCCTCTGGCTTCATTCACTTTCATCACATTCGTCATACACGCCCGTCGGTTCAAGGAGCTCTTAACCTGGCCTTTGTCCAGAACGCCTCCGATCTGATCGAGAAACGTTCGCCTAGGTTTTCCTCTTGCGACTGTTCCATTCACACTAGCCTTATAAACTTTCTTAGTCAGTCTTTCCTCGTCCATTCTTTCTACATGTCCAAACCAGCTTAACATACCCTTTTCTATTCTTGTAACTATATCCACTTTCATGCCGCATCTCTCTCTAATCACACTATTTCTTATTCTATCTTTAAGAGTCACACCACATATGCTTCTCAACGCTCTCATTTCTACAGCATTTATTCTGCTTTCATGCTTCTTTTGCCATACCCAACTTTCACTTCCATACATAAGTGTGGGCACTAATAGTCCTCTATGAACAGCCAAACGTGCCTTTTCGGATACATTTCGACTGTTCATAAAAGCGCGTAGAGCTCCATTCACTTTGTTGCCAGCAATCGTTCTTCTTTCAATATCTCCCTCATGTTTACCATCCCTTGTAAACAAAGTACCCAAATATACAAACTCTTTCACTTGCTCCACTTTTTCTCCATCAATCATAACATTACACATCGTCACGCACTCTCCCTTTTCAAATACCATTACTTTCATCTTGCTTACATTTATTTTCATTCCTTTACTCTCAAAAGCACCATGCATAATAGTTACCATCGCCTGCAACTCTTCCGCTGATGACGCAAGTATTACTTGGTCATCGGCATAAAGAAGACATTTGACAAGTAACTCATTCATTCTTAATCCTCCGATTCTTAATACGTACCCATTTTATTATATTTCCTCATTATACTAATAATATCCTGTGTCGATGGGGATTTCACGAACATTTAAACAAGCATCACAGACAGGGAACAAACATTTTTGATCACACAATTTTTTGTCCTATGTGGAGATTGAACCCATAATACTCGACGCAGAGGCAGTAGCGAAGCCACTGAAACCACTACGAAAACCGCGCATTAATAAATCATGTTAAAAAAATTGTATTTTCTCATCTCAGATTTAATCCGTCTAATGAGGTCGTCGGAGTTTATTTTAATTACTGACGTTACTTGACTCAGTTATTTTAATTAAAAGCTTTATTAGAATGTGATCAAGATTCTTAATAACAAATAAAAAAGTGCCTTTGATACTTTGATGTAATTTTACTTTGCTTTGAAAATAATAATTAAAATTTGTTGTACATTGATCAGGAGCGATGGTTTAGTTTAAAGCTATAGGACAGCCACTCAGAGGTATCAAGTTTGATCACGAGTTTATTCTATGACTTTTCAAAGTTATATACCTACGTATTAAATAGTTAATTAGCTCTTACTTTAGCGGTAAACGTAAATATAGTGGGGTAACCAATATGTTTTTGTTCAGGACGCATAATTTTGCGCATATTGTCTCTGGTCCAGGTCGGATAAAGTATTATTGCAACTTTCTAATAAACTTTTCTCACAAGCAGCAAGACTTAAAAACGTATCCAGTAAACTAGGCTCTCTCTCTCTCTATTACGTAGAATTTAAAAACATAACACTTTAATTTAAAATCTTACAGAGAGATGTAAGATTTACATTTATAACATTTGTTGATAATTTATAAATTTAAAAATATTGGATACTGCTCTTATCTTGAAAATCCATTTGTTAAGTAAATTTTTTTGTTTTGTTTTCTTTTCTTTTATACTAATTGTGCTTAAGCTGTCGTATAATCAAGCTGTGAACTAATTGTGGAAGCTTGTTATTGGCGTTTATTGATTTTATTTATATAACTACTTGTATGTAGCTGTAAGCTCGCATAAAAAAAAAAAATTGTGTTATGTTTAATTTTACTTAACCTTAAATTATGCTTACCTCTTCAAGAATATACAGGCGTACTTTACTTTTCATGTTTTTTTATTCTGTCTTCTCTATGTGTATCAAACAAACTTTTTTTACTTCTATACACGACACGACCTCTCTAATTGGAAGCTCGCATGTTTCGTACTCTTTGATGTAAATATTTTATAAACAAAACACATTCCTTTGAAATTGACATCTACATAAAAGTGTTGAAATCTATTAGTGAAACTTTACACCACTATTGGTAATAACGAATGGTTTCAACGGGTAATAAAATTATATGTACATGATTTCTCTATCAATCTAAAAGAAATGTAAATAAAGATTACATAACAACCATAAAGTTACATATGTACACATTGCGTAACTATTTAATGGGTTATGTAGATAAATTCTGTTTTAAATTCTTTTGACATAGTATACGATCAGTCTTTCTGTTTGTTTATAATATATTTTATTGTATTATATGGTTAGGGATTCTTACGTGTGATGCGGTTCTATAAGTAAAAGTAAAAATAAGTCTTCTTCTTCTTCTTTTCGTGTGGTTAGTGGCCAACCTGTTGTCAAGAGTTGTTCAAGCCGCCCGTAGGCCTCCGACATGGCTTAACGACTGCTGTCAATTTGACAACAACCGGGACCGACTTTTTACGTGCCCTCCGAAGCACGGAGACGCTCAGATGAAATACCACTAAGCGGTCACTCATCTATAGACTTATCGCACACAACGTTGCTTAACCTCGTTAATCGTTTACCGATCAGTGAGTACAACTGGTTATGAGCGCCAAATATAAGTAAAGACCAAATAGTTCTTCCTTGTATGGATGATCTTTGTGAACGGTTAATCAGTGGCCATATCTTCACAATAATTATAAAAACATCGTATGGGGTGGGGTATCTTTAATATGGGTGATCTTTAAGATAAATTAATTATAGAAAGAAAACACATTTATTATAGTACTAGCTATTGCCCGCGGCTTCCTCGCATTAATTTAGAATTTGACAATCAATTCGGGTTGTACTCTGCTAGTAATAATATAATTTTTTTATTTTTATTTATTTATTTAAACAAATACATATCTAGACACAATCTCCTGTCAAACTGCATTACAGTTTGTCGGCAGTATTCTCGTGGATACATAAACATCTATATATAGAATATACATATACTAGGTAGATTAAATACAAATACTTAATTAACAATAATTATTATTAACCATAGCCGTTCGGGCCGACATGCCCGTCGACATGCACAATTCAATCATGATTCGAAAGACACGTGGCGCCATCTATTATCATAAGAACGTTATTGTTGTTTTCCTCGGGAACAGTAATTTTTTTCGGGATGAAAGGTAGCCTATGTCCGTTTCTGTACACCTGACAACTTATATGCAAAATTTCAGGATGATCGGTTCAGTGGTTTAGGCGTGAAAAGGTAACAAACAAACAAACAAACTCATTTTCGCTTTTATAATATTAGTTAGGAAGTTAGGATTAGGATTAGGTAGTTAGGATGCAACTAAAAACAAAATATATTGTCATTTCCTCAATACAAAGGACCAATCTCGTACTAAAATCTGTTTAAAGTAAGGTAATTTATCGTATACCTATATATTGGTGTCGCAACAAAACGTTTATTTTGTTGTATAAATGCATACCCTTTAAATAAAAAGTAAGCCGAATCGTGCGTAATACATAGCTAGCGTAAACGAAAACCTCTTCAACTAACAATACTTTAATAGTATTCCTGCATCACATAATGAAGTAAATAACGAAGAAAATAATTCGCAAGTTTATTTCCTCTATTTATTTCCACTCGAGCGACGCCAGAGTGCTCCATTAGTCTCGTATTACGTAAACATTGTCCCTAATGGGCGTATGCTAATTCTTGTGCGACTGGTTTGTTTTAACTTTTAAGTTACTATCTCCTATAGTGACACGGTGAGAGCATTGAGTCGGCGGAAACCGGTTTCATACAAAAATGAAACTTAATGCGGCATCTATACATATATTAATACGTGAAGCAAAAACTTTGTACCCCTTTTTACGAAAATTGCACGGACGGAGGAGTATGAAATTTGGCACAGTTAAAGTTTATATGGAGAAGGAGGGGCGAATCCTAATATTTTTATAAAATATGTATTCAAAATACATTAAATTAATGAAAAAACACGCATACAGCCATGCATTTGACACACGCAGTCGAATCGCGTTCGTATTATTTTTACATTGTTCCTCTGACGTCGTACAATTCTTCGTAACTATGGTTACCTATATCTTATTTATATGTAATAGAGAAAAATAGAAAAGAAGGTAGCAAGCTTAGGAATTTTGGTGAATTTTGACCACTAGGAGACCGCTAGTTTAAATAAATGGTGCATATGATTGTT
The DNA here is from genome assembly GCA_963564715.1 of Catocala sponsa. Classification (NCBI taxonomy): domain Eukaryota; kingdom Metazoa; phylum Arthropoda; class Insecta; order Lepidoptera; family Erebidae; genus Catocala; species Catocala sponsa. The sequence continues at coordinate 23,871,198 of OY751340.1, read as the reverse complement.
TGTATAGTTTACTGTGCCTCCATGCTGTGAATAGAAAACCATTTTGGTTTTCGTGAAGGCGTGGATTGGAATCCTTGCTTGAACCAGCACGAAGTTATTGAGTTACGCTGTCAAAAATTTTTCAATAGACTCCTGTGCCTCAAAAAGCATCTAAAGCCCTGCGTCCAATTGGTCCTGCAGCTGATCTCACATTGGTCGAGTCAGATTGCCATCTCATTGGAATATGAAAGTGGAGGGATAGAGAGTGCGCATACGCACTATAACATCTCTTGCGCAAATGGCTAGTGTCCGTCAAGATTGGCTGTACTGACTAAAATTCAGTCTGGAGGATCTTATTTTATATTTTTAATTATCAGTGATCGGAATAGGTAGAGCTAATGTACCTAAAGTTCAAAGAACAGAGACAAAAAGTGGAGACTTCCTTACGACTAAAAATATTATATTTTTAAACAATTTTAGCTTTTTGTTATAAACTTAAATATTATATGTTTTTTAATATAACTCTACCTATTCCGATCACTGTTAATTATATAAGAATAACATTTCAAACGGCGATTTTTGTTTATATTACAAGTCACTAGTCACACGCGTGAATTTGTGAGTGCGTTAAATTGAACCGGCCACCTTTACTCTTGTATTTTTTACTATATTGCAGACTCTGTACCACTCACCTCTTAAATCTTCATTAAAACACAATTTCCTTATAAAATAGTAGATGAATCTACTTCCTTCCATACTTAATATCCGAACTCCCATTACCTTTTCACTGCACCTCCATCCTTCTACCGCTCGCGAGCTAATGACCGACCCCAATATTTTAGCTCGCCGCTCACCGCGAGCCAACTTCGCCATTTTACTGGCCTTTAATAAATTGTGCTTGAAACTTGTAATATTTGAAGATATTAATTTCCTGTCAGTAACCTGGCCGTTAAATTAAGGTTCGAATAATTTAGGCGCCATCATAAATTATTAATTCATTAGTTTATGTTTAAGTGATGATGTGACGGAAAGGACGAAGGTCAAGGTCTTGTGGAAACTCTTAGAAGTTTGTATAAGGAATTAAATAAGACTTGCCTCGACTTACTTTCGTTTCATGAGGTGTTTGATTGTGTTCAAGTAACTACTACAAGTGTAATGTAACATAGAGATAGAATACCTGAAGAAATTCCCTTTTAGGATAATATTTCCTCACTCTTTACTATCATGGACAACACGTGTATCTTATCTTATCTTATGTGGAGACCAGTCAGTGCAGACCGGCGACACTTCGACCCAGTGGGATCTTTTGTGTCGACACTCTCCTATAACGACTGCCATAGATGTTCATGGCAGCCGGGATCAACGGCTTAACGTGCTTCCGAGGCACTGAGCAGGCGATAATTGTCAATCAATATGTACATAATTTCGAAAAGTCATATAACTTCCGAAAGTCAGAGGTGCGCGACGTGGGTTCGAACCCGAGACCCTCTGTATTGCAGTCTGTTGGTCTCCCACTGAGCTATCGCTGCTCTGAACACACGTGTATATCACACGTATATTCTGAAGGTCACGATGGGTTAAAATAAGAAACTGTAAGCCCCCTTTGTCGACGTTTAAACAGTACATTAGAATATTGGTAAACAGTTAGTTAACTCTGGTCTTGGCATTACCATTGATGTCAACCATGGATTTTAGTTATACAATGAGAGTAGTTACACCACTGCCTACTGTGAGAGATTATAATGTAATGTGTCTCCCCGTCTCATATCTCCCCGTGACCATGGCTGCTGAAAAGCAACCGAAACGTCGGGGAAAGTGTAAACACAAATATAAATATTATAATAGTATAGTAATAGTATAAATAGTTTTAATAGTTTCAATAATATAATTAGCTTAAAAATTAGTAAAGTTTAATAGTAATAGTAGTGTAACAGTTTTCAAAATTTTGTAATAAAGTGTCAAATAAACAACGCGATAAAATCTGTATAATATAGTAGTTTAATTTTAATGAATAACATTCGCGTAAACAGAAGACAATATTTTATAATGTAATGGTTTATGGATGAGGAAATAAGACCAACAACTTACAAATAATTTCTCAATTATCACTTGTTAGAACTGCTATTTGCGTGCTAACATTTCAATTATACTTTGAAGTTCAAAAGGGTTACTTTATGACCGATATAAGGAAATGATTTTTAATTTTGACTAATAGGCCTAGGCCGCACTACGGCTAAACCGTCGCGGTTTTTAACCGCGTAATTTTGTGAGTCAAGGGAACTAATGCAAGCGGCCGCACCGGCGGTTTTTTATGCGTTTCGGGCGGTTTCGCGGTTTAGCGGTTTACCACTTGCGGGCAAAACCGTAGTGCGGCCTAGGCCTTAGGTGGATAGAACAAAGCAGAAAACAAATGTTATTTATACATATTATTATTCCTTAACATCTATTTATATGTCGTATATTAATATATTATGTACATACGTCGACGAGATTATTGTAAGTTATGTATCCCGGAAAGTCCTGCGAATTTGTCATGACCCTGTATTCATGACAAATCCGCAGGCCTTTTGATGTCAACAACTCCACCCTACAGAAAATTACGACTAAATAAATTTGTATTATTTCTGTATTAGTAAGTAATAATGCCAGAGTTTATTCAGGTTTCTTCTGAACGTTTAGTAGATAGACCGCCTTTCTTTGCAGAATCGCCAACAAATGGTTGGTGCCTTTAACTTTGTAAGCACTTAAACTCACAAAGCTATAGGCACCGATATAATAGAGCTGTTTACTTCCAAAATAAGCGCCAGATTTGTAATATAAAATAAACTTCTTGTCTGACTATGACTGTGGATACCTATCCACATTCATATTCAGATAAAAAGTTTATTTATAATATGAATTGTTATTTTCTATTTATCTTTGTAGTTTAAGAATTTGACACTATTTCAAAATCTCTTCTAGTTAGTTTGTGTATTCGCTTGATAAATAATTATTATCATAGGTAAGGTTTTGAAAGCTATGAGCAGTACTTTGTTTATTTTGTAAAATTAACTAATATTAATATCACTATTGGATCTTTTCGCTAAAATGCAATATGAAAGAGCTTCGTTTCGCTCTTAATTTTCACATGCAATTTTGGGTAGTTAATGGTGATAATCAAAATAAAATAATATCAGCCTTGTACTCAAATTATATACCTGTTGCTCTCTTTCGGGTCACAATATAGTCTTTATGTTATAGCTTGCCCAAAAACAAACTATCCAACACAAGTTCTTCAATTAGAAAGCTTGCTGCAGCTCAAAAGAATACCTCGTTCAAAAATATAAACTCTTTCAAACCAGCAAAATAATACGTTAACAAAAGCCTTCAAAACGCGGCAGAAAATTGCTAAAGTATCGCCTTTACACACAGTTTCAATATCGCTTATAACAGAAAATAAAAGTGTATTGGAAACAAGTGCTCGTAAGATTGAAACAATTTTCATATTAATGTATTAGACGAGTGAATCGGTCGCATTCGTGGCGCCTTAGCGCTGTTGGTTGCGAATAGCAGTAAACGCAAATCGTTCGCAAATCCAACGCTTCGGTCTGTGAAGCCATAAAATCAGCGGTTGTTTGAGCTCCGCCGCTTTATATATTAATAGCTTTTGCCATCGGCTTCACTCTCTCGGTAATAGTACTTTATTTCTGTATGAAAGATAGTCTATGTCCGTTTTTATATCCCTGACAACGTGTATGCAAAATTTAATGATGATCTGCCGAGTAGTTAAGCCTTGAAAGCGTAAAAAACATACACACAAAATCTAATCTATAGTATTTATAATACCAGTTAGGATAGTCTAGAGAGTAATACGTATATTATATTGTAACAGCATTAATTTCAGAGAGAAAATTAGAGAACTTGAGCTCAATTCAATTTTTAATCGTAAGGCCGGGACTCCACCAAAGCGGAGACGAGACGAGCGGAGAGGAGATGTTCTTTAAACAACCAATAGAATTGTGTTATTGACACATCTCCTCTCCGCTCAGCTTCAGTGGAATTCGCTGTGCGGAGATGTGTAATATTTGTATGGTGCGATGGAAGCGGAGATGTGAGCGGCGTGCAGTGAGCGGCGTGCAGTGAGCGGCGTGCAGTGAGCGGCGTGCAGTGAGCGATGTCACTCAACGCCTCGCACCCGAGCTGAAAAACATCTCTTCTCGCACAGCACACAGCACACCGCACACATCTCCGCTTTGGTGGAGTCCCGGCCTAAAACATGAGATTATATTAGCATCAAGGCCTTTTAAATTTATTTAAAAGCTTTTGATGCTAATATTAATATTTATTTTTAACTTAGGTGTCACATATACATATTCTATCTAGTGTTAAGTGGTTATAGCCTATTAATATTTAACTGCTTTTTTATATTGAGCAATAGTAACGATTAGATTAAAAATTTTCGTACATCCGATTAGTTTTTAACCTACAAATAAGAATGTAACTAACACATAATTAATCAACAATAAAACATACTAATATCATTCGAACATAAATCAATACTCATTCGAATAAATATAAGAATAAAAAACGTTCGATAAATTCGAATAATCGCACTTCGATAATGAGATGCACTTCCCCGCTGTTGTACTGGCCCGCGTCACAGTGCAAGCGTCGATTTGTCGCGTTTGCAATCAGCGTGTATTGCGACGAGTTGTAGGCGTACCGACCCACGTGACTGACACACTAAATTGTACTGACATTTTATTCAACAGTTCAGCATTGAATATGATTTTAAGATCATAGATTTATGTTTACTAACGGTCGCCTAGTGGTCAAAATTCGACCAACATTCCTAAGCTTGCTACTTTGTTTTCTGTTTTTCTCTATTACATATAAATACGGTATAGGTAACCATAGTTACAAAGAATTGTACGACGTCAGACGAACAATGCCGAAATATTACGAACGCTATTCGACTGCGTGTGTCAAATGCATGGTTGTGTGCGTGTAGTGTTTTTTCATTCATTTAATATATTATTTCTAATGCATATTTTATATAAATTCACCCCTCCTTCTCCATATAAACTTTAACTGTGCCAAATTTCATACTCCTCCGTCCGCACAATTTTCGTAAACAGGGGTACAAAGTTTTTCTTCACGTATTAATATAAAGTATGGATTGTTTTATTACATAGTATTGATTGTCCTTAAGAGATGGCGTTAGTAGTCGCTATGAGAAAGTATTTTAAACTTTTTGTTTATGTTATATTGTTAGCTATATGAATAATTATTATAGTATATTGAATTTATTTATTTCTATTATATATTACTGTTTTTATTATGGCGGTTGTTATCTATACTAATATAGGTACCAACAGTTTGTTTGACCGCACTAATCCCTGAAACCACCAGTAATTAGCGTTGAAAAATTTTCCTTCTCTAATTCAAATTATATTTGAAAGCCCAAGTCTTAAGAAAAGTTATAAGCTTATAACTTTACGCTACGAATCATGGGAGCCGAGCAATTATGATAAACGTCAGTGAAACCGCGGGAAACAGGTAGTATGTATATATATTTATTACATTTCCAAATTTTATAGCTACTTAATAATCAAAAATAGCTCATTAAGCATTTTAAAAATAAATCTGACTAAAGTAGGTGCATAATTTTAATGTGTATAGAGCTAGGTATAATGTGAAGCGGAGATGAGCGGAGAGAATATGAGAGGCTTCGTAAATAAGCAACAAGATATCAGCGCATTATCTTCTTCTCCCTAGCTTTTATTATTCCCAAGTCAATTGGGGTCGGCTTTCTAGTCTAACCGGATTTGACTAGATATCAGTTTTTACACGGAGCGACTGCCATCTGACCTCCGCAACCCGAAGGCTAACGATACCCTAAAGCTAGACCAGTGTCAGGATATTAGAGGTTACTGACTTCCCAATAACGACTGCCATAGATGTTCATGGCAGCCGGGACCGACGGCTTAACGTGCTTTTCGAGACACGGAGCAGGCGATAATACTCAATCAATACGCACATAATTTCGAAAAGTCATGTAACTTCCGAAAGTCAGAGGTGCGCGACGTGGGTTCAAACCCGAGACCCTCTGCATTGCAGTCTGTTGGTCATTATGCTGAGTGAAAATCTTATTATTGCAGCTATTTATTAACAAATTGATTATTGCATGAACATGTTCACGAGGTTACTATTTGAGTTAAATACATTTACGTAAAATGAAACATTTATATTAGCTGTAAACGTAAATGTACAAAACATGCCAAAATATTACACTTTTTTTTCACGTCTTTCATTATTTATTTTTCTAATTCACACAAATATTCCTATAGAGGCGAAAGTTATGAGCGATGTACTGCGTAGTAGTCCGTGAAGGAAAATAATATACATCATTGTGAAGTAAAGGCGCTTTAGCTAGACCGCATTTCCGCTCCACCTTAACCAGTCCATATCTCATCTCCGCTAAAGTGCAACCAACGTATCCGCTACTTTGCTCGTCTCATTAAACCGTCGCACATCTTCGTTCTGGCTTCGGTTTAAACCGTTTTCATCCTAAGCATAGTGTGGTTTTTCAACGCCTCTTTAATTAGACCGAATTTCCGCTTCGCTTTAGCCAGTTCATATCTCATCTCTGTTAAAGTGCAACCAACGTATCCGCTATTTTGCTCGTCTCATTAAATTTAATCTACGCACATTTTACATGCCAGCCTGGTTGAAATATGGTGGTACTCACTGCTTAAATTGTAACAACTATTATTGTAATACCCATATATCGCAAAATAAATGATTTTGAATTTGAATTTGAATCTTAGTTCTGGCTTCGGCTTAAACCGTTTTCACTATTAGCATTGGAAGTATAAGCGTTATGTGGTTTTTCAACGCCGCTTTAGGTAGACCGCATTTCGGCTCCGCTTTAGCCAGTTCATATTTCATCTCCGCTAAAGTGCACCAACCGTATCCCTTACATTTATCTATATATTAATACGTGAAGCGAAAACTTTGGATCCCTTTTTACGAAAATTGGGCGGACAGAGGAGTATGAATTTCGCACACTTATAGTTTATACAGAGAAGAAGTGACGAATGCTAATATTTATATAAAATATGTATAATAAATACATTAAATTAATGAAAAAACACTACACGCACACAACCATGCATTTGACACACGCAGTCGAAGCGCGTAACTATGGTTACATATATCAATATACGAGTATAATGACATTACATAATATATTATTATATCAGTTGGTCGAATTTCGAGCACTAGGCGACCGCTAGTTCTCATAAAATCTCCGCACATGTCCGTTTCGATGTTGGCTTAACACATTTTCACTCTAAATATTGGACGAAAGAGTAATCTACAATATTCAACAATCATAAATTACAAAATCAAAACAACATGACATCCTGTCTACCCACAACACCTCAACCTTCTTTCACCGCGAAATAACTCACTAACTGTATTAAGTAAAGCAACGGCTGAGGTAATGAACTTATACACGGCCATTCTAGTTAGACACCTTGATTATCCCTTTTACTTAAAACTTCAGTTCACTTAAGGATTTGTCAGGGTTCTTGTTGTAACGGTCCATATGTTGAAGGCTTCGGGGCGCGATACGCTCATTTAAGGTAATACTTCTCCCATCAAGCCTTTTTGATGTGCTAAGAAGGTAAATCAGGTGCTTTTGATCCAAGATTGTATGCTAACGATGGTGCAGCCCCTGTAATTATTAGATTTTTAGGGGCATCGTTTTTTGGAAGCCTCCTTTGTTTAAGGGACGTAAATTGATTTAAACCCTGTGGTAAAATATACCCTGCGTGATCTAGAGAATGCTGCCTTGCGAAAAACATTCATCATACAGTACATCGCAGCTGAATCTTTTGTTACGTGTTTGTTGGAGACGAGCTTCATTTTAGTATGAGAACGTTTAGGTCATTTTCCGCCACATTAATTTATTGCAAATTGGCAGACTACACATGTCTTTGAGAATGATATGGCGAACTAATAGACATATGGTACATACAAGTATTATCACGACTTTATTGTACCGTTGAAACGAGCGAAAATTATTTTTCGAATACTTAGAGTTGCATGAATGATGCTGCCCGGCTATTCAGCCGTATTCCCAGTTAACTGTCGCTGCTTATTATCAATGCAATGCTTATTATCATTTATATGTTACTGTGTAGGTGGAATTTCTGGAGTTCCTTAAGCAGATGCTATGCTATATGTAAGAGGACCAATTATTTGGATCCTTTCCAGCGATTCCTTTGTAAATACAAACTCTTCCCATACAATAGCCGAATATTCTATTGCCATTTGTATTGTAGTGTTCAAACTGTTGTGCATGAGGTCTTGGGTTTGCTCGTCGATTGGGTTATTGGATTTATCTATCTCGAATTCTAAATAGCTAAGAGTTCTAGTTTTCAGAGGTTGGGTGCCCGGTAAACGACAAAAGACTCACTCCGTGTTATGTGGGACCTGAAATATAGCTACCAAAACGAGGGTTAAAAACTGATTACCTGTTTAGGTTAATATGCGTGATATTACGTTTGTAAAGATTTTGATGACAGGCAGAATAAAGTTTAACTGCACGGACGTCGTCGTCACATTTTTGATGTCTCCCGCACTCGGAATAAATCCTGCGTCGCGGGGGTTTTACAAACATTTAAACAGACACAAAGAATATCTAGACTCGGAACAACCATTTGTGGATTACACAAACGACACCATGAACTACGACGACCACATAATGTGGATAACCCTGCACGGATGGCGTAGTATCCGTGTAGGGTTATCCACAAATTGTTGTACCGGGTCTGGGTGCTCTTAGTGTTAGTTGTTTTAATGTTTCAAAAATCCCTGTGACATAGCATTTAATCCTGGTGAGGGAGTTGTCTTTTAAAAAAGAAAAGGAGAAAAATTAAAATTAAAACGCCGTTTATGTATTTCTTAATAAACATATTTCTTATAACATGGCAGATGTAAAAATATGCATTATGTATAAATTAAGTAAAAATAGAATCTGTAATTTCCTGGGTGAACCCAACCTATTACGTAGGAGCTAAAACATAAATTGCGACGTGGGTGAATAACACTTCTGCGTAATTGTCTATTTAAGGTCAAAATCATTTATACTGATATGCATACGCTAAAACACTTCACACATACACACGTGCACACACACATATGCAGGTAAGTATGTAGTTTATTACATAACATACATCTTTGATATTGTAATATTTTTTTTTATTTGGTTCACAAATTGGATGTGACAGTAGAATAATATTATACAAACAATTTAAAACAAAAAAGTAATCTTGCCTTTGTCCACTCTGTGACCGTGAACACAACATGCTTAGGTATTAGACGGTTAATACAAAAGTAACTTTACATAAACTTATTTGTTTGTAATGAGTACACTCATTACAAACAAAGCCTAATCCTAACTCATATTATAAAAGCGAAAATGAGGTTGTTTGTTTGTTACCTTTTCACGCCTAAACCACTGAACCGATCATCCTGATATTTTGCATATACGTTCACAGGTGTACAGAAACGGACATAGGCTACCTTTCATCCCGAAAAAAGTTACTGTTCCCGAGGAAAACAATAATAATGTTCTTATGATAATAGATGGCGCCACGTGTCTTTCGAATCATGATTGAGTTATATTATTACAAGCAGAATACGACCCGAATTGATTGTCAACTTCTAAATTAACGCGAGCGGAGCCGCGGGCAAAAGCTAGTTGTATAATAGTATAAATAGTTTCGATAGTTTCAATAATTTAATTAGCTTAAAAATTAGTAAAGTTTAATAGTAATTACAGTAGTGTAACAGTTTTTCAAAATTTCGCAATAACGTGTCAAATAAACAACGCGATAAAATCCGTATGTAGTAGTTTAATTTCAATGAATAACATTCGCGTAAACAGAAGACAATATTATATTAAAGGTTACAATTATAAAATTAATACTAAAAGCCTTCAATCAAATACACCATAGATGCACATTCTCATACAAAAACCGCGTCAATATGTGGCACTGACCAGTACTACTTTCTTATAAGTGTCTGCGTTTATTATGCAATCCAGGAAATAAACCGGAATAACCATTGAACGCCCACTGAGAAACATTTTGTAACAGTTTAGTTAAAACGCGTCAATGCAAAGCGTCCTAAGTGTGTTACTCGCGATACGCAAGCGTACTAAGTATATGGTACGGTCTCCACCATAGTAGTGATGTCGATTCGCTCTCGCTTACGGGCAGCGCACGCAAGAGTGAGTGGGACAGGTGCATAATATAGTGCATACGACTGATTTATGCGCAGTTTTGTTGGGACCGTTTCTCGAGCGACGATCGTGCATCTATGGTATATTAATTGATCGATGCTAAAAGCTTATAAAATTTTGAAATATAACTTGTTTGAAGTAAGTCTTTCAAATATCAGTTTAGCTATATTAAATTTAGCTGAGACCAAAGAACCAGCAAATATATCAAAGGACGTCTTGATACCATTATAACTAGAAACCATTCGACATGAGGGTGTATGCTGCCCTATATTGGTTCGACAACGAGGCAAGGAAAATGTTTTTCTATTTTGAAGACGACTGCTAATCCTCGGTACTTCAAAGTTAATTTGGGCAAGAAACGCTGGACGGTCTACTAAGCCGCGTACTACTTTAAAAAGCATAATTAAATCAGCAGATTTTCTATATTTGGATAATGGCTGCATCTCAATATCTTATATTAAAGATATTGAGATGATTATGTAGTAAGATGTTACATTGAGTGGTTGTAAGTGGAATTGTATAACCATTTGTTGGTACATCCTAACTTCCTAACTATCCTAACTAATATTATAAAAGCGAAAATGAGTTTGTTTGTTTGTTACCTTTTCACGCCTAAACCACTGAGCCGATCATCCTGAAATTTTGCATATTCGTTGTCAGATGTACAGAAACGGACATAGGCTACCTTTCATCCCGAAAAAAATTACTGTTCCCGAGGAAAACAACAATAACGTTCTTATGATAATAGACGGCGCCACGTGTCTTTCGAATCATGATTGAATTATATTATTACAAGCAGAGTACAACCCGAATTGATTGTCAAATTCTAAATTAAAGCGAGTGAAGCCGCGGGCAAAAGCTAGTAAATTATAATTATTATCACTTACTCCTTAGTTAACAAAGTAAGAGCTATGCATCTCACTTATAGAATCCTAATCCTAACTAATATTACTATCGGTCACCTAGTGCTCGAAATTCGACCAAAGTTGGCTGTAAGATATTGCTGATATATGTCATTGCATATTGATATGTGTAACCATAGTTACGCGCTTCGACTGCGTGTGTCAAATGCATGGTTGTGTGCGTGTAGTGTTTTTTCATTAATTTAATGTATTTTTACACATAATTTAAAAAAAATATTAGCTTTCGTCACTTCTTCTCTGTATAAACTATAAGTGTGCGAAATTTCATACTCCTCCGTCGGCCCAATTTTCGTAAAAAGGGATCCAAAGTTTTCGCTTTATGTATTAATATATAGATATATGGCAATGTGAGTTTGTTACCCTTTCACGCTTTTACTACTTGACCGATCGTCATGAAATTTTGCCTACACGTTATTTGAGGTACGAGCAACGATAGCTCAGTGGGAAGACCAACAGACTGCAATGCAGAGGGTCTCGGGTTCAAACCCACGCCGCGCACCTCTGACTTTCGGAAGTTATATGACTTTTCGAAATTATGTGCTTATTGATTGAAAATTATCGCCTGCTCCGTGCCTCGGCGAGAAAGTTAAGCCGTTGGTCCTGGATGCTATGAACATCGTATGGCAGTCGTTATTGGGAGAGTTTCGACACAAAAGAACCCACTAGGTCGAAGTGTCGCCGGTTTGCACTGACTGGCCCCCACATAAGATCAGATAAGATATTTGAGGTACAGCAAGGTACATAGGGTACCTTTCATCTAGACCTAGACAGAAAGTACTGTTCTCTAACAACGCCGCTGACAAAAGCTAGTATATTATAAGCCTAAGTCTTTAAGAGTAATGTTCGTAACCTCAAAATGATATAATTTAATTCTCACTCCAACAACTGCTTAATGCGAAAAACTATAATGGCAAGAGAAAAATGTAAATGAAAATGTAGAGGGAGTTATCGTGAGCTGACTTTATCTATGGAAATCTATGCGGAGCGCGAATGGAATCTACTTTTAATTAAAAACTTTCTAACAACTTCCCACCGTGTTTTTTTTTAGGATATTCTACGATTTGTGAGTTGGAACTTTATCTGTGCGCTTGGGGAAATTAATTTTCATAGTAATTGGTGTGATCCGTGACGGTCGATTCACCATCGTTTGATAAGCGTCGTTTCCGCAGTTTAAGTTACAGATGGGTGACCGTACAAGATTTAAAAATTAATTTATTTCGAGCTAGCTGTCTATGATGACTACTTCGCTCTCATTGTTCGTAGCGTGATGTTAAGTCTACGTTATTTTGGGCTATAGTAGTTTTGTACGGGATAAATATGTTTTTAAATATGTCTTCTAGTTCTTGAGTTCATTAATTACAAACGAAAATACAAATCTTTTCTTTTAATAATATTATTTATTTATTTATTCATTCGATCTTATAAGCTAACATATGTAACACCCAAAACGCTTACAAGATAACTTTTACAAGAAATTAAATTATAACTAAACATGCTCGTCACATATACATATTTATAAAATAGCAAAATGTCATAGATTATAAATAATAATAACTAATTAGTATAGATTAAAGTATGGAGTTCAGGAATGATCTAAATCTTGGTTATTTTTAACAATTTACCGATTAACAGTCACATTTTTGTCCATATAAACGAATTTCTTTGTTGTCTTCCTGAATAATAAATGTACAGAAAGCAAATAAGGACATCATTTAACTTTGTAATGTTTCTATGTTTATAATTTTCTTAAAATTCAATCATTATAAGGCCTTCAAAATCCACAAAATTCAGTTTAACAGCTGCTTTTAAACAGACAGAAAACAAATATAATAAAACGAATAAAATACTAAATACATACAAACATAGCCAAAATCCTTCTCATATTGTTTATGAAAAATTATTATTATATTGGTTTATTTTTCGAGGAGATAACAAGATAATGATTTCAGACGTATAATCAGTCAGAACTGTAGTTCAGACTGATTATATTATGTCATAGATCTATTGAAAACCTTTTCTATATATATTTTGATTATTGTATTTTCTTTTGGGATTAAATATAATGACCACCAAAAATACTAATTGCGCAGCAAAATATGCTTACTAAAATATATTATTATCATAACGAGCACCTATACGCCTCAAATCACTGCATTCCGTCTCGGAAGGGTTAGGTTATGTTAGGTTCCTTCTTAAACCCACGCAAAAATAGGAGCCCTGCGAAGCGGGTTGCCGTCGACTTAGTTTGATCTCTTTAAATATATTTTGGTGTGCAATTAGTATTTTTGGTAAGCATATTTTGCTGTGCAATTAGTATATTTTTGCTGTGCCTGTGTCCTTTTCTTTTTATCGTACAACTTTTAGAAGACCAGACATAATTAAAAATCGATTGTATCTGGTCACCGGTGTGCCGGTGCAACTGAATAGGTTAAATGCTTTGCCAACCTTCTGCTCTTTTATACAAATATTATAAAGAGCAAAGATTAGATTTTTTGTTTGTTTGTTTGTAAGGATTTAACTCAAAAACTACTGAACCGATTTTAAACATTCTTTCACCATTAGAAATCTATATTACCATAGGCTATATTTTTTTAAATGTACTGCTATATAGGCTTAACTAACCTACTTTTACGTGAGCGAAGCCGCGGGCAATAACTACTCGATAATATTGGTATATTAGGGCTTGTTTATATGTACGTATGTGTGTAGGTAGAGGTGTAAAATTAGTACGAAATTAAATTATAAACACCGTAAACGTGTCAACATTTACTGATTTTATTGGGTTTGTGGTTTTGTGCTATAAATAAAGGTGCTCACTTTGCTCCCGTGGGTGTCATATTAGGTGACCGATGGTACATTCCATTTATATTAGATTGGGTGAAGAGAGGCCAGCAATATCGGCGTGGGATGTCATTGAATATGTTCGTCATATAACAAATACATACATACATAGATTCACGCCTGTTTCCCAGAGGGGTAGGCAGAGACTACGGATTTCCATTTGCTACGATCCTGACACACTTCTCTGGCTTCATTCACTTTCATCACATTCCTCATACACGCCCCACGGTTCAAGGAGCTCTTTACCTGGCCTTTGTCCAGAACGCCTCCGATCTGATCGAGAAACGTTCGCCTAGATTTTCCTCTTGCGACTGTTCCATTCACACTAGCCTTATAAACTTTCTTAGTCAGTCTTTCCTCGTCCGTTTCTACATGAAAGAATGGACGAATAATAAAATAATAATAATAATAATAATTAACAAATATTATCTAGTAACGTCTTTTTTATAGAAACGTATGTTTGAAGTAGCTTTAACCTACAAAAAAACGATTCATCACAGTTTTTTATATACCAGTATCCTTTAATGTATAAATGCATGTTTAAATAATTTAATACAAAAGTATATAAATAAGTAATACAATCTGATCAATATTGCATGCCAATTGGCGGCATATAGCTGCACTAAATGTTTGTTCAATCTATATATTAATACGTAAAGCAAAAACTTTGTATCGCTTTTTACGAAAATTGCGTGGACGGAGGAGTATAAAATTTGGCACAGTTAAAGTTTATATGGAGAAGGAGGAGCGAATCCTAATATTTTTATACAATATGCATTAGATATATATTAAATTAATTAAAAAAACACTACACGCACACAACCATGCATTTGACACACGCAGTGGAAGCGCGTAACTATGGTTACATATCTCAATATATAATGACATATATCAGCAATATCTTACAGGTAAACTTTGGTCGAATTTCGAGCACTAGGCGACCACTAGTACTGATAAAACTATGTCAACACCACTGTATACACATACATATATTTGCAATAAACTATTTGAATTTGAATTTAAGCTGAATTATGGCCACGGCAGCTCACAATGGAGACTAACCTACTGTCCTGATGATATTATAATAGGTACATAAGTGTGGGCAAGCACTAGTGCATTCACTAATCCTTCGCTCTGATAGTCATTCTCATAGTCCGATGGGACGAAAATCCGAAACGAATGAAAGAAAGAAAGATCAGGCGCAGGGCCATCGGCTTACTATCCAAGGCACGGGATGATGTGAGCATATAGGGCTACTTACTAGCGAAAATGTAGTCACAGTTTCAGCACTCCTAAAAACGATTTTAGAAGCATATTAAACAAGAAAATTACCTTTTTGTGCACTATTGCATCTTTATCTTGTACATTCATTTGGACTTTTTTTCTATAGTATGTATTATTTTATGGCAATACATTTTTTTATTATATTTTTATTATTTTTATTTATTAATTGCATAAGCTGCTTGCATTTGGTGCAAATTGATCCTTGGTGCACTATGTGTATATGTACTCTAATTGAAGAGAGTTTAAAATGAAAACCGCATATTATGTAATATAAATCTACACCTACATACATAATTGCCAGAAACGTACTAACAAATTTCCATTTAATCAGACAAATAAGCAAGAGAAACTAACATCGTCTAAGTGCTTCAAAACTAAATTAATATAATCCGATATCATAATAATTTAATTACTAGGTACACACTGAACTTGGCGTAGTTATGCTTTTACTAGTATGTAATTTGTTTTAAGTACTAAGTATCAAAGTTCAATGCTAATAAATTACTGAGTTGTCTCGTCATGTTTATAAAGCAATCAAAGGGCATGTAGGATATTATAAAAAACCGGCCAAATGTGAGTCGGACTCGCGCACGAAGGGTTCCGTACCATTATCTATAAAAACGGCAAAAAAATCACGTTTGTTGTATGTCCCTTAAATATTTGTTTTATTTTGATTTAATTATTTATTTTTAAAGTGAATATATAACTAAATATTCTCTGAATACTTCAAGCGTTTACATGTTGCCGTTATCAATATAGAGCAAAAATTAGCAAAAAAATCACGTTTTTTGTATGGGAGTCCCCTTAAATAATTATTTTATTCTGTTTTTAGTATTTGTTGTTATAGCGGCATTAGATATACATCATCTGTGAAAATTTTAACTGTCTAACTATCACAGTTCATGAGATACAGCCTGGTGACCGACGGATAGACAGACGGACAGCGGAGTCTTAGTAATAGGGTCCCGTTTTACGCTGTGGGTACGGAACCCTAAAAATGAGCTTACAAATAAAGGGTGAATCACAAATAGACAGCTGTGAGCATAATTCCTATGCTGCGAGGATCTTCACAAACATCAAACAACGGACACAAGGGACAGACAGACACGTAAAAATTATTTGTGGATCACAAAATTTTTGAAGTGAAAACTTCTTTAGGCGCGTTGAGCACTTCTTGGGTGAACAAAAATCATAGAACTCGCGTCATCGTCACGCTTCCACGCTTTATTATTTTTTGAAGTGAAAACTTCTGTAGGCGCGTTGAGCACTTCTTGGGAGAACAAAAATCATGGAACTCACGTGATCATCACGCTTCCACGCTTTATTATTTTTTGAAGTGAAAACTTCTTTAGGCGCGTTGAGCACTTTTTGGGAGAACAAACATCATGGATCTCGCGTCATCGTCACCGAACGCTTTTCATTTTTTTAATATCTTTGGTTTATAATTTGGTTTAGAAAGAAGTGTTTATGATCAAGGATTAAAGTTTTCACTTCTATCGGCATCCCAAAGACTGTCCCAATATTTTTTTTTGTCGTGTGGATATCAAATACACAATCGTCGCACAGTGGCAGTGGCCAAGCGACCACATAAACCACTAAGCCAACTGTGCAATCTAAATATAGGTGAATTAAACTCACTTTTTACCTGCTGGCTTTTAGGTTAGTCGCACGTAATAGGGTCAAGCAAAAAGCAAAAGTTGGGTATAGCAAAAGAAGCATGAGAGTAGAATAAATGCTGTAGAAATGAGAGCGCTAAGAAACATATGTGGTGTGACTCTGAAACATAGAATAAGGAATAGTGTGATTAGAGAAAAATGCGGCATGAAAGTGGATATAGTGACAGGAATAGAAAAAGGTATGTTAAGCTGGTTTGGGCATGTAGACTGGAACTAGAATGGACGAGAAAAGACTGACTAAGAAAGTTAATAAGGCTAGTGTGAATAGAATAGTCGCAAGAGAAAGACCTAGAAGAACGTTTCTCGATCAGATCGAAGGCGCTCTGGACAAAGGCCAGGTTAAGAGCACCTTAAATCGACGAGCGTGTATGAGGAATGTGATGAAAGTGAATGAAGCCAGAGAAGTGTGTCAGGATCGTAGCAAATGGAAATCCGTAGTCTCTGCCTACCCCTCTGGGAAACAGGCGTGAATCTATGTATATACGTAATAGGGTTAAGTCTATAATTGCCGTCTTCCGTGCACTTTAGACTACTTGACAGAATCCACTAATTTTTTGCATGATCCGGAAATCGAATCTGAGGCCTCATGCACGACATATTCGAATACAATTACGTGTACTACTCAATGAAGTGAACACTTAATAGGCTCCACTTAGTCTAGGTTGCTGTCAGGTCAACAAACCATGTGCTGCATTCTCATAGTAATCTATGTATATTGATTTTTTTACTACTACGGTCTCATTTACGTAGACGCGGGGCGTTGCGCGGCGCGTTGGGCGTCGCGTCGCGTGGCGCGTCGAGCGTTTTTTCCGTTTACGGAGAGCGGCGCGTGCAGCGGCACGCATCATCGCACGCGTAAACACAAACATGGGGCAATATACGATGTCGTTTATAGAGAGGCGGGGCGGGGAGCATGGCGGTGCCTGCCGCTGCGCCCGCGGAGAGTCGCCAAGCGTGCGGCTATCGTTGCGTCGCACGCGGTGGGCATCGCTGCGGCGTACGCTCTATTTCAAGCAA
Source organism: Catocala sponsa (assembly GCA_963564715.1). NCBI lineage: Eukaryota > Metazoa > Arthropoda > Insecta > Lepidoptera > Erebidae > Catocala > Catocala sponsa. The sequence goes on along the minus strand of OY751340.1, from coordinate 23,853,184 downwards.
ACGCACGTAAAATCGCTTCTCCGTAAACGCACTCATATAACGCCATATGTTTGAATTCAGTGCGGGCCATGCCGCCGCACGCGACGCGCGAGGCCCCGCGTCTCCGTAAATGAGGCCTAAGGCTAGCATTTGACTTACCTAAGCTAGTAGCATTAGCTTATGAACAATTGGAACTATGCCTCATTCATGAGCCGCACAGTTGCCGCGCCTTGTGTTGTGGGATCGATTCCAAGACAAAAAACGCGTGATAAGTATCTACATTTATAGTTGTTCCAAGTCCAGATGTTCGTTATTTGAGTGTTTCAAAAAACCTACTTAAGATATTCGATAATATCTAAAGTTTTTTTTTTTACATTATTGTGTCACACCTCTTGGGAAAGAATTTGTTTTTTATAGAGATACAATTATATTAAAAGTAAAAAGAATTCTAAAATTGTATAATCCTGCATTCGATTGATGATCAATTCGTTGTCACTGATTCTTATTCGAATCATAATCAAATATTCGAAATTTTATTTGATGATGGTGAGTCGATCGTTTAATGAATGACGACAGTGATGAATTAATATATCTATAACCCATGTTTATCCTATGAATAACGGAAATGTCAGTATTTACATTCTTGTTTGTGTGCTTTTATCTAACACGTTATCAAATAATTTAATCAATTGATATTAAAATTGTACGCATTCGAATACTGGTCGAAGTATCGAATATTTCGATTTAACATTACGATTCAAATTTTGGAATGAATCGATAATCGCCTCACGTTAGTTTATCACCGTACTATTTAAATAGACACTAAGACCAAAACTACTAATAGTCCCGGATTCCAACTCTCTAATTTAGGAACACGTCTGGTTGTCGGATAAACTTTCATCCAGTTGTACCATTACTCCAACTGTGGATGAATTTTCTCAAAGACGCGTACAGAAATAGTGGGTAAGTTGTACCACCTGCGCCTCAGTGGATTAACGCCCTTACAACTGCGCCGATTCATTGTACTGCACTTGTTCTGTTCTCAAGTTGTTGGGGTGAACACACAGAGTATCGGCCTTGTGAAAAATATAATAATTTTGCGATGATATGTGATTGCTCTGTATTAATTTTTGGATTTGATATCTTGGTCAGATAAAGTCTTATTTGGTATATCTGTCAAAAATTCTGAGAAGCAGCACGTATCCAGGAACTGTGTCCGGTACGTACCGATACGGATGTATCGGTACCTACCGGATATATTAATAAGTCTAATACAAGATATATTAATAAGTCTCACGTAATGGAAGGCGAAGAAGGATTTCTTCGCCTTCTATTACGTGAGACTTATTAATATATCTTGTGAAATGAGGATCGAATACATGTCTGCTGACTTTCTAGGAATGTAATTTGCACGTGATATCATATCACAAACAAATAGAGTTACTTATTTAGACTTTCGCGATTTGTCCTAATACATTATTAGTCATTCCTTGTTATTCATTTATCAGTCACGATTAATTCAAGTCGGTCGAAATTTGCTGAGCAACTAATAAATAACTGTACCTTTAAATACTTACCAAAGCAATAGAGACCCGTTATCTAATTTTGTTTCAGGCTTATTTTTTATATATTGGTATGGCTTTTATACGATTGCTATAAGAACTACAGTTTCCATCCATGAACTACAGTTTCCATCCATTTTCGTATGATGCCCGTGACTGAACTACATACATAAATTGCATTGATCCAACCAGATATATCAAATCTTGCATGATCATTTATGCATAACGTCTATGGTGCGTTCTGTGAATACATATTCATTCAGTCCAAATCACTGTTTACACGATTCCTGATGAATGAGGTGGTACCGCGTGCAGCTATTTGATTGATTGAAATATGATTAACAGCTGCTTGCCATTTTTGAGATAAGAACTAGAGAAGATGGACTTACTCTGTCACTTTGTTCTCGGGAGGTATTATGCGGCCCGGCATTAAAATCTTCACAGGAAAAATGTCGTAAATTAAAACCATAGACAATAAAATTTATCCTTTTGTCACATATTTAAGTCTTAAAGCAGATACTTAACTTGTCGTTTTCTCTTGTTTTATACTTGCTGCATTCGTTTTCGGTATGTCAGCCTTCAAATATCAAAATCAAATATATTTTATTGGAATTTATTGTATAAATGAAAATTGGGTTTTCAAATAAATAAATCTTGAAGTGGAGGCTGTTATTACTTCACTAAGCCGAGAATTATTGTGGGTTGAGGGTTCGATTCAAACACGAGACCAAAAATGGTGTGATCCACAGAAGGTTGTTCTGAGTCTGGATGCTTTGTTTCTGTTGTTTGAATGATTGTAAAGTCCTTCGCAATACAGGATTATATACTTGTGCACAGTAGTTTTTATTAAAAATCAGAATAAGATAAAAAAATATTAGATTTTTATTTTAAAAGCTACATAATCGTACATATTGCAATATAATTCTACTAATATTATAAATACAAAAGTTTGTGGTGATGTTTGGATGTATTACTAAATCACTCCTATTTTTCAATGCTAGAGACGCAGAAGCGTTGATATTGTTATAGTATCTGTAAACTATAGTAACCGTTTACCAAAACATGGCTTATATTCTAAGAATTGCGCATCTTAACTAATCATACAGCTAAGCAGACGCTTGAATGAAATTGCTTCAAATTAATTACCAATTCTACCAATCATGTTCGCGGATGTTAAACACAATTAAGTGCAGTTTCTACCGTAATATCAATTTCAAACACCGGGTGATACAGTTTAATTCCACAAATGTACAATTGCAAGCAAAATTCAAATTTTATTCGGAAATCCTAACTTATTGTTATAAATACAAAAGTGATTTATTTGTTACGATTTCACGCCGTAACTACTAGAACGATCATTATTATATTTTGCATACATGACCGGAGTACGTAATTAAAAAGACATTGGATATATAATATATGGCCATTCATCTAGAAAAGAGTACTATACGTATTGCCAAACAATATACATGAACGCGAGCTAGGCCAAGGGCAAAAGCTAGTATTCTAACTAATATTATAGATGTGAATATGAGTTTGTTTATTTGTTACGCTTTCACGCCGTAACTTCTTGACGAACCATCATAAAATTTCGCATACACGTTGTCAAAGGATACAGAACAATTCACAAGTACAGAAAAGAAGATAGCATATCATACATCCAGAAAAACGTACTATACCCGAAGACGTGGGAAAAAGCTAGCCAGAAATAAATGCATCGAACGTAAACATGCGCATTCACCCTTCTCGCGCCTTGTGTAAAAGTTGTCGGCATCCACACAATGTATGTTTTCTGGTTGGCTCCCAATTGTGCTCGCATGCTGTACCGACTGAAGCAATATTGATTCTCTGAATAAATTCTATACAAGTGCACCATAAGTATGTCAGCATTATTCCGATGTAACAAGTACACTAGTTTACGTTGTGTGTTCCAGAGGCAACTGATTTTCTGCTTCGACAGAGTATATTGAGAGCTGTGATTGGAATACTTAGCTGCATTCGAATCTAACTAATACTTTCCTCACATCTGAAACAGTTGGTGTACTTTCGGACGAACATATTGGAAATGTAAAACTGTCCCAGTTCTAGTGCTGTATATGAAAATTCGAGATCGCCAGTGTATTTCCTGATCGCATAAGGTATTGATTATTTTTCCTATACAGAAAATTGTATGAGAAAAGTTTGGAGCAACTTTTCGTTCAAGCTATAGCAGATCTATTGCCTACTTCCACAGAGAGGTCTCTCACTTACCTAGTGGGTCCGTTTCTCTCGTTTCATTTTATTTTTAATGCTCTACCATGAAATGGTCAACGTGCAAGTGATACCCTCGTATTGAATGTGGTACCATCAGTCAAACCGCATAAATGATAACCACCTTTGTTGTATACAGATAGAAGATTGTAGTCTAACAGCTGTGTTTTATTTCTACTATAAGTGATATTTCTAGGCTTATTAGGCTCAAGCAGTGATGCCCTTTCTGCAGACAACGAGTGTAAGCTTGCTCCTTACGGTGGCAGACGGTAGAAGTCACCGTTTTTTGTGGGTTTGGCTAAGTATAAGTGATATTCCCCTTGTTGCAAGGATCCGTAGGTTACAGTGACCGCTTACGCGTCGCTTACGTAGGCAAGGTTTAGTAGTATAAAAAATCTTAGGGTTTTATAAGAAACACCTGCGCTCAGTTAGCTCATTTATATGCATGTACCTACACACAACGGTGACTTTCTTCTTCTTTTCGTGTGGTTAGTGGCCAACCTGTTGTCAAGAGTTGTTCAAGCCGCCCGTAGGCCGCCTATGACATGGCTTAACGACTGCTGTCAATTTGACAGAAACCGGACCGACGTTTTACGTGCCCTCCGAAGCACGGAGATGCTCAGATGAAATACCACTAAGCGGTCACCCATCTATAGACTGATCGCACCCAACGTTACTTAACCTCGCTAATCGTATACCGATCAGTGAGTGCAACTGGCTATGACTAGGAAGCCATTTTATTTCTAGCTTTTCATGATTTTCGCTCGCTGTCTCAATATTTGTAAAACTCAACGCGTCGGGTTTGACCCCAGTTTTACTTTACTTTTTTTGCACCAGAATGGCAAATACACACAGAACTGGCCGGATGCTAACAAAAATATATATCGGAAAAAATACAAAGACCCTATTTTTCATAGTATCTTTGTATTTTTCCGATATATATTTTTAAACCGTGAATATCTATGGGATTTTAAATTCTTTATGTAAATTATAAAAACGCATTAACCAATCCATGAAACACACAACTTGAACCTACGATTTCGACAAACCGTCTCGTGACCGATCATGTGATCGTGATACGTGATCTCATGAGTGACGGCACTTATGGCCTGGCAAAGATCAATATTGTATCCCGTGTAAGACCAGTAGCATCGCGGCGATTACTGAAGATACTATTATATCTCAGCAAACGTAATTTTAGTTTAATTGTGTTGAGGGCAAATGTTTTGTCTAACCACTTCACAGGAATATCACTTTTTCGACAGAGCGACTGCCATTAGACTTCTCAGCAACGCCAAAGTATAACATATATTTGGCGGCGGTCGCGGGTTCGATTCCCGCACAAGTCAAACATTTGTGTGCATGAACATGGATGTTTGTCTTGGTCTGGGTGTTTCTATGTATAATATGTATGTATTTACGAAAAAAATAATATATGTATGTTTATCTATTGTCTAGTACTCATAGTACAAGCTCTGCTTAATTTGGGCTAGATAGTGTTGTGTGTATGTGATAGAATATTATATGAATATTAATATTAAATTGTGCTGCCTTACTTAAAAGCCGCCACGGCATGCATAACAAAAAAAAAATCAACGGGTTGCACTCCGGGAGTGCCGGCAGAAGTGAACACTTGAATATTAACGTTGTGCATTTTCGATATTTTGGAATGGTTAGACTAGGTTATTATTTTGCACGAATTGCTTTAATTATCAGTATAAAAGTACTATAATTTATGTAGTAAAATACAATATTCAATTATTGCGCTATCGTACACAAACATGACAATTCTCCCTCCGTCTTACGAATTTTCGATCAGGTCACGTGTCCTGACGCGAGTTTAACATTTTTTACCCATCACAAAAAAGTGCACAACGCCGCTGAAGAAGTTTTCACTTCAAAAATATATTTATCAATGTTCGTTGAAATTACGAAAAAGTGGTTAAATCAATTAAATAAACATACAAACAGATTAAATAAAAAATAAACGAATAATAATCATAAAAAAAATATCATTTCATGATGATCGGTCGAGCAGTTAAGGCGTTAAAGTGTCACAAACAAACAAACAAACTCATATTCGTATTAATAATTTTAGTTTCAATGTAACAGCTATTATTAAGTTCATCATACAAGACGCAAAGATTTTATGCAATTGCGTCGTTGAGGTAGATTATGGAGTAAACGGCTGACGCAAGTCAATGGCGCAAGTACCATGCATTAGATTCAATATTCCAATTTATTAACGCATGTAATATGAGTGAGTTGGTTGTGCGAGTAACTGGAATAAACTAAAATCCTAATCGTAATCGTAACTAATATTATAAAAGCGAAAATGAGTTTGTTTGTTTGTTTGTTACCTTTTCACGCCTAAATCACTGAAATTTTGCATGTACGTTGTCAGGTGTACAGAAACGGACATAGGCTACCTTTCATCCCGAAAAAAATTACTATTCCCGAGGAAAACAATAATAACGTTCTTATGATAATAGATGGCGCCACGTGTCTTTCAAATCATGATTGAATTATATTATTATGTATTATTACAAGCAGAGTACAATCCGAATTGATTGTCAAATTCTAAATTAACGCGAGCGAAGCCGCGGGCAAAAGCTAGTTATTTATAAGCAGCTACTGAACTCTATCTATACATAAAATAAAATTGTAAATAGTCGATGTCTGTAAGTACGAGGTATTTAAGAAAAATAATATAAGGGGTAATATGAGCTATTGAAGCCAAAACAATTAGGTATATTTCGAATTTTTGTTTGTCTGTCGGTATTTTTGTACTCGCGTCACGCAAAACCTACTGCATAAAATTTAACACGATCACAGTTGTATTGCTGGTGATCAAAGTTAAAATCGTGTAAATTTCATCTTGATACGCCGCCTAGAAGACGTCACATTAGGTAGTAGTCGGAGGTTTAAAAAAGAGACATAAGCTATATTTACTTTTACTTTCAGAAATCTATAAAGCATATTTTAAAAAATAATAGAAATTTGGGATTTTGGATTGAATTGCTTCCAAATTCCACGCGTAGGAAGAGACGGACAGACTAGTAAATAATAATTTTGTGACCCGCTGCATAAATACGTCAAACATAATCTATACTCTTAAGATTAGTACTTGCTGTTTAACCCATCATGTCCAGCCGTTAGAATTTATGAGTACATTGCCCGTGGTCCGTACTAAAATCTCTCAAACTGTAACAAAATAAAACTTAAACAGTAAAAACTTTATTATGATGTCTAGGCTAAAATAAAGAAGGGTCTTGTACACTCACAACCTTGGAAAATATATTAAGTTTGCTCATCAATTCTAGTCGGTATTAGACATTTATGGCAGTCTAGAGGGATAGTGAGAGTTCCGTGAATATAATATGAATATTTAAGGTCTTTTGACTTCACAAGACGCAACCTAAGTACGTTTTAGGAACATTGTCGGTAGGTTTCACTGGCCGTGGTAACTTCAGTCTAAAGTACGACGGGCAAGATATTTAAAAGAGATTTAAAGCTGACTGCCTTGATGACGCAACGGTAGTGCCTGCTGTATGATGATGATGATGTCTCGGGTTCGATGAGAGGGCCAAAAAAAATTTTTTTCTCTAAATTATTTTTCAGTAGTCGCACGCAGTCTGGAACTGTGTCCGGTAGACATAGACACGCCTACTATTACGTGGGACCAAAACATAGTTGGCGAAACAGTGGTGAATACATCTTGGCCAACCCCTGCGGGCATATAGGGTGATTTCACCACAGACAATGGGTCATCTGTTGTCGTGGCCCGTGAGCCCAGAATCGTGCACACTGGACGACCTGTATCAGGCTAAACCAAATGCAATCCGCATTGCCGAAAACTGGTCCAAAATTATAGAAAATGTGTTGCCATCGACACAATAAGTAAGTAAGTATAGGGTCAGACAGTGTACGTACATTAAAAAGCTACTTTGCTATACCAGCGAGATCTAGGATTGCTTACTTTAGTATTTGATTGATTAAAATAATCAGAGTTGCTTAAAAACCTTATGAAAATCTTTACAAATATTAGTGTTTTGGAATTTTTGCTGCAATAATAATACTTCTCTCTCTATTCAAATAAGTATATTACGCCCAAATTACTCTAACTTCTACACTAATAGATACGAAAGTAAGTCGTTTGCAAAGTTTTCCTAACTTCTAATCCGTCTTATATGAAATTTACCCGAAGCAAACTCACAAATTGGAAAAGAACATATTTTGGGGCTTTTATCAATTTTTCACTTGACTAAATCATCAAACATTTTATCAACTCCAAACTCATTTTACCCTTGGCATTTAACCTACACTAACGTATCACACTTTCCTTTAAGTAAACACCTTAAACTAGAACCCTGTGCTACCTCCATACGTTTAGCTTGAAGTTCTCGGAGACTGAAGTAAATCAAGTCGAGTAGTGGTCACAATTCGCCTAATCACAGACCCTAATTGTGCAACTTTGGTGAAGTTGGTGACTGAAGACCGGGCCAGGTGAGATGTGGAGTGTATAGGGATGGGTTAAGGGGTCTATTTCGGTTTTAGGGGGTTAATATTTCGACTGTTACTGTCGCTGCAACTCAATAACTCAGGTAGATATTGTTTGAAGTGGTACTCATTGGTTTTGATGCGTATGTGTGCGTGATCAGAGAAGCTAACGGAAACATTCACAATTCAAACAAAGTTATTTGATTTTCTGCCACACAACACTCACACATCTATATACCTATTAATACGTGAAGAAAAAAATTTGTACCCCTTTTTACGAAAATTGCGCGGACGTTTATATGGAGAAAGAGGGGCGAATCCTAATATTTTTATAAAATATGCATTAGAAATACATTAAATTAATGAAAAAACACTACACGCACAGAACCATGCATTTGACACACGCAGTCGAAGCGCGTAACTGTGGTTACATATATCAATATATAACGACATAATATAATATCAGTAATATCTTACAGGCAAACTTTGATCGAATTTCGAGCACTAGGCGACCGCTAGTTCAAATAAACATTTAAATGTTTGTATACGTGGCTATGTGTGAGTTTTATCTTTATATGACTATGTGTGCGTAAGCGGCCTAACTCATAAAAATATTTGAAACTAGAACAAAGTCGATTTGATTGTTTGACACACATTATTTTGTAGTCGGTGTGTGTCACGAACACATAAGCTTGCACGCGGGTATTCAATATTCTTGACAAGAATTAATGTCAGTAACGATTTGAACAGACTTACTGATACTTTGGCTACTCAATAGCCAATTGAAATTGTATATTTATTGTTGTATATTTGTGGCAGCTTCGTGAAGCTTTTGATTGCTTATTGAAGTGAAAACTTCTTTAGGCGCGTTGAGTGCTTCTTGGGTGAACAAAAATTATAGAACTCGCGTCATCTTCACGCTTCGTCATCGTCACGCTTCCACGCTTTCCATTTTTGAATTATTTTAGAATATTAACAATATCTCAGAAATGGTGCGTCCTACGCAAAAATAACGAAATTTTGACCCCCTTAATAGCCCCTGAGAGAGTATCAGGAATCTGAACCGCCCCTTTTTTTGTTAATAAGAAGTGTTTATGATCAAGGATTAAAGTTTTCACTTCTATTGGCAGTCCCCAAAGACAATCAATTTCAAAGTCAAATTTTTTTCCCGGCTATTGTATAACTTATACTAAAAAAGACTCATTGCGTTTAACTATATGCAATGTTTTATTAAAACACATATTATAAGTCCAATTAAATCAGATGATTATAATAGATTGCAGTTGCACTACACTTGGGCTAGAAAGGTGTCAAGTAGATGATTCGCTCTCCACTTCACACTATATGTCTAGCCCCAGTACTATGTCGCCCAGTGGGGGTTGATTCCTCTTATATCATGAACTCTCCCTAATACTCACTCTTGAAGAATTAAATAATTATTTAACTCTTTCAGAGTCCATAGGGAGAAAGAATATTATAAATATACTAGATTTTGCCCGCGGCTTCGCTCGCGTTAATTTAGAATTTGACAATCAATTTGGGTTGTACTCTGCTTGTAATAATATAATTCAACCATGATTCGAAAGACACGTGGCGCCATCTATTATCATAAGAACGTTATTGTTGTTTTCCTCGGGAACAGTAATTTTTTTCGGGATGAAAGGTAGGCTATGTCCGTTTCTGTACACCTGTCACCGTATATGCAAAGTTTCAGGATGATCGGTTCAGTGGTTTAGGCGTGAAAAGGTAACAAACAAACAAACAAATTAACTCATTTTCGCTTTTATAATATTAGTTAGGATTATCAATATTATATACAACAAAGCAATTCAAAATTTCCTAAATGTATATCGACTTACGTCGCTGACTGTACCATAGGTGAAGACGCATTTATTTCTAGCTTTAAGCGTGTTAAAAAAAAATTTTTGCCAAAGAATTAAAGTTTATAATTAACAAATAAAAAATAGGAGTTGATCGTAGAGGGGTGAAAAATTGAAAGTAATATGAGATTTTTTATTGTAAGTCATCAAAAAAATAAAAAAAAATTGCCAAAAAATTAAAGTTTATAATTAACAAATAAAAAATAGGGGTTGATCGTAGAGGGGTGAAAAATTGAGAGTAATATGAGATTTTTTATTGTAAGTCATCAAAAAATAAAAAATAAAAATTTACCAAAAAAAATTAAAGTTTTTAATTAACAAATAAAATATAAGGGTTGATCGTAGAGGGGTGAAAATTTAGGGTTGTATGTATTTTTGTATGCTGTGTCATAAAAAAATAAAAACAAAAAATGTTGCCTACAAATAAAAAAAAAATTTAGGGGTGGACTACCCTTAACATTTAGGGGGATGAAAAATAGATGTTGGCCGATTCTCCACCCTGGCCGACAATCACGCTAAGGATCACAAAAATCGGTCGAGCCGTTTCGGAGGAGTTCAAGTTCGAACCCCGTGACACGAGAATTTTATATATTAGAAGTCATCAGTAATTTGTAATAATATGTAATCTAAGTTATTTTTATCGTATCAATATAGGTACTTACATATTTATTTTAAGTTTATGGACATTGACCTAAACCCTAATATTACTTGACATATATTTTTTTGTAAGCAGAGAATAGCCTGAAACACAGGTCTAAACCTAGTTCAGGCAATCACTTAATAAAACCTAGAGCTTGAAATTAAATTAGAATGCACAATGTCGGCCGATTAAAGTATACCTAAGTAAACCATGTACTTACCAGATTAAGGATAATTATAATTTATTGTACTATAAGATTATTTTAGACTAATGACAAAAATGTATACCTATGTATTATTATTGAATTGAATAAATTATTATTATTATAACATAATTATGTAATATTATAAAAGAGCTTAATAATAAATTAGGTTCAATTAGTGACCAACGTCGAATTACAATGTAAGCATTATTCAAGATTAAATTATTTGAATCGATGTCCGTCATTTTATTTTGACTATTATGTCTATTAGGCAAAAATGTCTAGTGGGTGAAAGTTATACCCACTGATTCAATTGAATTGAGGTGACATTATGTAGTGTTTTATTCAATAATAAGATAAGTAAACTTCGCATATTAAATATAAATATACAAACACCCACACTTAATATATTTATTACTTAACAAATAAATATTGACAAAGAACTCATTATAAGTACTTAAAAACACATCTATCATGACTCGGCAAATTATTACCTACATAAATATCAGTTTATTTAATATAGTAACAAGCAATTTGAACAACCTTTTAAAGCTTCGTAACCCTGAATGAAACGTTCAAGATAGAATGTCGAATTAATCATACATACGATCATTACAGTACATCGTTTCAATTACGTCGCGTAAGTCAAAGGTTACGAGTCACTAACAAGGTCTGTGAGCATATTTTGATGACCCCATTGATATTCGATTTAATGTCAACTGAATTATAATTCCGATATGTTTTCATAAATTAATAATAACTAGCGGTCGCCTAGTGGTCAAAATTCGACCACAATTGATTTAATTTTTAAGTTTGATCGTTATAAGGTTTTATTGTCTATAACTATATTCTTATTACACCCATTTCATTTATATTTCGCCAAGGCTATACACGTTAATATACCTATCTTTTTTAAACATTTAAACATTTATTATTTATTTATACTATACTCTTTCATTGACAATATTCCTAAGCTGGCTACTTTTGTTTCTTTATTACGTATAAATAAGGTAATTATGTAACCATAGTTACGAAAAATTGTACGACGTCAGACGAACAATGCCATAATACTACGAACGCGATTCGACTGCGTGTGTCAAATGCATGGTTGTGTGCGTTTAGTGTTTTTTCATTATTTTGATGTATTTCTCATGCATATTTTATAAAAATATTAGGATTCGCCCCTCCTTCTCCATATAAACTTTAACTGTGCGAAATTTCATACTCCTCCGTCCGCGCAATTTTCGCAAAAAATAGTACAAAGTTTTTGCTTCACGTAATAATATATAGATAATAGCACCCAGTAAATAAATTGTTCTGCTGCTGGGCACGGGCGTCTGCTCAGTGTGAAAATGCTAGACCCTGGTCGACCACGCTGCCTCAGTGCGCGTTGGCTTCACTTATCTTTTTGAACATAATGGAGAACTCGCAGACATACATGTTTCCTCATGATGTTTTTCTTCACCGTTGAGGCAAGCGAAAGATAATGCAAGCGAATGAAGCCAGAGAATTGTGTCAGGATCGTAACAAATGGAAATCCGTAGTCTCTGCCTACCCCTCTGGGAAAAAGGCGTGAATCTATGTATGTATGTATCAAGCGAGCAGTTAATTATCATTAACTGTTTATTAATATGCAACTTCGAAAAGTCAGAGATGCGCACCTTGGGCTCGAGCACGAGACCTGTGGGTGGCAGTCCAATAATTTCCTACTGCTGCTGTTTTTTATAATAATTATCGTAATATTTTACCTCCTCTTTTACGTGGAGGAATACATTGTCGCAAACCTTTCCGAGGCGGCGGGTGGCGACTAAGCCTACCGCGGTTTGCTTCGACAAAATCGCAATCACACGAATAATTTTTTGGTTCACCTATTTTATACAGATTGCCAACATAACTAGGAGGTCAGTAATCTACCCATTTATTTGTATAGTAAAAGTCCAGTGTCAATTATATTTAAGCACGTCATATTACCATGCTTGGAGTACAAATATCATTATTGTGAATATAAAAAATATACGGATAGGTATTACTTACATCAGTAATCTCAAAATCAGAGTAACGATAGCTCAGTGGGGAGACCAACAGACTGTAATGCAGAGGGTCTCGGGTTCGAACCCACGTCGCGCACCTCTGACTTTCTGAAGTTATATGACTTTTCGTGCGAATTAACTACGTATTGATTGACAATTATCGCCTGCTCCGTGCCTCGGAAAGCACGTTAAGCTGTTGGTCCCGGCTGCCATGAACATCTATGGCAGTCGTTATTGGGAGAGTGTCGACACAAAAGATCCCACTGGGTCGAAGTGTCGCCGGTCTGCACTGACTGGCTCCCACATAAGATAAGATAAGCTCAAAATCGTTATTAGACTGCCTTGGTAGCGCAGAGGTAGAGAATGTAATTGCTGTGCATAAACTCTTGAGTGTCATTCTGTAATTACATAGACTTTTTTATATAAATCTTAGTACCTAGGTGCACGGTCTATAAAACTGCGCCCTGTTAATAGGCTGCTTCCTATTCTGTGAAAGCTAAAATTATATTTGCAAAATGTGAGCATAATCTACCTCGGCGTACTGTGGCGGATGAAGCTATGTACGGTCGGTCAAGAAAGTGGTGTACCACCCTAAGGTTGAATGCCGCTTGCAGATTCATAGGTGATAAAGATTAATTTCGCTTGCAGATCGATCTGACAACTTCTATTGCCAGCTTTATCTAATTTTTGATAAAATATAGCTTGAAGTGGCACTGGGTCGGACAAGTCTGCCGCATGCAGCCAGAGAGGTGAGTACCAATCGTCACCAATTGGGTGCCACAAGACAGTCGACGGCGACAGGGCAGACCTACTAATAATAATAATAATAATACTTTATTTGGGACTCTGGGATCCATATACAAGGTCCACACATAATTAAATAATTGTTAAAATTAGAGTTAAAACTTAACCAGAGGTGGGACGACCTAGACGCATTTGATAGAGACTGGCAGGGGATATCCACTGACAGAGTGATTTGGAAGTCCAAGGGAGAGGCTTTTGCCCAGCAGTGGGACATAACAAAAAGGTGATAAAAAAATGTACCTATATTTATAAAAGCTATATTATTTGGCACGATAATATAAGTCCACTGTAAATTTATTGATGTTAATTTAAAAACATACAACAAAAACTAGTTCAATGATATATTAATTTGTTAAAAGCGTCCATTTTACGATTGAAGGCTGAACAGCTTAAATACAAATTTATTACTTTGATAAATGTGTGTACAGTAATCGTAAGTATATTTTGATGATTGGCATTTGATCACTTACGGTAAAATCTTTAGCTTTTAGTATTTAAAAATAATTTCCTAAGATTTCTTCTAGTATTTTCTCATAATTATAAAATTTATTTAAAAAATAAGCAATAGGTAATATAAATAGTCATGGATAATAATGAAATTGGCAAGTGGAAATAATTAGGATAATATGCTTCTTAATTGCTTTAGAAGCAAATAAATACAGACAAATAATGAAATGAAGCTGATAATAACAATTTAAGTAACAACACATAATACACCATTACAAAAAATAGAGGCATTTGAAACTCCAAGTAAAAAATCTTTGTCCCGCAGTGGAACATACAAAATATAAACAAAATCTATATTTTTTAGAAAATTATAATAAATTTTATCGTATTCAGGCAAGAGAGAGAAACTCTACCGAAACATATTGTTGATACGTATAATAAAAAAATATTTTTAAACACTGTTCGACGAACTTTGTAATGTTAAATTCCTTATTTAATTTATTGATTTTAAAAACCAATCAATATGCTGTTTGACCTTTAACTGAAAATAAATTATTACCTCTAACAACTGCTACCACTTCTATTATCATCGTACGCAAGCTGACATTGCACATATGATTTAAATTTCAACGGTTCAAACATAAAAATGCACGTCACAATCATTTTTGTACGTTTAGAATGTACCGTCCAATAAGACAAACATTGACTCAAAATAAATATAATCAACTAAAAACAGACAATGATAGATGGAGTGTTACACAAACGAGCCTAAACAACAGCCACCGGAGCGAAGCTAAGTCATGACAAAAACGACAATACTGCCTCCACCCGCGCACAACATTACGGACAACCTCATTTATTTGTTTCTTTTATTGAGTTTAAAAACGTGACGTAGTAAGCTCTTGATAAACAAAACATAACTCAAAATGGATTTGGTATATTTTCTTTTTTAATAAACAATTTTTCAATTACCATTTAAACTGAAGATTTAATTTGACGTTTTGACAGTTTTTGTAACATGTCAAGTAATTCCTACTTGCACGCTAGAGGGCGCTGCATACACGTTGTGTACTGTGTGTGGCTTATTCGGTTATAACTTGAATGCAATTACGGACAGCACTAATACGGTTTACCTGGTAGCAAGTGGCTTGTGTATAGAAACTACCTACGACGAGGTAATCAGGTGATCGGCATTCATGAGATCACGTATGGCCTGGCAAAGATCAATATTGTATCCCGTGTAAGACCAGTAGCATTGCGTCAATCACTGAAAATACTATTATATCTCGAAATAGTTTAATTATATTGAAAACAAATGCCTTGTCTAACTACTTCAGCTGAATATCACTTTTTCGACTGAGCGACTGCCATTAGACTTCTCAGCAACGCCAAATATGACTATATTTAAGAGGCACAAGACCAAATGTATATTTTAGCTTCATTATTGATCTAGTATCGATTGTTATAGAAGATCATGATAGCAGGGGCTAAGAGCTTCACGTGCTCACCGAAGCACGAAGGGGTGTGACTCTTTTGTAATTATTCATTAATTTATGAAAATATTTGTGATAACGTTATTTGACCGCTTAAATCGATCGATTTAAACGGTCGACACTGCTCACACATCATGAGCATTACAAAATATTTAACATCCAATTAATAAGAAGGCAAATAATACAATCTAAATGGTATTTGTATTTACAAAATCGTCACAAAACGGCTACTTGAACAAGTTACGTTATTTGACATAGCATGCTGATAGTCTTCTGAGCAAGTTTCCAAATAACAGCAATTTGGATGCCTAAACCAGCTGTTAACCATACTTTGGTTGTATTATGCAAATTTTATAAAATTATAAGTCATTCATAACATATATTATAGGGAAACTTGAAATAGCGCGTGAAATAGCGCTTGCGTTGTGTTTCGTCGAGTGAGTGAGGGTACCGGACGCCCAACCCTCTCCCTCCTGGGTGGAGGGGACAAATTTAAAAGGCTGGCAACGCGCTTGTGACTCCTCAGGTGTTGCGGGTGTCCATGGGCGGCGGTAATCGTTTACCATCAGGCGATGCGTCTACTCGTTTGCCTCCAATACAATAAAAAAAAGCAATACAATAAATAAAATATTACTGACAAAATTATCTCAAAATCTAAAGTTAAAAAGCACCATCACATTTTAACCAAGCTACAAGTAGCAGGACAATCCGTCAAAAACATACATCATGGAGGCACCGCTAGTGGGGTTTAGTTGTACAGAAAGTTGGTACAAACAGACATTAGCGCGTATCTCAGCAGGCAGCCAGTTTGTCTTCCACACTGCTGAGTACAATAACACAACAGTGCTGAGCCACTTCATCGGGGTGACACTATACACACCAGTTTCTGGCAGCGGTAAGCTTCATTGTGAATAGGAATTATCCAGTAATTTAATTTTGCAATTTGGATGGGTAAGTGTTTAGTAACCATCAGATCATGTTAAAAATAGCAACTATAATAAAAATAGCAATTATATATTAGAGTGCAAGCAGTAATAAGATTATCAAGAAGATCATAAGAAATGTTGAGTCTCTAAAATACTTTCGAATTTTGAAGATATACAATTTAATATAAAGAAAGACAACCTGCAAGTTACTTTAAAAAAAATTGTGAATTGATAAAAGCTGCTACGTGCCGTTTCATTTGCGTACATTTCACGAAAACGCATATCGGGATAAAATTATTCAATGTTCATTCCGGACGTGGTGGACTACCACTTTGACAAGTATCAGCAGACGTTTAATGGCTCATGCGTGATCGACTAACAAACAGCTTTATAAATTTTCACATCCTACCTATAGTATTATTGTGAAAGCTTGTGAAGATGTTTAAATGTAGTACCATTTTAAATATTATGTTGATTAATCTTTTCCGTCATTCAAATTAATTCCTTCACAATACCTTTTAAACTAGAACCGGAAAGCATATGCATTCGAATTTTAAATGAATACGAACAAATTCGTTGTTCGATACAGAGTAATAGACTTGCCTGTTATGAACCAGGACTGTAACTGGCTATGGGTGACACGTCTAACCTGGCATGGGACCATGTACTACGTATGTACGTATGAAAACATGAGTAACATCTAGTAACAAAATAAGGAAAACAGCCGCAACTCCGGAATACAAAGGAAATCGTTTCCAGTATCTCTGAATACGCTTCAACGGTTGCAGAACATATTTCGACATAATTTAATATTCATGCAAAACCTTCATACTATCTCGTTACGGGGATTGACAGGTGAAGTATTTGTTGTGTATATTTTTTTCTCTGAAAGGTACCTTCATTTCTTCGCTACGTAAAAGCAAGGGCAAAGGATTTCTTTTTGTAGCTAAAATAACTGGATGTTAGTTGTTTGAAACAAATTGACGACTCAAATGTTGGCAGTATTTGATTAATAGAAGTCGTTTACATATGAAATTCTAGTGTTTACCTTGGTAGTCTCGTGATTATATCACGATACTTTACCCTTACGCTTAAGTTTT
Source organism: Catocala sponsa (assembly GCA_963564715.1). Taxonomy (NCBI): domain Eukaryota; kingdom Metazoa; phylum Arthropoda; class Insecta; order Lepidoptera; family Erebidae; genus Catocala; species Catocala sponsa. The sequence continues at coordinate 23,835,371 of OY751340.1, read as the reverse complement.
ATAATAATAATAATGATATAATATTCTATCACATATACACAACACCATCTATCCCAAACTAAGCAGAGCTTGTACTATGGGTACTAGACAATGGATAAACATACATATATACTTTTTTTTGTAAATACATACATATTATACATAGAAACACCCAGACCAAGACAAACATCCATGTTCATGCACACTAATGTTTGACTTGTGCGAGCATCGAACCTGCGACCTCAGGCGTGGCAGTCGATTAGACTAACCACTACGCCATCGAGGCTGATTATCATGATTGGGTTTAATTCTTTGCTATGTAATATTGTATGTTTCGATAAGTGATCATTAGCCTCAAGTTATCAAGTCTGGATATGTGTAAAAAGTTGAAAACAATACTCTTGATACCTATTACGTTGAACCGAAGAGTGACACAGACATATTACATTACTTTCACATCTCGTCAAATATGTGTCAACCATTAGCAAGACTTACATGTAAGCCCTAAGCTCATCATGCCTTAATGAAATAGCGTATTGTAAGCAATTTGGCACTAGCAGGCGTTACTGTAAAAGTACAGTGTCTTAAAAGTACTGTTCATGTGCGAAGCCACAGGCAAAGCTTAGTGAAAGAATTTACTATTCTAGAAAATTAAGTAAAATAATTACCATCATGGGCCAATATAATGAGTTTGTCTTACTTAAGGCACGCCATTAAACCATAGTTAGTATAAACATATTTTTTAATTTTTTTTATGTTGCTCGTCAAAATGACCGCACTTCACCTGATGGTAAGCAGTCGTGTGGTCTAAGAGCAGTGGCCTCCACACCGCCCTCATAGCAGCCGAGGCGACGTTGAGGTCTCTACTTTGACGGCCTGAGAAGGTGCTTTTTCACGCCCCGCTTAAAGGACCCAGGATTGAAGGAAGAAGGAAACACGTGCCTTGGCAGAGAATTCCATGCCTTGGTCGTTCGGCAGAGGTATGAGGACCCAAACATATGCCGTATAACTGAAATCTCTCACCTAAACTTATAGCGATAAACATATAAGTTGAGCAACCATTTTTTTATAAACTTCATGTACAAAATGAGCATACCACCTGATGAAAAGGCAAACGTTTATAGGTGCTTGTAGAAAGCTTATAGCAATTTAACTACTGACATTTTCGTATTGCCAGATCTTCAAATGAGTTGAAAATTAACACAAAGATTACTAGTCTTCTGCTGATAACGCAGAGCTTCTTTATAGAACCTGGATTCTCGAATCAGGAACACAGGACAAGGTTGGGTTTCATCTTATGTAGGGTGATGGTACTTCCCCAATCGAGCCATTCTAATTTGAACAATATTATTGTAAGCGAGTGTATCTCTGTACCATATCTCTATGATTTAACTACAGATCCGATACTTGCTGCAATGAGAACCGGTTTCATGGATCTGAAGACTAGTCAAGTCTATAACAGACTTCTCTTTTATGACCTTACATTTGGTATACAGGGGCTATATAAACATGATAGAAAAGATATAAAGGTGGATATACCTATCTCTATTGAAACTATTTTCTTCACCCCTTTGAACGAAAACTAGGTTAATTTTCTTCCATAAACCATACATAACTTTTCCACGTACGAAGCTATTTACAAAGTTTCCCATCTTTATTCCCTCACATACAAAAACCGTATGTTTTATAAGTAAGCCGTACCTTCTCATGTCGACTGCAACTTTTATTATTCATTAGAGGCAATAGCGTTCGGTAATAAGACCGTTTCTATTCGCACAGCGCTCCAAAATTGGGTTGCCAGAATAAAAGCTTTTGTCCCTTGATTATGGGAGAAATTATCTGTAATAAACATAATCGTTAGGATATCCTTGAAGGGTTGTCAGTGGTTTCATACTCAGGTTTTGCTACCTATGCTTATTTGCTATGTGCTTAGATTCCACGTAACGCAAGGCGAACCTGAAGTCGTCTAGAGAGTAAACAACCAAACACTGTTGTACTACTGAAAGCTATTAAAAATTTATTTAAATGGTATTTCGTTGTTAGAAGAAGAAAACATTCTCCTTTCTTCTAGTAGAACTTAAGCTCCTATGAATCACAAAAATATATTTAATTTTGGATTAAGCTAACAATTATTAATTATAAACTCTCTAGAGCATAACGAATCTGATTTTTATACAATAATGGGTGTAAAAACCCAGAATTTAACCTCTTCGTCTTCATGTGACCTTGTGTCCCTATATCTCGGGGCTCTTTTGACCCACAGGACCCATATTCAAACTCGACTGAGGTATGACTCCAAGGTTTCTGCACACCAAGTTACAAGTCAATCGGTCTAGTGGTTCCGGAGTTATGCCTGTCACTGACAGACAGACATACAGACCCACATAGTGTTTTCATTAACCTCTGAAGAAGACTCAGAGGTTAATAAAATACTTTCTGAATGACATAATTGGAATAAAAAACTTAAATATATTTTATTTACAGTTGCTAAAACGACTAGATACAGGCCTATTCTCTATTGCAACTACCAGGTTTTATTACAAAATAAAAAAGCTAACTTAATAATACTCCAAGGAGATTGCATTTTTATGTTAGCAACACTTCAGGCCTCTTATCACGATGTTTTAACGGCGGCCGAACGAAGAATGGGATTGCTATTGTAATTTGTTAGTATTCTTACTGTTTTATAGTTGTTGTTTTATTCATAGAAATGTGTGGTGTGAGCTCCACGCCGCCGGGTTGTATGGGGAAAAGTACGTAGCTTCAATTATGTATGTACGTACTGTGAGCGTAAAAAACTGGGTGATTGATGCCACAGTTTTGGGTAAATATGTTTCTGAGGTGTGTAATAGTATGGTTGGATGTACGGTGGTGTAGTGAATCGACATTGTAGTATTACACTAGATTTAATTCCTGTGTCGGTTCTTTACAAATATTCAAATAATGGACACAGATAACACCCTAACTCAAGATAACCATTTGTGGATTGCATAATTTTTATCTCGTGTGTGATTCGAAACTACACCGACACCCAAATAACACTGTGCCTAAACCAAGAGTTAGGCACAGTGTTATTAGTTACTTTTAGGCATTTCGAATCTTCGTGTAACAAGAATTTCATAAATACTGAATTATATTTCCAAATTCCTCTGTTTTGCCGTCTTTTGTCAGTACCTTTGAAAGGAGTCCAACTAATTATTAAGCCCATTAGCAATTTTCGGTATAAGAACTTATAAGGCCCGTATCACACAAAACGTCTACAAATTACTATCTGATCATTATATGCAATATCAATATTATCCAGTCGCATTTATAATATTAGTTAGGATGTTAACATCTTAACTAATATTATGAATGCGAATGTTAGTTTGTTTGTTACGATTTCACGCCTTAACTACTTGACCGATCATACTCAAATTTCGAATACACTTTGTCAGGGATACAGAAAAGGACATACAATACCTGCCATTCAGGAAAACGTACTGTTACTAATCTACTTTTTCCTATATTTACGAAAACGAAGCGTGCAAAATCTGATACTGTATAAAAACCCATAAGGTTCATACGAAAGTACTTCTCGTTACAGATTACCGCAAGTAGAAAGTAACATCTTCACTCTTAAGTGCTCTCTCGCATGTCGGAATGTGTATTAAAATAATTAATAAATATGTTATTAACCTTTCAAATAAACCAAATAATTACGTCATGACAGCACTTTCTCTGTAATCAACGGATGCCGATCAGTAATGATGAGTTTGTACTATTATAATATCGTTAGTTCAATTAGATGAGTTGAAATGCGACTCAAGTTTCTAAATAAATATATACTACCGGCTTTCAGTTCGGTAAAAAAAAAAATTGGGACAGTCTTTGGGGACTGCCGATAGAAGTGAAAACTTTAATCCTTGATCATACACATCTTTAAAAACAAAAAAAAGGGGCGGGTCGGATTCCTGATACTCTCTTAGGATCATTAAGGGGGTCAAAATTTCGTTATTTTTTGCCTAGGACGCACCATTTCTGAGATATTGTTAATATTCTAAAATAATTCAAAAATGGAAAGTGTGGAAGCGTGACGATGACGCGAGTTCTATGGTTTTTGTTCACCCAAGAAGTGCTCAACGCGCCTAAAGAAGTTTTCACTTTAAAAATTCCAGCTAATAATTTCTGTGTCCGGGGGCGTCACAAGCATCCAAACAACGGAAATAAAGAACACACAAGCTTCGACCAACTATTTGAAGGTCATACAATTTTTTCACCAGTGTAAACCCTTGCTGGAGGCATTGGCGAGGCGACCACTTAAAACCACTTCGCCAACCGTGCAGTAAAATTTTACATTCATAATATGTGTATGAGTCATAGATATAGTCAATCTCTGTCCCAAGTTTCGTTTATTATGTAGTATGCGCTAAACCGTTTACGCGTGATTGAAACAAATGTCCTTACATTTTAACAAACTTTTATATTTATATGAGACCAGAATAAATGCTGTAGTAATAAGAGCGCTGAGAATTATATGTGGTGTGACTCTGAAAGATAGATTAAGGAATAGAGTGATTAGAGAGAGATGCGGCATGAAAGTGGATATAGTGACAAGAATAGAAAAGGGTATGTTAAGCTAGTTAGGGCATGTAGAAAGAATGGACGAGAAAAGACTGACTAAGAAAATTTATATGGCTAGTGTGAATGGAACAGTCACAAGGGGAAGACCAAGATGAACGTTTCTTGATCAGATCGGAGACGTTCTGGATAAAGGCCAGGTTAAGAGCACCTTAAAACGGCGAGCGTGTATGAGAAATATTATGACAGGGAATGAAGCCACAGAAGTGTGTCAGGATCGTAGCAAAAGGGAATTCGTAGTCTCTGCTTACCCCTCTGGGAAACAGGCGTGAATCTATGTATGTATGTATGTTTATATTTATAATATTAGTAGAATTCATCGTTTTGGGTGACCTGAGAATCATTTTATTTTAATTTGTGCTAAATATACTTTACGTAAAATGTATGTGTCATTGGTCTTATACCTTAAGTCTGCATATATGTTTGCTTTCGTCTTTTAGATCCCAGATGCAATTCTTTGATTGGGGAAAATGCTGCTGCTTTTTCTTATTCGGTAATTCTTGGTTTCTTGTGGACTACAAAGAACTGAGAATGAGAGAAACGCTGGCCAAGCGGCAAAATATGGTAATTAATCTGTCAAGTCTTGGAATAACAGAGATAATTAAAAACGTATTGTATTTGTCCGCGGTGTGCATCTGCTACTCAATAGGATAAAAAGGACAAAGGCCTGCGGCGCTCTCACTCACTAAATAAAACATACTGTCACTTATTAGTCGTATATTTCGCCGATATTCTGTCAGATAGTAGCTCTTTTTTTATTAATCCGATCCATTTATAACTACTGAAACCAAGACTTACTCACATAATGTGTTTATAGTGTGCGCGAGAACGCTGGTACCCTAAACACAAGTTGAATCTTATTCTGAGTACCAGAGTTTATCGTAAATACTAAATATTATCGTGTTTGTGACGCTGTTATTATATTTATGTGCCAAATTAAGAAATAAATCTTATTATTTTTTTTTTACCAGAGCAAGGCTCTCTGTCTACTATAACGACTTACTATCAAGCCTGTCTTGTGCTTATTTGGTAAAGACATCGACATACGTCGATACACATTTGCAAAATTTCGATTGACTGTATCTTCAAAATTATTTAAAATGTTAGTTGTTTTATCAGTGAAAGTTGATATAATTACAGATAAAAATACAGAATGATAAATAGTAAGATAAATTTATAAAATAATTTTACTGATCTGTTAAATAATCAGCCATTTATGTGGCTAACCTAATAGCAGTATTCTTCTTCTTTGTCGTCACACTCTTGGCAGAGTGGTCGTGGTCGTCATGACAGGGGTGATGGCAAGCTTTACAATTCGCCGCCATTCCTCTCGTACTGTTGCTTGTCTCGTGCATTCGTGGAGTGGACCATTTAGTGCAGTTTTGACTTGGTCGGTCCAGCACATTGGTGGTCTACCGCGCGCCTTTGTGCCCTCAATTTTGACCTGAACCACGAATCGCTCCACAGACGTGTCCTCTCAACGTGTAATATAATAGCAGTATAGCAGTATACAAATAATCAATTTGAGACCAGCCCTCGTTCTTACTGACCAAAACAGTCTAGAAATTAATAAATACGCAGCTTATCCTTAACAATGTGATAATATCGTCTGAGCATACCGTAATGTTTACCAAACCGTTATCTTGCAAACATAAAAGGCACAGATCGTCCCTTTGTGACGCTAAAAATATATTCCATACATTTAGAGCAATACATTTTATAGATAATGTTGGTATTCAACCGAAACATAGCCTCCACCTAACATTTATCAGTTATTCTCATCTTTATTTTGTTCTCTACAGTTATATATTGGTTTTCATAGCCAGTTATCGTAATAAACTATGTTTTTTGCTTTTATATACAAGGTTGATTAAACATTGAGGCTTTATTTCTATCTACATATAGTATGTACTACATACAAGCTCTATACCAAATTTCAGTTCAATAGGAACAGTAGTTTAGCCACAGGATAGATTTTTAGTTTTTACTTAACTGCAACGGGTATCTGCCCTAACAGCTGACCGAGAGTCTAAGCTTAGGTATCTATCTAAGGTCATGCACCTTAAAGCGACAAAAATGTCTTGGGACTTTGCCGCTCTGATACTTAGTATCAATTATTACTGTAGCCAACAATCACGCCAAAGTGAGTCTTAATCTTAGCTCAATAAGAACGAAACTAGTTTACACCATTAATTTGTAACACAAACACGGAAGCAATAAATCAACCCGTAACAACAATGAAACAAAGAAAGAAAAACAACAATGAAACAATGATAGACAACGGATGTTTATAAAATATGGTGATTGCGTATTAAATTGATTTAATTTGTTTGAAAAAAAATGATTCTCTATTTTTATCTTTATCGAGTTTTTAACCCTTTCGAATTAACACTGAGCCCATATGGAATACTCTGACCATTTTAATGCCCATGGGTCATAGCAACCTTTTATACATTGTCTCATGCCTGCGTCCCCGAAAGAAAAGGTACTACTGCCACATTTGGTGAAATGTAGCTCATTCTCTATTACGTGGTACTTAAAACCCGGCCATGTTAAATATGTGAGATACTTGGTACCCATAACACAAATTGAATCTTAATTTACTTTAAAAAAAAACATCGAGGGGTGTCGTTTGCCAACGACTCGGATACGAGCCACCGAGTGCCATGCCAATTTAAACCTTATTTTATAAGTTTATTTGTTTATTTGCATAGAATGTAGGTAAAAACAAATAATTATGTTAACAAGAGGTTATAAGATCCTTGTACATTCTACCTTAGATTAGGCATACAAACATTATTATTATAAGATTACAAAAATAATATAATTAGGTATGACAAAATTATAAAAATTAAAATGAAATTGCGCATTATAAAGATAGGATTACATTTAAAAAAATCTAAATTGTATGGTCATTTAAATAATCATTGATAGAATAATAACATTTATCGAGTAGTAGTGATGTCAATTTAGTTTTAAACAACTGGATTGGAGCAGTTTTTATAAAGTCTGGTATTTTGTTATATATAATAGTGCTCATATTAAATACACTTTTTTTGAGTAAGGCAGTATTATAATTGTTAACATGCAGTAAGTTTTTATACTGAGCTCTAACAGGGCCTTTTCTGGTTTCTGTTATAGTTTTATATAAACTCTTGTTAATTTTAACAAAGACCGCAATTTCATATATATACAATGCAGGAAATGTAAATAATTTAAGAGACCTAAACATTGGTACACAACTGTCTGTAATTTTAAAACCACACATTGCTCTTATACATCGCTACTGTGCTTTAAACACTTGCTCTCTCATACTGCAATTACCCCAGAATATTAGACCAAATCTCAAAATGGATGCCACTAAACCGTTATACGCCATCAGTTTTGTGCTGACGTTAACTTTTTTAGATAAGTTATGTAACACGTATGCTGAAGAGCTTAACTCTTTACACACTTCTTCCACTTGATATATCCATGTTAATTTGCTATCTATTAATATGCCCAAACATTTTGCCACCCGTACCTGATCAATGTTTTGTTGTTTGTAATTTACAATTAAATGTTGAATAGTTGTACGTTGGTGGAAATGCATTACTAACCTTAAAGCTTAAAACTGATTGTTTTTCGGCTATGAATGTTTTTTTTGGGTAAAGGACATATTACAAAAATATAATCATACCATAAATATGATAGGGTACCAAATAATAGAGAGCGAGCTTATAGTTACATATCGTGCATAGTACCTACTAAACACTGTTTTGCTACTAAGAACTTCTATTATTGTGTATTGAAGCCTAGACCTCATACAAAACAGTTGCATTCACCACCACTGTGCTGCCGTAGTATAATTTTAGGGGCACTGCTATTTTTATATTATTGATGTTACCGAATATAACGACGTACCTCATTCGCAGTGTCAAAGTTAAAACGCACGTATCGTCGACCTTAAGAAAAATAAATGAAAAAGAAATGGGAGAGGTTTATGTGAGTTCCCAGAACTCTTACACATCAGACGAAGTGCAGTAACGATATTACTACTATGACATCGATTTTCTGCAACCTGCTACAATAAATGGCGACGGCACTGCTTTTTCCCACTTAAAAGTTATAACTAACAAAAATGGCTGACTTATTGATATTAACATAAACATTACTTTAAAACCAAAACTTAGTTTATAGTTTTCATAGCGTTTTAAGAAGTTATTTATATATTGAGATTCTATATTATAAGTTAAAGTAACAATAATAATAATTCTTTATTTCAAGTACAGGACTCATATTATATTTGTATCAAAAATTAAATTAAATTACTTCATATTATTATTAATCACTGCTTCAACATTCCTGCCGCAATAATTCTGGGACTTTGTTTAATAATACGGCAGTCCAGTCTATCCGAAATCATGGCTAGGATGCTATTGGAGCTGGCTTGCACCGTGCGCACAATAGCTGTGAATTTTTTCGGCATCACAGTATAAAAAAAAAATTACTTGCATTTCCGCAAGCATTCTTGATGCGCTACAGAAGCGTGGCAGCCTCATCAGCACCCTGAAGGCATCATTGAACTGAACGCGAAGAGCAATGTACGATTTCTGCTTAAAATGTACCCACAAGTACTGGTGATAGTGATATATCTAGTATAAGAATACTTATAGGCTATCATTACCATCTATCATCAGGCAGATCATATGCTGAGTTGCCATCTAAGTGGTATCAAAAATAACATATATTTTACGCTAAAAAGTTTTAAATAACAGTCATCAATGCTATTTTATTTTAAGTAGACAGACATAAATTATGCTAATGGACTTGTCGACACAAACACATGTCATCGTAATCTATAATACACAAAGACGAGATCTCGTTCAAATAATAATAATGTGAAATTGTATATCAAAATGTTTCTCACAACATGTTTAAAATGTAAATAAAGTTATTCAGTACTATATATCATCAATTCTTTGACATTACGATAGAAAACAAATAGATTTAAGTTTACATATGAATTTAGCATTCGTTAGAATATATTTCAATCGTATAAAAAAGTTTACAAAGAATATTTTAAATAAATTTTATTTTTCTGTGCAGGCATTATTTTATTTCTTGAAAGAAGTTTTCATTGTGCAAAACAACAACATTTTTTTGCAAATTTATCTTTGTGAACGAACAGCGTCGGCTGGTCTCGTAAAGTTTTTGTTTAAGTAAGCTTTAGATAGATCTGTTATTGATGGATATTGAATTTGCATTTTTATTGGAGTATTTTGTTTCGAATGTCAGTAATTAATCATTCAATCACTTAATATTGTTTGATAGTTGGATAAATACATTTTTATTATCTGTTTAGGCCATCAATTCCAGTCGTATCAATTTAAAAGACTGATATTCTTTTTGTTTCTAATTTATTGTGTAAGAATCTTTGATAATTTGTCTGCCCTAGGTTCATGTTATTTTTCGCAGTGCTTATTAAATAAGAGTAGGTAATGTATTTCAAAGGCATTATTTATTTTCTTCGTTATTTTACAATTATAAGTTATTTATATAATTATAATATAATATATGATGATATATGAAACTGCCTTGGTATCGCAGCAGTAGTGAGTGCAACTGCTAGGGATTAGATCTCGGGGTCGATTCCCGAATTGGGCAAAGCGTTATTGGGTTTTCTATCAAGAAATTCGTAAAGCAAAGTCTGGCATGCAGAGCTCGGTAAACGGCAGTAGACTTGAGCTATATTACGTGGGTCCTTGAACCATCTTATCTTATCTTATCTTATGTGGGGGCCAGTCAGTGCAGACCGGCGACACTTCGACCCAGTGGGATCTTTTGTGTCTACACTCTCCCAATAACGACTGCCATAGATATTCATGGCAGCCGGGACCAACGGCTAAACGTACTTTCCGAGGCACGAAGCAGGCGATAATTGTCAATCAATACGCACATAATTTCGAAAAGTCATATAACTTCCAAAAGTCAGAGGTGCGCGACGTGGGTTCGAACCCGAGACCCTCTGCACTGCGGTCTGTTGGTCTCCCCACTAAGCTATCGCTGCTCTTCCTTGAACCATACTAAAATGTGTGTGTAATACACACATTTCGCTAAGTATTGTTACCTCTGCGTAAGGAGTAAAATTTCCTTAAAGGAGTAATCCTTTAAGGAAATAAAGGTGAGAACATGTTCATACTCTTCACAAAATATATATAGAATCAAATAAAGGCTTGTGTATTTCTGGCTTACTCAAAATACTCAATAGCAGAAAATACATATCCATTTAGGCTTTATGATGGCGCCTTATATAATATATATTATGTATTTACTATAAATTGTGTATAATTTAATTCCAATAGATACATTAAATGATATTGTAGCTTTTGCTCGCGTCTTTGCTCGCGTTAATTTAGAATTTGACAATCAATTCGGGTTGTACTCTGCTTGTAATAATATAATTCAATCATGATTTGAAAGACACGTGGCGCCATCTATTATCATAAGAACGTTATTATTGTTTTTTCGGGAACAGTAATTTTTTTCGAGATGAATGGTAGCCTATGTCCGTTTCTGTACACCTGTCAACGTATATGCAAAATTTCAGGATGATCGGTTTAGTGGTTTAGGCGTGAAAAGGTAACAACCAAACAAATTCATTTTCGCTTTTATAATATTAGTTAGGATGTTCCTGAAAAGGTAAACGTTAAACTTTTAAAATTAATTTTAAAACGCCCGCACTAAATATAATTTTGTCTCCCGGGAGACTTCACAAATATTCAAATAACGGACACAAAGAACACCCAAACTTGGAACAATTATTTGTAGATCACAATTATCCCGTGTGGGGATCGATGTCACTCCGGCGCATACTACACTTAGCACAATAGCGGTGAGGTGACCACATAAATCCCTACGTTATTCGAGCAGTCAGAAAACATTCGCCTAAAATTATTCTTCCAAAGGTTTCATTGAATTTTCATCTACATACTTTCGTACTCAATCTTATGACGTCCATTCTTTCCACTTGCCAAAACCATCATAGTAAACCTTTACCAATTCTTGTTCCTATATCTTCCTCCTTTCGCGTCACATCTAGTTATAATAATTTGAGATTAAAGACCACTGTTACAACTAAAATGATGAAGTTTATGATCACAACTCTCCAGAACTGTTTGCGAAAAGTTCAGTGTGATTATTTTCCGGCATCAATCTTAATTTACTGCAGGATTTTCTACCCATGAAGTCACAAAGCATCAGCTTTATGATATAGAGGTTAAAATACTGACTTTTTCTTCTCCCTTAACCTTTATTATTACCAAATCACTTGGGGTCGGCTTTCTAGTCTAACCGGATTTGACTGGATATCAGTTCTTACACGGAGTGACTGCCATCTGACCTCCGCAACCCGAAGGCTGACTACTACTACTAATTTAGCACGAACTGCCACAATCGGCGTATACCATAGAAACAGCATAACCATAGTCAAAGTCAAAGCCGAAGTCAAAGTCAAAAATCATTTATTCATTTAGGTCACAAAGTAATACTTATGAACGTCAAAGTATATAGGTTAGTGAGTTTACTAAGTTACTGAAGCTACATTTAGGTTAGTTGCTAGGTTGAGGCAAAGGGTAGAGCCTATGAGAAGAAACCTGCAAGAAACTCACGGCCACTCAGATTAACAAGGTGTTACAGCCATTATGCCATATACTACTGACTATAAAAAACTAAAGATAATAACAATAATAACTTAATAATATTATAGAGAGGAAATAATTTGAGCTAAGATATATTATTTAATATAAATCTAAAATAGACAGTAAGATGGCATGATGGCGCATACACTTACACTTTGTGACTATGCAAAGGCTTAAATTGACTTATAAGTAATACAGATCTTCGAATCCTGTATGCAACAAGCAACTAGCTGCATGAGTTTTTGTCATTTAAGTAGTCGTTGACTGAATAGTAACCCTTCCGAATAAGTTGTTTTTTAACGGCGTTTTTAAATTTAAACAATGGTAAATTAATTCTATTAATAGGTAATTTATTAAAAAAACGTATACCGAGTCCCGCAAATGTATTGTGAACTTTATGTAATCGATGATATGGGCCTACTAACTTATGCTTATTTCTAGTGTTTACGTTATGGATATCACTATTCTTATTATATAAGTAAATGTTATGTTTAATAAACATAATGTTAGCAAATATATTTTGCGACGCAACAATAAGTATGCCTATTTCTTTAAATCGATCTTTCAGGGAAACTCGTGGTCCTAAATTATAAATGCTACGTACTGCACGCTTTTGAAGAATAAAAATTGTCTCAATATCAGCTGCCTTGCCCGAATCATTCACCAACAGCACGTAAATTTGGTGCTTTTCGGTCTACTTTAAAAATAAATGTGTCATCCGCGAATAAAACAATGTCACACAAATGCTGAACAAAGAACGGCAAATCATTTACGTACACTAAAAACAGAAAGGGTCCCAAAATCGAGCCCTGTGGCACGCCCATTTTGACTGGTAATCCAGAAGATCTACTTCCGTTGATTTCAACGTGTTGTAGTCTATCGCTTAGGTAGGAATCAACTAGGTCAAGTGCAGTATCTCGGATGCCATAATGCCTGAGTTTTCGCAACAGCGTTTGATGGTCAACGTAGTCAAAGGCTTTAGAGAGATCACAGAATATGTCAATGACATCTTGCGAATTCTCCCAGGCACTGAATATATGTTTTAAAAGCGTAACACCCGCATCTATCGTAGAACGGCCCTTCCTAAAACCATATTGATCTGTATGAAATAAATTGTTTACACTGAAGTGGCTCTCTAATTGCTGTAATATAATCTTCTCAAATATTTTACTAATAGCAGGTAATATTGAAATCGGCCTAAAATTACTGGGGTCAGTTTTGCAACCATTTTTAAATAAAGGTATTATTTTACTACGTTTCATTAAGTTTGGAAAAATGCCCACATCAATGCATCCCTTGAATATTGTGGCTAGGTGTGGCGCTATATTAACAATAATACTTTCAACTAATTTTACTGAAATACCCCAGAAGTCAGCTGATTTTTTTGAATTAAGCGACTTAAATACTTTAATTATATCATACGGATGTACACGCTCAAAACTAAATAGTATCTCGCACTCTTCCACGTTGCACCTAACTAACTATTCTGCTCGAGCTGGGCAAGACCTAAGAGTACTAGTTATGTTTAAAGGTATTTTTGCGAAGTAGTTATTGAATGTATCGGCTACTTCCAAATTATTTGAAATTACGCTATTATTTATATTAATATACCTATACCATATATTCCATAACCATATATTATATTCAAATAAGTATACGTCCACACCATTTATGATTGCTTAGGTAGGTACTATTCCCGGTACATTCGGTTCAAAAGCATTCCTAAATTCTTAGCTAGACTATAGCTTGTTTTCTATATAGTGAGATCTAAACATAGCAGCCATAATATTGGTGTGCCTACTCGTCTACCTAACCCTTTAAGGATGTATAGGCATTAATATGCAATATGGCTTTGAAAAGTCAAAAGTACCTGGCGTTAGATGTACATAGGCTCTATCTCGATAGGCTATTGCCTTATATCGTATCATAAAATTGTATCTGAGGCCTGGGCGATGTCTGCTCATGGTGATATTTAACAGAAGTGAATCTGAGCTAAAAACAATTATTTTTAGAGTGTTTATCTGTCTGTTACGCGCATCACGTAAAACACGCAATTGAATCAAGATTTTACAGTTGAATTTCTGAAGTTTGAACTTGAAAATCTGCTGTATGTTTTATCTTGACACGCTGTAGGAAAGTATTATGTGAGTAAATAAGCTTATTTTTAAACGAGATGAAAAAAAAATGGTAGGTATCTACCGAATTCGTATATACGAAGTCAAAAGATATAAGTAAAAACTAGTTTATATAATTTAATTCTACGAATAAATTTTAGTCCAAGCAAAATCGTACATTAAACACTCCAAAATTACACGCCACATTTCACAAACATTTAAAATCCAAACAGTTTCAAATCGAAACAGTTTTATTTCTCCCCCACCGCTTAAATCCCTGCGGTTCCGGTACGTAATCCCCGTGTGCGGGTTCGAGCCCCGCGCCAACTATAAATCACTTGTAAGACTTGAAACTCGTGGAGAAATAAAATTATTTCATTTATCACAGCTTACACACGGTGAATGCACTCGCGAAGTTTGCGCGAAGCGTTGAACTGAATGTGTGGCGAAGCTACGGATTAGAGAGCGAAGAATTACATTTGGGAAGTATTTATTACTAGCTTCTACTCGTGACTTCTTTAACGTGCTTCTAAAGATCTATTCCAAAGAAGTCGTTCATATTGTGAGAGTCAATTATTTTCGGGACATGCAAAACGATATGGTCTACGGTTGTAGTGTTAGCTGGAAAATAAATCACTAACACTAAAAACATATCGTCGTGTTTATAATAAAGTAAAAAATATTATTAGAATGGAGAAGTAATAAATAAATATGTTTAGTAAAAATGTGGAATAGGAGTAGACAATCCCGAATTTTGATCAGATCGGAGGCGTTCTGGACAAAGGCCAGGTTAAGAGCTCCTTGAACCAACAGGCGTGTATGAGCAATGTGATGAAAGTGAATGAAGCCAGAGAAGTGTGTCAGGATCGTAGCAAATGGAAATCCGTAATCTCTGCGTACCCCTCTGGGAAACAGGCGTGAATCTATGTATGTATGTATTACAGTATATATTCACGATTTTTTTGTGTTGTTTCAATATTCGCAAATTACTTTGAAAATCATAATCTGAGTTGGTGTTGGCACTGTCTATTCTAAGAGGTGCTACTTTACCCTTTCATACGTCATGGCAGCCACACACGATTATGTTTGGTGTCTTATCTTATCTTATGTGGGGGCCAGTCAGTGCAGACCGGCGACACTTCGACCCAGTGGGATCTTTTGTGTCGACACTCTCCCAATAACGACTGCCATAGACGTTCTTGGCAACCGGGACCGACGGCTTAACGTGCTCTCCGAGGCACGGAGCAGGCGATAATTGTCAATCAATACGCACATAATTTCGAAAAGTCATATAACTTCCGAAAGTCCGAGGTGCGCGACGTGGGTTCGAACTCGAGACCCTCTGCATTGCAGTCTGTTGGTTTCCCCACTGAGCTATCGCTGCTCCTTATGTTTGATAAGTATTCCAAGATTTGACAGGTTACATGAAAAGTCGTACCACAATTTCTCACTTTGTCTTTACTCCAGTCATAATTTATTCGTGAACATTTAGTTTTACTGGCACATAATATGCCCTATATACTTAATTTAACGTACTCCCTAAAATATACTGCCACAACATTTCAAATGCAAAAGCTTACGAGCTTCCTAAAATCACTTACCAATATTCACACATCTAAGTAGTACTTCGCTTAAGGCAGCGGTCCCACTGTAGCCAATCCAGCGCGAAATACCAGCGAGTAGAGGTTTATAGAGAGAAAAAGAGGAATATAGAGAGAGAGAAAGAGAGAGAGAGAGAGAATAGCGCGTTACATTGTAAGTAATCCCACTTCCTACTTGAAGATGTTCGGATGTTTATTACTCAATCACGCAAAAACCTTTATAAGGATTTGGGTAGAACTTGGAATGCAGGTGGACCGAGTCCAGGATTACTACTAGATAATTAATTAATTCTTGGTTAGGTTAATGACATATTGAAAGTGATTAGAATGACTACAATCATTATTTAAGAAAAATGTAATTTAAAAAAATATTACTAACACTAACACAAATAATAATAATTTAATTGATCAAGGGAATGTGATGAAAGTGAATGAAGCTAGGGAAGTGTGTCAGAATCGTAGCAAGTGGAAATCCGTAGTCTCTGCCTACCCCTCTGGGAAACAGGCGTGAATGTATGTATGTATGATATGATCAATTAATTTATTAAAGTTGAGTAACGTTTTTGTGTTTTCCTGATTAGGCACTAGTTTTCTTCTCCCTAGCCTATATTATTCCCAAGTCACTTGGGGTCGGCTTTCTAGTCTAACCGGATTTAACTGGATATCAGTTTTAACACGGAGCGACTGCCATCTGACCTCCGCAACCCGAAGGCTAACGATACCCTAAGGCTAGACCAGTGTCAGAATATTAGAGGGCACTGACTTCCCAATAACTACTGCCATAGATGTTCATGGCAGACAGGACCGACGGCTTAACGTACTCTCCGAGGTACGGAGCAGGCGATAATTGTCAATCAATACGCACATAATTTCGAAAAGTTATATAACTACCTGATTAGGCACTAGTACTAATAGGTACTTAATTATCTCTTAATATTTGAAAGTAGTCTAAAAGTAAGGTCGTATATTATTAGGTATCTATTTGATATTTATGATGTTCTTATTCTTAGTTTATAAGTATCACATTTCAACTCAATGTCGGCCTCGATGGCGTAGTGGTCAGTGTAACCGACTGCCACGCCTGAGGTCGCGGGTTCAATTCCCGCACAAGTCAAACATTTGTGTGCATGAACATGGATGTTTGTCTTGCTCTGGGTGTTTCTATGTATATGTATGTATTTACAAAACAAAAAAGTATATATTATGTATGTTTATCCATTGTCTAATACCAAGCTCTACTTAGTTTGGGCTAGATGGTGTTGTGTGTATGTGACAGAATATTATATTATATTATTTATGTATTAGTAATACTCATACAACACATACCACAGCATACAACTTCGGATATATAGCGGTGTAGGTAAATAGGCAATATTTTTTATTTTTTTGACTTGACAACGTCTAATAAATCGATGAACGCCGGCTGCACGCACGAAAAAGGATGACTCATTGTCCCATTACGCTCATTGTCCCGTTACGCTTATTGTCCCGTTACGCTCATTGTAACGTTAAGGAAAAGAAATTTTGTTATGACGTTGTCACGTTAAACTATCGTCCGTAAACCGACTTTACAGACGACCAATTTTTGACGTGACAACGTCTAATAAATCGATGAACGCCGGCTGCACGCACGAAAAAGGATGACTCATTGTCCCGTTACGCTCATTGTCCCGTTACGCTTATTGTCCCGTTACGGGAAAGAAATTTTGTTATGACGTTGTCACGTTAAACTATCGTCCGTAAACTGACTTTACAGACAACCAATTTTTTTTTATTTTGCTCGTCAAAATGACCACACTTCAGCATGAGGCTGCAATATAATTAACTATAATGCCAAACTATAGAATATGCCAAACTATAAATAAAGATATAATGCCAAACTATAGACCTATAGCACTTACACCGATATTTTCGAAAATTTTTGAAAGGTACATCTATAAAGAACTTTATAGATACTTAGAGCTGAATAAAATTATTTGTGCTGAACAGAAAGGGTTCAGAGAAAAAATGTCGAGTAATATGGTTATCTATGAATTTTTACACAGAACCATATTAAACATAGATAAGAGAAATCCAGTTTGCGCAGTGTACTGCGTTATGACGCAGGCCTTTGATCACGTAGATCACACTATCTTAAAAAATAAACTCGAGTGCTACGGTATTCGAGGAAATGTGCTAGATCTGCTTGTGTCATACATATCGAACAGAATACAGTGCACGGCCATAACAAAGATAGATTTGGAAACAAAAAAGAAACTACGTTTTACTCAAATGAGCGTGTAGCTATTTATGGTGTCCCACAAGGAAGTGTCTTGGGCCCCTTACTCTTTAATTTATATATCAATGACTTGCCCAAAACAACTGACCAACCTTTGACTCTTTTCGCAGATGACAGCACACTCACAGTAGCATGTAAAACATTTGACTTGTACGAAAATGACATTAATAAATCACTATCTGACATTATTTATTGGATGAATAATAATAATTTAAAAATTAATATTAGCAAGACGCAAATTATGCATTTTGGCCAAAAGGCTACAACTTTGAAAGACAACAAACCTTGCATAAAGTACAATGATGTAAATATATATGATGTTGATAATGCTAAGTTTCTTGGTCTAAATATAGACAACAAATTAAATTGGAAAGCGCATATCTCACACTTATCAACAAAAATAAGCAGCCGAACCTATGCTCTATATAAGCTTGCTCCAGTAGTTAATACAACTGCATTACTTACAGCATATCATGGCCTTGTTGAATCCATACTTAGATATGGACTCATATTCTGGGGAAACTCAGTCGATAAGGATGTAACGTTCAAACTCCAAAAGCGCTGCATTAAAGCAATGTTTGGTCTACAAGTCACAGACAGTTGCAGACCGTACTTCGTAGAATATAAAATTTTAACGCTTACATCATTATATATCTACGAAACAGCTGTATTTGTGAAAACCAATCCACAACTATTTAATAAACTATCAGATGTCACTATTCGCAACCGACGCGATAATCATAAACTGTGCATGCAAACTGCAAAAACAGCGCTTTTCGGCAAGAGCATTTTCTGCATGGCACCCAAAATATACAATAAAGTACCAAATAAATTTAAGGACCTTAACATTAACATATTTAAACGTAATTTAAAAAATCTTGTACTGCATAAATGCTACTATAATATTAATGATTTCCTATGTGATAATCTTATATAATTTATTTTTTTCTTTGTTTTAATAATCATTTATCAGGATCTAATTTAATTTGACATGTTCTTAATTATTGACATCTTATCTATAACATTATTATATTATTGGAAATGACTTATTAATTAATTATTTTTATATTCATTGTTCGAATTTGAATTGACCTACTTATAATATATCTCACTTCATTGTTAAGAAACGTTTAATTGAGATGTTAATTATTGTATTAGATCCAGCATAATTTTAAAATTACTTATTAAGCACATACATTTGCATGTCTGACCAGACAGAGCATGTTGAGCCAAAATAACTGTAACACCTGATTGTACACATGTTGAGTCATAAATGTATCTTTATCTTTATCTTTATCTTTATATTTCGGCCATCTAAACAACCTAATTATAGCTGGGCCATACGCAAAATGTTGCCGTGTACGTAGAACACGATAGTGTAACCAGACAACTCCCTGCTGTAAACGGGCGAGCAATCATACCCCTTGTGACGATGTTACAATATTTTATTGACGTGACAACGTCTAATAAATCGATGAACGCCGGCTGCACGCACGAAAAAGGATGATTAATTGTCCCGTTACGCTATTGTCCCGTTATGTTTATTGTCCCCTTATGCTCATTGTCCCGTTACACTCATTGTAACGTTACGATCGGAGCGTGATCGCTACACGAGCGAGCGAAAGGCACGTTAAGACGTTGTCACGTTAAACTATCGTCCGTAAACCGACTCTACAGACAACCAATTTTATTTTATAACACACGTACTGTCTCATGGCGCTACACTTATAATTACTGCTCACTTTTCAGGTGGATAGGAGACGTGTTCCCTCATTGGGAGCCAGCACTCGAACCAGCTCTGCTCCCCAGAAAATATATTCATAACGCCTTATATTTGACATCTCTATCCACCTCCAAAAGGTTCCATTCAAAAGAATGGCAGTTCTATTTTTTTTTTAATCCAAAATCAAATTAGTGATATTATATTTAATTTTAGAACGACATTCCAAATACATACTCTAACAATAGTATGAGTCTTATTGTTGGTAGGTAACATTGTCGACTCCTATACCTACTGTCGACTTAGCGAATATAGCACTAAGTATGATGTTTAACGTTATTTTAATTACATATCGATTCAGCATCAAAGTTACTAGCTGATTTTGTAAGTTTAATTTACTCAAATGATCCCAAAGTTATTGCTTAGACGGCAAAATATTGCAGATACATAATTATGCAGTAAAAATAATACCAGCTTAGAAGTCCCTTAACTCAATAAAGCTTCTCGAAGGTATCCTCGCTATCAGTGGTACGTATCCTTAAACCCGTCATTGTCAAACGCTTACACACAGATCTGTCACGGTAAAACGTCATGATATTCAAACGTACAATATAATAAGGCCCCCGGGCTGTGGGCCTTGATACGTTATATCAAAACCACACAGATATACCATTAGACATGTCTGTAAAATCGTTGATTTCATCGCATGAGTTAGCGTTTTTGTATCAAGTCGATCGGAAGCGATTTTAATTACCAGATCAAGCAAACTGTTTCTTTCCACTTCGGGCCAATAAATCATAAAATCATCCTGATGGTAAGTGGTTATCTCAGAGACATTTACAATACCAGTAGAATTAGTCGAAAGAAATCTCGTCGAAGTCTATCATGAAAATGTGTATTCGAAACTTTCGAACAAAAAAGCCTTACTGTAAGGTTTTGCCGGATTAATTTCTTTCAATATGACATTACTCCGTTATTGGAACTCCTTCATGAAAGGGATTAGGACAACAGTACCGAAATTCAGAAATCATTTCATAATAAATGTCTTTCACGGTACAAACAGTCGAGCCGAATTTTTACGGTAGGTCTACTGAAAACGCGTCATAAAGATGACAATACGCTAGTCTGCTGATACTAGACCATGAAGCACAACATGCACTAGACAAAAAAATGCCATGGTCTGGTAAAAAGCTATTTTCTAGAATATATTTTTAGCAGCAGCCCGGTATTCGGATATGTCCATAATTTACGCCAATACTACTTACTAAATTTATTTTATAAGATCTTCAGTGGCAGAGTTTGCCGTAGCCAATTATTAGGTGACACTCCGAATGAGCCAGTTCATATGGAGAAGTAGGAGCTACCATCTTATAGAAAAGCGGCGTACGACTGATTTTCGATTTTGACGCTGATTTTCTATAAGAATATAGTAGTAACAATATTAGTGAGTTTGGTCCAGTGATTGAGACGTTCAAAGACTTACAGAACTATACCTCTTCCATTTCCCTCATCCTAAATTTTAATCAATTTGGTAATAACGAGTGATGCTCGTAGTATTGCAAAGGATCGTAGGGCTTAATCAGCCTATGATCACGGCAACTGCTTAAAATAATGGAAGCTCGTTTGCCATCATAGTTTGGTTAGTAAAAAGGTTGGAGAAACGTGATTGAAACACTTCTGTGTTCACTCCTTTCGGGGTTATAAGCGTGAGAGTATGTATAAAATCATTTAAAGACGAGTTAAGACGTTCTCCGGGATCGTAGCCTTGTCTCGCTGGTTATTAACAAAGGCTTATGTCTGTGGCCCTTGTTTGATCCCTGGTCGAGGCCTCGAGTCCTAACCAAATACTCCAAATTGTTTAATTATGGTCCGCAAATGTGGACTGGAATCAAGGTGAGTACTGTTTTGTTTATGTTAATGGATCGCAAACACCTGATGGCTGCTACGGTTGGCTTTAATTAAGTTATTATATTTAATTTATATGTTTTGGGTGCTGTTTAATATATGTATGTATAGTTAGACTTAGTATAGTAAGTAATATCACTTTTCGGCGGGGTCGCGATTCGAATGTGAGAGCGATCCGCGAGGCTCCGCCATAAAGGTGGTCTGGATCCCGACATATCCCCATCGCCCGCTCCAAAACTGGCGATGAGGAATGTGATTGCACATTGCCCAGCGTAAAAAAAATGTAAGTAATATCACTTAATAATTCTGTAATTCTGGACGAAAAACATTTAAGTTTTAAAATTTATTTGTATTGATTCGGTAGCGTTTAGTGGGTTCGAATCCTATATGGGTTAATTATTTATGTGATACATTTGACCAGCTATGTTTTTAAATCCCATATAATATATAATAGGGGGCGAGGCTATTGCCGTTTATCGGACATGGTTCCAAACTACTTGATGCTTGTAAACATTTTTTTTTAAACAGATAAGACCATTATTATTTACCCGATCCGTGACTCAAACCCTGAACTGAAACATGATGCACAGCAATCACATTTACTATTGTTATGTCACATTTTAGTAACAATAGTGATGTCGAAAATAAAGCCGCCACGCGCCATTTTGAATGTAACAAACGAACTGTAGCTCCTGATTACAATAGCCTTTGTCTGTCCCACTAACATTAACCTGCGAACTATTCAGGTGTCGCTCTATTAATCATCACACAATGATATCGAGTGAAAAATGAACTGATTTAATTGAAACATCGCGTGCGTTCGCTCAATGTCGCACGTTTTGTGTTTACGTACTTGCGTGATATAGCGAGAAATGTTAGAATTGTACCCTTATGATGTTTTGTGTTAATTGATTTTGTATTGAATTTTGATGTTTTATGAGTACCTAATTAATCAATGTATTGCTATTGGCTGTTATAATATAATCAAAATAAATGCAAGTAATTTATTTATGTAATTAGCTACACTAAAAAGCCTAGTGGTGGACTGTTGGATTACCACGCAGAGGTCTCGAGTTCGATTCAGTTCCAAAGTGCGCACCTCTCACTTTTCGAAGTTAGGTGCGTATTAAATAGTTAATTATTTATCGCTCGCTTTAATAGTGAAGAAAAACATTCTGAAGAAACCTACATGTCTGAAAATTCTACATAATATTCTCGAAGACATGTGAAGTCTGCCAATCCGCATTGGGCCAGCGTGGTGGACTATGGCCAATCCCTTCACACACTGAGAAGAGGCCCGTGCTCATCAGTGGAACAGTAGAATATAGGCTTATATTATTTAAAAAAAATGTAAAGTGTCTATATACTTTGATATGTTAAACAAAACCATTCAAATCATGCCGTAGGGGCTGTATGAGACTGATATGTATAAGGTCTCAGATTTAATTACTTTGTTAAGCAAAGTCTAGTTATCGGTACCAGAGAGGTGTTTGAGACTGTGTCCGCAAATCGACAATCATTATTTTTCCCCTTATAACATGGGATCTAAACCTGTATCTAGTTTTATTTCTGTGGGTATATTACCATGCCTTACCCCTTTGAGTATAGACTATGTATATATGTATGTAATTTACAACATATAATTTTCTTGCCTTGTCCCTATTACATCATAGTAGGCACGCCTATTCCTGTCTTAAAAATATACCTGGTAAATTTGCCCCCGTTTTGAGTAAATTAATATAACCGCGAGTAAACAAAGCTATCTGCAGATAGAATATTGAGACCAGCTTTTGATGTTTGTTGTAATACTAAATACTGCTTACTTAATTATGAATTAATCTGTTGCACTGAGCGATCTTTCATAACTTGACAGCTATAATTGATTTTGAACATTGTTTACCGTACCCCTGGGGGTAGAATGTCTTAGCTGTCTCTTGCACCTTCGGGAACTGATTGTATAATATATAATACTAGGTTCCGCATGTGGCGTTACTCAAGTAAATACCGGAAGGCTGAGATAAGAAATAACCTGTGTTAAACCAGAATACGGTTTATTTGTGTGCCAAGTTTTATCCAAATCGATTCAGCGGTTTACGCGTAATTTAGTTAGAACATCTAAACGTCATGACAATTTTTCACATTTATAATATTAGATTCTAAGTCCAGTGAGAAACTGGGTAGAGTATATACATCTGGGTACTAGGTAGAGTATATACATATCGTTGTAAATATATAATTTCTTGAGTAGGCTTATGAATTAATTTTCGTTCCGATTTATGAAGATGTGACGCTCATACGCACCGTAACTTTAATTCTACGAAACGAGATTTAATGAAAAGTATTTTAGGTTTTAAGTTCAGTCACGAGTTACAAAACTATTTAGGCTGACTTAATAGCCGGCCAGTGGTTTTTGTGTAAAGCTCAGACATAGTTTTGGTTTCAGAAACTATTAATTGGTTGCTCTTGGGTATTTTAAAATATGCAGTTCCATTGACGGTACAAGCGCACGGATATTGCCTTTGACTGGAGGAATGACGCAGTGACTTCAGTGATCGGCTTCCTAGATGGGGCAAGGATTATTCGTGAACTCTCCCGCAATATAGGATTTTTTTTATTTCTTTTTATTCAACTAAAGTGGCAAACAGGCATACGGCCCACCTGATGGTAAATGGTCACCGTAGCGTATAGATGCCTGCAACACCAGAGGCATCACTTGCGCGTTGCCGACCTTTTAGGAAAGGAAGTGGGAAGGAGAAGGAACGGGAAAGGGGAAAGGGGTTATTGGGCCTCCGGTACTCTCACTCACCAAACGAAACACAACAGTAGGAATAGGTACTGCTATTTCACGTCGATATTCTGTGAGAGGGTAGTCCTTCCCCGGTCGAGCCGGCCCATTCATGCTGAAATCAGCGAGGTTCTACTATTAATAAATTTCTAGTGCAGGTGCTTTTTTTATAAATATATTCAATAATGTCAATGTATGGCTCAAGTCAGTCAATCTCCAATAAAGCACGAATTGCTCATTGAAAAGATAAAATCATTCTTTAGAAATACGACTACATTATGATGAGATTTACCTCGAGCATCGTTACACAGGTATTGAAGGCTTTGCCGACGTATTTTACATTATATTCTGCATACATTTCTGTGGGTTAGTTCATATTCAGTGCATCTGACGGCGCCGCATCTCCGCCGAGCGGCGATGTACGCATGCTTAGAATTTATTACGGAACAACGGCTTGTTTTATTCTTCAAACATAAATGATGAGGAAAATATTGAGATGTATTTTTATATAATTTATAACGATTTATTTTGTATAATGTTGCTTTTAGCAAGGAGTGCAGAATTATTTAATATATGTAGTGCTATTAGCAATACATGCTGTTTTGTGGAATTCTTACAGACAGCCATATACCTTGCTAGTAGTTTACAACGATAATCTTGTGTAACCTGAATTATTAACAATAGTAACAGCACCTTTTTCCGAATGAAAGGTATCTTGTGTTATTTTCTGTATCCCTGCGGATGTGTATGCAATAGCAACAAACTCACACTCGCATTATAATATTTTTTTTTTATTTTTTTTTGCTCCTCAAAATGACCACACTCCACCTGATGGTAAGCAGTCGTGTGGTCTAAGAGCAGTGGTCTCCACACCGCCCTCATAGAAGGCGAGGCGATGTTGAGGTCTCTACTTTGACGGCCTGAGAAGGTGCTTTTTCACGCCCCGCTTAAAGGACCCAGGATTGAAGGAAGAAGGAAACACGTGCCTTGGCAGAGAATTCCATGCCTTGATCGTTCGGCAGCGATAATCTTGTGTAACGTGAATTATTAACAATAGTAACAGCACTTTTTTCTGAATGAAAGGTATCTTGTGTTATTTTCTGTATCCCTGCGAATGTGTATGCGAAAGCATACCGAACAAACAAACTCACATTCGCATTTATAATATTATAGTTAGGATACTGACGTAGCAGCGATGGCTCAATGGGGACACCAACAGACTGCAATGCAGAGGGTCTCGGGTTCGAACCCACGTCACGCACCTCTGATTTTCGGAAGTTATATGACTTTTTGAAATTATGTGCGTATTGATTGACAATTATCGCCTGCTCCGTGCCTCGGAGAGCACGTTAAGCCGTCGGTCCCGGCTGCCATGAACATCTATGGCAGTCGTTATTGGGAAGTCAGTGGCCTCTAATATCCTGACACTGATCTAGTCTTAGGGTACCGTTAGCCTTCAGGTTGCGGAGGTCAGATGGCAGTCGCTCCGTGTAAAAACTGATATTCAGTCAAATCCGGTTAGACTAGAAAGCCGATCCCAATTGACTTGGGAATAATAAAGGCTAGGGTGAAGAAGTTAGGATACTGACGTCCGTCGTTT
Organism: Catocala sponsa; assembly: GCA_963564715.1. Lineage (NCBI taxonomy): Eukaryota > Metazoa > Arthropoda > Insecta > Lepidoptera > Erebidae > Catocala > Catocala sponsa. The sequence goes on along the minus strand of OY751340.1, from coordinate 23,809,090 downwards.
GGCTGATAAAATGGCACTACCAAATTTTAATAGAAGATTCAATCCAAATAACTTTGTGTTATACATATTCTTGTGGTTAATGAGGTGTCCGGTCTTATAAAAAGCACTTTGCTATAAAGAGGGGATATTTTGTTCCTTACGCTGGCGGCAGTGACACCATTTTTGGAGCGATTTGGCAACGCGCGATCGGTGCACCTGATATTACAAGCGATCATAATATGGTGTATAATATGGCATGCCTAATGGTAAAATATGGCTGAACCTGTATAACTTTATTTAAGATCATGTACTATACCCATGTTTGCGAAATAAACTATCTTATCTTATCTTATCTTATGGTTTGGTATCCGTTTACTACCTCAAACATGTAAAGCTGTTGGTCTTGGGCTCGATCTTTCACCGGTTGTGTATAATTACCATCATATCAGTCTATGAGAGTGATGGAACGGCGAGTGCACTTGTTTTCGTTGTTGCAAATTGCGCAGATAGCCAGTCCTGATAAAGTTAGTCACCATGACTGAAATTTCGTCCAATGGATGGTCCATTATACAAAATAAATAATCTTTATCTATATATTAATACGTGAAGCGAAAACTTTGGATCCCTTTTTACGAAAATTGGGCGGATGTAGGAATATGAAATTTTGCACACTTATAGTTCACACAGAGAAGAAGTGACGAATGTTAATATTTATATAAAATATGCATTAGAAATACATTAAATTAATGAAAAACCAATACACGCACACAACCATGCATTTGACACACGCAGTGGAAGCGCGTTACTATGGTTACATATCTGAATATAATTATAATGACATATATCAGCAATATCTTACAGGCAAACTGGTCGAATTTCGAGCACTAGGCGTCCCCTAGTATATTAAATCTTCTATGCGTGTGTTTGTAATTAAACTCCTCCTAAACGGCTGGACCGATTTTGATGAAATTTTTTGTGTGTGTTCAAGTGAATTCGAGAAAGATTTAGATTTGTTTCTTTTTTTTTCCATGTGTACAGGACCACGTTCGTCGGGACAGCTAGTATTATATAATATAATAATACCAGCCGTAGCCGTTGTCCCACTGCTGAACACGATATTCTTTTCAGTGTAAGAAACTTTAGGGCATAGCCGACCACGCTGGCCCAGTGCTGATTGGCAAACTCCACAAATCTTTGAAAACATTATGCAGGTTTTTGATATTCATCGTTATCCAACACTTACTTCACACATTGAAAGCACGACTTTCGCCATTTCGACAGCGTGGTCGGCTATGGCCTAAACATTTATAGTCAATAATACCAATTATAGTCAATAATTGTTCTGATACTAAATTGCCACGCCTTATAGTAGCATAGCATAACATAGCAAGCATAACAACGTGAGTCAAAGAAATATCCAAATAATACGGAATATCTCCTTTGTGTTATTTATAGTTTGATTAATTGACTCCAGACGGTTCTAAGAACATTGTCACATGTCGCTACATTTCTATGTGCTATATTTAGATATACTTAACTGGTTACTGCCACTGCTTCGCCTGCTTAAATCCCGTCGGAATGCATACCGGGCTAAAATAACCTATGAGTTAGTCAAGGGTATGGTTTATCTATAAGTCGAGTTCCAAATTCGTTTAGCAGTTTTCGACTTTTATTTTAGTTTTTTATATACTTGATGTTTCCGCGGTTTCACCCGCGTTTATCTTACTGCGCATCCCCCCGTGGGTCATAGCGTGATGTTATATAGCCTATAGCCTTCCTCGATAAATAGGCTATCCATCACTAAAATAATTTTTCATATCGAACCAGTAGTTCCTGAGATTAGCGCGTTCAAACAAACAAACTCTTCAGCTTTATAATATTAGTATAGATTGATACGTATTACCATAAACCCTCTAGCTTAGATAATTCGCTTGTGTTTGGAGTCACAGATACCACATCAGTAATACATTGGGTAGGACACGAATTGTGACCTTTCAATTGCAAGTCAAATTCTAAATATCATCACAAAGTTTGAGAAAGGTATTCAATTTTATAAACTTTGTATGATTCATAAATAGTTATGCCAAACATGGCTGTTCTCTGCCTCTGTAAAGGTCTATGAAGGCCCACGGGGCATACACCGTGACAGAAGAAGTATTCCTAGAATAAGAAACGTTTTTATTTTGCTGACTATTGACTGGGTTTTAATTTTCCTTTACATAGCGTCATCTATGTACTTATATTATCACCGCGTTATTCTCTTGGCATAAATATTATTTCAAGCACAGATTTTAAGCAAACGATTGTGTAGATCCTGACGCCACGGATTCTCCGTTCGCGCCGAATGAAGCATCTCTTAGAAACATCTCAATTTCAATACGAAATGTGCCGAACGGATTGTATTAGGCTTGCAAACATTGTCATCATCATCATCATCTCAGCCGGAAAACGTCCACTGCTGGACATAGACCTCCCTGAAGGTTTTCCACACAGACCGGTGTTGGGCCACTCGCATCCAACTGCTTCCCGTGACCCTTACGAGGTTGTCGGTCCACCTTGAGGCCTCGCAAGCAACTCGCAAACATGTCGAAACATATTTGGAAATTGCTGTAAGGTCTAATTTGTTTTTTCGATCTAATACTAATATTATAAATATGAAAGATTGTGTACCTATTTGAAGGGTCTGAAATAAAACTTTACACATAGATAAACCACATTCTAGATTTTCACAGTGGTTCTTTACTTTTTCTCTACATCAAATACGTCGTCTGAGCCGCTAGCAAAAACTAAAAAAGAGTTTGTCCTTCTCATGGCGACTCATTTCCTTTTACAAATTATGAATAAATACCTAACATCCTATCTTCAACATCAAACGACAAACAAAACCACACATGTATCAAATTTGTTACGCACATACGAACATACATAAATATTTATTTGGAAGTATTCTAAATGCGTGCATATGTGACGCTGATGGTGTAGGCGGAGTCACTTCCCGTTTGATCGTCGATTCTATTCTCGGCTGATGTTATTTCCGAATAACTAAGAGATACGAGTGTTTGTTTAAAAGACAGTTGATATTTAAAGTTGAGTGAGGTGTCTGCATTTGAAGTGGATGATGGTAGTGTAAAATGTTCCTTGTTGCGTTATTTTTATGTTGAATACGTATTCTGAGTAATGCTGACTTCAAAGGAGAATAATTTTCTGTCATTCTTTTTACTTACGTTGTACCAAGAAATTCTGCTGCATTAGGATGAGTTTCTTTGTCGCGGGAGACCTTACAAACATTTAAACAGTGGACACAAAAATCTGAGACTCGGAATAACCGTTTGTATGTCACATACAATATTGCCCCGTGTCGGAATCGAACCCATAACATTCGGCGAAATGTTAAAAGCGAGACGAGTAGTCTTCCTTGTAGTCTTGTCTTATCTTCGCACTAGCTGACCCACGCAACATCGTCTGCGTCACATAAGATAATTTTCCCCGTTTTTGCAACATTTTTCATTCATGCGCTGCTCCTATTGGTCGTAGCGTGATGTTATATAACTTATAGCCTTCCTCGATAAATGGGCTATCCAACATTAAAATAATTATTCAATTCTAACCAGTAGACCTGAGATTAGCACGTTCAACCAAACAAACAAGCAAATTCTTCAGCTTTATAATATTAGTAGTACATATACCAATACGTAATCTTCTCTGCCATAATTAAAACACCTTTTTTCTTTTTTATACAACTAAGGTGGCGAACAAGCATACGGCCCAGGTAAGTGGTCACCGTAGCCTATGGACGCCTGCAACACCAGAGGCATCACTTGCGCGTTGACGACCCTTTAGGAAAGGACGTGGGAAGGAAAGGGAGCGGGATGGGGGCAAGGGGGTGATTGGGCCTCCAGTACTCTCACTCACCGAACGAAATACAACAGTAGGACTACTGCTATTCCACGTTGATATTCTGTGAGAGGGTAGTCCTTCTCCGGTCGAGCCGGCCCATTCATGCTGAAATCAGCGAGTATTCATTCACCTGGTATATTCCTCAGGATACATTTCGTAACAAGGTATGCGTTCATAATATAATGATCATAATGCTGTTTAACACGTAATCTTCACGTCACGTAATCTTCTCTGCCATAATTAAAACACCTGGTATCCATTCTCCATAAATATATTCCTCAGGATATATTTCGTAACAAGGTATGCATGCAGAATATAATGATCATATGCTGTTTAACACGTCGGATCCCATATTAGTATGTGCATATTAGAGCGAGTTACCAACATTAGAATAATCGGTACTCTGCGCAACTAATTACTGTGTTACCTTTTATTGGATACTGTAGTTTAGCATTCGTTAGTGAGTGTAGTTGAGAATTATGATTGTTTAGAAAGAAAGGCAGTTTTGACGTGACAACGTCTAATAAATCGATGAACGCCGGCTGCACGCACGAAAAAGGATGACTCATTGTCCCGTTACGCTCATTGTCCCGTTACGCTCATTGTCCCGTTACGCTCATTGTCCCGTTACGCTCATTGTCCCGTTACGCTCATTGTCCCGTTACGCTCATTGTCCCGTTACGCTCATTGTAACGTTATGGGAAAGAAATTTTGTTATGACGTTGTCACGTTAAACTATCATCCGTAAACCGACTTTATAGACAACCAATTTTTTTAATTTGTGTCTCGTTGGCATATTGTTGTAGATTCCCCGATGAGTAGAATCTGAGTGTCTCCATATCGCAAGTGAATATATCTTCTAGGAAAGCGTGCTCCATCGTCGACTGCATCGACACTTCACATCAGGATCGGAGATCGCAGCCAAAGGCAAGCCGCCTATCACAATTAAAAAAAAACGATGTAAAGTTTTAAAATTAATAAAAATACCTATATAATGTTTTACAATAAAACTATCATAATCTATATACACGTAAAATGGCAAACGAAACGAAAAAACAGTATTACTACTGTCAAACTGGTTTCTTTTAAGAAGGTGACATCACCGAGCGAGCCCGCATTCTTACCGTCACTAAATAATTATTAGTCACGGTAGATTCTTCCACTCAAGTATAGGACAGACGTTCAATGGCGGGTTCGATTCCCGCACAAGTCAAACATTTGTGTGCATGAGCATGGATGTTTGTCTTGGTCTAGGTGTTTCTATGTATAATATATACGTATTTACAAAAAAAAAGTATATATGTATGTTTATCCGTTGTCTAATGCCCATAGTACAAGTTCTGCTTAGTTTGGGCTAGATGGTGTTGTGTGTATGTGATAGAATATTATTATTATTATTATAGGGCTAGGTTAATTATCGCCTGCTCCGTGCCTCGGAGAACACGTTAAGCCGTCGGTCCCGGCTGCCACGAACATCTATGGCAGTCGTTATTGGGAAGTCAGTGCCCTCTAATATCCTGACACTGGTCTAGCCTTAGTGTATCGTTAGCCTTCGGATTGCGAAGGTCAGATGGCAGTCGCACCGTATAAAAACTAATATCCAGTCAAATCTGTTTAGACTAGACAACCGACCCCAAGGGACTTGGAAATTACCGCATACTAAGTCTTTCTATTTATTACGATTCTGATATTATGCAAATTATAAAAAAAAAAATACTTATTTCTAGATCTATAGGATCATTCGTATAGTTACTGTTTACTACAGTTTCATGGTAAACATTATGTAGGTATAGGATCGAGTGCGACGCGGAAAGTTTCAAGTTATTCATGAGCTGCTATTAACCCTTGTGAAGTTCAATTGTAATGTGGCGATGGGGATGTATAGTGCATCTAGACCTAGTGCTAGTGCGGCTAGACCTAACTATCGTAATTATAAATTCTAGACGATTAACTTTAACTAGCGATCGCCTAATGGTCAAAATTCGACCAAAATTCCTAAGCTTGTTTTCTGTTTTTCTCTATTACATATAAATAAGGTATAGGTAACCAACCATACATATTAAAAGTAATTCATGCCCCTTTACAATATAAGTAAGATTTATGCATTTATTAAATACTTTTCATTGCATTCATAGAAAGATTTGTCATGGATAATGCTCAGTATAATTATGTCTAATTAAATAAATAATAATGGATTAAGAAGTTCAGAGATACACAATCACCCGGACACACAGTACTACGATATTAGTGACATCACTAAACGGTAATGATCCTATTTTAGCATCAAATCAACAATCTAATTGCTCGGAAGCTAAACCAGTGAATGATAAACATCTCATCTCATATTATGTCACTATTCGCCAACTAGCAGCAGTAGCTTTCCAAAACCAAGTACAGAATCACGAAAACGCTGCACCGATACCATCAGTGAAACTCGAATTTGATCCGTCGATGACCGCGATCGTAATACAGTCACGAAATCCCGATTCGACAAAAATATTATTTTTACATGGTATATAATCTGATTTGGTCCTTACATCAGAATAACTGTTAATATCCGACTCTCTCTTTGCCACAACGGTAGTGCACGATTGATGCATTTTGTCTCCTGATTGTTTATCGAGCAGTGTTTATGACAGAGTCTTAAAACTTTCTGATATGAAATTGGCAGTAGCAGCACGGCTCTTCTTGCGGGGCAGGCTCACCTGACCAACTACTAAAATAACCAACTAGTAAAATCTGGGAGTAATAATTCTCTCTGATGGAACGATGACCTAATGAAGGAAGAAATCTATACTAATATTATAAAGCTGAAGAGTTTGTTTGTTTGAACGCGCTAATCTCAGGAACGACTGGTTTGATTTGAACAATTTATTTAGAGTTGGATAGCCTATTTATCGAGGACGGCTATAGGCTCTATAACATCACGCTACGACCCACGGGGGCGTCGCAGTAACGATAAACGCAGGTGAAACCACGGGAACATCTAGTGAATGATATTCTTATGAGAAATAAATGTTTTAAACCAGAAGGTAGCTGGGTTAGACTGGCTGCGGGAGACTAGATGTTTTAGCGTACATTGGGATACGCCTGTCTACTGCCCCGCAGTATAGCGCAAAGGGCTGAAAACATAGCTCTGCCTACCCCATACCAAATCTGAGCATTATACTATGTATCCATGTGTGTATGTTTTCCTAAATATTAAAGCGGTCACTCCACATTGTTTATATATAACAAAGTATATTGTACCTCATCGAGTATTATTAACAGTGTTTAAAAATACATCCAAAAATACACAGTATTGTATACAAAACATACAAACCCAAAATAGCACGAGAATGCGACATTTATCATAAAGAAAATCATATCCTGTAGCGATAAAAATAACATTCAAAAACACCCAACGCCTTCAAAACGACGGTATTAATTATAACAAAATTCTTAACAGCCTCAATGCGCCACTCCAAGATCATACGAACTGATTGTTACTGTTTAACGGCAAACATATTAGTGAGTAGTAAGTAAGCCGACTGATTGAGCATTCGCGTGCTTTGTTCGGCCATTTTTATTGATATATAAAGCCGCTACACACACCGATGCGCAAAGCGACCAATGGATTTATACGTTCGCTTTCAGCTCGATAGATATTGCCGGTATTGATGTCAAACGAGTTTTCCGATCGTGAATAATGTAAGGCTTTTAAAATGTTAGGTTTTAGTTCGGAAAATATTTTATGTATTTTATGTTTAGTTACTCTTACAATATCGTTTTCAAAAATAGTCAAAGGATTAAGGATTTGCGGTAAAATTTTTGGTTTTATGTGTCCAAATGGTGATAATAGGGACCCTTTTGTGTAACCTATCTGTGTGTCTATTCTATCTGTACAAGGTCTGCCTTTAAATAGTAAGATCAAGCTGGGTGACATAATATTCTCAATCCTAACTAATATTATAAATGTGAGCGTGAGTTTGTTTGTTTATTACCATTATTCGTTACAAAGACAACAACATTTTTCCTCTTTATTATATTTTTATAGATAAACTCTTCAATTAATAAACAAATTTGATTAATTGTTTCTCCATTCGCCAATGTAGAAAGAATGGACGAGGAAAGAATGACTAAGAAAGTTTATAAGGCTAGTGTGAATGGAATAGTCGTAAGAGACAGACCTAGGCGAACGTATTGGAGATGATCTGGACAAAGGCTGGTTAAGAGCACCTTAAACCGGCAAGCGTATATGAGGAATATGATGAAAGTGAAGGAAGCCAGAGAAGTGTGTCAGGATCGTAGCAAATGGAAATCCGTAGTATCTGCCTACCCCTCTGGGAAACAGGCGTGAATCTATGTATGTATGTTTCGCCATTGGAAAGCTAGGTACTTAATTTAGAAGTAACAAAGGCTTTATAATGAGTGACGGGAGCGGAGCAGTAAGCATAAATAAAGCTGAGCAAAACGGTAAGTGATAGTTAGTCACAAATAAACCTGTACGAAGACATTAAGACTGCGCCGAGCGTAAGACAGATAATGATAGAGCTCATGCGGCGCATATTCAAATCGGCACGCGGCCGCCATAGTAAACTTGTATGAGGGATTTGAAGTGCTTTTTTGATAAATATGTCTCTTTATTGTCAACCAATAACTTAAATATTTGGGACGGACAAATTGTAATATAACTATTTATGTTTCGTTCAAGCTGTAAAATAGGAAAGATTTCTACTGTTATAATCTAAAAATCACGTAACACGAGCTTACGTTTTTGCATTTTTCGTGCAAATTTACGTAATTTTGTAGACGAAATTAATTATTTTAAGTTTCTTACACGGAGTAATTGTAAACACATTTATTGTTATGGTAAATGTATATTTTATATTTGTATTAAACAAAAAGTGTCGATTTTATTCACTTAACTGTGACCGCCTGTTTTGGCACATTTCGCTCGGCGCAGTCTTAAATAAATAAATCCTTTCCTCAACTCACCTCTAACCTTTTAGAAATAATAATGAAAGATGCTAGAACTTCTAAAAGGTTAAGGGTGATTAAACAATAATCGTTTGGTTTTACTGTTTATTTTTAAATGTCTAGTCAAGGAGATTTAAAATATTGTTTTAAATACGATTTATTAGTATAAGTCTACCAGATTTTGCCCGCGGCCTCGCTCGTAAATTTAGGTTAGGTTAGATTGATAACAGTACTTTTTTCTGGCTGAAAGGTAGCCTTTGTCCTATCCTGTACAAATAACAACGTGTATGCATAATTGCATGATGATCGTTCGAGCCTCGCTGATTTCAACATGAATGAGCCGGCTCGACCGGGAAAGGACTACCCTCTCACAGAATATCGAGGTGAAATACCAGTATTCCTACTGTTGTGTTTCGTTCGGTGAGTTAGAGTGCCGGAGGTCCAATCACTCTTTTTCCCCCTTCCCGCTCCTTCTACTTCCCACTTTCTTTCTTAAAGGGTTGGCAACGCGCAAGTGATGCCTCTGGTGTTGTAGGCATCTATAGGCTACGGTGACCACTTACCATCAGGTGGGCCGTATGCTAGTTGCCATGTTAGTTGTAAAAAAATAAAAACAGACTCACATTTGTATTTATACTATTAGTTCGTATGTTACAAGCGTATATAGGTTATGGTTACCAGCAAACAAACCGCAGTAGTGCTTGCGCCATACAAAAATGTCACACCAAACCGTAACATTCCACACGCAGTCATAACAACTTTTCACCAAAACGATGTGCAAACAAAACGAAATTTAATACTAAAAGTTATAGCGGTTACACAACGGTGTAACTGTCAGCCAAACGACTCATAACTACCCACCTCAAAAAGAAAAATAAAATTTGTATTCTAAACCACTGGAATTGCTTCCCATCGCGACAAATATCGCAATTTTTTTGTTTCCTTTCCTCCAAATTTATCCAAACTTTAACAATAATGATATTATTTAAAAACTTACGAAATGCGACTTTTCCTTTTTAGAATGATTAGCTGATTGTTTCTTTTTTTTTAAAGACAACATAAAGCTTTGCCGCTCTAAGAATAATTCCTGTGTCGCGAGGGACTTTACAAACATTCGAACAACGGACACAAATAACACTAAGACTCAGAACAACCATTTGTGGATCTCACAATTCTTTTCCCGTGTGGGGTTCGAACCCACAACACTCGGCGTGACCGAAGCGGCGAGGCGACCACTTAAATCACTACGCCATCCGTGCAGATTGTTGGCTACGCTATTTATTGTTCTGAGTGCTGTCAATGTGTCTGTGGTTGTTGGAATGTCAGTTAGTTGACAGCACAGGTGGTAAAGTCTGCGCTGAGTGTTGCTGGGTTCGAACCGCACACGGAACACAAATTTGTGCGATCCATAAATAGTTATTCCGAGTCTGGGTGTTCTTTGAGTCCATTGTTTGAATGTCCATGGTTTTATTTACAAATTCAAATGCTAAACTGGCCTTCAATTTCGGCTCGTATGTGAGTAGTTTTTTCTTTCTACAGGATTTCCCAAAAGTCGACGTCAAGCCGGAATCAGGTGACAGGCTAAGTTATAATAGCTATCAGAAAGATATTAAAAAAAAAGTTAAGTATTTTAAACATTACAGGCATAAAAAAATTGCACCCTGTGACGGTCTTTTCACTCTTGTTACTACAGATATTTACTTTATGAATTTTGTTTTTTGTTATGTAATCTCGAATAATGCTTCTTTAAGCTCTCGATTTTGACGTGACAACGTCTAATAAATCGATGAACGCCGGCTGCACGCACGAAAAAGGATGACTCATTGTCCCGTTACGCTCATTGTAACGTTAAGGGAAATAAATTTTGATGTTGTCACGTTAAACTATCGTCCGTAAACCGACTTTACAGACAACCAAATTTTTTTCGATTATTCGAGATTACATTTTTTAAATATTTTTCTGATATCTATTATAACTTAGCCTGTTACCTGATTCTGGCTTGACGTCGACTTCTGGGTCAATCTGTATATGTCAATATTTAAATTCCATTAACATCAATTCCTCTTTTAACTCTATTTCTTTATTTTCATTTGCATTGTATGTGATTCGGGTTAAATATTTTATAATATAACGTTAAAAGTTAACAAAAGCATATCATGAGTAAATTAATTTCTATTTAGTAAAAGCGTATTCAGCTCGTATGTGAACCGAAAAAGTTTATGAAAATTAAACACATTACGAAGTCTACTTTGGTTTCAGCTGAAATTTCAATTAGTTGACCCAGATTGTGTAGTTTCTAAATGTTGTGTGTACTATTAAAGTTGGCGATTTTGCTTGCGTATTATATTTACCTTATTAGGTATAACTAAGGGTAAATACGACATCAATTACATGACTATACTTATATAAAAGTATAGTTATAAATGATTTATGACACAACATAAAAACACATTTACATAAAGATTTGTAGGAAGGTTCGAAGTGTCGTCGGTCTGCACTGACTGGCACATACACATAAGATAAGATAAGATAAGATTTGTAGGAATAAAAGAAGACCAAGAATATTTCTGACAGCGTTTGTGTTTGCTTGTTCAAAATAAAACAATAAATATATTATTCTAATTGTATTATGGTTAGTATGTTGTTATGAATTGAACCATTATCACGTCATAAATACGCTGCGTCACGTGTAGTGGTAAAAACATTACCTTCATATTATTATGTATCTATACAATTATGTCTGCTAACCCACCCTGGGTCAGCGTGTTGGACTATGGCCTAATCCTTCTCAGACAGAAGAGGCCTGTGCGCAACAGCGCATTCCTATAATAATCTATACTTCTGTACTAATATTATAAAGCTGAAGAGTTTGTTTGTTTGAACTCGCTAATCTCAGGAACTCCTGGTTCGATTTGAAAAGTTATTTTACTGTTGGGTAGTCTATTTATAGAGGAAGGCTATAGGCTTCTAACATCACGATACGACCCACGGGGGCAGCACAGTAACGATAAACGCGGGTTAAACCGCGGGAACATCTAGTTGTTTAATATTTTGTATTTTTGTATCTTTGTTTACTATTCTGGTAGATGTTAAGTTGTCATAGTTGTATCGTACTTTAATTATATAAACTGACCCACTGAACTATATTTATTAATCATGTTCTCATGGAAGTGATGAAAATCTTATAATTATGAGAACTAGCGGTCGCCTAGTGCTCGAAATTTGACCAATGTTTGCCTGTAAGATATTACTGATATATATTGTCATTATATATTGATATATGTAACCATAGTAACGCGCTTCCATTGCGTGTGTCAAATGCATGGTTGTGTGCGTGTACTGTTTTTTCATTAATTTAATGTATTTCTAATGCATATTTTATATAAATATTAGCATTCGTCACTTCTTCTCTGTGTAAACTATAAGTGTGCGAAATTTCATACTCCTCCGTACGCCCAATTTTCGTAAAAAGGGATCCACAGTTTTAGCTTTACGTATTAAAGGTAATTAATGTATTTAAACCTTATTAGCCAGAATCCAGAATCCGTAAAAACTGAGTACTAACTACATGATCACTAAAAGTTTATCATATTGCAACAATAATAATTCCAGGCAGATCGCAAGATCTCTTGTCTATATCAAAGAAGGAAGAATAAACATACTTTTACCTACGTAACATTAGTTATGACCCCATATCCTCGTTGCTACCTAACCCTGCCTCTCTAGACAGCTTAAATAGATTTTATCATAACTCGTACGTGCCTAAGGTGTCATCTCGAGACTGTATTTCGGCAGAATTCGTCACGACGTTTCCTAAAAAGAAACAATATAAAACATCAATATCAGATAACCCAAATTGCTTGCTTGCTTATTTTGTTACGTGAAAAAGGTGTCCTTGTTTTGTGGGTACATATGGCATATTTTTGTGGAAATTATGTACATAGACAAACGCTTGTATATTTTCGAAGGTAGAAGTGGGTTGCAGCCATTTTTCGATAGCTTTGGTTAGGTCTCACGTAATGGGAGCGATTAGTACAAAGTATATAAATGCCAATGGGTTGATCCAAAATACATTTTAGTTTGTTACAAGCTTAACTGTGTAAAAATATCCATGTACGTTTTTCTTTGTAGCATGTTCTATATATGTATAAGAAAGTAAAAAGGTTTCCAGATTCTCATTGTCAAGCTGAAACAAATAATAATAATATTATATTTTTTATTGCTACTAAATAAGATACAGTCATAAAAAAAAGGAAATGATGGTGAAATTAAATTAAATTCCAATAATTAAATATACAATTTTTCTATCTAAATCCGCTTAAACTATTGATAACGTTTGTTTATCGGGTAACATAAATAATCATTATCAATATTTTATAGTTACAAGAAAGATAAGTTAGATAAAATAAATACCATTAAAGTGACATTTCCAAAATATTTTACTGTTGGGTAATAGTAAAATCTTTTTTCCCAAAATTGTTTCGAGAAATCTGCCATTTCTATCAAAATATATTTTACTCAGAATAGTTAATATATGCAACAAGTCTCACCTTTAAAATTAGAACTCAACAAAGCGTTCACAGCACAGGAATGTTGATCCAAAAATAAACAAAAAATGTCGCTGTGTCGTGTCATCCGACATTTTAGTTTATGAAACACAAAATCGAAGAGCTCATGTGACTAATATGGCGATTAGGAAGACCGGTCCATTTGTTCTATAATTGTGCTTAAACGCCTTTGATCCAAACTCGCTTGTTGCACTTTATAACGCGTCAGTTGTTACGCTTTTGAAGTGCTTTGATGTTTTTTAAGTGCTATCGCTTTTCAAGGGTTGAGGAATGATGATGTCTGTTAATAAAATTCTAATTGGTGATTGTTGAGTTTAGATTTACGTTGATTGTTTTAGGAATTTGTTATTATGTATGGTTACTGCTTTGAAAATGGAATAACATTCTGATAAGTTATTTTATAAGGCTCATATATTTTTTATTGCTTTCGGCGTTAAACTAGTCAAATTGTTATCTCTTGTAAGCACATTTGCTGTTCATGGAGACAGCCGTGTTTTTATTAATGCAAATAAAATAATTTCAAAAATATTATGTTGATTAATGAAACTAATTTTGCATTTTACGTCTTCCCTGATAGATGAGGCTGCCAATTTTCGCTTTCCTAGATGTCGTGTTTGTACTATGCTGGAATTTTCTAGTCAAGCTGGACTTGACTTACCACAATTTTTTAATATAATTATTTATAATCTACTTTAGTAAAAATTCTCAATTTTACAATTGTATCTGAACAATTACATAAATCGCACTATGCTTCTTTCTTGTTGTCAAACGGTCAAGCGGCAAATATGTTGCTAGAAAACTTTTCAGATTGGAAAGAGTCAATCTGTGCAAGTTTAGACCGAAAGCTTTTGCAAAGCATTTGAAGAGACGTCGACACGTGCAATTCTATATAATACGGCGTTTTGAGTAGTTCTCGTTATGAATTTAAAAGTACAAAGATACATTTACGTAATTTGACCAACGATTTCGTTAATTCATTCCACCATTGTTGACTATTCAAAACCATATAATTAGAGTAAGTACAATTTTTAAAAGGATAATATAAGAAAGGAGAGAAGAGACAAACCAAACCATAGCTTACGCTGAAACTAAAACTTACTTCCTTACTAATATTATAAATGTGAATGTGAGTTTATTTGTTACGCTTTCACGCCTTAACTACTTGACCGATCAACATATTACATAATACAACACAAAGTTTGCATACATGTTGCCGGGGGTACAGAATAGGATATAAGGTACATTTCATCAAGAAAAGTATGCCGCGGATAAATCAAAATCAAAAAAGGTTTTCGTTGTTTTATTATTAAACACTAATTATGCTAATAGATAGACAGTCAAAATTATGACTAGCTATTGCACTTTTTAATATATTCTTTTATTTTTTTAATATTTTTTCTGAACGTCCAGCAGTGTTCTACTATAAGATATTTCAAGGTTATCCATTAATTACCGGACACCATGTATGTAGTTATCTATATATTAATACGTGAAGCGAAAACTTTGGATCCCTTTTTACGAAAATTGGGCGGACGGAGGAGTATGAAATTTCGCACACTTATAGTTTATACAGAGAAGAAGTGACGAATGCTAATATTTTTTTTAAAATATGCATTACAAATACATTAAATTAATGAAAAAACACTACACGCACACAACCATGCATTTGACACACGTAGTCGAAGCGCGTAACTATGGTTACATATGTATATCAATATATAATGACATAATATATCAGCAATATCTTACAGGCAAACTTTGGTCGAATTTCGATCACTAGGCGACCGCTAGTTCATATTATTGTCCCTACTAAAAGACTAGTCAGCGGCTCACCTGGTGGTAAACAAGTGTTAACCGCCACTCATGGATTTCGGCAATACCAAAAATGTACTCCGCCAAACTGCCGCATACCGCGAAAAGACTGCTCTACTTAAACCTCGTTTAAACTTCTGATCTCGCTGATTTCAGCATTAATGGGCCGGCTCGACCAGGGAAGGACTACCCTCTAAAAGAAAATCGACGTCAAATAGCAGTATCCCTATTGTTGTGTTTCGTTCGGTGAGTGAGAGTGTCGGATGCCCAATCACCCTCTTTCCCCCATCCCGCTCCTTTCCACTTCTTTTTCTCGTCTTCCGTTCCTCTGGTGTTGCAGGCGCTCATAAGCTACGCTGACTACTTACCATCAAGTGGGCCGTATGCTTGTTTGCCCCTTAGTAGAATAAAAAAAAATGTCATGTACCTATACATGACAAAGCAAAATATGTCCAGCACGTTACGGTCACGACTACATGTCTTTGAATTTTAAACGCTAATAAATCTAATAAAAATTATTAATTATATAGCTAGACTCATCCCAATTTATATTACGTAAGCTGCATACTATTTATTTCATCCGTATTAGCATAAGATCACAACAAAAACGATGTACATAGGTATTAAAAGATAAAATCGCAGCTTGGCGCCGAAAGCAAACGCGTATTTTTTTGACGTGGCGGTCAAAGAGTTAAAAAGGGAGGGGGAACATGTCATAGCGCTTGGGGAAAACCACATTAGGTAGTTCATTTTCTGGAATGAAAAGCAGACTGAACTGCAGGTACGTGGAAGAAACGATCGCTGATATACAAATAAAATTGGAAAACAAATAATGTTTACGATTATTTCGACTTACTGATAGACGCTTTAATAAACAGCAGACTTGATAGTGGATTGCACCAATAGATTATTTTATTTCACACCATAAAAGATATATGTACGTTTATTTTTATGATATCATACGTTCTTTTTATTTGTAAAATTATCTACTGCAGACTTAAAAGTGACATATTCACAAAAATAAAACAAAAATTAAGCAATAAAACAGAAGATGATGAAATAATTAAGTTTAACACACCCATCTATCACATTCATAAAATAAAAAAGACAGCTACAGACCAATTATTTACATCACCTTTATTTAGCACCTTTTAAAAGGTTCCATCCATCAAGCAATTATAGCCGCTATGACCCTCGATTAAAGTTAATAATCCTTTGTAAGCTCCGTGCCTATATAAACGGTGTAAATGTTCGATAACTCTGACGGGCTAAGCCTCACTTAGTAAAGCCCACCTCAATGTATCTTGTCCGGATTTAATAATTGCTCGCGTCACTTTCACACGTCTGTATTACGTCATAGCGATTGCTACTGGTTGCCGATGAAATTGTAAATGCTTTTGACATTTTATGAACAGTTCTACGATACTGAGGTTCAAGTATGCGTAATACTTCTACTTGATTCTATTTGTGTAATGCGTACTATGACAAATAAATTGTACAATATAGTTTTCTTTTCATTTTTTTTATTTCTATGTTTTTAAGGGACTTTTAGACATTGTGCACATCAGTCTCATCCTACTCTAATTACATTTTTGCGTAAACATTTTACAAATATTATTTATTTAAAAGTAACAAACAAACACATTTACTCTATAGTCATCAGACTAAACAGATTCTTTGCTACTTTGGAATAAGGTTGAGTTAAGATGCTGTTAAAGCTACCAACATCGAACCTATTTAAGCCAAAAGCCCTCATCTGTATTCTCATAGACTCATACCGAACACACTCCATCAACAAATGATGAATATCCTCATATACACCACAACACTCACAGTTAGGTGAAACGGTATTTCTCATCAAGAAATAAAATTTGTTGCATGTAATGTGTCCTGATCTAAGTCTATGAGCTGTAATAACTAATCTCCATACAATATAGTTATATGACATAATATGCGGTCATTTCAGTTAACTATTCACGGTTTTAGACACACACGGAAAGTTAATAGAATCCTAACTAATATTATAAATGCGAAAATGAGTTTGTTTGTTTGTTACGCTTTCACGCCTTAACTACTCAACCGATCAACATGAAATTTCGCATACACGTTGTCAGGAGTACATAATAGGACATAGAGTACCTTTCATCCAGAAAAAATAACTGTTGCAAACCTAACCTACATTTACGCGAGCGAAGCCGCGGGTGAAAACTAGTTAACAATAATGTGTTGTTTACGTGTTATTGAGAGCAGCGATAGCTCAGTGGGGAAACCAACAGACTGCAATGCAGAGGGTCTCGGGTTCGAACCCACGTTGCGCACCTCTGACTTTCCGAAGTTATATGACTTTTCGAAATTATGTGTGTATTGATTGACAATATCGCCTGCTCCGTGCCTCGGAAAGCACGTTAAGCCGTTGGTCCCGGCTGCCATGAACATCTATGGCAGTCGTCATTGGGAGAGTGTCGTCACAAAAGATCCCATTGGGTCGTAGTGTCGCCGGTCTACACTGCCTGGCCCCCACATAAGATAAGATACGTGTTATTGAAATACTTAAAAATATTGATCACCTGTATAGAGCAGCAGTATCAGATACAGATATCGCATCTTAAGACATCTGGAAAAGAAAGGTTAGATTTCACGGAATGAGATAACTCTCCCACTAGAAATAATTCAGTGACTTACTCCTAGTGCGGAATATATTTATCATGGGGAACAAACATTCAAATAACGAATATAATGTATACTCGGTACATCTATCTGCCGATCACACAAGTCTTAGTAGTATTTAATATGACATCTCACTTATATACTTTTCTACTGAAATTTATAAATTGGACATCAATTAATTTTTTTTTCTTTTTTATTTTCGCTGTACCTAATATTAAAAATTTAATTCCTACTTATTATATTATAATAGTAGCATGACATGATAACAAAAACAAATATTTGCACACCATATTATTATGTAATGGTAGCATGTATATGGGACATTAGAATTTAAGATCATACTATGTAAACCTACATTCTAGCAAATAAATAAATTTGAATTTGAATTTGAAAGTTATTGTTCCATGAGGAGTTTGAACCCACATAACTCGGCGTGATGGCAATGTCGAAGTGACTTCTTAAGCCACATGCCATCATCAGTTTCTTTTGTTGTATAAAAGAATACATTAAAAATATAAGACCTGCGTCAAATACTTTATAACAAAACTAGTTTTTGCTCGCGGCTCCGCTCGCGTTAATTTAGAATTTGGCAATAAATTCGGGTTGTACTTTACTTGTAATAATAATTCAAGCATGATTCGAAAGACACGTGGCGCCATCTATTATCATAAGAACATTATTGTTGTTTCCTCGGGAATAGTAATTTTTTTCGGGATGAAAGGTAGCCTATGTCCGTTTCTGTACACCTGAAAATGTAAATGTATATTATAGCTCCACATTTTCTTTAGGTACAATTAAAATTTTGCTAATCCTTGTTTGTCATGTTGATAATTACATCAGAGGGGGCCACCTCCTTAGCTTACGATCATCCTAATTTGATTCCACGGTTAGCTTTAGAGGATCCAAACTTAGTTAAATCTTGGAGTTTCATAATCCACTAAAGTAATTAATGTCGGCAAACATCGTGAGTGCATGAAGACTAGCTTCAATGCAAAGCGTCGGATACATATATGCATAACCGAGTTCTGTGCCCCAGTGTTATATGCTAATATGTTATGTTCATCAAGCATCAATTTCACGTATTCCATTCTAAATATCAACATTAGGTTTGTCTTATATCTAATTAACGTAACAAAGGAGAATGAGTTTTAACTTTTAAGCTTTCGCGTTGCATGATATATGTACACATATAATTCGTTATAAACGCTATTAATACGCTTTTTAATGCTTGGCGTTTTGATTAGGATTGACCAGCCGTGGTCACAAGCTGACTCTTGGTGCTGAGTCTTCTTTGTCTGACTTATGACCACGGCCGATGTATCCTGGTCGAATGGTCAAGCATCAAAAATGTAATGAGAAAGTGTTTATTTTATATGCTTTGTACACGAATAAAAAAGCTGTTCTTTTTTGTTTTTAGTTACTAGAGATTTAGTCTGCAAATTATGAAAATTTTGGTTACATCTTCAGCTACGCTAAGAGCTGAAGATGTAGCTAATTACTAAGCCAGTATTGTTTTGCTTCGGTATTATCCAGGACTTTGAATCCAGGACGACCATAAATCTGACTTACATTAAAATAAAAAAGGCTTTGGCTACTACTTTTATATAAAGCGGAATAATCACAAAGTACAGACTTAGTAAGTCTCTTCAACCTACAGAATCACAGTAAGTAATCTTATTGTTTGTTTCCGTGTCACGTTGTATTGTGTATCTGCCATATGTCATTTGACAATTAAAATTAATGCTCGCGTTAATAAAGTTTATGTCAACAAATTTCTATTCATTTCCTCGGGAACAGTACTTTTTCTGGATGAAAAATACCCTATGCCCTTTTCTGTATTTGTGACGTGTATACGAAATTTCATGATGATTTCAGTCTAATAGTTATGGCGTGAAAGCGTAAAAAACAAACTAAAATTCGCATTTATAATATTAGTTCGGATAAAAGAAAGAAAGAAAACAGTCTTTATTGCCACAAACAAAACAATTAATAAAATCAAATAAATAGCTCGTAAACCAGTACTGTGGCAACAAATGGTCTCCATTCAGCTTTGATGTTGCAATAATACTGACGTATTACCGCCACGCTGATTTTCAATGAAGACCATCGTTGCATACGGACGTCAAACTGCATATAATATATAATTTCATTATATAACAAAAGTAAGAACATATTAAAGAAAATTATAAAAAAAGAAACAAAAAGAAAATTGGGCCGTCTTTGGGGACTGCCGATAGAAGTGAAAACTTTAATCCTTGATCATAAACACTTCTTTATAAAAAAACAAAAAAAAGGGGTGGGTCGGATTCCTGATACTCTCTTAGGCGTTATTACGGGGGTCAAAATTTCGTTATTTTTTGTGTAGGACGCACCATTTCTGAGATATTGTTAATTTTCTAAAATAATTCAAAAATGGAAAGCGTGGAAGCGTGACGATGACGAAGCGTTACGATGACACGTGTTCTATAATTTTTATTCACCCAAGAAGTGCTCAACGCGCCTAAAGAAGGTTTCACTTCAAAAAATTGAAAAATAAAAAACAGAAACCCTAATCTACTACTTAATACCTATGCATTTAATGTGTCTAACCCATAACACTTTGCATCGGCCATAAGGCTTTTGCCTCTTTCTATTTCATAGGATTTAATATAATAATTACCCTATTAATGGCTAAGTATAATTTTTAGAATTCCGCGCGTTGCGTGATGTATAATAATATGAAACGGAAATTAATGCAATTATGCAGTTATATCTTTGATCAGTCAGCCACGGCATACTGTGTAAACTGTTTAATACAACAAATCTAGGGTAAATGCATAATTGTATCAAAATAAATGCATAATTGCTTAATAAATTATTCCAACTATGTTTTTAATATTTTGATTTAAATGACACTGGATAAATTTGACGCTGAATATTGCTTTGTGAATGTATAAATATTTTTGCTTGATACATACGTGCATAGTTTTACACCTATTTGCCCGAAAGAGATAAGCAGTAGTGTATTACACGCACACATAATGCTAGCTATAGTTCTAGAGCCTACGTAATAGGCTCCTGTTGTCTATATTTTAATTTACCGGGCACAATTTGACAACGTGGGAGAGCCAAGCTTTGGCACGAATGGACCGGCTTGACCGGAGTGATACCACGGCCTCACAGAAAATTGGCGTGAAATAGCGCTTGCGTTGTGTTTCGTCGAGTGAGTGAGGGTACCGGAGGCCCAACCCTCCTGGAGCTAGAGGGAAATTTAAAAGGTTGGCAACGCACTTAGACTCCTCTGGTGTTGCGGGTGTCCATGGGCGGCAGTAATCGCTTACCATCAGGCGATCCGTCTGCTCGATTGCCACCTATACCATAAAAAAATAAAAAAACAATTCCAAACTCCGCTACTAAGCATTTCTTAACAGATAAATCTAGTACGACTTTGCCCTTCCAGGCATCGAATTCGAGACACAGCAGTCTGATTCACCAACACTACGCCCCCGAAACTAATCCATCGCTTTTCCTAAATATTGTTTACCAGATTAAAAACACTTTGATAGTAAAATAAACTCAAGTATCCCAATTTATCCTTCTATGTTCTATTGGGCACTGTTCCAGACTCAACTACTGAGTATTTCCTAACAGAAAAATCCAGTAAATCTTTGCCCTCCTGGATAGTTAATCCAAGATCTCAAGCACAGCTGTCTCATTCACCACAGTTACGCCACCGAAGCAATCCTTAACCTCATTTGTCTGAGGTAAGGGATTGCTTCGTTAAAATTCTTTCTTCTTCTCCCTAGCCTTTATTATTCCTAAGTCACTTGGAGGCGGCTTTCTAGTTTTGACTTGACCGGATTTGACTGCATATCAGTTTTTACACGGAGCGGCTGCCACCTGACCTCCGCAACCCGAAGGCTAACGATACCCTAAATTTAGACCAGTATCAGGATATTAGAGGGCACTGACTTCCCAATAACGACTGCCATATATGTTCATAGCAGCCGGGACCGACGGCTTAACGTGCTCTCCGAGGCACAGATCAGGCGATGACTGTCAATCAATACGCACATAATTTCGAAAAGTCATATAACTTCCGAAAGTCAGAGGTGCGCGACGTGGGCTTGAACCCGAGAGAGACCCTCTGCATTGCAGTGTGTTGGTCTCCCCACTGAGCTATCGCTGCTCATCAAAATTCTTCATAAAAATAAAATGCCAACTAAACTATCACAAAAAATTTGCGACTACTATCGACAGTTTCGCAGTTAGCAATCGCACAACAATCGCAAAACGGTCGCGCCAAAAAGTTATCCAATTGTGTCAGGTGGACCATAGCCCTGTCGCCGCCGGGCCGAGCCACTCCAAACCCTATATATTACAACACGAGGGTGCATATTTTACTCTACTTATGACGAAAGCTACCGCTTTTTCTCGTTTTTTTTCTGTATAATTTCTCGTCTGTCATCCCTTGTACACGCCCATTGAGCGCAGAATAAAAAAGCGTATCTTTTTCACTGAATTCCGTCAAGTGTTTTTATTAAGCCGAATTATTTTGAATGGTTTGTTTGAATAATTAGCCTTAATGAGACTGATAGGTATTTAGCTTTCCGTAATGAGCTTGGTGTATTTTTTTCCTTATTCGGCTGTATCTTGTAATGGGATATTAATTAGTGGCTTTTTATTTTAGGCCTTTTTAAAACGTTATTTAATGATTAAGAATTTGTTTTGCTGAAAAAGATTTTCTTTAAATTTTTTGCTATCAGTTGTTAGTAATTATGTACTTAATATTATAAAGAAAAATAAAGGTTATAAAATAAAGGTTAATAATTTATTTGTTTTCAAAGCGGGTAAAAGGTACCTTTGGTCCTACTAAACCGACATCAGCATTTTTTTAAATAGATTGTAGCTACACTATATTCTTCTATATGTTATAGTTATACTCAGAGTAGCGATAGCTCAGTGGGGAGACCAACAGACTGCAATGCAGAGGGTCTCGGTTTCGAACCCACGTCGCGCAACTCTGTCTTTCGGAATTTATATGACTTTTCGAAATTATGTGCTTATTGATTGACAATTATCGCCTGCTCCGTGTCTCGAGGAGCACGTTAAGCCATCGGTCCCGGCTGCCATGAACATCTATGGCAGTCGTTATTGGGAGAGTGTCGACACAAAAGATCCCACTGGGTCGAAGTGTCGCCAGTCTGCACTGACTGGCCCCCACATAAGATAAGATATAGTTATACTCCACGCAAGTGAAGCCACAGGCTGGGAGAAGTATTTATATTAATACTTAAAGAGAGAACACTTTGTACCCATTTTTAAGCATATGAAGAAAGTGCAGAAAGGAAAACGTAATAAAATAAATACAGGAATTCTTATTACAGTCAAATGTTGACCACTGGTCAGCAATAGAATAGATAAAAAGAAATGTATTTTGAATATTCAGATGTAAAGACTGTACTGTAAGTCTTCAGTAACAAGTAACAACATGTCTTATTTGTGACAAATAGGACAGTTTGGCGTGATATTTTGGAAATATATCAACCTAACAATGAAAACAGAAGACTTAGACAAAGAATCTCTGATCGGAGAAGGTTTTGAGAAAGAAAGTATATAATAATAATGTATGTTTATCCATTGTCTAGTACCCATAGTACAAGCTTTGCTTAGAGATGGTGTTGTGTGCATGCGATAGAATATTATTATTATTATTAGGTTATGAATACACTAAATCGATGAGCGTGCATTATACATATTATGGGTATGTCAGGATCATAGCGAAAGGAAGTCCGTAATATCTACCAACATATCCGGAAAACGAGTGAAAGTTAATGTATTTTATTTTTGAAACAGATGTGATAAAATCTACAAAAATAAAGTATCACGTTAATTATTTTGTGACAGCCTTGTGGGAGACCGTTGGAATGCCAGGTCTCGAGTTCTATCCCAGAGTACGCATCTCTGACTTTTAAATAGTTACGTATTAAATAGTTAATTACCGCTTGCTTTAACAGTGAAGGAAAATATATTGAGGAAACCTGCATGTCTGAGAGTTCACCATAATGTTCTCGAGGATATGTGAAGTCCGCCAACCCACACTGGACTAGCGTGGTCAACTATGGCCTTACCCTTTCTTATACTGAGAAGAGGCCCGTGCCCAGCAGTGGGACAGTTTAATACAGGGCTGATATTATTATTACATTATTTTGTATCATCATCATCATCATTTCAGTCTATTGCAGTCCACTGCTGGACATAAGCCTCCCCCAGGGTGCGCCACAAGGCCCGATCTCCCGTTTTCGCCATCCAATCACCTCCAGCCACCTTTTTCAGGTCATCGGTCCATCTTATTTTGTATGGATTGGAGAAATTTAAAATTAGTTTGAATAAGGATATATTTTGATTTTATTTCGATCAAATAATTGATCTACTACGCGGCAGTTTTCAGCAGCAGTCTGCCCGCAAGCACTGAATTAGGTCGTAGTTTAATATGTGCTTTATTAGTAACTGATACCAAGTAAGTCAAAAAATATATCAATGTTTGACTCTTAATGTTCTGTTGTCAGAACTATGGACTTGATTATGTATTATAACTATAATTATTAAAACCATAATATTTAGTTAAATTTAGATTATGTCTGCCACGCCTGAGGTCGCGAGTTCGATTCCCCCACAAGTCAAACATTTGTGTTCATGAACATGGATATTTCAATTGGTATGGGTGTTTCTATGTATAATATGTATGTATTTACATAAAAAGAAAAATGAAAATTATATAATTATGTATGTTTATCCATTGTCTAGTATCCATAGTACAAGCTCTGCTTAGTTTGGGGTAGATGTTGATTGTATGTGATAGAATATTCACCAATATTTGACAATAAACATATGTATGTCACGTTTGTCTGTGGTCAAATATTTATTTTTTGTTTGACAGGTACGAACAGTTTGTATGGGAAAATAAAATAGTTATTGCTTTAAATATGTCCTAATATCGTTATTACATTTGACCATACAACAAGATACCACAATAAACCCTACAACAATTAAGGTGAAACAACTTCTAGATTGTTGCATTACCATCCAAAATAGTCTAAAATTTAATCTTACCTAAATTCGCACACGCCCAAACCTAGGAGATGTTCTAATACTTGAGATTTTTCGGCGAAAGGACACACGAAAGGAGGAGCGCTTGGCATCCAGAGCATTTGGCCGCGCAGCCCAAAGGACAATGTATCCGACTTCAATCTCTGTCACCGTGCAATGTACGACGATCCTAGATTTAGAGCGGGTGTGATTGGAATGTGGGTGCTGGGACTAGCTGCGGTGCCCATTTGAATATGTGCTATAAAGGTAAGAAATTCTTTTGAAAGTCAGTGAGTAGTAGTAATCTATGGTATAACGGCTGCAACATCTTGTTGATATGAGTTCTAAAATACTGAAATTATATTTAATTGGTGATTTAAAAGAGTGGCCGTGAGTTTCTAGCTGGTTTCTTCTTATAGGCTCAACTTAGCAATAAGCATAAATGCAGCTTCAGTAACTTAGTATACTCACTTACCTATATATTTTGACGTTCATAGGTACTTTATATTATTAATATAATATAATATTCTATCTCATACACACAACACCATCCAGCCCAAACTAAGCAGAGCTTGTACTATGGGTACTAGACAATGGATAAACATACATAATTATATACTTTTTTTTGTAAATACATACACATTATACATAGAAACATCCAGACCAAGACAAACATCCATGTCCATGCACACAAATGTTTGACTTTTGCGGGAATCGAACCCGTGACCTCACGCGTGGCAGTCGGTTACACTGACCACTACGCCATCGAGGCCGATTTTTTTGATTTGACTTTTTTAAATAAGGGAATATTCATCTTATTAAATATGCAGTCTATCAAAGTCAAAGTCAAAGTCAAAAATCATTTATTAATTTAGGTCACAAAGTAACACTTATGAACGTCAAAGTATATTGGTTAGTGAGTTTACTAAGTTACTGAAGCTACATTTAGGTTAGTTGCTAGGTTCAGGCAAAGGGTATGTAGCCTATGAGAAGAAACCTGCAAGAAACTCAAGGCCACTCTTTTAAATCGCTAGTTAAATATAATTTCAGTATTTTACAATTCAGATTAACAAGGTGTTACAGCCATTATGCCATATACTACTGACTATAAAAACTAAAGATAATAACAATAATAACTTAATAATATTATAGAGAGGAAATAATTTGAGCTAAGATATATTATTCAATATAAATCTAAAATAGACAGTAGGATGGCATGATGGCGCTACACTTACACTTTGTGACTATGCAAAGGCTTAAATTGACTTATAAGTAATACAGATCTTTGAATCCTGTATGCAACAAGCAACTAGCTCCATGAGTTTTTGTCATTTAAGTAGTCGTTGACTGAATAATAACCCTTCCGAATAAGTTGTTTTTTAACGGCGTTTTTAAATTTTAACAATGGTAAATTAATTATATTAATAGGTAATTTATTAAAAAAACGTATACCATTTTAAACATTATCGTTTTATACAAACGAGGTAGGTAGAGGTGAGTTACAGACACTTTTTGGCGGTTTTACGTGGAATCTACAAGCCAATTACTGTCTATCAAAAACTTTCATATTCCCTGCTACTATTTTGTCCGATCTTTGGATAGATTCCGAGATCAGATGCACAGATCACATTTCGTGCTGGGTCATCAATAGTTTTCAGACCTTCATTCAGAACTTCCATATTTAGTTATTCGTCGAATATCATATTTTTCACAAGTTAACATGCAAAATATATGATATTATTCAAAACATTTACGGGGCAAACATTTATAAAGACTACTTTATTGTATTTCACAAAACTTAATAGTGTAGGCACAAATATTACATATTTTTCAAGCAATATAAATCGGATTTTAAGTGGTATTATAATAAAATCTTCCAACGCAAAAAGCTCACATTCAACACCGGATTTTGAATGTGTATTTTGTTATGAATAGGTAAAAGGTGCGATTGTAATCCATAGATTTAATGGATGGTAACGAAGCTTTAGCGGGAAGTGTTCTAGTGTAGTTTCTGAACTAACTGTAATTCGATTTTAGGGATTACATTTACTGGATCATCGGACGATAAAATGAAATACAGAGAGAGACAAAAGAATTTTAAATAAACACGCGAACCTTATATCCATGAAAAGCTAGATAGAAGATATGAAAGAATGAGCCTATTGTCGTCTTCTGGGTACAACGCCAGAGTTCACGTTACCTCCAAGAATTTCCTCATTTACAACCCCAATAATAAAATAAAATCAACAAATATGATGATTTTTAGACTCCCTAGACATCAAAGAGCTAACTGTATATCACGTCAGACCTTAAGCTTCGGAAATGTGGTTTCAATGAGTATATTACACAGGAACATGTCTCGTGCCTACACCTTCGACAATATACAGGCGCTATTCGAACAGTCACCGACATTAGGCGACAAAAACTCCCGAAATTTAAAAGTTTTTATCATACGGCATTTTCTTATTTTCTTCTTCTCCATAGCCTTTATTATTCCCAAGTCACTTGTAGTCGGCTTTCTAGTCTAACCAGATTTGACTGGATACCAGTTTTTACTTGGAGCGACTGCCATCTGACCTCCGCAACCCGAAGGCTAACGATACCCTAAGGTTAGACCAGTGTTAGGATATTAGAGGGCACTGACTTCCCAATAACGACTGCCATAGGTGTTCATGGCAGCCGGGACCGACGGCTTAACGGGCTCTCCAAGGCATGGAGCAGGCGATAATTGTCAATCAATACGCACATAATTTCGAAGTCATATAACTTTCGAAAATCAGAGGTGGGCGACGTGGATTCGAACCAGAGACCCTCTGCATTGCAGTCTGTTGGTCTTCCCACTGAGCTATCACTGCCTTTTTTACCTTTTGCCTTTTTAGGGCATTTTCTTATTTTACAGCTCATTATTATACAATAATAATAATAATAAGTAAAGTTTCATGCATAAAATACTGTTACGAATTTGTTTAATGTCCAGCCACTTATGTCGCTGACTGTACCATTGCAAGCAAACTGTCACAAACACTTTCAACGATTTGTCAGATAGTTCAACGTAGCACGGAAGTTTTCCTGTAGGTGAAAACGACTCCTCAGCTGCCTTTTACATGGGCCCAAAAGTTTTGTGCCAAAATGGCTTTGTTACAAGCGTTACCTTAACCCAAGGAATATCTTCATGTGTTTATATCAAGACGTTGTGAGTTTTTTGTCAGATTTACAAGGTATTTACATCACGTCCTCGATCCATCTCCTACGTGTCTACAATCAACCCTTATCATTTACACGGAATCCCACCATTTGTTCCTAGAAATGAGGTTACGTTTCCATTTGGCAAATAGTTTGTGGACCGTTGTGGCGTAAATTGAAAGAGGTGCGTCCAGCAGTGAACTGCAATAGCTGATTGATTGATTCGATTCAAATCTTTTTTAATTTTTTACGGAAGTGGTAGTTGTATTTATTTATTTAGGATTTACATCCAGCAAGGATTTGCCAAGCCCGTAACATTCAACAGAATAGATACAGAACGAAATTTAATTAAAATAAAAGGTACCTTACATCAAAAGTAATTGGTTGGTTTTTTAATTAGACTTTATGGTAACACACATACATAGATTCACGCCTGTTTCCCAGAGGAGTAGGCAGAGACTACGGATTTCCATTTGCTACGACCCTGACACACTTCTCTGGCTTCATTCACTTTCATCACATTCCTCATACACGCCCGTCGGTTCAAGGCTCCTTTGTCCAGAACGCATCCGATCTGATCGAGAAACGTTCGCCGAGGTTTTCCTCTTATGTTTTTCATTTTTATGGTGACATTATATTTAATTAAAAGAAAGCACGGGTAAATTATTTTAAACCATTATTACCAGACAACACACATTTCTGGCAATTTTTTAATAGTGAGTTACAATTTTAATTTATCAATTTACGTAGATAGGTACATATTTTATTCTTCAACACAATCATATTGGTTGTGTAGCAACTAACATAAATACCAAATTAGTAACTTCACTAAAATCACTAACTAGCGATCTTCGACGGCCGTTAGAATATCTAGGATTATGAGTTCCTTTACTCATTTAGGTCACAAACTAAAACTTATTGTAAGTTTATGACACAAACGAATAAATTAATGTTGACTTGACTTTTACTTGAATAATCTTTTAACTTAGGCTAAAGCCGCATTGGCACGGCTACTACGACGCGACGCGACGGTGATGCGAAACACAAACACATCATCTTCTTTTCCTTCGGCAGTGCGGTTATCGCCATAATATGTTTATAGTTCGTTTTCACGTATTCGCCATCGCGACACTGTCTTTGTACCAATGCAGCCGCAGCCTGACTATCAAGAGCAACACAACAACAAACTAAAATAAAATAAATGCTAACCATATTATTCGGTATCGTCTCCCACCTACAGATGCAACGTAAATTCTGACTGGTAGATAATTCCTTGGCATTAAGGCCACCGATGTACGATTTCGTGCGTAAAGTTATAAAATAAAATTCCTTTATTGTTTAATTTAAATTTCACGTGTCTGCACATACATAAGTATCTAGGCAAATTGTATTAGTTTTACATTTAAACAAATAAAGTTTTAGGTTCCATGCTAAGTCTATTAATTATCACTTCGATCACAAAGGCTCCGGCTACTACTAATAGTTTCATGACAGAAATACGAAATAACACGTTGTACGACTGAAAATTGAATCAGACAGATGACCGCTGCACTATAGAGGCAGAATTTTGACATTTAAATGAAATTATATCTTGCATAGTTTGTCACATATTACTTGCTTACTAAGAACATGCCTTAAGAATGACTTTCAAAAATAATTTCGGCAGCATGTGAAGTATTATAAATGTTTGAAACGATTTATGAGAGTCATATATCAATACAATCGCGACGGCGCCAGCTACCAATCGAAGAGGATTAGCTCTTCATATCTGCAAACTATGTATTACAAGAATCCACTGAAACATTTCTATTTCATTTTGATCGGCAATCTCTCATGTTTCAGACGTTACATTTAGATTTGGATTTCAATTCGGGAATTTTCGGTTTTGAGTACTCACGATTATGTTGTTTGAAATTATGTATATGTATATAATTTATTTGAAATAAGGCATAGACGCGTTAATATGCAAAAAGCAGAAGACAAGTATCGCATTGTAGTGAATATCTTAAGGTCACTTAGAGTCAAGTCCAGAAAACATTAGCACAACTCCTTAGTACCATCAATAGAACCTGGACAACATTTATGACCAAAGAACTTGCACATATGAATAGTTCTTTCTTACAGTACGAATATTGCAGCAGGCAACCCCGTTATTGCCGCTGAATTAAATGTTGATACTACGTAGGATAACTATTTATCGTACTACAAATAATTATTTGTGTGATTTACAAATTATATTGTTTTGAGTCTGTGGACTTTTACAAGTACCTATGCATTTAGCATACTTGTAAAAGCCAGCCTTGTGACGCAAAGGACTTTTCTACACCTTCTTTCACGCTACAGTGCTCCCTTGTTCCACTATTCTTCATTCTATACTGTTCTATATTATCTAGTTTATAAGGCTAGTGTGAATGGAACAGTCGCAAGAGGAAAACCTAGGCGAACGTTTCTCGATCAGATCGGAGGCGTTCTGGACAAAGGCCAGGTTAAGAGCTCCTTGAACCGACGGGCGTGTATGAGGAATGTGATGAAAGTGAATGAAGCCAGAGAAGTGTGTCAGGATCGTAGCAAATGGAAATCTGTAGTCTCTGCCTACCCCTCTGGGAAACAGGCGTGAATCTATGTATGTATGTATGTATACTATCAACCAGTTTAGTGGCTTTCGCTATTTATTCCTATTCCTACATAAACACGGCGGGTGTACTAAAACGCTAAGGACATAACTGTTGGAATCCCCACATATGTTCACAAAACAAAACACCTTCCCTCGCTTGTTTCAGAAAATCCTACACTTAGAAAAAAGAAACCACACAATAAAATAATATATTATCATTTTTATTGCAAGAATACGAAGTAGGCGCTGGGAGATATCCTAAAGCGTTGTCTCCCGCGGGACAGGCAGAGTTCTTAATATTAAATGAAGCCGTGTCTCGAGTTCTAATGTAATTTGCAACAACTTGAATTTTCCTCAAACATTGTTGGAATTATGTCATTAATTATGTACCTGTTCTTTTATGGTAACCATGTCAATTAAAATGTTATATTAATATTGATCGTAACAAAGACTCATGCCTCTATAGCAGAGGTTCCCAAAATTAAATCAAATCTCTACGGGCTGAACTTTTTTTTTTTACCTTCGCTGAGCTTCGTAAAATATTATCTGCCTACATTGATAGGTGAAGTCAAGCCAACATTTTAGTTCTTCACTATCGAAAACTCCGCTTACAAATTGTGAACTCCCATTTTTGTCACGCCAATCTAGACCCCCGTCGAATCTCCCGTGGACCCCTGGGGGTCCATTTGGATCACTTTGGGAACTAAGGCTCTATAGCCTCAAACGGACCTACTGTTTAGTGGAAGGGTAGTGATAATATTCTTACACATTTCGCCAACTATGTTTCTAGTTTCGACGTAATAAATTACGTCATAAATCTATGTATGTGTCAACTAAACACAAAGTGATAAGTTTGTAAGTAAACAAACAAGTGTCGAATTTATAAAAAGTCGAGGATAGAAAAAGCAGGTCACGCTCCCTCGTAATAATTGTGTTGTATCGTATACCATTTTGGACAAATATATTGTATAGTATTTATAAACGAAAATAGTACCTCTGACATATTATTTTTACTATAAAACATATTATTAAAGTAAATATATAGACTTTTGAATTGACATGTTATGTTGTTTGTTTTCAATATCCTTGAAGTATGTAGTTGTTATTTTACTATATTCATACGGCTTACCTAATAGTAAATGGTTTAACGAAGTCACAGGATATGAATACATTACTTAACATATATAAAAAGAATACCATAAGTTCACTACATTTTCGCACATTTGTATTTTTACATGTACCTTCACCTGTGGGTGAAGGATAAATACAAATGTGCGAAAAGTCAGAAGCATGTGGTGGTGGGGATCAAACTCACAATCGCAAATTAGGAATAACATTGAATTACCACCGCTATTAATAAAATAATAAAAAGAAGAATTCTTATAAAGCCAGTTCCGGGTAAAAATATTGAAATCATTTAGAAAACACGATACAACACGATATTAATAAGAACTTATTGGTCTAAAACATTGAATTTAAGTAGTATAAGCAAAGTGTTATGTTTTGTATTCATATTTAAATTTTAAAACCCTACTTATGTTAATTTATATTTTAGGTTTACATTTTATGAACATTGTAAACTCTTAACATAATTTTGTTGTCTCAATTATAAATGCTGTGTTAGCCCGTAAGTGGCATGTATATTAGAACTCTGTCATCTAATTTTTCACTAAATTGTATCATATAATATATGCTGTGAGTTAACCAAATTTAAGAGCAGCGATAGCTCGGTGGGGAGACCAACAGACTGCAGTGCAGAGGGTCTCAGGTTCAAACCCACGTCGCACACCTCCGACTTTCGGAAGTTATATGACTTTTCGAAATTATGTGCGTATTGATTGACAATTATCGCCTGCTCCGTGCCTCGGAAAGCACGTTAAGCCGTCGGTCCCGGCTGCCATGAGTATCTTTGGCAGTCGTTATTGAGAGAGTGTAGACACAAAAGATCCCACTGTGTCGAAGTGTCGCCGGTCTACACTGACTGGCCCCCACATAAGATAAGATAAGATAACCAAATAAATAAATAAATGCTGAATATAGCAGAAATAAAAAATATAAAAAAATTTGTGCGATTAAAAAGCCTATTGTTCATATCTTGACGTGCTGCCATTGTCGCAACTTTCACTTTAATTTAATTACCTTTAGTCGCAGGCTACATATTTTATTCGAGAAAGAATAATCTCTTTGTATATTGTTCGTCAGCTTTTAATAACAAAAATTCGCCGACACGGGTTCAGTTAAATACGTACCTATAATTCATTTTTTCATTTGAACGAAGTTTTAGATACATACAAAGAGCTTAAAAGATTGGAGTTTAAAAAAAAATCTAAGAAATTGGATGTGAATTTGTGTTTTAATCAGAACAGGTGTTAAATATAATTGAGAATATTCTAATCGTAATTTAGATGCTTTCTATTTGAGATAAGATTTCTTGACAATAATATTTACTTTGATGTAAAATAAATGATTCTCTGTATATTTTTTGTGTAGGTATTTGTAATCCAGTAAATAAACTATTCGTTTCGAGTCGAATTATTGCTTTTTCTTATCGTTTAAAACTTGTTTTCATTGAAGATTTTTGAAATGTGATTTTAAATAGATATTAATATTATTTTGAATTAACGTGGTATACAGATCATTATTAATTCTTTTCTATTAACAAGACTTAAATGGCAAGAATTCGACGAATTCACACAATGAAGATACATTTCGTTTATGTCAACTGCAAGAAAATCAAATTAAATTATTTCTTCAGAAATCAAAGAATTGAAAGGAAGAATTCGGTACAATGCTCACATATTATATTGATCGATAAATAGCAATGAAGTGATTCACACTAATGTGCTTGAGTGTAAACAGTGTATTCCATCAACGTTGTGTGTTCGCTACGGAAATAGCCGTCCGCGCTGACGCTCCGTAAATATAAGCCATCTTTTACTTTGAGCTAACACTGTGTCGAATGTGAGGCGTGGATGGAATTTCTGGTTTCTTTGTGTCGATGTAATTTATGTGAAGCTTGTGGATGCGCTGATGGTAGAGGCGATACGAGAACGAGGGGAGGGACACTTTGAGTAAGTCATTGGATACGGTATGTGCAGTTTGTTTACCTAAATTTTTGCATGTATTTGTTTGATTACATCTAGCACAATAAATAGTATGGTAATGTATAGTAAATTTTTATTTCCTTGTGTAATAAATTATCAAAATATCAACTTTCAAGGTAGGTACTTTCATATGATCATCCACGATATGCAAGAGAAATTGTTGAATAAAGAACAATACAGATTTCACTTTATTCATTTTACACATTACTAGGTTTTGCCTGCAACTTCGTGAAGGCGCGAAACCGTAACAAACGAACAAATAAACAAACAAACTTACATTCGCATTTATAGTATTAGTTAGGTTAGAAACCATGTACCGATCTTGCTCTATTGTATACTATTATATATGCGTACTTTTTATATAAAACGGCCCAAAACAATCAACATTCGATATCGACTCAATTTCAAACTAAAATTTAAAAATATGATGGCAACATTTTATATCAAATCGTTATAATTGGATTGTATAGTTCGATGGAATAAATTGCATCACCTGATATTCCGAGTAATTTAAAATGTTATTGCGATACTCGCTGTAAGCCGGCTAACAAAAAATATCATGATATTACCGGAAAATAGCAGCAGTATTTTGGGTGGAATTTTTACGCAACACTAATATCAGTTACATAAAATTATTAACAATATCTGATCGCACAGTTTTATGAGTGATACTGAAACTAGAAGGGGTAAGTGAAGGGAAATAGAGAGGGAGTGAAATTAAAACTGCTAATATTCGGTTAAAATATATCGTCGATTTCGATCGTATTTGTTATGGTTAAACTATCAACATTAAATTTGTTTGTGCATTTTAGTTTTAGAGTAGTAGAGTCTCGCTGATTTCAGCATGAATGGGCCGGCTCGACCGGGGAAGGACTACCCTCTCACAGAATATCGACGTGAAATAGCGGTATTCCTACTATTATGTTTCGTTCGGTGAGTGAGAGTACCGGAGGCCCAATGAACCCTCGCCCCCTTCCCGCTCCTTCTCCTTCCCATTTCCTTTCCTAAAGGGTCGGCAACGCGCAAGTGATGCCTCTGGTGTTGCAGGCGTCCATAGGCTACGGTGACCACTTACCATCAGGTGTGCTTGTTTGCCACTTTAGTTGCATAAAAAATAAAAAATAAAGTTGTGACATTAGACAAATACATTTTTGATCAGTTTCTGAAAGGCTGATCACCGATTTATTTATTTATATTGTAGCCGCATTTCAATCATACACAGTCCTGGCGTCCATATGTAGAGCCCTCTATACCACGTTCTTATTACATCTGAAGTTGTGCGGACGGCGGACGGTTCTACGACGGCTTAAGGAACTGGTTTTCCACATCCCGCTTAAAGAACCCAGGATCGCAGCCAGATAATGGACATAAAATCATTCTTGGTGAGTTGTGGGTCTGATATCTGCAAACTCTTTTGAAGATACGGTCATAGGACTATATACATACATATTATATATACAGGATGTTGTACTAACATAATATCTTTAGTAAGCTTATCCATGACATGAATATGAAAATCAGAATTCAAATGAATAAGAGGGTTTATAATAATAATAACAGCTCTATTTAAAAACTGTTCCATTGCTGGGCACGACCCTATCTTCATTGAGTAGGCTATAATTGACATCAAACTACTATATACAGATTTATTTAACATTGAGACAACTACCATCTTAGTCTCCCCGTGACCATGGCTGCTGAAAAGCAACCGAAACGTCGGGGAAAGTGTAAACATAAATATAAATAGTTTTAATAGTTTCAATAATTTAATTAGCTTAAAATTAGTAAAGTTTAATAGTAATAGTACTGTAACAGTTTTCAAAATTATGTAATAAAGTGACAAATAATCATCGCGATAAAATCCGTATATAGTTGTTTAATTTCAATGAATAACATTCGCGTAAACAGAATAAAATATTAAGAAGGCTATAATTCACCACGCTGTCGTAGTCTACGTTGGCAGACTACACATATCTTCGAGAACATCATGCAAAACTCCCAGTCATGCAGGTTTTCTGGAGATGATTTCCTATACTATGAAAGCAAGCGATAGTTAACTATTAAATACGTACATAACTTCAAAGAGGTAAGTGTTTTAGAATCGAACTCGATGCTTGTACGAGACAGTTCAAACGTCGTATTATAGCTTCCTTTTAGAAACGACCTTGAGACCGCTGTGTGATTCAACGGTTTACCACTAGGCTATCGCTGATATTCCTTATAGACATCCTGGCTACAAGGAATTGGGCTGCATTCGTTCACACTCATCATATAACAATCCTTCCTAAAATTGCTTCACTTCATTCGTTTACGTCCAACGAGTAACTAAACAGCGATAACAATATTCATTCCATATAATATTTATCTAAAAACACATATCTGTTTTCACCCTTGGGCCCATGCCACATTTATGCGTGCGTTGGACATGAGTCGGCGACAGGGCGACAGGGCGACAGCGACAGTCGCCAGGGCGCGCAGGACGTGTTGCTGAGCAAACACGTCACAACACGTCGCGGCGACAAACACAGGCGTGACGCGACATCGCAGGAAATGGGAGCGAAGAGGGCTATAAATTTTTGTTGGCTTTATTTTGTATGGTCGTCATTGGGGTGAATTTAAATTGAAAACTGGTCAACGCGATTTCTTTGGAAATTGATTTCTGTTTCATTATTTCAACCAACGTTTGAAAATCCTACAAAGGTATAGCCACGTAGCAGGCGGCTAGCTTATGTTAATTTGTTATACCCGGGCCAGGAAACTTATATTAAGAGTAACTATCACAATAAAAAAAAATAAAAACAACGGGTTGCACTCCGGGAGTGCCGGCAGAAGTGAAAACTTGAATATTAACGTTGTCCATTTTTGATATTTTGGAATGGTTAGGGAATAATTTTGCACGACTTGTTTTAATTATCAGTATAAAAGTACTATCATTTATGTGGTAAAATACAATATTCATTTATTGCGCTATTGTACACAAACATGACAATTCTCCCTCCGTCTTACGAATATTCGATCAGGTCACCTGGCCTGACGCGAGTTTGACAATTCTTCCTCCGTCTTACGAATTTTCGATCAGGTCACGTGTCCTGACACGAGTATAACATTTTTTACCCATCACAAAAAGTACACAATGCCGCTAAAGCAGTTTTCACTTCAAAAAACGCGCTCTGGGTATTGAGTCCAAGACTTGATAATTATTTGTGCCTCGCAAATATAAGCTCAAAATTATGCCAGTTAGATCAAATCACCATTTAGAATAAAGGAACGAATCCCAATGTTAAGACTAACCTGAATTAATTTTTATATATATTATACTGCTATTAACCTGAAAAGGGTGTCTAAAGTGGTAACACTGCCGTTGCACCACCGAGACAGTAAAGAAGAATTATTTGAGTCAATTGTTTGAGTCTGTGTATTCTTCATGAATGTTAGTCGAGTTCTTCGCGAAACAGAGATAATCTATAATACAAAAATACAATCTTCATAAAAATTAAACACGTGAATTTCGGGGTAATTCATATTTCTTTCATAAAAAGAAGTTTATATTCGCCCGGTACAATGAAAAGCTGTTCAGAAATATCTGACATGAATGACACATACGTATTAAAAAGTAATATGGTGGATTTATCATGAAATATTCGAGTAATGTAATAAATACTGACACCGATTGATATTATTATGAGAACCGATGATTTTATATTAAGATTTGTTAACCGTTTCCCCACAACTCTCAGACATGCAGGTTTCCGCACGATGTTTTCTTTCACCGTTAAAGCAAGCGATAATCAACTATTTAATAAGCATATAACTTCGAAAAGTCAGAAATGCGCGCCTTGGGTTCGAACTCGAGACCTCTGCGTGGCAGTCCAACGGTTTCCCACTAGGCTATCGCTGCTCTCTATTATGTGGGACTTATGACCATAACTAGTCTAACTCGGATATAGTCATCATTACAGCCGAAAGGCTTCCACAGCTGGACATAGGCCTCTCCCAAGGACCGACTGGTCTTGGGCCACTTGCAACCCTTACAAGGTCGTCGGTTCACCTTGTGGGGAGGGTCTACCCTTGCTGACGGAAAACTATATATGTATGTAAATCACCATAAATTGCACCGTCGACACATTCTTCCACATTCTAAAAAAGCAACATCATGAATCTTTTTACAACACATGGCTATCGCAATCCATTGTCGGTGTGCGAATAATTTACAGCATAGATTGGCGCGTCGATGGCGCAATCTTCGGGATTAGCCGGTCCGGGCGAGCTATGGATGCTAAACAATGTAATGTATTGGCTAGTTAGTATTTACTGCCTTTATCCTATTGGCTGCATTGGCCGTTGTACGGGAGTTTACAGATTCTATCGGCTACTACTGAATTTTACTTACTGCGTTATTTATTTATAGGGTTGCAGTTCAGATTGTGTAAATGTTTCAAAGCTTTATTTTCGATGTAATACTATCTATGATTAGGAATAAACGTTTTGGGGCATGTATTTATTTGCTTAATCTGCCAATTGTGGAAATTCCGGACATGATTGAATAACAAAAATCTCTCGCCGCCGGCTACAGCTATTAACTATAAAGTAATTAGTTTTATAATGATGCCTCGTCGGTCCTCTGGCAAAAGATTGCGTTTAATCGAAATATCCCGGGTTCGATACCAGATAACGCAAAAAATTTTTAGATCTTTTTAAAACGTTTGCAGTAGCACTCGGCAAAAGGTTTAGAAATTTAGTAGTGACAACTGTGATAAGATATGAAGTAAGTAAGTAAGTATTTTTGTATTATATACTAATTAAAATAATAAGTTATCTGCAAAGTTATTTTAATCAATAGTTATCTAGTTAAATACGTAAGTTACCTTAAATATTTTACGTAGATTAAAGTTGCCCTACACATCGTATTATTTAAATTAATGTTTTAGAAGAAATCACAGACTTAAGAATGCTCGCAATGAAAAATCCTTGATTGCGTGATGAGACAAAAATAAAAAAGGTCTGCTCACTTATACTCGCCAAGCTTGCAAATATTTTAAAAAGAATATCGTCATGAAATTCCCGTTAATCATCTTTGGAACATAAGAATCACAGACTTAAAACTGCTCGCAATAAAAAATCCTTGATTGCGTGATGAGACAAATATAAAAAAGGTCTGCACACTTATACTCGCCAAGCTTGCAAATATTTTAAAAAGAATATCGTCATGAAATTCCCGTTAATCATCTTTGGAACATAAGAATTGTTTTAGAAGAAATGACAGACTTAAAACTGCTCGCAATAAAAAATCCTTGATTGCGTGATGAGACAAATATAAAAAAGGTCTGCTCACTTATACTCGCCAAGCTTGCAAATATTTTAAAAAGAATATCGTCATGAAATTCCCGTTAATCATCTTTGGAACATAAGAATTGTTTTAGAAGAAATCACAGACTTAAAAATGCTCGCAATAAAAAATCCTTGATTGCGTGATGAGACAAATATAAAAAAGGTCTGCTCACTTATACTCGCCAAGCTTGCAAATATTTTAAAAATAATATCGTCGTGAAATTCCCGTTAATCATCTTTGGAACATAAGAATTTTTCCTTTGCACGTTTTTCACTGATTGCACGGATAGCGTAGTATTCCCGTCACTGTGCCACTTGTGTTAGGGGTTTGATCTCCACACGGGACAAAAATATATGACATCAATAAATAGTTGTACATACCGAGTCCGACTGTTCATCATGTCCTTTGTTTGACTGTTAATAATGTCCCTCGCGACATAGGAATTACTCCTGGTGCGGAAGTTGTCTTTATATCAAAAAGGATTATTGATCGTATATCAGCAGTTGCTTGAATGTTTGGATAGAATATTGGTAACATATGTATATACCGTAAGTCACAAATGCAAACATACTTGCAAACTCTTCGACAGCGTTGTGTTTGAACTAGTTCTATGCCAAATACAGCTTCGTCTGTGACGCTTTCGATCTAAGAATAAACCTTACATTCATATGCCGCTTTCTATATCCTTATGGCAGTAGGCAGAGATGTATCAAACGCATATTTTATCAGTTATGCTTTAAGCTTAGGACTATTAGTGTAAGCTGTTGTGAGAAAAGTTCAGACTTGTTACTTAAATAGCAGCCTATGATATGGTTGTCTGTCTGAATTTTGTATATAATATTTGCTTGACTATTTAAAGCCTTTTTGTAAGAGAACAGACCGATTGATTTTTTTACATGCGTGGCAACGCTGAAGTCTCGATTTCGATCTCCAGGTACGTATCCCTGACTTCTCGAAATTATCGCTCCCTTTAACGGTGAAGGAAACCATCGTGAGGAAACCTGCATGACTGAGAATTCTCCATAATATTATCGAAGGCATGTGAAGTCTGTCAACTTGCACTGGGCCAGCAACTATGGCCTGACTCTTCTCACACTGAGAAGAGGCCCGTGCCCAGCAGTGAGGCAGTGTAATATAGTACTGATATTATATAGATCGACTCGAAAGGCAAAAACTAGCCAAAGGTAGTTATAATTATTTATTCATTTAGGACAAAAAATCACACTAATGAATGGCCAAGATTATTGGTTAGTGAGCTTACAAAATTTATATTGATATAAGTAGCTAGTTTCAGACAAAATGCCTTTGAGCCTATGAGAAGATACCTGCAAGAAACTCACGACTACTCTTTTAAATCTCTATTAAATAATTACAGCATATAGCTACTCATATGTACTAACTGTTGCAGCCATTATGCTACATCATATGACTAAATGTATAAATTGAATAAAATAGGTAACATTAAAAATTCAAGAATATAAAAGGTAAATAAGCATTTCAGTTTGGAGTAATATTTATTAGTAGACATTTATAAATGAATGTAGTTAAACAAAATATGCTTTGTTAATAATAATATAATGAAGGCTTGAAAAAAAGATACTTTAACATCACAAAATAACGAAGTACTTTTACATAATTAAACTCGTTACATAATATTATACTTGCTACTTTTACATAATCATCTCAGCCGAAAGAGTTCCCTGCTTGACATAGGCTTCCTCCAAGTTTGTTCACATCGAGCGGTCTTAAGCCACCTGCATCCAACCGCCTCTCACGACGATTAGTATTCGATGGCGAAGACCAGAGTTCGAGTAACGGGTAAGATAAAGGTTTTTGGTTAGGTAAATTTTAGTAGCAGAACAAAACCTTGGAATATGTCCAGTACTCGGGAAGACTTGTAATAAATAACGTAGGATCTAAAATATGTACCCTATATATATATTGTAGTATAATTTGGCAACGATACATGCATAACCACAACCTATCAGAGCACCCCTTTAAACACAAAGGACACCCAGAGCTGGTACCAATTTAAAATAATATTATGGCCTCGATGGCGTAGTGGTTAGTGTAACCGACTGCCACTCCTGAGGTCGCGGGTTCGATTCCCGCACAAGTCAAACATTTGTGTGCATGAACATGGATGTTTGTCTTGGTCTGGGTGTTTCTATGTATAATATGTATGTATTTACAAAAAAAAGTATATATGTATGTTTATCCATTGTCTAGTACCCATAGTACAAACTCTGCTTAGTTTGGGCGAGATGGTGTTGTGTGTATGTAATAGAATATTATTATTATTATTATTATGTATATTTTGGCTCGTATGAAGAGAAAGAAGAACATAAAATCTGAATGAAATCTTTATCTTTTAAACATACTACACGCATGCAAGAGAATCAGATTTGGCATAGTTAAACTTTATATTAAAAAAAAGAAGTTGCAAACCACTCCATCCTGCGCGCGTTGGCGGACCGGTGGGACTCTCCGATACTGGCTCGCTGGATACGACTGCACGCAGTCGTTTAGTGATTTGCCACTATCGTCGCGGAGTCCACCCGGACCTGCCACTAGTGTTTAGTTAATTCCATTATTTATTACTAACATTAGTTTGTAAGCTCGCAATTTTACTAACAAATATGGATGTAATCTTAGGATAAATCTGAAATAAATGATTATTATTATTATTATAAACTAAAATTTATAAAAAGACAAGGTGCTTGTATATAACTTTTAGGTCTTATTTCTACCACTAGGCCACGATAAGTCCATGCTAATGTTACAAATGCAAAAGTAGCCCAATTTATTTTTACCTTCTTACGAGTCAGCAGGCAACCGAAACTTTAAAATGTTTTTCCGGAAACTAGACTATATCCTGGTATAGGACATTAGCTACTTCTTATCTCGGTACATTATCCCATGGGCATCAAGGCAGAAACTAGTAATCAATATTTTGTTCTTCGCCAAAAGCTATATCGATCGGTTTTACGTCCCCTCCCCGTTACTAAGCCCTTAATACTACTATTTGTCATCCTCTAACACAATACACACAAAACTTTGTCGAACCGAACCAGATCACGTCCTACGCAGGCCTACGAGTAGTCGAGTACTACACAAATTGATAAAGTCAATTTAGCTGTAAACTTGCCTTGTCTACTCGCCCCTCACTAATTCTTTCCGAGAAAACTATTCTATTGGTACTATACATCTGTCGTACATGTGAAACGCTACTAATGGTTTCAATGTACTTCTTTTCGAGTTGACATTATACTTTTAACAGTGTGGCTTAAGATAAAACACGAAGGGCGAGAGAATTGAAAAATAGGTATTTGTAAAATCTATTGCTGTCGCGCAGTGCCATGTATAGTATCATGAGCGAGATAGAGACAGCTGCAGCTTCGACCGAAAATACCTATTAAA
Source organism: Catocala sponsa (assembly GCA_963564715.1). Lineage (NCBI taxonomy): Eukaryota > Metazoa > Arthropoda > Insecta > Lepidoptera > Erebidae > Catocala > Catocala sponsa. The sequence goes on along the minus strand of OY751340.1, from coordinate 23,766,490 downwards.
AGTACACAAAATCAACGTTTCGTGGTCCCCTGATTCCTTCTCCAAAACTTGACCGATTTAACTATTTTTTAGTTCCAAAACTTGACCGATTAAACAAAGGCTTTAGCTGTGTTCCTATGTTTTCCTTTTTTTATATAATCTAGTTAAATTTGTTTTCTGGATGTTTGAACACAGCGGAAAAGCCAATTTTTGAGGTTTTTGAAGGAACTAATTTATAAAAAAAAAGGAAAACATTATTGCTCTACTGGCGTTATCCAGGGAAGAAACAGGGGACTACGTTTGTATGGGAAAACGGCCGTTGTGTTTCCTCTTAAGTAATAGGCTTGCCACTCCTATCGAAAAAGAAATACATAATTGCGTTTTCGATTCACAAATCGTATTAAATACAAATATTGGCGACCTCGATGGTGTAGTGGTTAGTGCCACAGACAGCCACGCCTGAGATCGCGGGTTCGATATCCGCACAAGTCAAACATTTGTGTGCATGAACATGGATGTTTGTCTTGACATGAGTGTTTCTATGTATAAATTATGTATGTATTTACAAAAAAAAGAATTATAGGTTTGTATGTTTATCGATTGTCTAGCACCCATAGTACAAGCTCTGCTTAGTTTGGGCTAGATGGTGTTGTGTATATGTGATAGAATATTATTATTATTATATTATTAAGTATTATTATATGTACCTAAACTGCCAAATAGGCCAGAAGGCAGATCAATACACTGTATAAAAAACATCTAAGACTTCGAATTCGTCAAACAAAGCCTTTTAATAAATTGACCTCTAATTACATGATGCTCAAAGGTATTAAGGGGTCAACTTATACAAGCTTTGGTTATGCCATTTACTTTGTTCAGGTCATATACTAGTGGATCTATAAGCGAGTACACAACTTACGCAGTATATGCAATATAGATTCAATATAGATTACTGTTTGAAGCTTACAAAGTGAGCTTTAGTATAAAACTGGCTGGTTTAGAAATATCCTTAGCCCCTACAATGTATAGGTAGCTAGTAGCATTATATATAATACATTTCTGCCTCGTTGGTACGTTTGGGTATTCGAATTTTTTTAAGTGAAATCTTCTTTAGGCGCGTTGAGAACTTCTTGGGTGAATAAAAATCATAGAACTCGCGTCATCATCACGCTTTCATGCTTTCCATCTTTGAATTATTTTAGAATATTAACAAATATCTCAGAAATTGTGCGTCCTACGCAAAAACTAACGAAATTTTGACCCGTTATATTTAGGTTATTAGGGGTCCGACCCGCCCCTCTTTTTTATTTTTATGTTTATAAACAAGTGTTTATGATCAAGGATTAAAGTTTTCACTTCTATCGGCAGTCCCCAAAGACTGCCCCAATTTTTTTTTTATTATTTAGTTACATTCTCCATGATCTAAAATATAAAGATTTTTAGTACGTAGTTTTTTATATTTTTATATTATAATAGGCTTGCGTTTGACCACGATCTCACCTGATGTTAAGTGAAGATGCAGTCGACGATGAAGCACGCTTGCCTAGAAGATACTTATTCACTCGCGACTTGAAGACACCCAGATTGTACTCCTCGGCAAACATAGACTTAACTAGACAGACTAAATAATAATGTTGGTATTTATATAATATTTATATGTATACAATATACATATTTATAGAATTAAAAGTGTATTGAAAATAATACAAAACAAAAATAATAAAAGAGAATAATCTTATCTTATCTTATCTAGCTAAACTACTTTAACTACTAACTTAAATAACTAACTAACTAACTATCTTATCTTATGTGGGGGCCAGTCAGTGCAGACCGGCGACACTTCGACCCAGTGGGATCTTTTGTGTTGACACTCTCCCAATAACGACTGCCATAGATGCTTATGGCAGCCGGGACCAACGGCTTAACGTGCTCTCCGAGGCACGGAGCAGGCGATAATTGTCAATCAATACGCACATAATTTCGAAAAGTCATATAACTTCCGAAAGTCAGAGGTCCGCGACGTGAGTTTGAATCCGAGACCCTCTGCATCGCAGTCTATTGGTCTCCCCACTGAGCTATCGCTGCTCAAAAGAAAATAATAATAAAGACGTTATATTATAATGTTTGAGCGTAGCATATTGATGTTGTGTTACATTTCTGAACGACCCCCGGCTCTTGTAAACTTGTGATGGTATTGTGCAAATCACAAGATATATATATATTCTTGAAAATGGTACACGTTATACTAGTAGGGGTGTTCGTGAGGGACTGCCTATATGAACACGTTCGCGAGCATACTACTGTTTTGCTATGTTAGCTTTGTTACAGAGGGCTTTATAAACATTCAAACAAAGAACACCGAGACTCAGAACAATAATTTGTGGATTACACAAATTCTTATCCCGTCTGGGATTTGAAACCACAACACTTGCCGCAGTGGCTATATCGAGGCATAAATATATGCAATTATTGTACGAAAGTATAACCTTTGACTCATATGATTACAGTCGTAATAACAGAATTTATCATACACAAAATTCTAAAGTTTCAAAGCTACCATTTTATTGAAATTAAACTACTATATACGGATTTTATCGCGATAAAATCCGTATATAGTAGTTTAATTTCAATGAATAACATTCGCGTAAACAGAAGACAATATTATGCTACCATTTTAATCAAAAAGTAGCTTCTATTTTACGTAACTTAAAGAAGATTTTTACTTCAGTTAATATACCTCAATACTACAATGCCTCAGTCTTTGCTTGTCAAACTTGTCAAAGGCTAATCGTTGCGCGAGATGTGCGTGGAACCGTGGGCTGTCGAGACACAGACTAGAGACTGAATAAAAGCGCTCATTTAGAAAGCCACATTTGGGTCTTGCGTAAAAAATTACCTATCGCATGTTGCAATTATTCGCGCTAAGTAAGAAAAGGTTTGATTAAGAAACAGAAAACGGGAATAGAATAGTTGAAACGAAACTCTAAAATATTTGACAATCTACTCAAAACTATAAAGGATGCAAGCGTTTCAAATCGGATAGTAGGAGTAATTTTATTGTCAAACGACAGAAAAAGGGTGCACGAGACAAATTGTGACGAAACCGCTACTTATAAGCAACTGTCCTATTAATAATTTGGTAGTTTTGCCTGAAAAGTTTATATGGGGCGATAGCAATACATTCCCTCTACCCCTTTTTTGGATATAATAATGTAGAGGGGTGTATAAATGTACAATATAAATTTAAAATATTAATTACTCCCTTATTTTGCGATCAATTTCAATACTGTTTTCGCAAAAAGATCTCTTTTGATTCCTATTTGCCATTGTGAATATATACTTTTTTACCCTATTAACACGATCATTCTCATCATCACCTTTTGAAATCGCATTTAGGAACATTTACCTATAAACGAAAGCCTGACATCGCCAGTCTAGTAAGAACGACGGTTATTACAATCTATCCGATAAGTCTAGCTTTTTACAAAACTACATACCTGGCATGATCGCGTTGAGTCCCGTTTTCTGTTTCATAAATCATACAATGCTAATTATAAAAGTGATTATTGAATAAATATTATACTAGATTTTGCTCGTGGCTTTAGAGCTTTAGAAGATTTTTGCGATAAATTCCTTAGTAATATTGCTTTTATCCTGGATGAAAGGTACCATATGTCTTTTTCTGTACTCCTGACAATGTGTATGCGAAATTTCATGATGATCGGTCGAGTAGATTGGGCGTGAAAGCTTAACAAGCAAATAAACAAACTCACATTTGCATTTATAGTATTAAGTTAGGATTTATAATCATAAAAACTGGAATTGAACTCAAGACCTAACACAAACTTAAGCACAAGCTTATGCTACAGAACTTCGAAGTAATTTTTATTTAGTTATACTACTCTTACTCTCAGTACCAATTGGTCAGCGAATCACATTGACAAATTGAATTTGAGTTACAAACTCAACATTTCAGGTAAATAGGTCGGGCAAGCCACAACTGCAAAATTATCCAAGTTTACCTAACCCACACCTTTGATCCCAAGTCTTCGGTATCAACCGTTTATGAACCGACCATATAATACACGGAGAGTTTATTATTTTATAAATTCGCTTGCACAAAGGTCCAAGTCGAACCCAATTTACGCCTCGCGGGACATAAAGGGACTTGGGAAACCATATTAGTTTTGCATCCCGAAAAACGTTTCCTTGAGCCTTATTCTTGAAATCGTAAAGATCAATTTACTTTGGCTGTCAAAGCGTGTGATTGTAAATATAACGTTGTGTTTAATGCGACGTCCTGTGGACGACAAGATCACGCCTCGACTTCGTTAAGTTCTATTTATTGATTTCTTCAACATGTTTATATTATGTTCCGTTAAAAGATTTGTGGATCGACTTGCAACTACGTTAAACTAGATGACAACGGATGGGCGATAAATATGGAACTGATTGACTCATAAGGATTTCCTTTGACTTTTTTGTAATATCAAGTTGGTAACCAAACGTCCCGAGTGTTGGTAAGGGGTTCCTTCAGCATATTATTATGATTATTTGCTAGGATCATTACTCGCGCGTTTCTGCCTAAAATGAAGCCAATAAAAGGGAGGCCCTGTGTCCTAGTTATCAATGCGTTATTTATAAATAATAATTAAAATAATTCGTAACTGTTATAAATTACTAGTGCTTAAGTCTTAAAAGAAAACTAAAACGGCCTATCGCCTACTATTAGACATATATTCGTTTACCACTTTACATACATACATATACGTATGTATAAACTTACGCCTGATTCCGGCAAGTGTAAGGAGAGACAATAAATTTCCAATTGCTACGATACTGGCATACCTTTCTTGCTTCATTCAGTTTCATTATATTCTTCATGAAAGCTTGCCTGTGTAGGATGCTCTTAACCTGACCTTCCTTCGGAACAGCTTCGACGTGGAAAGATATTTTACTTCATATATGTAGGTATATAATTTCGTTTCCGTAACAGTACTATGTGCTCCAAAACACACATAGCTGACGAAGGTGTAAAATCCGCAAGGTACACACGATCATGTCTGCCGCCTGCAGAGGTGGGCACCAGACGTTACCAATTGGGTGCCACAAGACAAGTGACGGGGTAGTCCTAAACGGAGATAACGGGATGACTTTTACATTTTCGAAAAGGACTGGCAGGGAGTATCTTCGAACTGAGTGAATCGGAATTCCAAGGGAGTGGCTTTTGTCCAGCACATAATATAAAAAATAGCACATAACAAAAAGCTTCCCAGAAATAAAATATGAAAGATATCTAGTTTATTGGTCAGTCTTTTATTCTTTCTACATGTTCAAACCATCTTAGCAGACTTTTCTTAATTTATACGCTATTAATGAAATAACCTTTAAATCCTTTTTTTGAAAGTCGATAACATGCAAATGATATACCGATCATATATTACGGGTAACACTTACAATAAACAGAACCGAAGGCCTCCTTTGTTGTATATAATAATCCATATAAACGCCTCAAAGTCCATAAACCATTAGTCTTTGTACTAAGCAATGACCAAAAATGGTCTGAAACTTGGAATTCTTTATACAAATAAAATAAACTCCACAATTCCTTGATCACGCCTTCTCTTTGTGGACAATAAAGACATTAACCATTATAAGCACTACAATAAAACTAAACTAAATAACATACAAAGAGAGCCACTAAATATTTAAGCGCAAAAAGCAACGCTCTAACGATCCACGATCGCGATGAAATATTACACGAACAAATCGTTTCCTTTGATGTCTATCTAAAAATATCTCAACGACGTGCACTGTGTGTATCACTTAAGATTTTCGCTTTTGCAGCAATGTAGCAAATATCACTCTAAATAACTTCACGTATGCATCTCTTTGAAGGGTAAAGCAAACGTTTTGTAGCTACATTCTTCGGTGATATAGTTATAAAACGTCATAAGTGGTGCAGAGATATGCAGTTCTATAGTTAATCTACTTTGTTTATTATAGAGTACTAGTTTTTGCCCGCGGCTTCGCTCACGTTAATGTAGGTTATTGCAATCAATTTCTCGGCAACAGTACTTTATTTCTGCATAAAAGGTGACCCTATGACCTTTTTTGTACCCATAACAACGTGTATGTGAAATTTCATGATAATCGGTCAAGTGATTAAGGCGTGAATGCATAACAAACAAACAAACACACATTGCATGCACATTGCTGAAAAACAGTGCTGCGGTCATCCGCAGCAAAGGCTGAGCTGGAACCATTTAGACACACTGCACATAATTTTCTTTATTATTGTTTATTTTTTCGCATTTTCTTCTTATTTGTATGTTAATATGTTGTGTTTTTGTGTCTAATAAATTATTTTTCTTTCTTTTTTTCTTTCATTGGCATTTTTAATAATTACTATTTAGGATTACCTCTTTTCACACCATTAGCTTATACAAAGCGGTTACTGTACCTTCGGTGAAGTAAAAATACCTTTTGAAATCTAACGTTGGCAAATGATGCCTTTGGATCCATGGAGCCAGTTCTCTTAAAATTTCCTTAGTAACATCGTTTCTAGGTATTTTTACATATTTACTAGATAGGTATAGCAATGAAATCGCTTACCATTCGCTTTTCTAAGAGTCCGTAACGAATACCTCACTGCGGCAGACAGATAGACTTTCCCTGCCCAATAGTACCCTGATTTAAAAAGGGAATCTCACCCGCAGCGGCTATGTGACGTCACTAAATACAGCAATCCAAAAAAACTACATACAATGCCATAAATTGTACACAGTGGGCAAGAATATAAATTAAACGGGCAAAAAGCGTTCCACAGTAATCCAATGCTCGTTTTTTTGGAGATACTGTTTGTCTTTGTTCTTGTATCGATCAGACGATAAGTTTATCGTTCCCTAAATAAATTACTTGTTTAGGTTTTTATTTGTATTGTCTGTATCGGTGCCGTTTTGATTCGTCACTGTTCTGTTTAACAAACGTTGACTGTCGAAATTTTCTTAATTCCTTTGTTAAAATAGGATAGACTTTAGAGCATATTCCATTTTAAAAGGCCGGCAACGTACTTGTACCTAACTCCTCTGGTGTTGCGGGTGTCCATGGGCGGCGGTAATCGCTTACCATCAGGTGATCCGTCTGCTCGTTTGACTCCTATCCAATAAAAAAAATGTGTTAATATTTATTTCGATTACACTATTTGTTGCCTTTCCTAGTAAGTTGAAATTTTTGTGTATACTGGGTACTCAATCAGGAATAATGTGATAATAGAGCATGATACAAAATATAGTAACAACAATTATTATTATTGTGGTGGTTTGTGGTCATAGAAAGATAATACTACAAAAATCGAATAACAAAGGCCAAAGTAAAATGAAAAGTTCAGATAGCTATTTGGTGCAAATACAGAGAAAGTCTAATAGCTTAGTTAAAAGAGTGATTGAACGAAGGGAAATAATGTTAGAATTTTAGCAAGTGAAATACACACTCTAGGTTATCTACTTAAAAGCATTTTAAACACCTCTGCCTTCCTTAAGGAATATTCAGGCTGGTGTAAATTAGTATGTAGTAGAGCCTCGCTGATTTCAGCATGAATAGGCCGGCTCAACCGGGGAAGGACTACCCTCTCACAGAATATCGACGTGAAATAGCAGTATTCCTACTGTTGTGTTTCGTTCGGTGAGTGAGAGTACCGGAGGCCCAATCACCCCTTTTCCCCCATCCCGCTCCTTCTCCTTCCCACTTCCTTTCCTAAAGGGTCGGCAACGCGCAAGTGATGCCTCTGGTGTCGCTGGCGTCCATAGGCTACGGTGATCACTTACCAACAGGTAGGCCGTATGCTTGTTTGCCACCTTAGTTGTAAAAAAAAGAAAAAAAAGCTATGAATATCTATGTTCTTTTCTAAGGATCTAGATCCTATCAATAGGATACTTGTCACTTAATTTATTTAGCAGATCGGGTATAATTGATTAATAATAACTGGATTATTAATCCCAATGCAATTATTCACGTATCAACCACGAGTTCACAGGTCTCATAAAAGTTTCATGAAGACCTAGGAGACACTTGCATGTATGATTAGGATTACACTGCAGAAGCTTAAGTAAATTTTGAAAGCAAAGCAAAGCAAACAATCAATCGATGAAAGGAGCACCGACTGACATATTGTCTTTCAGAGTAAAGGTAACGTAGTATGAATTACCAATATTCCTTACACCAATAAGATTATTGATGAAAAGAACTAAACTACAAACTGTCCAATTTACAGACCAAATGCAAAAAAAAATACATGCCAACTATCTAACTACATCAACCGTTTTAGTTTTTAAATACACTTCTATGATTAATTCTTAAATTTTATCAATATCGAGTTAGCAGTTTGATCCTAAATCGTAACAAATAGATTGAAATTAAACCATTTTATACTGATTTTATCGCGGTTTGCTTAAAAAGCTTGAATCTTATCTGAGTCATCGTATGATTATAACTGCTGAACAGCAAAGGAAATGTCGAAAAAAGTGTAAAAAAGTAGTTCCAAAGAAGTATATTTTTACAGTGTCAAATAAACAACGCGATAAAATCCGTATATAGTAGTTTAATTTCAAAGTATATTTTTAAATAAACTGTTTTAAAATCCGTATAAAATTGTTTAATTTCAATGTAGAAGCATTCGCGTACACGTAAGACAATATTTTAAAATAGAGTTACTTTCGCATTAATAATATTAGTTCACAAAACAGATCCATAAAGCCTGCAATATATTATGATACTAAGATTTTATTATTTAAAATTTTGCTTTGTTCAAAGTTTTTCTCTGTTACGAACGCAGGTGTGCTAACGTAAAAATTTAATTTAAAATTTATTCTATGTAATATCTGTGGCCTAGGTTGTGGGTTAGTTGTTTTGCTATTAACACTTCATCCGATCAGGTAATCAAACAAAGCCCTCATGATTTTCAACAATTTGGTAAATATAAAGTAGGATGTGCTGCGGCCAGCTGATGGACCGATGATCAGAAGAAGTTAGCTGGATGCGAAAGGTGGAAGACTGGATATTGTGGCATAAGATGGGAGTGACATATTTTCCAGCAGTAGACTGCAATGAGCTGATTGATTGATAAGCACACCACGGGATAAAGGAAACAGTATTTATTGAAGTATATTTAGCACAGTTTTAATTGTTGATATAAGATGAATAGATTATATTCTGTAGCCATCTACTTACTTAAGTGACTTAAAGCTAGGATACGCCATTAATACTTTAAGTTAGTTAATTATACCTAGTAGTAGTACAAAATTAGCAACCAGGTAAAACGTTGACAGCCAAATATTTGTTTGTTAGTTGTGCTGGTGAAGCTCTTGATTACTGGATCAAACTGCAGTTCTATTGGCCTTTTCTATCGATTTTCAGTAGCAGCATGGAATCTAGAACTATTACGGATAGACCACAAAAGGACAACCTAAGGGTTTTTGCGGTCTAAGGTAATAGACCTTAGACCGCAAAAGGCCCAACAAGAGACTTTAAATTATAGTTGGCTAAATATATGTCTAATACACCTCCCTTTTCGGAGATATAGACGTGTGTGTATGTGTGTTGTTAAAGAAGATGCATTCTGCATTTTCTAAGGTATTCATTCAATCACCCATACCCTGCAATTAAATTCCTTTCCATATTTATTCATTTAAAGCAAACGGCGAATGTCTCCAGATTAAATAAATCTTTTAAAAAAGAAATTCGCCAAAAGAGGAATTGGAATTCAACCAATTACTTTACATCACAATCGCCACCGAAGGCGATGCAAAGAGTTCCATCAAAAACAAGCTATCAATGCCCCTATGGAAAGTTCACGCGAAGCCCTAGCAGAAAGATTAATGACGTCACCTCGCCCCTCCACTCCCCCACACCCGTTAACCCCCTGCATCAATCACTTAGCCCTTTGATGTATTATTTACTTCGGAAAGTTATTTTTGTGTCTCCTCTGTTTTTGAAGGGGAATAAATATTTTTCAACGGCAGCTGTCATTGCGATAATATCAGATGATGGAAGCTGCACTAGATGGGTTAGGGGGATTTGAGAATAGTTTTGTAAATATCAATCATAAGAGAAATGATATATGAATGCACATTTCGTGGCAGGTTTGTAAGTGCTGCTTGTATGTTTCTGAATCCCTCTGAAGTGTATTTTCTTCTGTCTATTGTAGTCTGCACTTTATTCGTAAGTGTGTTGGTTTTGAAGAAATATATGAGCACGATTCCAGTTTCATTGTTTGCAGAAATAAACTTCTTTTCCTCTGGCTTTACGATCGGCATCAGATTAGCTCGTGTACTTGTAGGCAAATAGGCTGCAAGCTTGTTTTTTTACAGAAACGAATAAACAGAAACCATTTTTATATTAAATCTAGAATCTCAGGTTCAATAGCCAAATTGGACAAATTGTTATTTCTGTCAAAACAGTTTTAGCACGGCCTCTGGAACAAAGCCCGGTAGTCAGCAATAGGCTCGCCTCCTGATATATGGATCTAAAGTCTTATAAGTATAGTCATACCTGGCCAAATTTTATGCCGGGGTAAAAATAATCCTATACGATAATCCAGGATATGGTTAGTCTGTATGTCAAGTTCCATCTGATTTACGCATGATTAAGTAACAATCATCAATATCATCGTATTTTTTTATAAGATTAGACTAGATTTTGCCCGCAGCTTCACTCGCTTATGTAGATTAGGTTAGATTAGTAACAGTACTTTTTTCTAAATGAGACGCACCCTGAAACCTTTTCTGTACCACTGACAACGTGTTAAAATTTCATGGTAATCGGTTGAGTGATTAAAGCGTAGAAGCTTTACAAATAAACAAACTCATTTCGCATTTATAATATTAGTTAGGATTATGTTAGTTTGTTTCTTTCACTGGCTAATTGATGACTATAGTTATTGCATCTCTTTTTCACCTACGTGAGGTGATAGTGACCGCTATGCTAAGAACATTAGCAGCATTCAGAATCAATGGACTCTGTCTCAATTACACGTACGAATTTAATGTCGCTTATAGGATAGGTACAGTTTCATACCGATTGCAATACAAAACTATATCCATTAATACCGGTAATCAACACATACCTATGCAATTACCTCATTGCTCTTGTGGCATAACTTGACAGCCGATCACGAGGTATCGGACTCGTTTCTCGAGTGTTTTGAAGTGTTATTGTGTTATAGTCCAAAGGATAAACTAGAGATTTCGGAGAAAGCATGTGTAGAACCAACCATTTCACGTGTTTTCTGATGTCCTCTACATCATATGGAATACCGCCGACTTCCTCAACATGGGCGGCTATTGAAAGTTTCCTAACAGGAATCGCAATTATATTTTTACCGATTCCAACTCGAAACCAATGCACAGCAGTTACATTTGACAGAGTACCCACACTCAGCGAGCTCTCAGAGAGCAGCTCACCTCCTACTTGACATAATCTTTTATGGCATCATGTGACCATAACCGTACTGCCATTTTCTCTAAGATTCAGTATATGGACGACTAGAACTCCCGCATTTAACCACCCGCTCATAGCCAGTTGCACTCACTGATCGGTAAACGATTAGGGAGGTTAAGTAAAGTTGGGTGTGGTCAGTCTATAGATCGGTGACCGCTTAGTGGTATTTCATCTGAGCGTCTCCGTGCTTCGGAGGGCACGTAAAAGTCGGTTCCGGTTGTTGTCAAATTGACAGCAGTCGTTATGCCATGTCAGAGGCCTACGGGCGGCTTGAACAACTCTTGACAACAGGTTGGCCACTAACCACACGAAAAGAAGAAGAAGAAGATAAGCCCTTTAAGTCGCTTTTACATAAAAAGAAGAAAGACCGTTTACCGTAGTGGACTCCGGTGTTCCCTCTAGTAAGAGGGCATAGCCCAATGCCTACTATGGAGTGTCTATAATATTATCAGCCCTGTATTAACATGTCCCACTGCTAGGTGCGGGCTTCTTCTCCATGTGAGAAGTGTTAGGCCGTAGTCTACCACGCTGGCTCAGCACGGGTTGGCAGACTTCATAAAACTTCAAGAAAATTACGGTGAACTCTCAGAAGTGCAGTTTTCCTCACGATGTTTGCCTTCACTGTAAATTATGCGATAATTAACTATTTAATACGCACATAATTTCAAAAATCAGAGATCCGTGTCTTGGGATTGAACTCGAGAACTCTGCGTGGCAGTCTGACGGTCTCCGACTGGGCTATCGAGAAGTATACAAGAGTGTTGTGAGCGTTAGTGAAACCTCTCTGCCTACCCTTCCAAACATATAAAGGCGTAAGGCTATATACTCGTATGTACAGAAACGCCACCGGTTCAATTTCCAAGCTCATCTTCACCTTGACTGTTCGAATCACAATGTGCGTATGACCATGACTTTATTACCTGTTCAATTGTACGGTCAGCAACTTAAGTCGATACACACTTTTATGATTTCGATTTACTCTATATCAAACTTGTAACAAACCAGCTGTCCTTAGCGGTTTCACCCACGTTTATTTTGCTGCTTTTTCGTGTCTCGTAGCAAAGTATTATATAGTCTATGTTACTAGATATAGTAGCTATTATATTATAATATATATATATATATGTCGCAGATTCAAACGGATTAATATACACGTGTTCACTATTAACGTCTGACATCTTGATTTTCTATAACAGTGAGTGCGCACACCCGGCGCAATTTTGACCACTAGCGACCGCTAGTAATTATTAAAACGGCTCAGTAGTTTTCGATTTCATCGATTACAAACAAACAAACTGCACGGATAGCGTTGTGGTTTAGGTGGTCGCCTCACAACTCTCTCTGCGTCGAATGTTATGGTTTCAATCCGCACACTATATAAAAATATAAATAGTTGTTTCAGGTCTAGGTGCTCTTTGTGTCCGTTGCATGAATGTTTTTTAAGTCCCAAGCTACAGAGGATTGATCAATAGTGAGAGAGATGTCTTTAATATAATATCAGCCCTGTATTAAACTGTGCCACTGCTGGGCACGGGCCTCTTCTCACTGTGAGAAGGGTTAGGACATAGTCCACCACGCTGGCCTAGTTCGGGTTGGCCGACTTCACATATCATCGAGAACATTATGGAGAATTCTCAGACATACAGGTTTTCTCACGATGTTTTCCTTCACCGTTACAGCAAGCGATAACTAACTATTGAATACTCATATAACTTCGAAAAGTCAGAGATGCGCGCCTTGGGTTCTAACTCGAGACCTCTTCGTGACAGTCCAACGGTTTCTCACTAGGCTATCGCTGCTTTAAAAGAATGGTAAATTTTAATTTATAAAATACTGATACAAATTTATTAAATTTTCAGCTACTTACGTTGCTGACCGTACCTCATTATGCAACAAACAGATAGTTATGTCGTTATGTCTTGTATAAAGTGATATCAATTAATGTCCATTGATAAACAGGCCTTCACAGATATTTTTATTTACATATTTAACTTATGTTAAAATATATTTATGATATGATGATTCTTTATATTATATGTTCTCGAAGACATGACGTGAAATCTGCCAACACAGTGGGACAGTTTAATACAGGGCTGATATTATTATATATGATTATGATGATTATATATATGTAGAAGATTTCGTCCGAGTGTATTATTAATGACGGCGACGGTATTTAGTAGATCGTAGATTAATTGTGGTTTAAGTGGTCAGCTCGCCAACGTCATTTCGCTGAGTATTGTGGGTTGGACACAAGATAAAAATTGGTGTGATATGTTTAACGGTTTGACCGCCATGTCAAAAAACAAAAGTGTGCTCTCGGCGCCAAGCCACGATTTCATCATATATATCATTCTATATCGTTTATGTGATGTTATGCTAATATGGACGAAATAAATATTTAGAAGCTCATATAATATAAATTGGGATGAGTACATAATTAACGCAAATTAAAAAATCAATACCTTTTATTAGATTTATTAGCATTCAAAAGTCTGTCATATAGTCGTGACCGTGGCGTGCTGGACACATTTTGCTTTGTCATGTGTACATAACTGTGGCGGTCAAGAGGTTAAAGTTGTTCCGACACTATTTATAATAATATAATAATAATAATAATAAAAGCAGTTAATACATACGCAGTCCCTGTCTTAACTTACTCATTTGGGATTATTAAATGGACAGCTACAGATCTAGATCGGCTAAATAGAATAACTAGAACAACATGCAATAAACATCTTATACACCATATCCACTCAGCTACAGAAAGATTCAATCTTAAAAGAAACTTAGGAGGCAGAGGTCTAGTTGATATAAAGAACTTACATAATAAACAGATACACAACATTCGCACATATATGCATAATAAAGCCATTGATAGTCACTTCACAATTCTCTCACATACATCCCAACATCAGGTACACCGTTGAAACTAAATGACAACAGTTTTAATATTATACAAGAATACATAACAGATGATCAGAAAATTACAAGCTGGAAACAAAAATCTTTACACGGAAAATACCCAAACCAACTTCAACAGGAATATATAGATAAGGAAACATCAAGTGCATGGCTGTACAAAGGAAACATATATAAAGAAACAGAAGGATTTATGGTCGCAATCCAAGACCAAATCATAAAAACAAAAACTATCAAAAATATATAATAAAAGACCCTACAGTAGTATCAGACAGATGCAGGTTATGTAATACAAATCAAGAAACAATAGACTATATCACAGGGGGATGCCCCTTTCTAGCGAACAAACAGTACACAGAAAGACACAATAATGTTGCAAAACAAATTCATTCCCTCTTAGCTATACAATATAAACTAGAAGACAAAACGCAGCCATATTATAAGTATAAACCAAAAAAACGTCCTAAATAACGAATACGCCAAACTTTACTGGAATCGAGACATTATTACCGACAAAACAACCACAAATAATAGACCAGACATCACATTTACACTTAAACAAGAAAAAGTCACATACTTAATAGATATATCAATACCAAACTCTGAAAACATTAGAAAAAAATACACAGAGAAAATTCAAAAATATATACCATTAGCAGACGAAATAAGACAAATGTGGCATCAACATACAGTTAAGATTATTCCAGTCATTATTTCATCTACAGGACTCATTCCAAAATCACTTCATACATCACTTAAAGAATTAGACTTGCATAAAAAATCATACATAAAACTACAGAAATCCGTTATCATCGACACTTGCTCTATAGTCCGGCGATTCTTAACATCCACTACACAGACACCTACAACAATACTCAATGAACCGACCCACTTGGCATAAGCCCGTGATAGGTTCACACTCACCAGCATTAAGCTGAGATTTGAAATATTTTATAAACCACCATAATAATAATATAATATTAGCCCATTCGCTGTCCCGTGATTAGACACAATAGAAAATCTAGTGTTATGTATCATATGTAATTCATCGGACAGGGAACCTGTTAGTGTCCATTGTTGGAAAACTTGTAGTCTCCCTCGATACAAGATTTATTTCTAGGTTCTTCGTCTTTTCAAAGAAGAATTTTTCCCGCGGTTTCGCTTGCGTAAATGTAGATTATGTTAGTAGCAGTACTTTTTTCTGAATGAAAGGTACCCTATATCCTTTTCTGTTCCCCTGACAACGTGTATGCAAAATTTTGTTATTATCGGTCGAGTAGTTAGGCCGTGATAACGTATAATACAAACAAACTCACATTCGCATTTATTAGGATGTACATAATAGTGACGTTCCACGGGTAAAGGGACCTTATGGATACCCATACGAACATAAGGTCCCTTTTCCCGTGGAACGTCACTATTATTATAATTATACGAAATTCATAGAATCATGCCTTATCTTCGAATCTAAATACAATTGATGTGGTCGAGGTGTGTTCACGACTCACGTTTGACGAGAGCCTATTGTTGTTTACCGAGAACATTTCTTAGCTCCGTGTTGCTACTTAGAAATGTCAAGCAAAAAACCCAGTAACACTTTGTTCAAGCTAGGAAGGAAAATCAGGCAGCAACAAACTTATGCCAATATATAAACGCCGTATTCAAAATAGCAATTATATAAGATCGTTACCTTTTAAAATGTCATTATCTTCCCATATCAAATTGATGACGTGATTTCTATGCAAAATAAAGAAATTAAACTACTGTATACGGATTTTATCGCGTTATTTATTTGACACTTTATTACAAAATTTTGAAAACTGTTACATTACTATTAAACTTAACTAATTTTTTTATTTTTTTTATTTTTGAATATTTTTTTAAATATTATAATAGTAATAGTAGTGTAACAATTTTCAAAATTTTGTAATAAAGTGTCAAATAAACAACGCGATAAAATCCGTATATAGTAGTATAATTTCAATGAATAACATTCGCGTAGACAGAAGACAATATTATACAAAATAAAGAAATTTGGAAAGAAAGAATACTTAAAGACAATATCGATAAATATTTTATACAATTTTGGTTGAAACCAAGGTCGTTTAGTGGATTCCCGAATTTGATCCGTATATAGTAGTATAATTTCAATGAATAACATTCGCGTAGACAGAAGACAATATTATACAAAATAAAGAAATTTGGAAAGAAAGAATACTTAAAGACAATATAGATAAATATTTTATACAATTTTGGTTGAAACCAAGGTCGTTTAGTGGATTCCCGAATTCGTTGTTTTAATTTGCTATCATAATACCTATTATAAATGCGAACACAAACTTATTTTGTTCGTTATGCTTCCACGACTTAACTACTTAACCAGTTATCATAAAATTTCGCACACTCGTTGTCAGGGTGACAGAAAGGAAAGGGGAAATTTCATTCATTCAGAAAAAAAGTACTGTATGAACGAGCGAAGCCGCGGACATTAGCTAGTATGCGATACAATTTGTATGAAAAACACAGATATTACGAATTTTTTTTAATAGAAACATCATTTTTGATTAGTAAAGGCCATAAACGGAACTCTGTGATCGTGCTTTATTACAATGCTTCACCTCACCGGATGCTTAGACAGCCAATACTTGGAATACCACTTCAACGATGAGGAAAAATAAACACAAAATTCTTAACAAAGAACTATGATACAACGTTTCAAGATGCAAGGTTACTAAAACACTCAATAGTATCAATGCTTGACATTCGATTACGTCACACTGGCGACCATATTGGATCATACGCTCACTTATTAAGTTATTATACAAAAGTCCGCATTATATATACATAAATATACATTATGTTAAGAAGGCCTATATAGACGGCTATGCATCTGGCAAATAGATTGTGGCAAACTTTATAAGTAAAAAATTTTATCCGCGGCTTTACTCGCTTAATTGTAGGTTAGGTTGGTAACAGTGCCTTTTCTGGATGAAAGATACCTTATATCCTCTTCTGTTCTCCTGAAAATATGTATGCGAAATTTTACGATGATCGGTCAAGGAATCAACAAACAAACTCACATTCGCATTTAGAATGGTAGAGTCTACCGTTGCCAATGGTAACGTTAAATATCACTTTCTTACAGAACCAGGTGTAAAAGTGATAAGACTATTATTGCGTTTGCATTGGAGAGTAAACGTTTCAGAGACTTGCATGCGTAATACTGTTTTTAATCCCTTAGAGACTCGACAATGCACGAATGATACTTCTGGTAAGAGAGCAGTGATAGCTCAGTGGGGAAACCAACAGACTGCAATGCAGAGGGTCTCGGGTTCGAACCCACATCGCGCACCTCTGACTTTCAGCAGTTATATGACTTTTCGAAATTATGTGCGTATTGATTGACAATTATCGCTTGCTCCGTGTATCGGAGAGCACGTTAAGCCGTCGGTCCCGGCTGCCATGAACGTCTATGGCAGTCGTTATTGGGAGAGTGTCGACACAAAAGATCCCACTGGGTCGAAGTGTCGCCGGTCTGCACAGACTGGCCCCCACATAAGATAAGATAAGATACTTCTGGTAATGCAAGAGACTGACTTATTTGTATCTCATTAAAAAGACACTCAGTACCCAAGCCTCCGGTACCCTTACGCACTCGACGAAACACAACGCAAGCGCTATTTAATAGCGCTTGCGTTGTGTTTCGTCGAGTGCGTAAGGGTACCTTTCACGTCGGTTTTCTGTGAGGTCGTCGTATCACTCCAATCGAGCCGGCCCATTCGTGCCGAAGCGTGGTTCTCTCACAGTAAATAAAACAACATTCATTCATTCATGGCGTAGTGGTTAGTGTAACCGACTGCCACGCCTGAGGTCGCGGGTTCGATTCCCGCACAAGTCAAACATTTGTATGCATGAACATGGATGTTTGTCTTGGTCTGGGTGTTTCTATGTATAATATGTATGTATTTACAAAAAATAAATTATATATGTATGTTTATCCATTGTCTAGTACCCATAGTGCAAGCTCTGCTTAGTTTGGGCTGCATGGTGTTGTGTGTGTATGTGATAGAATATTATTATTATTCAAAATTCAGATAAAGAATATCCAAACGTAGAAGACAAATGTTTAGTCTGTTTGAAATTTGAACCCACAACATTCGATGTAGTAGCAGTGATACTATTTCATTCATTTTTGTAAATATAATGGAATATAATATGTATTTCGTGATGTTTTCTTTTGTTGATTATTTTGTTAGCGATTGTAACGATACATAAATAATTTAAAAAAATCAACGGTTTGCACTCCGGGAATGCCGGCAGAAGTGCAAACTTGAATATTAACGTTGTGCATTTTTGATATTTTGGAATGGTTAGGGAATAATTTTGCACGAGTTGTTTTAATTATCAGTATAAAAGTACTATCATTTATGTGGTAAAATACAATATTCATTTATTGCGCTATCGTACACAAACATGACAATTCTCCCTCCGTTTTACGAATTTTCGATCAGGTCCCGTGTCCTGACGCGAGTTTAACATTTTTTACCCATCACAAAAAAGTGCACAACGTCGCTAAAGAAGTTTTCACTTCAAAAATATGGAGTTGACTGCCAGGACAACAAACATGCCTACGATGGTCAGTAGCAGCAGCCCAATGGTCTACTTAGCCATCGCTAATACCAACATTAAAGATAAGATTGAATAACACTTCGTTTGCAATATTTTAATAGCAATTGTGAATCTCTCACTTGTAATGGATGTGTAACCATTCTTTTTAAAGTCTAATTTAAATGGCGAACATATAGCATGAGCTAAATGCTATAAAAGGCTTACACTGTCAGCACAATTGAGCCAGGAACCTCTCAACCACAAATCCGATACCCAGACCATATCGCATTTGCTTGCATTGTAAATTAAATTAGTCGTCGCTCATGAGTACGACACCTCGACCAGCTAACTATACAGTCAACCACAAACTATCAGCTAAGTGCATAAGAACTACAAATCCTACGTTATTTATGACAAAAAGGTCTATAAATATTATGTACATTCCAATATTCGACCTTTGTTTATTTTTCAACATTTTGTTATTTTGCGGTCTCGCATCAACTTAAGGTCGCTGTTTTATTTAAATTGTAGCTTTATGCTATCATATGCTTTTTTCTAGACGTTTCGAAGATTGAATGTCAAGGCTTTATACGTGTATTCGTAGAAATTATTATTATTATATACTACTAGCTTTTGCCTGCGGCTTCGCTCGCGTTAATTTAGAATTAGACAATCAGTTTGGGTTGTGTTGTTACATTCATGATTCGAAAGACACGTGGCGCCATATATTATCATAAGAACGTTATTATTGTTTTCCTCGGGAACAGTAATTTTTTCGGGATGAAAGGTAGCCTATGTCAGTTTCTGTACCAGGTGTAATTTAGAATTTGACAATCAATTCAGGTTGTACTCTGCTTGTATAATAATATAATTATAAGCTCATGATTCGAAAGACACGTGGCGCCATCTATTATCATAAGAACGTTATTATGGTTTTCCTCGGAATCTAATGTTTTTGGGGATGAAAGATAGCCTATGTTCGTTTTTGTACACCTGTCAACGTATATGCAAAATTTCAGGATGATCGTTTCAGTAATTTAAGCGTGAAAAGGTAATAAACAAACAAACTCATTTTCGCTTTTATAATATTAGTTAGGATTAGGATGTCTTTGATGATATTATATAGATCGTAGAAAATTAAAATTTATTGACTGTCATTGAATTGCACTTTGATATTTGAGTTTTAATTAGTCGTATTATACCAGTAATCCTATTTTATGGGTATCTTTAGCTAAATGCCATCAAAAGTCATTTTAGAAAGGGAAAAATAAATATTATGGAGATAACACCTATAACTTAGTCTGGAATAGATATATTTATTTGTTAAAATGTGGTACCTACAGATATACATATATCACATATGTAAGTGGTATGCTTATATGGAAGTTACATTAAGTTTTCAATCTCATATAACACTAGTTTTTGAATATATTATATCAACGTGAAATAGCAGTATTCCTACTGTTGTTTCGTTCGATGAGTGAGAGTGCCGCAGGTCCAATCACCCTCTTTCCCACTTCCCGCTCCTTCTCCTTCCCACTTCCTTTCCTAAAGGTTCGGCAACGCGCAAGTGATGCCTCTGGTGTTGCAGGCGTCTATAGGCTACGGTGACCACTTACCATCAGGTGGACCGTACGCTTGTTTGCCACCTTAGTTATATAAAAAAAAATGCAAATTATTTAGTAATTTATATGAGCTTACCACATTAATATTATTATCATGCGTTGCTGATCCTATAAATAAAAAGTCATTATGCTCCCGTGCGTAAGGAGTTATCTACCCGGAAACAGCACTTTATTTCTTCAGGCAGTCTTGCAACCCTACTTATGGCAGTAAAACAAAACAAGGTTGGTTTGTTGCGTTTGTCTAACGATCACCTGACAGAAAACCCAACAATACTTTATTTGATCTAGGAATTCACAGAATCACAAAAATAAGCAAATTCCACGAAACTAACAAGCCGGATCAGCGAGGATGCTGCCACATTAAATTCAATTTCCACAAAATAAAAAAGTAAGCCGTGGCTGACCCTTTGTTTCAAGTCTGGATCTGTTTCTGTTTTTGTTGGTAAAGTCGCCCGCCACACACAAAATGTTACTAGAGCGGAAGTAGTTTTAGAGTTAAGTCTTAATCCGAACTAATATTATAAATGTGATTGTGTGTTTGTTGGTATGTATGTAACGCTTCCACGCCTTTAGTACTTGTAGTAAGAGATATAAATTTATAGACAAAATCTACCTAAATAGAAATTTATAGCAAAATCAAGTCTGATATAAAATCTATACTAATATTATAAAGCTGAAGACTTTGTTTATTTATTTGTTTGTTTGTTTGAACGCGCTAATCTCAGGAACTACTGGTTTGATTTGATTTGATTTCCTATTTATCGAGGAAGGCTATAGGCTATGTAACATCACGCTTCGACCCACGGGGTCGGCGCAGTAAGGATAAACGCGAGTGAAACGGCGGCAACATCTAGTCTAATATAATTTTATTCTACTTTTAGCATTGTTATCTCCCTACCATTGTATAACAATATATTACTATAAGTAAACAACTTTTTTGAAAATTTAAGTCTCTTGTAAGTTTAGTCGAGTAACGAGATTAATAGGTTTTTTAAACTATAGATAAGGAGTAGTTCACTATCGAACTTGAACCAACAATGTTTCCCTGTGTAACTTTCACGAGAGAAACTATAAGTTGCAGGTGATTTAAGTTTTCGTTAGCGGATAATAAGTCTTTATACAGTTATCCGAACTTTATTCAATAACTTTTTACTTTCCTTTTGTTTTTAAGATAACTTTTGAACAAAAGTTTTTGATATATAAAACGAAAAACTAAGCTTTGCTTGCTTTTTGCTTTAATTACTTGCGATAATAAAAGGCCTCTGACATTCCATTGGAATGGGCATAAGGCATTATAGGAAGGAGATCAGACGATCAATGTATTTACTTGCTTCCTGAAGCATAGGGACAAAACATCGCAAAAACAAAAAGATTTGGTGACAGAAGAATTCACTTTTTGTATACTCAATTCGAAACTCATATCCAGCACACTAGCCTCTAGACCACCGATACAGTCTGTGGTATACCTTAACTTTTTACACAAATTTACAACTAAAACTGTCTATATGGGTACCTATAGTTATAATTATGTTCAATTTAGAATCTAAGAAGTTTGTCAGTATCCAGAACATTTTGAAAGGACTTTTTGAAGTGAAAACTTCTTTAGGCGCGTTGGGCACTTCTTGGGTGAACAAAAATCATGGAACTCGCGTCATCGTCACCGAACGCTTTCCATTTTGGAATTGGTTTATAAAGAAGTGTTTATGACCAAGGATTTTTTTTCAATTTTTCACTTCTATCGGCAGTCCCCAAATACTACACATTTTTTATTAAAGACAACTGCCTCTCTGGTTCTTCTCTCTGCTGTGGGGAACTTGACAAACATACAATTGAGAACGCAAAGCACATCTAGACTCAGACAATTATTATTTTATATTTATTCCGTGAGATTCGAAGCCACAACATTCAGCGCGTCCGCTTGTCCGATACATTGGTCGTGCAATCAATTCAATTCAATTCGTTTATTGCACTCCATAATGTATATACAGGTCTTATAAATGTAGAGAGAACAATTATGGACCCCGTCGGGCACGGCAAAATTAGGAGAGAAGAACGAACATACTATTATCTTATATCATATTGAAATAAATTTTAGAGCTTAGTAGATATTTATTTACTTACTCAACGTATTATTTATTTATTAAAGTTTATTATTAATTTATTATAAAGTAAGTATAAAAATTATTTTTTAAAATGTACCTACTTACATAATTTAAATTATTAAAATTTATCGTTTAAATATTCGCTTATATCATAGTAATTAGGAGAGAAGAACGAACATACTATTATCTTATATCATATTGAAATAAATTTTAGAGCTTAGTAGATATTTATTTACTTACTCAACGTATTATTTATTTATTAAAGTTTATTATTAATTTATTATAAAGTAAGTATAAAAGTTATTTTTTAAAATGTACCTACTTACATAATTTAAATTATTAAAATTTATCGTTTAAATATTCGCTTATATCATAGTAACATTTTTGTATTAAAAAGTCTTTTAATTTGTTGATAAACGTGCTGAATTTCTCAGTCATTATATCGACGGCATACAAGAGATTCAGAAAGATAAGTTTATAAATTCCACGAATATTATAAACCAAAGGCATATTAATGCATACAATTTATTTATTACTAACATTTGCCGACGATTTTTGAAGTACAGGTCGCTCAATATTTGATTTACGAGAATCACATTATCTGGTTATCCTGGATAGAATCAGATTAAACTTGCCTTAAATTTAAATTTAAAGTTTTAAAATAGAAAAAGAAGCAAAATATTTATTTTTAGGAAAGAAAACATAGAAAGAAACGATAACCTAATCAAATATGACTTTTCAGTACTTTAAAATTAATTCCCGTTTTGCGTGATACCGTAACGAACGGATAGGTATTTAGGTCTATCAAAGTATATGTGTATATTTCAATTTCAAGTCAATGCTGTGTAAGAAAATTAAATCAATTCATCGACTACTTTTGAGTTTTGCAGAGACAAACATACGACAGTTGAATTTTATAAAATAGTATAGACAAAATTAAGAGTGCGATTTCATTAAAATTTTATTTATTTATTGTTATTGAGAATTAAGTGTTTGAAACCATTTATCACTTTATCCGATAAACTTAAAATCTAATACATTAAATTGATATTCATGACATGTAAATCAGTTTTGAAATCCTTCATAATGTTTAAAGAACGACTTCACTACCAATATTATAATTTAGTATAACAAATAAGTCAATGCGCTACACGGCAATAATATTGTAATTTAGCATCAGAATACTATATTTTGCTGGATTGTATTCGCATTTCATAAACGAACCCAACGAGACATAAGTAAATAAAAATAATATCCCCAATTAATAATTTAACATACACTGACTTAAAAGAGCAGCGATAGCTCAGTGGGGAGACCAACATACTGCAATGCAAAGGGTCAAGGGTTCGAACCCACGTCGCGCATCTCTGACTTTCGGAGGTTATATAATTATGTGCGTATTGATTGACAATTATCGCCTGCTCCGTGCCTCGGAGAGCACGTTAAGCCGTCGGTCCCGGCTGCCATGAACATCTATGGCAGTCGTTATTGGGAAGTCAGTGCCCTCTAATATCCTGACACTGGTCTAGCCTTAGGGTATCGTTAGCCTTCGGGTTGCGGAGTTCAGGGCACGCTCCGTGTAAAAACTAATATCCAGTTAAATCCGGTTAGACTCGAAAGCTGACCCCAAGTGACTTGGGAATAATAAAGGCTAGGGAAAAGAAGACACTGACTTAAAAATCAGAACAACGAAACATAAGAAATTGTAGTCTAAATTAAGCTGCCAACTGAATCTAACCAATGTGGAGTACGTAATTATTGAATAATTTTTTACAGCTGTTTATTTAAGGATTCTTCTTCTTCAAACCAATTTAGAGTCGGTACTATAAATTGGTTTGAAGAAGAAGAATCCTTACTCTAATATTATAAATTCGAAAGTAACTCTGCCTGTTACCTTTTCACGGCTAAGCCACTGAACCGATTTAGATGAAATTTCGTACAAATATAGTTTACAACCTAAGGATAGGCTACTTTTTATTGATGTAGGTACCACGCGCAAAAACTAGTAAAACAAAGGAGACCGTCCATATTCGGCTTGCACGTGAACAATCGTTTTATAAACAACCTAGGTATAATATATAAAAAATATTGGTTACCATCCAGTAGTATGAAATTGACTTATTTTATTTATATTATATCAAAATAAAGCACACAGCCTGGAAGCAATAAGGCAGTATTACTGCACCTGCATAGTCGGCCGAAGTAATGTTGGTTGCTGTGCTCACATAATGTCTGTAATGGTACCTAAACTGGGCAAGATATGAAAATGTCACTCCACCAGCCCAGTTTTTGAAAAATATTTTAATAACTTATGAAGGTGATGGTGACACATGAAAATAAATATTTATTTTAAACAATGTGTTTTATTTTATTATTTAACGAACTTCAAAGAATAATGTTTTCTACTTAATTTAGGCTACTCAAAATTAATATTGTTATTACAATATAAAATTGTTCACGCCCAGGCCAGGATCCCATACAAGGTGGTCGGTCTCCTTTCTTACAATTAAAGTTCGGTTCATACTTTTGGTATTATATCTATTAAAGTTAATATATATATGGTTAAAAGTCGTATCTATTTTATCTAACCAATAGGTAGTATATAATACTAGTGCACAGTATTATTGATTATTTTAAGTGTTAGACACATCTACTTAACTCCTCTGGAAAATGTAGGCGCAATATTATTTAAGCGGAAAACGCTATAAACAATATATTTTGCTACTTACTAAATATACACTTATAATGTCAATATCTGTATAAAACGCTATTATTAATATAAAATATACAACAATATTTACTGACAAAATTAAAAAAGCAATATTAAATTTCTCAGTATCACGAAATTACGAGCATTTAATTATTACCAAACAATCCAAGGTTAACGTGAAATTCAAACTTGACCCTTATTCTGTAATATTATTTATGATAACACGAATACACCCTTTAGGCATGGGATGTCGTGATGGTGTGCCATAAGGCCATTACTCACGGGCGTAGTGTCACAGACACGTGTCAAAATGTCACAACGTGCCTCACGACCTTAAGTTCTAAGTGACTTATTGTTTTTTTAGTATATTCTAACATTTACGTGAATGCCACTTGTAATAGTATTCAAACAATCATAATATGTTCAATTTTATATCAAATTCAATTTATAACAGTTGTGTCTACAACAAGAATGTTTATTTGTGTTTGCAAATTAATTGCTAACATAAATGTATTTGTTATGATTTCAATCCTAAAACACGGCACAACGTTTGTTGAATTTAAGCATGGAAATTGGTTTGAATCCTTAGGAAAGCCATAGGCTTTTAACCTTTAACTTTAGTCCTGGGTCCATTGGACCTATGTATATTTAATGTCGTACGACCGTCGTAGTTGCTGCAGCCTTCTACACTCCTCGGTACGTCTCTGCAGTACGCACAGTGCAGGCATGTTTCGTTCGCTACGCCTAAAGTTAGTTCGTCATACGGGTTCATACACCTCATTCAACCCTGGTCGAACGATTCTCAAAATAACACCATGTTAGCAATTTAGTAGTAACATGAATGGGGTGCCAAGAACTTGGTGGAGTTCAACGCCAAGAAGACCCAGGCATGCGCGTTCTCAACAAAAAAGTCTCCGTTCCTTCCCCTCCCTTCTCTGAAGAACACTCCACTGGTAATACGTGACAGCCTCTCCATCTTAGGTATGGATCTTTGCCGCTCCCTTAATCCCAAAACCTACATCGAGAGCGTCATTAAGCAAGCTTCGCGAAAACTCGGAGTTCTGAACAGGGTGAGGCGGTTCTTCGCGCCTGGGCAACTGTGCCTATTGTATAAGGCACAAGTGCGCCCTTGCGTGGAGTACTGTTCTCATCTTTGGGATGGCTCCGCGCAGTACTTGCTGGACGCTCTCGACCGGTTACAGCGGCGGGCTGTCCGTATTATCGGAGATCCAGAGGTCACGAGTTCACTGGAACCTCTGCAACTCCATAGGGACATTGCCTCATTGGCATGTTTCTACAGAATATACCACGGGGAGTGCTCTGAAGAGTTATTCCACCTTATCCCGCCCTCCCCTTTCCTATCCGGAACAACGCGTGCTGGGCTCAGATGCCATCCTTACACGGTAGAATCGATTAGAGCGCGTACCAAAAAGTTTGGGTCCTCATACCTCTGCCGAACGACCAAGGCATGGAATTCTCTGCCAAGGCACGTGTTTCCTTCTTCCTTCAATCCTGGGTCCTTTAAGCGGGGCGTGAAAAAGCACCTTCTCAGGCCGTCAAAGTAGAGACCTCAACATCGCCTCGGCTACTATGAGGGCGATGTGGAGGCCACTGCTCTTAGACCACACGACTGCTTACCATCAGGTGGAGTGTGGTCATTTTGACGAGCACGAAAAAAAAAAAAAAAAAAAAAAAACAAAACCATGAAACTAGAGAGGAAAAAAGAAAGCGGTGCTTATTATGTCCACCTAGCAGGAGAGGAAATCCTTCACACTTACGCGTTAAGGCCAAGTTTCCTATTTGCTTGACTTGTTCTAAACAAGCATGAAATATGTACGTACCAGAAAATTTGCTCACTTCGACCATTGTCCAAATTTGTAAAGGCGATGCTGACAATTTGCATTTGCTTGTAACTAGCATATTTCAAACAAAGCATAAAAATACAAGAAGAGAAAAAGGTAGCATAGCGTAAGCTATGCTACCTTTTTCTCTTCTAAGTTTTCTTCTAAGTTTTTTCTCTTCTAAGTTTTCTCTCTAAGTTTGGCTGATATTATAATTGAATACCAAATTATTTATTTATTTATTCACCAGCAATAATATGTTAAACACAGGTCGCCGAATATAATTTGGGTAAGCAAAAACACGCTTCGCCGAAGTGGAATGGTAACATCAATTAATATTTATCGATTATATTAGAATAATTGATGTATCCATAAGAATGTCTTATGTTTATCCAAATGTTATACATTGAAATTAAACACTTTATACAGATTTGGTTTATTTTATTTTACTTTTAAACACTTTTTTGATATATCCATTGGATTTGGATTGGATTGCAATTGGGCGTACTTTAACTTGCAGTATAAATCAAAATATCCTTCGATATGTGCTTTATCTTTGCGCGTGGCAGGCTCAGGATAATTTGACAACGAATGAGCGATGAGTTACTGTTTGTAGTAAATTTTTAGCAAAATAATGTATGATTATTTTCCAAAGCAAGTCTTAATTAAATTAGTCGCTCAAATAATTATACAACATTAGGGAAGTTTAATCTACAATTTATATAATTAAAAATGGTGGGTATCCATTTAATGCTAAAATTGGTTTTGGTTAATTTTCACGAACTTGACCTTTTTGATTTTTGAGCTATGAATTAAAATGGCAGATGCCTTTTATAATTATGAGAATTAGTCCCGTTTAGATTTTGTACTAATTATATACATTGAATATAAGCAGTGATAGCCTAGCGAGAGATCGTTGGACTGCCAGGCAGAGTTCTCGAGATCGATCCCAATATCGCATCTTTGACTTTTGTAGTTTTGTGCGTATTAAAATATAGTGTACTATCGCTCGCTTTTACGGTGAAGGAAAACATCATGAGACAACCTGCATGTCTGAGATTTCTCGATAATGTTCTCGAAGATATGTGAAGTCTGCCAACTCGCACTAGGCCAGCGTGGTGGACTATGCCCTAACCCTTCTCACAGTGAGAAGAGGCCCGTGTCCAGTAGTGGAACAGTTTATATATTATGTATCATGAACAACGAACGAAGTCACGGCTAACAGATAGTATTAACGAATAGACTATGATCATTTTTTTCATTCATAAATATTGCTATTATAATTTTGATTCATAATTGAAGTTCAAGGTATGTCAGCCAGTTTTTTATAATGTCTATGTTAGCCACTGATATTTTATTGCCATATAAATTAAGTTTCGCATAACATTAAAAGGCACATTATGATAATATATTACGTGTAATCTACAGATACAAAGATCAGTTTGACCATTAGTTTTAGATTTACTTGTTGCCTATTTTTTGGTCTGATGATTAGTATTTACGGTTGTCATTTTGGTCTAGTACAAATATTTGAATCGTTGATGCGTTTTGGACTTATGCGGTCACAGTTGTTTTTTTGGTCTAGTGCAATGATTTAAATCATAGATGTGCCTTTACCGTAATTAAATCGCAAATTTTCTTTATGGTTTAGAATGTAACAAACAGTATTATTTTGTGATAATTATGTTATATTAGCATAAATAATTATATATAGATTTATTGAAATTAAAAGTGGTACTACTACTTAAATAATCGTAAAATTTCACCATTTATGGTGTTTGGTTTAGCAGAAAATCAAAAGTCCCACTCTTGATGATTTGGTTAGTCCATTATTCACACGCGCAAAGATTTTTTAGCCGTTGATCACTAGATTTTTCAGATTTTTATAAAAGGTGTAGCATAAGCGTTGTATTACACCTATACTTAATATGAGACCCGTCTATTCCATATGAGGCATTATTCAAAACTCTGTCTCCTAATACAGAACCTAATAGTACTATGTCTGAAAATCAAATCTAAGAACATGCTCCATCAAGGCCTTAGGTTCAGCTAAACGTTAACGCAAAATAATTCAACAAGGCAAATAAAAATAGGCACCTAGTCCCACATCATTTTTATACTACTAATGTGGCAAATAAGCATACGGCCCACCTGATCGTAAATGGTCACTGTAGCCTATGGACGCCTGCAACACCAGAGGCATCACTTGCGCGTTGCCAACTCTTTAGGAAAGGAAGTGGGAAGGAGTAGGAGCGGGAAATGGGAAAGAGGGTGATTGGGCCTCTAGCACTCTCACTCACCAAACGAAACACAACAGTAGGATATGCAAAGGTTTTTAAAGAAAGAAAGAAAATACATTTATTTTGACAGAAAACACAACTTATACTGCAGACTGCATAAATCATCATCTTTCATCAGCTATGTTCTGTATGATACATTAGTCTGAGAATTTAATGCCAGAATATTCCAATAAGAGTTCACTTGACCTAGAAATTGAATTCAAATGTGGCTGCAGTGCATAAGCCTTCACAACCCACACAGATTCACTACCGCTGCGCCAATAAAGCAATCTGTCAGTAACTAACAAAACAGTCTGTGATGATTGTGACGATACAAAACGCAATCTAATCAAAAAGAAAATAGGTGCAATCCTCCGACTGCAATATACAAACTCCAATCAACTGGCGATTCCAGTGATTGCCATGATTGGAACGTGCATTTAGTAACTTGACACGAAAAGAAAGAATTTTTGCACAAAAGACTAATCCGCTGTAGGATGGAATTGGTACTAGCATAGGAAACTTTTCAGGAACACGTTTATTAGCGACGAAAATTCTTCATGCGCTTCCTTTGAACAAGCTTTTAAAACGACGACTATGTATGTAGGCAAGGGGGAACTGGATGATACTGTGTTGCAGTTTTCATCTATCATTTTATTGCCTTTCGTTTCGTTGAAGACTGACCGGGATGAATGGCATAAATTCTTTATGTATGGATAGCCGTTTTAATAAGATGCGTGAATACAGACGAATTCACACAAATATGTATGTGTCATTTAAATATACAGTCTCTTGCCGATATCTCCTAAGAAGTTGATAGAGGAGTAATAGACCTAAATTTCCCAAGGTCTAAATTTATTAGAGGACAAGTATATTGCCATCTATAACTGTACACAGTTCCAGTTTCGTACTTTTTTTTATACAGCTATGGTGGCAAACGAGCATACGGCCCACCTGATGGTAAGTGGTCACCGTAGCCTATGGACGCCTGCAACACCAGAGGCATCACTTGCGCGTTGCCGACCCTTTAGGAAAGGACGTGGGAAGGAAAGGGAGCGGGATGGGGAAAGGGGGTGATTGGGCCTCCGGTACTCTCGCTCACCGAATGAAACACAACAGTAAGACTACTGCTATTCCACGTCGATATTCTGTGAGAGGGTAGTCCTTCCCCGGTCGAGCCGGCCCATTCATGCTGAAATCAGCGAGGCTCTACTACTCAAGAACCCTATAACATTTTGCATAACTCGGATACCATATTCGAAACCTGATGCAGAGCAGTCACATTCACTACTGCTAAACCACTGGAGGCAGTCTTTATAGTTTTAATACGAACATAAATTTATCGCCCACTTCACCCAACTCCAGATAGCTACCAAAAACTCTTACAGAAAAACCAAGTAACTCTTTGCCTCATCCGATAATTGGACTTACCATTAGCAGTCACCACACACCACTGGCCAAACAGTCAATATTCTACACATTTAATTTAACTCGAACCCAACAAAATCGTACCTTCAAATAAAAAAGAGTAATTTACTACAATTTACACGGATGAGTTTTTCTCAAATAGAATCGTATCGTGTCGAGCAAAATGAGGCAAGTAAATCCATCGCAGTCCGTTCCGAGGTGGCTCGAGTCCTAGTAAACCGATTACTCGATGCGCTCACCCTGGGCCGGGAGCTTGACCTCGTAAAGTTTCACTTTATATGCTTTAGTACTGACAGCCGTGTAATTTTTTAACTGCATAGTATTTTTAATAGTCGTCTAGCCGCTTTTAGTGTCACCGAGTGTTCGATCACCACGCAGAATAAAATGTGTGACCACAAATAATAATTGACCCGAATCCTAGTGTATTTTGTGCCTGTTTTTTAATGTTTATTTTTTTTTTGTGCCTGTTTTTTAATTTTTATTTTTTATTTTTTATTTTGCTCTTCAAAATGACCACACTCCACCTGATGGTAAGCAGTTGTGTGGTCTAAGAGCAGTGGCCTCCACACCGCCCTTATAGCAGCCGAGGCGATGTTGAGGTCTCTACTTTGACGGCCTGAGAAGGTGCTTTTTCACGCCCCGCTTAAAGGGCCCAGGATTGAAGGAAGAAGGAAACACGTGCCTTGGCAGAGAATTCCATGCCTTGTAAAGTGCCACCATAATTGAATTGGTGTAGTGTCTACCCTTTCGGTAATATGTGTGTGAGACTGTATTATGTTTATTTTTATTTAAAAGACATCTCCCCCACCAGGAATAATTCCTGAGTCGCGGGGAAGTTTACAAACATTTAAACTACGGACACAAAGAACACCTAGACTTGGAACAACCATTTGTGGATCTCACAATTCTTTGCCCCGTGTAGGATTCGAGCCCACAACACTCGATGAAGTGGCAGCAGCGAGGCGACCACTTAAATCACTACGACATCCGTGCCGTTATATATTATACTAGCTGTTACCTGCGACTTCGTCCGCGTAGATTTTAACTAAAAAGTGTTTATCGCCGCGGAACCCAACTATATTTCTCTGCCCAAGTTACTTAAATGGCGTAGTTTTTATAGTGTGAAGCTATATTTATAGCATGGCTTACTCAAAAACAACATTTAAATATGCGTCGTTAGATTACACGCTGTCACAGAATGCGTAAGAAAAACAAGATTCACAGCTCCTCCCCCGTAGGTGATAGCGTGATAATATGTAGCCTATATGTTGACCCGACCTGTTAGTAATATTCATGCAAAATTTGAAATAAATCCATGCAATACTTTTTGAGTTTAGCCCGGACATACATACAGACAAACAGACAAAAATTCTAAAAACTATATTTTTGGCTTCGATATCGATTGTAGATCACGCCCCAAGTATTCTTTTAAAAAAATATTCAATGTACAGTTTTGACTTTCTTACGATTTTATTATATGTATAGATTAAATGGAATTTTGAAATAACGGGCGTTTTGTTTAGTATAAGAACCAAACCCGCAACGCAGACTCCATTACCAATGAGCCAACCGTGTAACTACAATATTTCCAACGCTATCCATGTTAAATAAATAACGAGCTTTCGAAACATTGTTCACAGAAATAATTAACCCGATTAAAATAGCACAAAATAATAAAATAATTGAATCAGTCGCAACGTGGTCAATTAATTACATAAATATAAACTTGTATTGGAAACAATGATATTCAATATATTCGATCACATTATGAGGAACATTTTCAACATATTCTCATAATAAATAATATAATAATATAGATTAAATCTAGAAGTGCTTTATTAAATACTTAGATACAAATTAATTGAAGTTGCAATTAATTATTAGACCAACCGCCTGAAATTGTGGTATCATACATACATAGTCTCACATTTATATTTCCGTATAGTATCTTATCTTATGCGGGGGCCAGTCAGTGCAGACCGGCGACACTTCGACCCAGTGGGATCTTTTGTGTCCAGACTCTCCCAATAACGACTGCCATAGATATTCATGGCAGCTGCGACCGACGGCTTAAAGTGCTCTCCGAGGCACGGAGCGGGCGATGACTGTCAATCAATACGCACATAATTTCGAAAAGTCATATAACTTCCTAAAGTCAGAGGTGCGCGACGTGGGTTCGAAACCGAGACCCTCTGCATTGCAGTCTGTTGGTTCTCCACTGAGCTATCACTGCTCTTCTTCCGTATAGTAAGTAGAGGTGTATAATACCCATTTCGGCAGCTATCGTTTTCAGTACCATGTAATAGAGAACGAGACTTTTGCCGTCTACTGGGCATAATTCTAGACGTCGTGGTGCTATACAGGGTGTAACAGAAAGGTGTGGTCATATTTATGGGTCACATAATATAGCCCATGTACAATGGAAAACCGCGAGAGAATTAAATTTGTATAGGTACATTATTTTCACGAATATATTGAATTCTCTTTTTTATCGACTTATAAATATCAGCATATTCTAATCGATACGTAAACAACACTATACTGCATGCACGTGTATTTGTTTCTAAGAATTACAAAATATTTTCTTTTTTAATTTTTGTTCACTTTTGCTATCTTAATAAATAGGGCCATTGACCATTACCCCAGATGTGGATACTGTTACCTATTCATTATTTACAAAACAGCTGGTCGTTCTAACATAGATCGGTGACTCCACAGATGTTGCACAGTCGATATTTTGATATGGGGTTAGGGCACACAGGTTATTTATCAGATATACATAGCGACCCTAAAATATGACCATGCCTTTCTGTTTCATCCAGTATAAGGATTTCTTGACTACAGACCGAATAACAATGGCGCACTAAGATGCATGTATCCAGCAGTGGTTTTTATAATGCAAGACGACAGCATAAAAGTTATTATTTCCGCGTTTAATATCTGACTCCGCTGTTTTCCCTCTTTCGTGGGACCTATGATTATAAATGGCAAAATGTGTATTTAATAGACGATAATGAGAAGACGTGTATGTTTTAAAATTTATAGCAATCTAGATTTTGCTCGCGGCTTCGCTCGCTTTAAAGTAGGCTAGGTTAGATTATGCTAGTAACACTACTACACTTCGACCCAGTGGAATCTTTTTTGACACAAAAGATCCCACTGGGTCGATGTGTCGCCGGTCTGTATTGACTGGACACACACACAAGATAAGATAACAGTACTTTTTCTGTATGAAAGGTAGCCTGTGGACAAAGGCTATTTTCATCCAGAAAAACTCAGGGAACATAAAATGAATGAATTAATGAATTTATTGTTTCACTGATTATAACATACATGAGATACAATTTTAAATATAAGCATATCAGTCATGGTAGGTACAAATTGTTTGCGGCTGGTACTTATAATAGGTAAAACCTGTGCCATAAGTACCAGCAACCTTCCAATGATACATTCGATTTATAAAACTGACATATTATATAACTTTGTTGAAAAAATTGGATACATTTACATTTACTAAAAATATTATCTATAAAATACTTCCAAAACAAATAAAACAAAATAAACAACAATCTAAGGAACTGGAGCATAATTAAAGTTAGTTTTATATTCCCCTGACAACGTGTATGCGAAATTTCATAATTATCGGTCGAGTAGTTAAAGCGTGAAAGAGTAACATACAAACAAAGAAACACATTCGCATTTATAATATAAGTTAGGGATCGGTTTTTCTTTTTAATTCCACGCTCCTGTTTTATCCAATGCGCATGTCTTTTATCCAGGCCAAGAAATTGGACGGAGCGTAGTGTAAGTACTCGGGCACTAGCAAACACACTGTTTATTTTTCTACTAATTCCATTTTGTACACCTGTGAGTGAGCAAAGCGTTAGTTCAAGGTGTTTTTCGCCCATTTTTATCGTTTACATTTAGATACTTTATAATATACTAGATGTTCCCCGCAGTTTCGCTTGCAGTTTCACTCACGTAAATGTAGGTTAGGTTATGTAAAACTAGTAACGGTACTTTTTCTGGATGAAAGCTACCCCGTCCTTTTCTGTTTGATGATCTGTCGAGTACTTAAGGCGTGAAAGTGTAACCAACAAACTCACATTCCAATTTATAATATTAGTTAGGATGGCAAGCCTACCTTCCTTTACCCGATAATAGATACTCGAACTGTGTAGACGTAACCCTTGCAATTTCTTGATGCTACTGTCTATAATTTCGTGACGCGATTGGCAATTTTCCAAGATATCCCTATTATAATAATATCTATAATAATATCAGCTCTGTATTAAACTGTCCCACTGCTGGGCACGGGCCTCTTCTCACTGAGAGAAGGGTTAGGCCATAGTCCACCACGCTGGCCTAGTGCGGATTGGCAGACTTCACATATCTTCGAGAACATTATGGAGAACTCTCAGACATGCAGGTTTCCTCATGATGTTTTCCTTCACCGTTAAAGCAAGTGATAATTAACTATTTAATACGCATATAACTTCGAGAAGTCAGAGATGCGCGCCTTGGGTTCGAACCCGAGACCTCTGCGTGGCTGTTCAACGGTTTCCCACTAGGCTATAGCTGCTTCTATATCTATAATACTACCATCTTTTATGCCTATAATACTACCCAAAAATAGAAATTACGAATATTGGATATTTCTGCTTGAAATTACTCATCGCCATCATCATACATACATACATAGATTCACGCCTGTTCTGAAGGCTCTATCTGCTTTACAGCCTTCTCAGAACTAAAGACATTTACTACCGGTCACATTGTATAGTCTGGATATAACCTTGTGAAGTTGATATATTTCATTTTTTTTTTATTTATTGAGGTAAACATACATTCCAAGGTTTTCCACACAGACCGGTCTTGGGCCACCCGCATCCAACCGCTTCCCGCGACCTTTACCAAGTCGTCGGTCCACCTTGTGGGAGTGCAGCAGTGGACGTCTTTTGGCTGACATGATAATGATGATGATGAAACATACATTGACACAATATATTATGGTTTTCAATAATTGGTACCAAATAAATATAGCATAACTGTGACACTAGTGACATTTACCACATATATTTAGACTACATAGGACCTTAAACCTTAATTGTGGAAATGATGCTACATATGTCTGTAGTTATTTAGGTCTACGTAATTAGGGGATCGAAGAACCGACAACCGCTGGGGTAAGCGTGTTCTTGAGTGGAGACCGCGACTCGGCAAATGTAGTGTAGGACGCCCTCCGACCAGGTGGGATGACGATCTGCGAAAGACTGCAGGCAGATGCTGGATGCGGCAAGCTGAAGACAGGGCGCTATGGCGCTTTTTAAGGGGAGGGCTATGTCCTGCAGTGGACTATTATAGCCTGATGATGATGATGATGATGAATTATCATCTACAGCCGTCAACAGGGCATAGTAATAGAATTTGTATTGCTACTGATAATTCCTTGACAAATCAACCTAATAACAGTTTTACTGGACCTAGGAATCAAACCCAAAATCTCATGAACATCATTCGCATATTTACTTCCACTCCACCACTGAGACTAAAACTATATCTATACTAATATTATAAAGCTGAAAAGTTTGTTTGTTAGTTAGTTTGCTTGGTTACTGGTTCGAATAAAAAAAATTTGGGACTGTCTTTGGGGACTGCCGATAGAAGTGAAAACTTTAATCCTTGATCATAAACACTTCTTTATAACCAAAAATAATTCTAAAATGGAAAGCGTTCGGTGACGATGACGCGAGTTCCATGATTTATTTCACCCAAGAAGTGCTCAACGCGCCTAAAGAAGTTTTCACTTCAAAAAATATTTTTGTTTTGGATAACCCAGGAGTATTAATGAAAATGTTGCATAAACGGGGAAAATTATCTTATGTGAAGCAGACAAAGTTGCATGGGTCAGCTTGTTATACTATTAAATGACTGATTAAAGTTTGACTGCACGAATGACGCAGCACAGCATATACTCGCCTCACTGGTTTCTTTTCATCACGCTACGTGTTGTGGGTGCCAATTCTACATGGGCCAAATTTTTGTCCTGACTAGGATAATTTTCTAGAAGTACCAACGGGCTTACTTAAAACTGCAGCGTCTAGAAATTTGAAACTTTGTAAACAGGTTCATTAGAACGTAGGCATCCACTATGAAAGGTGTTTTAGAAATTCAATCTACAAAGAGGCGAAATGGGAGACGATAGTTTGTAATATTTATGACAAAATTTACGGAGTAATTGAACTTTAATAAATTATGATGTATTAATATAATAGGGCATAGCAAGGATGCTTCGAGATGCAGTAGCGCGCGTAGGCAGAAGCCAAACACAAAAGCATTCTGGCAATTGACATGTCAAAGGTAGAATTTTGACAAAACGCAATTCGGCGCAACTCGGTACGTAATATTTCTTCATTGTTTTTCTTGCCGTCCAGCTCATCTTTTCCATCCTTCTTCAACAAGACATTTCAAATGACGCTAGCGTGATTAATTCGATGGACTCTTTAATTCGATGAACTGTACACTAAGTAAACAATAAAGTAATAAACATCACCATTACTGTATTTCTGCTGTTAAATAAAAGTGCCAGCAACTTACATAAGTCTCACATTCCTTTTTTACTTAAATATCTCTTATTTTGATTTTTATGAATATCTGCAATAAAATGCAATTTTCTAATACCGTTGATATTGCAGGCAATCTGAAATTAATCATATAAGATAATAGCCTACCAAAAAGAGATGGTGAAGTGTTCTTGCTAAAATCGATAAGCGATGACGCTTATAACCATTTCTGCCCAAATTTTCACCAACTCATTCAATCAAGTGACCTACTTGTTAACTGTAACGGCTTATGCACAAAGGCAAGGCAAAGTTTATATTGTTTATATAGAACCTCACCCGGTTATAATTAGTGGGGTTAATACCCAAGAGTCTGCAACACTGTTCGATCAATTAAGTTAAACTAGGCTTCATCGATAAGCGTTAGGAACACGAGTGATGACGATGTACTGAAAAACCGTATAGCTAAAATATTTTCGGATATATTTTTTAACGTTAATCTCATGTTTCTCATTGCCGGCAAAGGCAAGAATTGAAAATTATCTTTTGTTTGAAATCTTCGGCCATTCTTTATTGACGGCGCTCAGTTGACATGTCTTTCTCGTTAAGTCAAAAGTAACACTTAGTTCACTTGGATTACATGTAATTTTGTCACTTAGATTACGTCTTCGCTTATGATATTTAATTTGCTTAATCTTAAAATATAGCTGCATGCAATTGGTGATAATTAGACACAAGTATAAAACCTTGAATTCGAATATCGATTTATTATTTGTAATAATATTTTACTTTTAAATTGATTGCATTTATGTATGTATGTACTTCTTTGTCGCATAATAATAATAATAATAGTTTATTGTCTTATAAAAAACAAGCAATACATGGATTGAAGCCCTAGACCCACACTAGGATTCCCTGTGTTGTGGGTCCTAGTCTATTTCGTTCAAATACAATAGTTCGACAGTAGAATAAGATGAAATGAAAGTACAAACAAAAAAAAAATATGTTATGTAATTTGCGTAGTATGGTTAGTGAGAATTGGTAACAAAACATGTTGTGATCTCTTGTTAGTAAGAAAAGGGATTAAATATAATGACCACCAAAAATAGTAATTGCTCACCAAAATATACTTACTAAAATATATCATAACGAGCACCTACACGCCTCAAATCACAGCATTCCATCTCGGAAGGGTTAGGTTATGTTAGGTTCCTTGTTAAACCCACCCAAAAATAGGAGCCCCGCGAAGCGGAGCTCCGTCGACTTAGTTTGATCTCTTTGCTGTGCAATTAATATTTTTGGTATTAAAATGCGGTTTTAATTTTGGTGATCATTCACTATTTATTTTTGGTGATCATTTACTATTTTTGACTGTTATATTTTACTATATCTGGTGATAAGTTAAACATAAGCCGTAAGAAAACATAAGGTCTACAACTGTACTTAGCTTTTAATTGAAATAGATGTGTATTTCTTGTTAGAGATCCTTATAAATAAATAAATCAATAAACTATATTAAATAATTAACACCCAATATACGATTTGAATTTTCAAATGCACGGTTGATGGCACGTCATAACAATACGTTGTGTTTCTTTCTGTCTGATCATGCCTTATAACATTTTGTCATGTGTAAATGAACACATTTACAGATATTGTTATTTACACATATGTAATTGTTATCTACATAAACATATTATGTACATAACAATTGTATTCGAATAACTATCAATATTATTCTCTAAATAGTGGCATCAATTGATATCAATGTCACTAATTGTGGCAACGCAAAACTCGATATACATTTTTCAATTAATTTCGGCAACAATAGCGCATCGCTATGACGTACCTTTGTTGAAGGGAGAAGAACGTTGACCACATAAGCTGTACATTCAACCTCGCAGCAAAATGAAGGATTAAAACCAAATTAGCAGACCAGTCAAAGCGTAAGGGCCAGTAGGTATTGCCACAGTACTTTGTAGTGGGTATTATCGGGTGCAGCGCCCGTACTACCCAGGATAATGTCCGCAGTACCTACGGAGAGTGGTCAG
Organism: Catocala sponsa; assembly: GCA_963564715.1. Lineage (NCBI taxonomy): Eukaryota > Metazoa > Arthropoda > Insecta > Lepidoptera > Erebidae > Catocala > Catocala sponsa. The sequence continues at coordinate 23,726,889 of OY751340.1, read as the reverse complement.
TGGGATTAATTTGTTTGTGTGTGGTACGTTGTCGGTAGAAACTGTGCACTTTAAGCCTTATTAAGTCAAATTGAATTTCGTTGAATTTTCGCCCCTTTGGTGGCTCAATCGAAAATTGTGTGTTACAATAGCATTATATTATGTAACTGGAGAGTGTGTTCATAACGTTAATTCATGTCAAAATTATGGTTTCCATTTTGTTTTTTGGACAACATGTAATTTTATTAGCAGTGATCTTATCTTATCTTATGTGGGGGCCAATCAGTGCAGACCGGCGACACTTCGACCCAGTGGGATCTTTTGTGTCGACACTCTCCCAATAACGACTGCCATACCACTGCCTAAGCTATCGCTGCTCTTATATTAGCAGCGATAGTGGAGACGTTCGATTGCCACGCAGAGGTCTTGAGTTCGATCAAAGGCACGCAACTCTGACTTTCCGATATGTACGAATTAAATAGTTAATTTTATCACTCGCTTCAACGGTGAACGAAAACATCTTGAGGAAACCTGTAGGTCTGAGAGTTCTAGATATTGTTTTCAATGATTTGTGAAGTTTGCTATCCTTCTCTAGGTCGGCGTAGGGCACTAAGGCCTAAAACCTTGAAACCCTGTGAAGATTCCTCTGACCAGCAGTACACAAGGCTGGTATTGTTATGCTGGTCTGATATTACATTTAAAATTTCGGTGTGCGACACAGATGGAGTGTTTCGCTATTTCTTTCTCACGCCTGTATTTATTATTTAAATATAGAGAAAGATAAGAGTTTTTGTTTGTTTGTAACAATTCAACTTAAAAACGATTCAACCGATTTTAATAACTCTTTCACTATTAGAGAGCTATATTATAGCACCGAGTAACATATATTTTATTTAAACAAAAAGTTTAATTACTAACATAACTTAACCTACTTTTACGCGAGCGAAGCCGCGTGCAAAAGGTAGTGTCATATAATAGCATTTATTCCAGACTAAAGAAATGAAACTTATTAACTAAAATAATACCAGATATTATCAAAACCCTTACATGAAACGAGGTGTTAGCTTATTTGTCATGAAATATTGTAAATAAATTTCACTTTTAAGGGTTCCCTTACAATGTTTTTATTCGCAGTTAAAGCGAGCAATGATTGCCTTTTTAATGCGCACATAACTGGGCGAAGTCGAAGGTGCGTTCTGGTTGGAATTGAAGCTTGGCAGTTTAACGATCTACTAATTAGGCTATTGCAGTTACTATTGGTATAATTACTTTTACTAGCGGTCGCCTAGTGCTCGAAATTCGACCAAAGTTTGCCTGTAAGATATTGCTGATATATTATGTCATTATATTATATTGATATGTGTACGCGCTTCGACTGCGTGTGTCAAATGCATGGTTGTGTGCGTATAGTGTTTTTTTCATTAATTTAATGTATTTCTAATGCATATTTTATAAAAATATTACGATTCACCCCTCCTTCCCCATATAAACTTTAACTGTGCCAAATTTCATACTTCTCCATCCGCGCAATTTTCGTAAAAAGGGGTACAAAGTTTTTGCTTCTCGTATTAATATATAGATTATTAAGCATTTCAGACTAGGACGGCAGGCGAGAATTTATAATAAGTACATAGATTACATACAATATATCGACCCTTCGAGGCTGAAATGTGTTAAAGACAAAATACTACTTTTCAGGCGAGCCAAAAAATTAAAAAGCTCACTTTTACTTTTCTCTTTACTTTTTTTGGTTTGATTGCTAATATATAAAAAAAAACTACCTTTTGCCTGAATCTTGCAACTAACATAAATGTAAATTCAGTACATGTAATAAACTCACTAATATCTTTGACGTTCCTAAGTGTTACTTTGTGACCTAGGTGAATAAATGATTTTTGACTTTGACTTTGAAACAAGTAAAATAGAAAAACATAGTTTTATTAATTCTATAATTATAAGATTATAATTATCTTTTAAATCATTTGTGGCGAGTTGAGTATTTACAACATTATTTTTAAAGAATTCATGCCGTATTTTCTAGGTAGTAAAAATATTTTATTACAAAATTCTGGATTTAAAATGCACAAGTCAATGCAGCTTGACAAACTGAGTAAGGTTACATCAATAATTTATTTTCGCCAAAATGGATTCATTTTACAGTAGGCCTCGATGGCGTAGTGGTTGGTGTAACCGACTGCCGCGCCTAAGATCGCGGGTCCGATTTCCGCACAACTCAAACATTTGTGCGCATGAATATGGATATTTGTCTTGGTTTGGGTGTTTCTATATATAATATGTACGAATTTACAAAAAAAAAGTATATATATATGTTTATCCATTGTCTAGTACTGCTTAGTTTGGGCTAGATGGTGTTGTGTGTATGTGGTAGAATATAATTATATTTCATCATCGAAGGGTCAATATGTGTATTAAATAGTAATTGTAATACAACGATTTACTAGTAGATGGTAGGTGGATCGCCACTCAGAGTTCGATAGTTGTATATCTGACATTTCAAAGTTATGTGCGTACCAGTCAGTTCTTGGAATGCCAGACATATTGAAAAATCAACTGCATCTGGCCGATATTATGCCGCTGCGCTTTTAAAGGTGAAATTGTTTATTATCGCTTACTTTGAAGGTAAAGAAAAACATCGAAAAGAAACCTTCAATTCTGAGAGTTCTATATAATACAAATACAATACAAATACAAAATGTTTTATTTCGTTACCAAAAATGTGTAAGACAATGTTTGTGATTGGAGCTTTCTTTTAAGCAAACAATGCCTGTATTAGGAGTCTCAGCTCTTCAATAGCATGATTGTTACAGAGTTGGTACATGATTGTGTGAACTTAAATGATAATAATAAAAATTATAAGTTACAAAGATAAGATAAAAACTGTACTTTGTTTAGAATAGATCTTAAAATTATTATCTTCTAGCTTTTGCCCGCGGCTTCGCTCGCGTTAATTTAGAATTTGACAATCAATTCGGTTGTACTCTACTTGTAATAATATAATTCAATCATGATTCGAAAGACACGTGGTGCCATCTATTATTATCATAAGAACGTTATTATTGTTTTCCTCGGGAACAGTAATTTTTTTCGGGATGAAAGGTAGCCTATGTCGGTTTCTGTATACCTGCCAACGTATATGCAAAATTTCAGGATAATCGGTTCAGTGGTTTACGCGTGAAAAGGTAACAAACAAACAAACTCATTTTCGCTTTTATAATATTAGTTAGGAAGTTAGGATGATTATTGATGTGTGTGTACACACGTACACATACATCAATAATCATAGATAATAAGACATATACACACACACATGTGTGTATATGTCTCTGTGTGTGTGTGTGCCCGCGTGCGTGTGTGAGTGTATATATTCTCGAAAATGGTGTAGCCCGATAAGCCACGCTGGGGCAGCGTGGTGGACTATGACTTAACCCTCCTCAAACTCAGAAGAGTTCCGTGCTCATAGGGTATGCAGTTTATAAAAATGACTGTTATTATTATATATTACTTACTTATTCAAGTGATAGGATTGGATATTTTGCTAACCTTTTTAAAACTTGCCTTTCGAATGTGGCACCTCACTATTGACACTTACTTAAACGCTTATACATAGAAATCTTCAGTATAAAGCCTAATCAAAACCATTACTCGTGTGTTATTGTCTCTGAACAACCATAACCAGCAGTCTTCCATATTTGAGTGTACTAATAGAAATTTAAGCGAACGAGCATAAATGACGTAAGCGGTAGCGACCCCTACTATAAGTAATGGGCAGGCAGGTGTTCACAATGTTATCGTAAGTGCCGGCGACCATATTGTGAGAATTATTTTATTTTATACGACTACCCGCACTTTTTCCCTCTTTTTCGCTCGAGATTTTTTATCGCTTCCAATGGTACGGAATCACAGGGCAGTAATACAATAGTTGTGTTTTTAACAATTCATTTCGGTATTTGACAAAGCGCTGAGAGAGATTCCATATTTAAAATAAAGTTTATCGGATACATAGTTGCTCTTTTTATTTTTTTGGTTGTTCGAGTTTATTTTTATGCGAGCATAGACACTTTAAAATTGTTTTACTTTAATGGAAATGCAGGCAGAAATAAAAATATATCTCTTTATTGATATATGTAATAAAAGTGTTTCAAAATAAATAACGTGATAAAATCCGTATAAATTAGTTTAATTTCAATTATCATTGATTTGTATAATTAATTATAAATACAAAATATATTATGTTAACTTAGATCGAATTACAGTAGAATTTTTAAGTTATCATGTTAATTAATATTAAAAAAACTCATCTCTGCTGCGTTATCCGACTTAGATCGTTAACTACCAGTCTAGTAAGATCATGTCAGTCTAGTAAGATGATGTTGTTTTTCTCACATAATATGTTATCTGTAAAATTTTTGATAATTTGTTTTTCCTTGGTTTTGTGTTAGTATTAAGTTTAGTGTTAGTTTTTATGTTAATTAGTTTAATAAAATAAAGATGTATGAAACTGTCCCAAATCATGCCGTGGCAACTTGTAAGTGAAACAACACTCAGCACATATTTTTGAAACGGTTTATAAACCCTGTATTAGTGTATGTTTTGTAAGTTGTCCTAAATAAATAAATAAATTTAGGTTTAGGGTTTCTACAATTTCTGTTAGATACTTGCTTTAAAACTATAACTTTAAATTTTAAATATTCTTATTAAACACATCCAAACGTAACTAGTCCAAAATTGAGAATTTTACTTCTAAGCAACGAGCAAAAGTTATCCGTCATTAGATCCTGGTCATAATTTCTCAATCAAATAATTTTGCTATCTTTTCAACGCGTTTGCAAAAGTAAAATAATTATCTATTTACAGTTTTATTATAATCTCTAACTACCTGCGTGGCGCAGCGGTAGTGAATGTAACTGCTGTGCATGAGGTATCGGGTTCGAATCCCGGGTCGAGCCAACAAAAACGTATTGGGTATATATATTAAGAAACCTCACTAGCAGCCCGGAGTTAGGAAGTTGGCGGTGTTAGACACCCCCGTGCCTCGGAAAGCACGTTAAGCCGTTGGTCCTGCGCCTGATCTCTCTCCGGTCGTGTCGGATTACCGTCCTATCGGATCGTGAGGGTTAGTCAACAGAGAGTACACTTGTGTTTGCGCACACGCTTGTGCACTATAATATCTACTGCGCAGATAGCCAGTCTCCGTTCAGATTGGCCGCCGTGACCAAAATTCGATCTGGAGGACATTATCATTATTATAATCTCTATATATTATAATAATATCAACGTCGATTTCAAATACAGCAACTATAACATATTTGTTGTGTTAGTGTATATAAATAACATTATGTGACTTCTCATGCAATATTTACTCAAATAACCACGTTCGTAAAGCCTCCAGTCAAGAATAAACAAAACACTACCTATTTGACTTTCGTTGCGAGTTTTCCTCAACAAATTCATCGTCATAAAACCAGAAATGAAAGAAAAACAAAAGGTATCAAGTGCTTGTATGTCCCTTAAGTTGTTAAGCGCCCTTTAAGGAAAATAGGTCACTAGCGTGGTCGTAACCAATGGGCCCTTGTCGTAATTTTTAAGAGTCAAGTTCAAGGAATATGTTGCGTCAGTGTACTTCGATTCAACAAGGTACACTTGTAATCTGGGAATTTGGTTTAGCTGTTTCTCTAAGAAAAATTTTTAGTTCTGATTTTTATGTAGGTACATGTATATACAGCGTGTAACAAATAAGTGTGGTCATATTCAAGTATTGTGTGTTGACCATATTTACCATGCATATGATGGACTCGAAAATGTTATCGTAAATATCGCAAAAGGAAAACCTAGGCGAGCGTTTCTCGATCAGATCGGAGGCATTCTGGACAAAGGCCAGGTTAAGAGCTCCTTGAACCAACGGGCGTGTATGAGGAATGTGATGAAAGTGAATGAAGCCAGAGAAGTGTGTCAGGATCGTAGCTAATGGAAATCCGTAGTCTCTGCCTACCCCTCTGGGAAACGTATGTATGTATGTATGAAAATATTATTTAACTTACGAGTATACTAGTGTTCGTCCATTAGTCTAAATTCGATCATAATCAGTTTTGTCTTTACATATCTATGTATGTAAATAAAAACTAACTATTTCCATTTTTTGTCATAGCCAACCATGCTGATCTAGTGTGGGTTGACATACTTCACATATTTTCGAAAACTTTATGGAGAGCTCTCAGACTTAAGGGGTTTCTTACAATGTTTTCTTTCACCGTTAAAGCGAGCGATAAATAACACAACTTCATTAAGTCAGAGATGCCTTGGGATCGAACTCGAGACCTCTACGTGGCAGTCCAACAATCTCCCAGTAGGCTATCGATGTATAAATTAAAATAGTTTAATAATAATTTAAATAGCATACTTATCTTGTGTGGGGGGCCAGTCAATACAGACCGGCGACACTTCGACCCAGTGGGTTCTTTTGTGTCAAATAATAATAGCATACTTAACTAAGACACTAAACAATTACCCACTGCAATTGCTACAATATTTTTATACTAGAAAGTAATGTAGACGCAAACTTCTATTGTAACATAATTTCGAACGAATGGATGACCCTGATAACACAGGATTTACCTAGCTTCGGAGTCATTATTCATACAAACAAACAATGGAACTATGTTATATTTTTACTGTTTCAGATATTATGTATTGTTTTGGCAAATAAATTGTATTATTATTATTATTATTTATTAATAAAAAAACGCGAGATTAAGATTTTATATTGATTAACATAATTACGCGGTACGCAATGTATTGCTACCAATACAACGCACCGCTCTGCTTTCAGCGCGAATAAAAACAGCTGATCTGTTTAAATCACAACGATTTAAATACATTGCTGTATTATAGTAAAATGTGGTAGACTATGATTTTATTTAATAAAATTGATGGTTTATGCATTATGCAAAAACCATCAATTTTTCACATGCAAATTCAATTTTAATTTCAATGTTACTTTTAATATATCTTTCTAATTATTTCTTCTTAGTTATGTAAATGTGTTTTGATATAATATGTGTATGTGATAAATATGTTTTTCTAATGCTGACTCCATGGACTATTTACTATGTATGGATATAATATCTGAAATAAACGTTTTATTATTATTATTATGTTATGATTCACAATCAGAAAAATGAAAAATTGCAGGAAAATGTTGTGATTTTACCTGAAGTAAATTCCAACGATTTTAAACTTAGAATAATGGTCTGAATCTACTATTTCAGTTTTCGGTACACCGCCTCTTACACCCAGTATATTATGTATTAAAACACTACAATTTTACAGCCAACTATGTATCTAAAGTATGTTAACATCATAACCCTCTATAAAAAGGTACTAAGTACCTTAGCGACTTTTTCAGTACACAATAATAGTCTTATGACGTCATTAAGCCAATCATTGAATCGATACGACTCTATTGTTTTCAACTGCTCTTTGTTACTCGCTCACTGTCTATTGATTGAACACAAATCATTAACCTTTAGTAAAAGGTTATGATGCTTACTCTTTGAATGCTTTTCTCCTTATTTTGAAGACTACTCCCGCACTAGGCATAGTTCGTTCGTCGCGGGGGACTTTACAAACATTCAAACAACGTACACAAAGAACAAAGTCAAAGTCAAAAATCATTTATTCAATTAGGTCACATAGTAACACTTATGAACGTCAAAGTATATAGGTTAGTGAGTTTACTAAGTTATTGAAGCTACATTCAGGTTAGTTGCTAGGTTCAGGCAAAGGATTGAGCCTATTAGAAGAAACCTGCAACAAACTCACGGCCGCTCTTTTAAATCGCCAATTAAATATAATTTCAGTATTTTACAACTCAGATTAACAAGGTGTTACAGCCATTATGCCATATACTACTGACTATAAAAAACTGAAGATAATACCAATAACACAAAGAAAGGAACAACCATTTGTGGATCACACCATTTTTTCACATCTCAGTGCAGTGCTCAGCGTAACGCCATCCGTGCAGACAAAAAAACACACTCAGAAATACAAGTAAATATGTATTTACTTAAAAGGAGCCACCCAAACCAGAATTCTATCTAGATTTGTAAGTTAGCTTTAATAAATTATTATTACTAGCGGTCGCCTAGTGGTCAAAATTCGACCAAAATTCCTAAGCTTACTACTTTGTTTTCTGTTTTCTCTATTACATATAAATAAGGTATAGGTAACCATAGATACAAAAAATTGTACGACGTCAGACGAACAATCTCGAAATAATACGAACGCGATTCGACTACGTGTGTCAAATGCATGGTCGTGTAGTATTTTTTCATTATTTTGATGTATTTCTCATGCATATTTTAAAAAAATATTAGGATTTGCCCCACCTTCTTCATATAAACTTTAACTGTGCCAAATTTCATTCTCCTCCGACCGCGCAATTTTCGTAAAAAGGGGTACTAAGTTTTTGCTTCACGTATTAATATATTAGATTAAAAGCAAAGCATAGGAATTAAGTACTTTAGATTGCGTTAGTAGCGTATGCTCAGCATGCGATCATGGCTTTGATTACCGAGACGGACAGTACTACTAGTATCATATATCAAGAAATTAAACTACTAGATACAGATTTTATCGCGTTGTTTATTTGACACTTTATTACAAAATTTTGAAAACTGTTACACTACTATTACTATTAAACTTTACTAATTTTTAAGCTAATTAAATTATTGAAACTATTAAAACTATTTATACTATTACTATACTATTATACTATTTATATTTAAACTTTCCCCGACGTTTCGGTTGCTTTTCACCAGCTATGGTCACGGGGAGACTAAGATGGTAGTTGTCTCAATGTTCCAGTGTAGTTATTTCAAAGTACCAGAACAGAATTAATTCATGGGTGTTTCTATTTACGTAGACTGAGCTCAAAGTATGTATCATGAAGTCTAGCTGTGGTTTGCTTCTTCTTGGGTTTGACTATTTGAATTACTGGATCCCAAGCTGGTGGTACATTCCAACCATCTTCTCTATTGAAATTAGGATGTTTTATGATTTCAATAGCCTCGCGAAGCATCCTTGGTAGGAATCGGTGTTCTTTAGCGAGCATCTGTGGTAAACAACGCGATAAAATCTGTATATATTAGTTTAATTTCAATGAATAACATTCGCGTAAGCAGAAGACAATATTATACTATCAAGAATTTAGCATGGAGTTAAGAGTCCAGTGGACGGTATTATAGGATATGTGCTCTGTGCTATAGACTCGCCTCCTATTACGTGGGAGCATAAACCATACTTAGCGAAATGTTCGTTGGCTCTCACGCCTTCAGGCGGATGTATCCCTGGATGGGTAGCCAGAAGTATTTTACAACCTCATTTTCGTCAACTATGGTTTTAGGGCCACACCCGTAATAGGGGCCAGTCTATGAGTGCCAACCAGGTGCACACTCACTGACGTACCGTTATGTTGGGGAACAATCCATGGGCCAAATTTTCTTTGCGTGAAAAGTTATTGGTTAAAACATTCTGTTGACTAAGTATTCACTGACTTAAAGTCATGTTGGCGAAACGTTCGTGGGTAAAAAGTTAATGGTTTAAAGATAATGTTGACTAACAATTCATGAACCAATCGACTGTTGGTAAATCGTTTCAGACTCAGGTGCAATATAATTTCACAGAAAACCCCATCAGGTGTAGCAATGTACTGGAATTGAACTCTAGACCTTACTAGACTTTATCGGCAAGATCTCTCACTTACAATACTGCCTGTTGCAGAAATGAAGTATTCATTATTCACATAACATAGTTTATATATAGACGAACAAGTTCCTAGAACCTTTCAAAAGCCACTTAAATACATTTGATATTTAAACAGACCCTTACTTTAAGTCTCGGGCTATTTCCGTTCATTATAAAGTAAAGAAACACAAATAAATAAGTTTAATTCGCGTGCCCTTGGAAAGAGGCGTTTGTCACAACGTTTTACGAGTGGAAAAAGAACCGAACCCGACGATAAGCAGTACTTCGTAAAAATATATTTTATTGCGTTTTGAGTGTTATTGCGTTTACTCGGCGCGATTGTGGCAATGGTATTGGTTGATGGGTACGCTATGTATGTCAAACTAGGTGGAAATGGAGGGATCATAGCTTGATTAGGTGTCAATGTTATATCGTGAATAAAAACGTCTAGTAAAAGCGTAAGATATTTTCTTTTCTTTTTCTTTTAAAAGGCAACTTCCGCACTAGGAATAACTCGTGTGCCGTAGACTTAACAAACATTCAAATAACGGACACAAATAACAGACTTTTGCTAAATTTTTAAAAGCTTTTACTGTCTCGGCAACGCGCGAGTGATGCCTCAGGCGTCTATAGGCTAGGGAGACCACTTACTATTAGGTGGGCCGTATGACTGTTCGTCACTTACGCAATATAAAAAAAAATTGAAACAACTATTATTGTGGATCACACTAACTAACAACTTTTTATCCCGTATGAGATTAAGTTCACAAATCTCAGTGGTAATAGCGAGGTGGCCAATTAAACGATTACGCCATCCATGCAGTTGAAAATTCTTAGTTCTTTTTTCTGGTTTATGTAAGTATAATATCAGTACTAGTTTTGAAACTTCTAAAACTATTTAACACTAGCTTTTGCCCGCGGTTTCTCTCGGGAACAGTACTATTTTGTGGACGAAAGGTACCCTATGTCCATTTCTGTGTCCCTGACTACATGTATGCGAAATTTCATGATGATTGGTCGAGTCGTTAAGACGTGAAAGTGTAAATAGCAAACAAACTCACATTTGCATTTATAATATTAGGTTACAATATTTTAATTTTTTTTTATTGCCATTGCTGGCAGACGAGCAAGTGGCCCACCTAATGGAAAGTGGTAATCGCTGCTCATGGACTTTAGCAATGTTAAGACACAGTAAAGCCGCTGCCTACCGTGAATGAAGAACTCTCTTTAAACCTCGTTTGAAGAAGGACATATTATAGCGCTCGGGAAACACTGAAGCAGGCAGTTCATTCCAGAGCTTGCTATTAAAAAAAGGGCTTAACCCTGTTTAATACTAAATTTATCTCTGGCTTACATACCTACCTATTACATATCTTGTGTGTGGGGGCCAGTCAGTATAGACCGGCGACACTTCGACCCAGTGGGATCTTTTGTGTCGACACTCTCCCAATAACGACTGCCATAGATGTTCATGGCAGCCGGGACCTACGGCTTAACGTGCTCTCCGAGGCACGGGGCAGGCGATAATTGTCGATCAATACGCACATAATTTCGAAAAGTCATATAACTTCCGAAGTCAGAGGTGCGCGACGTGGGTTCGAACCCGAGACCCTCTGCATTGCAGTCTGTTCGTCTCCCCACTGAGCTATCGCTGCTCTAATTTCTTTTTAATTTTCTCAATAACTAAACAATTTATTTTAATTGGGCCTTGTGGCGCACCCTGGGGGAGGCTTATGTCCAGCAGTGGACTGCAATAGGCTGAAATGATGATGATGATGATGATGAAACAATTTAAACATAATTGCTCTATTCGACTGTCATTGTTCTTAAGTTGTCCTACTTGTAACAGTACGACGTGTTATATTAATATCAATTAATTTGAAGGTAGTTTGATACAAGTTGCGTATCAATTTGTCAGTTCAAGCATGAGAAATGATCACTACACTAGTTACATTACGTTGTTACCATAAATTGGTGGTTTCTTATTAGTTACGTGTAGTTTGTCCTTTGACAACCTGTACCTTTGTACAGGTACAATGTAGTAGCGAAACGCGAATGTCACTGAATGTCACTGAAAATAAGGCTGATTTCAGGGTCACGCGTGCGGCACGCGCCGTAGGCCAGCGCGTCTCAACAGCACGCGCTTGACGCGCAGACCACTGTGAAACGAATTTTAGTATCGCGCGTTTCTTTGTAATGTACGCGCTTCGGCAGCACTGGCTAACGGCGCGCGTCTCACTCCCGGCGCGTTTGAACTGCGTGACTATGAAACGCAACTACTATCTAGTGTAATTGTAAGCGCGCGCGTCTGGACGGCGCCGCTCGACGGCGCGACTGTAAAACCAGCCTAATTGCATGATTATAAAATTGTAGTATTTCATATTCGAATGTCGATTAAGGCTGGCCGTTTTCCGTATTCGATTACCTAACACATAATCTCGATTCGGAATTCCGTGAGACTAGCGCACGCGTTAGTTTTTTTTCATTCGGAATGTATACTGTCAGTACGGATAGTGATAGCGTAGTGAACGCACGTCGATGGACGACGATGATTTATTAGCAATTGCATTTCAATAGTAAACAATTATAACAATATTTAACAGTTACTAACAATAATAAAACAACATTAAATAAAACAAACATATTTAAACGAAATTATGTGAATAGTATGAACTATACCTCTTTAAATACCTGCTCCCAGGCCTAATCTATACTAATATAATAAAACTGAAGAGTTTGTTTGTTTGTTTGAACGCGCTAATAACAGGAACTACTGGTCCGAATTGAAAAATTCTTTTAGTGTTGGATAGCCTATTTATCGAAGAAGGCTATATAACATCACGCTACGACCCAAGGGGGCGGCGCAGTAACGATAAAGGCGGCTGAAACCGCGGGAACATCTAGTCTTTTATATCTCTGTTGTGATAGTCCTTGTATATTCCACAAGCAAGGGTATTTTTCAATAGACAATATTAATGTTTCTACCTCACACATTATAACTATCGTTTACGTACGTACGATGCGCGCGGCGCGGGCGCGGTTCCGAATGAGAATATCCGAACGTGTGCGCCGACACAAACAAAATGTATGCAAGGGCTGCATTCCGCATGACGTCATTAGGTTTTTTCCGAATGGTTTCTCCGAACGCCCGTGCGTTCGGAGAAACCATTCGGAAAAAACCTTTTGCATTCGAAACGTACATACGGATTTTTTTCCGTTCGGAAAAAAAGCGGACGTGTGCGGCAGTTAGTGTATTTTATATTGATTCCATGCATTCGGAGCTCCGAATATGGAAAACGAATTCGGAAATCGAATAAGGAAAACGTATGTATGCGACCAGCCTTATGCGTTGTCACTGATTACTATTAAAATAATTATTGAATATTCGAAGCATGATTGTAACGTACAGGTAGAGGCACGCCTGGTCCGCATGACATGATTTGATAGGTCATTGAGAAATAATCATTCATTAATTTAAAAAAACAATTAATAATTAAATAGGCCCAGTTACTCCCTTTCCCCTATTCCGCTTCTTCTCCTTCCCACTTCCTTTTCTAAAGAGTTAGCAGCGCGCAAGTGCTGCCTCTGGTGTCACAGGCGTCCATAGGCTACGGTGACCACTTACCATCAAGTGGGCTGTATGCTTATTTGCCAACTTAGAAGTATAAAAAAAAATACTTTGCCTAAAACAAAGAAAATAATTGGTTGTGTCCATGTCATGAAAATAAACGACGGTTTTTTGAAGTGAAAACTTCTTTAGCGGCGTTGTGCACTTTTTTGTGATGGGTAAAATATTTTAAACTCGCGTCGGAACACGTGACCTGATCGAAAATTCGTAAGACGGAGGGATAATTGTCAAACTCGCGTCAGGACACGTGACCTGATCGACAATTCGTAAGACTGAGGGAGAATTGTCATGCTTGTGTACGATAGCGCAATAAATGAATATTGTATTTTACCACATAAATGATAGTACTTTTATACTGATAATTAAAGCAATTCGTGCAAAATTATTCCCTAACCATTCCAAAATATAAAAAATGCACAACGTTAATATTCAAGTTTTCACTTCTGCCGGCACTCCCGGAGTGCAACCTGTTAATTTTTGTTATTAAGATTTCGTTTTGCTAATACATCTAAAATAATCTAACTTTAAGTAAACCCAGTATTATATTTGCGGCCAATCGAGAGTACTAGGATTTAGTTTCCGAATCGAGCAAATTATTTAAGGATATTTTATTTAAGACGATTCTGGAAATGTGAAATGATAAAAAGGTTTAGCCATATTTTTATAGATCTAAAAATATAGCAAGAATAACTTAAACCTAAAAATATAGAAGAAGCTAAAATAAAGAAAAAAAGCAGCTATAGCCCTGTGGGAAACCGTTGGGCTGCCATGCAGAGGTCTCGAGTTCGATCCCAAGGCACACATTTCTGACTTTTCGAAATTATGTGCGTATTAAATAGTTAATTATCGCTCGCTTTAACGATGAAGGAAAACATCGTAAGAAAACCTGCATGTCTGAAAGTTCTCCATAATGTTCTCAAAGATATGTGAAGTCTGCCAATCCGCACTGGGCCAGCGTGGTGGATTATGGCCTAACCCTTTTCACACTGAGAAGAGGCCCGTGCCCAGTAATGGGACAGTTTAATACAGGGCTAATATTATTTTTAAAAAATAGCAGGCGAAATGTGAGTGAAATACTTTTCTGTCCACTCGATATACAGGCGTGAGTCTAAGTCTGTACAAAACAACATAATTCATATTTATGTTAAGTATTTTTCCCTTCACGTAAGTATACTCTAATGAAACAATATACGCGCCTTAATGCCACTGAAAACTAGCTCAATAGAAAGTATGACATGAAATACACACTAAAAAAATTTGTACGTAAATATCGCATGCGTTCATATGTAAGTGTATCTGAATTTTAGATCAAAACAGTAATTGACATTCTGCCGAAATGTGAATTACTATATTCAACCGGGCTGCCTTTCTATATCTTCTTATATTTTGTGATCTAATAAAGACATTTGCAATCGCTATCATATAGCGATATTAGATGGCTATAGTATTCGAGACAGTTGTTCGATTGGGCAATATGTGGTGGGTAGGCGAATTACAAAGTATACAGTTTATTGACTTGATAAGTAGGTAGAGTCTCAGTGAAAGCGTTATTTGGCTAAATTTAGTTCAATGAGCAATGTTTAAAACTTTGCTATTATTACCGTAATTCCCAACTTCTGTCACCTTTCTTTACACTTAACCGTGACTTTATTTGTTTGAAATACACACAGTGAAGACTGCACCATAAATATTTGTTTTTACGTGGTGCCGAAAACGGACTGTTCTACTTTTAAATTTTTGGTTTTGGTTTTAGACTACACCAAATATTTAATAAATTAGGTATCATAAGCTGTTCTAAAGTACAGACATAGCCATGGTAGGTTAAGTTCGTATTACCGGGATCTCCCCGGTGTGTCCGACATAAACTCTCCGTCGCCCCGAGAAGAGGTATGCGTTTTTTTTAATAGACTATTCGATTTTGGAACACATCATTATATAAAATTGCCTGTTTTTCTGCAGCTTTCTCCAGCTTCTACTGTTTTAAAGTACCACAAATTTTCAAATACAAATTGGTGGCGAGCCTATTACCCTTTATCGGACACAATTACCAAACTTCACACGATGATATTAAGAATTTCCTTACAGATATAAACCCAACAACTCTTTGCTCTAACCAGATCCAGACCAGATCGTGCTCAAACATAAGAACAACCTTATCCCCACAGGTCTACTTCAGTCATGAATGTGTCACATTACGACGACCCATTAGTCGCCATCACAAAGACCACACCTCATGACTCTTCGGGCCCGCTATCAACATGTTTATGTGTTTCCTATCGCTGTTTACGGACGTCCTTGTCAAGGAATAAGTGAGCGGATCTCATTGCATGATGTCGGGTCAGCGTAGGCATACACGCTTTTGTAAACATGATTTGCATTATCTGTTGTCATGCCTTCCATTTTATTGATCCAATGTAGGCCATGGCTTTCTAAGAAACACGTAAAAGTATTGGGTTTATATCGATGTTGTGTTCATACTTAACTCAAAAAGCTTAGTCAGTTCAGTTGACAAAATGTTATTCAGATTTT
The DNA here is from genome assembly GCA_963564715.1 of Catocala sponsa. NCBI lineage: Eukaryota > Metazoa > Arthropoda > Insecta > Lepidoptera > Erebidae > Catocala > Catocala sponsa. The sequence continues at coordinate 23,710,988 of OY751340.1, read as the reverse complement.
ATGTTAGGATTTTATTAATAACACCTAGGAGTTTGGATTGAAAGTCTAGGTGTTCTTTGTTTCCGTTTGAATGTTTGTAAAATCCACCACAACACAGGAATTATACCTAGTGCGGGAATAGTATTCTTAAAAAAAAGCTCTCGGAAATCAGTACTAAACTCGCCCCCTGTATATTTCATTTTCATTCTCTGTTCATTTTATTACCAATATTTTTATTTTTAATACTATGAACCGCCATTTTATTTGTGGTGAAATAAACTTATGATTATTATTATTTCGATTAATAATGCCTGAATTACGCGAAACTTTGCAAACAGTCACACAACAAACACCCAACATGGAATATTCATTTGCGGATCCGATAAAAGATTGCTTTGTTTGAGATTCAAACCCACAACACACGGCGTAGTATCGACTACTACACCACCCGTGCAGTCATCAGTTCCCTGCGATATATAAATACTTCATTCTCCTTTTAAACTGGCTAAGTTTATTTTTAATCATGCATTTATAACAAGCGGTAAAGCTAAAATTACAATATACAATCAAAGCATAACATACTCTAGTATATTAAGGTTAATTATATTTGCTTAGGCGCCGAGTAAATAAATGAGGCAATTTAAACTAAATTAATTAATTTGGTGCAAGTTGTTTATTCACATTTCATGCTTCATGGTTGGTTTGGTACTTACATATTACTAATTGAACGATGATCAGCTAGACGAAATAATATTTAGTATAGTGATGCGTTATTGTAATCGAATTACTCGATTGTTTTGTTTATTTGTTTTTAATCGAATAAGAATTTGTGTTCTTAGGAATCCTAACTTGTTTGTTAACAAACAAACAAACTCATTTTCGCTTTTATTTTTTTATCGGTTCAGTAGTGTAGGCGTGAAAATGTAACAACCCTTTTTTTAAATTCTAAACTAACGCGAGCGAAGCCGCGGGCAAAAGCTAGTAATAAATAAGATGTAAATAAATGAATACCTAATTGGTACTGGGACATGCGATTGGGCTTATGCTTGTCCACTATCCTGATTTCAGTTTTCGAGGTTGAAAATGGAAAACTATATCTATATAACTATTTTATTTACTACTGCTGAGCCATCAGCAATCAAAAACAAAACTTGGTTACCTAAAAGACAAATAATTTTGAATCTCAAAAACATAACCCACACATGTTAACCCCAGAAATTAGAGAAACTACTAGTTACGTCTATAACAGTTTGGCAACACGATGTATTGGCATCGATACGAGAATCGAGCCGCAATGACACGATTATCGATGTGACGCGCGACGAGTTAACGGGTTGCCGCGGATGACACACAACATTGAGTAAATAACTGGCTTATTCTATAATGATAGTGCAACTACATTGGTCCGTATTCTGCGTTCTGTGATATAAACTATTTAGATAAATACATACATACATAGATTCATGCCTATTTTCCAGAGGGGTATGCAGAGACTACGGATTTCCATAATTTCCAGAGCAAAATAAATGCTGTAGAAATGAGAGCGCTGAGAAGCATATGTGGCGTGACTCTGAAAGATAGAATAAGGAGTAGTCTGATAAGAGAGAGAGATGTGGCATGAAAGTGGATATAGTGACAAGAATAGAAAAAGGTACCTATGTTAAGCTGGTTTGGGCATGTAGAAAAAATGGACGAGAAAAGACTGAATATGAAAGTTTATAAGGCTAGTGTAAATGGAACAGTCGCAAGAGGAAAACCTAGGCGAACGTTTCTCGATCAGATCGGAGGCGTTCTGGACAAAGGCTAGGTTAAGAGCACCTTGAACCAACGGGCGTGTATGAGGAATGTGATGAAAGTGAATGAAGCCAGAGAAGTGTGTCAGGAGCGTAGCAAATGGAAATCCGTAGTTAGATAAATACGAAACTTGAATACCTATAAGAGTATTCGGAATATGAATAGAGGAGCGTATCATTATCAATTATTTACTTATTGTACTGTCACTGAGAATGTTTGGACAGAAAAACCCAATAACACTTTACCCAACCCGGCAATTGAACCCGAGACCACATGCAATACAGTCGCATACACTACCGCTGTGCCACCAAGAAACACAGAAAATCTATGTACTGTAAAGACATAAGCCATGTCACCGATTAATGTAAATGCATTGTGAATCGAATCGTATCGATTCGATAATCGATGTCAATGAGCCGTTCGACGATGCACTTTCCTCCCATGAATAAATACAAGACTGTTAATGGTTAGGTCAACAGAGAGTTTATTTTCTTTTGTTTTCGCTTGATTATCAATTGTGTCCATACCCGTATAGCATCTTGACTGTATATACTTAAAGAGGTAGGCACAGTTGTTTTTCATACACTCGACCGGGAAAGTACTACCCTCTCACAGAATATCGACGTGAAATAGCAGTGTTCCTACTGTTGTGTTTCGTTTGGTGAGTGAGAGTGCCGGAGACCCAACCACCCTCTTTTCCCCTTCCCACTTCCTTTTTTCTTAAAGGGTCGGCAACGCGCAAGTCATGCCTCTAGTAATGCAGGCGTCCATAGGCTACGGTGACCACTTACCATCAGGTGCGCCGTATGCTTGTTAGCCACCTTAAATGTATAAAAAAAAAAATTGGCAGCCATGTTATGGTTTCATGAGATAAGGGGCGACCAGTTTTGCTTATCAAATTGTACCATGCCTGGCTGCATGCTTTTGCCTGTGTGGTGCAGCAACAGTTGTGCATGGTGGCTGGAATTCGACTTTTGGGTTGCACATGCGTTTTTCTTTTAAGAAATTCCCAATACAAAAAACAACTCTAATTCTGCAACTGTGCCTGGTAGGTGGTTATACGCTATCCTTTAGATGGTTGTACCTCAAACCATACCAGACATAATATAGACACCTATATTATTTCATACAGCTCAACCTATCCCTTTGGCGATATAGGCATGACAATATATCGTACTCTTAATAAAATAACGACCATTTGAAATTTGGAAGTTAGGCATTGAACTCTAATAAATAAAAATAAAAAAAAAAAAACATTTATTTCAGACGTTACAGTCCATAAATTGTTAGTAATTGTGTGACTATAATTCTAATATTCTATTTGTGTTACGTAATTGCAACAGAGTTTAAATTTGTTCAATACAACATGCTCAGATAAATCTCTCTTTTGTGAAGCGATATACGCAATCCTGAATAATATTATAAATGCGAATGTGAATTTGTTTGTTACGCTTTCACGCCGTAACTAATAGACAGATTATCGTGAAATTTCGCATACATGCTGTCTGGGAAACATAAACTAACATACTAACCTAAGCTACATTTACGCGAGCGAAGCCACGGACAAAATCTAGTACAATATAGTATAGACAAACAAGCCCGTGATAAACGGGATTAAATATAATGACCACCAAAAATAATAATTGCGTAGCAAAATATGCTTACTAAAATATATCATAACGAGCACCTATATGCCTCAAATTACTGCATTACGTCTCGGAAGGGTTAGGTTATGTTAGGTTTCTTCTTAAACCCACCCAGAAATAGGAGCCTCGCGTAGCGGGGCTCCGTCGACTTATTTTGATTTCTTTAAATATATTTTGCTTTGCAATTTGGTGATCATTTACTATATCTGGTGATAAGTTAAACATTAACAAAGCCGTGATAAACCACACTCAATACAAATTGCCGTTTCACACCAAATAAAAAATACAAAGTTATACCTCGTAAGCATCGTAAACTGTATTACAAAGATTACGTTTTTGTTGCATCGCTCTAGTAGAATTGTAGTCTGTAGCCTCCGTGCGTCGCATGGCAATCACGCTGTATTGAATATTGTCGCCCGCGTCACGTCGCTGTTGCCTCGTCGTCGCCTTGTCGCCAGCGTCACTTAACTGAATATATAATGTAGACTTCAACGCTGATTTTTACAATAGCGGCAGGAGATTTAACTGCCTAGATTGTAAATCAAATTGTTGAAACGTTTGATGCGGTAATACTTCTTAAATGAAAGGGATTTAGTTTTGTATTTAACGACCGATAATACATACATATATACATAGATTCACGCCTGTTTCCCAGAGGGGTAGGCAGAGACTACGGATTTCCATTTGCTACGATACTGACACAGTTATCTGGCTTCATTCACTTTTATATCATTCCTCATACACGCTCGTCGGTTTAAGGTGCTCTTAACCTGGCCTTTACCGACCGATAATGTAATAAATTATTTGGACGTATCAAATCAATTGCGCGTCAAACTTTAAAATTGCATGTAAAACTTAAATATTGCATGTGAAGCTTTAAATATTGATTATTTGATTACATGGTAGCTCAAAGCTAATGCGAACTGACTGTTCGGATAATGTTGTGGCCCGGGCCAGGCAATCATCATCGGTTCAATATACCAGAAGTTACACAAAAATGTGAGGCACAAATAGATTTTCCGAACCTGGGTGTAATTTGGATATCATGTCGAGTGTTTGGTACAAACACCCGTAAATTCCCTCATAAGATAGCTATGTAAAGATTTAAAAAAATATAATATACATGCGGGATGACGACATATCAAGTAAATATCAGGGGAAAATCCTAAAAATACTCAGTGACAACAACGATCTCTCTTCTTCCTAGCCTTTATTATTCCCAAGTCACTTGGGGTCGGCTTTCTAGTCTAACCGGATTTGATTGGATATCAGTTTTTACACGGAGCTACTGCCATCTGACCTCCGCAACCCGAAGGCTAACGATACCCTAAGGCTAGACCAGTGTCAGGATATTAGAGGGCACTGACTTCCCAAAAACGACTGCCATAGATGTTTATGGCAACCGGGACCGGCGGCCTAACGTACTCTCCGAGGCATGCAGCAGGCGATAATTGTCAATCAATACGCACATAATTTCGAAAAGTCATATAACTTCCGAAAGTCAGAGGTGCACGACGTGGGTTCGAACCCGAGACCCTCTGCATTGCAGTCTGTTGATCTCCCTACTGAGCTATCGCTGCTTGTGACAATAATGATCAACATTCGGATATGCGATCATAAAAAAAACAAATATTCGTTTTTCCTTTTCCATAGAAGTTGCACATTCATAATCATAATCCAAACTCGATCAGCGTTTGCCAACTATAATTCGTATAGCCTCATATAACGAAAGTGCAATGTGATGATGGCAGCCCTAAATAAATTAGGGCTGCCGTAGCATTTATGTCTGTCCTCTGTGCCCGATAACGATATTACACCAGGGATTATCTATTTTTGAAGTGAACATTTCTTTAGGCGCGTTGAACAAGATGTTGTTTTCTGGTGAACAAAAATCATGGAACTCGCGTCATCGGTACGCTTCCACGCTTTATTACTTTTTTATAGAATATTAACAAATGGTGCGTCCTACGCAAAAAAATAACGAAATTTTGACCCCTTTAATAATCCCTAAGAGAGTATTCTTTTTTTGTTTTTTTTGGTTCATATAGAAGTGTTTTATGATCAAGGCTTAAAGTTTTCACTTCTATCGGCAGTCCCTAAAGACTGCCCCAATTTTTATCCTAATATTTTAGAAGCCACTCACTAGGCCACGTGAATAATCGAATGCCGGCATCACATTAATATTATTGTAGGGCTAATACGTAATCAAATAATCAATCAAAATCGAAGTTTATTGCATTCGAATATTCATCAAACATTCGAATATTTCAATTTGTTTCAAGATTCGAATAATTTTTACCGATAATTGCTCATCACTAGATCGCAGCCAAACAACCTTGTATTGTACTCCTACAATAAGTAGGACTATTTAATAATAGTGATGTGGTTTACCGAAAGGTCACCATTCGAATAATACTCTCGGCCGCCGAGACAAAAACTTTCGAAACTTTTGAACAACAAGTATTATAGTAGAACAAGTACTTAACCCTTAGAGGCGTTATCAAACGTGACTTTTATAACAATTAACAATAATTTATTAGACAATTTAATGTCTAGACATGATAAAAATCTAGAACATACTGTAATTTAACTAAGTATACCTTTGCTCTAATTAATAAAATATGAATAAAAAAATAATAATTGTAGTATGATTAATTGGCTACTGTATTATTCAAAGCTAGCTTAGAAATTGAACTTTCTCTTAAGCTACTTTAATACTTAATTAATTATTAACGTTATTTGAGTTTTTACGTAAAATGAGAAATAAAATAACTATTATGCAGCGTGTAACAATGTAATAGTTTATAGGCATATTGTGTATAAAATAAAACTCTTAAAGCTTTATAAGAATTATGAAAAATCATAGTTTTTACTGAAATCTATTGTGTTAATGAGAATATGGGCTGGAATTAGATGAACTAATTTAGGGTTAGTGGCTGTGCAAGACCGAATAAAAGTGACGTAAGTTTTCCTTCCTCATTTTATAATAAGTTTTATTTAAAATCATAATATAAATGAATAGATAATACAAGATAAAATGTATTTTAAGTCACGATACTGTTTTCACCTATGGCCCTAAAATAAGTCCATGCCTTACAATATTGCTAAGGTTATTTAAAGGATTAAGTCTATAAAAATATACCTACAAGAATTTTGCGGCCATTTAAATCACTAATCTAAAATTAAGTTGAGAAAAATCGATATGCCTAAGAATGGAATAATTTAAATTTTAATCGATAATTGCCTATCACTAGCACAACCGCGATAGGATTAAGGCAACAATCGTGCTTGTAAGTATACTTATATACGCGTAGCCTTCATCCGAATGTAGAATCGCAATAAAACAGTCGATATCTCTATCGATGGCCATATAAATTGTGTTTAAAAACAAACAGGGGATTGCTAAAACACTTCGCGTGGAGACATAAAGCGCAGCTCTATCAGGAGCGCTATAAATCCTTGTGACGTATGTACGTAGTGTGTGTAGGTAGACGCGGGAGCAAGCGGCGGAAACAATGATGTGGGAACTCTGCTGGTATTATGGAATAATAGTTTTGGACTAGATGGTTGCGAATTTTTTGGGCTAAATGTATTATTTTTATCTACTATCGCTTCATTTATTTGTCAATTGCTCGAATGTCAGATAATATTGGGCAACTATTGTGTTTGGCCAACAGCTGGCCAGTGCCACACAGAAAGTTAAGTCAACACATATGAAAGAACAAAAGTCTTAAATCTGTGTTATCTGATGTATGGATGCCAGTTTTTACTTCTAATGCCAGTTTTACTAGTATTATGGATATAAGAATATTATGTTGTTATATGAAGACGAACAAATCAAGTTGCTATTTATGTAGCCCAAAAAATTGCACTTTAAAACATTCAAAATAGGGATAAAATGAACACGCTTACTCGAAAGCTTTTAGTAGATCATACAAAATGTTGTCTTGTATAGTGATTTAATCCATAATAATCGGCGTATTGACTATAGCAAGATGATAACTTACACCAGTACGCTATCCATGCATACAAAACATAATGAAGTTTTGCCCAATACTGAGTTCTATACAATTAACGAGCTTTATAAGGAGCTACCCCTTACGTTTTCGTACCTCCACACACAGTCCCGCTCCGGTGAACTTATGTCCCTCTCGGGACTCCCTCCTCTGTCGCTGAACCAACTTTTTTTAACTCTCATTACGTATTTACGACCAACTCATATTAAAAACTTTTGTATAAAAGATTTATTATAACTTTGTCATATTTAAGCTTCGAACTCTTATTACCAAATTACTTATGATTATGTTGACTCTTAACAATATCTGTTTTGTGGATTCATATTTTGCACAGAATTAGGCATCTATTGGTCCACTGGCGGATCAAATAATAATGATGGGGTGTTATCCTACCTATACATGTCGATAAAAAAATTTACCTGAACTCAAGAAGAAATTGTATTTATAGGTAGTAGGTACGCTATGTTAACGTCTCAGATGGATAAACAATGAGACCATGAGCATATGATGTTTTGGTGCTGTTTTAGGTCCATTATGAAAATAATAAGTTGATTGATAATTATCGCCTGCTCCATGCCTCGGAGAGCACGTTAAGCCGTCGATCCCGGCTGCCATGTACATCTATGGTAGTCGTTATTGGGAAGTCAGTGCCCTCTAATATCCTGACACTGGTCTAGCCTTAGGGTATCGTTAGCCTTCGGGTTGCGGGGGTCAGATGGCAGTCGCTCCATGTAAAAACCGATATCCAGTCAAATCCGGTTAGACTAGAAGGCCGACTCCAAGTGACTTGGGAATAATAAAGGCTAGGGAGAAAAAGATGAGAATAATAAGTATAAAAAAGACAAATTTAGATAGAACTAGCTATTCTCCGCCCTCCAGCCAGATGGACCGATGACCTGAAAAAGGTGGCTGGAGGTGACTGGATGGCAAAAACGGGAGATCGGGCCTTGTGGCGCACCCTGGGGGAGGCTTATGTCCAGCAGTGGACTGCAATAGGCTAAAATGATGATGATGATGATTCTCTGCGGTTTCACCCACGTTTATGATTTCTGCTTTGCTCGCGTGGCTCGTAGTGCGTCAGTATACATATATAAGTATACTGTACAAGTAACATGGCCTATGATACTTCTGGATAAAGTAGCTTTCTTACTGTAAAATAATTATAAATATAGATCCAGCAGTTTTGAGATTATTCATTACATAAATACATACCGGAGTACCGGAGGCCCAATCACTTCTTTCACATCCCCATCACACATCAAGGGGGTAAAGGAGAAGTCCTTCCCACTTCCTTTGCTAAAGGGTCGGCAACGCGCTAGTGATGTTTCTGGTGTTACAGGCGTCCATAGGCTACGGTGACCATTTACCATCAGGTGGGCCGTATGCTTGTTTGCCACCTTAGTAGTATAAAAAAAAAACATATATCTTTCCTTTAAATATTACAGTACAGATTATAACTGTATAATAATAATAATAATATGATATAATAATAATATTCTATCACATACACACAACACCATCTAGCCCAAACTAAGCAGAGCTTGTACTATGATATGGGTACTACTAGACTATGGATAAACATACATATATACTTTTATTTTGTAAATACATACATATTATACATAGAAACACCCAGACCAAGACATACATCCATGTTCATGAACACAAATGTTTGACTTGTGCGGGAATCGAAACCGCGACCTCAGGCGTAGCAGTCGGTTACACTAACCACTACGCCATCGAGGCCGACTGTAATAGATCCCTGTAGAGTTAAGCAGAGATTTAGTAGACCCATATTTTACTAGACATGTTTTGGTCCCACGCAACAAGAGACTAGTTTATTGCCACCCATCACAACCTAGGAACATATATTATTACGATTTTGTGCTGCTAAGAGAAATAGGTACTATCGGCTTCAGCGACGGATGACCATTTAAGAAAAATTTTCGCTTACACATGTTGACCAGTTAAGTTTGTGTCGCCTTAGAATCAGTAAACAAATGTAAAGTGTAAAAAAACTCAAACAAAGAAAGGGGCGTGTCACGGGTACGGGTATCAAGTGTTGGCCTGCTATGCGATTTAAACCTTAGGAGTGGTCATCCGTCGCTGGAGTCGATAGTACATAAAAATCTGCAACAATGTTCCTACTCGGGTTTTGAATAAGAGACCTAACGATCGGTCGTTGGACGAAACGAGGTTGTTGTTGTTAGTCAACTTAGGTAACACAAAGAAAAATGTTGTATATTTAGTTGTTAATATTATAAATGTGAATGTAAGTTTGTTTGTTACGTTTTTACGCGTTAAATAATTAACCGATCATCATGAAATCTTGTAAACACATTGTCAGGTATGTAGAAAAGGACATACGGTACCTTTAAACTACATTTCAAAATTCAAATTGTTTTATTTGTGAAACATAGTTGGTTGAGGTACAAGTAACAAATTAAAAAATTTATCACTATATTTCGCCCTGGGGGCGTACACATTAATTAAGTATATATAAATTATGAATTATACATAAATAATTATTGAATTTTAAATTACCAATCATAATATAATTATCATATTAATTATCAATATCATAGTATAAACATCATTATATTGGCTATTGAAATAATAATCATTAATATTATTAATTAATAGCTTACATATTTCAATAATAATTATTATTAGTTATTATTTTTATTACAATTAAATCATTAAATTAAACTAATAATAGAATATATGTAATATTGTCTTCTGTTTACGCGAATGTTATTCATTGAAATTAAACTACTATATACGGATTTTATCGAGTTGTTTATTTGACACGAACAACGCGATAAAATCCGTATAATATAGTAGTTTAATTTCAATAAATATATGTGGTAATATATAATGATATTGAGATTACAAATATATCGGATTCTCAGACATTTAAATTTTACTTGTCATAAAAAAACTCATTACTCGAATAATATGCTTTTCAAGCAAAAACATGTGAAGGGATTTCCAGAAATAATATTGTTTCCGAACGAGCGAAGCCGCGGGCAAGAGCTAGTATTTATATTACCTACCATTTCTTTAACACGCACGCACAAACAGGCCTCTTGACAACAGACGCAATTTATGTTTTATATAAAAAAAATACAAGTTTGTATCAGTCGCCATGAAAACAATTAGACTTCAGGTAAAGTCTAGACAGCCCGCTTTGACGAAGCCCTATTGCTTACACAAGTCTCTCTCCGTTTTTATTTTCGTATAACGCAAAGGGTTTGCTTTCGATTGGATGTAATCGCTCGAGAGCTATCGGCTATGTAAACAGACTATAGGGTAGATTGGATATAGGGAATTCAGGCATTCACAACATGGAATAGACTTGTATATAGTTACCTAGATTCACGCGTGTATCTCTTTAAAAAGGTAAGTGAAATAAATTTACATTTAGCTAGTCATATTTTTATTTAGCAGCATGGATATAACCTTGAACCGACGGGCGTGTATGAGGAATGTGATGAAATTGAATGAAGCCAGAGAAGTGTGTCAGGATCGTAGCAAATGGAAATTCGTAGTCTCTGCCTACCCCTCTGTGAAACAGGCGTGAATCTATGTATGTATGTAAGTATGGATATCCTAGTTGGAGAAGCAGCAGCGATAGCCTAATGGGAGACCGTTGGACTGCTACGCAGAGGTCTCGAGTTCGATCATAAGGCGCGAATCTCTGACTTTTCGAAGTTATGTGCGTATTAAATAGTTAATTTTCACTTGCTTAAACGTTGAAGGAAAAACATCGTGAGGAAACCTGCATGTCTGAGAGTTCTCTAAAATATTATCGAAAATATGTGCAGTCTGGCAACCCGCACTGGGTCAGCGCGGTGGACTATGGCCTAAACCCCCTACTCACATGGAGAAGAGGCCTGTGCCCCAGCAGTGGGACAGTTAAATACAGGGCTGATAATATATTTTATTTAAATTTAGATTCAAGCGAATTGAACTTCGGAACAATCAATGAGAATCTCAACCCGCAGTAAAGAGAAAAAGAAATATTACTGTGAGAAGTATAGATTTTCGATGTACAACTAGCATTTTTAGATGATCACACCAATTTTTTAAGTGAAAACTTCTTTAGGCGCGTTGTGCACTTCTTGGGTGAACAAAAATCATAGAACTCGCGTCATCGTCACGCTTCGTCATCGTCACGCTTCCACGCTTTCTATTATTGAATTATTTTAGAATATTAACAATATTAACAATATTTCAGCAATGGTGCGTCCTACACAAAAGATCACGAAATTTTGATCTCCTTAATGACCTCTAAGAGAGTATCAGGAATCCGACCCGCCCCTTTTTTTTTGTTTTGTTTATAAAGTAGTGTTTATGATCAAGGATTAAAATTTTTGCTTCTATCGGTAGTCCCCAAAGACCGCCTCAATTTTTTTTTAATAAATTAAGATCCTATCCTAATCCTAATCTCAATCCTAATCCTAACTAATATTATAAAAGCGAAAATGAGTTTGTTTGTTTGTTACCTTTTCACGCCTAAACCACTGAACCGATCATTCTGAAATTTTACATATACGTTGTCAAGTGTACAGAAAAGGACATAGGCTACCTTTCATCCCGAAAAATATTACTGTTCTCGAGGAAAACAACAATAACGTTCTTATAATAATAGATGACGCCACGTCTTTCGAATCATGATTGAATTATATTATTACAAGCAGAGTACAACCCGAACTGATTGTCAAATTCTAAATTAACGCGAGCGAAGCCGCGGGCAAAAGCTAGTAATTATATAAATGTGGATATGAGCTTGTTTTTTGTTACGCTTTCACACCTTATTATCATCATGAAACTTCACATACACGTTTTCTGGTATACAAAAAAGGGCATGGCTACCTTTAATCCAAAATCTAGTATTAGGTATATAAATCTAGGTTGACGCTAATAGAACAACTAGCGAAGTAGATCGAACTATACATGGAAAGCACAGTAATTTGTGAAAAGGAAGACCCTTACATAATATTTTAGAGAACTTTTTGTCATTGTATATTAAACTACTATATACGGATTTTATCGCGTTGTTTATTTGACACTTTATTACAACATTTTGAAAACTGTTACACTACTATTACTACTAAACTTTACTAATTTTTAAGCTAATATTTAATAATTTGAAATAACTGCACTGGAACATTGAGACAACTACCATCTTAGTCTTCCCGTGACCATGGCTGCTGAAAAGTTTCCAAAACGTTGGGGAAAGTGTAAACACAAATATAAATAGTATAATATGAAATGAAATGAAATGAAATGATATTTATTTCACATAAAATAGAGTACAATTAGGTGGTCAGATTGGTACACGGTGCTTCTATTTTGCCACAAGTGGCATGTGAAAGTTTACTACACATTAAATTCTTAAACATCGATAAGTATAGTCAGTCTATTAAATATATTTTATAAAATGAAACAAAATAAAGAAAATACATAGATTATTGAAAATGTCAAAATTTCATACAATAATAATAATGAAGAAATGTCAATACCAACTTTATAAAATATTAAAATGGGCATGCAATGTCATAAAAATATGATTGATTTGATTACGTAGAAAGCATTTCATTTACAGCGTAATAACATTTGTTCAGCAGCCAATTTTTTAAATGGTTTTTAAATCTATTTAATGTAAGTAATTTGATATGTTCCGGTATTTTGTTAAATATACGTACACACATTGCATAACAGTTTTTTTGGAACATTGTAGTTTTTGGCTTTGCCTCTAAAACTAATCTATAGTAATAGTTTTAATAGTGTCAATAATTTAATTAGCTTAAAAATTAGTTAAGTTTAGTAGTAATAGTAGTGTAACAGTTTTCAAAATTTTGTAATAAAGTGTCAAATAAACAACGCGATAAAATCCGTATATAGTAGTTCAATTTCAATGAATAACATTCGCGTAAACAGAAGACAAGATAACTTTTTGTCACCTGTAGAAGTGCGAAGCTGCAATAACATATAGTAATTAAACTCTCGAGCGAACCATCTGCTGATTTGCTGTGTTTCAACAATGTGTAAAAGACTATGTAGCTCCTTTTATAAATTAACTAGCTTTTGCCCACGGCTTCGCTCGCATAAAAGTAGGTTAATTAAGTAACAGTACTTTTTGAAGAATAAAATATAGACTATGTTGCTCGGTTATAAATATAGCTTTCTAATCATGAAAGAATTTTTAAAATCGGTTAGTAGTTTTTGAGTTAAATAAAAATCAAATCTTTCCTGTTTATAATCTATAGGTACTAATATTATAAAGCTGAAGAGCTTGTTTGTCTGTTTGCACACGCTAATCTCAGGAACTACTGATTCGATTTGAAAAATTCCTTTAGTTTTAATAGCCTATTTATCGAGGAAGGCTATAGGCTATATAACATCGCGCTACGTCCTACGGGGGCGGCGCAGTAACGATAAACGCGGGTGAAACCGCAGGAACATCTAGTATTAGTATAAATCACATAGCTCAACGTTAACAATGCTAAGGGGTACACTATAAAAAGAGAAACTATTCCCTAAGCGTTCGTAGCTAGAATCATATACATAAATATGCTATCCGCAGTAATCCCAACGGACTGTATTCCTAAGCATATTATTTTACCCTTCGACAATATGTGAACTCTGTAATACAACTTTATCGTATGGGATATTATCTTTAGTAACCTTTTCTTGCTTAGACTTACAGATTTAGATAGAAATAATATATCTATAAAAACACATATTATCCTAACCAATATTATAAATGCGAAAATGAGCTTGTTTGTTTGTAATGCTTTCACGCCTTAACTACTCAACCGATCAACATGAAATTTTGCATACACGTTGTCAGGTGTATAGAATGGGACATAGGGTACCTTTCATCCAGAAAAAATAACTGTTGCAAAACTAAGCTAACCTAACCTACATTTACGCGAGCGAAGCCGCGGGTGAAAACTAGTAATATTATAAAAGCGAAAATGAGTTTGTTTGTTTGTTACCTTTTCACGCCTTAACCACTGAACCGATCATCCCGAAATTTTACATATACGTTGTCAGGTGTACAGAAACGGACATAGGCTACAATTCATCCCGAAAAAAGTTACTGTTCCTGAGGAAAACAACAATAACGTTCTTATGATAATAGATGGCGCCACGTGTCTTTCGAATCATGATTGAATTATATTGTTACAAGCAGAGTACAACCCGAATTGATTGTCAAATTCTAAATTAACGCGAGCGAAGCCGCGGGCAAAAGCTAGTATATCTATAAAAACACATATTATTATGTATAAATTAAACATGCCGCAGAAATGTGTCTCATAATATTATCTTATGTAAATTATTTATTTCCTTTACAATATCTATATATTAATACGTGAAGCGAAAACTTTGGATCCCTTTTTACGAAAATTGGGCGGACGGAGGAGTATGAAATTTAGCACACTTATAGTTTATACAGAGAAGAAGTGACGAATGCTAATATTTTTTTAAAATATGCATTAGAGACACATTAAATTAATGAAAAAACACTACACGGCACACAACCATGCATTTGACACACGCAGTCGAAGCGCGTAACTATAGTTACATATATCAATATATAATGACATAATATGTCAGCAATATCTTACAGGCAAACTTTGGTCTAATTTCGACCACTAGGCGACCGCTAGTTAAATTAGATATATGACAATTTTATAACCGTAACATACGCAAACTTATTACTAATTAATTTATATTACAAGTTTAATTAGCAGACCTATATGTAAACAGTAACATAAGTGATTGTACTCACCTTGCACTTCTGTATCAAATAGCAGAATTGAGCGCATAACGTCGCAATAAAATCCCCCCTAGGGCGGTTTTACCCCTGGGAGGAAAAAAAAAAAAAAAACATACGCAAACTTAAAGGCAGAACAGAAGACAGTACTTAAAGGTGTATTTATTAACGAGAACTAGTGTGTAACACACACACACGCATAAAATTAATCTATTACATACATACATCGACATTTGTGAGACTTGTACCCTAACTGAATTACTAACTGTACAACAAAGAATATTAATTCTGTCTTTCTCTAAATGCATGCTAACTTATCTTATGTGGGGGCCAGTCAGTGCAGACCGGCGACACTTCGATCCAGTGTTCTTCTTACTCCGACACTCTCCCAATAACGACTGCCATAGATGTTCATGGCAGCCGGGACCGACGGATTAGCGTGCTCTCCGAGGCACGGAGCAGGCGATAATTGTTAATCAATACGCATATAATTTCGAAAAGTCATATGACTTCCGAAAGTAAGAGGTGCGCGACGTGGGTTCGAACCCGAGACCCTCTGCATTGCAGTCTGTTTGTTTCCCCACTGAGCTATCGCTGCTCTCAACATGCATGCTAAATAAATATACATACATACATACATAGATTCACGCCTGTTTCCCAGAGGGGTAGGCAGAGACTACGGATTTCCATTTGCTACGATCCTGACACACTTCTCTGGCTTCATTCACTTTCATCACATTCCTCATACACGCCCGTCGGTTCAAGGAGCTCTTAACCTGGCCTTTGTCCAGGACGCCTCCGATCTGGTCGAGAAACGTTCGCCTAGGTTTTCCTCTTGCGACTGTTCCATTCACACTAGCCTTATAAACTTTCTTAGTCAGTCTTTCCTCGTCCATTCTTTCTACATGTCCAAACCAGCTTAACATACCCTTTTCTATTCTTGTAACTATATCAACTTTCATGCCGCATCTCTCTCTAATCACACTATTTCTTATTCTATCTTTCAGAGTCACACCACATATGCTTCTCAACGCTCTCATTTCTACAGCATTTATTCTGCTCTCATGCTTCTTTTGCCATACCCAACTTTCACTTCCATACATAAGTGTGGGCACTAATAGTCCTCTATGAACAGCCAAACGTGCCTTTTCGGATACATTTCGACTGTTCATAAAAGCGCGTAGGGCTCCATTCACTTTGTTGCCAGCAATCGTTCTCCTTTCAATATCTCCGTCATGTTTACCATCCCTTGTAAACAAAGTACCCAAATATACAAACTCTTTCACTTGCTCCACTTTTTCTCCATCAATCATAATATTACACATCGTCACGCACTCTTCCTTTTCAAATACCATTACTTTCGTCTTGCTTACATTTATTTTCATTCCTTTACTCTCAAAAGCACCATGCATAATAGTTACCATCGCCTGCAACTCTTCCGCCGATGACGCAAGTATTACTTGGTCATCGGCATAAAGAAGACATTTGACAAGTAACTCATTCATTCTTAATCCCCATTCACAATCTTTTAAATCTTTCAAACAATAGTCCATGTATAGGTTAAACAGCCAAGGTGACGCTACACATCCTTGTCTAACACCTTTATCGATGCTAAACCACTCTGTGTAGGTTCCATTTATCCTAACACAAGCTCTGGAATCATCATAAAGAGATTTCAGAGCTCGCGTGAGGTTGCTATTCACTCCATACATGGACAATGCCGACCAAAGTTCATTCCTCACCACTTTATCATAAGCCTTTTCCAGATCCACGAATGCGCAATAGACCTTTTGACCTTTGGCCAAAACTTTTTGGCCAAAACTTTTTAAAAAACTTTTTGGCCAAAACTTTTTAAATAAATATATATTATGTATATTCTATAGATCTACACCAAGACTCTCTAATCAATAAACATAACTTATTAGATCACCTTAGGATTAATATCAACCAATCAACCTATTCCATTATTTGGCGCCCTCGATGGCGCAGTGGTTAGTGTAACCGACTGCCACGCCTGAGGTCGCGGGTTCGATTCCCGCACAAGTCAAACATTTATGTGCATGAACATGGACGTTTCTCTTGGCCTGGGTATTTCTATGTAGAATATGTATGTATTAACAAAAAAAATATAGTATACATGTATGTTTATCCATTGTCTAGTACCCATAGTACAAGCTCTGCTTAGTTTGGGCTGGATGGCGTTGTGTGTATGTGATAGAATATTATATTACTAACCCGTCAACTGTCGAGCGGACATACGTCTGACCGCAAAAATGAGTATCCAAAAAAAAAAACGACAAACGTATGTCCGCTGCTGACTCGTAAATAAGCCAAGTGTCGAGCGGACATACATTTGTCCGTTTGTGTATTGTTTGCACAATGAATTTTTAATTATTTTTTCCGTATTTCCCCTAGACGTTCAAGAAGATAATCATTAAACATAACTTTTTAGATCACCTTAGGATTAATATCAACCAATCAACCTATTTTAGTCCGATACATACGCCACAAAATCCGGTCTTACCCATCCAAGTCCATTCCAACCTAGTCCTCTTTTTCAGGTCACTAATATGACTCACTCACATATCTCAATGATCAGAATAAGAGGACTAGCCTGAACTAGCCACCTGTCTGGAAGCATCCCAGCTTATATCAAGTCCTGATCTCCATTCCAAGACAGCATTGCTTCAACATCTTTATAATCTTACTAATATTATAAATGTGAAAGTTGTGAGGATGGATGGATATTTGTTACTCTTTCACGCAAAAACTACTGAACCGATAGCGATGAAACTTGGTACGTAGATAGCTGGAGATTTGAATTAACACATAAGCTATGGCAATATTCCCACAGCATCGGGACTTACGCCAGTAAATTTAATAGACAAGGATTGACAGCAATGACATATCGGTGCAGCCTTGTGACGAATGTGTTAATTAACAATTAATCTTGTTAGATGAAATATCAATTAAGCCGTGGAATGCTGACAGTGACCCTGAATGTAGGGTTTACTGTTAGTTCGTATAAGTGTGAAAGAGATGCAGCTTAGATAGATAGTTACAAAGACGAGTTAATATTAAGATCTAATAATGATGTCCTATAGACAGAATTCCGGTCATGGTGACCAGTTTACCGGAGAGTAGCCATCTGCGCAGGAGATGTTATAATGGTCTGATTGTACGCAAAAATAAATGCACTATCCATTCCATCTATCGTTTACAGTTCAATAAAACGTAAATTCGACACCAACAGTAAGAAATCAGTCGTAGGGCATTGCGTGTTTGCTGAGGCACAGAAAATCATTATTGACCTTCTAAATAAGGAATGTTATTGTGAATGTTTTGACAGTAAAACCGAATACTTTAAATTAATTTTAATAAACTATATTGTCGTCCCGACCTAGGTTCGCACCATAGTCAAAAACAATTCTTAATATTGATATGTCAGCATCTGCAACAAAATTGCAATAATATGTAGACCTACCAGCATCGAAAAGCTGCCGGTGGTAAGGGTACTAGAAAAAGGATCTTTTGGGTCAGCGCCGACGGACGGAGTGGCGGTGAAGAGACTAATTCTGTAACAATTTAAATTCAACCTAACGCGCTTTGAGTCGCTCGCCGTCATTTTATTTCGTTGTACCAAATACAGTCGTTTTCTCAAGCACTTAAGGTTGAATTTAAATTGTTACTGAATTAGTCTCTTCGCCGCCACTCCGTCCTTCGGCGCTGACCCTTACGTGTAGTTTACCTCAAAGTCTAACTTGAAATATTCAGTAAGAGTACGGAGTTGGAACTGTGTCTCGTAGACATGGTGCCTAAGAAACAAAAGTGATGATATAACGGCGATACATCTTTCAATTTCGGACCTATACCTTACTAGCTTTTTCCCGCGGCTTCGCTCGCGTTAATTTAGAATTTGACAATCAATTCGGGTTGTACTCTGCTTGTAATAATATAATTTAATCATGATTCGAAAGACACGTGGAGCCATCTATTGTCATAAGAATGTTATTGTTGTTTTCCTCGGGAACAGTAATTTTTTTCGGGATGAAAAGTAGCCTTTGTCCGTTTCTGTACACTTGACAACGTATATGCAAAATTTTAGGATGATCGGTTCAGTGGTTTAGCCGTGAAAAGGTAACAAACAAACAAACTCATTTTCGCTTTTATAATATTAGTTAGGATGTAGACTACACTGACGCACATGTATCTTACTTGAAATACAACATCACTCAAAGTGAATGCACTTTCAAAATAAACTTACTAAGTATAATAATAATATCCTCCAGACCGAATTTCGGCCACGGCGGCCAGTCTTAACGGATACTGGCCAACTACGCAGGAGATATTATAGTGCACAAGTATGTGTGCAAACACAAGTGCACTCTCTGTTCCCTCACCCTCATGATCCGATGGGAGGGTAATCCGACACGATCGGAGAGAGATCAGGCGCAGGACCAACGGCTTTATCGGAATTCTCTGCCAAAGCACGTGTTTCCTTCTTCCTTCAATCCTGGGTCCTTTAAGCGGGGCGTGAAAAAGCACCTTCTCAGGCCGTCAAAGTAGAGACCTCAACATCACCTCAGCTGCTATGAGGGTGGTGTGGAGGCCACTGCTCTTAGACCACATGACTGCTTAACATCAGGTGGAGTGTGGTCATTTTGACGATCAAAATAAAAAAAATAAAAAAAAGACTTTCTAACTCCGTGCTGCTATTGAGATTTCTTAACTGAAAAACCCAATAACTTTTTGTTGGCCAGACCCGGGACTTGAACCTGAGACCTCATGCACAGCAGTCGCATTCACTACATATACCACGGAGGCAATACTAAGTATATACATGCTGTAAATAAATTGTATTTCACATTTAATAGCTAAAACATTAACTCAACTGCTTAATACAGTCTGGTCCAAGAAAAAAACTTAATAAAAGTTTTTCTTTAAAGAACTACTTAAAAAGAGATTAAGTACTTAAGTTACAGTACAAGACTCTTTATTTAAAGAAAAGCAGTTAAGTTATATATAAGAAACGTCACACAGTTCAAAGAAATGCTTCTTAGTACAAAGCTTGTTAAATTGTTCTTTATTAAACCTGTTTCACCTTATGGGGTAAGTTTCTATTTACGGTTACTTGACTGTGAAGTTTCAGGTTCAACACACAGTTGGGTCAATTGTTACGATAGCAGCACGGCATTTGAAAATCGATGGCGTAGTGGTTAGTGTAACCGACTGCCACGCCTGAGGCAGGTTCGATTCCCGCACAAGTAATAATAATATTTATTTCACCAAAAACGTTTTTAAAATATCTTACATTTTAACACAAACATTTTTGCGCATGAATATGGATGTTTGTCTTGGCCTGTGTGTTTCTGTGTATAATATGTATGTAAATACAAAAAAAAAATTCAGGCGTGGCAGTCGGTTACACTAACCTACATTAGCGCGAGCAACGCTGCGGATAAAATCTAGTCTATATATATTATTTCAAACACATCAAAGCACACTAAGAACTCACAGTACGACGTAATATTGTTCTTTATCGCCTAAATTAACTCTTTCAAGTAGGTAAACATGGACTATTTTAATTCCTTTGTACATTAAACAATTGTAGTTCTTCAGATAAACATGTGTAAACATCGTATCAACGCACTGCGTTTTATGTAAGACAACACTTTGAAGATTTTGAACGACTTAAAACATCTCTCATTGTAGTTTCTTTGTAGCAGTATACAACATGTAACATAATAAACGCACATCCTGAAAGTAGTTTGTTCAAAATCGGCTACTGAATCAATTCCAGCTATTTTTACTATAGGTAATTTTTTATCCCTAAAATAATTAAAACTAATTAAATTATAGTCACCCATTTATTAAACAGCTGAAATAAACGAAAATGTATCATAACTCAAGGCAATAAGGTTTTTGATGCAATAAACGCAATAATGTTAGATTTATTGTAATATACCCATACTATCCGCGCACAATAAGGATAACTAATTCGTTAAATTGTAATATTTAAGTACATAAAAGTAACATTTTAATGTTTATATTATTATTACGATTTAATAATCTAATTGGGGTGTTTGCGAGTGTGCGTTATATTTGTGACATGTTGTATAAGAATTTGTATAAACAAATGTCTTTATCGTTACAATAATTATACTTCGTGTCATGATTTCTTATTTTTGTTAATAATTCTGTTCGGGAGTTTTTATTTACTCAACTGGCAACACAGCCAACTATCATTTTTAAATAGTGGGGTTATTGTGGAAGGGAAAAATAATTTAACTGAGTAAGACGTTCTCAATAGTCCGTTTAATTGCTGTGAATTTGGTAATATAGTCACATAATATTTTAGACGAGTGAATTTCCTTATATTCGTATATTTATGTGAGGTATCTTTTACTATACAGATAGCGTCATATATGGACTGGACTTGACATATTCACTGCGCCGACTGTTGTGACAAAAATGTATGTGATCCACGAATATATTATGATCCAAAGTTGCGTTTTCTTTGTGCCTGTTATATGAATAATAATAATAATAACAATTATCTATCACATACACACAACACCATCTAGCCCAAACTAAGCAGAGCTTGTACTATGGGTTCTAGACAATGGATAAACATACATATATACATTTTTTTTGTAAATACATACATATTATACATAGAAACACCCAGGCCAAGACAAACATCCATGTTCATGCACACAGATGTTTGACTTGTGCGGGAATCGAACCCGCGATCGCAGGTGTGGCAGTCGGTTACACTAACCACTACGCCATCGAGGCTGCCAGTAATATCAGTAAACTTTTTTGAAGATAGCTCCTGCACTAGTAATAATTCCTGTCTCGTGGGAGACTTTACAAACATACAAACAACGGACACAAAGAATACCTAGACTCGGAAGAACCATTTGCTGATTACGCAAATTTTTGTCCCATGTGGGGATCGAACCTAGAACACGCGGCAGCAGTGGCGATGCCTGCACCATCCGTGCATTCAAACTGCTTTACTATACAGGCATAAGTATAGTGCAAAAGTTGTCTTTAAAAATAAATAGCAATCGTCATTTTAAGGCCCTACGTAGGCACTAGGCATTTTAGTGTTGACGATTTTGTTACATTTTGGAACTGCTTAAAGGGCCCCATATACGATACGATTCGTCTGTACGATCCGTCGCTTCAGACCGATCGAAACGACGAATCGGTAGTGTATGTCAAGATCGTTAACGATTTAGTTCATGGAGGACGATTTCGGAAAACGCAACGAAAACCCATGCAATAATGAATATCGTAACGATGAGTCGACAGTGTTCAAACAAGTAAATGATGGATCGTTACGACCAATCGTTTCGTTTATGGGCGTCATTTTTGATACGATCATCCGTCACGATTTTTATCAGATTGATCGTACAGATGAATGGTACCGTATATGGGGCCCTTAAAGAGACTGTATCAAAATCAAAAAATACAAAATAAATTTATTCCAGTTAGGTTACAAGATAATACTTATGAATGTCAAAGTTACACTAATTTTTCTGTGAATTTGTATTTACTGCCACGTTCAGCAAAGCAAGGGTGTAGGGCTCATGAGAAGAACGGGCAAGAAACTCATGGCCACTCTTTTAAATCGCCAAGTTTACAATAAAATTTTGTTTAAAAATCATAATTGTAAGGTGCTGCAACCATTTCTCCATGAACTAGTACTGAACATACTCAAGCATTTAATAAAATTTTATGGTAGCCTCTAAAGCAGCAGTATGGTAAATAGGATGTATTATCTGAAGGTCGATTCTCTTTATAAGGCTGTTCAAAATAGAGTCCCTATCTAGACTAATAAATTATATCTATTCTAGGAAATTAATAATACACATATTAAAAGTAGATAGTGGTAAAATACGGAATATTGCGAGCCACGCTTTTAAAAGGGAAGAAAATAATTATAATCTTCACGGCATGTGACGGATGGCCTTGACAGCGTAAATACACCGTCGGCTGGTTAATAACAAAATTTGTTTCACTAGCTTTTGCCCGCGACTTCGTCCACGTGGAATAGTCACTTTGGGCAGCATTTTAATTTTATAGGATACTTATATTGCAAATAATACACATACAAACTGTTGACGACACTTTTACTAATCATACTCTTCATTTTTTTTGATAAATATACGTATAGTAAACATAGACAGATCTGTTTGGACTTCCATACGACTTTCATCTCCTAATTCATCCCCATTTAGATCGAAATGTCAAGAATGCTAGAACAAATGTTTATTGACTTCTTACCAAGTGCTTAAATACAAAGTTTCATGGTTTTATCTTTGATAATGACGAACTACCAAACAACCTTTCGTGCCTTATTTCAACTCTTTTATAGTCTATTTTACAACAAAAGGTGACTTAAGCCCTTTCTCATGGTCTAGTCTCTCTCGGTATCAAATTTCATCAAAATCGGTTCAGTGATTTAGGGGTGAAAGCGAAACAGACATAAAGACAGACAGAGTTACTTTCGCATTCATAATATTAAAGTAGGGATTAGTAGGGAAGTAGAGATTATTGTCTTTACATTTTTGCATTAGTCGACATAATTTTGTTGATATTTTCGTTACATCCAAAGGGCTATGTCCACCTTCCATACAAATTTCGGCCTAAAGTGAACATTCCTGCAAAATACATAAAATCATAGTCTACTAAAGCACCAATTTAATAGACATACCAAAGGTTTAAAAATAGTTAGGGATTTTAAGATATTTTTATTTTATTTTTATGTAAAAAACATTAATTGTCCTCATGGCTATCCATGTCATAAACAATTAATACATGATCCAAAAATGTAGCAGGTGTACATATGTTGCTTTGGTGTCTAGCCCAACCTAAATATCATAAAATGGTCATCACACGGGAGCAACAACCCACTGTCCGCCGGCCAGCAATGCAATTACAGTAATAGCTTACTATTACATTGCGTCCTGTTTCTTTATTATTTATCATTACATAAACCAAATATATCTTACGGGTAATGTGCCGACTTTATTTTTTGGCCCTTACTAATGTGCACTCGGCATCTAGTAGGTTGTTGCCCCTGTCTCTGCTTATCTCTATTGAATAGGTAATATTAAACCTTATATTATGTTCACCATAATAGGAACGGGCCTATTTCAACTGATATGTTCCACAAACAATCAGGATAAGGGCAACATAGCTGGGGTGGGGAATTGAGGTGTACTACGGTTTCCACTTATGTCCATGTTTCGGTTGCCAAAGTCGTCGTGAGAAGCGAAATCGGTATTCGTGATCAAAGAGCCGCCGGGGTCGTCATGCAAAGCGGATGCGGAGTCCATAACAAAGCTGGGGTCTTCATTTGAAGTGGGTTCGGGTCCATTGGTAAGGCTTGTCGTTAGAAAAATTATTATCGCAAAGAAAGAAATCACCAAACACAGCGGAGCAAGCGTCGGTAGGTAGGTAATGACAGGATTGACAGGAAAACGAAAAATGTTGCCAGATTTTCTCCCTTTTATATGGAGGTGAGCCTCGTTTAATCGATTAAGTAGATATATTTTATCGAACAAAATACTGTTGGTATCTCACACTGACATAAGGACAAAAATAATAATAAATCACTGTTATAAATAGATATCTATAATGTACGTTTTACGTTTGCAATCTTATACTATAAACATCGTTTAAGTATTTGAACACACCTGATCATAATATTATATCCATTAATTAATAATAAAATTATTAAATAATGATAATAATGTCCTCCAGACCGAATTTAGGTCACCGCAGCCAGTCTTAACGGAGACTGGCCATCTGCGCAGGAGATATTATAGTGCACAAGTGTGTGCGCAAACACAAGTGCACTCTCTGTTCCCTAACTCTCATGATCCGATGGGACGGTAATACGACACAACCGGAGAGAGATCAGGCGCAGGTCCAACAGCTTTACGTGCTTTCCGAGGCACGGGGGTGTCTTACACCGCCAACTTCCTAACTCCGGGCTGGTACTGAGATTTCTTAACAGGAAAACCCAATAACTTTTTGTTGGCCCGACCCGGGATTCGAACCCGAGACCTCATGCACAGCAGTCGCATTCACTACCGCTGCGCCACGGAGTCAGTCAGTCAGTCATATCCATTACTATTTATTGAAAACCATAATCGATTTAAGTAATAATTGAGTATTTGATTATTTAGCGGCAACCCTGTTCTTATATTCCCTTGTTATAAATGGCAGCTCGGTTGTCGAAAATAGTATAACTTCTTAGTATTCATTCTCATTACTCCGAACTTCATATAGTTCAACATTGATATCAAAATTACTATTGAAATCAAAGAAGAATTTTAATATTAATGAACATCTTGTCTACTGCTGAGCCGCCGATGGGCATACCCCTTTTGATGATTTAATCGGCAAGAGTTTGCTTTGACGCAAAAAGTAAAATACATGTATATATGCCATATAATAAACTAGAATTCGTAATCAGAATTTGGAAATCGAAATAAGAGGGCTTCCCCGGAACTGCTTACAGAAATTGAAGCTTGATCTTATTATGTATGACGTCATACGGCATTTACAGATATATAAATTAAATGGATATTAGATTGTAAAAATACGTATACGTGATAAAAATAATTTTACCCTTTTTGATCTGAATCGGGTAAAGGAATTACAAAAAAAGGATTTGGATTCATGTTGGGAGACGGTTGGACTGCATCCAAAGGTTTTGAATCCGATCCCGATGCAAGACGTCTAATTTTTGAAGTGAAAACTTCTTTAGGCGCGTTGAGCACTTCTTGGGTGAACAAAAATAATAGAATTCGCGTCAACGTTAGGCTTCCACGCTTTCCATTTTTGAATTATTTTAGAATATTAACAATATCTCAGAAATAGTGCGTCTTACGCAAAAAATAATAAAAAACCCCCTTATCTTATCTTATGTGTGGGGGCCAGTCAGTGCAGACCGGCGACACTTCGACCCAGTGGGATCTTTTGTGTCGGCCCCAAGATTTAACCCTTAGCTATCTCCTTATGAATGTACTGCATAAGCCGCATTGTACAATTCAGAGGGAGAAGCCTGAAGTCTTCAGGGCTTGGATATGCCACCCCCATCAGACCCGTCCTCAGTCCAGCCAACGCGTCGCATTCACACAATAGGTGCGATATGGACTCGTACTGTTCAGCACAGGCCCTGCAGATCAAATTGTGTGCCAATCTCAATCTGCACAGGAAGTCGTTGGTGCCAAAATGGCCAGTGAACGCTCCTGTGAGCAGGCGCATTTGGCTCTTGCTATATCCACAGAACTTCCGGGTGAAGCCTGTGGCTCGGTTTGCAATGAACTTCTTGGAGTGTTCCAGACCCCTAAGGGCCATCCACTCCAACCTGTGTTTGTCATTGCCATGTGCATTCAAAGCTGCCTTGACGGTGCTCTCAGAGAGTCGCATGGCTCGGGGCCCACAAACAGCTGCTCCGAGCCCTTTCTGGCCAACTCATCAGCCTCCTCATTGCCCTGCACCCCTGCATGTCCCGGAACCCAGACCAGTCTGACTGTGTTCTTCCTGCCTAGTTTGTTGAGGATCTTAACACAGTTCAGGACCAGTCTGGAGTCCACCCTACACGAGTCCAGAGCCTTGAGAGCAGCATGACTGTCACTGAGAATATACACAGTCTTGTCAGTGACACCACTGTTAATATTCTCCTGAGCACAGACAATTATAGCGTAGGTTTCCGCTTGGAAGACCGTTGCATATTTGCCCATGCTTTGGCTCACCTTACAGTCACTGGCATAGATACCAGCGCCTGATCCTGTTTCCATTTTGGAACCATCGGTGTACCAGATGAAACAACCCTCGTCAGGGGATTTTAGACCTTGTCTCCATTCATCCCTCGTGGGGACCTTTATTTTAAAATTATTTTTGAATATGTGCAATGGTTGCATTTTGTCGCATCCCATGCTCATAATCCTTTTGAGATCCTTTGAAGTCTCCAGGTTTGTGTGTCGAGTTACCGGCATGTTGACGCTCCACAGCCCATGCACAGATAGTCTATGTAGCGCCTTTACCGCCTCTGACTCCACAACAATGTGTAGCGGCGTTAGATCCAGCAGGACCTCTAACGCTGCCGTTGGCGTAGTCGGGAACGCCCCTGTTATAGCCATGCAGGCCAATCGCTGTACCTTCGACAGCGCGTTCCTGCATGCAGCTAGTTTGGTTCTTGGCCACCAGACAATGCTCCCATACGTGAGTATGGGTTTTATCATCATCGTGTATAGCCACTTGATGACCTTGGGCTTTAGCCCCCTTAATAAACCGTAACAGAGTATCAGTTTTTTTTTTGAAGTGAAAACGTCTTTACCCGCTTTAAGCACTTCTTGGGGAACAAAAATCATGGAACTCGCGTCATCGTCACTGAACGCTTTCCATTTTTGAATTATTTTTGGTTTATAAAGAAGTGTTTATGATCAAGGACTAAAGTTTTCACTTCTATCCCGATACTCTCTTAGGGGTTGTTAAGGGGACAAAATTTCGTTATTTTTTGCGTAGGACGCACCATTTCTGAGATATTGTTAATATTCTAAAATAATTCTAAAATGGAAAGCGTGGAAGCGTTACAATGACGAAGCGTGACGATGACGCGAGTTCTATGATTTTTGTTCACCCAAGAAGTGCTCAAAGAGCATAACAAAGTTGTCACTTCAAAAAAAAAAAATCTTCGGCAACCTGGCATATTGTCAGTTTAGTAGGTACGCCTGTCTATCTTTCACGAAATACATTATGTGTATATGGCTATAACTCAATTTGCTTTTAATAATTAAAAATGCTTTATGCAATTTATATCTCTTACGCTATTGAAGGATTTTCAAATATAAATTAATTATTTCCTTCATATTTTTTTTATAATGTCTATTAACTTTAAAGTGCATTTGTAATTGCTTTATGCGTATTACATACATACATAGATTCACGCCTGTTTCCCAGAGGGGTAGGCAGATAGTTATTTATGCGTATTATTTTGATAGTGCAATGGTTTAAAAAATTGATTCTTTTTCTTACTAGTTTTTATATCTCTAAATTAGCCACTACTAAATAACCCAGTTGGGTTATTTGTCATGGTTGCAGTTTTTAAGATATATTAACTAGCGATTACTTAAAACAACTTTACCTATACTTAATATTCAAGGTTAAGTTTTAGCTAAATAATAACTAACATTACCTCTGCGCGGGGCGACGGAGAGGTTATGTTGGACTCAACGGGGTCGTGATGATCCCGGTATTACCGACTAATCCAACCACAGTGTTCCTCGACATAACCAGGGTGAACGGGGCCGAGCGAATCACTTTCACATGCAATCACGACCTCGTCGAAACATTAGAAAGCTTATTATTACCGAGTAATATAGGCAATATTTTAGTTTAAATAAGCACTGCGTATGACTTTAGCCCTGAGGGGTGACATTAGCCCTTAATTGGGAAAAGCTGTTTAATTGGAATAAGCTGTTTTAGTGACAGTTTATAGTGCTATCTATTGATTTCCACGTGTATTTTTTCGGCAAAAAATATGGTAGTGGTCTGGTGGGAACTTCAAACTGTTTCCAATTAAGGGCCAATTGGGTGAGATTGGCCCTCAGGGCTAAAATCATACGAAGTTACGCTACTGTTACTAACATATCCTAACCTACTATTACGCGAGCGAAGCCGCGGGCAAAAACTAGTATTTTTATAAATAAAGCTAATAATAATATTGTAACTGTATATTCTACAATGCGCTTTTAATGTAGGGCGTATTAATTGCCAGTTGCTGAGTCAAAACAGAAACAAAAGAGCAGTTTGTTTTGCTCGTCTACGAGAGCAATCAAGGTGCCGTCATCATTAATACTTTGAGGAGTTTCTTATTAAATGGGACGTTTATCTTGCTGTTTCGATGCACTTCAGTCACAGCTCAATACGGACGGTATTGTTCGGTTTTATGTTTACGCAGATGTTACAGATTGAAGTTGAACTACTTTATCGAAAGCTTAAATTTAAATAATAATAACAGTTTATTCAACAAATAGTTTTACAAATTTCTCTTAAACTTTTTCTAAATAAAACCGAACAATGGTACATTTGTTAAGAGGTTGCCGTTGACGCCCGTGCTAATATTAAATTGTATTACAGTCGTCAGCGTCTTCCACCCAGAAATAAGTTATTTTTTGGTAATTGTTTTATAATGCAAAACATATTCCTAAAAATCATTAAAATAATAAATTGAAGTGAATGTCATGAAATAAAAGTATTCAACACAAATGATAAAAAATAAAAATAATAATAAAAATATGAATTAATAATAAAATTAGGATGCATTTCCATTGAATAATCACAATAGTAGAAATTAAACATTAATAATAATAATAAATAATCGTGTAAAAGTATTGATTTAAAACAGCGGTGTAATCCGGGTAAAGAAGATTGGTGGACAATATTTAATTTTATATCATAGATAATATATTAGCCTAACATTGATTGAAAATTAACTAATTATGTTACTGGACTTTGTTTTTAGAACAGTACAATTTAAAAATAAATCCCGGGTCGGGCCAACAAAAAGATATTGGATTCTTCTGTTTAGAAATTTGAATACGAGCCCGGAGTTAGGAAGTTGGCGGTGTTAGACACCCCCGTGCCTAGGAAAGCACGTAAAGCCGTTGGTCCTGGGCCTGATCTCTAGCCGGTCGTGTCGGATTACCGTCCCATCAGATCATGAGGGTTAGGGAACAGAGAGTGCACTTGTGTTTGCGCACATACTTGTGCACTATAATATCTCCTGCGCAGATGGCCAGTCTCCGTTAAGATTGGCCGCCGTGGCTGAAATTCGGTCTGGAGGACATTATTATTATTATGTGTTAAGTAGTTCAATTTCAATCAAATCTACGATATTGCCCGATATTGTAGATTAAATAATATTGTATTTGATACATGCATAGATTCACGGCCGTTTCCAAGACGGGTAGGCAGAGACTACAGGTTTCCATTTGCTAAGATCCTGACACACTGCTCTGGCTTCATTCGCTTTCATCACATTCCTCATACACACTCGCCAGTATTGTATTTAATAAAACTGTAAATATTATGTTCAGTATTTTGAAACTTATTTTATTCATTACACGTGGCATAAAACGAAGTCTTAGTAAGATTTTTAAATATAGTTTCATGAGCAAGGAATAAAAAACGCGACGGCAAAATTATATACATACATACCATACATCGTTTCACACCTATGTTCCCGATGGGTTCCCTATATAGTGTAGTCCTCCTGCACCCATATTTTGCCAGCTATGTTTTAATACTAAAAAGAAGACTGTAAGAACACAGAAAAGGGTACCTTTCATCCAGAATAAAGTACGATTCCCAAATGATACCGCGGGAAAATATACTCATCATCGTTTTGTCCTGGTCCCAATTTATTTGATGTGGTCGCAGTATGTCCTTCGCTTCCATACTTCTCTGTCACCCGTCATCTGATCATTTACCCCTTTCCCTTTCACACCCATCCTTACACAGTCCATCCATCTTTTCCTTGGCCTTCCTCTCCCTTTTCGTCCCTCTACCCTCATATTCACCACTTGCTTACCTACATACGTATCATCTCTTCGCATAACATGTCCATACCAAGCCAAACGATTTCCTTTCACCTTTTCGTCTATGGGCACCACTTTCAGACTACCTCTTACGTGTTCAGTCCTAATTCTGTCCATTCTCGCCACTCCACACATCCATTGTAACATTCTCATATACTATTAAAACAAAATATTTATTCAGATACATTGAAGTAAACACACATAAATCGAAGACCTCGTTACCAGTACAATTTATAAGCGGTATTTCAGATCGAACAATGATGCTAGTATGTATAAATTATTCACAAACCCTTAAAGCGGCCTCGAACTTCACGCACATCTATTTAGGCAGACATTTTCATTTACACAGTAGTTTAATCGTTGCGAGGCAGTGCGCCCATCACGCGCACTGGCGACCGCGACACACCAAAACAACATTAATCGTGAAATCCCGTTAATTACCGACGTCGTCAATCCACCTGCGGCTGCGGCGCGATTGCGGCGCATCTGCGGCGCAGCACCGTGGCAACTGCGGCGCGACTGCGGTACAACCACGACTTCCTCGCAAATTAATGTGTTTACGTCGTGCCCGCAACCAGACCGCATTATGCACTCGATACTATTATTTTCTTTTTAAATAATTAAAGCTGTTTTTATTGCGGTTTTATCGCCGTAGAAGCTGTAAATCTTGGTAACGGCTTATTAATTCTCATACTGAAATGTTGTCGTATATTTATGGTGTTCAATTATCGTTAAATCCTACATCGAAACATGATAATATACATTGCAGTTAGGGGAGCTTTGACAACTTCAGATAGATTTTGCGTTTTTGTTGGCTTGGCAAATTTGCTTGACCTGTGGCAAATGAACCCTTACCTGGAGAATATTTGATAGTTAGAAAGTGAAACGCACTTTTGAATAAACGAAGGTATGTTTTTTACTTTGCCTGTCCCCGAATACCCTGATCGCTTGATGGTAAGCAAATAATAAAGTCTAGAAAGTTTGGGAAGCTTTGTATATCCAGACTACCTTTGCCTTTGTTAATATAATTATGAAGTTGGGCCGTGAAGCCAAATTCCACCACGCTGACCCAGTGCGGGCAGACTTCACATATATTCGAGAACTTCATGGAAAACTCTTAGACAAGCAGGTTGTTGAATTATATACATTTATATGTGCAAAAATTAATTATTATATTTAGCTATTTAGAATAATTGCACCTTAGTAATTGTATAATTTAACATCATACAATATAAATACATAGTAGCCAAATACTTGACAGTTTGATTAGCTATAAAAGGCGTAGCAACACTGCTATCTGTCACTTCTTGTTGTGAGCTGTAGGTGAACGGACATATAAAACTTCCTTGTGTCAAAGTGTAAAAGTATAAAATAAATAGTTAAAGTGTTTGTACAGTGTATTATTTAATGCATAACCTCTAATAAAGGTTTCCTTACGATGCTTTCCTTCACCGTTAAAACCAGCGATAATAAATTATTTAATACACACGTCGTCGTCAGAGGTGTGCGCCTTGGGATCGGACTCGAGGCCACTGCGTGGCAGTCCAACGGTCGCCCATTAGGCTATCACTACTCGCTGATTCTCTGCCTATCCTGTTGTATCTAAAAAGGTCTATGTATAATATAATAATAATAATATTCTATCACATACACACAACACTATCTAGCCCAAACTAAGCAGCGCTTGTACTA
Source organism: Catocala sponsa (assembly GCA_963564715.1). Taxonomy (NCBI): domain Eukaryota; kingdom Metazoa; phylum Arthropoda; class Insecta; order Lepidoptera; family Erebidae; genus Catocala; species Catocala sponsa. The sequence goes on along the minus strand of OY751340.1, from coordinate 23,678,446 downwards.
TGGGTACTAGACAATGGATAAACACATAAATACTTTTTTTTGTAAATACATGTTATATATAGAAACACCCAGACCAAGACAAACATCCATGTTCATGCATACAAATGTTTGACTTGTGCGGGAATCGAACCCGCGACCTCAGGCGTGGCAGTCGGTTACACTAACCACTACGCCAACGAGGCCGTATGTAGAGGATCAATACACCAACGACTCAATATCTAAAGACACACACAGAAGGCTTTGTAAAAACAACAAAGTTTCCCTCTCCCTTAGCAAATTACAAAACACAGTTAAATAATTAGAAGTTCCAGGATTCGCTGGTGTTTAATAAAAACAAATAAATATCCTCGCGGACCCCAATTTATTTCAACTAACTTGTTCGGAGGCCCTGCGTCCGTTTTATATGCGAGTCAGTATTTTAGCTCGTAATTTGCCGACGTAAATTACATAGTTCAAGCTTTTAATGTTGCATTGTTGATGTGGACTCAGTGAAATGTATTTGTAAAGGTTTTCCAACTTAATAACATTATCATGAATATAGGATTAGTATTATATTTGCTTAATAATGTTAGGAGGGAAAATATGAGACATGGTTTTGTTTATAAACGGTTAGTTTTGAATGGAGTTATTATTGCAAAGATAGCGAAAAGGGCAATCGGTTACCTAGTTGCTGGGATTACGCTAACGGACGTGGGTTCGAATCCCGCATGATGAAATTATTTGTGACATCCACAAATTGTTTTGAGTCTTATGTTCTTTGTTGGAAACAAAGAACATTAGACTCGAAACTTATTTGAAAGCTAGCTTTTTTATTTATTTATTTTATTTATTCCTAACTATTCATCTATCATATAGTAGCTTATAGTATTATATACAAATATTATAACCTATGTATTGCTACTAGGCATAACACATGGTCTCGATAGCGTAGTGGTTAGTGTAACCGACTGCCACGCCTGAGGTCGCGGGTTCGATTCCCGCACAAGTCAAACATTTGTGTGCATGAACATGGATGTTTGTCTTGGTCTGGGTGTTTCTATGTATAATATGTATGTATTTACAAAAAAAAAGTATACATATATGTATGTTTACCCATAGTACAAGCTCTGCTTAGTTTGGGCTAGATGGTGTTGTGTATATGTGATAGAATATTATTATATTATATTATAACATTATAGCTAAGTTTGTTAACTCGCTCAATTGGTTGACTTTACCCCGAAGGACCATGTGCGACTTCCGTATTAATATTAATTAGATTATAACAATTCTACTTACGAGCACGGACGGGATATGCTTCTCCATTTATGTAATAACACATAACTTGATTATATATTCAATTTTGGTAAGCATGGGCTATTGATGTTATTACAAGAGATTAAACGGGGCTTATGAAGAATCCCCTTTTCTCAGAAGATAAATACATGTAGGCCGCGTTACTGGACCGTGGGATAAATGTATGTTTAAGTTGGCGATCGCTCGTAAGGTTTTGGTTTTGATTCTAAAGTAGCATAAAAGTTGTCAGATTTTAAATTAATATTTTTTTTTTATACATCTTAGTTGGCAAACAAGCATACCTGATGGTAAGTGGTCACCGTAGCCTATGGACGCCTGCAACACTAGAGGCACTATAAGAGGTGCTATAAGTAAGTTTAATTGTAACAGTTTAGTTTGACATACATTCTGAATTTAATTTTAATGTTTGCACATGCTCAGGACTAAATACTAGAATAACTGAAGTTAGGTATCTCAAAAAGTCACGTAGAGATAAAATTTGTTTAATGACACTACAACTATTTAAAGTTACGATTGAGTGTGAGCTAATGGTCAGAAAAAGAGGCAAGATAAAATTTAACATATTGCTTACTAAAATGTAGACATTCAAAGTAATAATGATATTTTGTATACACAAAATAGATTTATACTAATTGTATAATGTATTCGTAGGATAAATGATGGCGGAATATCGCAGCATCGTTATCGAAAAGTAACGTGCCTGGTGGAAGATTGGCAACTGCCAATTAATCATACTTATATAAACCCAACAATGTTTCTATCATATAGCGTCAATACATACAATAAATTAAATAGGGACCAAGTCTTTACGCATAAAAATACGTCTTCTAATAATAAAATCCAATACGTTTCAAGTAATAAACAAAGATATAATAATACCTCGAAGATTATAGAGTTATCGCGTGAGTTCAAAGTTTGTAATAATATCATTGTGTGCGTACAGCATATCTGCCAATAAGTCTTTACTTTTCCGAAGCCCCGTCTAAAGCAATAATACGCGATATTGTTACACAGATAAGTTCAAACGTTTTTTTGAGTTTTCATTAATTCGCATGCCTCGTTCTGAAGTTCTATACACTTGCCGACCCTTTAGGAAAGGAAGTGGGAAGGAGAAGGAGCGGGAACAGGGTAAGGGGGTAATTGGGCCTCCAGCAATCTCACTCACCGAACGAAACACAACACTAGGAATACTGCTATTTCATGTCGATATTCTGTGAGAGGGTAGTCCTTCCCCGGTCGAACCGACCCATTCATGCTGAAATCAGCGAGGCTCTACTACTCTCGATTCCCAAGTCAGATAAAATGTTTTTTAGTTTTGATGTAAAGTAATCATTCTTAAACATCTATAAGGGCAATAGCCAAATTTCGTAAAATTCACTGCTGTAGGTTAGCCGTGAAAGCATATCAGACAGAGACAGATTTACTTTCACATTTATCCTAACTAGCAAAACTATAAATGTGAATGTGAGTTTGTTTGTTTGTTACGCTTTCACGTCTTAACCACTCGACCAATCATCATGAAATTTTGTATATACTTAGTGAGGGGTTCAGCAAAAGGCATAGGGTATCTTTCATCCAGAAAAATTACATAACTTTTTTTAGTAGCTAAGATTTACTATAGCATGGACAGAAAAAAGTATAAAATCTAAATACAATTCGAGAAGTCTTTAAATTCAGTAAATATTTCGAGTTTAACTGTATGTGTCGTCGTAAATCGTATTCGACAAGCTTTGAAAGCAAACGTTTGTCAACAAAAGTTGTTTGACAGGCGGAACTGCTTAGCGCAACTTGTACAGCACACAAGTTATCGATTCACACTCCACTGGATTCGAGACGAACGTGATTTACGTCATTAAATCAACATTATTATTATAATAATATAGTCACTTTGTGTGTCTGTTTGTTTGTTTTAAATAAGGTTTGATATTATAGATTTAAATCATAGACGTGTTACCAAATTTAGAGTGCAAGAAAAGGGTATTTTAAAAGTAAAAATAAATATAAATAGTATAATTATTAGTATAGTAATAGTATAAATAGTTTTAATAGTTTCAATAATTTAATTAGCTTAAAAATTAGTGAATTTTAATAGTAATAGTAGTGTAATAGTTTTCAAAATTTTGTAATAAAGTGTCAAATAAACAACGCGATAAAATCCGTATATAGTAGTTTAATTTCAATTAATAACATTCGCGTAAACATATGACAATATTATACTATTTTTACATAGTTTTGAAACTTTAATCTAATATTGAACACTTTTACTAGTTACTGTTTACTTATATTTAAGCTATTTAAATTATAAAACTATTTAGATTTAATTTTACACTTTTCCCGATGATTCGGTTGCTTTTCAGCAGCCATGTTTACAGGGAGACACTTAGTTTTTTTACAAAACATTAATATTAAGTAGTGTTTTGTAAAAAATAAACAACGCGATAAAATCCGTACGGTATAAAGTTGTTTAATTTCAATTAAAATATTAATTTGGTTTTACACATTAAAAACAGGCAGCTATGAGGCAAAAACTAGTATACACACAATGACGTCATAAGCTCTTAATAACCACATAACAGCGACGTAAGAGATGATTAGCGGATTACTGCCGGATGAAAGAGCACCGTTTGCCACGGTATTAGTAGCAAACATTATCTTTGTATATTCAGTAAGCCATGAATCGATTTGGAAATATGTTTGATTTCGCGACGCGATATATAATTCGTTTAATTATTGCTCGTAATTTTGGTACGCAGAATCACACCAGTCAATAAATGTAATCTCATGCTTGCTCTGTTCTATCATGTGTGTCTATATGATTTATTTCCGGAAACGTGGTTTCACACTATTTTAGGATATGAAAAACATATTAATGTACTGAGACATAAAAATAAATGTTATAGAACTTTTAATATTAAACGATTTTAACCGTTTTGTCTTGCTTTTTATCAAACTCCATTGACCGTGGCTGCGGTAGAGCAACTGAGAGATCATTAAAAATATAAACAACAATAGACACAATCAATTAGGTATTTTTTTTGGATTTAATATAATATCATATTATATAGCAGCGATAGCTCAGTAGGGAGACCAACAGACTGCAATGCAGAGGGTCTCGGGTTCGAACCCACGTCACGCACCTCTAACTTACGAAAGTTGTATGACTTTTCGAAATTATGTGCGTATTGATTGACAATTATCGCCTGCTCTGTGCCTCGGAGAGCACGTTAAGCCGTCGGTCCCGGCTGCCATGAACATCTATGGCAGTCGTTATTGGGAAGTCAGTGCCCTATAATATTCTGAGACTGGTCTAGCCTTAGGGTATAGATAGCCTTCGGGTTGCGTAGGTCAGGTAGCAGCCGCTCCGTATAAAAACTGATATTCAGTCAAATCCGGTTAGACCAGAAAAGCCGACCCCAAGTGATTTGGGAATAATATAATAATATTCTATCACATACACACAATACTATCTAGTTCAACTAAGCAGAGCTTGTACTATGGGTACTAGACAATGGACAAACATACATACATTTTTTTTTGTAAATACGTACATATTATACATTGAAACACCCAGACCAAGACAAACATCCATGTTCATGCACACAAATGTTTGACTTGTGCGGGAATCGAACCCGCGACCTCAGGCGTGGCAGTCGGTTGCACCATGTGCATTGAACAGCAATCGCAATCATTATCACCGCGGTACCGAGTCAATCAAAAATATTTAATAAAGATAAACAAATAATACTAAACTTAAATATTATTATTAAACATGATATTTACACTCGTAATTTTGCATTTGATGTCATTCAAACCAAAATTATAATTATAAAACTGCTGATATTTAACTGAACGAAATAGAGCAACTGTTTGCTAAGTACATCAGCGTCATACGAAGAATTGTAATAAACGACAAATAACAAACAATATGCTGACTTGTTGACGCAGCGGTGGTAAATATGATTGCTGGCTTAGTGGCAGAAAAGTATGTTAGGATTTTCTGCCAAGAAATTTAGTAGCAGCTCGTGCTGGTACTGAGAAGACTTGCCGTTTGACGGATACACTTCTAGAATCCGCAGTCTATAACTGTACCCGTTAAACGGCATTAGATTCTCTTCTTATTACGTGATATCTAGAAACAGCTGGCAAAATGTGTAGTACACCTTTTCCTAAACCTTTGGGGCGTAAGACTAATCTATGTATGTATCAAAGGATTAAAAACTTCCACTCACCCGCACGCAGCTTACTAACCATTATTTTCATGTCTCTTTCCATTTATATGATTTTCATATCCTAAATTAGTATGGGAACACACTTGCGTAAATATTATTTTCCGTTATTATCGTCGGATTATCGGCATAGTGTTCACAGCGGTTGTAATGAGGTACAGTTTTATATTATTGTGATTCTGTGTACGTCACGCCGCGCTGTGCAAACACACGGGAACCACACGTGTGTACACATCGCGGCCACAGAATAATCACGATACAGATGGGACACTACTCTGATTTAAATCTCTTTTTCTTTTATTTTTGAAGTGAAAACTTCTTTAGGCGCGTTTAGCACTTCTTGGGTGAACAAAAATCATAATATAATATAATATATAATATTCCATCACATACACACAACACCATCTAGCCCAAACTAAGCAGAGCTTGTACTATGGGTACTAGACAATGGATAAACATACATATATACTTTTGTTTTGTAAATACATACATATTATACATAGAAACACCCAGACCAAGACCAACATCCATGTTCATGCACACAAATGTTGGACTTGTGCGGGAATCGAACCCGCGACCTCAGGCGTAGCAGTCGGTTACATTAACCACTGTAGCGGGATCTTGGGCAGACAAAATTTAGGGGTGTTCGTACATTGACACGAAGAAGAAGAAGAAGACCACTACGCCATCGAGGCCGTCCTCAACAAAAATCATCAAAAAAATCAAAAATCGTCGTCGACAAAAATCATGGAACTCGCGGCATCGTCACGCTTCCACGCTTTATTATTTATTTTTAGAATATTAACAATATCTCAGAAATGGTGCGTCCTATGCTAAAAATAACGAAATGTTGACCCCCTTAATAACCCGTAAGAGAGTATCAGGAACTAGCATCCGACCCGCTCCTCTTTTTTTTTTGGTTTATGATCAAGGATTAAAGTTTTCACTTCTATTGGCAGTCCCCAAAGACTGCCCCAATTAATTTTTTTTATTAAAGACAACTCGCGCACTAGGAATAGTTCCTTAAAGAACTTACAAACATTCAAACATACTCAAAAAATACCCTCGGAACGACCATTTGAGTATCACTCAAATTTTTGTCCCGTATGGGATTTGAACTCACAACACTCGGCGCAGTGGCAGCGATAACGCGACCACTTAACCACTACGCCATCCGTGCAGTCAAAGAGAAGCGCTCTTGAAGGAAATAATATTCCTTGGATGGATTCTTGTATTCGATCTTAGTTGTTATCTATGTAGGTATGACCGATTTTTTTTAACATATATTATCAGACTAATTCGGTCCAGAGAGCGTTAGTAGTACAATAGGATATGAAAACTTAAAACTATGTTAGTAATTTACACACACTTACAACAGAAAAATAAAAAGATAAAATACAATAAAAATAATAAAATACAATAAAAAATAAAAACAAGTGTCCTACAGAATATGCATCCTTATCCAGTGCCTCCAAATAGGACTATGGATGTATTCAGCAATAACTTTCAGGTAGCTGTTGGGACTGTCCCTCACCCTTTACATCAGCGATGCTGCTCTCTTACGTATAATGGCGTGAAAGCCGTCCACTTGTGCTTCAGCGAACATCACTGACGCACTACAGAAGCGAGGCAGTACCGTCAGCAACCTGAAAGCATTGTTATATTGGACCCGCAGGGCACTGACGACCCGCTGCGTGTAGTTGGTCCACAGACTGCATTTATATAGAAAGACTGACAATATGCCCTAACAACAGAATCGAAATATAAAGAAACAAAGCAAAGCGGGAAGGTCGTTGAACTACATTACGCAGAAGCCTTATGTTTGATTCCAATGTATGTATTGACCTTTCAAAGTTATGTCTATACATAAATTATTAAATAAATATTGTCTCTCGTTACTCATCGCTCGTTTTACCAGTTAAGCTAAACATAGTGAGACAACTTTCATGTCAGATAATTCTCCATAATGCCTACGGTGGGAAGAAAGAAGATTGAAGCCTTTTTGTCCATTTTACACAATGACGTAAATAAATCATCTTTAAATCCTTACTTATATTATAAACGCGAATGTGAGTTTGTTTGTTACGCTTTCACGCCTTAACTACTTGACCGATCGACATGAAATTTCACATACACGTTGTCAGAGGTACTATAAAGCACATAGGGTACCCATTATCCAGAAAAGAGTTATTAATATAACCCAACCTAACCAAACCCACATTTACTCGAGTAAAACCGCGGGCAAAATCTATTAAAGTTTTATTTTCTTTGCACGCTACCAAATTTCAACGCTCCATCATTGTAAAATTAGGCATAATACTCTCGCACGAAAGTGTCTGCCCACTCACATAATCTATGTCCCATCGCAGTATTCCTGTAATTCACAACGTGATGAATAATTCACCGTCCGAAAGACCAATTGTTTACCCCAGCTCCTGTGGCTGCGTGCGACACTATCTGCATTTATATTAAAGCATCATCACTATGAGCGCAGCTATGTTTCCAACGATCATCTTACCGCGTGTGCTTGTCAAATTAAATGTTGTGGGTGAATGCTGTTGGGAAGGTAAGAGAGTGAGAGAGCGGGTGAATAAAATTAATTGGGCATGGATAAAACGGGTGAGTTGTAGCTTTCTGTGATATGATCAGTTGTCTTGCTCCTTTCTAAATTACACATGCATGCAGGTAGGTGGAGATGGTTTACATCCACATTTATCTAGTTACGATTTTGAGTCCCAGGTAATACGTGGTGCGTGGTATGTGGTAAGCCTATTGTCGTTTATCGGACATAGTTCCAGACTCTGTTGAACTGAGAATATTTTGACAGAAAATCTAGTAACACTTTTTCTGACCTGGGAATCGCCCAGCCCTCATGTATAGCAGTCGCATTCGGGACGGTTGGACCATCGCTACTACACATATACAAGTAATTGATATTATCGCAAAAGAGCTTGATCAGTCTTCGAAGGTGATAGGTGTGTTTCTTGATATATCAAAAGCATTCGATACCGTATCTGTCCCCTAACTACTGCACAAGCTTGAATCAATTGGTATTCGTGGAATTGCACTTGACATATTTCGTTCTTATCTTACTAACCGAACTCAGTGTGTCAGAATTGGGAATTATACTAGTTCACAGGCCTCTCTTTCTTTTGGTGTGCCGCAGGGTAGCGTTCTCGGCCCTACGCTCTTTCTAATTTATATCAACTCATTATGTACCAATTCCCTAAAAAACTGCAATATTATCACCTATGCAGATGATACTGCACTTATCATTCACGGCAGAAATTGGGTAGAGACTAAAACTCACACTGAGAGAGCGCTGACTGAGGCTACATAATAATCTTTTGACACTAAATCTTAATAAAACAAAATATATTACTTTTGCTCATCGTAACAGTACCCAACCATCTACCGAATTCAATATTAAAGCCCACATTTGCAGCCAAGAAAATGTATGTAATTGCTCTAACATAACACGAACATCTTCAATAAAATATTTGGGACTTATTATAGATAGTTCACTAAATTGGTCAGCACACATAAATAGCGTTGCAAGCCGCATCAGAAAATTACTACCAGTTTTTAGAAAATTCCGAAGCTCGGCTGATCTTGAAACACTGATGTGTGTATATTACGCGCTTGCTCAAAGTCTGCTACAGTACTGTGTTATAACATGGGGCGGATCTGCCAAAACAACCCTTTTACGCCTAGAACGTGCTCAACGTGGTATACTAAAGGTCATGCTTGGCAAACCACGAAGGTATGATACCTCTCTTTTATACTCTGAATGTTCAGCCCTAACAGTCAGACAGCTTTTCATACTATCAGCTATTCTCCGTAAACATAAAAGCATAGAATTCAAGCCTATCTTGAAGCGGAACAAAACAAGAATATGCTCAGTAATACCACATAGAACAGCACTGGCTCGGTCCCAATTTTATGTAATCGGTAACCATTTATATAACCAAGCGAATAAAGTAAATAATATATATCCTTTGCCTCTTAATAAATGCAAGATAAGTGTACGAAACTGGCTTCGAAAACTCAATTATTTAGAGACAGAGTCCATTTTTACTGCTTGCAACCTGTCATAACAAACAAGGATACACATACACATACACAAACGCACACTCACTCATTGTCGGACATGCACGCACACAAACATCCATGCACACAACCATAATCATACACATTTACACACTCTTTAAAACGTTGTGGTAATTTTAGTTTTAATTTAAATTTTTATACTCTGTATTGTTTTTAATTATTTCTCTTTTTATTTTAGATATTTTTATTTTCGTATGTTATGTTCTTACACAAAATTACTTGGCATTGACATTGGGTCTTTTAAACGTAGTGTGGAGAAGCATCTGGTCAGACCGGCTTGACACTGACTCTAGACTGTAATTGGGCTTTCCATCAGGTCCGTTACAATCACTTTGCCGTGTCAATATAAAAAATATATATATATAATTATATATATATATGTGTACTAGTTAATGCTATATACATGGACGCTAAAATATTATGACATTCATTTTTCATCGGCAGCCAAAAAGCGCGTAAGGTTTTCGACTAGGATATTTTCGACTCGAACAGCCTTTGATACTTTTGTATTAATTGCTATTGAATGGATTCAGGCTCAGATAATTTTAGCTCTAATGCTATTGATTCCAATATTTTATTCACGGATATTTTCGGATTGATTATTCAGGTTTCAGATATTTTTAGCTTCTATAGAGATGTGTCTCAGTTAGTATCCCGTAACAAAAATAATAATCTTTCTCACTCAATAGAATCTTAGTAAAAATTTACTAAAGGCTTTGGAAGTGACAGACTGTTTCTAACACTGTAGTAGTATACTGTGCTAGTGATCATAATGATTCTAAAAATATCGTCTTGGTTTGGTTTAGCGACACAAATATTCGAGATAAATATTATCTCGAATATTTTTGTCGCTATTATTTCCTCGAATAATACTTTTTATTTATATCGCGTTTCATTAGGTAAGGGAATAATATGTAATAAGTTGTTTTTACATTTTAATTTTAACATAATTCATTACTATTTGTTGCGGCCTTATTTGTTTTGCTAGTTTTTTTATAAGATTTAAATATAACTTTTTAATCAGTGGTCCATAAGAGGAGTAATTGTTGACTTGGCGTACCAGTACCACTGCTAAAATTTGCTTGACGGCTTTCTAAAAGTAGTTTGTTATTCTAAAATGTATCCAAATAGTTTTTACTGATCCAAGAAACTGTAACAAACAGACAGTTAAATTTGACATTAATAATATTGAATATAAACGTTTAACTATCCAATATAAAGTTCGTAAACATTTTATGCGTTCGTATATAGTTTGAAACACTAAGGCGAGTCCAATCTAACCCGGTAAGATGCCCGTATGCAGGCAGTACTCGTTTGTCGCTAAACTCTCAAAGACTCTACCGTCTCTACCTCATTTACATACTACAAACTCTATCGAATAGACAAGGAACGCTACATTACACCTGTACGTGTTTTACAATTTTATTCTTTCTACAAGCTTTTAAAGTGAGTTTTATGGTCTTACTATTGAGGGTGGAATAATATGCTAGGTAGTGCATGTCGACGCTGGTACTTTATAAATTGCTTTTTTATTGCTTGTTAAAACTCAAATGAAATGCGATTTTATTTAGTTTATAAGTCGAGCAAAGCGGATTGCTTCATTTATTCTATAGTATACGTTTACGATAATATATGACCAATTATGATATTTTAAGTTCGATGCTGCACCGAACAAAGTGTTATTGGATTTTCTTTTAGAAAATTCAGTAGTAACAGGTCGTCTGGAACTTTTTGTTACTACAGAATTCTACAACCAAAGGGCTGGTAGTCTTGCTTTTTATTAAGTAGGATCTTAAGAGACTTGCAAATGATTGTGATATTTCTTTGCAAATACTTTCGGTGGGTCGTCCAAGATACCGCTGGAAAGACGAACTAGCTAAAGACCTAAAAGAGATGAATGTGCTCGATTGGTCTGACTTGGCACAAAATAGGAAAAAATGGCGCACTTTAATGTCGGAGGCCAAGATCCACTTTGGATCGCTGAGCCAGCGAAGTAAGTAAGTAAGTAATACTTCCGGATATAAGGCGTGACCATTACCGACATTCTAAGTAAAATAAAATGTAACATAGTACATAAAACGAAAAGTACTGCAAATATACTTTCTAAACAAATCCGTTAGAATGTTTTAAGTTTCTCCGTCCACTCTACACTTAGTTAATATGCAAATGCCTACCTGAAATATGTTTTAGCTTCCAAATACACATTTCCAACGCAGCACATTAAAATTTAATTTCATGTTACGTAATACATTGTGGTATTAGAACGGCTCCATTGAAAATTTTAACGACTGACCGAGCAATGGGATGGTAATTTAGAAATTCGGCGTTTTATATCAGTGTCTGTATTTACAGTCCTTTAATAAAGCGAAGGTTTTTTTATAATGTGTACTTAGGCCCAGCCTGGGGCGGTCCAAGCCAGACATGAGCCTCCTAAATGTTATTCGTGACAGCGTTTGACATTTGCCAGGGCATTAGGTCTATTTTCCTTTATGAGATTTTCACTAATATTTCGTATTAAATGCCTAAAATTTCTATTTTATACCCAAATTGTTCTACATTTTATTTGGAGCAATGGTATACAATGAGGTGAGATTTTCTTCATAAGTGTTATGTATATCCGCTTTTTTGTTCCGTGCACGGATAGCGGCGCCTTGACAATGACTGATCGTCAAATTTTGTGGGTTCGAACTCTAAACGAGACAAAAATATATATCGGGAATAAGAATATGTTAGACTTCGTGTCAGTTTTCACAGAATTTCTTAATTATGTAGAGCGTGTAAACAAACTTTAATAAGCAAGAAATAATTGAGAGGTATACCAACCCTACACTATCTTGTTGAAGAAATTGAATACAAAGATACCTACTGTTCAATCCATCGGTGCTTCAATACACGTTATCTTTCGGAAACGGTTAATACATTCAATGTATATCTAAATTACTTTCTGGGGAGGCAGGTAAAATGCGTAAGCAAATGAAACAGCAATGAGTTATGGCTCGATATAAATCAGGGCACAAGAACGCTCAAAACGGTTATTGTAAGGCAGTATTCTAAGGCTCAATGTATCGGTGAGGAGCGCGACCGCAGACGACATTGTATTGCCAAATTTATTTCATTTTTCTTGCATATTTTTCGTATTGTATTACTTTTTCAATGTTTCTTTAAAAACGTTTGTCTGTGAGGTCTGAATTATACATTCTTCTGGTCTGTTTATAAACAACTTCACTCTGTGGCACGGACTCATGGAATTGTCCATGTACTCGTATATAGTATTAATTGACAAAGTCTTGTCTGCTTCAAGCCTCATCCTAGTTAATGTTTTAGTGGATGTATATAAGTGATAAATCAGCGTATCTAAACCTGCTTATATTTAGGGCAACATAGTGAGCAGCAATAGCTCAGTGGGGTGACCAACAGACTGCAATGCAGAGGGTCTCGGGTTCGAACTCACGTCGCGCACCTCTGACTTTCGGAAGTTATATGACTTTTCGGAATTATGTGCGTATTGATTGACAATTATCGCCTGCTTCATGCCTCGGAGAGCACGTTTAACCGTCGGTCCCGGCTGCCATGAACATCTATGGCAGTCGTTATTGGGAGAGTATCGACACAAAAGATCCCACTGGGTCGAAGTGTCGCCGGTCTGCACTGACTGGCCCCCACATAAGATATAAGATATATAGGGCAACAGAACTTTTGATCTATAGAATACTAGCTGTGCCAGCGGTATCACCCGCGTCAGTGGTATTTGTGGTTACTGCGACGCTCCCGTGAGCCATAGCGTGATGTTATATAGCCTATGTCCTTCCCAGGGTCTCAGGCTATCTCCATTCCAAATTTAATTAAAATCAGTTCAGCGGATTGAGCGTGAAAAGGTAACAGACAGACAGACCGACAGACAGACAGACAGAGTTACTTTCGCATTTATAATATTAGTGAGGATTGCAGCTATAATAAGTATCCTATCTTTTTCCATGCTTTTGGAATAAATTTGGAATAAATATTGCTAACCTAACTAAAAGTATATCTTGGTAGTATTACCTCCTAGCTATCTCTTCGGAAATTATGTATGTGTATATACAGGTTCCGTGAAGACCTATGCTATCGGCTATTTAGAGTCCCTAACAGAAAAGGCATTGACAAACATTGGTTTCGTCGTCGGCTACACAACGGCGTAGTGGCTAGTGTAACCGACTGCCACGCCTGAGGACGCGGGTTCGATTCCCGCACAAGTCAAACATTTGTGTGCATGAACATTGATGTCTGTCTTGGTCTGGGTGTTTCTATGTATAATATGAATGTAATTACAAAAACAAAGTATATAAATGTATGTTTATCCATTGTCTAGTACCCATAGTACAAGCTCTGCTTAGTTTGGGCTAGATGGTGTTGTGTGTATGTGGTAGAATACTATTATTATTATTATATTCAGTGCTATGAAGATTTAACTTATCATTAGAGTGGATGTTATTTCCCAGTCGAGCTGTTACAGATATGAGAATTTCTATTATTATATTATTATTATAATATAAGCTAGCCCACATGTTTGCAATACAATATCTAAATTACAAATACTTGAAATGCATAAGTAAATCTCAAATACTACACGATGACGGTATAAGAAAAGATTAACCTTTAAATAATTAATCGAAAATAATAAGAATGGCTTTATATATACATATATATATTTTAAATTATTACGTATATAACACCATTATACGAATACGTAGAAACGAAAAGATAAATTTATGGTGATAGAATTTCCATTAGTACAACGCCCAAAAAAAAATTGGGGCAGTCTTCGGGGACTGCCGATAGAAGTGAAAACTTTAATCCTTGATCATAAACACTTCTTTATAAACCAAATTATAAACCAAAAATAATTCAAAAATGGAAGGAATGACTCGAGCTCCATGATTTTTGTTCACCCAAGAAGTGCTCAACGCGCCTAAGGAAGTTTTCACTCCAAAAAAAAAAGAAAAAGAAGGGGTCGGATGCTAGTTCCTGATACTCTCTTAGGGCTTATTAAGGGGGTCAACATTTCGTTTCTTTTTGCGTAGGACGCACCATTTCTAAGATATTGTCAATATTCTAAAATAATTCAAAAATGGAAAGCGTGGAAGCGTGACGATGACGCGAGTTCTATGATTTTTGTTCACCCAAGAAGTGCTCAACGCGCCTAAAGAAGTTTTCACTTCAAGAAACTGAAATACTTGTAGAATTTTTAATTTTTTTTAAATCAATGCACATATAAAACATAAAGATACGCACGGTACATATAACACACACAACTCCATGGAAACGGTTAAAAAGCCACACCCCACTGTAACACTAGTACGCAGCAAGTAAAGTGATAACAACGCCTGAAAGGACTTCTGAAAAACATAAATAGTGTCATAGCAGCGTAGGGGCGGGTTCTATTTCGCAAAAGAATTGTATGTGAACAGTCTGAAATTCTTTGTTTGTGTTCAAAGAATTTATGTGAAAACAGCTTCCATGAAACAAAGAACCTTAGGCCTAGTAGCGACTTTGGCACGATAAGATTTTTAAATTAGGCCTTTCCTTAAAATAGTTTACTGTAGTATGCTATTGCCAATTTAAATATTCAAATTATTGGAATATCTAATTGATAATGATGTATTCGAATATTTTTTCGTTAAAGCCTTGACTTAATGAAATTATAAACTTGGATGGATGTGGTGTTGCCAGTGAGCAGAAATGAAATGAAATAGTTATAGTGTTAGTATTAGTATTTGTTTTATTTATTTTTTTAGTTGCGTATTGTTTTGCTTTTTATTTTGTATTTGTTTTTATTTTTATTTTATTTTATTTCTTCATATTTTGGGTGTGCTCTTTTGTGTGCCAAAGAAAAAAAATATTTCTTTCTTTCTTTCTTCTTTCTTTAAACCACTCGTTACAATATTTACAAGATTGAGAAGAGACTACATTGTCAGTAGTCGAATAAGTGCATATTATTATCATACTTGCAGCACTACCGATCTATGATCTCAGGTACTACTCATGAATTAAGCGTTGTGGATTCAGTCAGGAAATTATCAGTAATAGTTCTAGAATGGAGCGATAGACTTCGATATAGATTTGGGTGTAACAAACCTTCGTCTAGCACTTAGTGGATATATCCTGGTTTTTTAAAGACAGCTTACGATAGCTCAAAACAATTTAGAAGCCAGGGTTTTCTCGAGAAGCATAGTATTGTGAAAGCAATAAAACATTTTTAGTAACATTTTATGATTATTATCAATGTCTACTCAAATACCTATAAACGGCCACCCATATGTATGACCCCGGCAAAGTAGCTTGACCTCATTGACTGACCGTTTACTGACCTTTAAATACAATAGACTTTACGCTGTTTCATACAATATTTTAATTATTATGTTGATCAGTCAGGTCAGTTGATCCTGATATTAAACCTTCACATTCCATCCGCAGTATGTACAATACCTTACAGCGAGATTGAATTCATGAGCCAGGAAGATTATTAATCTCGTCCCAACAGCCTTCCAGTAATACTGTATTTCATTTATTATGAAATAAATATTTTAATACTTTTTTTCGACGGAATTTTAATTATTATTTTTCTGCGTAAATAACTTTTACACAATATGGAGACAAGCTCGATAGCAATGGTATTACATTGTATCAGGATCGTTTGAGAGAAAGAGTCCACGCCGTCGCCAATCATTTAGTGACAGTTAAGCTGGTCGTCTTCTCCTTACTATGACAAACCAATAAAGAAAATCGAAAATATTGAATGTTACCTACCACAGCGGTCTGCGGTCAATGACACTCCTCATTTTCTTATTTCTTTACGTAAATCTTTACCTTTTAATAGGTGGCTACAAAGTAACTATGTACATTGTAGTATTATACTTGGGTAACAGTATTTTTTTAAAGTTATAAGAAATTGATCATCTGTAGATTCAAGCCAGTTTGTTCCTTAATTTGTTTTGTATCAAGCTTATCTTGTGTCTCTAGGAAATTTTCCCTCTGGAGAATATACAAATGTTATTATATTTTTATAAAATTTTTACGTGTTTATTGTAGTATCACAGCTAATGAAATATATTGCTTAATTTAGAAAAACAGTTATTATATAGTTAAAATAATAGACTTATATTTCACATATTCATGTAAATTCTAAATGACTCTATTTGCATTGCTGAATATGTGGTGAGTTCGATCCCCACGTGAGACAAAAATTTGTGAGATCCATAAATAGTAATTCTGAGTCTGGATGCCCTTTGTGTCTGTAAGTTGTTCCAATGTTTGTAAAATTCCCCATGACACGGGATTTAAACCAACAGGGCGAGTGGTCTTCAAAACAAAATCAATCTGGGTAAACACGCTCCAATTGCCAGACTCACATCGACTTATAATCGTGTATCGGGCATTTCGGCAGATATAGACGTCTTCGGCAATGGATTGGAGAAATTCAAAAAGAAACTGTATGATCGGTTAAGGATTAGTTCTTAGACATATGTTTATATTTTCTATATTTTGCCTCATGTTCTGTTTTTATTTAGAATTTATTTTTGTTAAGTTTCCATTATATTATTTCTTTTTTATCAGTGTTCCGTTTTAATTTAACTGTGTTTTGTTGAATTTCTATTTGCATTAATGTAAATTTACCAAACTGTTTAACTTCATATAAAAACCATTTTTTGTAAACGATGTGAAATGATGATGACTCACGATGTGTTCTCCTGTAATTGAAGGAGCACAAATTATCGAACCACTTTTTGTAATTATTGCATGTACTGTGTATCCTTTGTTGGAGTTCCTAAGAATAAATAAATAAATAAAATGATTTATACTTTTCACATCTATTATAACCACACGGCATGGTAAACTATTTTCCGAGCTTTTTCTTGTAATGAAAGTAATAATAATACTCGTGTCGAATGCCAGTTTGAAGGTAGAATAGTGTCTACTGTATGATTGTTAATGACGCGCTTGGATTATATAGAATACTAGATTTTGACCGCGGCTTCGCTTGCCAAAATGCAATTGATGCTTAGAAGTGTTTTTAATTTTTTTTTATTGCCATTGTTGGCAGACGAGCAAGTAGCCCACCTGATGGAAAGTGGTAACCACCGCTCATGGACTTCACCAATGTCAGGACACAGCAAAGCCGCTGCCTACCGTGAAAGAAGAACTCTCTTTAAACCTTGTTTGGAGAAGGACCTATCATAGCGCTCGCATGCGTGAATAGGAAAACGAGAGATAAGGTATGGCTTACCAAAAGGGAGGCTTATGTCCTACCGACTAAATCAACGATGGTGTGCCATCTCGCTGCTTTGAATAGTACTGGAATTGAAACTACTTCAACGATATGCTGCATAAACCTAATCTATCCAGACTTATCTAAGCTAGATTCCTTTATAAGATTCAATATCCCATAGCTAGCCAACAGGACCCAATTACTAAGCTTACGCTTTATATCAGTTTTACCTTTAAAACGCACATACTTTTGAACCGTAACAGAGAGGCAGCTTAAGACGAGTTAACCGAAGAAACAAGTCATTTAAACCACGGGCAGTTAATTTTGACACGTGTCCTATGAAAAATATTTCAAATTCAACTGACTGTAGTTAAATCGACTCGACTCAACTTCTTGAATATAGGGATCGAGCCCTAAATTGATAAAGACTACGTGTCAATACAACAGATAACTTAACAAGGATTAAAATGAAACCAAGAATCAAAAGCGATGGCGTAGTGGTTAGTGTTACCGACTGCCACGCCTGAGGTCGCGGGTTCGATTCCCGTACAAGTCAAACATTTGTGTGCATGAACATGGATGTTTGTCTTGGTCTGGGTGTTTCTATGTATAATATGTATGTATTTACAAAAAAAAAAGTATATATGTATCTTTATCCATTGTCTAGTACCCATAGTACAAGCTCTGCTTAGTTTGGGCTAGATGGTGTTGTGTGTATGTGGTAGAATATTATTATTATTATATTAAAAGAGCGTATGTGTGTACATACGCTCTTTTTTGTTTCGCTTTAGATTAGTTTCGCTTCATTAAAGTTGTAAAATTGCATTCTACGTTCCAACTATAATAACTAATCAATTAAAAAGAAAGTTAATAACTATCTGACTATTGTATTTTCTAGAACCCTTCAATGATCAAATATTTTAACTCAAACAAATTCGACAGCACTCACTAAATAGCACCTCATATTTTGATCAGCTAAAATTAAATACTAATTTATGGATAAGTTAGCTTCAAGAGGTACTTGATTTTCGTTGCCCCTTATTTTAGTATAGTTGATTAATTTATTGACAAAGGTCAAGGCGAGAATTAAGATCAAGGTCAACCTCAAGGTCACGGTGAAGGTCAAATACGAGATCACCTATTTATTACATTGATTGAAGTTTGAAGTTGTCGTTAATTGGTTTCAATTATCGTTAACATTTTAATTTGCTTGTATTTGTTTTTTTATAAATAATGAAAAAATAAAATTGCCCCATTAATCCAATGATACAAATCTATTCTTACGACTGTTTGTAAAGTCCCGCTTTCCATTCCCAGTTAGAGCAGTAATATTTTTTTTGTTTTTTGTAGAAGTAGTAGCAATAACAGCTTCAGTCCATCGTCTTTCGGTAGTAGTAAATCCTATCCTAACTAATATTATAAAAGCGAAAATGAGTTTGTTTGTTTGTTAGCTTTTCACGCCTAAACCACTAAACCGATCATGCTGAAATTTTGCATATACGTTGTCAGGTGTACAGAAACGGACATATGCTACTTTTCATCCCAAAAAAAATACTATTCCCGAGGAAAACAACAATAACGTTCTTATTATAAGAACGTTATTGTTGTTTTCCTTTAAAATAGATGGCGCCACGTGTCTTTCGAATCATGATTAAATTATATTATTACAAGCAGCTGAGTACGACCCGAATTGATTGTCAAATTCTAAATTAACGCGAGCGAAGCCGCGGGCAAAAGCTAGTTGTTATATAGCCTGTTTTTACCACCAAGATGGCAAAAGCGATATGGTAGCTGTACCCTATAACTCGCCTAATGGTAAGCTTCTTTCGTCATCTCTCTCTCCTTTCCCTTTATCGTTCCTAAAGGTGTGGTCAAGCTACCCCTAAGGAATACCCAACACAGCATAAGTCTATGTATTTGGATTATCTTGTGCACTAGACCGTACAATTGCAATGTAAGCAGTGCATGTGGCAAGGTCATCGACCTTAGGCCGAATACTTAATCTTGGTCTGTGATTAAAACATGTCTGACTCTGTTATTGTATCGGCTGCCCTTAACCCCTGTGTCCCGAGGCAAGGCTGGCGGCAAATAGTCCCGCCTGGCCAAATTACTTATACTCATGTTATTGCCCGGACAAATTATGAGTGCCTTGGAATTACTGTTGTTGTTCGTACGTAGTTCTAACATTGAACTTATTAGGTTTAACACCGATGCATTGGCAACGGACCGAAAATTATATTTATTTTATTATTGTTAGGTTTTGTTAATTTATTGAACGTTGCATCGGTCTGTGTATTCGCTCACGTGGCCCACAGTTCAACTGTGACGTCATTAAAACGTTCGGTTTTTTATGCGTTATATAGTGAGATTAAATGCATTGCGATTGCCCCGTACTTATTTATGATATACTAGCTATTGCCCACGGATTCGCTCGCGTAAAAGTAGGTAGTGACAGTACTATTTAATAAAATATATAGCCTACGTTACTTGGTGCTAATATAGCTTTCTAATGGTGAAAGATCTTTAAAATCTGTTAAGTAGTTTTGAGTTAAATCTTAAAACAAACAAAAGATTAAAATTTCCTCTTTATAATATATTAGTAAAGATAAAGCAATTGCTTCGCTCTTTTGCATCTGTATTGGCGGCATGCGTCTTACGCGCTGTATGACGCATAAAGGGACCGCGCGCTTTAAGATCAAGATCAAAGGAGTGGGAGGGGTGGAAGGAGGGTGATTGGGCCTCCGGCACTCTCACTCACCGAATGAAACACAACAGTAGGAATACTGCTATTTCACGGCGATATTCTGTGAGAGAGTAGTCCTTCCCCAGTCGAGCCGGCCCATTCATGCTGAAATCAGCGAGGCTCTACTACTCAAAAATTATGTCGAAACTGACAAATATTCTAACAGCTATTGTTTTGGATTGAGATACCACTCAATATTACTCATTGAATATCAAGTTTTGTTTTAAAAATTCAGACATACGTCGGCCTACTCCTTTCAGGAATACACATACAAAAGTCGCTTTCCGTGACCAGAGGGCTGGTCTTTATTCCGCGGAAACAAGAAGCATTGCCATTCAACGAGGCAATGCTGTAAGTCTTTTTGACATACTACCCATTTTTTTAGGTATAATATATTAGTTCTAAGAAATTCTTCAAATGATAATATTCAAACATAATTTTAAAAAAATGTCGTACTATACATAATATATTTTTCAAAATTCTTTATTAAAGACCTCTCGCTATAGGAATAATTTCTGTATTGCGGAGGACTTTACAAACATTCAAACAACGGACACAAAGGCTATCGAGACTCGGAACAACCATTTGTGGATCACACAAATTTTTATCCCTTGTGGGATTCGAATCCACAACATTCGGTCCCGCGGCAGTGGCGAGGCGATCACTTAAAACACTACACTATCCGTGCAGTCAGTTGTTCTACAGTGTAAAAAAAAAATCAACGGGTTGCACTCCGGGAGTGCTGGCAGAAGTGAAAACTTGAATATTAACGTTGTGCATTTTTGATATTTTGGAATTGTTAGGGAATAATTTTGCACGAATTGATTTAATAATCAGTATAAAAGTACTATTATTTATGTGGTAAAATACAATATTCATTTATTGCGCTATCGTACACAAACATGAAATTCTCCCTACGTCTTACAAATTTTCGATCAGGTCACGTGTCCTGACGCGAGTTTAAAAATTTTTACCCATCACAAAAAAAGTGCACAACGCCGCGGAAGAAGTTCTCACTTCATAAATCCATCAGTATGATATAACGATGAATCAAACATACGATGACACGAAATAAACCATGTAGTAATGTATGGATCATATTGTCAAAGACAGTGATTTCCGTGTTTATATCAAGTATGCAGGTGATGCCAAACACCGTATCATATTGGTTTGGCGAGGTTAGATTGCGTTCGCCTTTCTATCTTCATTCATGATATATTTTGATATGAGCACGTCTCATACTATGGTATGGTTGTTCGACTATAACAGATTTACGAAGCACACGCACATTTTTAGTCATGATTAAGTTCTACGTAATTGGCGGCTAGGATATCTAAAAGTTTATCTGAAACATTTCCAAATTCCTCCAACTGCTACTGAAGATTTTCATTGTGTATCATACGACTTATTTAAATAGTCTCATGTAGAAATTACTATTTCTATCTATTCCATCAGGAATGTAGATATCCCTGATAGAAGTCTATTACTCACACATTATCCAGTTTTGGGTCCCACGTAAAATAGCCCGAGCCTATTGTCGAAGACCGTGCACAGTTCCAGGCTCTGTAATGATACAGTTCTTTTTTTTCAGTAAACCCCAATATTACTTAGCCCTAACCAGGATGTCTTAAATAACAGACGCATTTAAGTCGGGCTCAAAGACGTGATTCTACATATGTCTGAATATATCTCACTTTTTTTACGTAACCTCTAGTCACTATGCAAGTTCCTTGACTTTTGAACTTACTTATATTTTAATTCTTTGCTGCATGTATATTCTTTTGTGCAATCTAAGGGTACTTCTATCCAATATTCTATAGCAAGCAAATCCCAGGCTGAGTAGTAACTGCTAAAGCGATAGTTCTAAAATCGCGCCACAAATTCACTCCAAAAACAAAGAACATAAAAATTTACAACCTCTACGCTTACAATAAAACTATAAGCATGTCCCAAAACTTGTTCCCAAAGCCGATATAAGCATCAAACACTACTCCCGGATCGGCAATCGTACAAATGGCAATCGCCCACTATCTGCTCAAAAATATCGCTTTGGAATAGCTCGTTTAGGGGCCCAGCCGACGCGCACTGTAGGTGCGGACAGGGAGCCATCCTTACGGTATCAATGCCTTTATTTATATTTATCGGAGGGTTACGGTTCAGCCGTACAGTTCGGCGTGATTTACGGCTGTATTGTAACAGCACTCGATCTGATATGGTTATCGGAGCGTCATGCTCGGTAACCTAACTGTTATCATAAATCTGAAGGTTTTGTACCTAGTGCTTGGCTATAAATCTATTTATGATGTCGACTATAAACGAAAGCTTAGGCTTTAGTATAAACGCAAGAGTTGAGTTGAAATCGATACATATACCAAATTTACCTAAAATTCGGTATATGTATCGATTTCAGATTTATTTACTATCGCGTTTACACTGAAGCTGCTTTTGTCTAGGAGGAAAATATCTGATCAGAGATGATTTTGAGTGAAAATCTCGCTGTCGGCAATGTTTTAAAGTCGGTGCGAATGAGTCGATTTTCTGACGGAAGTACTTACTGTAAACCCACATAGGTGTAATAAAATTGAAAGAGAGCAAGTAACAGATCCGGAGGCTCACAAAAAATCTATCTATATGCAATACTCTATTAAACTGGTATTATAAGGTTTCATAGGTTAACGCCAATTCCTTACCATCAGATGGGTCGTATGCTTGATTGCCATCTTGAGTGTTACTATAACACTGACAGAGTTCTTAGAATCAATTTATAAATATTATTATTATTATATAATATTATGTTCAATTCACTTACACCTTACTGTAGACCCTTTTTCTGTTTTTATATTTAATTCTGTTCTATTTTAACCGCGTCTACAGTTTTGAAGTGAAAACTTCTTTAGGCGCGTTGAGCACTTCTTGGGTGAACAAAAATCATAGAACTCGCGTCATCGTCACGCTTCCACGCTTTCCATTTTTGAATTATTTTCGAATATTAACAATATCTCAGAAATGGTGCGTCCTACGCAAAAAGTAACGAAATTTTGACCCCCTTAATAACCCCTAAGAGGGTATCAGGAATCCGACCCGCCCCTTTTTATTTGTTTCTTTTTGTTTGTAAAGAGGTGTTTATGATCAAGGATTAAAGTTTTCACTTCTATCGGCAGTCCCCAAAGACTGCCCCGATTTTTGTGCAAAACATCACTTACATCCAGTGTTTTATCCAATACAAGCTGTAACCGCGGATTTACCTACGCTTACAAATACCGCTCCGCCGCCGTGGTTCATAGCGTTATGTTACATAGCTATGGATAAAGTAGTTTTCTTATAGTTGTTTAATTTTTGTAATCGGACCAATAGTTTCTGAGTTTCTTCATTGCAAACAAAAATACAAATCTTTCCTTTTTTTAATATTAGCTACTTCACAATGCTATTTTTCTCTACTGTTACATAATACCCACTGATCCATTATATTACCGCTATAATCAGCTCTACTTTACTCTACTAACCCTACTCTACCTTATACCACTTGACTCCACTCTACTTAAATCAAACGCTCCGCTGAAGGACGTGCGTAATTTTCTTTGCATTACACGAGCTTCCTCATTATTCCATATCACATATTCATATTTATATACACCTACCAACAGTACTATGTATTTATATAAAGCTGAATAATATGAGGAAAAAACACATTAATCAATTAGCTATTTACGTAGCTGCAGAAGACAGGATATAATAACAGTCAAGGATATGGATTGTCCCATTTTTATGTCGAGATTCCATTTTCGTAATCACTTTGGTGTTCCGTTCTAAGTCGACCTCTCTGTAATGAGGATAGAATAAACGATATAAGAATCAGTAAAGTTACCTTTGAAGTGCTTTTTCTTGATTAATTAATATGGTATAAGACATAATATAACAAAACCCTAATCTATATATTAATACGTGAAGCGAAAACTTTGGATCCCTTTTTACGAAAATTAGGCGGATGGAGGAGTGTGAAATTTCACACACTTATAGTTTATACAGAGAAGAAGTGACGAATGCTAATATTTAAATAAAATATGTATAATAAATACATTAAGTTGATGAAAAAACACTACACGCAAACAACCATGCATTTGACTCACGCAGTCGAAGCGCGTAACTATGGTTACATATATCAATATATAATGACATAATATATCAGCAATATCTTACAGGCAAACTTTGGTCAAATTTTGATCACTAGGCGACCGCTAGTAATATTAAAAATGCGATTGTGAGTTTGTTAGTTACGCTCTCACGCCTTCACTGCTAGACCGATTATCATGAAATTGCGCATACACATTCTCAGGTATACAGAAAATAACATAGAGTACCTCCTATCCAAAAAAGTACTGTTACCAAGCAAAGTCGCGGCAAATGCTAGTATAGTAAAATAAAATGTTAACAAAGGAGATAAAGCATATTATAACGATATCCAACTCTACCTACAGGGCAGGGCATTCTTATACAGACGAAATATATTCGTAGTAATGGATAGCGAAGCGCAAGAAGCACCGTCAGCTCTACAGTATAAGTGTCATATTTGTAATTGTCTGTAGTATGCCACTGACATGTGTTTATGTATTATATGGAGAACAGCATGTTTCTAGTCAGAAGCTAGTGTGACTCAGTTCCATGGTCAGTCGGTTAAAACCAGTAGTATACAGAATGAAACACTGTGACAATAGTACGTTAAGAAGAACATTCCTACTTTGAGTATAGTTTATAAGAAAAACATTGATTTGCTAGTAGTTGTAAAATAATTTATTTTTGTTTAAGCAATTTTTATTTATAATTGTTATTGTTTATAAATATTTTAATTGTAGTTATACTTAACTACCTATATATGTTTGCAGTACATGTATAAATGTTAAATGTTTTTTGTAAACCTTTACTTTATTAACAATAGAATAACAATATAATATTAGAAACAGCCTGAAACACAGGTCTCTGACCTAGTTCTGGTAATAAAATGTAAAAACAGACTGTATAAACAAGACTTATTACAAACAAATTTAAGAAATCTCTGCACATGTTTCTGCTTGAAAAAACATATTACTCGATTAATGAGTTTTTATTGATGACAAATCTTTAAATGTCTGAGAATCCGATATATTTGTAATCCCAATATCATATTAGTATCTCATATATTTATTATTAGTTTAATTTAATATGAATAGAATAACAAATAGTTATATGATTAATTATTATTTAAATAGCCAATTATATTGGCTATATGATATTGTGTACCGATGTTTATATGATATTAATAATTCATTTGATAATTCTATTATGATATGGTATGTAATTTAAAATTCGATAAATATTTATGTATAATTAATAATTTTGTTTATAGATAATTAATTTGTACGCCCCACAGGGCGAAACATAGTGATACTTTTTTAATATGTTATAACTTGTTCCTCAACCACCTATGTTTCACAAATAAAACAATTTGAATTTGAATTTGAATTTGAATTATTGTGTCCAATTTTTAAATTGTAAAATGTTTTCCTTTAGATTAAATATAGTTTTAATGTGAATTTAATACAATAAGTAGCCTGTAATGTGTTTTTAAAGACTTTTATTTATTTATTGAATAAAAATGTATTATTATTATTATATTATTATTAAAGTCTTTGGTTTCTAGAATCACACTGTGCTGTCAGCGTGGTGGCAAAGTAGTATTTGCCCAATACCCTAGCAGAGCAATGACTGTAATTTTTGTGGAGTCACAAAGCGCGTGTGCCACTCCTAGCATGTCTAGTAATGATATGCATCACTGCATCCGAATGATATTCCAATTCGATATACAGCCTTGTACGCGCATAACGCGTTTACTTGAAGACATACTCAAGATTACACAACAAACAATACTACCAAAGCAACACACACACACACAATTTATATGCATTGTTGTCGTTACTTTTGAATCTGCAATAGTCATTATGATACTGTTAGGTGATTTGTATGTTTGTTTGAGACCTAATAGTACATAAAAAAATGTTTCACTACATACATTACCCTCAAAAATGCCACTCCACTAATATCTACTAAAGTCTAAAATGAACTGCCTGCTACTAACATTGATAGCAAATTCATCGAAAATACACAACGTGATCCCAGATATACGTATATTATGTACATATAAAGTTCAATAATATTCCATTCGTAATGACGCGAGGCGAGGCGACCAGACATGCAGATTTATAAAATATATCCGATTCAATATAGTGCACGTTATTGTAAATCTCTGCCAGGGAGGCACATTAAATGTCACAGTATAAGAAATAACGGTAGGACAAGATTATTAAAATGTATTTTTTGCTTCTTCTTTTCGTGTGGTTAGTGGCTAACCTGTTGGCAAGAGTTGTTCAAGTCGCCCGTAGGCCTCTGACATAGCTTAACGACTGCTGTCAATTTGACAACAACCGGGACCAACATTTTACGTGCCCTCCGAAGCACGGAGACGCTCAGGTGAAATACCACTAAGCGGTCACCAATCTATAAATTGACCGTACCCAACGTTGCTTAACCTCGCTAATCGTTTACCGATCAGTGAGTGCAACTGCCTATGATCGCCTGTCTATTTTCTGCTGTGTTATTATTGCATATGTATCCAATGCATGTCCGAGAGTTCTCCAGAAAGTTCTCGAAGATATGTGAAGTCTGCCAACCGCACTGGGCCAGCGTGGTGGACTTTGGCCTAACCCTTCTGACACTGAGTAGAGACATCTGCCTAGCAGTGGAAGCGTTTAATATCGGGCTGATATTATTTATGGTAATTAAGTCTTTTAATCGTATATTTCCATTTTATGGTCATATTTATTTCAATCAATATTTTTAATGAGTTTTCACCAAGAAATGCTTGATCCATTTTTATATACAAACTGTATCTACTTTTAAATGTGTTATTATAACATATTGATGTTCTTTTAAATACTTGGACATGCGACAAGGTCTTTTAGCCAACTGTCCTATGGACATTAATTTAAAGCCCGGTGCCTATATTCAAAACACGAGTCGATTTACCTACGAATAGTAAATTTCGAAATATATTCTTAAAAAAATATGTCAAAATTTTATTGTGCGTAGCTAAAATAGATATATACCGGGACTTAATATACTGCTTTTATTACGCCTAGAAATAGTTTGCTGTGTGTACGTATAGTGCAATAAGTTATTGGATTTTTTATGTAAAGGAATTCTCAGTAGTTTCATGGATTCTAGGAATGATTCCACTCCTCAATATGTATGTAAAGGTTTCTAATAACATTTTTGAAGTGAAAACTTCTTTAGGTGCGTTGGGCACTTATTGGATGAACAAAAATCATAGAACTCGCGTCATCGTGAAGCTTCCACGCTTTCCATTTTTGAATTATTTTAGAATACTTATAGCGGTCGTCTAGTGCTCGAAATTCTACCAATAATATTGCTGATATATATAATTATATATTGATATATGTAACCATAGTTACGCGTTTCGACTGCGTGTGTCAAATGCACGCTTTCCATTTTTGAATTATTTTTGGTTTATAAAGAAGTGTTTATGATCAAGGATTAAAGTTTTCACTTCCATCGGCAGTCCCCAAAGACAACTCCAATATATATTTTTTGACTTTTTAGACTATCGCGATTTGTACACATACTTAATATAATGCTAGACAATGGGTCTTACTCGTGATAAAGTATTTAAAAGGTAATAAATACCTGTTGATTGCCCGACGTTTCGAGCGACTTGCATCGATCGTGGTCACGGGTTGACTGATGTGAGCTCAGCATCGCCTTCGTGAAGTTCTGGTTTCGGCAACTTCCCTCACGTGGTCACTGTTATTTATATTCACACTGTCAGTATTTCGAAACACAACACTAACGACGTCTACACACTGGCGACCAAAGTCACTAGTTTAATTTTTTTTTTCTTAGAAACTCAACAGCTTGTTTTCTATACACATGAATAAGAAAGTAGATAGCACTAGCAATATTGAACAACGCCTTAAACACTAGCATTATCGTAGAATTCATTGCTAGTACTACCTATAACAAAAATATAATGCCATCCTTACACGGTAGAGTCGATTAGAGCGCGTTCCAAAAAGTTTGGGTCCTCATACCTCTGCCGAACGACCAAGGCATGGAATTTTCTGTCAAGGCACGTGTTTCCTTCTTCCTTCAATCCTGGGTCCTTTAAGCGGGGCGTGAAAAAGCACCTTCTCAGGCCGTCAAAGTAGAGACCTCAACATCGCCTCGGCTGCTATGAGGGCGGTGTGGAGGCCACTGCTCTTAGACCACACGACTGTTTACCATCAGGTGGAGTGTGGTAATTTTGACGAACAAAAAAACAAAGAAGTTATACTTAAGCCAATTACTGAGTTTCCTGGCATGTTTAGCGGTAAGAAGTAAAACATAGAGACAAACAATCAATCAGTAGTCATTACTAGACCCGAGCAATACCATAATGACATGGCATGATGTGACTTGCTGCGTGGACTTATATTCCTTTATAAATGTATATGTATTTATAAATATATCTTATATAGCCTAGTGGGAAACCGTTGGACTGCCATGCAGAGGTCTCGAGTTCGAACCCAAGGCGCGCATCTCTGACTTTTCGAAGTTATATGCGTATTAAATAGTTAATTATCGCTTGCTTTGACGGTAAAGAAAAACATCGTGAGGAAACCTTCATGTCTGAGAGTTCTCCATAATGTTCTCGAAGATATGTGAAGTGTGCCAAACCGCACTAGGCCAGCGTGGTGGACTATGGCCTAACCCTTCTCATAGTGAGAAGAGGCCTGTGCCCAGCAGTGGGAAAGTTTAATACAGGGCTGATATTATTATTATTATAAATATATGCGTCTTATTAATGCCTCGGTTGCAATTTCTATTTTTATAGCTTACTAGACATCTTTGGAGAATAGTATTATTTCTGGATGAAAGGTACCTCTGTAAAGGTGTATGCGAAATTTCATGATGATTGGTCGAGTAGTAAGGCGTCAAAGCGTAACAATTAAACTCACATTCGCTTTATTGTATTATAAGTAAGAAAGGCAGGATTACGATAGTGAGGATTTGTGATAACATGCCTCGTCTGCTATCTCTATTTTTATAGCTATTGGAAACTGTTACTTTCTTACTCTGTAAGATCTTAGCATGAAGGTTTGCTCGCAAGGGGAATGCGAATAACACAATATTGTCTGGCGAACGGTTGACCCACGATAAATATCGTCATTACAGCTCCCTCTCGCACTAATCGCACCTGCATATCTCTGTCGCATTCGCTCACACACCTTATCCCAATGTTTAATGGAGAAGAATGTAGTATACGAGACTTACTTAAACGAGGTAAACAAGTGTTGACAGTTGAAGTCTCTTGAGTGCTCCCGATTCTTTATTTTTTCGTTAGTACATTTACTTTATATTGGAAAACCTTTAGCAAAATCTAGATGCTCAATATTTAAAATATACAGAGTGATTTTGAAATCGTGTAATTCTTTTTAACCACGCATTCTACTGGTGATATAGAATAACCCAGACCATATCTTTTTTATTAGAATTATGTTTTTGGAGAAATTAATGTTTCGATGTTTTTCGTGAAATGGTTTCAGATAGTCATATGTTAACACCCCACACAATCTTAATATTTCACTAATTTAAAAAAATAACATAACAATAACTGATTTCGTAAATAGTCAGCGGCAATAAAAAGGATCGCCCGTTATTATTTACGACATTAATTATAATGTTATTTTTTTAAATTAATCTATCACCACCAACTTCCTAATTCCGGGCTGTTATTGAGATTTCTTAACAGAAAAAGCCCAATAACTTTTTGTCGGCCCAAACCGGTTTCGAACCCGAGACCTCATGCACAGCAGTCGCATTCAGAACCGCTGCGTCACGGAAGCAGTTAAAATCCTAAAACCATAGCAGGCAAAACGTGGTTCTAATACACTTTTGCCATCTACAAAGTTGCAAAGCAGACTTGCGTTCTGTCTAAAAGCCAAAATATTCGTGCTTTACCCTATTTCTTTACAATAAACAACAGATTTGCTGTGTTTTCTTAGTATTCAAATAAAATCTTGCAGTGTTCCACTTATTTTGTGTTCGAAGCAGAATACTGCAAGATGAGGTTCCACGATGCTGCTGTCCCTATGACAGCCGAGATCCGGGCGTACTCCAACTTGCATTATTCTCCACTCCTCCAGAGGAGTTCAATATTACCAACCTTTTTCTGTTGCAGTAGTTGGGGTTGCCAATCCGAGGGTACATGGCGGGTTACTATCTTCCCAATTAATTTATTACAATGGATTCCCGCCAAGGAACATCTAATTCAATTCGAAATTTCGGTAAAATTCCATAAAGGGTGATTATCGCCTATCATCAAATGCAACAACAATATTTGTATTATGGGCACAAAATATCAGTACAAACAATAAATTAATGTTAACCCAAGCTTATCGCAATACATCAATAAAACTAATGTTCAAACTCGTTCAACTGTTGTGTGTCACATTCAAACTAGACAATGAAATAAATCAACAAAGCTTTAATTGATAAATGTGTATTTATATTAGTCAAGCATGTTTTGTATATTTTGGTTTCTGTCGATAGCCTTGTGGGAGACCGGTCGTCGTAGTCCAAGACTTTAAATTTTCGAAGTTATGTGCGTACTAAATATATAATTATCGCTCGCTTTAACGGTAAAGAAAAATTAGGAAATCTGTACGTTTTTGATTTGTATGTGACATTTGAAAACCCGCACTGAGCCAACGTGGCAGACTACGGAATAATCAAGTCGTTATTTCTTAAGACATCGACATGAAGGTCGAAGTTAGGTAATACTAAGTACTAGCCGAAGTTTGGCAATATGTCCGGTAGCTATGGTATACCAAACTAAATTTTAGTAACGGCATCAAATCTTAAGAGAGTGTGGCCATCGATACAGGAGATATTACAAAGTACAAGTCTATGCGAAAACATAAGTGAACTCCTTGTTCCCTAACTCTTATAATGCGAGAGGCTGGCATTCCACACGACTAAAGATAGCAGCCACAAGAACAACAGTTTTACGTACTTTCGGGGGGTGCCACACCGCCATCTTCCAAACTCCGGACTGCTTTTGAGAATTTCTTGACAGAAAAAGCCAATAAAATTATTTTTGGTTCGACCTAGGATTCGAATCCGAGGCATAATGCACAGCTCACTACCGCTGCGGCATCAAGGCAGTCCTTCTCCCACTCCAACATACATCTCATAATATAATAAATTAATTTATTTCTCTCATAAGGTGTACACATAGTTGTAAACACAAAAGAAGTATGGTAACAGTTACTGGGTATAATAACAGGCCACTGCTCACTCAACAGGCACCTATTCAACATCGGCATCACTGACAGTCCCTTATGTAGAGGCTGCATGGAGACCGAGGAGACACCGGCTCACGTGCTCCTACATTGTAAAAGCGTGAGCAACCAACGGGCGAAATTTCTAAACAGTCCAGAAACGACGAAGGAGGTACTGCGCAACATCGGTCCCCTATTATCTTTCTGGATGGAGCTGAGCTGGTATGAGTAACCGAACAATATTTAGCATCGGTCACGTACGCACAATGGCCCAATTGTGGGGCTAAGTGCGGACAACACACGTCCAACTAACTAACTAACTAACTAACATAGTAACAGTTACAAAATCAACCTTTGTGAGAGCTGAAGTCTATAATAGGTTCGAAACCTGTGTGACAAATCTCCAGGCTCAACCCTGTATATACCCTATACGACCTATAAAAATGTTTCCGATGGGTTTAAATAGAATTTTAATGGATAAAAGTTTGTATAGAAAATCCGTTAGCAAAGAAAATAGTTGCTTTAGTGGATAGAGGATGCGACCGCAGCGTACGAAAGTTATTCATGGAGCGCTCGACAGTTTGTGGATATTAATTAGTTTTACGATGAACGTTCAACGGAATATAAACTATTAACCAAATAAGCTAACTGCCTCATTGGCTCTCCGTACTCGTGAGGTAAGTTTTAAATAGTTCTCTTGGTACATCCTGTAGCATTATTTATTTACTGATGGCTATAATCCAAGAAATTTTAAAATGTTTGAAAACATTACTTTTACAAAATATTATTTTGGAACTACCTGCCAATTGTTGGGATGTCATGCATAATCGAAAACCTATTCTGCCTGGCCTCCGGTGTGCCGCTGAGACCTTTACTACTGCTTAAATTATTAAAATATTTAGATTAATACTTTCGGTGTTCGGTACTATTATAATTTCTTATGTTTTCGCACATCGGGAACAAGAGTGTCACAACACAAAAAATGAGGTATAATATTTTAAACTTTTTATAATTCAATACCTTCTATAAAAAATTTTGAAGTAAATATATTATAGAACCTTAGCTATATTCAAAAAGATCATTTATTACTCTACATATCAACATAGAAATCACTAAACCACTTTACCTAAGGCACGTTCTTCTGGTTAAAGCCTGAGTATACCATGTTGTTGACAACATAGCCATTGTCGCCATTTACCCCATCCAGGGGACATGGGATCGTACGTAAACTGTCAGTACAATTGATTCGATACAGGGATCAGGGTACCAAGAGGTTTGCACTACCATCGCTCCGTTGATTTTACAAAGGCGCGGTGCAAAAACTGAGAACGTTAGCCTTTGTGCCGACGTCACACGTCAGTATCAGGTGTTGACGTCAAACGGTATGTAATGCTTGTAATGTATCCTTTGTATGGTGGGTCCATGTTGATATTGCTGTGAGGTGAGTGAGGTTAAATTAGTTTGTATTTGAATATGGCGTTTACAGTGGCTGAATGCTTTTTACGCGTTTGATAAAGCTGCGTTGGTGTCATGGCATAGTAGCGATACTAATTCCTAAAAAGCTGCGTTGATATCGTGGTTGAGGGTTGAGAATTACTATTCAGAACAGTCTAGAAGCTAGGTGTCTAGTGGCAGCGCCAGTCAAAAGCTAGAAATTTCTCAGCAGTATTATGGAGTCTGGAAATGTGCTCGATAGATGGTGATAAGCTATTGCGACCTAGAAACATTACTGGTAAAAACAAATGACGATCCGGCCCACCTGATGGTAAATGGTCATCGTAGCCTATAGACGCCTACAATACCAGAGGCATCAACTGCGCGTTGCCGACCCTTTAGGAAAGGAAGTGTGAAGGAGAAGGAGAAGAACCGGGAAGGGGGAAAGGGGATGATTGGGCCTCCGGCACTCTCACTCACCGAACCAAACACAACAGTAGGAATACTGCTATTTCACGTCGATATTCTGTGAGAGGGTAGTCTTTCCCCGGTCGAGCCGGCCCATTCATACTGAAATAAGCGAGGCTCTACTACAATCAATAAATGTGTAAGTAAAAATTACTTAACCCTGTAGGGTTAGGTGGTTTTACTTTTTTCACAGGTTACAATTGTATATCTTTATTATGTTAGTAATTATGAACATCTGCTCATTACTCGTGCGAATTTCATAGTCACGCATATCGGGATAAAAATAATCCCTTGACAAAGATTATTTTAAACGTTCATCAAACTATATCTGTGTTATTTTCCAGGGCATCTAGTAGGTAATCTATCGGTGTGCCAAGTTGCATCCAAATCCGTTGAACGGGTTACGCGTAATTAAGAAATAAACATCCTGACATCTCCACTAACCATTAAACTTATTATCTTAGTAGAATGCAACCGCGCTCTCAACCAAAAACTCATCTCAGTCAAAGTACAATTTACTCATAAACCATCTACTTAAACATTCATAACAATAGAATAGAAAATAAAATATAAATAGTGCTGACTGCTCCGCTGTCGCTACCGAACGTTTATTTTTCACAAAGCGTTTAAGATTTTATTTCAACTCAATTACTTGGCTGCATCGCGTTTAGCAGCATTTCCATATTTCTAGCAGCTTTGTTCCACAAATTGTTTTGTTAGAATAAAAAGACTTTATCTCTTTGTTGTTAGCAAGATAATTGTGTATGCCGTTAGCAATTTAGTGCTTGTTTTATTATGATGTTTATTTTAAGTGGTAGGCACTAGGCAGTTTAGCGAAACATGCACCTTTAGCTTTTCGAACTTAATTATGGAAGGTACAGCTAAAATTGCTGCATGTTGTATGCATGTATTTTGCAGTTTTAGTATCTCAAACATACTATATTCTTTTTTGTTGCTGCGTGGATAAAAATGGGTCTAGTTTTGTGTACGTTAAAATGGTACGGTTTCCTTTATAAGGTAGACAAGGAATAAAGCTGAGTTTTTGAAATTCCAACGAGGTAGGAATAAAATACTATTATTGTTTATCTTCTTTAAATAAACAAAATTTTTTTTTTTAATTTTTTTGTGTACAGCTAAGGTGGCAAACAAGCATACGGCCCAACCTGATGGTAAGTGGTCACCGTAGCCTATAGACGCCTGCAACACCAGAGGCATCACTTGCGCGCTGCCAACCCCTTAGAAAAGGAAGTGGGAAGGAGGAGTGGGAAGGGGGAAAGGGGTGATTGGGCCTCCGGCACTCTCACTTACCAAACGAAACACAACAGTAGGAATACTGCTATTTCAAGTCGATATTCTGTGAGAGGGTAGTCCTTGCCCGCTTGAGGCGGCCCATTCATGCTGATATCAGCGAGGCTCTACTACTCTAAACGATGAAACATTTGAAAACCCGCTGAGTTCGATCTACTTGGGACAAAATATTCTTAGCCTTCGGCTGCCGAACTGGTACGTCTGGTCACTTCCCCGATACTTTATTATAGAAGCACCTACTACTAATACTGAAGCGCCAAGTTAATCGCCGAGCTAAGCTTATCATGTGGGATAAAGACACCGGTATACGAAAGCAACGTATATAACGGGGACTTGGTATCCTGAAAGACAGGCCTCGAGGCTAGCTTAGGCACCAGTCTCCCACAATATATGTTGTAAACCGAATCATGTAATATTTTTTAATACTGTTTATATAATATGTGTATATTGTGTTGAGGAGAAAATAAACGTTTATTATTATTAATTAGTAGTTCTCCCACATTTTTTATTGATATAGAATAATGTTGAACATTGTAAACAAATTCTTGATTTTGAATCTTGTTTTGTCTTCTCCCTAGCCTGTATTCGGCCTCGATGGCGTAGTGGTCAGTGTAACCGACTGCCACGCCTGAGGTCGCGGGTTCGATTCCCGCACAAGTCAAACATTTGTGTGCTTGAACATGGATGTTTGTCTTGGTCTGGGTGTTTCTATATATAAATATGTATAGATTTACAAAAAAAAATGCTTATTATGTATGTTTATCCATTGTCTAGTACCCATAGTACAAGCTTTGCTTAGTTTGGGCTAGATGGTGTTGTGTGTATGTGATAGAATATTATATTATTATTCCCAAGTCACTTGGGGTCGGCTTTCTGGTCTAACTGGATTTCACTGGATATCAGTTTTTACACGGAGCAACTGCCATCTGACCTCCACAACCCGAAGGCTAACGATACCCTGAGGCTAGACCAGTGTCAGGATAGAGGGCACTGATTTCCCAATAACGACTGCCATAGATGTTCATGGCAGCCGGGACCGACGGCTTAACGTGCTCTCCGAGGTGTGGTATTTACCGGTATTGTTTATTTACTAGCGGTCGCCAAGTGGCCGAAATTCACCCATAATTTATTTCAATTTTAAATTTGATTGTTATTAAGGTTTTATTGTCTATAACTAATACCCTTATAATCACATTTCATTTAGTAACCTACGCCACATACATATGTATGTAACCATAGTTATGAAGCATTCTACGAAGTCAACCGGACAATGCCGAAATACTACGAACGCGATTCGACTGCTTGTGTCAAATGCAAGGTTGTGTGCGTGTAGTATTTTTTCATTAATTTAATGTATTTCTAATGCAAATTTTATATAAGTATTAGGATTCGTCCCTCCTTCTCTATATAAACTTTAACTGTGCCAAATTTCATACTTCTCCGTCCGCGCAATTTTCGTAAAAAGGGGTACAAAGTTTTTGCTTCACGTATTAATATATAGATTACTAATGGCGTACTGGTAGCTAGCCACAGAAAACACGTTATTAGCCATTAACTGTGTATTATTTTAATTGTGTTTTGTTGTCTCTATTTATTAGAGAGTGATTACAGTCTAATAGCAGTACTTGAATGATTTTGTGATGACTTGTTTGTTGGCATATAAGACAATAATTGATTTTACCAACCCAGAATCCAAAATATTATTCGTAATTGGGGTGTGCACTACACGAATACTTTATTCTGTTTGACAGTTTATGCCGTTATTGTGTGCCGCATTACTAGAGATGAAATGAAAATTTGAATGACTATGAAATCCAAGCAGAATAAAATTATTTATGTTTAATCCTAACTAACATTACATAGGTGAATGTCAGTTTGTTTGTTATGCTTTTACGCCTTAACTACTTGAACCGGTCATCATGCAATTGATGATTGATGAGGTGCAGAAAAAACATAGGGTACCTTTAATCCAGAAAAAAGGTACCTACTGTTACTTTTTTTTTACATTGTGAAATGCCTTGACGCATACCCCTCCGCGGGGCGACAGACATATTTTATGCGAGCGAAGCCGTGGTCATAATCTAGTAATATTATAAATGCGAATGTGAGTTTGTTTGTTTGTTACGCTTTCACGCCTTAACTACTTGACCGATCATTAAGAAATTTCCCATAGACGTTGTCAGGAAAGGGTACCTTTCATCCAGAAAAAGTACTGCCAGTCAAAAGAAGTGAGTTCTAGTTTACATTATTTTCCTCTCAAATGTTGAATGCACGGATGGCGTACTGGTTTAAGTGGCCGGCTCGTCACTGCCACTGCGCCGAGTGTCATGGGTTCGATCGCCACATGGTACAAAAGATTGTGTGATCCACAAACCGTTATTCCGAGTTTTCTATGTGTCCGTTGTTTCAATGTTTATGTATTCCTTCACGACTCAAATATTATTCCTAGTGCAGGAATTGTCTTTTTTAACTATCTAATTAAATGCTAAAAAAAGGTCTTGACAATAAGGTCGCCCATTACACTTTTGTTACATTTGCCATGTATTAATACTATAGTATATACATAGATATATAGATAGGTATATAGTTCCACGCCTATATTCTGGAAAGACTAGTTATATTACATCCACAAAGACCCAAGTAAGAGCGGGTGAGCCTACTGGACTCAGTTTTAGTCTCCGTACAACTATTGTGAATTTCTTATCAGAATATTCCAAAAGAAATAAGCTCAACCCGGTACATGAATCCGAGACTCACGCGTACTGAAGCCTAGTATACCTTAAAGTCTATTAATATCTATTTATCTAAAAGAGGCACTTCCAGCTGATGAGAATTTCTCTGCGCCTTACCTCTTTTAATTGTCTTTAACTGATCAAATATTTAAAGCATACCTTTAAAATACTTAATTCAAATACCTCTCGAATATCACTTTACGTAGTAGCTCATCAGAATATTCGCAAAAAACAAGTTTCATTCTCTCGTAATTCTAGAAAATTCCTTTGTTCGAACTACAGCAACTTAAAACCGGCATTATTTTATTCTGCACGCAAATCTGACGAGGCATGATAGGAAAATAAATACAGCGTGTGTGCCTGACAGCAGCATGTTCACTCGACACAAACGTTTTCCATCTATGGCACACAGTGGTCGTACGTCATCCACACATCGAACACAAGCCGACACAGTGTAAACACAGATCGACGTTCGGTCACACCGTGTATTATGCAGCCAGATGAAGTTGTAATGTACTGATTGTGTTCTGAATTTCGGTAAATTATTGCTCTCATTTGGGAGCCGATATATCTTGGCTGTGTTTTAAAATTGAATCGGCTGTGAACGGTAAACATATTTCCAATTTTACCGTGTTGTGTGGTTTGTGTAGTAAAATTATTTCGTTCCTTTCTGCGAGTATTTGCTGAATAATTAACGTAATATTGGTACGTTGCTTTGTAGTTAACTATGACGTGATCTTTTT
This sequence comes from Catocala sponsa, assembly GCA_963564715.1. Lineage (NCBI taxonomy): Eukaryota > Metazoa > Arthropoda > Insecta > Lepidoptera > Erebidae > Catocala > Catocala sponsa. Next base: position 23,639,775 of record OY751340.1, on the reverse strand, counting down.
GCCTCGTAATTTATTATTGGATTAAATATAATGACCACCAAAAATAGTAATTGCGCACCAAAATATGCTTACTAAAATATATCATAACGAGCAACGCCTCAAATCACTGCATTATGTCTCGGAAGGGTTAGGTTATGTTAGGTTTTTTCTTAAACCCACCCAAAAATAGGCTCCGTCGACTTAGTTTGATCTCTTTAAATATATTTTGCTGTGCAATTTGGTGATCATTTACTATTTTTGACTGTTATATTTTACTATATCCGGTGATAAGTTAAACATAAGCCTTTTATTATTATGAAGCTTGAATTTATGAAGCAAGAAATTGTGAACTTCAAATTGAGGAGTTATGTTCCTTTAGCTGCACTATACGATTGATTATAGAGAAAAGTATTCTTCAAGAAGCATTTTCTTAACAGAAAGGCTTAATAACTGACTGTCTTTTTGGCTAGTGGCATAAGTTAAGTGCTTATATCTGGAGTTGGATTTCCGTTTCGTCTTTCATGTTAGAAAATTTTAAGCAGCAGCGCAGATTGTGACATTTATCCGGTAGAGGTTAATAGCTCAGTGTCATGTGAAAGACAGAAAAAGTAACACACGTCTATTTAAATCTAAGGGCATATACAGGTGTAAGTCTTTGTAAACATTTTTATACTTTATTAGCCCGGGTGTCGAACTTCAGGCGTAATAACCTTCCAATCATAAGCATAAAAATGAAGAATTAAAATTAAAACCAAATCAATAACATTATCATTACTAATTAAAATCAACATTTAATCCCAAACATTGTCTGAACGCAATACCAAAGGCACATCAATTACAGAATTAAACATTCGCCTGCAAAAGCTAATTCATTAATATTGGAGGTAGCAATCATACTAAAGTTAATATTCTATAATTTATTAACTGTAGGCGGCAGGCAATAATGCCTACTACATAATTAATTACTTTGTTCAAGCCTACGTGACGTGGTTTTACTATCAAACTGTATAAATATTACTTTTATAACAATATCGAATGGTAAAAAAATTGGGGCAGTCTTTGGGGACTGCCGATAGAAGTGAAAACTTTAATCCTTGATTATAAAAACAAAACAAAAAACAAAAACAGAAGGGGTGGGTCGGATTCCTTATACTCTCTTAGCTGTTATTGAAGGGGTCATTTCGTTATTTTTTGCGTAGGACGCACCGTTTCTGAGATATTGTTAATATTCTAAAAAAATAATAAACCGTGGAAGCGTGACAATGACGCGAGTTCCATGATTTTTGTTCACCCAAGAAGTGCTTGTCTTGTTTTTGACAATTAGTTGCTTTCCCTCGGGAACATTACTTTACTTCTGGATGAAAGGTACCCTATGTCCTTTTCTGTACCCCTGACAACATGTATGCGAAATTTTATAATGATCGGTCAAGTAATTAAAGCGTAGAAATCGTAGCAAACAAATAAACAAACACATTCGCATATATAATATTAGTTAGGCCTCCATGGCGCAGCGGTAGTGAATGCGACTGCTGTGCGTGAGGTCTCGGGTTCGAATCCCGGGTCGGGCCAGCAAAAAATTACTGGAATTTTCTGTTAAGCTCAATAGCAGCCCTGAGTTATGAAGTTGGCGGTGTTAGACACCCCCGTGCCTCGGAAAGCACGTAAAGCCGTTGGTCCTGCGCCCGATCTCTCTCCAGTCGAGTAGGATTATCGTCCCATCGGATCATGAGAGTTAGGGAACAGAGAGTGCACTTGTGTTTGCGCACACACTTGTGCACTATAATAATATCTCCTGCGCAGATGGCTAGTCACCGTTAAAACTGGCCGCCGTGGTCGAAATTCAGTCTGGTGGACATTATTATTAGTTAGATGAAATTTGTTACCTTGTTATTAAATAAAGTACTCAAATTAGCTCCAAGTACATAATTAGACTACTAAAACCTACGCATATTTGGTCAGTAAAGATGAATATATTTTTATGGCTGCAATTAAATTTATTTTTATTATTTTAATCATAAAGCGTCGTTATACGAAATCTAAAATCCAAAGCGGTTATAAAGCCACTAAAATCCAACATTCAAAAATAAATTAGATGTTTATATATAATATGTAACGGGTATTAACGCAATCATGTATAATGTTTACCTTTTTTAGGCTTGACGTTTTGACCAGGTTACATCGGCCGTGGTCACAAGCTGACTGGTGTTGCGATGTCCATGTACCGTCATAAACTACACTCCCGGTATTCCTATTATGTATGCTAATAAAAATATGCCAAAAGTGAGGGTGAATCAAAATTCTTCTGCCTCTAAACGGTGACATGACATCGCAGCACCAGTCAGCTTGTGACCACGGCCGGTGTAACCTGGTCGAAACGTCAAGCCTATAAAAGGTAAACATTATGCATGATCGCGTTAATACCCGTTACATATTATATATATCATGCAACGCGAAAGCTTAAAAGGTAAATTAGTTGTTATTCTTTTATAATTCAAAAGGTATGTATGGTATATAATAGTCTATTTAGACTTAGTCTAATGACAGAAAAGGATATTTTGACGTAACCACTATTTCAGTCTCCACTTGTACTCATGCCAATTAATTTTATAATATTAATTGTCTGTATTTATGCAAAAAGGAACCACACCAGAAATTTAGTTTTTTTACTTTTATTTAAGAATACTAATTTAAAAGTGGTCTAAATTCATATACAAAAAAGAACCACACGATTTTCCCCCTGGAAACTAGGTATACAAAAAGCAGAAAAGAACCAACAGCAAAAACAAACACTACATATAAAGCAAAACCAAATCACAGCACAATGGGACTCAATTGTTCTAACAAATAAACGATATTACTACTAGGGCATACATTACACATATTCTCAGAAGTGTGTGTTTGCTGGGTGGTTCCTTTTTGCATAAATACGGACAATTGCTCCTTTATTTTGCAACCAGTTTTATTCCTATTTTTACAAAAAGTTGTTCTATGCTATCTTATATTTGATCAAAGTAGACGTTAGCATAATATCTTTTTGATAGGAGAAGGTAAAATACTGATTAGAACGCAAACAGCCGTGAAGTTGTAAGGCATCCTGTAAATTGCTGAAGCGAGTCACCCGCGCAAATATCTTACGCATTTATCCCATGCAAGCGTCTTGCATCGTTAGCATAGGTACCGTAATATACAATAATGGAAAGTTATTTGAAAATAAACGATTGATAATTAGTTTTATACAAATAGTGTTCTAATCTATATTTAAGCTAGTTTATAAAGCATAACAAACAAACAAACTCACATTCGCATTTATATTATTAGGTAGGATATCAAATTTAAAGGAACTATTGCTATGCAAAAAGAACGAATTATGTTTAACACAGAAAAGCAGTTTGTAAAGATGTTTGGGCCTGATTTACTAACCAACGCATAAATTGCTGAACAAATTTGAATGAAACTTGGTACACTATAAACTACTATTACTAAACAAAAAGAATACCTTTTGCAATATATATATTTTTTTATAGTGACAGTGCAAAGTGATTGTAACGGACTTGATGGAAAGCCCAATTACAGTCCAAAGACAGTGACGACGACGAGAAGATAGATGTCTTCTAGCCGTCGTCAGTGTCAAGCCGGTCTGACCAGATGCTTCTTCACACTACGTTTGAAGGACCCAATGTCATAAAAGGGAGGGAACACATATGCCGGAAGACCATTCCAAAGTTATGTAGTACGGCATAAGAAGGAATTGCTGAACCTTTTGGTGCGAGAAGGGATTGTGCTAACCGTCCATCCGTGGTTACGAAGACCGGCACATGTGGTTCTCAAAAGGAAGGGGGAAGGTGGGATGAGGTCAAATAACTCTTCGGAGCATTCGCCATGATAGAGGCGATATAATAAATGAATAATAGGTTTAATGCAACCAAAAACGCGAGCAGAAACTATTCAACTTGAAATATAAAAACAAAATCATCGCATTTATAGTAATGTCAATCACTTCAGTTCAACCCAGTCAGCAGACTGTGTTAAATAATATTTAACCTGGTTGATAAATATCTGTCAGCGAGTATAACTGACGATTTGTCGGTAACACTGTGACCCAACGTGAAGGGTCGATGAGGCAGTCAAGCGCACGAATGCTCACTCGATCGAATCCCCCAACTGTTGGTAACATTTGCATGTACTCGTAGGTCCAACTTGTAGATGTGTATCATAAACTAACTCTGTTAGCTTGGTGCTACAGACACGTGTCGTCAAGTGTATTGTAGCTGTTTGCTTAAGTGACATGTGTCGTAATGCAAAATCATCGTTGAAGATAGGCAGAGTACACGCGTATATTGCCGAAATAAGCAGAGAATGTCATCAGCTTCATTTTAAGTTGGTAGTTAATATGAAGTAAAAGTTGCCATATTTCCAAATACCATACTGCTACTAAAAATTTCCTTATAGAAAATTGAATAATCTTATCTTTTCTTATCTTATGTGGGGACCAGTCAGTGCAGACCGGCGAAACTTCGATCCAGTGGGATCTTTTGTGTCGACACTCTCCTAATAACGACTGCCATAAATGTTCATGACAGCCGGGACCAACGGCTTAACGTGCTTTCAGAGGCACGGAGCAGGCGATAATTGTCAATCAATGCGCACATAATTTCGAAAAGTCATATAACTGCCGAAAGTCAGAGGTGCGCGACGTGGGTTCGAACCCGAGACCCTCTGCATTGCAGTATGTTGGTCTCCCCACTGAGCTATCGCTGCTTTGAATAATAGTATCATTCATTTTTTTTAATAGAAAATTTTGGTCGACTTATGAGTCGATCCTAGGATCTACGATCTCAGACTTGCTACGAAACCAAATACATCAATCACGAAACCAAATCATCAAATCAAATACATACATGTCCATCATGTATGTGGAGTTATTTACAGTTTCAGAGGCAATTTCATACGTTGGGTCCAGGGGTTTTAAAAAGTCAGTCATTTTAACTGATAGCAGAAGTGCTCTGCAGCATCTGGCTCGTTGTGCCTCTGACGGCAGAGGTGCTTCGATAGCCTATGCCGTTCTAAGGAAAGTAAAAAATTTGATTTCCAGGGGTTTTACCTTGAGACTGCAATGGATTCCAGCTCATGTTGGTATTTATGGGAATGAAGAGACAGACAAATTGGCTAAAGAAGCCGCATCAAATGGTGTAGAGACATTTGTGTTTTCTGAACTGAGTGACATTTTATTGAAGTACAAGAGAGTTATATATGACATGTGGAAATCGGATTTTAATGATATTTCAATAAACAAAGGCATATGGTATAAAATAGTCCAGAATAAACCTTCTCAGATACCATGGTTTACTAATGTAAAATTGTGCAGAAAACTCATTGTAATTGCCTGTAGATTGAGATCGGGTCATTTACCTGTTAAAGAAATTTAAATTTTTGGTTAGGAAATCGGACTCTCCAAACTGCTTGTTATGTAATGTGTTTTAATATATTCACCAATTATTAACAGAATGTATCCAAACTGATAATCTGAGAGATCACCTTAAAGATAATTTTAGTATTAACGTGAAGGATGTTGGAGTATTTTTAAGTATCTTGTCTGAACCTATGTCAGACGCAGCAGTTGCTTTATATAAACTTATTTATAAATTAGATAGTAGATAATTTGTTGTTTAGTAGTAGTTTCTACTTAACTACGTAGCCAGTAATCTTGGATACCTTAAGTTGTTTGTAAATTTGTAAGCCCGATGGGACTGACATAGTCAAAATGGCTCTAAGTCCCTTAAAAATAAAGAATAAAAAAATAAAAAAAAATACATTTACAATTGGAATTATTAAGTAATCTTTTCAAATATTAGTAGTTATCTCACTAAGTATGCATTGTGATAAGATGAGCAAATAGATCTGTAGAAAAACGAAACTAACACCCAAAGTCCTTTTAGTTAAGTCCGGTGAACTAACGACCGATAGTGTACATAATGTAATATGATACAATAATGACCGAAATTTTAATAAGTATGAAAAATTACGGTGCATTGATGGGATTTGTTTATCACTTATCCAACTGCAACTGCAACACGGAAAATACAATGATTTTTATTATGTCCACAATTTTGAAGAGTTAATCTACATATGAAACAGATAATTTTGAACGTAAAAAAAATATATATATATATTTTTAGACAGACCCAATAATTTATCATAATGTTTGTGTACAAATGACGTTGTGGCTAACGTCAATACCAGAGCGCCATGTGTTGTGGGTTTGATCCCACACATAGGTACCTAATTTGTGTGTTCACAAATAGAGTCCAAGTTTCGAGACTCGGTATACTTTGTTTTATGTTCAACTTGAACTCTTGTCTAGTGTTATCATTTTACGCTCCTACACAAAGTACCTAATAGAATAAGAAATAGTGTGATTAGAGAGAGATGCGGCATGAAAGTGGATATAGTTACAAGAATAGAAAAGGGTATGTTAAGCTGGTTTGGACATGTAGAAAGAATGGACGAGGAAAGACTGACTAAGAAAGTATATAAGGCTAGTGTGAATTGAATAGTCGCAAGAGGAAAACCTAGGCGAACGTTTCTCGACCAGATCGGAGGCGTTCTGGACAAAGGCCAGGTTAAGAGCTCCTTGAACCGACGGGCGTGTATGAGGAATGTGATGAAAGTGAATGAAGCCAGAGAAGTGTGTCAGGATCGTAGCAAATGGAAATCCGTAGTCTCTGCCTACCCCTCTGGGAAACAGGCGTGAATCTATGTATGTATGTACAAAGTACCTAAGAATACACATAACATTTTAGGACGTACCTATTGTCTATATTGTTATGTGTGTTGTTAGGTACTGTGTATAGGAGCGTAAAATGATAACACTAGACAAGAGTTCAAGTTGAATGCTTTAATGCGACTAAACTTATTATATGGTCGCGGGCGCAGCCACACGTAGGCACACACACTAATGCATTATGCATTATATATTAGATGCTTTGTCAGCAATATGATGCATGTGTCCCTACATGTTCATTATAACCTCCATAACATTGAAATTATACTAGTTTCTGCCCCCAGTATCATCCGCTTGAATCGACAGGAACGCATATCTTGATAAAATTTATCCAATTCACAAGACACGGTGAGAACTATCAACCAAACCTATGGTTTATTCAAATATAAAGCAGCAACAAAATCTTTCACATAATTATAACCGCACAATAGTCGACAATAAAATTTTGCTTAAAGTTCTTATGCAACTTATTTTTGAGTAAGTTAGTTGCAACTAGATTTTGCCCGCCGCTTCCCTTGCATAAAATATGTAGGTTAGGTAAGCAACAGAAGCTTTTTTTGGATAAAAGGTATCCAGAAAAAAGATCATGGTCAGTTGAGTACTTAACCATAAAAGCGTAACGCATAAACAAACTCACATTCACATTTATTTATTTATAATAATAATAATAATAATTTATTAGCATAAAGGTATTTTACAATAGTTCACATTATACAGTTCCATTCATTACAGGTTTTTATAAATAGTTACATACATACATAGATTCACGCCTGTTTCCCAGAGGGGTAGGCAGAGACTACGGATTTCCATTTGCTACGATCCTGATACACTTCTCTGGCTTTATTCACTTTCATCACATTCCTCATACACGCCCGTCGGTTCAAGGAGCTCTTATCCTGGCCTTTGTCCAGAACGCCTCCGATCTGATCGAGAAACGTTCGCCTAGGTTTTCCTCTTGCGACTGTTCCATTCACACTAGCCTTATAAACTTTTTTAGTCAGTCTTTCCTCGTCCATTCTTTCTACATGTCCAAACCAGCTTAACATAACCTATTCTATTCTTGTAACTATATCCACTTTCATGCCGCATCTCTCTCTAATCACCTAATAGTTATGATTAGCAATTAGCATAACTACCCGCACTAGGCTGAGCCTGTCCCGCGGGCAGTTCACAATTATTATGAAAGTTAACAATTTATTTTTAAATTTGCTATTAAATACTGAGGCAATGAAATAATAATAATATTAGTTAGAATAACAAATGATGGAAATAAAATACGAGAAATCCGCTAACCTGCACTGGGCCAGCGTGTTACCTATTGCCTACACCTCTTATTATTATTTAATTTTTATAGTATGACGAAAGACAATCCTTACTAATATTATAAATGCGAAAATGAGTTTGTTTGTTTCGCTTTCACGCCTTAACTACTCAACCGATCAACATGAAATTTTGCATACACGTTGTCAGGGGTACAGAATAGGACATAGGGTACCTATCATCCAGAAAAAAGAACTGTTGCAAACCTAACCTAACCTACATTTACGCGAGCGAAGCCGCGGGTGAAAACTAGTATTATATATGACATGAATCTTTATTTTAGAAATTGTATATAGTTTAAATACCGCGCATTTTGTATATAGTTTAAATACCTAATACTTATATAGACTATATGCTACTTTACCATGACTTTATTTTCTTTGTTTTCTAATTGCCAGTACTTCCTTTTTAGCATATTGTAATATCTTGTAATTAAGAAAACATGACACCTCTTTTGAATTATGAACATGTATTAGTTGAGACATTATATTTCTTATAAAAGATCCTATTCAAATAAAACCTTTTTAAACTAAGAAGAGGTTCGTGCCTAGCGGTGAGACAGTTTTTACGAAGCGCTGATAATAATAGGAGAATATCAATGTTCACACGTGTAACTAGTCAGCTAAATCTCAAGTACTCCTTGCTGTATCTCCACATTAGAACTAATCCACGTACAGTACGACATTTATTATTTAACATCAGTGCCGATAATCAGTGGCATTACCCGATTTCTTTCACTAGGGTAGCGCCCTCCTTTCACTAACAATACATTACAAAACACACCTTACCACGATAATATAAAGTTTAATTTTATTTGCGCGAGTATTCCTGACCACGTCACAATTGCTGTTGACAACACTCTTAGCGTGATGAGAATAAAGTTGAAATTTGCTTGTGTTACATGGAGAAGTATCTCGGTGTGTATTTTTATCATGATGTGGAAAGGTAGTACCGGACGCATCAGGCCCGCTGGGAGCCAACGCATCTGGTGCTGAAATTCGCTTGATATATTGTTTCATGTTCGCACGTTGGCCGGGATAGGGGAGGTACGGGAGGCACGGAGATTTTGTGTAGTTGTTAATTGTCTAGAGGATTAAAGAATAGGGTGAGACGTTGGCAGCTCGTTAAGATCGCTGTGTGTAAGTACAGTGATTTATCCGGTTATTGATGAGAGGGATTGCGTAACTGACACGAGGGACGCAATTCGACTCCCTAGTTAGATGGTAAATTTATTAGACTTCTGTGAAGGCAATGACCAATTGTGAGGTTATATTTGGCGCTGGACGTAGAGCTTATAGTTATAAAATTCTAAATTATAACTTTTAAATCAATATGTTTTGCCCGCGGCTTTGCTTGCGTTCATTTAAATTTTGTCTATAAACTTCTATCCCTCGGAAAAGGGTCTCTTTTTGAATGAAAGGTACTTTTTCTGTACCTGACAACGTGTATGCAAAATTTCATTATGATCGGTTGAGTAGTTGTCGCGTGAAACATAACAAACAAACAAACTCACATTCGTATTAATAATATTACTAGATTTGGCCCGCGGCTCGGCTCGCGTGAATGTAGGCTATGCCAATTTTCTATCCCTCAAGAATGGTACTTTCGAAGTGAAAACATCTTTAGGCGCGTTGAATACTTCTTGGGTGAACAAAAATCATGGAACTCACGTCATCGTCACCGAACGCTTTCCATTTTTGAATAATGATTTTTGGTTTATATAGAAGTGTTTATGATCAAGGATTAAAGGTTTCACTTCTATCGGCAGTCCCCAAAGACTGCACCATTTTTTTTTCTGGATGAGACGTACCTTATTTCTTATCTGTAGCGTATATCTGAAATTTTATGATCGGTTGAGTAGTTAAAGCGTGAAATGCGTTTTGATGAAACTTTTTGTGTGTTCAAGTGGATTCGAGAATGGTTTAGAAGTTTTTTTTTTCTCTTTTGTACAGGACAGCGCCTGTCGGGACAGCTAGTATTAGTATAAATTAGTAAGGAAAGTAAGGATAATAAGCTCTTCCCTATTATGTACTACTTAAGCACAGGTAGCAAAACGTAGGTATAATTTACATCTACCTAACCATTCGAGAACATGGTCCATATTAATACGTCATTTCGGTTATAAAAACGCAATCACGCTTAATAAAGCTACAGGAGAAATCGCAATTTGATGTCAATTTAAATCAGATTAGCCGTAACACCGTTATATATTTTTGCTCGACGGAAGCAAAAACAATAAAACACATACACGAGCCAATTTGAACACAATAAAAATCAAATATTGGTTTAAAATGGTATCTCTTTATTTCCAATATGTCACAAGCCTTACCACCCTACTGTTGCCAGTGTGTCCCAGCCCTTACCACCCCATTGTAGGGGTGAGTAAATATGAAACTCAACGAGTTGTTTGTAAAAAAATAAAACAATAAAACTGTGTTATCGAGATTGGGATTCATTGCGCACCATTTTAACAAATATTGGGTGACTTGGTTTATGTTGAACTACGGGCTCAGTAGTTAGAGGTGTTGCTTTGAATAATGACCTGTATAAATTGTGTGAATGTGCTTTTTATGCCTTTTTTATTACAAGGTAGAGTTCTATACATACAGTAATAATAATAATAATAATTTTTATATTTATATTTGAAAATGTAATTATTAGAAAAAATAAGTATTAAAGAGAATAATAATAATAATATTCTACCACATACACAAACTAAGCAGAGCTTGTACTATGGATACTAGACAATGGACAAACATACATATATAATTTTTTTAGTAAATACATACATATTATATATTCTATATTTGTATGAAAAATCATAACCGTCTAAATTGAAAGCGCCCTTATGCTATATCGTTTTCGCCTGCGGTTTCCTCTGTTTATATGTATTTCACAGAAATGTACAAAGAGATAAAATTTATGTCATGTTTCTATTCATAACCTTATCTATCTTACTGCCACGAAAAACAGACATATAAAGATTTTCACAATCTTTCACTTTTATAATATGAGCATGATCGATCTGATTGATTACCATTCATGATTATCCAGATGTACGTGGATAAAGGAACGATTTATCTATCTTTTGATACGACTGTAACCTCACGATGTGCCTGTAAATCAGAATGAGGGCTATAAACCGGAGGAGTGTAAAAATGGTACTAAAACAATTTATAGTCGGTAGTGACAGTCGCTGTCCTATTGCCTAAAAGCCTCCACTAAAACCTATCTCTCGAGCAATCTTACGAAGTGGGTAGGTAGACATCTTATAGATATAAAAATGGCACCCGTTTATTGTATTTTGTTGTGCAGTTTTGATTGGTCTGTTTGGCTTTAAGACTTGGACTATTTATCTGATGTAGAGTACCAGCTAAATGTAGAAAGTCTACAACACAAAAGATTGTAGCTTAGTCACTTTGTTTTGGAATCCTGTGAAAGGTATCCAAAGCTTTTTGGATCCCTACTGTCATTGTAACACCAACAGGTGGACTAGAAAAGGGCAATGATCAAATAATTCTACGAAACCAAAAGCCATGCCATCTATGCTTTATAAATAATTAGACGTTCCCGCGGTTTCACCCGCGTTTATCGTTACTGCGCCGCCCCCGTGGGTCGTAGTGTGATGTTTTATAGCCTATAGCCTTCCTCGATAAATAGGCTATCCAACACTAAAATAATTTTTCAAATCGAACTGGTAGTTCCTAAGATTAGCGCGTTCAAACAAACAAACAAACTCTTCAGCTTTATAATATTAGTATAGATTATTATAAGTTCAAATATTGTTTAAAAGTTACAGAATTTGCTCGGTTACAATGTATTTTAAGATATCCATCAAACAGACTGCATGAATGGCGTACTGTTTTAAGTGATCGCCTCGCCAGTGCCACTATTCCGAGCGTTGTAGGTTCGAATTCCACATGGGACTAAAATTTGTATGGTCAACAAATGGTTGTTCCGAATCTGGGTTCTTAGTGTCCGTCCGTAAAGTACCCCGCGAAATAGGAGGAGACATTAATTATTCCTAGTGCAGGTGATGTATTTTTTTTAAAAGAAAACAAGAGCAGCGATAGCTCAGTGGGGAGACCAACAGACTGCAATGCAGAGGGTCTTGGGTTCGAATCCACGTCGCGCACCTCTGACTTCCGGAAGTTATATGACTTTTCGAAATTATGTGCGTATTGATTGACAATTATCGCCTGCTCCGTGCCTCGGAGAGCACGTTAAGCCGTTGGTCCCGGCTGCCATGAACGTCTATAGCAGTCGTTATTGGGAGAGTGTCGACACAAAAGATCCCACTGGGTCGAAGTGTCGCCGGTCTGCACTGACTGGCCCCCACATAAGATAAGATAAGATAAAAGAAAACAAAGAGAACAAATTTAACAAATCTAGTAAATTCTTCTCATGAAGCACAACCTGATCCTTATGCAAGATACAGATCTTTGTTATCGTTAGTTTGTATTATAAAACCCGACGCCAGCTGATTTTCTTTGTTACAACTCTTTTGGGACTGGAGTGCTCCGTATTCCAACACCTGAGTTAGCGCAAATAACTATAATGCACCCGAATGCACTGGGTAGAACAACTTAGGCATTCAGCGACCATTTCTCCCTTGTACGTGCGAGCTCTGGAATGAACTGTCTGCTTCCGTATTTCCCAAGCGCTATGATATGTCCTTCTTCAAACGAGGTTTAAAGAGAGTTCTTCTTTCACGGTAGGCAGCGGCTTTGCTGTGTCCTGACATTGCTGAAGTCCATCAGCAGTAGTTACCACTTTCCATCAGGTGGGCCACTGGATCGTCTGCCACCAATGGCAATAAAAAAAATAAAAAAACATGCTACTTACGCTTACATATCTCAGAAAAGGTAAGCAGAGGTTTACGAATCTACATAGCACTTGCTAAGTTTTGGGTCCAACGCTGTTTGGAATTATGCTGTTGTCGTAACAGAGACTCATTCCAGACTAAACGTTGCATCTAAGTATTCCTTAACAAAATAATTTAACCCATTCACTTTCCCGTGATAGACACAATAGAAAATCTATTGTTATGTACCATATGTTTGTCTTGGTCTGGGTGTTTCTATGTATAATATGTATGTATTTACAAAAAAAAAGTATACAAGTATATTTATCCATTATCTAGTACCCATAGTACAAGCTCTGCTTAGTTTGGGCTAGATGGTGTTGTGTGTATGTGGTAGAATATTATTATTATTATTATTATTATTATATGTGGTTCATCGGGCAGGGAACGTGTTAACCTAACAGTTTTGGTCTTTACGATTTACAACAGAGGCGATTTTAATAAAACTTTCTAATTTGCATAGTTTGATCCCTGAAGAAAAATATAGGTTACTTTTTAAGCTAACGGGAGTGTAGTCATTGGTATTACATAGCTGGTATAATATAAACATATTGCAAATAGTAAATTTGTTATAATAAATAAAATATAAATGAGCTAGCCATTTTTAATTACGCTTTTGATATAATATGCTCGCAGTTCTTGGAATTTATAAAAAACTTTGTTTATACATATATTCTCATGTTTTAATTCCACATTTTGCCACACGGCACACAAGTTTTGATACCAAGTGCGGCACTGGAACAAAAAGAAAATTTCTAACTGCTTCAACTTTTGATCCCAGATTTAATTAGGAATCCCACACAGTCTATTATATACTTTTAAAAACGTTGTAAATACTGTATGGAACTCTTTGCTTGTCTAGGTATCCCACATGGTGGTAGACTCAGCCTTCTTTTTTTAGCTCTCCAATTTGCTCTATCTTTGAGGTCGTCGTGGGTCAGTTTGCCCACCCTCATATCTCTCAATATCACATCTTACCTTGGTTCAGGCACTGAATCCCTGAGCAGAGATAGTAACCTGTACTGCTGAGTTTCCTATGTAGTCTTCTAGCAATAATTATTGATGTTATTTATTTTATTCTGCCTTTATTGTGTAATTATTATTTTTTAAATTTAAAAGTAAAAACAAAAACACAATTTATTTTTAAGAAAATGAAATAATAATAATTTTAATATAAATATATTAAAAATATGGGAGCTACGTCTGCCAACAAACTGATGTGCAGTTTGCCAGAAGTATTAAATTATTTTAATATGTTTTAGAATCCAAAATAAATACTTTTTCATTATTTTCCAACCTACTTTTCACGAGACCACACCATCGCAAGTTATAGAACTATAGAAGTATAAAAGGGGCATTACATTGAAACTCACTGTAACTGTCGGACCGATCTTGTCTCGAAGATGATTACTCTATTAGGTCGTCTCTATCCTTGAACAAATCGATCGAGCCAATTAAGTAAACATCCGTTGTCTAGCATCCAAAATAGGGTCTCGGCAGTTTTTCGGCCCAGTTTAGTAATAAAATACAATTAATATTCATGCGTGTTGTCTAGGGACAATCGAATAACAATTACTTAGGCGACGCGACGGTTAGTACGGGGTAGTAGATCTAGGTTTCCAATTAGTATCGAATTATATCAAATAGAGGTTATTAATCGATTGGGTACAATCAGATATTGGTCTGTAGCATTACGTAAGTTGGTATACAGTATGCTCTAATTTAATTGTTTTAGAATAATGGATTTAGATATTAGGATATATTATGCTGGCTTAATAAGTTTCATGTCATATAATAATAATATTCTATCACATACACACAACACCATCTAGCCCAAACTAAGCAGAGCTTGTACTATGGGTACTAGACAATGGATAAACATACATACATACTTTTTTTTTGTAAATAAATACATACATATTATATATAGAAACACCCAGCCCAAGACAAACATCCATGTTCATGCACACAAATGTTTGACTTGTGCGGAAATCGAACCCGCGATTTCAGACGTGGCAATTGGTTCCACTAACCACAACGCCATCGAGGCCGACAAATATGGATCATAATATATTATATTATGATCCATAACAATAGTAATGTATTTTCTCTATCATGGAATAGATAACTAATATTGTAAATTCAAATGTGAGTTTGTTTGTTACGCTTTAACGTCTTAAATGCTCGACCAATCATCGCGAAATTTTGCATATATGTTGTCAGGGGTACAGAAGAGGACATAGAATACGTACATATATCCAAAAAGTACTGTTCCCGATGTATAGAAAATTGACATAACCTACATTTAAACGAGCGGAGCCGCGGGAATAATCTAGTACATTATAATAATAATTGCAGATCTATATATAAACTGTTCCACGGACTTCTGTCATGAACATCTTCTCAGTATGATGAATTTAGGTTTAAGAAACACAATGTAACAGCGTTATGTAACTACAGGTGTGAAAGCAGCCAGACAAACTATAAAATATTTTGTAAAATTAAATAAAATCTCGTAATAATATATCTTTTATTTTAACATTGCTCAAGTAAGAGACGGTCTAGCTCATAAAGTAATAGTAGTTTAATTTTATCTACACTGCGGTTAAAACGTTTACAAACCGCAAACGTTATACATAATTTATCTATGCACTATTATAGAACTGTAAAGAATTTATGTCTTTACATAATAAATACAAACCCTAACGGCGAAACCATTATTTATTCAAATTTATTTCTTAGTTTATTTCGACTGAAATTATTTTTTTTTCCCAATTTACCAATACCAATTTGTATTTAACGGTAACATATAGCAACATAATAAATATTAATCTTATTTTGGATATAAATCATTTTATGTTTGACTTATAAATATAAATAATACAACAGGCGCCTAGGCGGCACGAAAGCCCTCGAGGACTCAAATTTATATTCACTTGATAATTGCATCGGTGCATAGAGGGATGCCTTCGGGCGCTATTAACCCAGTGGGGTGCATGTGGTGACAATGGTACCGCATTCACCCCTACAATTTATGTGTGAATATGACAGATGTAGTTGCATGTTTCGGGTTGTTTGATCAGAATCCAACGTCTGATTATGTTATATTGTGCCTGGGGCTTTATAAGACGAAGGATTAGTCGAGGAATGAGGCAGTGTATTATATATGAACCAACTTGTATGTAAATAAACAAAATTTTAACTAAAAAGAAAACCGACTTCAGAAAAGCATATTCTAAAACTTAAAATGCACTAAAAAGTTAATAAATAATTGTATATTCTTGTGAATACTTAAATTTCGCGCAGTTTGGTTTTAGACCTGGTTTATCTACTGAAAGTGCAATCCTGTGTCTCAAGCAGACTGTTAGGTACTACACAGATAGGAAGACACCGGTTTATGGCTGTTTTCTTGATCTGTCAAAAGCCTTTGACCTGGTAAATTATGACATACTATGGCAAAAAAATTCTGATGAAACAGACCTACCCACTGATTTTATATATACATATATTCTATATATTCTACCACATACACACAACACCATCTAGCCCAAACTAAGCAGAGCTTGTAATATGGGTACTAGACTATGGATAAACATACATATATACCTTTTTTTTGTAAATACATACTTATTATACATAGAAACACCCAGACCAAGACAAACATCCATGTTCATGCACACAAATGTGCATGAACATGGTATTGGTATAAAAACCAGACAAATTATGTTAAGTGGGCAGATGCCCAGTCTGTATCATATGGTTTAGAGTGTGGAGTGAGGCAAGGAGGTTTAACGTCACCCAGTTTATTTAATTTATATATAGACGGGCTGATTGGTGAGCTGAGCAGCACTATTGTTGGTTATTCTATAGATGGTACAATGATCAATAATATCAGTTACGCCGATGATATGGTGCTGCTTAGCCCATCGTTTTGGGGTCTAAGAAAATTACTGACCATTTGTGGGAAATATGCGGAGGCTCATGGGTTGAGGTATAACGCCACCAAAAGTAAAATAATCGTGTTCAAAGTCCGCTACAATACACCCGTAAATGTTCCGCCTGTAAAGTTACTAAGAATTTCACTGCAGGTCGTCACTGAATTTAAATACCTTGGGCATGTGGTTACAGATTTTCTTACAGATGGTCAGGATATCGATAGGGAGCGCAGAACGTTAGCTGCTCGATGTAATATGCTTGCTCGCAGGTTTGCAAAGTGCTCTAAACGGGTTAAACTGACTCTTTTTCGGGCTTATTGCCAGTCGTTTTACTCGTGCAGCCTGTAGGTGAGTTATACGCAGAAGGCTTACAACGCTCTGCGCGTCCAGTATAATAACGCGCTAAGGATGTTGTTGGGACTACCTCGATTCTGTAGCGCTTCGGGTATGTTTGCGGACGAAAGGCTAGATGACTTTTATGCCATCATGCGCAAACGATGTGCGTCAATGCTTCGGCGAGTCAGGGATAGTTCCAACAATATCCTAGCAACTCTGGCGGGAAAAAATTATGGCCCGTTTATACAGCACTGGGTGCGTAGACATGTGCGTGCAGATGTACATGTCTTTAATTAGTTTATTTTATTTATTACTAACAATAGGCTAAAGTGATACTAACACTATATGGATCATTGGTCTGAGATAAAAATATTATTATATATTATTAATTAAATTTTTGTTATTAATGGAGTCGGTGTAAGCCAAGGTAGGTTTGTAACTAATTAAACATCAGATGTCTTACTATAATCATAACATTGGCATGCACAATTACACACATAGACGCAGCACGCGGCGCGGGCGGCTGACACCGACGTTACGCGCTTCGACTGTGTGTGTTAAATGCATAGTTGTGTGCGTGTAGTGTTTTTTCATTAATTTAATGTATTTCTAATGCATATTTTATATAAGTAATAGGATTCTCTCCTCCTTCTCCATATAAACTTTAACTGTGCCAAATTTCATACTCCTCCGTCCACGAAATTATTGTCGTAAAAAGGGGTACAAAGTTTTTGCTTCAGGTATTAATATATAGATGTAATAAAGAAAAAATCAATCCTTGACGTAGGACCAGAAATAGATTCATGGATTGGTTTTTGCTCTGTTGTCATTTACATTCTACCTTCAATTTTAATCTTTATTGTTCTTCATATTGTATAGAAGATATTTTAACTAGGTTGGTAACAAATATTGGCCCGGTCAGGCAAAGTTGACCAATTTAAAACAAGTGAGAAACGGCAATGAATTGCCGTAAATCTTAGTTTGAAAAAATGGTATCACGTGACCAGAGGTCAAAGGTCATAGTCATTTCGTTGACCGCGAGTCTCTAGCTCTTACGGTTCTTGAGTTGAAAGTTTTATAACAGACAGACGGACGGACAAAGCTGTTGTATAAGTTTTTTCGAACTCTAAAAGCAACAGGAGGAGAGTGGAAGAACAGTGACATTTAAATAAAATTCTTAATATATTGTGATATTTAAATGGAATTATAATTTTATATACATAATATATTAGTCAATACTCTCATCATTACAATTAAAGAAACAATTTATTATATATTTTTTTATTAGAATATATTCAACACAATGTTGTCTTCTGTTTACGCGAATGTTATTCATTGAAATTAAACTACTATATACGGATTTTATCGCGTTGTTTATTTGACACTTTATTACAAATTTTTTTGAAAACTGTTACACTACTATTACTACTAAACTTTACTAATTTTTAAGCTAATTAAATTATTGAAACTATTAAAACTATTACTATACTATTATACTATTTATATTTGTGTTTACACTTTCCCCGACGTTTCGGTTGCTTTTCAGCAGCCATGGTCACGAGGAGACTAAGATGGTAGTTGTCTCAATGTTCCAGTGTAGTTATTTCAAAGTACCCGAACATAATTTAATCATGGGTGTTTCTATTTACGCAGAATGAGCTCAAAGTAATAATAGTGTAACAGTTTTCAAAAAATGTTGTAATAAAGTGTCAAATAAACAACGCGATAAAATCCGTATATAGTAGTTTAATTTCAATATATATTCAACACTTTTAACAATTATGTATTTTGTACCTTAGCATTGGCATTCTCCATGCTAAGGTAGAATATCTTAGTACACTATACTCTGTTCGGACCTCAAACTCAAGATCACAAAATCTACAGTTTTTGCGCTCATAGCAGAATTTCTAAAATATTAATTCCAAAGCAATTGTCATTGAATAAAACAAGTTCCATTTACATCACAATTTTATTCAATTCTTAGTAATAAAACTAAGATTTCTATTTCGGCGAACAAAATTTCAATTAGTCCTTAATAATATTTTATTAACTTGGAATCTAGATTCAAATCTACACAGACTTAGCCCGCGCAATATCTGTATTACTAAGACGGACCTTTATAAACTGCACATTTCTATTAAACGTGCTAAGGGTTGAATCATGCTTGATTGAACGACATAAATCGCGCATATCTCCGTTTGAGAGGCAGAAGAATCTTCATCCACCCTTACGAACGGAGATAGGTATGACATTGTCAAACCAGTCAGCTTATGACCGCGGCCGGTGTAACCCGGCCGAAACGTCAAGCTTCAATCAGGTAATCATGCACGATCACGTTAGTACCCGTTACGAATTATATAAAACTGCCTCCGTGGCGCAGCGGTAGTGAATGCGACTGCTGTGCATGAGCTCTCGGGTTCGAATCCCGGGTCGGGCCAACAAAAACGTATTGGGTTTTTCTGTTAAGAAATCTCAAAACGAGCCCAGTTGGCGACGTAGACACCCCCGTACCTCGGAAAGTACGTAAAGCCGTTGATCCTGCGCCTTATCTCTCTCCGGTCGTGTCGGATTACCGTCCCATCGGATCATGAGAGTTAGGAAACAGAGAGTGCACTTGTGCACTATAGTAGTTCCTGTGCAGATGGCCAGTCTCAGTTAAGATTGGCCGCCGTGACCGAAATTCGGTCTGGAGGACATTATACAAAACTAGATTTTTACCGCGGCTTCGTTCGCATAAATATAGGTTAGGTTAGTAATAGTACTTTTTTCTGGATGAAAGGTATACTTTGTCCTTTTCTGTTCTCGTGACTAAGTGTATGCAAAACTTCATGATGATCGATCGAGCAATTATTAAGGTGTGAAAGCGTAAAAAACAAAGAAACAAACTCACATTCGCATTTATAATATTAGTAAGGATAAAATAATTGACGAAACAATGATGAGTGACCATAGGGTTCTCAATTTCAGATCAACACAGCAATTAGTTTACAGACAGTCAATGCATATGGCAACTGCTATTATTAGCTAAGTGATTAGCAACAGCCAATTAAACTGTCAATTGTTGAAATCCTAGACACAATTTAAAAATATTATATCTAGTACTCAATAGGTTGAATCCTTTAACATAAGTTTTTTTTACACGATATTGATTAGCCTTTTATAAAGCTGATGTGACAATATCTGTAAATCATAGACGAGTTATCTGTTAAAAGTATTAAGAGCGGCATCCATTTTTTTTTTTTTCGTAGGGGCATGCTTTTACGCATACCTCGCCGCGGTACAGGGGAGCGGAGAGGTTATGTCGGACTCACCCGGGAAAAGATGGTAAGTCCCAGGTACTACCGACCAAACCTACGACGGTGTGCCAACTCGCTGCCTTGAATGGTGAGTGAGTCGCTGGAACTGAAACTCCATCAGCGACCCACCCAGCAGAAGAGCCCTTGATTAAGCTAAATTATATCGCGTGAATCAATTTGTTATAAAACAATTGGCTAAAAAGATTGACCTATAATAATCATTGGATAAATCAACGTAACTAGCTGTTTCCCGTGGTTTTACCTACGTTTGTGATTACTGCTCCACTCCCGTAGCTTGTAGCGTAATATTATAATATAGCCTATGTTACTTCTGTATAAAGAAGCTTTCCAATGGTCAAATAATTGTTAAATTAGTCCAGTAGTTTCTGAGTTCATTCATTACACAAAATATACAAAAATACAAATGTTTCTTTATAATTTTTAATTAGCGATTATTGTTTACTGACGTCGTGGTGGAATGTATGTGAGCTCCTTAACGTAAATAAGATCTTATAATCGCAAAATATGTAATATATAATAACTCCAATGTTTACTGAACAGATTAAAGCCTTTAATCTGTTCAGATTCGATTCATGTTAATATTAGACATAATATTAATATAAATGTCAATATTTTAAGGTTGTCTATAATATTTTTACTATTCGCGTCACCTCGCTACGTCAAGTCTGAGCCAAACCTAAACCTTTACACATTACAAGCTTTTCCAAATAAAGTCTGCCATTAACCATTTCCTTTGACTTTGCAAAAGCTTATCTGAAGTAATCTTTCTCAAAGAAAATACGTATATTAAATATTATATCGGCGATTAGATAGAGAGCAGTAGGTTTGCAGAGGTCATAGTGACCTCTAGACGGCAGGTTGCCTTCATTAGGTATCGAGTGGTGTTTGCATTTGAATGTTTTGATTTTAAGATCTTAATCCAATATGGCGAACCATTTTATTTCGAACAATGACTGAGATTTGGAGTTGAAATAGAATTTTCACTTTCAAGGATTTTTCTTTTTCTGAATTAATTCTATCAATAGCTGCCTAGCCCTACAGCTGTAGTATCTGTACAGGCAGTCTTAGTAATGGTCATTTACAAAAACATCGAGCTTATTCAGATCTAAGAAAAGTTAAATTGTCTTGGAACCCACAACGAATTTAATCAGAAGTATATTGAAGGAGTTAGGAAAATGATTTTCACTTCCCTCTTTAGCAAAGTTTTAAGTATTGGCATGAGTGGCGTTATAATATGAAATGTTCTAACGTACCGAAAACTCTTTGAAAAATGTAATTATTCGGTTATTTATTAAGAGTAGTTCGTTCGAGAGTGCAGTGACTCTAGTCCACACGACTACTGATTATAAAATTTGAATGCGGAGTCTGGCCAAGACCAAAATTAATTAGGTTTTCTCTAGAAATTCTGATTCTAATTCGGCATAGAAGTTAGCGGATTTTTTCCTGCGTCTGTTCACTTTTTGGTTCGAGTTGTCTTCTTATTCGACTATTTGAGAAAGAAAATAGAGATAGTACCTGTTTTGGAAACTGGTGTTCATCTTCTGCGTAGATGGCTAATATCCTTCAAAATTTACCAACGCGATCAAAATTCGGTCTGAAGGACATTATCATAGTACTCTTTGGCAAACTTGGAAGTTTTAACTTATGACATTAATAATCTTACGACCTAAATTAATAAATGATTTTTGAATTTGTTAGTTATCCTAACTCAAAGTTATATTCACGACGTGATTGACCAAAGTTTATACTAAGAGAACATTTTCAAGTATATTGCTGATGAATAATTCTACATAGTTAGCCAATAAATTAAATCTGATGAACTAAGTATGTGTAATGGCGCTGGTATTTACTTAGTCCAACATCAAATCATATTTAGATGATATACACAATAATTTAGAAATCGATATTTGTATCTATATTCTTAGACCAAACTATTATATAATCCCAAGTAAAGCATATTTATTCTGACTGATATCTGTTAAAAATACAAGGTTACAATTTAAACCACTGCGCTATATAGTGCAGTTTTAATTATAACCTTAACATTTTTTTAATTTTTTATTATTGCCAATTAAAATAAGTTGACTTGACAATTATTATTATCGCCTGCTCCGTGCCTCGGAGAGCACGTTAAGCTGTCGGTCCTGGCTGCCATAAATATCTATGGCAGTCGTTATTGGGAAGTCAGTGCCCTGTAATATCCTGACACTGATCTAGCTTTAGGGTATCGTTAGCCTTAGGGTTGCAGAGGTCAGATGGGAGTCGCTCCGTGTAAAACTGATAGCCAGTCAAATCCGGTTAGACTAGAAAGCCGATCCCAAGTGACTTGGGAATAAAAAAGGCTAAGGAGAAGAAGATAATAACTTGACTTGAATCAGTGAATATTTAACTTGAGCACATTTGAATAGTCGTCAGCTTAAAATATATATGTTTAAAGATTCGATTAATTCGAATATTTAGTGGACAATCGCCCATAGCAACTCTTAAAGCACTTTAAATAAAGCTTATAAAGCCCCTGGGATTCAGGAATATTCATATAGTTGAAATTTTCTTTCACAAAGAATGCGTGAATATGCAAATTGTATAGTTAGTTGGTGTCTTCAAACAAAAATTACAGCGTATAAAATACGTCATATTAATATTCTTTCACAGTTGTTGTTTGCCATACACCTGATATGATGCGACCATTGACCTGAATGTGATCCGCGTCGCAACGATCTAAACTAGCAGTATGTAAATTTGTTTGAATATTATATCGGTAGAAGAAGAAAAACTAAAATATTTTGAGATTGTGTCTCTTGAATCGCGTCGCATGGTTGCTGACCTAATGTTTCTACACAAGCTACTTAACAATAAAATTGACTGTCCAGATCTTCTGAGCAAATTCTCTATTAATGTACCTTACAGAGTCCCACGTCATCCTAGCTCTCTTTTCAATATTCCTCGTCATCGTACGAATCTTGGTAAATACTCACCCATTGCAAGACTGTCGAGGCAATATAATAGCATAGCCACAAACGCGGTCGACATACACATATTTGACGACGTATTAATGTAATTTAAAAAAAATATCTACGATAACATTTCCGTGTGAATGTTGACAAACTTCAATTACTCACTTTATTAGTAGTTCTAATTGTAATCATTTTTATATTTTTATTTTTTAATTGTAGTACCTAATTTTATCTGACATTTACAATACATTTACATTATTAATTTTATATTTTAATTTGATTGTTATGTAATGTATATTGAATTTATTATTTATAGTAATTCATACAAATTTAAGTGACTGTAATACTAATGAAATTTACTGGATTTTGATATAATTTGATATAATTTAATTTTAAACTTAACTTTTATATTGATGTTTCTTTACTTTTAATATTTATCTTTGTTTCTGTATGTGATATTATTAAAGTAATGTTCAAAATGTAATGCATGCTGAATTCACCTGTAATTAGTTATACAATTGGTTAGACTCAAAATGTTTTTCTTATGTGTATGTGATATTGTAGTAACTGTTGGTGAATCTTAATAAATAAATAAATAAATAAATAATATTCAATGTTTTGGTAATATACATATTATGTACATAGTTTGATATCACATCATACCCTGACTGAGTAGGCCGATTTGTGATACGCCCAAAATGCGTAGTACTACACCTCCTCCTTGCGTACTCTAAACTAGCATACGTGATACGACCAATCTGATGGTAAGTGGCCTATGGATGCCTGCAACACCAGAGAACACTTGCGCGTTGGCGACCCTTTAGGATTAAAAGGAAGTGGGAAGGAGAAGAAGTGGGAAGGAGGAAAGAGGGTGATTGGGCCTCCGGCACTCTCACTCACCGAACGAAACACAATAATAGGAATACTGCTATATGACGTCGATATTCTGTGAGAGGGTAGTCCTTCCCCGGTCGAGCCGGCCCATTCATGCTGAAATCAGCGAGGCTCTACGAGTAAAGCTATGTATATAGTCTTACACCTATATCCTATAGTCTTATACATAATACGTATTACGAAATCCATAGTACAGTAGCTATATAACAATATAACCTGCTCAAGGAGTCGTCTATGACGCGCGCAATTCGCACTCTCAATCTCATACACAACAGTCAGACCTATTCATTTGTACTTTGAGTGAATTTAACAGAGTAGCACTAGCGATTATTTGATATTGTAATTCAATAAAATAAGTGTACTGTATAATTACTAAGCTATATTATGTACTATTGTTGTTGTTGGCTGTACTGTCGCATTAGGTTTTTTCCTGTAAAGATAGTATAAGTTTGATTAAATAAATAAAATAAAATAAAAATACTCATATAATTGTCGGCCTCGATGGCGTAGTGGTTAGTGTAACTGACTGCCACGCCTGAGGTCGCGGGTTCGATTCCCGCACAAGTCAAACATTTGTGTGCATGAACATGGATGTTTGTCTTGGTCTGGGTGTTTCTATGTATAATATGTATGTATTTACAAACAAAAAGTATATACTTATGTATGTTTATCGATTGTCTAGTACCCATAGTACAAGCTCTGCTTAGTTTGGGCTAGATGGTGTTGTGTGTATGTGATATAATATTATTATTATTATATTGTTAAAATCAGACAACAAATAAAAAAAGGAAGTTCGGCTATATCTTATTACCACATTTCCTCTGCCTAACCCTTATCCCTCTGATACACCTGGATATATACAGGTACTCCATAAAATTTCATTCAGGAAATAATCTTCCCATAACAATACTGCATCCGAATCAAATACGGAATGTATGAGTTTCCTTATACACGTGATCGTTCCATAGCTATATCTATTTCACAAATGGAGTCACGTACGAGCGATAATGGCACACTAATCTGAACTGAAATCTAATATATCAAATATATATTAAACTTTAAAGCTATCATTACTGTATGTTTCGTAGGACTGTTGTGTAAGGCCAGTATCTCACATTTGACGATGTTTGTTATAGTTCTATATTTGAATAGATCAAATCCTAACTAATATTATAAATGCGAATATGAGTTGTTTTTTTAAAGTGAAATGTTTAGGTACGTTGAGCACTTCTTAGGTGAACAAAAATCATGGAACTCGCGTCATCGTCACGCTTCCACGTTTTATAATTTTTTTTAATATTAACAATATCTCAGAAATGGTGCGTCCAACGCAAAAAATAACGAAATTTTGACCCCCTTATTAGCCACTAAGAGAGTATCAGGAACTAGTATCCGAAACAACACTTTTTTTTTTGTTTATAAAGAAGTGTTTATGTTCAAGGATTAAAGTTTTCACTTCTATCTGCAGTCCCCAAAGACTGCCCCAATTTTTTTTTTAAGTCTACTTTCGCTCTAGGAATAAAGCCTGTATAGCGGAAGACTTTACAAATAGAACACCGAGACTCGGAACAACCATTTATCGATCACACAAAGTTTTGTCTCGCGCCTTAACTATTCGACTTATCATCGTGAAATTTTGTATACACTTTGTCAGAGGGACAGAAAAGGACATAGTACACTATGTCCTTTGTTAGCACTCTATTTCCTTTTTACTGTCCATTTCCTTTCTAAAGTAACCTACATTTACGCAACCGAAATGTAGGTTAGGTTAGCCTTCCTATTGGAAAAATCTTTTTATTCTGTGGATTAATTTACTGGCTTATCATGTAATTGACATTGAAATAGTAGAGAATGTATGTTATATTTTTATTTTTAATGCTTTTGTATATAATGTTCAGACACAGTTGTAACAAATTGTTGAAGAATTAAATAAATAAAAAAAAGAAGTCGCGGGCAAAAGCTAGTTATGAATAACATGTGTTTGGAGGATATTTAAAATCTGTAGTTGATTAATGGGGAATACATACATACAAACATAGTTTTATGCATAATTATATTGCCGTAGGGATGGGCAGAGATGTATCGCTGACATCTTTACCAGCTGTGTTTTTAGGTTATAGGAGGTAAGTCTATTACCGTCTACATGACATAGTTTCTGACTTCGTGATGCTACTAAGAATATCCTAAAAGGAAAGCCCAACAACACTTTGCTGCAACCCGGGAATTGGACTCAAGATTTCATGCACAACAGTCCTAAAACTATACTCGACGAAATAAATTTTTAGTGTGCCTAGAAGACTGGCAGCATTGCCACGTTGAATGGCAATGCTTATTCTTTCCGAAAAATAAAGGCCAGCCCTCTGGTCACCGGAAGCGTCGATTAACCTTTTTGCTGTCTCTATAGAGAGAACGAGCACTATAAATAATTAGTTAATTATCGCTTGCTTTAATGGTGCAGAAAACATCGTGAGGAAACCTGCATGTCTGATAGTTCTTCGTAATGTTCTCGAACTGGGCCAGCATGATGGAAAATAAACTAACCCCTTCTTACACTGAGAAGAGGCACATGCCCAACAGTGGGATAGTTTACTTACAAGGCTGATATTATTACTTGTGCACTTTTTTTGTGATGGGTAAAAAATTTTAAACTCACGTCAGGACACGTAACCTGATCGAAAATTCGTAAGACGCAGGGAGAATTGTCATGTTTGTGTACGATAGCGCAATAAATGAATATTGTATTTTACCACATAAATGATAGTACTTTTATACTGATAATTAAAGCAATTCGTGCAAAATTATTCCCTAACCATTCCAAAATATAAAAATGCACAACGTTAATATTCAAGTTTTCACTTCTGCCTGTACTCTCGGAGTGCAACCCTTTGTATTTTATTAATATCAATTCTGTTCACAAATCGTCCAGTATGAATTTGTAAGCTTGAACCCTGTCTTAAAATGAGAATTGACCTCGTTCAATCACACTAGCCAACATCCCGTATGTCTTACGTTACCCTAAATGGTCCGTATTCCATATAACAAGGTAAGCGGTACTCAGCTATTAGATCCGAGTGCATCCAACCGTGACACGCCCGATTCTACGATGTACGCCTCGGAGCCTTCTCTCGTGTAGTTATAATGCTAATACTCCCTGTTATTGCATAAACTACTGCTTCTAGTTTGTTTTGACTAGGATAGTTACCTAAATTTATAAGTCACTTATAAGCCACTTGGGGTCGGCTTTCTAGTCTATCCGGATTTGACTGGATATCAGTTTTTAAACGGAGCGACTGCCGTCTGACCTCCGCAACCCGAAGGCTAACGATACCCTAAAGCTAGACCAGTGTCAGGATATTAGAGGGCACTGACTTCCCTATAACGACTGCCATAGATGTTATTGGCGGCCGGGACCGACAGCTTAACGTGCTCTCCGAGGCACGGAGCAGGCGGTAATTGTCACTCAATACGCACATAATTTTGAAAAGTCATATAACTTCCGAAAGTCAGAGGTGCGCGACGTGGGTTCGAACCCGAGACCCTCTGCATTGCAGTCTGTTGGTCTCCCCACTGAGCTATCGCTGCTTTTTTTTATTTGCGGACAAAAATGTGTGTGGTCACAATTACACAAATAGTTGTTTCAAGTCTTGGTGTTCTACGTGTCCGTTGTTTGAATGTTTATACATTTTCCCCGGCGACACAAGATTTATTATATTATATATTTCTATTAATTGTCTTTATCCTGGTTTATAGTTAACTAGCTTTTGCCCGCGGCTTCGCTCGCGTTAATTTAGAATTTGAAAATCAATTCGGGTTGTACTCTGCTTGTAATAATATAATTCAATCATGATTCGAAAGAAACGTGGCGCCATCTATTATCATAAGAACGTTTTTGTTGTTTTCCTCGGGAACAGTAATTTTTTTCGGGATGAAAGGTAGCCAATGTCCGTTTCTGTACACCTGTCAACGTATTTGCAAAATTTCAGGATGATCGGTTCAGTGGTTTAGGTGTGAAAAGATAACAAACAAACAAACTCATTTTCGCTTTTATAATATTAGTTAGGATTAGGATATACTGCCTAATGGGTATGATATCTGTCTTGCGATATAGACGTCGTCAGCCCCTCTACACTTCCATATTGAACCTTCTTCTAATACAACATTTATCTTAACAAGAGTACAGTGGAAGAATTAATCAATCTAGGCTGCACACGCACCTACCATCAACACAGTACAAACTACAAAAAACAACACACATCGAAACATTCCAAAAAGCTATTAAAATATTACCTCACTTTAAATTATTAACCTCAATCACTTTTTAATACTTATCAAGTACATTTACTATTACCGACATTCGAAAGAGTAATCCCTTTAAACTTTGACCTTACTTTCTCCTTCTAACATGGAAACGGAGAATTGAATCAAAAGCACGACCATATTTTGTAATCAACGCATCAATTTGAATTGGATGACCTCTTGGAGAAACGATGATTGATCATCGGAATTCATCAAAGTCGTAATTGTGGTAGGTCAACCATACGTTTTTGAGGCAGTTATTGTGTTGTTATTCAACCAATTGAGTACTTGAATTAATTGATTACATGATTGGCATTCAACCTTAACGATAGCATTCTAATTTCAATTAAAAATACATCTTTCACACTAGGGATATTGTTTTAGTAACGGAAGACCACAAATGTTTAAACAGCTGATATAAACAACACATGTAGATTCATTATGGGAATTATTTATGACTATTTCAAAGTTCTTGAGAATAGCATTAGTAGTTACTGTGATAAGCAGGTGTTATAGACAGACGATGTGATGTGACGATGTGTGCCATGTTTTAACATTTGAGTATAGCTAGTTATAAGTTTCATAATTATTTTTACTGTTCAAGAATCGAACGTTTTTATAGCGTTTTTATAGTCAGTTGCTAGGTTCAGACAAAGGGTAGAGCCTATGAGAAGAAACCTGCCAGAAACTCACGGCCACTCTTTTAAATCGCCAGTTAAATATAATTTCAGTATTTTACAACTCCATTATGCCAACAGCCATTATGCCATATTATGGCATAATAGCAAAATTAATAAAAATGCAAAATTATTCCCTAACCATTCCAGAATATCAAAAATGCACAACGTTAATATTCAAGTTTTCACTTCTGCCGGCACTCCCGGAGTGCAACCCGTTGTTCATTATAGTGTGTATACCTACCTAATAACATAAATTTAACCTAATAAAAAATATTAGAAAATAATAAGCAATGCTTGTTTAATATCCTTCTAAAAAACACTCCTAGAAAAACTACCATCTTATTTAGATACTTAATTGCAAATATCCGATACCTATACAAGTTTGTAGTTTACTAGCGGTGAGAGCCTAATGGACAAGACATTAGACTTAAAATCGAGATATCGTGGTTACGTATCGAAGGCATTATCGACGTGAACCCAATCCCAATACAAGAATTTGAGCCATATCGCAATTTATACAACTTAGGTGGCAAGCAAGCATACGGCCCCCCTGATGGTAAGTGGTCACCGTAGCCTATGGACGCCTACAATACCAGATCACTTGCGCGTTGCCGACCCTTTAGGAAAGGAAGGAAAAATACTAGTAAATTATAACCTAAATTGCTAGTAATTATTACGCATCACATGCACGATCTCACACACACACACACGCACACACACACACACACACACACACACACACACACACACACACACAAACACACACAAACACACACACACACACACACACACACACACACCCATACATAACACACGCGAACGCTCACTTAGTTAAAAACATTTACTCTGTGTAGCCTTTGTTATGGAAGAGAGGAATATTCTAACACAGGTATCATTTTATACTTAAAACCTCCCGCCCTAGATATAAGTACTTATGTATGTGATATCGAAATAAAACAATTTAATTTATTAAAAATATACATAAATAATTATATAAGTACATATACCGGGTCTGCCAGACCCACTGACATGCTGTTATTTATTGCTACCAAGCATGCCGAGTGTTAACAACACGACCAATTTCACGAGTAGCGTGTGTATTCTAGTATTTCGAGCTATATTTCCAACTGTTCAAGTACTTGGACCTAAATTGCAGTCCATCGAAATATATATTTTTACTACCACTCAAACGTCTAATAAACAAAATGAGGCAAGTTCTTTAGAGCTAAATAACAAATAACTTCCACATCTATTAACTTTATTAGTTAAACACGGGTTATAAAGGTTTTGTTTTTACAGCCTTATCTCGGCCACAAGCGAGGCGAGCAAGTATTTTTATTTTACATTGCTAGACGATCCTGCTGTACGCCTCGGTGTGTGGAAAGCCTAATATATTCATGACTTGCCTCATAATTTTACGCGTGCTTAGAAAAATGTGTATACTTTTTGTTTTAGATTAAAATATCCGTTGGTTTATGGACTATAACTTATCTGCTAAAATATCGGTTGAAATATGAGTTTGGGTATATTTAAGAATAATGAATGGTGAAAGTATACCATTACTTAATTAAAAACTCAGCGATAGAAAGCCAGTGTTTGGTGGTTATTTTCAAGGCGCTGCGCGTAAAACGTATTTATCGCTTGCTTCAACAGTGAAGAAAAACATTGAGTCAACTAGCACATCTGACAGTTCGCCTCAATGTTCTCAAAGATACCTCTTCAGACTAAAAAGAGGCTTCAATGAATTTCTGTACCAAGTGTCATATGTTATGTCACTGGTAAAGATTAACAGCCTCGATGGCGTAGTGGTTAGTACAACCGACTGCCACGTCTGAGGTCGCGGGTTCGATTCCCGCACAATTCAAACATTTGTGTGCATGAACATGGATGTTTGTGTTGGTCTGGGTATTTCTATGTATAATATGTACGTATTTACAAAAAAAAAGTATATATTATTATGTATGTTTATCCATTGTCTAGTACTCATAGTACATGCTCTGCTTAGTTTGGGCTAGATGGTGTTGTGTGTATGTGATAGAATATTATATATTAAATATAGGAAAGAGCATGAAACGTCATCATCATCATCAGGCTATAATAGTCCACTGCTGGACATAGCCCTCCCCCAAAGAGCGCCATAGCGCCCTGTCTTCAGCTTGCTACATCCAGCATCTTTATCTTCATGAAACGTGACTTTATGTAAATGTAATTTAATGCACAGAGAGGTATGAAACTTTATTCTTTGGCCTTTAAGAAACTGTGATTTCAGGCTAATATAATTAAGCATACGAAATATAATATTAAATACTATCTATTAGGGCGAAAGAATAGACAGTGGACTTGTGTTTGCGCAAACACTTTTGGATTATAGTAGCTACTGTGCAGATAACTAGTTTCCGTTAAGATTGGCCGCCGCGACCGATTTTTAAAGTGAAAACTTCTTTAGGCGCGTTGAGCACTTCTTGGATGAACAAAAATCATGGAACTCGCGTCATCGTCACGTTTCCACGCTTTCCATTTTTGAATTATTTTAGAATATTAACAATTAGTCAGAAATGGGGCGTCCTACTCAAAAAATAATAGAAACGAAGAAAAGAAAATAAATGTTGTTTATTTCGTACAGAGCCCACACAATTAATTAAAAGAAAATAAAAAAACCCTCTTTTTTGACCCCCTTAATAACCCCCTAGAGAGTATCAGGAATCCGAACCACACCTATTTTTTTATTTTATTTATTTATTTATAAAGAAGTGGTTATGATCAAGGATTAAAGTTTTCACTTCTATCGGCAGTCCTGCTCAACGCGCCTAAAGAAGTTTCCACTTCAATAATTTAGATTTTTCTTTCACCAAATGATATTGCATTAAAGTGTCTGTCTAACATTTAACCTTTAAAGTACGACATTGCGTAAAAACGTTAATGTTCCACATGAAATGTTTTATAAAAAAAAACACTAAGTGGCAGATTAAAAATTCTTAGTATCTGTTCCAGACTCTAGATGAGACACTTAAGATGTTTAGTCTATCGTTTTTTAGGCTTCATGTATACATAATGTGCTCATGTAAGTGGATAATTTTTAATACTTATGAGTAAGCACATCTTAAAAGATTTTAATAACGATTAGATATATGAAATACTAGCTTTTGCCCCCGGCTTCGCTCGCGTTAATTTAGAATTTGACAATCAATTCGGGTTGTACTCTGCTTGTAATAATATAATTCAATCATGATTCTAAAGACACGTTGTGCCATGTATTATCATAAGAACGTTATTGTTGTTTTCCTCGAGAACAGTAATCTTTTTCGGGATGAAAGGTACACAATATCCGTTTCTGTATACCTGACAACGTGCCTATATGCAAAATTTTCGGATGATCGGTTCAGTGATTTAGGCGTGAAAAGGTTGTTACCTTTTCACGCAAACAAACACACAAACAAACTCATTTTCGCTTTTATAATATTAGTTAGGAAGTTATGATAGGATAGTTTTATAAGAATAGTTTTGGTTTTACGCAGTGAAGCGATTGCCGTCTAAAAGATACAATTCCAGATTTATAATTTATCAGCATGTGTGAAGACAGAAAAGCTCACCAATGCTTTGCTCAGCCCGGGATCGAACCTTCGGCCTCAAGAACAGCAGTTATAACCACTACAACTGGATCACCAAGGCAGTCATTAGTATAAATAAACATACAATTACGTAATGACGTCATACATCAATGTTTATTATATTAGGTATATTAAATTTTTAAATAATGTTTTTAAATGAACAGTTTCTGAGCGCCTTAACCTGCATAACAGTCTCAAACTATATGAACGTAAGCGGACAAAAACCACCCTCGTGACCAAATCCGCTTAAAGTGTAAACGCCTTTAATAATATTCTCAATGCCGTATCAAAGTCAGCGTTATCACAGAGCAGCGACGCTGGCAGATATTTCAATAATATCTTTATCAAGATCCCAAAACGTTCCATGTTTCTAAATATTTAATTTAACAAAATGTCCTCCGAGTCTATCTGCTCCTATCGCGTACACAAACTGATTTGTATCAATCCCTTCATGTCTCAATCTTATGCGTACTTCGGCTTGTATTCCATTTGGTGAATCTTTCCTCAATTCTGTGTTATATAGCCGAGCCTATCTTTTAAATGAATATTTGCTGTAGATATAAATGTATACGTTTTTGTTAGAGATAAGCGGGGTTTCAATCTAATAAATCTTTGTGAAGCTCCGCGTTTTGAGAGATTATACTGTACCTCTTTATGTAGACATAGATAGGTATATAAAATTAACAAGATGTATTAGGTAGAGCCGGATTTTAATTGTTTATTTACCGTTTCAAACTTTTATTGCTTTCTTTGACACACGCAGCTCTAGAATTAGGAATTATCTATACTAATTATAAAGAGGAAAGATTTGATTTTTTTGTTTGTTTGTTTGTAATTGATTTAACCCAAAAAATACACAACCGATTTTAAAAATTCATCTACCATTAGCGAGGCTATAGTGTATTTAAAAACAAAAGTACTGTAACTAACATAATCTAACCGACCTATACGTGAGCGAAGTCGTGGGAGAAAGTTAGTCCTTGAATATCGACAAGAACATTGCGACTCAAAGCTTCTAAATCTTTGAATCACTTTTTTTGTAGACGTTTTGATTAAAAGATTATGGTAACCAAGAAGCGCCCGGTCCACCTTATTTATGGCTTAAGTGCCAGGGTAATTTAGCCAATGCATTTGCTGACCTTATAAAAACCAAAACCTCTTTGGAAAACACTGTATGCTATAGTTTCTTAGAAAATCTATGTTAGGTAGATCCACAACTTAAGTGTTAGTAGAAAATAATTACTCTGGAACAGCTTAGTACGTGGTCAGCAAACACTAAATAATAGCCAACGGCATCATCTTAAACTCGTACTCTTTTAGGACGGACCTATAACCAAAGCTGGCAAAAGAAAGAAATAAAGAAGAAAGAAAAATATTTGTTTATTTCGTACAGAGCACACACAATTAAATATAACAAAATAAACAAACATATTATACATATTAAAAAAAACAAAATGTGTATGCTCTCACCGAAAAGGGTCACCACCTCAGCATTAGCTGGGCACCCAAATTGAGTGCACCAGCGCTGGTTTTCAGTTGGTCACCCGATACCGTGGTGCACGGACGGAGGCAAATGCTTAACATTACAACAAAAATACAATAAATGTGGTTCTGCTACATACATACACAAGGAAAACGTATAGGGCATACATAAAACGTTTATGTAATACATCCTTGCCTACTCTTTCGAGGACATAGCCGTGAAACTATGTATGTATACAACACCAGCGAAGTTATTAGAACTGGCCGCAAATATAATAATAATAATAATAACTTTATTTACACAAAAAACATTATAGGGTTTTTACAATAGTATGTTACATCGATAGAATAATTTTGATCTATAATTTCGTGGGAGGAGTACTGTTCTCCTAGATAGGCTACAGGATAGCCTGTATTTACGAGACACAGTTTCGATCCCCTAGTGGTAGATATTATATTAAAATATAACGTTTACATATATTTATGCTAAGTGCGTTAGTTTGTGTAAATAGGTACAAATTAGTACATACAACAAAATTCTAAAGAAAATAAAATAAATTGAGCATGTAGTGTTTTATGGTACTGTGTTCGTTCGTGCGTGTGTGTGGATTTGTTTGTGTGAGGGTGTGTGCGTGTGTGTGTGCGTGTGTGTGTGCGTGTGTGTATAAGTGTGAGTGTGGGTGTGTGTGTGAGTGGGCGCGTGTGTGTGTGTGTGCGTGTGTGTGTAAATATAATCCTAACTTAATATTATAAACGCTGCTTGTTACAATTTTACGCCTTAACTACTCGACTATTTTTGTATACACGTTGTTAGGAAAGTAGAAAAGCATATAAGGTAACTTTCATCCAGAGAAAAGTACTCTTACTAATCTGACCTACATTTACGCGAGCAAAGCCACGGGCAAAATCTATGAAGAAATAAGCGCTATCAATATGTTGTGTCAAAGAGAACATGTAGCTGAAATACAATAAGACCTAAAAAAAATTGAGTTAGTCGTTGGGGACTGCTGATAGAAGTGAAAACTTTAATGCTTGATCATACACACTTCATTATAAACCAAAAAAAAAAGAAAGTGCGTGTGTCCGATGCTAGTCCTTGATACTCTCCTAAAAGTTATTAAGAGGGTCAAAATTCCGTTATTTTTTGCGTAGGACGCACCATTTCCGAGATATTGTTAATATTAAAAAATAATTCAAAAATGGAAAGCCTGGAAGCGTGACGATGACGCGAGTTCTATGATTTTTGGTCACCCTAGAAGTGCTCAACGCGCCTAAAGAAGTTTTCACTTCAATAATACTGGCTGGGAGACATTTCTACCTAACCGTGTATAAAATATAATATATGTATTTGAAATATATATTTTTACATGGTCACATCTAACATTGTGTAATACGACAAATAACGCGAGTAAATAAACCGTTTATGACGTAAGACTGGTTGAGTTTTTTTACGCGGCCTCTCAAATTATTCGGGAGAAACAAAACGGGTACGTCAATGGACGTCGTAAATTCTACCCACGAAGCGAGGGCTGTCAGATAACCAACCTTAGTTTACATTGTTTTTTATTTATAACAATATTATCTGTAAACAATTCTACAGCTGGGCATGGACCTCCTATTAATGTGAAAAAGGTTAGGTCATAGTCGCACACGCTGAACCAGTGCAGGTTGGCATAATTCACACATTTTCGAAAACATGTTTAGGAATTTCCAAACAAGTTTCCTTACAATATTTTCCTTCACAGTTGAAGAAACCAGTAATTAACTATTCAATACGCACATATCTTTGAAAAGTCAGAAGACCGCATCTTGGCATCAAACTAATGACGCATGCGTAGTAGTCCAACGGTCTACTATTAGACTACTGCATTTTTTACATAGGTATGTTTTTATTGATAAGGCCTTAATAGTAATTATGACTCTTTAAATAAAGCGGGCATCGGTAATTGGAGGCTGGGTATCATATAATCGATATTTTTTTCGATATAAACAAATGTAGGTATTCTAGGTAAGACCTTAATCTTAAAGACCTTTTCTGACAACCCTAAAGCCTAGAGACGCAGTTGCGCGGGGGGCGAAGTCTGGAGCAGCCCCTTGGGGCTCCGTCGGCGGATTATCGTGCTGCTAAACAACTCGGCAACCTCATACTGACCGTAAACGGCCCGAGCTGTACCAAGACCAGGGCTAACTCCGAATAAAAGTAAAAGAACGTTAGAATATTTTTGTACGCACAACACTGGCCAATTAAGTTTTGGTTTCGGCATAAGGTGGGGCGCTGAAAAGGGCCCCGTCGGCCTACTAGCAATGGATTATGTTGTAAACGACTCAATGCGTAGAAATGCCTGCATTAAGGGCGGCGTACTCCAATTATTCCTCTTTGCCGAAATTGGCATATCAGGATTCAAAGGCTGACTGCTTTATTGGGCCCGTGGATTTTGCTTGTGACTGTGAGGTCTCCGGTTTGATACCCAGCTCAGAATAACTCTGGCCAATTAAGTTTTAGTTTCAGTATAAGGCGCGGCGCTGAAAACTAAACTCGTTTTATTGTTTCGAGCTGGTCATCCGCGAGCGTACAGGCTTACCACCCGCGCAGACGGTAAGCGTCCCTGTAAAACCAGCCTTAAACCACTATCATCATCCATGCAGTCACACACATTATCACTTTCGTCTCTACTAGAAGAGCGACGCGTATTCAATTCTCTATCACGTATAATCTGAACTAAGTGTTCAATTCATTTGGATATGATAATGCTTGACGTGTTGAAGTTTGATCGTTTGCGATTGAGTGGTAGATACGAGCTCATCGGTCGTTTGGCTCTTGCTTTAGTTGTGCCAAATGACATTACAGCCAGATATTTGTGCCAAACAATTGGCTCAATTGACATCGTGTTTATGTAACTTAGTATCGATGGTAGTTTATTGCAGTTTTTAATTTAAATTATTTTTAGTTTATGACTTGAGATATTGATTGCATGAATATCACTGTTGAAGTGCTACCTTGCCAATACTTAAGTGGAATAGGTACTGTTCCTAGGAAAATCGTATAAATCTGTTTGTTATATTCAAGTTAATCTCCTTCATAAGGGTTTTTATCGCAGTATTTTGAAGTGAAAACTTCTTTAGCGGCGTTGTGCACTTTTTTTTGTTGGGTAAAAAATGTTAATCTCGCGTCAGGACACGTGACCTGATCGAAAATTCTTAAGACGGAAAGAGAATTGTCATGTTTGTGTACGATAGAGCAATAAATGAATATTGTATTTTACCACATAAATGATAGTACTTTTATACTGATAATTAAAGCAATTCGTGCAAAATTATTCCAAAATATCAAAAATGCACAACGTTAATATACAAGTTTTCACTTCTGCCGGCACTCCCAGAGTGCAACCCGTTGTTTTTTTTTAATATTTTTGTAGCCTATATCTAAAGTATTAAAATTATTATATGTATCTAGTCTCTCTGTGCTTATTATGGCCTCTGAAAAGCAACAGAAACGTCGATTGAAGTGTAATATTAATATATTAGCTGAAAAATAGATTAAAAGTAGTGCTTTTGAAAATAAACTGCAATAAATCCGTAAAACAATTTATTTCAATGTACATTTGCGTAAATGTAAGATAATAAATACTCGTTAAACAAGATTCACGAAGTATAGCCAAAGGCGTTCAGTGTATCTGTGGTTTTAATCTCAGCACAGTTCTCTACAATATAGCTTTTATAAATGGATGCAATTCTATAAAATCATATTCCATATAAAGGCACGCTTTTATAATGCGTAACGCAAAGGATTCAATTTTAATATGTGGTAAATGTCACTGTCATAGTTATGCTATATTTGTTTGGTACAATTATTGAAAACCATATATTGTGTCATTGTTTGCTTACCTCAATATATGACAAAAAAAATATTGCCTATGTCTGTTTCTCTCGATGAGTATAATCTGAGTGTTTTCAAGTCAATTGCTACCTTTCTAGCAAGCGTGCTCCATCGTTTACCACATCGTCGTTAAAAATCAAGTGAGATCATGGTAAAACGTAAAATACGCAGAATTAATAAAATAACTCTACTTAACTCTCTTTTCCAACTCTACAACAAAAAATGGGTATTCTAGTTGTTGAAAATATTTTTTTTATTTATTAACTGTGGCAATAATAGAGGATTACTGTGACTGTTTCCGAAATGACAAGAGTTCTAGATAAATATACTACAAAATAAAACAGTTAGAACGTGAATTTGACTTTCTAAGCGGTGGTGTAGTAGCAACGGATAAAAAGACCCACAAATGTTTTCTAACAAAATAAAGTCAATATGACCATGTCAACCCTAGCCAAACATCTTCAGAGACATGAAAGGGTTTAGTAGAATTGTTGCATTGCCCACTATTGTCCAGTTTCATGTTGCCCACACAAATTATATTGGACCGCCAGTTTATTTCGTTGTTATGAGCCACGTATCACTTTTACGTACGTACACGTACCTCCAGTTTCAAGAAAGGGCTATCATGCGAAGGTTAAAAATATATAAAAAGGATCGTGTAGTTTCTATTGAGAATTAGATTATTTTTGTGAAATGAAAAGTCTTGAGGTCAGACACCTTCTGGTGCTAACTATTGACAGATAGCAGTTTTAAGGTATCGATATTAAAAAAAGACGAGTGATAAAAGGTCTGAAAATTATTTAAAAGTATAATGCTTTGTTAGTTTTTCTTGAGTACTTCTTCAAGAAAGCGTCTAGTATGCGAGTTCGATCTCTTTATTTGAAGATAATATAATTATACTAGCTTTTGACCTCGGCTTCGCTCGCGTTAATTTAGAATTTGACAATCAATTCGGATTCTACTCTGCTTATAATAATATAATTCAATCATGATTCGAAAGACACGTGGCGCCATCTATTATCATAAGAACGTTATTATTATTTTCCTCGGGAACAGTAATTTTTTTCGGGATGAAAGATGGCCTATGTCCGTTTCTGTACACCTGTCAACGTATATGCAAAATTTCAGGATGATCGGTTCAGTGGTTTAGGCGTGAAAAGGTAACAAACAAACAAACTCATTTTCGCTTTTATAATATTAGTTAGGATAGGATTAGGATTAGGATTATCGTGTGTTTTGACTATGATGAACTATTTGTAATTAATAATACCGTGATTAATAATACGCAACTTCGCTGTTTTGCACAGTCAGGTAATTCACAGAATACGGACACGACGGCTAGCATACGTAATAGGGATACCGTGAGTGTAGTTTGTGACGGTACATGGACAAACAAAAATATGCCAAAAGTGAGGGTGAATCAAAATTCTTCGGCCTCAAAACGGAGACATGACATCGTAGCACCAGTGAGCTTGTGACCACGGCCGGTGTAACCTGGTCGAAACGTCAAGCCTATAAAAGGTAAACATTATGCATGATCGCGTTGATACCCGTTACATATTATATATATATTAACAATATATTAGAAATGATGCATCCTATGCAAAAAATTCACGAAATTTTGAACCCTTTAATAACCATTAAGAGACTATCAGGAATCCGAACTGCCCTTATTTTTTGTTTATAAAGAAGTGTTTATGATCAAGGATTAAAGTTTTCACTTCTATCGGCAGTCCCCAAAGACGGCCCAAATTTTTGTTTTTACATAACTTTTCTTCGTCTAATTGTGAGTTTAATATAATAGACTATAGAAAAGGTAGCAGTAAAAAATAAATTGTAACGAAGACTATCTTCTGAACCAAGATCCGTATTTATTTTGAGTACAATAGTTTTTTCTACATGTAAAGAAGCTTTATAGAAACTCACAGAGCTGACAATGTGTGAAAATCTGTTTATCCCAAAGTAACGTAAAAAGGTAAATATATAAAAAAGGTACTTCAAGAAAGCGATTTTCAGGTCCACTGACAAAAGGGCACACCCGTTTATCGGCTATATTAGTGGTAACCTAACCCACTTGAACAAACTGTTAAGAAAGGTACCATTGAACACGCAAATTACATTTACAAAACTTAATATGATTCACTTTTGTGACTTCTAAAGTGTCAATATTGTGTGTGAAGTTCTTCGAATTGTAATTTAGTTAACAATAGTATCGATTTCAAAAGGTTTTGAAGAATACTATTGAATGTATGATTCGATTCAAAAATATTGATTTGTGTTCTGTGATATGTGTATTGTCAGATTGACATTTGATATTTCTATTCTTTCGGTTATTAACTTCACTAGTGATTTTGTGAATTGGGCATTTGCAATTAAAAATTATAATAAAACTAGATTTTGCCCACGGCTTCGCTCGCGTTCATGTAGGTAACTTATTTATTTATTTATAAGGCACATTAACAGAGTAAACACATACATTTACATAATCACTAACTAAGACAAGGTTGTGTGCTTACGCCAATTACAAATATGCACAACATTAACATAAAGACAACATGCATTTAAATATACTTAAGTCTAATAAAGATCCTACATAACAACTAACACATAATTATTAACAAAACATGATAAAAATTATAAAATAAAATTACACTAAAATAATATAAATATACATTGAGATCATCAATTAAGGAATATAAAATTAAAATTTGTAACAAGTAATTAAAATTCAACTTCACATTGTTATTTCGGCCATTAATTATTTTATGCTTAAAACGCTTGGGATGGTCATGGAAAATATCAAGATCAAGCAATCTCCAACAGTTATTGTAAGTTAGTGTTTGTCTAGCTATAGGAGCTTGTGCACCCAAATTAGTTCGATGTCTTGGCACTTTAAAGAATGGATTTTTTTTTCTTTTCCTAGCATCTGGTCTTGGAACACATAGGTTAATGCACTCATGGAGTCCATCACACTGCGATACACCTCTTACTATTTTCTGAACGAATAATAAGTCGAGCATCTTCTTCGTTCTTGGAGAGTATTTAATTTAAAATAGGCTAGTCGTTCCTTGTAAGAACACCTAATGCTAAGTCCTGGAGTAATAAATGCCAGATGTCTGGTCAGAGCCCTTTGTATGGATTCTATGCGTTGTGTGTGAACTATATACAGAGGATTCCAAATGATACTACCAAACTCTAACACACTCCGCACCAAGGTATTAAATAGTATTAATTTGGAGGTAATACGCTTAAAATCCTTGGTGTTGCGCTTAATAAAACCCAACAATGTAACAGTACTTTTTTACTAGATAAAGGTACCTTATGTCCTTGTCTGTTGCTCTGCGTGCACACTTGCCACCTGCACCACAAAGCCTCGATGGCGTAGTGGTTAGTGTAACCGACTCTTGCTACGCCTGAGATCGCGGGTTCGATTCCCGCACAAGTCAAACATTTGTGTGCTTGAACTTGGATGTTTGTCTTGGTCTGGGTGTTTCTATGTATAATATGTAAGTATTTACAAACAAAAAAAGCATATATGTATGTTTATCTATTGTCTAGTACCCATAGTACAAGCTCTGCTTAGTTTGGGCTAGACGGTGTTGTGTGTATGTGGTAGAATATTATTATTATTTATATATTATTAAAGTGTATGCCAAATTCATGAGGATCGGCCGAGTAGTTAAAGTGTGAAAGCGTAACAAACAAACAAACTCACATTCAAATTTATAATATAAGTTACTGTTAGGATTTCCACATCAATTAACTGCATATTTAAGAAAGGGTAAAATAACATGAACTAAAATGTTTCTGAACCACATTGTTTAAGACTATTAAATCCTCAACAGGCATTAGTTTAACAATATTGTTATATCATTGCGATGGTGAGAGTCTCAACCGAGTAGGTTACTTTATTGACTGGAATATGCAAAAGTAAGAAATTAAGCTTATAGGTAGTTGTTCATATTATAAAGAAGGAATCATAATGATATTTGTCTTTTGCACTAAATACTGTAGTGAGCTCAGTAATGTAACCTTGACATCCTAACTAATATTATAAATGCGAATGTCAGTTTGTTTGTTTGTTACGCTTCCACGCCTTAACTACTGGACCGATCATCATGAAATTTTGCATACACGTTGTCAGAGAAACAGCAAAAGACATAGGGTACCCTTTATTAAAAAAAAAAGTACTGTTAGTATC
Source organism: Catocala sponsa (assembly GCA_963564715.1). Taxonomy (NCBI): domain Eukaryota; kingdom Metazoa; phylum Arthropoda; class Insecta; order Lepidoptera; family Erebidae; genus Catocala; species Catocala sponsa. The sequence continues at coordinate 23,597,251 of OY751340.1, read as the reverse complement.
TTAACCTAATGTAAGTTTGTTTGTTTCGCTACATATACGCGGACAAATTCTAGTCCCTAATATTTTAAAGGTTCATTGACTCCGTTTACCCCGTTCCACCTAGTCGTACAGTAAGTAAAGGTAATAGGTAACTCAAATATAATTACACTTGCGCGTAATGTCAATTAATGACCTTCTCTTAGTATTATTAGTGTACCCTATGACCACTTGTAAATTTTAAATAAAGTTTTACACCACACTAATTATTAATTAGACCTTTTACTCCAACTAAATTGCTGACTTTATTTACAGCTATTGGTCATTTTATTATGACCTAATGGTTTTTGAGGGAGGACGATAAAAAATAAACTTGATTGAGAAGATTGTCTTGTATTTATCAAAGCTTTTATCCTCAATTTTATGCCAGCTTCAGAGTACTTTAAACTAAGTTGCACACAACTAGCATCAGTAATTGATAGCTAAACATTTTAACAAGTAAATCAGTTATTTCTATAGTAGGTTGAGCCAAAATGTTTAATATGGTGCTATATCAAATTTATTTGCTGTATACTTAACCATCAATGACTCTTTCTCCTTCTTAGGTAGATAAGTTACAGATGCAGCTGTACCTGTACATTAATTACTTACCGCAGATATATAAAAATATACATTTTTTTATGTTCCTAATCATGGTCAAGATTTTAAACCGCCAAGCTACCACCTACACTATAAATAAATAAAAACATTTTATTGCCATTAATCATTACATAATCAATTGATCAGCGACCCCACACTAGGCATAGCCTGTCCTGTGGGTGCCAGGTACGATTTCCTTCCATTTTTAACAATATAAGCTCGGGCGACGTGTCATTTAAGACTAAAAAATATGGTTGTGTGTGTGTGTGCATACATGTGTGTGTGTGAGTGTGTGTGTGTGTGTGTGTGTGTGTGTTGTTCGTGAGTGAGTGCGTGTGTGTGTGTGTGTATGTATGATGTGTTTATGATAGGCATACCATAAGATTTTCGGTGGAGTCATATGTCAAAGAAGTGAGCCATTTAGTGACTTTTAACTGCATCTCTTTCACTGAACACTGCTTTATCTTGCATGCGTTAGCAGTTTTATTGTAAACAAATACGTCCTTAAAAGGGCTAAAGCGTTTGGCAAAGCTTGTGTTGACTGACGGGACTGGTAGTCTGTACACGCGACGTTTCAGAAGGTTCGGATATTCTGTAGATTGAATTACTTTCTTGTGGGCACCGACAACTGTTTTCAGGATGAATAATTGGCGTACGTTTAACAGTAGGCTTTCCTGGTATAATGCTGTTGTTGGGTATCGAAAAGATTTTCTATACATAGTTTTGATTACCGAACGCTGTGCCCTTTCCAATTGGAGCATTGTTGTTTTTAGAGCACTTCCCCAACAGGTGATGCAATTTGTGATAAGAGACTGGGTCAGTGCCAAGTATACAGTTTTCAGAATGTTAATAGGTGCCGAAGAGCGCAATAAGCAATAATCTTAAAATATTTGCAGTCTTACGAACTCTAGCTGATAATAAGTTTATGTGCGCTTTAAAATTTAAATTTTGATCCAACAGCACTCCAAGGTATTTTATAGTCTCAGCTTTTATTAGTGTCTCACAATTACAAACCTGGTTCTGGTCTGAGCACTCGTGAAGTCGAATGGTACAACTGATTGTTGGGGCTGATGCAGCAGTTTTGTGAAAACAAATATATTTGCTCTTCTTAGCATTTAAAGTGAGTAAATTACTTTGTAACCAAATGAGTACTTGTTTCATTCCAATCTCAGCGTTTGATATGGCTTCCCCCCAGTTTATACCATGAAATACGATAGCAGTGTCGTCCGCATAACATATAACTTCAGCATTAACACTGTCTTGTATATCGTTGATATACATGATAAACAAGGTCGGACCAAGAATACTGCCCTGCGGAACACCAAAATTGATGGCTCGTTGGTCACTTTTGTGGCTGCCAACTCTCACACACTGACTCCTGTTTGTCAAATAAGTCTTGAACCAGTTAAGGGCTAGGCCTCTGATACCAAAATAGTTTTCCAGCTTTCTAAGTAATATTGGTGTTGACACGGTATCGAAGGCCTTAGCCAAGTCTAGGAAAACTCCTATGCTAGCCTTATTATTATCCAGGTGAGAGGATACAATAGATGTAAGGAGTGTGACAGCTTCCTCCGTTGACTTGCCTCTTCTAAAGCCGAATTGTCTTGGTGATATAAGATTATTCGTTTCTATATATTTGACCAGTCTTTTGTTAATAATCTTTTCTAGGAGTTTTGAGAATGTTGTTAAGAGCGAAATGGGTCGATAGTTTTCAGTGGACGCTTTAATACCTTCCTTATAAATGGGTGTAATACAAGCTATCTTCCATGTGTCTGGAAAGACCCAACTCTAAGCTGGTGTTAAATATTGCAGTTAGTGGTGGTACAATCGCATTCTTTATGTCTTTTAGAAGAGAATTAGTTACACCATCAAGACCTGGTGCTTTATTGTTTTGTAGGGACAATATCAAAGATTCGACTTCACGCTCATCTGTTGCATGTAAGAAGAAGGAGTTCATTATTTGTTTTCTATGAATGTTTGTAGCTAGATTCTCCTGGCTCACTCGTAATTTATTGAGCATCTTATCCGCCAATTTCTCTCCCACGGTAGTGAAGTACGAGTTGCAGATGTCTAGCGAGTTTTTGGCACTGAAACTACCAGGCAGTTTAAGAAGTTCCTTCGGCTCCTTATTTGTTTTTGTGAGGTGGCAACTGAAAATAATGTTATTCTTAAACCTCGTTTAAAGAAGAACATGTCACAGCGCTCGGGAAAAACACAGTAAGTAGATCATTCCAGAGCCTACACGTACATGGGAAAAATGATCGCTGCAAACGTGCCGTAGTTGACGAGAACTGTCCCCGGAGGTATGTATGAACCCTGCTACGGTATCGAGAAGTACGATAATAAGGTAACGATGGTACCAATTCGACAAGTTCAGTGCACTCCCCGTGAATGACTCGGCAGAGCACGCGTAGAGACCCAAAGTCTCTTTTTTACCTAACATCTCCAATCTATTCGTGAGACCAGTCTGATCGACAATACGAATAGGACATCTTTGTAGAGAGTCAAGAGGATCGTGCTGGTATTTGGTGTCTCAGAGTGGATGCAGTACTCTACATACGGCTAAACGTGAGCATATAAACACAGTACAGGTGATGAATGCAATCAATTAATGTCGTATCAGTCGCAGCTAAATTTGGATCGTACCTATTGCTGTATTGCTTCTTTATATATGACTAGCTGTCCTGACAGACGTTGCCTGTACACACGACAAAAATAAAAACCAAATCTAAACCATTCTCGATTTCACTTGAACACACACAAAAATTTTCATCAAAATCGGGCCAGCCGTTTAGGAGGAATTTAATTACAAACACACGCACAGAAGATTTATATATATATATATATATATGTATATATATATAAAGATGTAGATATGCTATCCATTATTTCTTACTATTAACAACACGAAATATTCTTAATTATAATAAAATACATTTAATGTGTAGATAATACTCTGGGGTGTCATAATAATAACTGCACGAATATTCATAATATTGTATATTGTTTATACTATAATTGCTAGATGATCTGGTATTATACCGATGCCGTAAATATAATATTACAATGTTTGTTTGTGCACACATTTGAGTTTCGCTAAGAATTAGCTAACATGTTCTGTTTTTGCTCATCATACTTTGAACCTTAATATTGAACCGGTCAATATAAAGGTTTATTTGAACGCGCTAATCTCAGGAACTACTAGTTCGATTCGAAAATGTGTAACCCACAATTACCTTTTCCGGGTCTGGGTGTTCATGTGCCCGTTGTTTAAATGTTTGTATTTCCTCGTGACACAGGAATTATTGTCTTTCAATATAATAATAAGCATATATAATAAGCATATATATATATATATATATATATATATATATATATATATATATATATATGCTTATTTAATTCCTAGCTGATAATAATAGCAGATTGATAAAAGGGTTTTGAAGAGAAAGCTTTAGATAGATGTTCACGAGCATGACGTTTTACCAGCCATTATTACTCACGCTATGTTAAACTAAAGAAAATTACAAACAAGATGGCAAACAATCATACGGCACACCTGATGGTAAGTGGTCGCCGTAGCCTATGGACGCCTGCGACACCAGAGGCATCACTTGCGCGTTGCCGACCCTTTAGGAAAGGAAGTGGGAAGTAGAAGGAGCGGGATGGAGAAAGGGAGTGATTGGGCCTCCGGCACTCTCACTCACCGAACGAAACACAACAGTGGGAATACTGGTATTTGACGTCGATATTCTGTGAGAGGGTAGTCCTTCCCCGGTCGAGCCGGCACATTCATGCTGAATGAAATCAGCGAGGCTCTACTACTCTCGATTCCCAAGTCAGGTAAAATGTTTTTTAGTTTTGATGTAAAGTAATCATTATTAATGGCACATCTACTAAGGCACAGCCAAATTTCGTAAAATTCACTGCTGTAGTTTAGCCGTGAAAGAGTACCAGACAGAGACAGATTTACTTTCACATTTATCGTAACTAGCAAAATTATACACTCGAATGTGAGTTTGTTTGTTACGCTTTCACGTCTTAAGCACTCGACCAATCATCATGAAATTTCGTATGCACTTAGTAAGGGATTCAGAAAAGGGCATAGGCTATTTTTCATCCGGAAAAAGTACATTACTGTTTGAAGTAAAAACTTAAATTCCATTCATGCTGAAATGCAGCGAGGCTCTACGAATTCTCTTATATTAAGTACAACTATAGCTAGAAGTTACAAGGAATTCCCACCACTACTCGCCGTAGGGCAGGTATATCTCGCGCGAAAGGAACATAACAGTAAACCTTTATCACGAACATAAGCACAGTCGATAACCGCGATGTTGGATGTAGTTAATTTACTGTAATTGCGCTGGCTATGGTATAGGTAGTGGCCGTATAGGGCTGCCACTACATTTCGTATCTTAATATATATAAATCTCGTGTCACGATGTATATTCGGGATAAAGTTTGAAACTACTGAACCGATTTTTAATTGAACTTCGTAATCTGTAATTTGGTCCAACTTAAAAGATACGATAGTTTTATATTAGGATTTTGTGAAGTGAAAACTTCTCTAGGCGCGTTGAGCACTTCTTGGGTGAACAAACATCATAGAACTCGCGTCATCGTCACGCTTCGTCATCGTCACGCTTGCACGCTTTCTATTTTTGAATTATTTTAGAATATTAACAATATCTCAGAAATGGTGCGTCTTACGTAAAAAATAACGAAATTTAGACCCACTTAATAACTTCTAAGAGAGTATCAGGAAACCGACACGCCCTTTTTTATTGTGTATATTTAAATAGACGTATCCAATTAAATTATCAAACAGGAGCCTGTTTGATAATTAAATTGGATACGTCTATTTATAAGATTAAATCAATTAGTACTATTTATAAAATACCTACTTAATTAGTGGAATGATTAATACTAATTAATATATTTTGGCTTGGAGCTGATTTTCTGTTTTGTATTCTAGTGTTGAAGTTTTTATGATATAATGTCCAAACTACCGAATATTTATGTACCCATGTAAATTATCTAGTACTTACAATCATCATTATTTTACTGCAGTTTAACGTCATAAATCTAGCGGAGAAACACTGACTCTCAAGATACGGGTTCTTATCTTAGTTTCGGAGACAGGAGTCCTATACACATAAAAGTACATTGCTACTAATTCTTAAGTAATCATGTCATATCATCATGCAGGTACTATCTGTAATTTTAAAGGAGAATAATTTATTTATTACTAGCGGTCGCCTAGTGCTCGAAATTCGACCAAAGTTTGCCTGTAAGATATTGCTGGTATATTATGTCATTATATATTGATATCGGCTATGTCCAGCAGTGGACTATTATAGCCTGATGATAATGATGATGATGATGTGTAACCATAGTTACGCGCTTCGACTGCGTGTGTCAAATGCATGCTTATGTGCGTGTAGTGTTTTTTCATTAATTTAAAGTATTTCTAATGCATATTTTATATAAATATATTCGCCCCTCCTTCTCCATATAAACTTTAACTGTGCCAAATTTCATACTCCTCCGTCCGCGCAATTTTCGTAAAAAGGGGTACAAAGATTTTGCTTCACGTATTAATATATAGATTACCGAACTCACTGCGCCGAGTAAAATGTGCCAAAACAGGCGGTCACAGTTAAGTGAATAAAATCAATTTTTTTTGTTTAATACAAATATAAAATATATATTTACCATAACAATGAATGTGTTTACAATTACTCCGTGTAAAAAACTTAAAATAATTAATATTTTCGCCTACAAAATTACGTAAATTTACACGAAAAATCCAAAAACGTAAGCTCGTGTTACGTGATTTTTAGATTATAACAGTAGAAATCTATCCTATTTTACAGCTTAAACGAAACATAAATACTTATATTACAATTATCCGTCCCAAATATTTAAGTTATTGGTTGACAAGAAAGATACATATTTATCAAAAAATCACTTCAAATCCTCCATACAATTTTACTATGGCGACCGCCCGCCGGCCGATGTGAATATGCGCCACACGAGCTTTGTCATTATATTCTGTCTTACGCTCGGCGCAATCTTAATGTGCCCACGGTATATTGAATGCCAACTTCCAGACATTGTGTCATTGTGTCTGTGCTAGTATCATTATGTCTCAAAATTTTAAGCTAACAGGTTAAAGAACTAATCAATTGAATACCTCGTCTTCTTCTTTTCTGATTTTAAAATTTTTATTTCTGAATTTGAAATGATATTCTCAATTTTACAAATATTGAAACAACGTACTCAAAAAGCACGCAGGCTCGGCAACGACAATAGATTCGAATAGCTATTTGTGGACAACACAAAGGAGACCGTCCATATTCGGCTTGCACGTGGACAATCGTTTTAGAAACAAAGTAAAATATTAAAAGCTTTCTTTAAATATGTAATAAATATTGGTCACCCTCCAGTAGTATGAAATTGACGTATTTTATTTCTATATTATATCAAAATAATACACACAGCCTGGAAGCAATAAGGCAGTATTACTGCAACTGCATAGTCGACCGAAGGACTGTTGGTTGGTGTGCTCACATAATGTCTATAATATGATAATATGGTACCTAAGCTGGGCAAGATATGAAAATGTCACTTCACCAGCCCAGTTTTTGGAAAATATTTTAATAACTGAAGGTGATGGTGACACATGAATATAAATACATTTTAAATAATGTGTTTTATTTTATTATTTAACGAACTTGATACTAAACTTTAAAGAATAATGTTATCTCCTTAGTTTAGGATCATCATCATCATGTCAGCCAAAAGACGTTCGTTTTTGAGTTCTAGAGTGGCGGCCACGCACCGGAACATGCAGCAGGGGTAGGCCTCCCACAAGGTGGACCAACGAGCTGATAAAGGTCGCGGGAAGCGGTTGGATGTGGGTGGCCCAAGACCGGTCTGTGTGGAAAACCTTGGGGGAGGCCTATGTCCAGCAGTTTAGGATACTCAAAATTAATATTGTTATTACAATATAAAATTGTTCACGCCCAGGCCAGGGTCCCATACAAGGTGGTCGGTCTCCTTTATATTTTGAGGAGAGATCTAACCCATAATATCCGGCGTAAACTGTGGTGACCCGACTACTTAAATCAATGCAATATCAGTGCAGATTTTTGATAGATCGGTCTGGGGTGAGCAGCGGTACTCAATGCAACTGCTGTGCATGTGGTTACAGCATCGATTCTCGCTTCAGGCAAATTGTTCTTAGGATTTTCTGTTAATAAAATTTCTATCACTGCACGGTCTGGAGTTGTGCACGGTAGACGTCAATAGTTTCGCCCCCTATGACGTCAGAGTTAAAATCATAGTAGGTGAAATGTGTGTGTGGGTATAATACTCTACCAAACCCTTTGGATATAGACAAATTTTATGATGTTCTTTTTCTAGATAACACAACAGTTGTCTAGCAAAGTAACTGGCAAGTTCGAAAATATTAAAGCAAAAACAAATGAGGCCATAATTGCTTATAAAAGAACTTCTTTCCCTTAATGGCTTTCATAGTTCTATTTTTAAAATAACCTAGTTAAACCTGTAATTACAAGGCAAAGGGAACCACCGTTCCATTCAACTACCATTGTCCTTCAATAATAACTTTAAGAGATATTCTTTGCGCTGTTTAAAAAACTCATAATTGAAAGAAATAACTGCCAAGCTGGTAATGAATTACATAATATGTATGATGGGTAATTGATCTACATCACCCAAGAGTTTGTGTGTTGTGTAGTCTCTTAAGATTATAGAAAAACTTTATAAGTTTTATTGAGTAGATGGTCAAATAAGATAACTGAACCAACACAAATGAAAATCAAAGGCTTTATTTAAAAGATTGGAGAGCTATTTATACAAAGATTAGATTGTCACATGATCATAGGTCTCGTTTTCTCTCTCTCTCTCTCTTACTGGTCCTTATTAAGCCTTGCTTATTTTCTCGTACTCTTCTCCATTTCAACCAATCTTCATTCAGCATTAGCTACTTTATCTTGCAGCCTAAGTATACTTGAATAATGCCCTAAATGGCACTTAAAGATAAAACCAAGTTTGGCTAAATATAATAATTTTATTTCGAAGAAACTGTATAAAAATACTATTTTAACTTAGCAAAATACAAATATTGTACTTATAAGATTTAGTTAACTCTAATAAAAGATAATATTTTATATTATCTTTGGAATATAAATTTAATATCAATTTATATTCTTAACTATCAAATATAATATACTATTTTCATAACATGACACTACATCTTCTGCGAAAATGTTTCAGAGAGAAACCAATTTTCGTCGAAACTAGAAATCCTTCTGAGGTATAAAGTTATTTTCTTGGATTTTCTCTATCGCCTTGTATCGTTTCTTTGTCTTTATCTTTGTAGCAGAGTTTTAACCTGTTGAAGTTACTCTTTATCTTAAAAGTATAAGCAGTAAAATTAAATTCTAATATAATAAAGTATACATGAGTATAGTAGTAATAAAAGATGGGGTGATGACATTGCTGAAGTTGCTGAGATAGTGTAGCTAAGACTGGCACATTAAATATACCGATTAAGACAGTTGGTAAAAAAAAAACAGTCTATTATAGTTAGAATTTCTTTATACAACTTGTAAGGGATATTATTGTAATAATTTAAAGTTATTTATATATTTCATCTATGTCATTCGTTGCTGATATCAAAGTTAATTAAAACAAAACTTGAAAATATTTTAGATCAATGTTTGATGCACTTTATCGCTCTGATAAATAATTTCAATTAAAATTTTATTTTAATGTATATATTAAAAAGTATTCGTTTAACCGTTGCCTCTTGCGCAACTGTGTCAATAATTTCATATGATAGCGGTGACATGTCCCGGATACGATGCCCAGATCAGACAAAATCGATTTGATTTTTTTGTCAAATAATCATAGTTGACAAAATCTGAACGAAATACACTCTAGTCTACTACAAAAAAATTTATACTTTATTTTAGGCCTATCCACTCCATTAACAGATACTTAAAATATAAATATTCGTGGAACACCTTCAGAACATTTTTAACAATTTATAACGATCGTACACTCTTGACAGTGTGACGCGACAACTAAGATTGACAGCGTCACGCTCATTAAGAAATATAGCTGCTAGCTATTTACAAATATAAAGATTGATTAGAAATAGGATAAAAGTGGATGAAAAAACAAACCTTATTCAGGCTTTTGTAAACACAGATACGACAAGTTAAAAAAGTAATAGGCTTTGAATAGCTGTCTATAGGAATGTCTTATATTTTCTGCCTTATGCTCCTTGTACTAACTGATGCCATTAAGGTCATGCACTTCACATGAAGCAGAGAAAAAATTTCAGTTGTGTTGGAGCTCGTAAAAACAATTAAATATATGTAAAGAAATAAATATTAATCGATGAAAATCTGATAGATTTAAGCACACATCTCTCTATGCTAGGATAAAGTTTTATGAATGTCTGCTTTATATTTTTAAGGCAAAAATTATACATTAATAATTATGATGATGGCATCATTAATATACAATACATTGTGCAAAATTACCATCGAATCCAATTTCACCAAAGCACGTATCTGAATCCAGCAATAATCGCCGTCTATAAGGCGGTACGCGGGCTCTCACAACCAATTCTCCAGACTCTAGCTACTCAAGTATGCCAAACGAAACAATAGAATATATTCTTTACGTTTACTTTACAATTCTGCAGCAGCCCTGCCGGTTACGGGCCCCTAAAGTCACATTACTTGTGTGCAGAACCCTCGGCCCTCGGCCGGGCGTTTTTGTCATGACGGACGGGTAATTCAGCGGGCGAATTTTGCCCGTTATAGCCGGCAAGGTAAGTTTATCTGGATTAAAATGTTCCGCTCTCAATATAGAGTACTAGGATCTTTTTGTTTGGTACTGTTACGAGTTCAGAATAAAAATGTATTAGTTAATGTTTTATTAAAAGGGTGTATACCTTATGTAGAATATTAGGGAAATTTGAGTATGTATTGATTATTTATTGACTTTTATTTTATGGTGTATTGAATTTATTTACAGGTTTTGTAAATTTTGTTGTATACTGTACTTACGCCTGTATGTAGGTGAAGGGTTAGAAAAAATGGTATTTTACCCACATTTTGTCAACCAGTGTGTGCTTCATTGGTCAAATCTCGGGGCGCAATGAGGAAACAGGCATACATACATTATGTGTTAAAAAATAATCTGTACAAGCACGGCGACTGATAAACGGCAATGGGTATTACATTTGACCAAAACTATACTGAACGAAATATAGGTGTAATGCACCTCTGCCTATCGTTTCAGGTATATTAAAGGCATGCATCGGAAATTCGGGAAAAATCACGAAGTTTTGACCCCCTTAATAATCCCTAAGAGAATATCAGGAATCCGAACCGATCCTTTTTTTATGTGTTTATGATCAAGGATTAAAGTTTTCACTTCTATCAGCAATCTGCTTGTCTGATGACAGCAGTAGCTTATAACTATTTGCAATATCAGAAATATCAGCCGTATGGTGGCAATCTTAAGGAATAAAATTGAAGATTGAATTAAAGGAAAGGAATGGGCAGGTATGTAAATCTTCAAAACTCTTACATATTGGGCGACAAGTTAGAACAATGTGACACTTTTAATGTTACTGTTTACTACAATTTAAGCTATTTAATTTATACAACTATTTAGATTTATTTTTACATTTTCCCCGACATTTCGGTTGCTTTTCAGCAGACATTCAGCAGTCTCCCCATGACCATGACTGCTGAAAATTAAATCTAAATAGTTGTATAGTTACTATATACTTCAATTTAAGTTATTTAAATTAGTAGTATACTAGTAAAAGTGTTTAACAATAGTAGTTTAAAGTTTCAAAATTATGTAATAATAGTGTTTTATAAAAAATAAACAACGCTATAAAATCCGTATAAAGTTTGTTTAATTTCAATGAACTTTCTCCATTACACCATTTAGGTGGCTCAAACAAACATGTTTTTATTTTTCATCTATCTATTATTTCAGCAAAAAATATTTCTTTAATGTCAAATAAACTGTTTATATCTCTTTTAAGGTTCCATTGTCATTAAACTTTGCGATTTCGGCAGCAATCACAATCAAATCAAACCCAAACCCACGCAAATAAACGGATTACTTTAAAAATACAGAGAGCGCCCGTCTATGTACTGGCGTCCGTGGTGTACGAACCTTTAGTATTTTTGAAATAGGTCAATGAAATTGGTACCTTGAACCACATATAAACAGTGTGTATGACATTTATGAAAAACAAAATATATTTCTTAAGGTGAGGATAGATGTGTATTATAAATACATTATATTCTACTCATTAAATATACAACGTATATCGATACCTAACGAATAAAAATACAATGCTTTTATCGTTATGTATCGATATGGTTAAGCTGACAGATTACTAACTGATTTCCAACTCGGAAATCGTACCTGATGATGGACTGCAGCATTGTTGAACACTGAATGTTATATAGGCTTAGATCGCTCTATTCTATTCATTCTAATTATCAACACACTGTACGATATTGTGTGCGATCAATGATGCTATGATCGAAAACTGGATCTGAATGCTCTTTGTATGCGAAGTTTCTTGCCTTCACAATACTTTGGATTTTCCTAATCCTTCAAACCAAAAGAGCTGTTCAAAATCCTAACTATAATAATCCTAATCCTAATCCTAACTAATATTATAAAAGCGAAAATGAGTTTGTTTGTTTGTTACATTTTCACGCCTATACCACTGAACCTATCATCCTTAAATTTTGCGTATACATTGACAGGTGTACAGAAACAGAAATAGGTTACCTTTCATCCCGAAAAAAATTACTGTTCCCGAGGAAAACACTAACAACGTTCTTATGATAATAGATGGCGCCACGTGTCTTTCTAATCATGATTGAATTATATTATTAAAGCAGAGTACAACCCGAATTGATTGTTAAATTCTAAATTAACGCGAGCGAAGCTGCAGGCAAAAGCTAGTAATATTATAAATGTGAATGTGAGTTTGTCTATTTGTTTGTAATGCTTTTACACCTTACATAATAATTAATCGACCGATCATCATAAAATTTCGTATACACGTTGTCAGAAGAACAAATAAGGACATAGGGTACCTTTCATGCAGAAAAAACTACTGTTACTAACCTAACCTACATTTATGCAAGCGGAGCTGCGGGAAAAACCTAGTAGACTATAAAATTTCCTGAAATACAGAAAGATTTACAGTCTTGTCAAAGTTACCTCAATTCAAAATCGACTCTAGATATACGCGCAAACCTATCCCAAAGAACGAATGATGCAGTCAATACAGATACAACGTTTAAAAATAGCCATTTACATTGAAATAGCCTAGCCAATATCAGTGATCTTAATGTAGACGGAAGCTTTGGATAAATCCAGCGAGGCGCCGTCTCTGGCTTGGGGCGGCGGGTGGCGACTGGGGCCGGACATTGTCTAAGAATAACTAGATAAACATTCTGGATAAAATTAACTTTCCGTCTTCTGTTTGGTTAAAGAGGTGCAACAGATAAAATTACGTATTATATAGATTAACTGATGGCTGTATATTTTTGAACGGGTATGTGGATTATTACGTATTCACAACAATGTACAAATGAAATATAATAAATGGTCTACTTAATACATTTTTGGAGTTCATGTCGTTATTAAAAATTTTATAACATAAATAGTTTTAGTAGAAAATTAATACCGCTTTCGAAATATAGATAAGAAAAATGTAATTATATTTCTTGCCTGAATCATGCTTAGCTATTTAATACAAATGTATTAAATAGCTAATACATATGCATAGGCATATGTCAATATGCCTAAAGAATGTTGGAAATCAATGAAGATTAAACATTTATTTACACAATGAATGTGGAAAATAGCATACGTCTCTGATAGTAAATCAAATATATCTAGAATTTTCTCGAATGTTCTCGAAACGTAAATCTGTACAAAATAACCCGGCGAGAAACGCCGTTTCATAAAACCGTATATCCACCGTTAGCGTCGATCTTTAGGTGGTACGCTGTGGGTAGTTCGTCGTTAGACCAGATGCAGGCGATATGCAGACGCGCTACATTTGTCGGCACAGTTAGTAGGAGCAGTGCCTGTTGAGGTCACGGAAAATCAGAGAGCAAACTTGTGGCTCTGAAAAGTAGTAGAGCCTCGCTGATGTCAGCATGAATGGGCTGGCTCGATCGCGGAAGGACTATCTTCTCACAGAATATCGACGTGAAATTGCAGTATTCCTACTGTTGTGTTTCGTTCAGTGAGTGAGAGTGCCGGAGGCCCAATCACCCCCTTTCCCCCATCCCGCTCCTTCTCCTTCCCACTTCCTTTCCTAAAGGGTCGGCAACGCGCAAGTGATGTCTCTTGCGTCGCAGGCATCCATAGGCTACGGTGACCACTTACCATCAGGTGGGCCGTATGCTTGTTTGCCACATAAGTTAAATAAAAAAAAAGAAAAGTAAAGGGCAAGTGAAGGAACACAGGTGGGGTTTTAGTCAGTGGTAATACACGGCAAAAATGACTGATGACTGATGAGCTACCGTTTTTGTACTCACCAGTCGGTGCCACTAGCAAGTAAGTCATGTCAATCCTGTCATAGCTGCTATCAAAAGTAATAATTTTCGGTTTCTATGATTACTGTTGAAGTGAAGAGTTTGATGTCTAAAGACCTTACTATCCACAAGCACCTCTAGCTGTAAATTCAAGCGCTATGGACTATAGCGCTCCTCATCGTCATTGATGATTACCGACCCATCTTCAAAGTGGAACAGACTTTAAAGATTTATTACTCATGTAAGACTTCGAAACACTAGAACTTCCACATCTCTAATACTAGTACTGCGTTGAATATTTCATGATTAAGATCAAAATCCAGTACTTAACACATGTTTGATCTTTCCGTCACCTCATTACACTATCTTAACTTCCCAACACAACGTCTCATAAATGGACTAGTGACCCACATTGACCCCAGTGACCTCGATGACCCTGCTTAATATTTCCTTCTTACTTCATTAGTTCCGGGACTTGCCGGATTTGAACACATGTTAATGTTTACCCCATTTGGGTACTTAAACTTACAAGGAGTAAAGTACGCTGAGAAATTCCGGACGGCTTATATAATATGCTTATGTGTATATATTTGGGTGTGTAGGGTGGATTAAATCCTAAATTTAGTTGATGTAAATACATGGAACTTATGTCTGAAACTCCTAAGCATCGCATTTTTTCTCTGTATTTGTAGTGTCGGTTCTTAAGGCAAGGTATGAGGCAGAGGTGTACTAGGCTTAGAACCTATTGCTGTCTACTAAATATATATTTAGTAGACAGTAGAGTTGAAGAAAATTCTCAAAAGCAACACAGTCTGGATACATATGTATAATATGTATGTATTTACAAAAAAAAAAAGTATATTTGTATGTTTATCCATTGTCTAGTACCCATAGTACAAGCTCTGCTTAGTTTGGGCTAGATGGTGTTGTGTGTATGTGATAGAATATTATATTATATTATATTATATCCAGATGCTATTGATAATTTCTTAACAGAGAATCCCATTAATACTTTGCTCGATCCAAGAATCGACCTCAAGACCAAATTATTATCATAGCCAGCACAAAATATCTATATTGTAACCTTTTTTTGTATCTATTAAAACTTTTGTGAGGTTACCCGGTTAGGCTATTATCCACCACGCTTGCCCTGCGATTTGTCAGACTTCCTATATCTTCTAGAACATTATAGAGAACTTTGACAAATGCTGGTTTCTTTGCGATGTTTTCCTTTACCGTTAAAGCTAGGGACAATTAACACGTTAAGCGCCACGTGTATATGTCATTATACACCCTAGTGAAACGCTCACAGGCCAGTTATATACCTGGAGTAGTCAAATTCAGAGGCCAGTGTATCAGTAAATATACACCGCGCCGAACATTTTGTATGGCAACTTTGTAGCTCTGGCCCTCACAAATCGTTTGGTACATTTGGGGTATAGAAATATTATATAGTTTAGGGGCTACGTATTTTTTTTTCAAATAAATCAGGTTTATAACCAGATATACACTGGCTTGTGAGAGTTACACTAGGGTGTATAATGACATATATACTTGACGCTTAACGTGTTAAATACTCAAATAATATTGAAAAGAGATGAGATCAGAGATGCGCGCCTTGGGATCAAACTCGAGACCTCTACGAGGCAGTCTAATAGTCTACCACTATGCTATTGCTGTTTCTTATTCGATATAGTGAGTAATGTTCAAAACTACTACAAATCACTTTGATAATGCTAATAAAAATACCTTTCATTTTGTATAAATAAAAACAATTTGATCCAATTAAATCGACTTTAAAAACACTGAATACCGATAAATGAAATTTATATTTTAGCTTTATTTGAGCTCCCAATTAAATTAAACCAATTTGGAGTCGCCCTCCGCTATCCTTGACATTATACTTTAAAATAAAATAATATTAAGTTACATATTTCAAAACGGGATTAAATATAATGACCACCAAAAATAGTAATTGTGCAGCAAAATATGCTTACTAAAATATATTACATATAACGAGCCTCAAATCACTGCATTCCGTCTCGGAAGGGTTAGGTTATGTTAGGTTATTTGTTAAACCCACCCAAAAATAGGGCTCCTATATTTGCCGTCGACTTATTTTGATCTCTTTAAATATATTTTGCTGTGCAATTTGGTGATCATTTACAATTTTTGACTGTTATATTTTACTATATCTGGTGATAAGTTAAACATAAGCCTTTAAAAACATTCAGTCGAATTGAATTATCTCATAATATTGTCATATGCAACATAATATTAACATCTGATTAACAAATATAATTTGTAAAATAAGCAACATTGTAAAATTGGCAATTAAAAAGAGTGGCGCTAATTTTTTTGCCCGTTCTTCTCATTGGTTCTACGCCCTTGTTTTGCTGAACGTGACAACAAGTAAAAGCAAATTCATATAACAGTTTAGTAAGTGTAACCTTGACGTTCATAAGCGTTACTTTGTGACCTAAATGAATTAAGATATTTTGATTTTGGTATACAATAATATAACCCTCTTGTTTCTGCTCGCGGCCTTGTTCGCGTTGACCTTAGGATAACATATACCGCGATAAAAAGTATCCCATCCATATCCCATGCATGGATGGCGTAGTAGTTTTTGTAGCCACCTCGGTACTGCCACTGCGCACTCTTGTGGATTCGATCCCCTCACGGAACAAAAATTTGTACATACATACATAGATTCACGCCTGTTTCCCAGAGGGGTAGGCAGAGACTACGGATTTCCATTTGCTACGATCCTGACACACTTCTCTGGCTTCATTCACTTTCATCACATTCCTCATACACGCCCGTCGGTTCAAGGAGCTCTTAACCTGGCCTTTGTCCAGGACGCCTCCGATCTGGTCGAGAAACGTTCACCTAGGTTTTCCTCTTGCGACTGTTCCATTCACAATTATTTGTGGATCTCACAAAAATTTGTGTGATCCACAAATAATTGTTCAGAGCCTGGGTGTTATTTATGTCCGTTTTTTGAATGTTAGTAAAGTCGTTCGAGACGCAGAGATTATTCCTAGTGCTGAAGAAGTTTTTAAAAAAGAATAAGCTTCTGGTATAATTATCTGTGCGCTAAGTTTCATCCAATGGCTGTGCGTGATTGAGTTACAATCATCAAAATTGCTTTACAAAATTACACTCTTATAATGTTTATTTATTTGCTTTAAGACTGCGCCGAGCGTAAGACAGATAATGACAGAGCTCGTGCGGCGCATATTTAAATCGGCGCGCGGCCGCCATAGTAAAATTGTATGGAGGATTTGAAGTACTTTTTTGATGAATATGTATCTTTATTGTCAACCAATAACTTAAATATTTGAGATGGACAAAAATTGTAATGTAACTATTTATGTTTCGTTTAAGCTGTAAAATAGGATAGATTTCTACTGTTATAATCTAAAAATCACATAACACGAGCTTACGTTTTTGCCTTTTTCGTGCAGATTTACGTAATTTTGTAGACGAAAATATTAATTATTTTAAGTTTTTTATACGGCGTAATTGTAAACACATTTATTGTTATGGTAAATGTGTATTTCATATTTGTATTAAACAAAAAGTGTTGATTTTATTCACTTAACTGTGACCGCCTGTTTTGGCACATTTCGCTCGGCGCAGTCTAGAAGATCTCCAACAAAGACTGTACACATCTCACAAAAGAAAATACAAATCATGATTTGCCTATGTTTTGGCAATAGGTATAACGAGACTCAAATGGTGTTATAGTTTATTTAATTTCAGTAAAAGTAAAGCTTATATACTAGTGTGGCGCGTGTATACATTTGCATGCGTGTGCATTTTTAACTTATCTTAAGATGTGCTCTATCGGAATACGTGTAATTATGTAGTCGCTACAAAGACATTTAGGATCTGTATACTCCTTAATTACAAAAGACCAAATCATGCGTTACATACAGTGTCTAAACATGAAAGTGCTACAAAATGTTAATAGAATAAATAACACTACCGTCCGATCGACTAATTTTCCACAGAGCAAACGGCATTTGAACTAGCAACTGTATACGTAATTCGATACGGAATCAATTGCCACAAACGCACAGTATAGCAATAATACAAGGCTAAATTCTAGCACACAAGAGTGTACGCTAGCGGCAACGATTAGGATTGCAGCAGACAGATTAGGCGGTAATTAACGGTAAGTGTTAGACGAGGTGATTAGCACGAAATTCTGAGAAATGTTGTTGTCGAGTGCGGTTTTGGAAGACGTTTCTTGTATTTGTTCCTTAATTTGCTTATCTTCTATATTTGTAAGAGGATTAAGTGTTTATTTGACTAACGTATCAACGCTAGTAATTAGTTGAAATTTTGCGCGTAAATTCCATATTGACGATAGGCAACTAGGAAATAGGGGTTTTAAGATATTGTAACGTTATAGTAAGTCAATCTAGTTTTAGGGACTAGATTGACCAGGGTAGTTATGTAGCGGATATAATTAAACCATATAGGTACTACGCAATTAAACGGTTTGTAATTTTTGATTACAACTTGCACAGAAAAACATCCGAATTATATAAAATAATATTTGACTAGACTTGTTCTTCATATCCTGCAAGCAGTTATTTTACTTCAAGCTATTTTCTTTTGCACTGTAGTAACAGTATCTTATCTTATCTTGTGTGTGGCGGCCAGTCTGTACTGACCGGCGACACTTCGACCCAGTGGGATCTTTTGTGTCAGTCCCAAGATTCATCCCTTAGCTATCTCCTTATGAATGTACTGCATTAGCTGCAGTGTACAATTCAGAGGGAGAAGCCTAAAGTCTTCAGGGTTTGGATATGCCAATCCCATCAGACCCAGTAGTAACAGTACAAAAGAATATAGCTTCAAATAAAACAGTTGGTGTTTGTGGCAAATAAACGATTTTTCTTTCTTCTTCAGTAACCAGGTCCGAGTCAAAACCCGCTTTTCGAAATTACGTGCGTATTAAATGTATAGTTGGTTGTCGCTGGCTTTAACGGCAAGGAAAACTTCATGAGGAAACTTACATACCTAACGGTTCTCCATAATTTTCTCGAAGATGTGTAAAGTCTGCCAACTCGCAAACGGACAGTTTCTGAACAAAGTGGATGTGATTATATCTTCTTGGTAGTAATGTATTACCACTTACATAATATTTGACTGCTCGGATGGCGTAGTCGTTTAAGTAGTCACCTCGCTACTGTCATTATGTCGAGTGTCGTGGGTTCGAATCCCACACGGGACAAAACTTTGTGTGAAACTAATGTTCGTTCCGAGTGGTTGCTCTTTGTGTCCGTTGTTTCAATGTTTGTAAAGACGACAGGATTTATTCCTAGTGCGGAAATTTTCTTTTATAAAAAATATAATTGAGTGTAGCTCTATTATATGTTTTATGATCTCTGTATCGAATTCTGGTTATTTTGCATCGTTTCAGTGTTCAGTTGCGGTATGAGGTTTCATGCTAGATTGGTAGATTCACCCTAGTTTAAAGTAAAATTCTAACTAATATTATAAATTTGCTTTTTGTTACGCTTTCACGCCTTAACTATTCAGCTGATCATCATCAAATTTTGCATAGGCATTCTGCATCTACTGAAAAGGATAAAGATTATCTTACATCACAGGAAAGTAATTTTACTTAAATTTATAGACAAAATCTCCAATAACGCTAGCGAAGCTGCGAGGAAATCTAGTAATCCATAACTTAAATATATAAATCTTCTCCCTAGCCTTTATTATTCCGAAGTCACTTGGGTCGGCTTTCTAGTCTAACCGGATTTGACTGGATATCAGTTTTTACACGGAGCAGCTGCCACCTGACCTCCGCAACCCGAAGGCTAACGATACGCTATTAGAGGGCACTGACTTCCCAATAACGACTGCCATAGATGTTCATGGCAGCCGGGACGGCTTAACGTGCTCTCCGAGGCACGGAGCAGGCGGATCTTTTTTTTTTTTTGTGTACAGGATAACGTCTGTCAGGACAGCTAGTATATATATATATATATATATATTTATTTATTTATTTATTTATTATGGTTTATCAACAGCAAATGTTTACAAATTCACATCAACGATAACAAGGTAAGTATGGTGGCTGAAACATTTTCCAATTACAGATTAACCAGCATTCATCAATAGTTGTGACAATATTTATATAAAGAACTTAAATTACTATAACAAAGTAAGAAATAAAAATAAGAATTGAGGAGAACATAATGCAATTTACATTATATATGATTTTATGTGACAACGATATTGCTATTGTTGGAGACTTGAAGTGATTTAAAGATTTTGTATTTTAGTTTGTTTTTAGAATCATGGTGACTGTCAATGTCAGGTACGGATTTAGATATTGTATTATACTCTTGACAAAGTCTATATAGCGTAGAGTGAGATTCGATGTTCGTTTTAAATGTCTGTGTATGGTAGATCTTAGTTATCGGATATCTAGATAATTTGCAGGGTACTTGAATGCCAATACGTGACATCAATTCAGCACAGTCCAACTTGCCAACTTATGTAAGAATGATATGCTGTAAGCTTGCTAACTTATGTAAGAATGATATGTATATGACTATACGTCGTTCACGTAATGAATTCATATGAAAATGCTTCAGGCGTTGTTGATATGGACACCTATGAGAAATCCCATTGCAAGAGTATGCCAGATGTCGAGTAATTGCGCGTTGTATACCCTCAACACGTTAAGAGTGTAAGTATATATATATATATATATATATATATATACACATATATAAGTGAATGAAGCCAGAGAAGTGTGTCAGGATCGTAGCAAATGAAAATCCGTAGTCTCTGCCTACCCCTCTGGGAAACAGGCGTGAATCTATGTATGTATGTATGTATATATATATATATATATATATATAATGGACTAATACTGTAAATTTTTCTAATATAACAATAAACTATATGTTAGTACAATGACATATCTTACCCGAAGCGTTTCTACTTGCCCAGACATAACTCACTTAATAAAAATACATGAATAACATTTGTGTAGAAAAATATTTCCACATTACAATATTTCCATTGCAAATATTTTTATGAAAATTGAAAACGTATGTGTTATATTTGTTTTTCATAACACTGCTCTTGACAAAATAAATATTTGATGGGAAACATATTTTAATACATGCCTATATTTTGTACTTTGAAATTGAGTGCTCAATGTGTATCAGAATCCATTATCATTCGTTCGGATTTGAGCTTTATATGAAAGTTTTTCAAGGGATTTACATATGTTTACTTAATTTAGTTTTACATTATACTAAGAGAGGTAAGAAGACCAGTTTGTGACCTTCGGACTACTTCGCAGAGAACCCTAGCTTAATCGAACATAAGTACTAAATTTGAAATTTACGTGCAATATCGTTTGAATGTGAAGGGGATATCGTAAGGAAACCGGCACATGTGCAGTTATCCGTAATACTGTTCAATATATTCGTACATATGTGAAGTCTGCTAAACTGCTGTAGGCCAGCGTGGTGAATGCACTTACTCTTTTCACAATAAGAGAACCTGTGCTTGGTTGTTCGGGTAGTATAAGAAAAGAGCTTATACAGTGTGACTGGTTAAACATTGTGCATACCTAAGAACATGATAATGTATGGTCAGACGTAACGTATAAAAAAGAAATAAAAATAAAATCTGTATAACCTACAAAGAAAACCTTTATGAAAATTTCTATGAAATATACATAAAATGTGGACACTACCCACACAGCTGTCGAGGCTAATGACCTTTGATAAGAAAAGGATGGGTGGAGCCCGTGGAGGTGCAAATTCGGGAGAGTGCGGGGTGCGGTAGCTGGGGGCGGGGGCGGAGGTTTTTTTTAGCTTTGGTATATACCAAAGCATGTGCCGACACTCTTGCGCATATGCGCACATTAAGTTTTTATTGGATAACTGGGTCAAATTTTAAGTACCTATTTTTTTAGATATTCGGGTCCAAAATTAAGTACTGAATATCCTCCTTCAATCAGTTTTTTACCAATCAGCCTGTATAAGCAAGGCGAAGAACAGAGATTTATTTTATAAAGATTATTAGCAATATGGGTTACAGTTTTCAAGTATTTATGGTAATTCCTCCAGCTGAATTACAATTCTTGTGTTAGAAACCACATACGTAGTGCAATAAGTGTGATTAAAACCCAATACCACCAGTTTTAAAACATAACAACACTGTATCCTAACTAATATATAAATGCGAATGTGAGTTTGTTTATTTGTTACGCTTTTACGCCTTAACTACTCGACCGATCGTCATGATCACGAGCACGATGTCTGTATGGATGGCGTAGTGGTTTAAGTTGTCGCCTCCGTGCCGCTGCGCCGTGGTTTGTGGATTCGAATTCTATACGGGACAAAAAATTGTGTGATCCGCAAATAGTAGTTCAGAAGATTTAAGAAAAAAAAAGTAAAAAAAAAGTAAAAAAAAAGTTTAAAAAAGTTAAAAAAGTAAAAAAGTTTTTTTTTTTTTTCGGTAGTTGTTCTTTGTGTCCTTTGTTTAAATGTTTGTAAAGTTCACCACGGCATAGGAATTATATATAGGGCGGGAGTTGTCTTTAAAAAAAAAACTGCGGCAGTCTTTGGGGACTGCCGATAGAAGTGAAAACTTTAATCCTTGATCATAAACACTTCTTTATAAACCAAAAAGAAACAGTGTCGGGTGCTGAGTTCCTAATACTTCCTTACGGGTTATTAAGGGGATCAAAATTTCGTTATTTTTTGCGTAAGACGCACCATTTCTGAGATATTGTTAATATTCTAAAAAAATAATAAAGCGTGGAAGCGTGACAATGACGCGAGTTCTATGATTTTTGTTCACCCAAGAAGTGCTCAACGCGCCTAAACAAGTTTTCACTTCAAAACAGAACAGAAACAGATATTGCACATACATGTTGTCAGGGTTACAGAAAAGGATATAGGGTACCTTTTATCCAGGAAAAGTACTGTTCCCGAGATAAGGTAGTAAATAATAAAACCCAAAGCCTCATATTCAGCAGCTCTATTGCTTTTTCACTGACGCTATTAGTCGAATAACTATTCGATACATCCCCAACGGAATACTAATAAATAATTGATTATGATGTTGTATTAATATTAATCGGATACTAATGTTACAGCTCAATCGAATTCGCCGTGTTAGTCGGCGCTGCGATATCTACAAACATATGTTGCCGTGACATTTACACGAGAGTGTCACGCTAGGTGCGACGTGACAAGTGTCACAGTTGCGTGTACGGGGTTAGTATGAGTAGCTCCGCTATTAATTTATTATGAATGAATTGAATTCGTAGTATACATTTATATAGATGTTAGTGTATTCAATCTGTTCGGTATAACTGACACGCTCTGATTTTCGGTAGGTATTTGTGATATTTAAACAAACTTCATTAGTTTAAAATAAAGCAAGCTTTATTTATAACAATCACAGTTATAAATTAGAGTGTGCAATTTTTTTTTTATACGTCTAAGGTGGCAAACGAGCATACGGCCCTGATGGTAAGTGGTCACCGTAGCCTATGGATGCCTGCAGCACCAGAGGCATCATTTGCGCATTGTCGGCCCTTAAGGATAGGAAGTGGGAAGGAGAAGGAGCGGGAAGAGGGAAAAAGGGTGATTGGGCCTCCGGCACTATCACTCACCGAACGAAACACAACAGTAGGATACTGCTATTTCACGTCAATATTCTGTGAGAGGGTAATCCTTCCCCGGTTGAGCCGGCCCATTCATGCTGAAATCAGTGCTGTGCTCTGGTCGGCAACGCGTAAGTGATGCCTCTGGTGTTACAGGCGTCCATAGGCTACAGTGACCACTTACCATCAGGTGCCGTATGCTTGTTTGCCACCTTAGTTGTATAAAAAAAGACATGCATGCATTAATAATTAAAAATAACTAAATAAAAAATAAACCTAAAAAAGACAATAATAATTATGATTAATATAATAATTATTATTTATTTTGAATAAATACGTGTATAAAAATTTGTTTGTGTGCCGATGTACGTCCCACCTGATCGAAAGCAAATAACACTTTGTTCAACTTGAAAATTTATTATGAGAACTCAAGCGCAGCGATCGTATTCACAAGTGCAATATTGTTTTATGCCATTTACACACACATTGTCTTAGCAGCAACTCTATTTTAGATTGCAATTAAACTACTATATACGGATTTTATCGCGTTGTTTATTTGACACCACATTACAATTTTTTTTTAAATTGTTACACTACTATAATACTATTAAAAAAAAAATTGTAATTAAGTGTCAAATAAACAACGCGATAAAATTCATATATAGTAGTTTAATTTCAATGAATAACATTCGCGTAAACAGAAGACAATATTATCTATTTTAGATTTTATATAATATCATCCCACTTGATATGCAATCTAAAAAGAACAGCCTATAGCCATCGACAATTCACATTGCCTAATGCTACGCTGTTGGAAAGTACCCAACGAAAAATACATATCGAATCCAAAAAGGACCCTTTCGAGTCTAGAACCGATCTGTTGCAAACATAACTAAAGTTCTTAACATAATAATATTTCTCAGTTTCATAATTGTGAAAACTAAGGGAAGTTGAGGCAGCCCCAATACAAAAATCTTTATAACTTACTGGATCAACCTCAACTTCTGTAAACAAAGGGCACGTTCAGATGACAAGCGCTCAACGCGCGTTTTGATAACGCGCGTTTACAACTACATACATTTTATTCAGGCCGTACACTGCGGACAGACGTATTTTAGGGTCCATCAGTATCAGTTCGTCCAGAAACCGCCAAAAATGGAAACCGAAGCTTTTAATACGGATTTATTTATAGATGAAATAGAGAAACGTCCTGCGATATAGGACATGACAAGTAGCGATTATTCAGATAGGAACTTAAAGAGAGGGGCTTAGGAAGAACTCGTCCTCATATTCTGTGAAGTGTCGCGTCGTTTCTGCCGTCGGTATAAAATCACCGTTAAAACTGTTCCTATGTCCATCTTCGACAAATGTAAGAACTTTACTGAACTATGACGCCCGTGGCAACGCGCGTTCAACGCCTGACAAGCGCGTGTCATGTGAACACTATACAAAAATTTAGCGCGCGTTCAACACGCGTTGAACGCTTGTCATCTGAACGTACCCAAAATCAATGTATGAGAAAGAATAAACTATTATTATTATTACATAAAAGTCCAAGAACGTATTCACAAGTGCTGCACTACCTAAACAATAAAAGCATAATTACATCTATATATTGTACTAGCTGTCCCGCGCAACTTCGTCTGCTTCACAATAGATAATTTTTGCCCGTTTAAAAAAAAATATTTTCCTATCTTTTAAGTTGGACCAAATTACATATGGTTACGAAGTTTGATCAAAATCGGTTCAGTAGTTTAGGAGTCCATAGCGGACAAACAACATGACACGTAATTTATATATATTAAGACTAGTTTTCACCCGCGGCTTCGCTCGCGTAAATGTAGGTTAGGTTAGGTTAGGTTTGCAACAGTTCTTTTTTCTGGATGAAAGGTACCCTATGTCCTATTCTGTACCCCTGACAACGTGTATGTAAAATTTCATGTTGATCGGTTGAGTAGTTAAGGCGTGAAAGCGTAACAAACAAACAAACTCATTTTCGCATTTATAATATTAGTTAGGATAGGATTACACACAGAACATTACTTCTCTTATATGTTCTATGGTATTACACCATTTACACCCATATTCCATCTGCTTGCCGCAGAGGAAATACGGGTGTAAATGGTGGTTCTACTTAGTTATAACATAAATTTTACATTTTATATGAAATCTAAAAAGAGCAGTCTATTGTCATCAACAAAGCACATTGCCTAACACTACGCTATTGGAAAATTTCCAACTAAAAATTACCTACCTATTGAATCAAAAAAGGTCCCTTTGAGTCTAAGACTGATCTGTTGCAAACATAACCAAAGTTCCTAACAAAAAAGCCTA
Organism: Catocala sponsa; assembly: GCA_963564715.1. Taxonomy (NCBI): domain Eukaryota; kingdom Metazoa; phylum Arthropoda; class Insecta; order Lepidoptera; family Erebidae; genus Catocala; species Catocala sponsa. The sequence goes on along the minus strand of OY751340.1, from coordinate 23,570,995 downwards.
TCGAACCGACGGGTTGGATAGATTGTGGTGATATTTGCGGCCAATTGTCCCTCACCAATCGGCCGCAAACATAACCACAAAACACAACAATAACGAAAACATATTCAAAGAATCTATTTCTCAATAATCCTTAACGATCCTGCAAGAACGTTTACAACGACCTATAAACTCTTTGTATCCGCCACTAACAAGGATGTAAGGTGACACTAGCCCACGGTGTCCTCTAATGAACGGAAGCCCACGCCGAGCTAATTGTACCCACTGCAGCGCTTTTGTTCCCACTATTGACGCAGCTAGTATTTATTTATTGGAAACGCTTTCTGTTTCTCGTATTGTTTTGTAAGCTTGTCGTTTTAGAGATTTATTGAGTTCATTACAAGATGCTTTTGTGCTTATTTGTCTTTATTTCGATTTGGAAAATAATAAAGAAATGTTTTGTACACGCTATTGTATATACATACATAGTCTCACGCTTTTATCCCTCGAAGGGGTAAGCAGAGATGTATTACACCACCATTTCGCCAAGTATATTTACTAGGTAGTAGAGCCTCGCCGATTTCAGCATGAATGGGCTGGCTCGACCGGGTAAGGACTACCCTCTCACAGAATACCGACGTGAAATATCAGTATTCCTATTGTTGTGTTTCGTTCGGTGAGTGAGAGTGCCGGAGGCCCATATTCACCCTCTTTCCCCCTTCCCGCTCCTTCTCCTTCCCACTTCCTTTCCTAAAGGGTCGGCAACGCGCTAGTGATGGCTCTGGTGTTGCAGGCATCCATAGGCTACGGTGACCACTTACCATCAGGTGGGCCATATTATGCTTGTTTGTCACCTTAATCGTATAAAAAAGAAAGGTCACAAGCAATAGAGAGTAAGTCTATCTTACATTTGACAAAAGAACCTAATAAAAATTTGCTCGACCCAGGAATCGAACCCGAGACTTAACATACCAGCCACATTGACTAGCCCTGTACCACCAGGGCTACATACTTAGACTTTTATTTGTAGTCTCCTGGAACGATAAACAAAGATGTTTGATAATAATTATTAAAAACAATTATTGTTAAAAGTCCTCCAGGCTTTTCGGTCAAAAAGGCTGGAGGAGATATTATAGTGCACAAGTGTGTACGCAAACACGACTGCACTACGTACTGCTTAGCTCTCGTAGCCAGTTGGTATAGTAATCCGTCACGACCGGCTAGAGATCAGGGAGTGTGCAACATTGCAGGTTATTAATTTTTTGCTCGTATGCTGTATACACGCATAAAATTAATAACACTGTTGGTGCATGTCTTTCAGTAAATTAGAAGTCCAAACGACCATGATTTTTGAAGTGAAAACTTCTTTAGTCTTTAGTTTAAACTCACGTCAGGACACGTGACCTGATCGAAAATTCGTAAGACGGAGGGAGAATTGTCAAACTCGCGTCAGGACACGTGACCCGATCGAAAATTCGTAAGACGGAGGGAGAATTGTCATGTTTGTGTACGATAGCGCAATAAATTAATATTGTATTTTACCACATAAATGATAGTACTTTTATACTGATAATTAAAGAAATTCGTGCAAAATTATTCCCTAAACATTCCAAAATATCAAAAATGCATAACGTTAATATTCAAGTTTTCACTTCTGCCGGCACTCCCGGAGTGCAACCCGTTGATTTTTTTTTCGAAGGTAACTTCAGTATTAGGAATAAGTTTTGTATAACAAAGGACATTACATATATTTAAATGACGGACACAAAATACACCCAGATCCGGGACAACCAATTGAGGATCACATATATTTTTATCTTGTATGTGATTCAAAACTACAACACTCTGCGTAGTGGCAAAGACGAAGCGACCACTGAAGTCACTTTTCCATCCAGGCAGTTTACTTTCAATCCATACATAGACTTTTCCTTGAAAATCATTTCCAAACTTCGTACTACAACTGGGTACTACCAAACCCGCAGCTTCCTTCAAGTTTGTTGTCTTAACCGTTGGTCTACCGCTGTTTAATCACGCCCTATTGTCTATTCAAATATCAATTACACAAGAGAATTGGAATATAATTAGACAGGAATCACTAACAAAGCTTCGTATATAATTCATTCGTATCACGTCCCAAAAACTGGACACCTAATCAAATACAGGCTTAGAATACGTAATAATAATACTTATTAAGGCATTATCTACATTCATTTGTAACTGATACAAATCAAAGTATCCAATTCCAAATCCGATGCCCAGTCCACTCTTTTTATTCGAAGTGTAAGCAAGATAGTAGCGTTTTATAGAGAATGCTAGCTTTCGCCCCAGGTTTTGTCGATACCAGGTATTAAAACCAAATTAATATGTTACATAAGTTCATAGCATTTTTAACTAATGCGTCATACCCATACATCAATCATAAAATTATATGTATAATAATCATAATAAATTTAAATTTTATATTAATTAACATGCTATTATCATATTATTATCAATTAATATAAATTTTAAATATAAAATAAAAAATCTATTTCAAAGTTATTTCAAGGATTGCCATATCTCATAAAAGCAAGCAAGAAACTCATGACCGTTCTTGACCATTGGCAATTTTTAACATGTTTCTTAAAAATATAATTCAATTATTCATCTTATGCCGGTTGTGTTTGCCAATGGTTAAAATACATTAGTTAGATATAGGGACAAAAGTATAGCGCGTGTATAAAAAAATTATGTAATATTTATGGTTTGAAAGCGTGTCCATAATAAATAGTCATATCAGCCTTAGAAACTTTAAACAATGACGACAGATACACTTAAAACTATAGATATTTAAAATATAAATTCAGCTTCAAAACCCAAGCGTCTGTGCCAAATTTAATCAGAATCCGTTTAGTCATTTCGACATGCTTGAGAAACAGACATACAAACAACAAATCTCTCACATATATTCTATTAACTGGGATTGAACAGACATAGAAACCTTAGGACTGTAATGATAGTAGACCGAAACGTGAAGCCAAAGCAATCGTAACTCAATCCAATCACGACGATAATGAGGTATAGTTCCACACATAATGTGTATATAATATATTCGTATGTTTATTGTGTCGATACGACTGGAATTAGGGGACTTAGTAGTTTAATATCACGATATCTATTATGTGGTCATTCCTACTGATTATGTGGGGCTTTATAACTATCGATTGATATCCGTGTGAGTGCACGTTAAGGAATATGCACCAGTACAGGTAAAAACATTGTAAAAATGGTTTTTTACTATAAAACGATACAGAAGTGGAACATTACATAAGAAAAGGCATTATAAATATTGTCTTCTGTTTACGCGAATGTTATTCATTGAAATTAAACTAGTATATACGGATTTTATCGCGTTGTTTATTTGAATTATTTAATTTTTAAATTAATTAAATTATTGAAACTATTAAAACTATTTATACTATTACTATACTATTATACTAATTTAATTAGCTTAAAAATTAGTAAAGTTTAATAGTAATAGTAGTGTAACAGTTTTCAAAATTTTGTAATAAAGTGTCAAATAAACAACGCGATAAAATCCGTATATAGTAGTTTAATTTCAAGGCATTATAAAGTTGTTTTAGTGATGCAGATAAACATCGTGAGGAAACCTACATATCTGAGGCAGTGACGATTCATAGTAATTTTGGTCATATGAAGTGTCTGCTAACCTACACTGGGCTAGCGATGGGAGAGGTGATTGACTATGGCCTCATTGTTCTCATACTAAGAAAAGAACCGTTTCCAGCAGTGAGACAGTTTATCAACAAAGCTGATTTTATCTATATGGCGCGATGGTGGTAATTAGCCATGATAGACTAATTAAACATAAACAAACAACACACAAGAGTTAGATCACTTACTACGATGTAGATTACGAGTATAAAGGCGCCTTCAAATATGCCGCGCGGCCGCAGCGCGGCTGCAACGCTGCCGCCACGCAGCCGTCACTAGTCTATCGATGAACTAATGCGCGGCAGTAGCGTGGCCGCAGCGCTCCAGTCGCGAGTTTTATTTATATGGATTTACTAAGCAGCGTGGCTGCAGCACTGCAGCCGCGCTGTACATTGCGGCAAATTTGAAGGCGCCCTTAAGGTTGTAGTCGACCATGTAGTCTTGAGTTCAATTCTTCGCAAAGTGTAATAAGGTTACTCGGCCATGAAATGAATAATTCTCTTTAACTAGGAAAAAAATGTGCGGGAAAGCCTTGGTACAGTCCTATAACCAACAGTGAACGTCTTTCAACTGAAATGATGATGATAATAAAGATAAAAAAATTGGGACAGTATTTGGGGACTGCCGATAGAAGTAAAAACTTTAATCCTTGAACATAAGCACTTCTTTATAAACAACAAAAAAATAAAAAAGGGGGCGGGTTGGATTCCTGATACTCTCTTAGCGGTTATTAAGGGGGTCAAAATTTAATTACTTTTGCGTAGGACGCATCATTTCTGAGCTATTGTTTATATTCAAAATAATTCAAAAATGGAAAGCGTGGAAGCATGTCGATGACGAAGCGTGATGATGACGCGAGTTCTATGATTTTTGTTCACCCAAAAAGTGCTCAACGCGCCCATAGAAGTTTTCGCTTAAAAAGAACCGTTGTACAATGTGCGCTGATAAAGGCAATCACACCAAATTAAAAAATATACAGCTGGCTAAATATTATTATAATATACTTCTACCTACCCATTTAGAGATGTACGTCAATATACTTAACAAATATTAAACCTACTGCTACCAATTCAAAAGTTTGCGATACATTAAAGTGAATCGGAGCATACAAATTAATGCGAGTGAATTAAACAACATTACAATGAGGCTCACAGCGCGTTCGTGTATTAATTTACATTACCGAGATTCGCTCCTCCTTCCCACTGTTTTAGTTCGTGCTAATATATCAATTTACATAACATAATATATTACTTCAACTATAGCTACCTATTACTATAACCAATTAATTGTTGGAGCTTACATATTATATCGAATGTTTTGTCCATGTAGATTGTAATTGTCCGATTGCTCTAAAGAGACTAGCACTTGTATATACAGGTTGTCCGGTAATTTATAGATAACCTTGAAATATCTTATAGTAGAACCGATAGCCGTTCAGAAAAAAATATGAAAAATATATATCCTAACTACTACCTGAGATGTGTTTTTTTTTAATTAACATATTTATCTTTCTTCTACCATAAATAAATGAATTCCATCGGATTTTTGTTATTCTATTATTAAATGCTAATAGATAGACAGTCAAAAGTATGACTAGCTATTGCACTTTTTAATACCTATATATATATATATATATATTTCTTTCTTGTTTTTTTCTGAACGTCATCAGTTTTACTATAAGACATTTCAAGGTTATCCATTAATTACCGGACACCTGTAGATACGCAAAGGTGTATTACACCCACATTTCACCATATTTTTTATGTTCAAATCAATAAAGGTCAAACTTATTGTTGTGTGTGGTATTTATCCCTGATCAACACCAGGGACAAATACTGTAAAGCTTTTTGCCTGGCACAGAAACACCTACACCTAAACCTTAAGACCTGGCTAAAGTAGCCTGGCCTAGAGAATTACCCCCCCTTTACAGAACAACAACAGTAAAATAATCTCGTGTTATTTGACTGCAATGTGTGCAGTGTTTCTATACGTCTTTACGCTGTGCCTACATGCCATTTTCTTAGCAGAATAACATTGTATTTTCACGATGGTAGTACATTGACCCCGTGTTCTGGGTAGGCGCCCTACTTTTCTACATCCTGTGTTCACATTTTGACAACATTCTGAGAAATTCAAAAACATTCGAGAAGGATCGAGTAAATTCGAGATCGTTTTATCAGACTATATATCGCTAGCTCAATACCAATTGAAAATGTCGTTACATAACAAGTTCTTCAATATTAAACTTTAGGAAATATTAAATTCGTATAATTTCGAGCCACAATTATTGAGATAATGAATTTTGTCGAGTAAGTACAAATTGCCGACAGTAAGACAAGACATTATGAGCACAGAATATTATATTTTCGTTAATAGATATCAAAGTTGGATATTAGAAGATAATAGAGACGAAATAAAATTCCATCAAGTTTGTAAGATATGTCGAATATTAGTAAGGGGCGGGTCGGATGCTACTTCCTGATACTCTCTTAGGGCTTATCAAGGAGGTTAAAATTTCGTTATTTTTTGCGTAGGACGCACCATTTCTGAGATATTGTTGATATTCTAAAAAAAAATAAAGCGTGGAAGCGTGACGGTGACGCGAGTTCCATGATTTTTGTTCACCCAAGAAGTGCTCAACGCGCCTAAAGAAGTTTTCACTTCAATAATATCAGAAGTTTTTAAGTCGCTTGTAGGTCTCTGACCAGCAAATTTAGTAGCCTATCTAGACTATGTTTTATTTTGATGATAGGTGGATCTACAGGCCCTCAGATGGAACACGGTAGCTACTGCTCATGCAGACGGTGTATCTTCTGGGTGCAGCAGGAGTAATCAAAATTAAACAAAGACAAGCGACAAGCCTATCGTAAAATAAGGGTAACAGGAATTGACTATTACGATTTATCGACAGTAACGAAACGAGAATCTCCATGACGACAAAAATAGAAAGAGTATCATATCAGAAAATTTCATAATCTATTAAGTATAGATCATGAAATTTTCTGATTTGATCCTCTGTGATATTATAAAGCTGCAGAATTTGTTTGTTTATTTGTTTAAACGCGCTAATCTGAGGAACTACTGGTTCGATTTGGAAAATTATTTCAGTGTTGGATAGCCTATTTATCAAGGAAGGGTATAGGCTATATAACATCACGCTACGACACACGGGGGCGACGCAGTAACGATAAACGTGGGTGAAAACGCGGGAACATCTAGTATGTGATAAGGAAGTTTCGTACAGATATTATGATTATTGCTACTTGTAGTTTCCTTCACATGAGTATGCACTTATGTTTGCTGTTCATCATGCAGCATGACCGTTGCCCAGGCCATAATAATTATTATTAAATACGTTTAGAACAGAATCTAGGTATGCGTATGATAGGTATGAATTAAATCACCCCGTATTATACGGGTGACATTTAAAATTATCCTGGTAAAATATTTGTCCACCCCTTTGTAGATATCGCGTTAATTTATAAACATGATTACTATTCTATACTTACAAAGACTCCAATAAAAATCTAATATTTTAATTTCAAAAAAGGTATTATTTAAACATCACGTACGGTGTTGACCATTCATATAGATAATCCTTTATCACCATTGTTAAAACCTGATAATACCTACTAAACAAAGCGCCAAATTTAATTATGCAATGATCAAATAATAATTAGCACAAATGTGCCGATTCGAATTATTATCGCTAATGGTGTTATTATAGTAAAATATGACATATTTGCCTCGATCCAATTAGTATTAGACTAGGTGATGCCGGTGGTTTTGCTTATTTGGACTTTTGGAATTAATTACGAAAGGCTTGTGAAACCGTGAATAGTCACACACCCTTAATTAAACATCATATTATTTTTTTCAATAGATTAAATGTTCCAAATCTCTAAGTTCTTTAATTTCTTACGCTACTGAACCGAATATGAATTTAATTTAACTAGCGGTCGCCTAGTACTCGAAATTCAACCAAAGTTTGCCTGAAAGATATTGCTGATATAATATGTCATTATATATTGATATATGTAACCATAGTTACGCGCTTCGACTGCGTATGTCAAATGCATGGTTGTGTGCGTGTTATGCTTTTTCATAAATTTAATGTATTTCTACGCATAATTTTTAAAAAATATTAGTATTCGTCACTTCTTCTCTGTATAAACTATAAGTGTGCGAAATTTCATACTCCTCCGTCCGCCCAATTTTCGTAAAAATAGATACAAAGTTTTCGCTTCACGTATTAATATATAGATTTGGAAATTAAAAGGCAGCCTTTGCCCGATAGTTAGACATTCAATAGGCTAAGAAATAATTAGACGCTCTTAAGCTATATTTATGTAAGACAATATCAGCTCTTAACTAAACTGTCCCACTGCTGGGCACGGGCTACACTGAGAGGAGTGTGTGAAGGGTTAGGCCATAGTCCACCACGCTGGCCCAGTGCGGGCTGACAGACCACATGTTTTCGAGAACATTATAGATATCTCTCAGGCATGCAGGTTTTCTCACGATATTTTCCTTGCATGGACACACTATTTGTTTGTCAAGCTTTAGATTAGCTTTAATATATTATTTATTTCATCTTTATTTAATTAATATATATTTAAATTAATATATGTTGGAGGAAGTTATGAGTCGGGTTGATCGTTATTTACACGTATAATTCACTTAATTACTTTGAAAATTCTTAATTTAATTTAATTTGTTAAATTATTCTTTAGCTCAAAAACATTATTAATCTAATAAAAGTTATGAATATTGTAATTCACGTAACTACCAATCAGAGCAGAGCGCGTGCTTGAGTGGGGTCGAGGCGCCATCTTTACTTTAGGAAGGCCGACAGTTATTGAGACACATTTGAGCGATAGCGACTGATCGAGTCGGAACGTTGAGTTGTGAGTTGTGTAAAAAGAAGTAAGATCAGTGCCCTGAACCCACTGCTCGGTCTTAACTGTTATTTTTCATTCGACATTATTGTGAAGTGAAAATACTGTTTATTCTAAATACAAATAGTGTAAAACCGGCATCGTTGTGTTTTGTGCTCGCATATTACCCAGATGACGCCCACTAAACCCGCAACCACTAATGATGTTGCCATAGAGAACAATACTTCTCCGACATATATATCCTTATAATTATGTTTTATAGAAGCATTATTTGAATTTGTAGTATCTCGAAATACTAAAACTGTAATCGAACATGTACCGAAAGAGACGTAGGGTACCATTTATCCAGAAAACAAGTGAGAAACGGCAATGAATTGCCATAAATCTTAAGAGTTCGAAAAAATGGTATCACATGACCTTGAGGTCAGAGGTCAAAATTCATAGTAATTTCGGGGTATATCGACTATTCTAAGTCGAATGGCGTTGACCGCGAGTCTCTAACTCTTGCGCTTCTTGAGTTAAAAGTTGAATAAGAGATGGACGGATGGACGGACGGACAAAGCTGTTGTATAAGCGTTTTTCAACTCTAAAAAGTGTACTCGAACATGTACCGAAAGAGACAGATCCAGAAAAAAAAAATGTTTCCCAAGGAAACAAATCTAGATTCATGCGAGCGAAGCCACGGACAATATATAGTAAATAATAATAGTATGGCCATAGAACTATTATTGTGCAAAACCTGCCCTTGTACCATTTTAGCAACAGCGCAAGCTTTAGATAGTTACATAAAATAAGTACGAGTTGTCAAAGACAAATTCGATCACCAATTCAAAGCACGAAAAACATTCAAGTACGTATGCCACTGAGCACTCACTGAAGGTCTGATCGCCCTTCACGTTGCCTAACCTCGGCTTAAATGTAATATCGCACTGCCAAACAACATTGAACAGTGAAAACTGTACCCTATTCTATTCCTTTCTGATATTTCTTTGATTCAATTCGTCGAAATTTTCACAGCACTTTAGATAGATCCAAAATGTTGTAAGAGAGCAGAAAAATTGCTTTTAGAATAAAATAAAATGTTGAGAGTTACATCGATACTAGTTTTACACCTTGTTTTGTTTGTTGATAGAACCAGTCTAGCTTGTACCAGTTTACGTTTTTTTATTGAAGTCACTTAAGTATCATGTGCTGATGGCAGACAGTTTCCAAGATGCCGTGCTGCTACAAATGCTTTCCTAATAATAACCTTATATCACTTTACACAATCCGGGAATTAACCTGAGACCACATACATAGCAGTCACATACAATATAGAAATCAATTACATCTACATTGGTACAGCTATGGTTCTATGGTTTATGTCGGTATAGAAGGCCTATTGCCAAATTCTAGACATAGATCTAGCCTCAACGCTAGGATTGGAAATTTTTTGACAAGAAATTCAAAACCGAACCCGAGAATCGAACTCGAGACCTCATGCACAGCTGTCGCATACAAGCGCAGAGTCGTTCCAAAAAACATTTTTTTGCATGTCTTTTTTATACTACTAAGGTGGCAATCAAGCATACGGCCCACCTGATGGTAAGTGGCCACCGTAGCCTATGGACGTCTGCAACACCAAAGGCATCACTTGCGTGTTGCCGACCCTTTAGGAAAGGAAGCGGAATGGAGAAGGAGCGGGAAGGGGAAAGGAGGGTGATTGGGCCTCCGGCATTCTGACTCACCGAACAAAACACTACAGTAGAAATACTACTATTTCACGTCGATATTTTATGAGAGGGTAGTCCTTCCCTGGTCGAGCCGGCCTATTCATGCTGAAATCAGCGAGGCTCTACTACTCTTAAAAATATTAGAAGAAACAATCAATAAAACTTTGAAAGTATTACATAAATTCTATTGTATAACACAACAATATAACACAAGTAAAGCTTTTAACATCAAACGCCTCGACTATGTATACGATGTGAAGCCAAACTGAACAGCTCAATAGATTATATGGTATAACAGTCAAGTGTTAAACACCGTAGCGCCGTACACCATAGCAATTGTATTGAGCTTCTAAGACAATGAGGCGATACTCCTGTTGTAATTTGCTGTTGAACGTCATCAACAGGCTTAAAGTGACACAGTCAAGACTCTACCCCGGAAAAACTACATTAAAATTTAACAATCAAAAGTATTTTTGACTAAAGAGCTTGATCAGAAAGGTTTCGACTATTTCTGAATACTGATACTGAATAAGTTAAGTAAGCTTTTTAAAACTTACTTAGCTTATTCAAGTAGAGGTGCTTTGAATCGGGTTGGTATCAGTATTTTTGAAACTATATCCTAATCCTAACTAATATTATAAAAGCGAAAATGAGTTTGTTTGTATGTTACCTTTTCACGCCTAAACCACTGAAACGATCATCCTGAAATTTTGCATATATATTGTCAGGTGTACAGAAACGGACATAGGCTGCCATACATCCCGAAAAAATTACTGTTCCCGAGGAAAACAACAATAACGTTCTTATGATAATAGATGGCGCCACGTGTCTTTCAAATCATGATTGAATTATATTATTACAAGCAGAGTACAACCCGAATTGATTGTCAAACTCTAAATTAACGCGAGCGGAGCCGCGGGCAAAAGCTAGTAATTTTATAAAATTTGATTTATTAATTGTAGAATAAGTAAAACGTTAGGAATATGTAAACGATTCCGAGTTTTGTGGTGTGACCGCAAAATTATAAATAAATTTATCTTGGTGTGTAACCAACAAGATTTTATCATGTACATTAAATATTTCACCTTGTATCTTACCTATCTAATCCGGGAGAAATTTCAAAACCAAGAATAAAAAATAGAAACAGCTACAATTCATAAATCTTTGAAACATTATTAAATATTTACAATTTAGACATAATTAAAGAGCAGCGATAGCTTAATGGGGAGACCAACAGACTGCAATGTAGAGGGTCTCGGGTTCGAACCCACGTCGCGCACCTCTGAATTTCGGAAGTTATATGACTTTCCGAAATTATGTGCGTATTGATTAACAATTATCGCCTGCTCCGTGCCTCAGAAAGCATGTTAAGCCGTTGGTCCCGGCTGTCATGAACATCTATGGTAGTCGTTATTGGGAGAGTGTCGGCACAAAAGATCCCATTGGGTCGAAGTGTCGCTGGTCTGCACTGACTGGCCCCCACATAAGATAAGATAGACATAATTAAGCGTGCGTTCTCTAGCCAGTTTAGACAAACGACCTTCTGAAATAAATCAACTAAATAGTTGAGCGTCAATAAACAACATTATGGCAGTGAATAAAGAAAGAGAGATATTGTAGCAAGTGGACACCTCTGCAGGCAACAGGCGTATATGAATTATCTCTTATTAACGACGCATGGTTTCCCATAATTAAACATAGTCTCCAAGGAATAATTATACCGGCCGGTGCGGTAGCGAGGAAATAATGCCGACAATCTCTGCTTAAGGCAGTGGTCCGACCGCCAACGATGAATGAGAAACGAGTAAAACTAGAAACTATAAAAGAGTTGACGATCAGCGGGAAGCGAGTGTGCAGTTTCGATAGATTTGTCGCCGGGCTATAAGCGAGTGTGCAAGTGCGACGAGCGATTACTCGCGCCACTCGCCCGCGGTCGCTCAGTCCTGTGCAAACCTGCGCGCGGAGACGAGCGACCATCGCTGAACGAGTATCGCTGAGCGAGTTTATTTTTGAAAGCTCTTGTCGATCAGCGACAAAACTAGTAAAGCGAGTCGTCGCCGGCAGTGTGAACAGTCAGCGAGCAACTTTTAATATATGCATCTCTTTCGTTTACATGGAATGTATATTAATTGTGCGTTTCTTGACAGAGAAAATCGCCGATAGTTAGTCGTTTTCTCGCCGGAGGTCGGACCACTTCATATAGCTACCGGAACACTTATGACTGAATCCTGTAAATAATTAACTAGATCCGAAGCCGAAAATATCTGAGATTATGTTACACAGGATTCTTACTAAATGGAAATGAAAATATAGAAGAAACAACCAATACAGGATTCAGATAAAAATAGTAAAACACCGTTGTGTATTTTTATATTATTAGTAGAATTTACCAAGAAAGTAAATAAAAAAAATGTAAATACATACATACATACATACATAGATTCACGCCTGTTTCCCAGAGGGGTAGGCAGAGACTACGGATTTCCATTTGCTACGATCCTGACACACTTCTCTGGCTTCATTCACTTTCATCACATTCCTCATACACGCCCGTCGGTTCAAGGAGCTCTTAACCTGGCCTTTGTCCAGGACGCCTCCGATCTGGTCGAGAAACGTTCGCCTAGGTTTTCCTCTTGCGACTGTTCCATTCACACTAGCCTTATAAACTTTCTTAGTCAGTCTTTCCTCGTCCATTCTTTCTACATGTCCAAACCAGCTTAACATACCCTTTTCTATTCTTGTAACTATATCCACTTTCATGCCGCATCTCTCTCTAATCACACTATTTCTTATACTATCTTTCAGAGTCACACCACATATGCTTCTCAACGCTCTCATTTCTACAGCATTTATTCTGCTCTCATGCTTCTTTTGCCATACCCAACTTTCACTTCCATACGTAAGTGTGGGCACTAATAGTCCTCTATGAACAGCCAAACGTGCCTTTTCGGATACATTTCGACTGTTCATAAAAGCACGTAGGGCTCCATTCACTTTGTTGCCAGCAATCGTTCTCCTTTCAATATCTCCGTCATGTTTACCATCCCTTGTAAACAAAGTACCCAAATATACAAACTCTTTCACTTGCTCCACTTTTTCTCCATCAATCATAACATTACACATCGTCACGCACTCTTCCTTTTCAAATACCATTACTTTCGTCTTGCTTACATTTATTTTCATTCCTTTACTCTCAAAAGCACCATGCATAATAGTTACCATCGCCTGCAACTCTTCCGCCGATGACGCAAGTATTACTTGGTCATCGGCATAAAGAAGACATTTGACAAGTAACTCATTCATTCTTAATCCCCATTCACAATCTTTTAAATCTTTCAAACAATTGTCCATGTATAGGTTAAACAGCCAAGGTGACGCTACACATCCTTGTCTAACACCTTTATCGATGCTAAACCACTCTGTGTAGGTCCCATTTATCCTAACACAAGCTCTGGAATCATCATAAAGAGATTTCAGAGCTCGCGTGAGGTTGCTATTCACTCCATACATGGACAATGCCGACCAAAGTTCATTCCTCACCACTTTATCATAAGCCTTTTCCAGATCCACGAATGCGCAATAGACCTTTTGACCTTTGGCCAAAACTTTTTCGGCTATGCTCCGTAAGGAAAAGACCTGATCCGTACATCCCATACCCTTTCGAAATCCCGTTTGTGCATCCCATATTTTCTTGTCGGTTACTTTCACAATCCTTTCAATTAACACTTTTGCATACAATTTACCGACGACGCTGAGCAAGCTAATGCCTCTATAGCTTTTGCACTCTAGCTGTGAGCCTTTTCCCTTGTATAAAGGTACTATGACGGCCTTGCACCAATCACTTGGTACACGGCCGGTATTCCAGCACAAGTTAAAAAGGCGGCACAACTGAGTTGCTATAAGACCCTGTCCAGCTGTCAGCATTTCGACTGTAATCCTATCATACCCACCAGCCTTTCCTGATTTCATGCTTTTCAATGCTTTTATTATTTCATCCATACTAATAGGGCTTTCATCACTACTATCATTATCATTCATTTCGAAACTTTGCCCTTGCCATTCCTCTCTTTCAAATAAACTTTCAAAATATTCCTTCCATCTCTTCAGTACGCTCTTTTCTTCATTCAGTAAACTTCCATTCTTATCTCTGATTGATTTCAGCTCTGTGGTTACGGTTTTACCTCGAACCGAGCGAATGGATTTCCAGAAGAACTTCGCGTTGGTCCGGAAATCTTCAGATAATCTTCTATCAAACTCGTCTTTTAATTCCTCTTTTTTCCTTTTAATTACATCTTTCACTACCTTATTCATTCTTATAAACTTATTCCTAGCTTCATTCACATCCTCAGTCGTTGCTTCTTGCATTCTTTCATACTACTGACAGATAGCTAGTCCAACCATGCCTGCTTCTTCTCACGTACTACCCCTTGCACATCTTTATCCCACCACGCATTCTTCGATTTTATAACTTTCCTCTTCTTGCTCACACCGCATACTTCTGACGCTACAACAACCACTTCATGCTTAAACGACTGCCATAATTCTTCTATATCATCAGTGTCACAAAATCTTTCAAATCTTTTCCTCAATTGATTTTTATACTCGTCTTTCAATACTTCATCTTGCAAATTTTCTACTTTTGTTCGTTCTTGGACACTTGTAAATGGATCAATTAAAGGGGAACTTATAGGTAAACGCCTTCTACTCAGATCGGTGACATTCGTAAAATTAGCCAAATACCTAGAACCGACGACTGTGCTTGAAAAATACAGTGATAATAAATGAAGCAAAATGCGGTATATTTTTTAGAACCTACGAATTACATAGCATAACATTAAAACAATTACAAATCGCTATATGTATATTGATGATATTGCTATATATATTTGGTATAACATCTTTAATGCAGTATATCAGGATCGTAGTTTAAAATTTTAATCAGATTTATAAACATACGTCTTTAGTGGTTAATAAAAGCAAGTCATATCTACTAACTAGATGTGCCCGCGTTTATGATTACTGCGCCACCGTTGTGGGTCGTAGCGTGATGTTATATAGCCTATAGACTTTCTCGATAAATAAGCTATCCAACAAAAAAGATTTTTTCAATTCGAACCAGTAGTTCCTGAGATTATCGCGTTCAAACAAACAAACGAAAACTCTTCAGCTTTATAATCTTTATATACATAGTTCTACTGTGTGTATGTCACTAAACGGCTGGACCGATTTGATGAAACTTTTTGTGTGTGTTGAAGTGGATTCGAGAATGGTTTAGACATGTTTTTTTTTTCGTTTGTACAGGTGACGTCTGTCGGGACAGCTAGTATTAGTATACATTTTAAGCCTCTATGAATCCGAAACTATGTTCACTTCTTCATATTTGCTTGTTAGAACTTCATCCAAAAGCCACTAAATGTCGATGCAACTTTCTAGGATTAGCTTGGAATTCAATTTCCAATTGAAGCCACGTTTCACCTATAACGACTCTTTTGTTCGGAAACAAAGGAATTGGAGTTACAGCTTAGTGATATAAAGTATAAGTGACGCTGGCGTAATCTAATATAGTATATTTTCGATTTATTTTACGGCACAATATTTTCGACATAAGATAGAAAGCTCTTAAAGATTTTAATAAAAAGCCTCTCTGTTTGCCTTCATCTGAGAGGCTTTTGGGTGAAACTTTGGGCAGTTGCCGAGGCGAACAATTTGAAATAATTACTCTTGATCTAGGTTTATGTCAAGACTACCAAAAATACTCAGTTTAATAGACATCTTCTAGTAGAAGGCCTCGCCGATTAATTATATTATAGTAACAGTGCGAATGAGACAGCTTGCTCCTGAAGTACCACCGTCTTACAGATCACGGCATAAGAGTAAAGTAAACTAGAAAATGGGTTATTACTGCAAAAAGATACACAGATGGACCATTATAAACGGAAAACATAAGTGCTTGTGCCGCACAATACATATTAATATCTTAATTTCTATACACATCAGTACCGATATGTACCACACATTTTAATTCTAAGTCTCCTTTGGTTTCCTTTTAATGATATAGAGATAGCAAACGATTTTACGCTGTGTAACCGCTTACTGGTAGGCGGTTTGTATGTCTGTTTGCGAACTTAGCAATATAAAAAAAACTACAGATTGCACTCCGCGAGTGCCGGCAGAAGTAAAAACTTGAATATTAACGTTGTGCATTTTGATATTTTGGAATGGTTAGGGAATAATTTTGCACGAATTGCTTTAATTATCAGTATAAAAGTACTATCATTTATGTGGTAAAATACAATATTCATTTATTGTGCTATCGTACACAAACATGACAATTCTCCCTCCGTCTTACGAATTTTCGATCAGATCACGTGTCCTGACGCGAGTTTAACACTTTTTACCCATCACAAAAAAAGTGCACAACGCCGCTAAAGAAGTTTTCACTTCAAAAAACGGCAGATAATTCTTTTTTTACAGACTTGAGACCAACATTTTCTTTTTAATTCAAAAGACACCACACTAGTTATAAATCCTGTGTAGCCAGGATCTTTACAAACATTCTAGCGACGGATACAAAGAACACGCAGACTCGGAACTACTATTCGTGGATTTCACAAATTTTCATCCCGTGTAGGAATCCACAACACCATAAAGGAGGAGAACGAATGACGTAGTGGCTTAAACTGCAGTGGCAGTCCGCTGAAAGGAACGTCCTTCGAGCTTATGCACACACGGTATTCATAATACACGCGACAATTGAAGCCATTACGCCATCCGTTCAGTAAATATTTGATAAAATATGGATGTGATACTCTTGCCTACCTAGTAACAGCAATTTTTTTTTTTATACAACTGAGGTGGCAAACAGGCATACGGCCCATCTGATGGTAAGTGGTCACCGTAGCTTATGGATGCCTGCAACACCAGAGGTATCGCTTGCGCGTTGCCGACCCTTTAGGAAAGGAAGTGGGAAGGAAAGGGAGCGGGATGGGGGAAAGGGGGTGATTGGGCCTCCGGTACTCTCGCTCACCGAACGAAACACAACAGTAGAACTACTGCTATTCCACGTCGATATAACTACTAACCTAAGCTACCTAGTGACAACAGACGGGCCTCGTAAATCGTTTATTAGCGTTTCCAGAAGCTACTAACTCTCATATTAAAACTATTTAGTTCACATCAAACATTTAGATAATTACAAGATGCCGAACCAACATATTAAACCTCGTTCCATTACATTATATTAAAACGTTACTATTTGCTCACTTATTGCTTATTATTACATACCAATGTTCGACGCGAAGGGATCGTTGCCAACATCTTTGTTTCTTCGATAATTGCTTTAGGACTACATGTTGTAATAAGAGATTAGAATGTATTGGATACTCAGTGTGCTATTAGCTAGAATAATTAGATTTTTTTTACTAAATTGCCTGAGAAAGCCGATTATTTATTTATAGAGTATACTTTTATATGTTAACCTAAATGGCTCGATACATAAAATATATTGATAGATTTGCATTAACAGCGAAAGTGATATATATAACGTATTCTATAAGACTGCCTGCACGGGTTGCGCAGCCGGTTAGCGGTCGGGTGTTTCGGTTCGAATCCAGAACGACAATAATAATTTGTATAATTTACGGATAATGACTTTCACGCCGGTTTCTTGATTCCGGCCATGAGTTTCTTGTCTCTTCTCTCCAAGAGAGCACTACTCCTTCAACAGACTTTTTAATGCAAAATTTTTGTTTCCTTTAATAATTTTACTAATAAAATAATTAATTGACATGTCCAAGACACATTTTTATGGAAATAAAGATTTTTGACTTTATCTTTATTCGTGTCCTCAAAAATTATTTGCTCTTATCAAAATATTTATAAATCCCCAACTTTTATACTTGTAAAATAATATACTTTGATGTACGCTTAAAATTTACGAATAAACTAGGTAAGTTCGGATAGGCGTCATCAAGTAAAAAAACGTTAATTAAGCAAAAAACGCTGAAAGTGGAGAACTTATCATACTTGCGAATAAAGAAGGCTTCAGAGCAAAGGCCGCAATAAAGTCGCAAGATACCGTAAAGTGGGATTAAGTAATTTCAAAAATGTAACGGTGACCGGCGAAATGCAAATGGCGACATCTCTTGGCGGCCCGCGGTTATTAAGTGCCAACATTAATTTATTCCCGTCTCGTTCATCTTAATTAAACTCTTGCACTTTTCAACCCCGCTGTGGGTAAGCACTGCGGTCTACGAAGGCTCTACGCGGCTACGACGTGCTACAAAGTGTTTGCATTGTTGATTGTATTCAAATGGGTGTAAGCGTTAATAGTTTTAGTATAAAGGTCGTTTGTACTGTGTAAAAGTTGCTCTACCCTGTAGTGTTCTACGTTATGGTGCAGATTATGCAAGAATATGTTAGTTTCTCGCCTGTACATCCGCAAAGGCTTAAGCCATGAACACACTTTCTATCAAGAAGTTTATTTAATGTGTTTTTGAACTTGTAGTATAACAAGCATACAGAATATAAGTACCATTTTGTTAACGAAATCATTCATGCAGGTTAATATTAAACATGTGCTAACGTTACACTGCATCAACGAGACTGTCATAGCCAAGAGAGTATTCAAAATTCTCCAAATACAAAAAGCATAAACAAAAACAATAATTACAGTTAACAATTACTGTTATTATTATTTTTGTCAAAATATCCTGGTCATTTAATTAAATTTTGCACATAAATATGCAATATGCTCATTACAAACAGTTTGAATAATGTAATTGGCAAACAATATGTTTTAATTCCACGTAATAAATTATTGTTAAAGAGATTTTTCGAAATTTTCTGAAAGCCATTCAGAGCATTCAAATTGGATTACCATTTCAATTAACAGTTTTCGATATTCGATATTCGTTTGTGGTGTATACACAAATAAACCGAGTTGTCATATAACATGTTTGCAAGTGCGTACATGGCTTTATACAGAAATTAAAAATAATAATATCAGACTTGTATTAACCTATAGTATTTATGTTTTCGTAATACCTTATGATATGTTCTTTACCTAAAACAAATCCATTCATAGCCGATAAACAATCAGTTTTAAGCGTTATGGTTAGTAAAATAAGGTTTAAAGTAGCGTGCACTTGGTGACTCTTATCCGAGCTGGTAACATATACACGGTACAAATGTAGCGGCTCGTATGCACGCCTCTGTCAAAGTTTAAACTGTTTCAATGTTGGGCACGGGCCTCTTCTCAGTGTGAGTAGAGTTAGGCCATGATCAACCACGCTGGCCCAGTGCACATTGGCAGGCTTCACATATCTTCGAGAACAGTATGGATAGCTCTTATCTCATGCAGGTTTCCTCACGATGTTTGCTACCAAGCGAGCGGCAAATTACTATTTAATACGCACATAACTTCGAAAAGACAGAGATGCGCGCCTTGAGATCGAACTCGACACCTCGGCGTGGCAGTCCAATGGTTTCCCACTAGGCTATCGCTGCTTAACAGAAATGCAGCTGGACAGAAATGCGACACAATATATTTCACTAGCTACATTAAAATCTCACGTAGAATTACCGAGTTGTGCACTATCTATCAGGCAAGATTTCTGCTTTTATATTTGGCAACCTAGTCCGTCTATCTGTGGTAGTGTAATAGTGTCAATGAATAGGATTTCCAGACACTTTAAGAAGACGCTGACTTTTAGCAGTATAAGCTAGCGGAACAATCATTTCTTTTTCGGAGAATTGGCAACGGACAAGGAATACACCTGGCATTTAAAATACCCATAGGCTACAAATACCTATTGCACTTGTTTTCCATTTGATAATATTATTAAAAAGAACAAATATTGAAATAATAAATAGGTAAGTTGGTCCTGGATAATAAATTTGCGCTTATGTTTGTTGCCGATCGCGTAGCCCTTCTTTCTATGCGCAGGATGGGTAATATAGTATCAGATGCACCACTTAAAAATATTAGTAGCAGCACGGCGTCTAATAAGATACCTAGAAGATAGATAATAAAATAGGCTGTGATTCTGATATACCCTTTCGATAATATATACGACTCTATATATATATATATACAAGCAATTACAATAATTGACGATGCTCATTTAAATACAAATTGAGTTCTATTAGCATTGCCCAAACTTTTTAATATCAAGCAGCCAATCAAGATCTAAACAAGTAACTCTCGTGCGTGAAACTTGTTCAATATTTAATCAAGAAAACGAAATAAAGCGACGTACGCATTTAAACAAAGTAACAAGTAAATAACCGAGAGAATCCCACAAGGCTCTATGTGAATGAAACCGCTATGGAAGAAACGAAAACGAAATTGCCTCGTGAGATAATTCAGCCATTTTTGTATAGGGATACGTATTTTTGTATAACTAAAATGATGATCAATGTTAATAGAAATGTGGGAGAGGTACCCCAAGCCTTAATGTCACATCATTTGAGAAATAAGAATAAACTCGAAATTATCAGCGCACTCACTAATTACGGTAAAGGACCATATTGTTTGAAGGAGCACAGTTGTTTAATAGATAGTTGGCCGATATAAAAGAATGCGATAACGTTTAAAAATAAACTTAAGAAATATGTATTCACCTTTCTCGGGAAAAACACTGATCTAATCAGATAAAGCCCGCCTTTCTGTTGACTGAAAAACAATGAAAACCTTCTGGGGCTCTAGAGGTAAGTTTAATTTTATTGTATTATTGTTTTTAACTCTATATGTATCTCATTATGTGAACTTTATGTTCTTATGAGAAATAAATTTCTTTAAATTGGTTTAAAGAAATTTATTTCTCATTAGTGAATGCGACCTCTGTACATGACATCTCAGGTTCAATCCATGATCATGGTTCTCAGTGTTTTTCTGACAGGAAATTCTTAGTCGCAGTACGTAGTAACCAGTGGATGCAACCTAAACCATAGTTGTCGAAAATTGGATGTACTGTGGACTATGTTTGTGTGTAATAAGCCAATAGGAAGGCGGACTCTATCTAATTAGATCAATGTTTTTCCCAAGAAAGGTCATGTTAAGAATAATATCCTCTAGACCGAATTTTGGTCCCAGCGGCTAAACTTAACGGAGACTGGTCTTCAGCGCAGGAGATATTATAGTGCATAAGTATGTGCGCAAACACAAGTGCACTCTCTGTTCCATAACTCTCCGAACTCTCTCTAACGATCCGATGGGATGGCAAACCGACACGACGGGAGAGAGAACAGGCGCAGGACCAACAACGGCTTTACGTGCTTTCCAAAGCACGGCGTGTCTAACACCACCAACTTCCTAACTCGAGTACTATTGAGATTTCTTAACAGAAAATCCAATTACTTTTTATTGGCCCGACCCGGGAGTTACTTATTAAGAAATAATAATAATGTATTAAGAATACGAAACATTTTATGAGAGTGAATGAAGCAAGAAAGATTTTCAGGATTGTTGCAATCGGTTGTCTCTTGTTACCGCTACAGGTAATAGGCGTGAGTATATGTATGTATGTATACTGGTAAAAGAAAATATAACTAATGGTATGCAATTATGGTAGTGACTAAACGAAACATGGAAAGAAAAACTTAAAGACACTGCATAGAAAGTGTATTTCCATACTATATACATAATATCACGCTTGTATCCCCGAATAGCGTAGACAGTATTATGTATTGCACCCACATTTCCTTAAGGACGGTTTTGGGTCTCAGATAATAGGAGTCAATCTAGTCAACCGGATATATTTCCAGACGCCGTACTGCTCCTAAGAAATCCTTGACAGATAAATCTGATAAAACTTTGCCCAGTCTAGAAATTAAACGTAAATCCCATTCACCGCATTCGCTTTCACCACCTATGCGCCATAATAAAGGACGGGGATCTTCTTTAAACTAAAACAACACATGTTATTTAGACTTATGTTTTGTAAATTACAGAAAGTATTATACATATTTTGCCAGTTCTGTTTTTTAGATTCCAAGTAAGGTTACTCTTCGTATTGCCGTCTACCAGGCACGTTTTTAGATATCATACTGCTGCTACTGATAATGTCCTAACAAAAATCACTTTACCTGGACTAGAAAAGAAAATATATCAACGCAAATATATGCTACGCAACCAACGAAGCAACGAGAAAATAAAACTAAATTACGTATCACCAATCAGTACGGTAGCAGCACTTTCTCAGAAAAGTTGCTTGAAATTTGAGTAGATTCCGCTATATCTTACGTCTCTTTGAAAAAATGTTGTTGCAAGACTGCATATTAGACGCTTCGTTAGCAAAAGAATATCCCGCGGCGGCTCACACCGGCGCTTGATTTAATTTCATGTCCAATAAAACAGCGGTCTCCCAGGGGGTGAATGGTGGTGTGCGGGAGGGAGGGGGGAGGCACACGGCCACTCGCAGGCTAATCTCATTTGAACCGAGTCGCTCTGTACGCGCACCGATTTTGTTAAGAGAAACTGCTTTTATTGCTCGAATCACTACGGGTATAGCGGGCTATTGCGAGAGCGTACGTGGAGCTCCTTCAATTTTATGACTTGCTAGCTTTCGCCATCGGTTTAGTCCGCCCGGATGTCATACATAGAGAACAAAATTATTTCTCACACCCCACACTTTAACGGCAAAACATAATATTTTAACTTTCTTTTTATAAGTCAGTATCAGTAAGCAGTCAATGATGGCTATAAGCGTTTTGCAATATCAAGGGTATTTTGCCTACATCAGCAGTGTCAACTTTAGAGGAAAGCAATTCAAGATTGGATGAAATGGCGAACAGGAGTGCCTCCGTAACTTTTAACATTGGTAAAACAAGTATACACAAACGCAGTATAAGTACACAGGTGCTAGACCTGTGTACTTATACTGCGTTTGTGTATTACTGAATAACCAGCATCTGTGCACTTTGGTTTGTATACCCAGGTTACTCCTAAGGGACGTAGCGTGATGTAAGAAAGCCTATAACCTTCCTCAATTATATAAAACGCAAAAATATTCTTCATATCTGACTGGTATTTCCAAAGTTTCATTATTATTACAAACCATCAATATGTTCAGCTTAATGATTTTTTGTATGGACAAAATATATTCAAACTTTTACATTTATATAATTTTAATAGGATAGTAAGAGATTATACAGATTTTATTGCAAATTTATATGTTTGTGAATGCTTGATTGGCTCTCAAACATAGTTTACGATTCAAATCTAAATAGCGTAACGATTATCATTTGTACGAACAAATGGCTGAAATAAAACATACTAGTACATTTTGAATTAAATTCACATTCGTAGTTTTGTAAGAAGCATATCATTTTTATAATAAGTATGTTACTTTTTATTTGCAAACGAAAGTAAAGTAAAGTGTTTCATCTTGCTAGTCGGACAACATATTATTGTGAATCTTTATCAGGAAATTAGACAGGTCAGAGCCTGGATATTTGCTCGGTGAAGGAAGAGGATGTAGACTTAATCTACCACTATACATAAGATCTTTTTAACTTGGGAATAAAGTTGCCTGATTTTCTTATAGTGGCACTGTACTGTTGGCAGCAAGACAAGTGATCCTTTTTTTTTTTGGTTTATGAGGCATACGGTCAGTCGGATCGCCTAATGGTAAGCGATTACCGCCGCCCATGGACACCCGCAACACCAGAGGAGTCACAAATGCGTTGCGTTCCTTTTGAATTTGCCCTCACCAGAAGGTTGGGACGGTTGGGCCTACGGTAACCTTACTCACACGACGAAACAACGCAAGCGCTATTACACGCCGGTTTTCTTTGAGGCCGTGGTATCACTGCGGTCGAGTCGGCCCATTCGTGCCGAAGCGCGGCTCTCCCACGGTCTACACAGATCACGCCGATAATATGTATAGACACAAGCAGGCATTTTCTGCCACCTGTAGAGACTGCCTAGCTTTGACTTTAATCCCATTGACATTTACTGCACGGTTGGCATAATTGTTTAAGTGATCGCCTCACTATTACCACAGCAATGAGTGTTATGAGTTTGACCTCATAAGGCACAAGAAGTTGTGTTTCACAAATAGTTGTTGTCAATACCAGGTATCATTTGTTAAAATGTTTTTAAGGTACCTTGTAACACGGTCGATAAAAAAAGCTTAAAAATATAATCAAATATTTATTAATTTATGTTTCAAGGTTGTTTAAAACATTAAGTAAAACACTAACCATTTTATAAATATGAGCCGCGATTTTAGCTCTAACAGCCTCCTTTTCTAAAGTCGGCAATGGAAGAGTTATACTTATCCCTAGTAGTAATATTGCAAGTGTCAATAAAATACAATAACCACTTTTTATTTATACCTTAAAATTAAAAGAACCTTTTCATTTCAGAATTACTATAAAACTGATTGCATACCAGCGGCGATTACGTGATATATTTTTTCTCTTTTCTTTTAATGAGAAGTCACAATGCGCTCTGCATAGTTAAGTTTCTTTTAGTCTCAGTAATTAAGCTTAATGTACTAAGTATCTCGAAATAAGTTCACCTTGCCTTGTTAGTAACATAAGCACCTATATAGAATTGCTGTTTTAGGAGTCGAATTCATTTGTTTCTTGTTCTGAACACAAATAACAAAAATAATACCTACTTTTATTTATGATAGGCTCACCACTCTATTACGTGGAACAAAAAGCATAGCCATTTATTTAAACGTGTGGTTCAATGATATTACGATAAATCTGTAAATAGTACTAAAAGCATGTTCTGACTAATATTTAAAAAATATACAAACCTAATTATTATATATAACATCTTTAAAGGTTATTTAGAAATGTAGCATTCATAAATTATACTGAAGACATCAATATAATTAGACACATCAATACGTTTATATTAATACATTTTAAAACATTATTCAGGGCAGGCAAACTAATAATATTATTTATCAAATTCACTAACATGCGACTGAATATTTCACTTATCCCGACTAATACAAAGAGAGTTTAACTGCAGTGTTTCTAATTCACAGACCGATGCAGATGGAGAGTTTCCATAAAACATATCTGATATCACTAAATTCAGATGGCTTCATATTGACCTGTCATAGCAACTTGCGCAGAATACGTAGTCGATATTTGTCTTTTAAAAAGTTGCACGTAGCACATCGTTCGTAGCACCGCCTACGGCATAGCACACTGCCGTTTAAAGAGTCATAATAATTTATTGGGGACATATTGGGCGATGATAACGGAAAGGAGCGTTGGTATCAGGCCGTCAAACTGATTGATTGGATCGTTTTCTTGGAGCCCAGCACTGATAGCGGTGCCACAGACGCATAAGAAAATGGATAAGAATTTTCTTCATATACAATAATTTTCTTAAGTTTACTTTAGGTCTCGTTTCCTTGATAAAATATTTTTATTTCAAATAATTCTTAATATAACCAATGTAAAGATGGCAGCAAACAAACTGCCATGTCATTCTTGTGGAATTAGTTTACGCTTATGTTTCTTAGAACCTTTTTTGAAATAGGATAAGTAATTACTTTTAGAAATTTCACCTAGTTATTCAAGATTACGCATCTAGCACTTACATATGCCTGATAGACGGTAACAGGCTCCACATACTTTTATATTAGGAGGTATCTACATTTTTTTGTTAAAATTTTACTATAGTACAACTCTAACTACCGATTCGAGGATTTGCAAGCGTAAATCTATGAATCTTAAATGCAGCTAAGAAAAATATTGCATGATGCCTTATCATCACTAATATTTAAAAACATAAAGACATG
The DNA here is from genome assembly GCA_963564715.1 of Catocala sponsa. Classification (NCBI taxonomy): domain Eukaryota; kingdom Metazoa; phylum Arthropoda; class Insecta; order Lepidoptera; family Erebidae; genus Catocala; species Catocala sponsa. The sequence continues at coordinate 23,544,922 of OY751340.1, read as the reverse complement.
AGTCTTGTGTTGTTAAAGAAAGTGTACTTATCATACATTGGCTGATTTCATATCTTCAAATTTAAAACAACCATTAATTGAATGGATCTATCACTTGAAACTTACAGAACTAACTAACTTACAGAACTATGGCCGAGTAGTTTAGCTACTCGGCCATAAACAGCCCAACTTGGAAATCATCCGAAACTTACTACTCTACCTTTAGGTGGTTTAAATGAATCCTAGTTCTGCTGTGAAAAGCATAGCGCTCGGGTTCGAACTTTGAACGATTGTTTTGAAGGAAACTTCGCTGTTTGACATGCTGACTTGAAGTAATATCGTTAAGGTCTTTTAGTTTAAGTACCTTAGTCTTTAGAGCACTTCTGTAGTTAAATTTAGAGAATTTTATGTGAAGTTTTTATGTTCCTAGTTTTTATGTAGATTTCTTTGTTTCGTGTTTAAGACTGCGCCAAGCGTAAGACAGATATTGACAGAGCTCGTGCGGCGCATATTCAAATTGGCGCGCGGCCGCCATAGTAAAATTGTATGGAGGATGTGAAGTGCTTTTTTGATAAATATGTATCTTTATTGTCAACCAATAACTTAAATATTAAGGACGAACAAATTGTAATGTAACTATTTATGTTTCGTGTAAGCTGTAAAATGGACTAGATTTCTACTGTTATAATCTAAAAATCACGTAACACGAGCTTACGTTTTTGCATTTTTCGTGCAAATTTACGTAATTTTATAGGCGAAAATATTAATCATTTTAAGTTTTTTACACGGAGTAATTGTAAACACACTCATTGTTATGGTAAATGTATATTTTATATTTGTATTAAACAAAAAGTGTTGATTTTATTCACTTAACTGTGACCGACTGTTTTGGCACATTTCGCTCGGCGCAGTCGAGATTTTTTTGACCGTGCTAGAAAGAGGGTTTTGTTTTCCAGATGTATGTATATTTATTTCTTTGGCATGTTCTATAGTCTAAGGTCTACATGAAATTGAATAGAGAGTATCGAGAAGCAGCTTAGTTCAGGTTTAAAATTATTTCTCGTTTTTATTTTTGGGTGTTTTAAACTCTTTTTTTAAATATAAATTCCTACAATACTTCTTACTTAAATACTTTATAAAAGTAATACCTTTCAAAATATAAAAAATATGAATACAAACCAGTATCCGGCTATGAAATACTTTTACAGCAGTATGGTGAGTTCAAGCTATCGGTAGTTATATCTCTAGAGAAAATACTTCCAAACTATGCATACCGTAAAGTTATACCGCGTTCTGTATTTTGGACGTGATCCAGGCATCCAACGTGAGCCTCTTTTAGAGATCGTCGCTTAGCAATTAAATCATAGACTGATACGACCATCGACATAATATTCGCTGAGTCTACATCCTACACATCAACCATCTCGAGATGAGAGAGAGAAACCATATACATAGAAGATACATCCTTTAAACTTGACCTTACCGTCACGTTACACGCATATGACATTTATATACCAGTAAAATAGAATTTCCTTTAATAAGGTCTTCATATCATCACAATGGGCAAGGAAATCGAACTTCCTGTGCTTGCCTTTGTAGGATATAAATCTTAGTACTATTTCCAGTAAATCGCATAAGCATCGTTTTGAAGTACATGTTTTATTCAAATCTCTGTTTCTCTATAATTATTATCTCTCCTATAGGTACATTATGTAACAGAAAACAGTTACTATATTTAAGACATATATACTGGGCTTATACTGCCTCAATGGGTATATGCAACATTAGCTCAAAGTTATTTGAGGTGGTTGATTGTGAGTGGTTTACTTCCGAGTCAGGCAGTGATATTGATTTTCTTATTATGAAATTCATACTGGTAGTATTTAACTGCACAGCAAAAAATACTAATTGCACAGCAAAATATGCTTACCAAAAATACGAATTGCACACCAAAATATATTTAAAGAGATCAAACTAAGTCGTCGGTGCCCCGCTTCGCGGGGCTCCTATATTTGGGCGGGTTTAAGAAGGAATCTAACATAACCTAACCCTTCCGAGACGGAATGCAGTGATTTGAGGGGTATAGGTGCTCGTTATGATATATTTTAGTAAGCATATTTTGCTGCGCAATTAGTATTTTTGGTGGTCATTATATTTAATCCCAATTCGTACTAGCAGCACAGAGTTTATTTTCTTTGTTTATGGAAGATCGCTTTCTTTCGACTTTATAAACATTAAAGGTAACAAAGTATAACCAGATTCAGAACAATAGTGCGTGGAAGACGGAAATAGGTTTGAGCATATTACGTGGGGCTGACACGTGCAAACATAAATGGCGAAACGTGGGTGTGTACTATTATTATAACTAGCGGTCGCCTAATGATCAAAATCCGACCATGATTGATTAAAATTTTAAGTTCGATACTTATTAAAGTTTTATTGCCTAGAACCTTATAATAACATTTCATTTAGATTTCGATCTATACAGGTTAATTTACCTATCTATTTCAAAGAAATTATTATTTACTTAACTAAACTCTTTAATTGACGATATTCCTAAACTTGCCACTTTGTTTTCTTTTTTTCATATAATTACGTAAATATATTATAATATAAATAGTATATTATTATTCCAATCCGCCCAAAGGCTGCCTGTAAGATATTGCTGATATGTCATTATATATTGATAAATGTAACCATAGTTACGAAGAATAGTACTACATGACCCGAACAATACCGATATACGAACGCGATTCGACTGCGTGTCAAATGCATGGTTGTGTGCGTGTAGTGTTCTTTCATTAATTTAATGTATTTCTAATGCATATTTTATAAAAAAAAATTAGGATTCGCCCCTCTTTCTCCATATAAACTTAACTGTGCCAAATTTCATACTCCTCCATTGTCGCAATTTTCATAAAAATGGGTACAAAGTTTTAGCTTCACGTATTAATATATAGATACTGTTTACTTATTTGGATAAATATACACCCGTGAGTCGCTGTAGGATGACTGGGCTCTGAGATAAAATTAGAAACAACGAATATTTTGTAAATAAATTATTCGCTAAGTCTTGGGCTATCTTAGATCGCCTGCAGTCACGATTCTTTTCAATCATGCCTGGCATTCCAATAATTGACAGATTATATACCTCGAGGGAACTAATAAATATTAGAATACATTATTTTTTTTTATTTTTTTATTTTGCTCGTCAAAATGACCACACTCCACCTGATGGTAAGCAGTCGTGTGGTCTAAGAGCAGTGGCCTCCACATCGCTCCCACAGTAGCCGAGGCGATGTTGAGGTTTTTGACAATGTCCTTGTAAAATAATAAACTATAATGAAAACAGACATAAAAATATGTGTTATGGTTTTTAAGTATACACGTGAAAGGACGAATTTTAAATGACGTATAAAAAAGAAATTGACTTTTATATTATTAAACAACAAGCAGTGATAGCCTAGTGAGAGACCATTGGACTGCTACGCAGAGGTGTTGTTCGATCCCAGGGCGCACATCTCTGACTTTTCAAAGTTATGTGCGTATTAAATAGTAATTATCGTTAGGTTTAACGGTGAAGAAAAACATCGTAAGAAATCCTACATGTCTGAAAGTTCTACATAATGGTCTCTAAGATATGTGAAGTCTGCTAACCCGCACTGGGCCAGCGTGGTGAACTATGGCCTAACCCTTCTCACGTTGAGAAGAGGCCCGTGCCCAGCAGTGGGACATTTTAATACAGGGCTGATATTATAAACAAGAACTCGTTAAAATCTATGACAATAACTTGGTCTGCTTATAAGCCTAATTTCGTTCTATTTGAAGTATATTATCTAATTTCTAATGTATGTTTATTCATTGTCTAGTAGCCATAGGACAAGCTCTGCTTAGTTAGGGCTAGATGGTGTTGTGTGTATGTGATAGAATAGAATATAATTTAAAAAATATGTCATCATCATATGACAAATTTTATAATAAGCCATTGTCACAACATCAGACAACTGTGAATTTATACGCTTTAAGCTATAAACGTATAACAATCACTAGCTTGTTACCGCCACATTAAACATAGTGTACAGACAAATCACCATCTAGCATTCGGCTGTCCTCTGACCTAGAAAGCCTTTTGTATTAAAAAAAATTCTTAAAAAATACAAAAAGAGGTATCCAACACATTGTTTATTTATTTTTCTTCCACGCGTTTCCGTCACATCCACACTCTTCGTAGGTCCCGCCAGCCCTCCGGCTACGGGACCTCGTCCTGCTCCCCTCTCGCTTACCGCCGCTGCCTCACCCCCTCGCTCGTCTGTTGCAATGACGGTTATATTTCACTGGAGGGCCAGATGGATCGCCCTCACACCTGACGAGTAATCGCCAACGTTTTAAAATATAACCTCTTTGAACTTAGATTTAGACGAGATTTTTTTTGGATTTATAACAGGCTGAATATTTAGATATTGATTGTAACTTGTCTGCACTAATATTATAAAGAGGAAAGATTTGATTTTTTGTTTGTTTATAAGGGCTAACCTCAAAAACTACTCAACCGATTTTAAAATTGTTTCCCCATTAGAAAGCTATATCATCACCGAGTAACATTGGCTATATTTTAGTTAAAAAGAAAACAAGTTCTGTTACATAACCTAACCTATTTTTATGCAAGCGAATCCGCGAACAAAAGGTAGTTATGAGTAAAATAAGAATTATTATAAGCATTAGGTATTTATATTAAGTAAAAATTGCTAATTAATTGTCACCTGCGGTTCCACTCACGTTTATGATTACTGCGGCATTCCAATAGCTCGTGGCGTGATGTTATATAGTCCTGCTACTCCTGAATAAATAAGCTTTCTAATAGTAAAATAATTATTGAAATCAGTTAAGCATCTTCAAAGTTTATCGATTAAAAACAAACAGACAAATCTTTCCTCTTTGTAATTTTAGTATAGACAAGTAAGTAAAGGTCAATCTATGAAGCAATAATTGAACCCTTGACCTTGACAAGTTGTTAGCCATCGACGTAAAATGATGAGAGTGCCTGTCATCTGAGGGTCAATTCTTGTAATAAAAACTATTCAAAATAGAGTACCAATCTAGTGTAATAAACGTTCAATATGAAATGAAATGTAATTTAGGATCACATGTATGTTTTAATTTAGAAGAATACCATTAACGAGATTTATGATATTGAGATTAGATCGGAACTTGTAGTTTGTATAGTTTTTATTCAACAATTGGCCGTTTGACAGTTGCGTCACAAAGGAATAAGAATACAAGTCACGACTTTAGTAAATGGTCACTTCATTGATGAAAATGACGATTACAGCTTTGGAATTGAATTTCCACTATTTTTTGTACTAGAGTTTGTTGTAGATATTAAATTCGATTTCTATCCCTCGTGCATAGTTCCTACTTTTTATCTGTATGAAAGGTACTACATTCTTTTCTGTACTCCTGACAACGATCATGTGAAATTCCATGACGATTGGTGGGAGTAGTTAAGGCGTGAAAGCGCAACAAACAAACTCACATTCGCATTTATAATTTATTTAGGATTAGAAAGTCCTTCGCTCTAAATACACTAAAACACTTTCTAACAAAATAACAGTAATTATACAGAAATGGGTAAAAGTTACTCTAATTGCGCAATTTGTTTCGAACGACATAAATTGGCCATCAATAAAACGGTACCAACTTTTGCGCAAGGCAAACTAAAAGTGAGTCGAACGGCGGCTGACTGACGAGCGGCAATCACTCATCATTTGTGGCGTCACTGGCTCTCCCAACTGTCAATATACCCGCCAAATGACCAGCTATGTGGTGTGTGGAATATTTTTAACACATATTTTTATAGTTACGTGTAATAATAAAAAAAACTTGAGAGGTGTCAAGGGACACCCGGATGGAACGAGGTTCCTTTCGATTAATTAGTGAAGGAATTGTAATAAATTTCTTTTTTTAAGTTATATTAATATTCTTTTTATTATTAACAAATATAATGTAATATAAACTTAATCAGTAGGCTCAATTTTAGTAATAATTGGCTCGTGGACATTAACAATACATACATATTTTAAGAAATAACCTTAAACTTACAACTATAGCAAAAAGTGTCGTTACAAAAAGTGTCGTTACAACTTTTGGTCTTAATTTTTTCCGTCTAGCCCCCTTTCGCAACGCGCGATAAGGAACTTCGTTCCAAAATCTCAAGCCCCTTTCTCTGTAGAGGTAAGCAGACGATCAACGATCATATTTTACCAACTTAGATTATAGGTCCTTGGTAAATACTGTACCCGGTAGACAGCTGTGCATGAAGACTCGTGTTGGATTCCTAAGTCGATCAAACTGGCTGTACGGGCCAACAACCGTACATTTGCCGCGGTCAGTATTTTACGACCAACGTGACGATTTTGTAACCTTCAATAAATCAATTCCCTTTCAGCAAGCGCATCGTGTATTCATTAGCATATCAATCATTTATAATTAATTTAGCATAATAATCAAGTTTGTCATCTTATTTCGGTAATTATTAAAATAGTGCAATTATTAATGTTATCTATTATATTTTTTTTTTTGGTCAAATTGAATAGTAAAGGACATAGCCGGTAAAATGTGAGTTTAATGTATTACGCCCACATTTTAACGTTCAGGCGTTATCTCTACGTTTGTTTAGAAGATATAGAAATGTGAGAGTATGAATGTATACAAAGATGTATAAGGAAAAGACTAAAAAAGAAACTAGGTGTTTCTTTATTTTGTCTATGAAACATAACTATCAGCTCTGAAGCAATTAGTCTGCAATAGTATATCTTCGAAATCTTGCCGCCACTCTCGTATTTTGCGCAGCTGTGATGATTAAGCTTCCTAGGATGACACGGTAATTGCAGATTTATATCAACTAGCGGTCGCCTAGTGCTCGAAATTCGACCAGTTTGACTGTAAGATATTGCTGATATATTTCTTTATATATTGATATATGTAACCATAGTTACAAAGAATAGTACTACATCAGCCAAACAATGCCGAAATACTACGAACGTAACCATAGTTACGCGCTTCGACTGCGTGTGTCAAATGCATGGTTGTGCGCGTGTAGTGTTTTTTCATTAATTTAATATATTGCTAATGCATATTTTATAAAAATATTAGCATTCGTCACTTCTTCTCTGTATAAATTATAAGTGTGCGAAATTTCATACTCCTCCGTCCGCCCAATTTTGGTAAAAAGGGATCCAAAGTTTTCGCTTCACGTATTAATATATAGATCATGCTTAATGTACTGCTTTTTGATTAACGCATATAATATTTTATCCCTAGGTTTCCTTTGGCAACAGCTAATAATAAATAGTGAAATAAGATAGAAAAGCGGAAACATCTTTTCACAAACAATATATAATATAAACAAGAATCCCAGGGGTGTGTCAAATATACCATTCACGATACAAAAAACGAAGGTTCATCTCAACGTTATAATAAAAATTATGTATTATACATCAAACAGAACATTCTCTTTTGGGAAAACCCGTACCTATTTTATTATGAATACTTATATGTTTTATTTAAAGATAAAGATTTTAAAGTTGGAATAAATTTACGTTCCGATTGTTACCAATACATTCAGCGTTTCGTTAATTTTGAAATTAAACACTTTTATTACATGGAGCCGTATAAGTAATGAAAGCACTCACGGCAGACTGTTTCCATGGGACCCTAATAAAAGAATGCAAGAGGAACTATTTTGTTGTCTATTACAAAAATTATTACCTGATCAGGTAACTAAAATTATCACAATTTTAATTACGCAAATTTAGCTTAACAACCCAATGAGCCCATCGCAAGAAGAAAATAAATAAGATTGCTTGATGGTCATCTTCTGGAAGTTCGTGATCGTTTTGCCCAGTCAGGTTGCTCTAGTTCAATGGAGAGCCTAAGTTCAAGTAAGGTTTCACTGTACAATACCTATTAACAACAAAGTAATATATATACTTACTAGCTGTCCCGACAGACGTTGACATGTACAAAAGAGAAAAAAAAATCATATCTAAACCATCATCGAATCCACTTAAACACACACAAAAAGTTTAATTCAAATCGGTCCAACCGTTTAGGAGGAGTTCACTGTCAACACACGTACAGAAGAATTATATATATAAAGATAATATTGTTATATTAACTATAACGATAGCCTAGTGAGAGATCGTTGGACTGCCACACAGGGGTCTCGAGTTCAATCCCAATCTCTGGCTTTTTAAAGTTATGTGCGTATTAAAAAGTTAATTATCGTTCCCTGTAACCTTGAAGGAAACCATCGTAAGGAAACCTGCATATCTGAGAGTTCTGTATAAGGTTCTCAAAAATATGAGAAGTCTGCCAAACCGCACTGGATCAGCGTGGTGGACTATGGCTTAGCCCTTCTCACACTGAGAAAAGGCTCCCACCCAGCAGTAGGACCGTATAATATAAGGCTGATATTATAGTAACTACATCTTGTATGGATCCAATTATTTATAATAAAATTCCAAAAGAGTCGAAACAGAAAAACATAAATGTATTTAAAAATCTGTTAAAGGCCTTTTTGGTTGACAGGGCTTATTATAATGTTATTGATTTTTTGAATGACCATTTGTAGTAATATCATAATCATAATTTCGTTACATATCTGACATTTTACAATTATGTGACTACTGACTTTATTAACTGACATTTTATCGTTTTAATTTTCACTTTATTTTTGACATGCATATTTTATAATTTTAATGGTATTAGATCTTTATTTTTTAATTTTACTCGCATGCATTATGTTATGAATATTATTAATAATTCTATTTTCTTTTTTAAAATGACACCTTTGAAATTTTATGTGCGTCAAATCAATTATTTTTTAACATAATTTTGAATATTTGTATACCCTAAGGGTAAAACATGATGAGCCACTAATACACTATAACATCATGCATTTTATGTAAATGTACTCATGTTTTATACAAATAAACTGATCTTTATCTTTATCTTTATCTTTACATCCGATTTATTTCGAGAATATACATATACTAGTCTGTACGTATGTTGGAATACAAATATCTACAGAAGTGCGGCGCACAGCAATCTACGTCTATTTTTATAGCGCACACAGATCTATGGAATTGGTGCCAATGTACGAGATTGTTCGTTGAGTAATTTAATTATTTGTTTTGGAAGTGGGGCAGAGTCGCCGCCTCACCACGAGTATACAAATAAAGCTCCCACATATCAACTGGGTCTTAACTGCTTATATTGAGTCGTTGGACCCCTGGCAATGAGTTTGTATCGCTCTTTCGTCTGGTTTTGAGTTCGATGCTTTTGTATCCGCAAAATATGATGTATTGAGAATTTCTGTAGAGACCAGTAGTATGTGAAGATCAGTAGCATAACGCAAATTATCGTTTTAGGTCCAACGTAATAGAAGATGAGCCTTGCCGTTCAATAGGCACAGTTCCAAACACCATATTGTCATTAAAAAAAATTTGGGGCAGTGTTTGGAGACTGCCGATAGAAGTGAAAACTTTAATCTTTGATCATAAGCACTTCTTTATAAACCAAAAATAATTCAAAAATGGAAAGCTATCGGTGACAATGACGCGAGTTCCATGATTTTTGTTCACCCAAAAAGTGCTGAACGCGCCTAAAGAAGTTTTCACTTCAAAATTTCTTGACGTAAAACGAAATAACACTACTTAATATAATGCTAGACAACGGGTCTTACTCGCGATAAAGTATCTAAAAGGTAATAAATACCTATTGATTGCCCGACGTTTCGTTTCGTGACGTGCGGGTTTCGGCAACTACCCTCACTTGGTCACTATTATTTATATTCGCACTGTCCGTATTTTGACACACAATACTAACGACGTAGTAAGTGTTGTGTGTCGAAATGCCGACAGATCTATATATATATAAAGCAAAAACTTTGTACCCCTTTTTATAAAAATTGCGCGGACGGAGGAGAATGAAATTTGGCACAGTTAAAGTTTATATGGAGAAGGAGGAGCGAATCCTAATATTTTTATAAAATATGCATTAGAAATACATTAAATTAATAAAAATCACTACACGGACACAACCATGCATTTGACACACGCAATCGAATCGCGTTTGTAGTATTTCGGCATTGTTTGTCTGACATCGTACAATTCTTTGTAACTATGGTTACCTATACCTTATTTATATGTAATAAAGAAAAACAAAAAACAAAGTAGCAAGCTTAAGAATTGTCGAATTTTGACCCCTAGGCGACCGCTAGTTATATTAAGTATATGTGCAAATCGCAATAGTCTAAAAACTTTTATGAAATACACTACCCATTCCGACAAATTAACCCGAGACGTTATCCACAAAAGCTGTATTTACTAAAGCCACCGACGCAATTTAGATTCTATAAATCACTCAAATTGCTTTCTAACAGGAATTGAACCTATAGTAATAGCGACTCTTTGAGCACTATATCCTCAAAAGGATAGGCAGAGATTTATAGAACCCACATTTCATCAGCTATAATTTTAGGTATTTAGAGTTTAAAAATCTCTTAAACAACAGCTTTGTCCGTCCGTCTGTCTGTTATACAACTTTCAACTTAAGAACCGTAAGAAGTAGAGACTCGCGGTCGACGCCATTCGACTTAGCATAGTCGATATAATCCCGAAATGGCTATGACCTTTGACCTCTGACCTCAAGGTCACGTGGTATCACGTGACCTTTGCATATTACTTGAACCATTTTTTCAAACTCTTAAGTTTTACGGCAATTCATTGCCGTTTCTCACTTGTTTAGTAATATGCAGCGAGTATTAAAGTCTATCGGGCGTAGTTTTATGATGCTACTGAAAATTTCTTTGTAATTAAACCATTAGGTTTAATTACAAAGAAATTTAAGGTTTGTAATGTAAATTTAAGGTTTAATTACAAAAAAGCCGACCAGACACGATAATCGAATTGACACCCGGAAATCTAAAATACCAAGCACTGTTTCATATTTTATATAATGTAATTGCAAATTTCTTTATAACAAAATCTTTTATACAAAACCCAACCTAAGATTCGAATTGATACCCGAGTATCGAATCGATAACCGAGAATCGAAAGATATGTGGTATTTTAGGAACCTCAGTCGCATTCACTCCCGCTGCGTCACTGAAGCAAATAATAATAATAAAATCTACAACACTAAGCTCATTACAAATTCACTTTAAGCACTCACCACTCATGTAATCAAATAAAACAACAACTGCCTTTCCTTTTAACATTTGTCATTCTAAGTCTTTACAACGTACGTCCTGAAAATCTATTCGCATACCCTTAACTAATTCTATTTCGCCAGCCACAGGGTACAGAAAGAGGACATTTAGAGCAAATGTGGCGGGGGGTAGAGGGGAGAGGGAAGGGGCTACAAGAATAATGTACTGCTATTATTTAGGACGCACTCTCTTAGAAGCAAATAGTTTTTTAAAAGCTCGAAAAGTGGGTACATATTTGGGACTCGTAAGGCGTTTGCGATAAAAATATTGGAGTTTTGTTGTGTAACATATACTGCGTAAAAAACCTTGGAATTAGTTAACAAATCAGTTTTAGTAGGGCCTTCGTGGCGCAGCGGTAAATGTGACTGCTGAGTATGAAGGCGCGCTTCCTGGGTTGGGCAATGTGTTGTCCGGTTTTTGTCAAGAAAGTTTTCGTGCTCTTTCTCAGGCTGGTGTCTGGAACTGTATCTGGAATACGGCAACAGACTCTCTCTAATAATTGAGATCTAAAACTATAGCGTAGTGATATCAGTGCTAGAGAATTTAACTGTTATGAACTAAGGCTTGGATTCGATTTCCTTTCAAAGTGTAATCGGATTTCTATCAAGAAATTCTCACGGTCAGTGTTAGAAATGAGCCCGGTAAACGGCAAAAGATATACCTTCTATTGCCTAAAAACATAGGTAAAATATATAAATATAATATATTCTAATATCCTATCACATACATATATAACACAATCTAGCCCGAGAGCTTGTAGGTACTATGGGTACTAGACAATGGATATACATATATATTATACATAGAAACACCCAGACCAAGACAAAGATCCATATTTATATACACAAATGTTTGACTTGTGCGGGAATCGAAACCGCGACCTCAGGCGTGGCAGTCGGTTACAATAACCACTACGACATAGAAGCCGTCAAAAAAGAAATTGGTGCAGTCTTTGGGGACTGCTGATAGAAGTGAAGATTTTAATCCTTGACATCATCATAAACACTTCTTTATAAACAAAACAAAAAAAGTGGCGGGTCGGATTCCTGATAATCTTTTAGAGGCTATTAAGGGGGTCAAAATTTCGTTATTTTTTGCGTAAGACGCATCATTTCTGAGATATTGTTAATATTAACAATATCTCAATAATATTAACAATATCTCAATATCTAAAATAATTCAAAAATAGAAAGCGTGATGATGACGCGATTTCTATGATTTTTGTTCACCCAAGAAGTGCTCAACGCGCCTAAAGAAGTTTTCACTTGAAAAATATGATTACGGCTGTACAGCAACCGCTGCTTACCCCTTTGGGGATATAAGCGTGAGACCATGTATGTATAATTTGAATATCCATATAATTGACTGTGAGGATGGTGAGCTCGGTCAGCACAAAACATGTAGCGTATGTTCATTTGTCCAATTACGCGGTGAACAAATATTAGTTTGATTCACGAATAACAGATCTATCGGATCAAGCAATTATTACTTTGATCAACAAATCTATAATGGAGCAAATTTCTATGTATACATATTCTTTGTAAACAAATATACCAAATACATACATACATATATAGATCCACGCCTGTTTCCCAGAGGGGTAGGCAGAGACTACGGATTTCCATTTGCTACGATCCTGACATACTTCTTTGGCTTCATTCACTTTCAAATATACCAAATATTTGTTGTAAATGAATCAACAAAAAATTACTAGCGAGAATATAGTGCTCAATTAGGAATTGACTTACTATTCCTAATTGGGGAATACATTGTCGCATTAACTCTAATTTTTCGAAGTTATATGTTTATTAATCAGTTAATTATCGGTCGTTTCGACAGTGAAGGAAAACATGAGGAAGGTTGCATTTCTGCGAATTCTTCATAATGTCATCTAACTCACACTGGGCCAGCGTGGTGGGCTATGGCCTCTTATCAGTGTGAATCAGTTTCAACAGTGACTCACACTAAGACTGTTCTTAGTGTGAATCAGGTCCAACTGTCTCTGCCTCTTTGCTTCTGCTCATGGCCTGTAGTGGAACAGTTAATGTACAGGGATGATATTGTATGCCGGCGAAACGGCAGTCAAAACTTAGTATCGTTTATCTCATTTAGAGCGAAATCACACTACTATTCCTACTGTTGTGTTTCGTTTGGTGAGTGAGAGTGCCGGAGGCTCAATCACCATATTTCCTTCTTCCCGCTCCTTTTCCTTCCCATTTTCTTTTTCTCTTCTTCCTTTCCTAAAGAATCGGCAACGCGCAAGTGATGCCTCTGGTGTTGCAGGCGTCTATAGGCTACAGTGACCACTTACCATCACTTGTGTCGTAAGCTTCTTTGCCACCTTAGTCGTAAAAAAAAAACAAGCGTCCAGAAATCACTTGCAGTCTTTCGCCCGTATTATGGCAATACTGTTGGTCCCCAATTGCTATGAGAAATACAAAGCTTTGTACAAAAGTGTTCCTAATAAAGTGGTTCATGGTGCATTTGTTGCAAAGACCTCACAAGCACTTACGTATTAGGTTTAAAAATTCAAATCGTATATTCGCCACAATTTCACTCGCAGTCTTTCTTTGAATTGGAATATTCGGCGTGCATTGAAAGATAACAGTCAATATATTGTGTAGGTTACTTTTTAAAATAAAATTGTGTAGAATTTTCCTTGCAGTTAATTTTGTGTGAACAGGATAATTAAAGGTGCTTTTTAGAGGTACGTACCGAAATGATATCTAAACGGATGCCATTACTTTAACTTTGCCACTACGTTTGTTGAATTTGGGTTCGATATCTACGTCGAAAATTATTGTGAGATCCAATAATATTTGTTTCGGTTTTATATGTTGTTCATGTCTGGATTTTAGTAAAGTTACTCGTGACAACGTTACAAAACTATTATTGCGTAATATTTTTTATTCTTTCGTCCGTCCATCTGCCTATTACAGCTACTTATCACATCAACTACAAAATACCATTGAGTTAAAATTAAGAATTATTTAAGAAAGTAGGTAATGCTTGTCAGTCAATCTATTTATTTAAAACATAAAAGATTTTTAATATTGATATGGTCACTATAAGATGTTGTTAGGTTAGCTAATTACTTAATAACTTAAGACAGAAGGTTCCTTAAGTAGAGACTAAATTTAATAAATTAGCCGACTTAGTATTACATGTATCTCACAACTTTTTACGGTAGAATAATTGAGTTGCGAGAATAGGTTTCTTGAAGTGAAAACTTCTTTAGCGGCGTTGTGCACTTTTTTTGTGATGGGTAAAAAATGTTAAACTCGCGTCAGAACACGTGACCTGATCGAAAATTCGTAAGACAGAGGGAGAATTGTCAAACTGGCGTCAGGACACGTCACCTGATCGAAAATTCGTAAGACGGAGGGAGCATTGTCATGTTTTTGTACGATAGCGCAATAAATGAATATTGTATTTTACCACATAAATGATAGTACTTTTATACTGATAATTAAAGCAATTCGTGGAAATTATTACCTAACCATTCCAAAATATCAAAAATGCACAACGTTAATATTCCAGTTTTCACTTTTGCCGGCACTTCCGGCGTGCAACCCGTTTTTTACAAGTATATTTTTGATGGCACTATTATATCTGATCAAATCACGTATTTTAGCTACCTATTACCACTTTCCCGAACCGCGTAACGAACTGAGACCTAAAGCACAGCAGTCGCATTCAGTATCGCTGCGCTACAGAGACAGATAATACTCTCTATCGGGTCAAATATCATAAATGCCGTATTTTATAGCCTCCTGGCTATTTGAGACACGGCACGTCTGACTGTAAAATAAAATGCTAGAATTGCTCTGGCATTTCTTCCGCGGAAGACATCTGCAACGGACGCAAGGGATGCACTTCAAGCTATCAAACAGTAATTTATTATGGGGGTTATGGTGATAACCATCAACCTGTTAACTATGGTACTAGCCACTCACCATCATAACCAGAAGGCAACTAAATGTCCATTCTTCGCGTAGAAAAGAGACAGAAGAATTTATTAAAGTACTCCATTAATACTTCAATAACCATAAGTTTGGGTCCTCATACCTCTGCCGAACGATCAAGGCATGGAATTCTCTGCCAAGGCACGTTTCCTTAGTTTCGTTTTAGATACTGATGTATATCTGTCGGCTTCGATGGCGTAGTGGTTAGTGTAATCGACTGCCACGCCTGAGGTCGCGGGTTCGATTCCCGCACGAGTCAAACATTTGTGTGCATGAACATAGATGTTTGTCTTGGTCTGGGTGTTTCTATGTTTAATATGTATGTATTTACAAAAAAAAATTATGTATGTTTGTTTATCCATTGTCTAATACCCATAGTACAAGCTCTGCTTAGTTTGGGCTAGATGGTGTTCATATTCATATTCATATTCATATTTATTCATAAAAATATAAGCTTACAGTATAGGTACACCAAATCACTTATATCTATGCTAACTATACTAAAATAAATTATATAGTACTACAATGTTAATAGGATCTTAGACTAACATAACAAAAAGGAAATAAGATAAAAAATAAAAACAAAAACAACCTCTATTTAGGAACTATGACATAACATTTTACATAGGTAAATATAAATATGTTTTAATATTACATTCCGGGTGTCAAAAAATATGTCTGCATCTGGACTATATTGAAGGAACTCGTTAATAAGTCGAATTGCTCTAGCCGTGGGGCTGTTCCCAGCTTGTGGAGAGCGCCACATAGGTGGATAGCTCAGGAGTCTATGCTGTCGTCTTCCCACACCACGCATATATTGGTCGGGAACGTAGAAATATATCGATTCTCGTACAACAGGGCTATCTACTTTATCCGCTAATATTAGACAATAATTTAGTATATGTGTGGATTCCCGCCTAAGTTGAAGTGTATCATAACCTACCATTCCAGACACAAACATGGAGGGATATAGAAAAGGGTAGTAACCATATTGACGTTTGTATAGATATCTACAGAATTTACGTTGAATTTTTTCTAGCATAATATTATACAATGACTCTTTAGGGCTCCAAAGTATTGCATTATATTCTAATTTATTGTTGTGTGTATGTGGTAGAATATTATTATTATCAAAAGTTGGTAACATTATAATAAGACAACAACATAATATCAATCGAATTGAGGGGTAATATCACGCCTATATAATTATGCGTATGGCTATGTACACAATTATAACGCAAGGATCACCCCAAAGAGGTAGGTAAAAAATTTAACACCCACATTTTGCCAACTATGATCTTAGATCTCACGTAATAGAAAAACCTATTACCGTTTGCCGAGTTCCAGAGTTCGCACTACTAAAAACTTCTTTACAGAAAAATCCAATAACACTGCTCAACTCGTGAATCCAACTCAAGACCTCATACATGGCAGTTGTATTTACTACCGCTGCGCTATTGATGCAATCATTTAACATGCTAATACCTATATGATGCGAACTCAGGCCCAGAAATAATCTAATATATTTTCTTTCTTTTTAAAAAAGACAACGAGTTGATGAAAACCACAAATATTGAATTCGTTGTATCCGCACGACTAAGACTTGAGATTACACGCAGTCGCAAAATAATGCAGCGGCGTATCTAAAAAACACACCGCGGTATGGGCGGTGAGCGAGAACAAGGACGCATGCAATTTTAAATTAGTTAACATACCTAATATGTTTTTGTAAAAAGTATTGAATTTTGTAAAAGTTGTTAAGTATGATGTATAAAAGACACAGTTAAAGGTTGTTATCTCACAACATCTCGCAACTCTTATAAAAATGAAATATTAAAGACTCTGTCTAACAATCAGTGACTCATAGCAAAATAATGGATACAGGTTAAAATATACAAGTGCACTCACTCACACACACACACTGGTTTACACACGAGCACACAGCCTCATTCATCTATACACAGTCTCACACACCGTCACACTTAGACATGACAATATTATGATATAATATGGGCCAATAGTATAATCGTTTACATATAGATTTACATGTTTACTCTTGCTTGTAATAATGACTTTTTTTATTGTGTTCTTCGTAATTGGCGTACTGTCTTATTTATAATGTTAGTAATATTGATTGTCAGCTGTGAAGGACCTAAATGAAATAAATAAATAAAATTATGTTTCATATAATTCGTAGATAGACGCTCTTATTGACGAAATTGATTTAGTAAATAGCTGAAAGGCCTGCCATTAGACCCCGAAGGCGAGCAATCAGCACAGCATTTTGTAGCAGAGCACGTAATGCCAAAGCTGTGTGGACGTCGTTAATTCAATTGAAGGCAGCTTGCAGAGATACTTGCCAACTGCCAACAGAGCCTGCACGTTTTGTAAGCCTCTCGGCAGCTAGATAATACACAAGAGAATACTCGAATATCTCAAACAATATAAAGACGAGTTTCAATTAATGTATTTCATACGGAGTTTAATGCGATTTATTTTAAACTATTTATAACTACATTTTGCTTGACGTTTTGGTTGATTTTGCTTGAAAATAAATGATGGGCGTAAATAAATAATAACCGGTAAAACAAAAAAAAAAATCACAATATTATTTTCGCTTACGACAACTTTATACGAATTTTAATTTTCAATGTACCTTTATCAAAAACGGATTTCTCGGAATTTATTTTAAAAAGCAGACTTCCCGTGATCATTTTTCCTGGAAAGAAACTGTAACGGAAAGTGTAAATATAAGTAGGTACTTTCAATAGTTTAAAATTTAATTAAAGTATTGTTTTTACAATGGAGTTATGAGTTGATACAATATAAAAGATTGGTTGTAATTGCCCCGGCAACCTCGTAGAAATTGTAAATAAAATCCTTATTTTCAACCGACATAATACCTTTGTCGATCTGTATCAAACCGGGATCCCCGATCGCTCACTAACTTATGTGGGACCTACAAGGCGCAAACAATTATTTTTTTATATTAATTCATCATTTCAGCCTATTGCAGTCCACTGCTGGACATAAGCCTCCCCCAGGGTGCGCCACAAGGCCCGATCTCCCGTTTTCGCCATCCAGTCACCTCCAGCCACCTTTTTCAGGTCATCGGTCCATCTGGCCGGGGGGCGTCCTACACTACGCTTGCCGAGTCGTGGTCTCCACTCGAGAACCTGTCTGCTCCAACGATCATCGGTTCTGCGACAGATGTGACCAGCCCACTGCCACTTCAGCCTGCTACACTTCTGAACTACGTCAGTGGCTTTGGTTTTTTGTCGGATAGTCTCGTTCCGGACTTTGTCCCTTAACGAGATTCCGAGCATACACCTTGCCATAGCTCGCTGAGTGACATGCAATCGGTGGGCTAGTTTCACTGTCAGGTTCCACGTCTCGGCTCCGTATGTCATGACCGGCAGGACGCATTGATTGAATACCTTGCTCTTCGGGCATTGTGGCAAGGGTGACTCGAAGATGTGACGCAACTTTCCAAACGCTGCCCAGCCAAGCTGCACTCTTCTGGTGATTTCACCTTCAAAGTTGTCTCTACCCAGCTGTAACTTTTGTCCTAGGTAGACGTACTCCTGGACAACTTCAAGGGCTACACCTTCGACGGGAACGGGCTCAGGGACGATGTGCTCGTTGAACATGACCTTAGTCTTGTCCAAGTTCATCCCGAGCCCAACGCGTCTCGAGGCACCATTAAGACCGGACAACATTTTCTGCAGGTCTTGCAGCGATTCTGTCATTATAACTATGTCGTCAGCAAAGCGGAGGTGTGTGAGATATTCACCATTGACATTGATGCCCAGTCCATTCCACCGCAGGGTCTTGAAGACATCCTCCAGAGCATTGGTGAAGAGAGAGCATATTAATTCATGTTGTTCTTTTATTTTGTCTTCTTTATCGTACTATATATGAATATACACAATAACTAAGTACATATATTGTTAGTTTAATTCGAATGTGTAATATTCGCTTATTCAGAAGACAACTAACGCATTAATATTTTCAATTATGCAGCAATATTATCCATTCAATTTACAAGCTGCCAATATGAGAAGAACTAAGTCATAGTTCAGCACGCTGGTTCACTTCACGTATCTTAGAGAACGTCTCTCAAGCATATATCGATGACAAGGGAGGCAGTGGTACTAAGCCCTCATTTCGGCTCCCACTAAATAGGGGGTGAGATAATTCCTTCTACCGAGCACAGGTTCAAATTTTGCGTACTGAAACAATCTTGACAAAAGAAACCCAATAGCACATTTCCCTGCTTAAATCAAATTCAAGACCCTAGAGACTACCGCTACACCGCCAAGGCAGTCGTCGTCAAATAGAAGTCCATGGAAATGCATACGTCATATCACGTATATACATATTTCTGGTGTATGTGAACAGCCCTTGACGCCCGTACATTAAGTACGTATACTAGTTGTCTGGTCAAGTGTGAGTTATGGCTATGTTAAGCGTACTCCACATAATTATCATACCAGAATTCCAACATAAGTGTTAATATTAGCGCCTATGCATCCCCGAAGGGGGTTTTTATTTTTTATTAAGCAGTATATGTATTCTAAGTAATATTATAAATGTGAATGTGAGTTTATTTCTTTGTTTGTTTGTTACGCTTTCACGCCTTAACTACTTGACCGATCATTATGAAATTTGCATACACGTTTTTTTTTTTCTATACACGTGTACTGTAGGGTACCTTTTATCCAGAAAAAAGTATTGTTACCAACCTAACCTAACCTACATTTACGCGAGCGAAGCCGCGAGTAAAACCTAGTCTAGTATAAATATTGATGTATAGCCAACCCATAAGAAAAATGCTAAGTGTGTTCAGTTCAGTAATAGGTAAATGGCATAATGGTTGCAGAATCTTATAGATATAATTAGTAAAAGCTGCTTCTTTTACTAATTATATCTGGAAGATTCTACAACCATTATACAATAGACAAACAAACAGTTTTTTTATTTAAAAAGGTCATCTTCCATCATCCTTTTCTGTTGAGGCGCTCATAGCCAGTTGCACTCACTGATCGGTAAACGATTAGCGAGGTTAAGCAACGTTGGGTGCGGTCAGTCTATAGATAGGTGACCGCTTAGTGGTATTTCATCTGAGCGTCTCCGTGCTTCGGAGGGCACGTAAAAAGTCGGTTCCGGTTGTTTTCAAATTTATAGCAGTCGTAAAGCCATGTCAGAGGCCTACGGGCGGCTTGAACAACTCTTGATAACAGGTTGACCACTAACCATACGAAAAGAAGAAGAGTTAGCCTGACGACGTGTATGCAAAATTTCATGATGATCGGTCGCGTAGTTTAAGCGTGAAAGCGTAAAATTAAAATCAAATTTGCATTTTTAATATTAGCTTCTACGTCATATTTATTTACAAAATAAGAAAATACTGTGGTAGAGTCATCTCCTCTAGAACCTACTTCATATTACCTCGATGGTTCCGAGTGGTTTAATGAAAAATAAAGTAAAAAGCCAACAGTGTATTATTATCTGGTGTACCGTGTAGGTCCCGCGTGAGTGAGGTCAGGCGTTATCAGCGTAGACTTGATTACCTTCCCCCCTCACCTCGCGACCCTTTCCCACTGACCTCCGTGAAACGCGAGCTAAACAATGGCTAACGTGCATGATACACCTACGTATGTTAAACGAAAATAATTGATGATGTTTACTTTAAAATACACTCTTTTTTAATTATCTTTTTAGGAAACTGAACCGCTACTAAGGGGGGCCAGTCAGTGCAGCCCGGCGACACTTCGACCCAGTGGGATCTATTGTGTTGACATTCTCCCAATAACGACTGCCATAGATGTTCAAGGCAGCCGGGACCAACGGCTTAACGTGCTTTCCGAGGCACGGAGCAGGCGATAATTGTCAATCAATACGCACATAATTTCGAAAAGTCATATAACTTCCGAAATTCAGAGGTGCGTGACGTGGGTTCGAAACCGAGACCCTTTGCATTGCAGTCTGTTGGTCACTCCACTGAGCTATCGCTGCTCTAATTTGGATGGATGTATGTATTTGCGGACGCACTTGCCTACCCCTGCGGCGATACGAAGGCGGGAATCAACTTTTTTTTTTGTTTTGGAAATGACAACTCATGCACTAAGAATAATCCCTGTGTCGCGGGCGACTTTACAAACATTCAAACAACGGACACAAAGAACATTCAGACTCGGAACAACATAGGTGGATTACAATTTTTTTTGTCCCGTGTGGGATTCGAAGTCACGAAACTCGGCGCAGTAGTAATAGCGAAGTGTTGCCGACCACCATAACTAACAGTATAAAATGGCAACTAGTGGACTGTAATTTGAAAATGTATATTGTCGGTCTCGATGGCGTAGTGGTTAGTGTAACCGACTGCCACGCATGAGGTCGCGGGTTCAATTCCCGCACAAGTCAAACATTTGTGTGCATGAACATGGATGTTTGTCTTGGTCTGGGTGTTTCTATGTATAATATGTATGTATTTACAAAAAAAAAGTATATAATATGTATGTTTATCCATTGTCTAGTACCCATAGTACAAGCTCTGCTTAGTTTGGGCTAGATGGTGTTGTGTGTATGTGATAGAATATAATAATGATTACAATATTTATTTTCACATAAGAGCGCGAAAAACAATATTTAAAATGATGCGCGAGCGCGCCCGTGTGCGTTCATGTCTGTCCTTGATTACTGGTCCGGCGGCGGGCGAGCGCCGATGGCTGGAGTGGGGCAGTGGGACGATGACTTAGAAGTCCCGTTAGTCCCGATCAGCTGTTAGCCGCCGCAACAGATCCATGGCGAGTACTCGACACGAAGCGACCCCTGAAACCACTACGCCATCCGTGCAGTTAATATATACATACCATACATACATATTACAACCACTTTCGCTAACCATGGTTTTGGGTTCACCGTGGGAGAGCCACGCTTCGCCACGAATGGGCCGGCTCGACCGGAGATATACCACGGCCTCACAGAAAACCGGCGTGAAATAGCGCTGGTGTTGTGTTTCGTCGAGTGAGTAAGGGTACCGGAGGCCCAACCCTTCCCTTCCCCCCTTCTAGGGGGAGGGCAAATTTGAAAGGAACGCAACGCACTTATGACTCTTTTGGTGTTGCAGGTGTCCATGGGCGGCGATAATCGCTTACCATCAGGCGATCCGTCTGCTCGTTTGCCTCCTATACCATAAAAAAAGTTATATGTATGGTAATAGTTATAAACCTATTTACTACATTTCCTCAATGCTGCTACTAGAAGTTCCTAACTGAAAAACCCAATAATACTTTGGCCAATCTGGCAGCCGGCCGGCCAAATTGTTATAGCGTACATCTGTCAATGAAATTGGTATAAAGAGCGTAGACTCATTGTGTCCGTGAGATGCCAAAAGGGTGGCCCCATATTATCTAGGACATTTTTTTAAAGACATATCCTGCTCTATGAATAATTTCTATGTCGCGAGGGACTTTACAACCTTCAACCGACGGACACAAGGAACACCCAGACTCGGAACAACCATTTGTGGATCACACAAAGTTTTACACCTTAAAACATAACTGGCAAACTGAGGGCTTAATACAGCGCTGCCTATCCCTTCGGAAATAATGTCTTAAGCATCATTTGTTTAGCCTCACGTGAATATGGAGAATAGATGTCAGTCACCATCCTAACTAATATTATAAATGCGAATGCGAGTTTGTTTGTTTGTTACACTTTCACGCCGTAACTACTCGACCGATCATCAAGAAATTTCATATACACGTTGTTAGGGCAACAGAAAAGGACATGGGGTACCTTTTATCCAGAAAAAACCTAATCTATATTTACGCGAGCGAAGCCGGGGGCAAAATCTCGTAGCCCATGGACGCCTGCAATACCAGAGGCATCACTTGCGCGTTGCCGACCCTTTAGAAAAGGAAGAAGAGAAAAAGGAAGTGGGAATGAGAAGGAGCGGGAAGGGGGAAAGAAGTTGATTGGACCTCCGGCACTCTCACTCGCCGAACGAAACATAACAGTAGGAATACTGCTATTTCACGTCTATATTCTGTGAGAGTAGTCCTTCTCCGGTCGAGCCGGTCCATTCATGCTAAAATCAGCGAGACTTTACTACCTTTAAAAATCGTACTTTATTGAACCAATGCCTGTGTGTTTCTAATGGGGTAGGCAAAAGTATATTACATGAACATTTAGATGAAGGTCCCACATAATGGGATGCTAGTTAAAAATAAATGCAAGTCGAAATCGCGTACTGTAGTTCCGTACTTCAGAGGAAAACTTCAATAGAAAGTAGATAAACTCATCAATTCGTGTCGCTTGAGTGCCCATCGTATGACTAAGTTTGTTTATAATTAATTTATTTCTCAAAAACTGTGCTCGTTAGAAACATCGTTTCCTTTTTTCTGTTATATTTAAATAAACTTCTATCAATTTTAATTAGTAGAGATTTCTCGCTTCATAAAGTTCAGAAGTAAAGAAATGTATTTCTTTTGGGATTTTTTCCACAAGTCGTAAACGTTAGCAACGATGGCTTAGTGGGGGACTGTTGAACTACTATGCAGAGGTCTCTAGTTCAATCCTAAGGCACATACCACTGATGGTTCAAAGTTATGTGCGTATTCAAATTAGATTACCAGTCGCTTTACCGGTGAAGGAAAACTCTTAAAGAAACCTGCATGTCTAAGATTTTTCCATAAAGCTGAAGAGTTTGTTTGTTTGTTTGGTTGATCGATTTGGTTGAATCGCACTAATCTCAGGAGCTACTGGTTCTAATTAAAAACTTATTTTAGTGTTGGATAGCGTATTTATCGAGGAAGGCTATAGGCATATAACATCACGCTACGACCCACGGGAGCAGCGCAGTAATAATAAATGCCAGTGAAACCGGGGGCACATCTAGTAATTGATATACCGATATTTCGGCATTGTATTCCTGTGTCATATTTACTTCAATTACTTATCGATAATGACTTACCGATACAAGCACATACAAATTGCCGATAATCAGTATGCGCACATTGACTGTAATTAAAGAACAAAATTAATTAAAACCTGCATCGCACTCACGTTATCAACAACTTTTCCAATATCCATCAAAATTATTTGCTTATTACCAACAAAGTGTTGCGACTTTTGTAATGAAATGAAACTTTTGTAATTAATACTGTGAACAGACAGTTCAAATAATTGTTAGGATTTTTGTTTATTGACAGATCCTTTGGCATTTTGGTACAGCAGCAGCATTAAATCTGGACACATGCGGAGCGACAAAACACGTTGGAACTAAAAATATAATCGACATAGTGAATGTAAAACACTTCTACAACACACTAAACACTCATATATGTAGGCATATTCCTGAAGCGTTAGGCTCTCCAGATATGAGTCTATGTACCTATCTATGTATTTCCCTTCTATTTGATGAGAATAAATTACTGAACCTTACAGTATTTTTTCTATACCTCAACTAAAAGAGGTCACGGTAATCCTGTATTGTAATATAGAAAGGTTATATCGTGAGGGTACGGAGACCCAACGGCTTATTACAGCCTACTACGCATCCGGAAGACGTTCAAAACAAACAAAAATAATTTATAATACACGTGGACAAAAATTTTATACTTTAATCTATGTTACAACATTTTTCAGACCAAGTACGTGTTCAAAAACATCCTAAATTACCTTTAAAAAAAAGCAGTCTTTGGGGACTGCCGATAGAAATGAAAACTTTAATCCTTGATCATAAATACTTCTGTGTAAAAAAAAAAAGCGTCGGGTCGTATCCTGATATGCTCTTACTAGTTATTAAGGGGGTCAAAATTTCGTTATTTTTTGCGTAGGACGCACCATTTCTGAGATATTTTTAATATTCTAAAATAATTCAAAAATGGAAAGGGTGGAAGTGTGACGATGACGCAAGTTCTATGATTTTTGTTCACCCAAGAAGTGCTCAACGCGTCAACGCGCCTAAAGAAGTTTCCACTTCAAAATTGTAAAATTAAATAGTGTCAAATGTTTAAATCTTCGTTTCTTTGTTTAAGGGAATGAAACGGATTTGATGATTTCACGACATTGTTCCTTCCTCCGAATGTATACGAGCGAGTTGAAGGCCACACACGCATCGCATACGATATATAAAACATATATACAATGTCAACATATCGACGTTCTTGTACGTAACAGCCAGGTTTCCGGCACGATCTATTTCCACACAGACTCTGGCAAAAATTGTAAGGTCGCTTTTGTAAAGGCACGTTTTCACACAGCTATTCACAGATCGATCTCGAATACTATCGCATGCTATTAACAGGGTTCGATCGTCTGAAATTGATATTTTCGCTCTGCGCTTCGCTTTAATTTTGTCAGATTCCACTTGGCGCGTTGATTTGACGTTTAATTAGGATCCGCGCGATCAAAATAATACTCGTATTTCTGTCTATAGAAGACGCTTACCACGAGTACAAACTACAATTTGAATTTAGAGTTACGATTACTTTCATTGCTAGGTTTGTTTGAATAAATCTTGAGGTTTTCGTTTGAAGCAAGCATTCTACAGGTGTGAATGGAATGGATCACTTGTTTGAGTGTTATGGGGCGGGTAGGTGTGTGGGGGGAAAGAAATCGGATTCCTTTGTGTTAGCATGGGATATCGGTTGACATTGTGTGGTGGTGTCCGCCATCCCGACCCTCTTTGATACACGAGCTGCTCCTTTGTCAGTGACGCCGGCCTCGCTTTCATCTCACCTATTACGTTTGTGAGTTTTTTTAGTAAAGATGTTGATGCGACGCTTTGTGTTTTACAGATGCTTGTCATTCGTTCATTCAGTTTCTGTATTTTGGAACTTTCAAGCATCGTCTTTGAAATATTGGACTTTGCTATTATCCAGACAAATCTGAATAATATTTGAATACAGCTTAACAGAAAATTTTACATCATCATCATCATGTGTTTAATTTTATTGATTATGTGAGCGTTTCTGTTTATGCCAATCAAAAGTGAAGTTTTCTGGTTATCTTCCAGATCAGCTTAAGTATTCTTTGGTTTTCATTATAGCACTCAGTCTTTAATTTACCGCACCCAAACTTATTTTTACCTTTTGGTCCAAATTATTAGTCTATTTGACCGGAGATCTCCTAATGATGGCAAAGTCTCTATTTTAGGATTTACTTGCCCTAACTATCAACTGTTCTTTTTTACTGCATTGATGGTTTACTGGTTTAAGTAGTCGTTCCGCCGCCGCTGCCATTAACTACTCCGAGGGTTATGTGTTCGACAAAACTTTATCTGAACCACAAATAGCTGTTCCAAGTGGGTTTTATTAGCCTCCGTTGCTTAAATATTTGAAAAACCAACACAGAAACTATTCCTAGTTCACGAGCTTTTTAGTCTTCTATAACAACATAAAATCACAGTTATGGCAGGCCATTGCTATTAGCTTGCTTATACTGGAACCTGTCGGTATCTTTATTTCTTTGTCAGATAACTTCATTCCTAACTTTGGCTTTCAAAGAAACTTCAAGCAGCTTGCTCGGTGCCCGAAATCGTCGCTCAAACTTTAACTTGTCGACTAACTTTGCAGCATGTGTCCACGTCTTCGTACTGTAGGTCATCACGGGAGAGATGCACTGATTGGATCATTTGGACACTAAACAACAACAACGATGTTTGCTTTTTTCGCCCCTCCTAAAATTTGTCAGGGTTTCAGGAAGGTTTTGTTCTAGAACGACTCCCGTAGATATCACCGTTTCCGAGATCCGATGAGGTACCACCACCAAGAGCTTACCTTCTGAAGGTCAGGCATTTTTCCCGGACCTTTTGAACGACTCTATATACGACGCTATATTTACTTTTTTCCTACGACTCCCCCTTGTATGACTTCTATTTCTCTAAGTGAGCCAATCAGTGGTAATTTAATTTTATATAATAGTAATTAAGTATGAAAATACAGTGTAACATTATATATAATATAATAATAATATTTATTTATTGACAGAAAAAATAAAATACATCCTTACACTATATCATACATATTACATCATTTTGTCTTCTGTTTACGCGAATGTTATTCATTGAAATTAAACTACTATATACGGATTTTATCGCGTTGTTTATTTGACACTGTTACAAATTTTTTTGAAAAACTGTTACACTAATAATCACTATTAAACTTTACAAATTTTTTAAGCTATTTAAATTATTGAACTATTAAAACTATTAAATTATTGAACTATTAAAACTATAGTTATAGTTCTAATAGTTCAATAACTATAGTTTTAATAGTTCAATAATTTAAATAGCTTAAAAAATTTGTAAAGTTTAATAGTGATTATAGTAGTGTAACAGTTTTTCAAAAAATTTTGTAACAGTGTCAAATAAACAACGCGATAAAATCCGTATATAGTAGTTTAATTTCAATATTACATCATTGTTAAATAATTTAAGCTTAAATTAAAATTAATTCTCAAACTATGTTAATTTATAGTGTATACAAAATAAATGAAGTTCAAAAGATTATGTTTAAGCCTGCCTGAACTAGGATAAACCTGTGTTTCAGGACATCACTTGACAATTTTATTTTATACTAGCGCATAATTAATACAAATATTTACAGTCGAAAGTACATCTACAATTAAAAGGTGTTCAGGAAGTAATATACAATATTAAAATTAATTTCAATATCATTTTAAGACTTCTAGCAGTTTTTCTGTGTCCGTGTAATTTAATTTTCCTAGGTATTCCATTACCATGATACTACATTTTTTATAACTAACATTGTATATATTTAATATTTTATTTAACTTGTTATATAAATATGGTCCTAAAAATACGTAGAATTTATTGACAAATGCGTGTCTGGTTTGAGACTTTATACAGACTAAGTCTTTTCTTCTCTTATCTAAGACCGGGGTAAACGGGACCTCAGTGTGCTGTTTAAGTATAGTGTGCATAATAAATAATTGACGAATGGTTAGTACCTTGCAAGCGGTGTAAAGCCAATGAGTGGGAAACATTGACCCCAAGCTAAGCAAGCCTATGTCTTGGGAGTCTATAGAAGGCTAAACAATTTAGGAATACTTAAATAATAATTCGACATAAACTTTAACACCTAAATAAAGTAAAACAAGTAATAAATTTAAACAAAGAAATGAAACAAAACGGAAAAAGGTGAAAAAAGTACAAATGTATGTGGATGAGAGTGTCTTCTTCTCCCTAGCCTTTATTATTCCCAAGTCATTTAGGGTCGGCTTTCTAGTCTAACCGGATTTTACTGGATATCAGTTTTTACACAGAGCGACTGTCATCTGACCTCCCCAACCCGAAGGCTAACGATACCCTAAGGCTAGACCAATGTTAGGATATTAAAGGGCACTAACTTCCCAATAACGACTGCCATAGATGTTCATGGCAGCCTGTACCGACGACTTAACGTGCTCTCCGAGGCACGGAGCAGGCGATAATTGTCAAGTTAATACACTTGCGTGGCATGCAAACACCAAAATGGCGCTTGTAAATTAGTACATTGCTAGCAACTGGCGCGGGCTACAAACCTACAGCCTACTTGCACCGGTAGCTCGCATCGTTTGCTTATAACCCACACAAATCAGCCTCAACTTACTCATATTACCTCCCACTTACAAAAACCTTTATCGAAAATTCACTTACAAATTCAAGACCCATCAACACTGGCCAAGCAATCCAACGTGGTGTCCCAAAAGTGATTATTTCGCAACAGAACAGCATTCAACAATAAAACAAATATAATCACATCGGTTGTACATCCACAAGGCATAGATAGGATAGAGCTCGAGGATACTTTTCAAAGCATATTTATACTTTTAAGCCTTATTAAGCGTTGTAATATTAAACGCTGTTTACTTTTTTTAGGCTGGCTGCACACTTCCAGATTTTATATGGTTAACTGCACAGATGGCCCAATATTCAAAGTGGCCGCCTAGCCACTGCCGCCGTGTGTAGTAGGTTCGATCCCCACACGGGACAAAAAATTGTGTGATCCACAGATAGTTATTCCTAGTCTTTGTGTCCGTCGTTTGACTGTTTGTGAATACCTCAGTGATACAGGAATTGTTCCTAGTGCAGAAGTCGTCAATCAGAGAGATTGTCTTTTAAAGAAAGAAGAAAAAGAAAAATATCGAGTCTCATTCAATGCCAGCATAGTTCATCAAGTCAAGTTCCATATAAGAAGTTTTTAGTTACTTTCACGGCAGGTGAAGTTCTGTAATCGATTCTCGAGTCAGAATAAAATGCTAATTAGTTTTTTTGTATCAAATTCTTTATCACAGCACGAAGTCTCATTAGCATCATGTTCGAATTATACGTTCGGAAGGCTTCAGTAGGATCTAATCCTTTCTAATATATGGAACCAGTAACATAAATAGCGAAATATATTCATATATGATATATTTCGCCATTTACATTACTGGTTCCATGTTGTATTTGTGTGATTGAAGACACAACTGGCTTTTTCTTTTTATACAACTATGGTAGCAAACAACCATATGGCTCACCTGATGGTAAGTGGTCACCGTAGCATATGGACTCCTGCAACACCAGAAGCATCACATGCGCGTTGCCAGCCCTTTAGGAAAGAAAGTGGGAAGGAGAAAGAGCGGTAAGGAGGAAAGAGGATGATTGGGCCTACGGCACTCTCACTTACCGAACGAAACACAACAGTAGGAATACTGCTATTTCACGTCAATATTCTGTGAGAGGATAGTTCTTCCCGGTCGAGCCGGCCCA
Organism: Catocala sponsa; assembly: GCA_963564715.1. Classification (NCBI taxonomy): domain Eukaryota; kingdom Metazoa; phylum Arthropoda; class Insecta; order Lepidoptera; family Erebidae; genus Catocala; species Catocala sponsa. The sequence goes on along the minus strand of OY751340.1, from coordinate 23,514,942 downwards.
TTCATGCTGAAATCAGCGAGGCTCTACCACTCAACTGTCTACCGTTTCGGCGAAATGTAGGCGTTATCTATGTAAGTATGTATTTGACTTATTTGTAAACTGTCCACCTGCTGACTGAGTTTCACTTAGAAACAGGGGTATGTTTCTAAGTGAAACTCAGTACCTGGTGGTAAGACCTACTCTAACGTTTTAGCTATTTGCGAGATCGCAGACTTCACACGCCTTAGAGAATATTAAAGAGGTATTCAGATTTCCTCACAATGTTTGCCCATTTGGTTACGGGATACATTTACTTTGTCACGCAAATACCTGCATAATGTGTGTGGGTGAAATGCCCGAGTCATGTACTATCAAGTGGATTTCAGTATTTAAAAAGGCATGTCTGTGCGTATTGTTATAGCACCCAGACTATAACTTTCCGCACCCAGTCACCTTTTTGGTTCAAACCATTGCATCGGTCCGCTTGAATGAGGGTCGACTTACGATAGCAAAATCTCTATTTCAGGATTTACTTGCCGCAACTATTAACAGTCTTTCTTAACCGCATACATGTAGTGCTTTAAGTGATCGCCATGTCACTGACCCCGCGCCAAGTATTGTGGATTCGATCCCCAATCCGTACAAAAACTTGTGTCATCGACAAATAGTTGATCCGAGTCTGGATATCTTTTGTGTCCGTTCTTTGAATGTTTGTTAAGTCCTTCGCGACACAGGAATTATTCCTATTGCGGCCATTATCTTTATAATTATAAAAGAAAACAGGGTACCGAGCAGCATAAGTGGAACCACACAAAAAGAAGTTGCTACAACTACTCGTATTATCCCAACATACTTACATCCTAATCCTAACTTCCTAACTATTATTATAAAAGCGAAAATGAGTTTGTTTGTTTGTTACCTTTTCACGGCATACTACTGAACCGGTCATCTTGAAATTTTGCATATACATGGACAGGTGTACAGAAACGGACATAGGCTACCTTTCATCTAGAAAAAAATTACTGTTCCCGAGGAAAACAATAATAACGTTCTTATGATAATAGATGGCGCCACGTGCCTTTTGAATCATGATTGAATTATATTATAACGAGCAGAGTACAACCTAAATCGATTGTCAAATTCTAAATTAACGCGAGCGAAGCCACGGGCAAAAGCTTGCTAAACATGGCAACAGGAAAATGTAAATTGACATTAAAAAAGTAACTTTGTCGTTCATAATATTAACTTTTTAGGTAGGGCCAATAATTAAATACACAGAGAATCAGTTAATAACGAAAACTATAATATAGTTTTAGATAATATTAGATATTATCTTCTATTTTACTTGGAAGAGATACGTCCGGCTCCTAGCACAATACGAAAGCGAATGAATCGATAACCGTTAGAGGTAAGGCGAAGTTAGCAATAAGATGGCGGCTTGATTGCTTTTTCAAATGACGGATGTTAGTCAATACAAAGATTAATTTTTGCAATCTTATAAAATAAATAAACACATAAGTGTTACTTTGTGACCTATATAAATAAATAAAATTATATACGAACGCCAAAATATCTATTTAATAAATTGTCTTGGACACAAGACAGTTGCTCTTATCCAATTAGGTCATCGGTTCACCTCTTGAATGTACCTAGACACCGCACAACAGCGTTTAGGGGAAGTTTTAAATACGCGGCCACAAAATGTTGGAATGACTTGCCTCCACCAATGCGAAAATTTAAAACACACTTAATATTTAAGACAAATTATAAAAAATATTTATTAAATCGACAAATAGACTCCTAATTTAAGATCGCCAAGTATTTAAATCTTACTCATATTTTCAGGCACATCTATAGTTTTTAACTACAATAATAAAAATATTGACATGTAGGTATATTTATTTAATTTATCTGCAATCTATTTCTTTATCTGTAATAATAAAGGAAACTTTTTTTTTTTTTGGGTTTTGTTTGTGGTTTGGTGGTATTCATTTGAACTGTATTATTTATTACGCTCATAATCACTATTGAGGTGTTGCTGAAAATCAGCGCTGTATCGCAACTCGCATGCGGTGCGGCATTATGCTGAGCAACATCTTTTTTTAATGAACACTGCGACGCACATTGAACAGCAAGGACTCCATATACATATATATTATGTGTATTCTATATTATTTATAATAATGTTGGTATATAAGTTTTATTATTTATTTTAAATTATTTATAATTTTCTCTTTAACTATATTATTACTGTTACACATTTTTGTTATGAAATAGTTTTGATTGTGTGTTGCAATGTTACATTCAAATAAAATATTTCTTTCGTTCTTTCTTTCTTTCTTTCTTTCTTTCTTTCGTTCTTACATTTTTTTTTTATGTAACTACCCTACTTACAGGCGCGTAATTGGAATGTGTGCGTCCAGCCTTACCGAAAGTACCTAAGCCATAATAAATATCTGGTTCGGTCGAGATTCCATTAGCGGCACAAAGGAAGCTTCTTTAAGTTTCATATTTTAAATGATTGTTTTGCACAAGTTTCGCTGTCAAACTGACTACTTAATGATGCCGGATAATGGCTGTTTAATTTACATTCTACTTTTGTGAGCGAGTGTTCTTTGTTTGTGGAATTCTTGTTGATACTGTGTTCCTTTTGTTACGTTATTAATTGATGTGTAAGTAAGATGTTTGATTAAGTTTAATACAAAACTTTTATATACCAAACCTACTATTGCTATGTAGAAGTTTTGATGAGATGTATCTTACTAAATTACGCCTGGAGCAAAACCAATTTTGACGAGTCAGTAAAGAAAAGGTATGGAGGTACGAGAAAGACACACATTTTAAAGAAATAGATAATATAGTCTTATGTTACGTGAATGTTATTCATTGAAATTAAACTACTATATACGGATTTTATCGCGTTGTTTATTTGACACTTTATTACAAAATTTAGAAACTGTTACATTATTACTATTAATCTCTACTAATTTGTTTTTAAGCTAATTAAATTATTGAAACTATTAAAACTATTTATACTATTACTATACTATTATACTACTTATGTTTATGTTTACACTTTCCCCGACGTTTCGGTTGCTTTTCAGCAGCCATGGTCAGGGGGATACCGTGACCAATGGCTGCTGTGAGACGTTTCAATAATTTGATTAGCTTAAAAAAAAATTGTAAAGTTTAATAGTAATAGTAGTGTAACAGTTTCTAAATTTTGTAATAAAGTGTCAAATAAACAACGCGATAAAATTAGTATATAGTAGTTTTATTTCAATTAAAGAAATAGGTACAAAAAGCTTGAATTCTTACAATTTTTATCTACAAACGTTCCTAGATTTTTTGTTAAAGTCTGCTGGCTGCTGTGGTTGCGATAGTCTTAGGTTATAAAAAGTGGTAAACATTAAAACAATGGACATAAAAACCTTGAGACTTTAAATATGTCATGTTTTTGTGTCCAATAAGGTGATTGAACCTTCAATACACCGGTATAATGTAAGGACAACTCAACTATTACGCCTACCGTAAATTCTTAGTGATTATACAGTACGTTAACTAACGAAAAGCGTTCACTTAAACTGGCAATATTATGGCATGCGTAGATCCTAAAAAAAATGTTCCCATAAAAAACAAAAAATATTTATTTTAATAACTTCCAAAATATTCAATAAAATTATAAACAGACACGAAAAAAAAACACTCTTTGCATACGCACAAAAGTACCAATGCAAAACGTCAACGTCGCTTTTTATTTAGTTATGAATTTTAATTAAAATGACTTGTTAATTAATTTTACATTTAATTTATTTTTCATGCTTGCATTTTTTCATGCTTACTTTTCTATGCAAATATGTTAATTAATTATGTATAATAACCGTTTTAAGGGAACGCCTTTCGTTATTTTACTTACTGTATATTAGCTATTACTTAATTTTTCTTGCATATTAAAATCAATCTCGTATTACTTACACGAGTATTTTTGGAAAACAAAATGTTTTATTTATGACTCGTTGGCGCAATGCTTTATACGCAATTTCTTAAAATAACATAAAATATCGCTATAAAATACATTAAAATAAAAGTTACAAATGATAGTAATAAATTGTGCGAAGGCGAGTCTGAAAATGGCCCTTGTAATGTATCTAATAATTATATTATAAGCAATTTTTGTTAGGTACCTATCATACCAGGATTATCGAGTTGTGACGTAATTACCATGCAAACATTATCATTTATAATACTAGAGATATTTCAATTTAGTTCTGTAAAACAAATCACAAAAGAATAATTTGTTCGCTTTGAAAAACATTTAACAACTAAATCGGGCAAAAATCCCATTTTCTCCTAATCACCGAAAACAAACAAAAAGCCGGCCACTTTCTAAATCGCATCGGATTTAGTGAAAACACATAGAATCGTAATAGCGATCACAGTAAATGCTAGTTGGGGCTATAAAAATGAAATCGCCCCATTGCCGCAGGGCGATTTGGGGCCGTTGGGCTGCGCGGGGCTAGAGGCGCTCGCAATAGATTACGAGCTAAGCATCGACAGGACTTAAACGGTAATAACATCTCGGGTGCAACCGAGCTTGAATAAGATCACTCCGTGCAAATAAATAATGAATAGTGACTAGCTGGTTTTCTTGGAGTTTCGATTTGCAAGCTTTGTGAAATAAAAAAGATTTCTCAATAGATATATCACCTGTAGGATTAATTAAAAGTATACATACAGCGTGCAGCAAAGGTATTTGAGTATCATATAAGCCCATGTACAATGGCAAACGAAACAAAAACACGAGTAATATATCCACTATTTTCACTAAGATATTTAAAACTAAACTGCTAAGCTGACTTGGGTAAACTTAACTTGGGTGAACTCGAAAATGACCGGGCACAATAATTATGATGTAATGCGTTTAATTCGATATTTAATTAATACATACATACATAGATTCACGCCTGTTTCCCAGAGGGGTAGGCAGAGACTACGGACACACTTCTCTAGCTTCATTCACTTTCATCACATTCCTCATACACGGCCGTCGGTTCAAGGAGCTCTTAACCTAGCCTTTGTTCAGAACGCCTCCGATCTGATCGAGAAACGTTCGCCTAGGTTTTCCTCTTGCGACTCAATCAATCAATCAACCAGACCACCGCAGTCCACTGCTGGACATAGGCCTCTCCCATTTTATGCCACAACATCCGGACTTTCGCCTTCCGCATCCAGACTGACCCAGCTACCTTTTTCAGATCATCGGTCCACCTGGCCGGGGGGCGTCCTACCTTACGTTTACCAAGCCGCGGTCTCCGCTCTAGAACTCGCTTGCTCCAGCGGCCATCGGTCCTTCTACAGATATGGCCAGCCCATTGCCACTTCAGCTTGCCTATTCTGCGAGCTATGTCGGAAACCTTGGTTCTTTGACGGATAACCTCATTTCTAAGTTTATCCCTCAAAGAAACTCCTAGCATAGCTCGCTCCATAGCCCGCTGGGTGACTTTAAATTTTTGGACTAGCCCTACCGTGAGTGTCCACGTTTCGGCACCGTAAGTCATAACAGGTAGGACGCACTGGTCAAAGACTTTGGTCTTCAGGCATTGCGGTAAAGGCGATGAGAAAATCTGACGAAGCTTACGAAACGCTGCCCACCCCCACCTCTTGAGACTGTTCCATAATAAATACATAAAATGTTTTAATAGAATTTAAAATAAGAAGTGTTAAATTATCACACCTGAGTTACACGCTGTATATACCAAATTATTGAAAGGAGAACGATTGCTGGCAACAAAGTGAATGGAGCCCTACGCGCTTTTATGAACAGTCGAAATGTATCCGAAAAGGCACGTTTGGCTGTTCATAGAGGACTATTAGTGCCCACACTTATGTATGGAAGTGAAAGTTGGGTATGGCAAAAGAAGCATGAGAGCAGAATAAATGCTGTAGAAATGAGAGCGTTGAGAAGCATATGTGGTGTGACTCTGAAAGATAGAATAAGAAATAGTGTGATTAGAGAGAGATGCGGCATGAAAGTGGATATAGTTACAAGAATAGAAAAGGGTATGTTAAGCTGGTTTGGACATGTAGAAAGAATGGACGAGGAAAGACTGACTAAGAAAGTTTATAAGGCTAGTGTGAATGGAACAGTCGCAAGAGGAAAACCTAGGCGAACGTTTCTCGACCAGATCGGAGGCGTCCTGGACAAAGGCCAGGTTAAGAGCTCCTTGAACCGACGGGCGTGTATGAGGAATGTGATGAAAGTGAATGAAGCCAGAGAAGTGTGTCAGGATCGTAGCAAATGGAAATCCGTAGTCTCTGCCTACCCCTCTGGGAAACAGGCGTGAATCTATGTATGTATGTATGTATATACCAAATGTTTACTTTTTATGACATTACGCTTATTTATCAAATGCTTAGGCAGACTATCATAGCCACTGCTCACCAGCTATGCTTAAACCGACCTGACATAAATAAGAGTATGCATGAGCGTTAACGCAGGTTGGCGTACCGTATTCCTTCCTGCTATTAAAAAAGTCTAATCGACAAATTTAACATGTATACCAACACAAGATTAGTAAAAGAGACTAATATATTACTGAACGAAATATGGCGACATGAATACTGATCTGGTATGGTACTGAAAGGAATACAGCGACAATAATGTCAGTCTACTTGGAACCTTCAGAAAATAGAAATACCTACATATTATAACTTTGCAATAAGTTAAACGACTTAATCATAAGATATCGAACTGCATTCCTGAGCTACCAAGCAGCAATCATTAATTTGCAAGCAGCAAAATACTTAAATAATACTTAATGAAATAACATAAAATATCAAAAGAAGAACCTCTTTTTTGAAAAGGTGTCTCTTTTAATAATGAAAGGGGTTTTCAAACGCTTTATCGATTAAAATAATTGAAACGGTATTTATTTCTGTACTTTATCTAACCGTTCAATAAAGAGACAGTGCCCTTTTAAGAAAGAATAAAAATAACCGTTTCTAAAAAAGACATCAACAGATTATTTTAACTTACGCCTCAAAATTAAGTTAACCGCTGTAAAAAAATAAAATAACTGGCATGACAAAACAGGAAAAAAGTAACAAAATAAAAAATGTCCAAGTGAGTGACCGCTTATATCTGACAGTTTGCGTAAACCGAATGTACAGGCGAATGGAACGATACCTCATTTGTCATGAACAGACGAAGGGTTTACGAGCAAATTACGAATGTACGAATTTACGCGGCAATATCAACTTTTTTACGTCGACACTTTGAATTAGCACTCTGTTCGCGGAGATAAAATCAAATAATATTATTTGGAACGCATAACTTATTAAGTCATATCCTTTTTGTATTTATTTAAATGTTATTTATTTCTGAAGAATAAAACCATTTTTAGGGAAAGGAAAATTTTATATACGCATCATTTGGCTAAAAGGAATACTAAGTAATCGTTGTGATGACTTTCAAATAATGATTACATCAGCCCTATTAAATGTCCCACTGCTGGGCATGGGTCTCTTTTCAGTGTGAGAACGATTAGGCCACCACGCTGGCCAGGCTGTGCAGGTTGGCAGACTTACTATATCTTTGAGCACATTATATACAACGCTCAGACATGTAGGTTTCTTCACGATGTTTTCTTTCACCGCGATAATTAACTATTTTAGACATACATACCTTCGAAAAGTCAGTGCAGCGTGCCTTGCGATCAAACTCGAGACCTCTGGCTCTACTTATAGTTATAGCAGATATAAAAAATTACACACAGCAAGAGCAATTCTCTTACTTTAGATCCTTCAGGACATTTTTCCTGCATGATACTCTCTCCAAAGCCCAATCTACCTATAAAAATAATCCCTGGATCGCGGCAGACTTTACAGACATTAACACAACAGACTAAATGAACGTGTATCTTATCTTATATATATATTTTTTTAATTTTTTTTTTTAATTTTTTTTTTAATTTTTTTTTTATAATTTGTCGCTCCTCTGTCGTAGACAGAGCCTACTCTTACTAAATAGAGGCAGCTGTCCCATCGAAGGGCCAGCTGTTCCTCCTACTCTGCCTATTCCTGTTTTACATTGCCCTAATAGGGCTGTTTATCTTTTTCTTATCTTATATTACGTGGGGGCCAGTCAGTACAGACCGGCGACACTTCGACCCAGTGGGATCTTTTGTATCGACACTCTCCCAACGACGACGACTTAACGTGCTCTCCGAGGCACGGAGCAGGCGATAATTGTCAATCAATACGCACATAATTTCGAAAAGTCATATAACTTTCCGAAAGTCAGAGGTGCGCGATGTGGGTTCGAACCCGAGATCCTCTGCATTGCAGTCTGTTGGTCTCCACTGAGATATAGTTGGTCTGAAAAAAAAAATTACCTGTAAGTAGTAGTAAGCTCATTACGAACTACTGTTGTACCATTGTATCACTGAACCGCGTTTCGTTCAGTCACAGTCCCCATAGATTGATAGTAATTGATTCATAGAGGGTCATAACGAAATTAATCTAACCTAATCATTATATTGAATCCCTAGGCCAGTAAAGGGACAGATGGTATTTTGTATTACTTATAGTTTATAATAGCAATGACAGCCTAGAGGGAGATCGTTGGACTGACACGCAGAGGTCTCAAGTTCGATCCTAAGGTGTGCATTTCTGACTTTTGGAAGTTATGTGCGTGGTGAAGGAAATCATCGTGAGGAAACCTGCATATCTGAGAGTTCTCCATAATGTTCTCGTAGATATGTGAAGTTTACCAACTGCACTGGGGCAGCGTGGTAGACTGTGGCCTAACCCTTCTTACACTGAGAAGAGGCCCGTGCCCAGCAGTGGGACAGTTTAATGCAGGGCTGATATTATTATAGTTTATAAATTAGCCCGTAGCACAACGAAACGAAGACGAATGCGTTAAATACTAAAGTCAGGCAAAGTTTTATGGGGAAACCCCATCAAGAATTTTCTCAGTAACAGTTTAGTAGTATTCTTGATAGAGAAACCGGGCACAGTTCCAGATAGTTCAGCTACTAATCTGGACTATCTGGAACTGTGCCCGGTAAATGTCAATAGGCCCACAGATCACACACAGATAATAGGCAGACCTTCTACGTGTGATCTAAAACCATATTTGGAAAATATGGCTCTAATACCTTTCTACTACAAATTATTAGTATGCTTACTATGTAGTAATTTGCAAATCAAATTACCAGTAACCTTATTAAAATACAATTATTTTCGCCTCAGGTCGGCAACGTGCGGTAATTATTCCAAGCGATAATAGGCTAGATTAATCGCTTACCATCAAGTACGCCGATCGCTTGTTTGCCACATTTGTTATAAAATAAGTTTAAGCTTTATTTTTTTTAAGAATACTAGTAATTTGGTTTTCAAAGTGCTATTGGTAGAACGCATAACAACCTCTCGATTGCAAGTCCAATGTTATTTGGCTAACGGCTCTAAAACAATATTATTTTCCTGGAATCACGAGGTATGTGGGATACTTCAATGAATCGAACGCAATATACATATATATATATATATATATATATATATATATATATATATATATATGGTATATAATATGTATATTGCGTATATATGGATATAGTGACAAGAATAGAAAAGGGTATGTTAAGCTGGTTTGGACATGTAGAAAGAATGGACGAGGAAAGACTGACTAAGAAAGAAAGTTTATAAGGCTAGTGTGAATGGAACAGTCGCAAGAGGAAAACCTAGGCGAACGTTTCTCGATCAGATCGGAGGCGTTCTGTACAAAGGCCAGGTTAAGAGCTCCTTGAACGGGCGGGCGTGTATGAGGAATGTGATGAAAGTTAATGAAGCCAGAGAAGTGTGTCAGGATCGTAGCAAATGGAAATCCGTAGTCTCTGCCTACCCCTCTGGGAAACAGGCGTGAATCTATGTATGTATGTGTATATGGTATGTACGTTGCGTTCGACGTTGTCTATCTAGGCTAGCCCATCACGCTGACCCAGCGTGGGTTGGCAGACTTCACATATCTTTATGAACATTATGGAGAGCTCTTAGACATGCAGGTTTCCTTAAGATGTTTTCCTTAACCATTAAAGCGAGCATTAATTAACTACGCATATGACTTCGACTACTCAGATGTGCGTGTCTCGGGATCGAACTCAAAATGTCAACGTAGCAGTCCAACGACTGCCACTTAAGGCTTGGGTTGATTTGAGTTACTAAAACGCTTTAAAAAAATGTGCTACTCTACCACAGGGAAATGTAGAGAATAGATTGTTCCCGCGGTTTCACTCGCGTTTGTCGTTACAGCGCCGCCCCCGTGGGTCGTAGCATGATGTTATATAGCATAGGCCTTACTCGATAAATAGGCTATCCAACACTAAAAGAATTTTCAATTCGAACCAGTAGTTCCCGAGATTAGCGCGTTCAAATAAATAAACAAACTTTTCAGTTTTATAATATTAGAATAGATACTTTAAAATTACGCGACCAAACTTACAGTATTTGGTTAGCCTGAAATAAACCTCAAAATCTGTTAGAGAATACAATATAGGTTTCATGAATATAGCACACAAGTGGAGGTGAAGGTTTCAGCTAGTAATTCATGAATAGTTGATGAAATCTGTTCCACAATATAATAATGTACAATGAGTTTTACCGCTTGGCCGGTGTCTGTGGCGCTCGGCCGCATTGCGACAAAAGCGCTGTAGAGACGCGCTCGCAACTACTGTTCAGTGTGGGGTAAACAGAACACCTTGTGACTTTAGTAATTTCAATGGTGACTTTTTAAATTGGAAACATGGAATAGAGAAATAATGTGATAAATTAAATGAATTGTATGTGTAATTATTATTTATTTTAATTGGAATAGGCGAGGCGGTTAACTGCAATTCCTATAGGTATTTATAAAACATAGACAGAGATGGTATACTTATACATAGTTTTACGTACTACGTAAAATTAGGTGTGACTATTGCCGTCGACCGAAAATAGGTCTTGACTCCGTGATTGCTTACGAGAATATCTCGAGAGAAAAATTCGAATCCAGGAATTGAATTTGAGACTCCGTACAAAGCAGCTTTCACTACCGTTAGCTTTATACAATTTATTATATTATCTTCTGTTTACGCGAATGCTATTTATTGAAATTAAACTACTTTATACGGATTTTATCGTGTTGTTTATTTAACACTTTATATCATAATTTAGAAACTATTATAGTACTACTACTATTAAACTTTACAATTTTTTAAGCTAATTATTAAAATTATTAAAACTATTTATATTTAAGTTTACACTTTCCCCGACATTTCGCTTGATTTTCCCGTGACCATGGTTGCTGAACAGCACAGGGCTACTAAATAATTAACATCGGTGTCACGATTCATTTGTACGTAATTAATAACTTATAGATATGTTGACATTTTGAATTGATTCTTACAAAATAAGTACAAATGAGTATCATTATAAATTTATGTTTTTTTTGGATTGTGTGTTGTCAATCACCAACAATCAAGACTTTGGCTTATCCTGTCTTGTCCAAGGAAATATTACTCTCTGATAGCAATTAGCGTAACAGTTAGTAGGACTGTTAGTACGTTTCATCCGATAAGTAGAGTTTTGAAGGATCACATATCTCTCCCATTCTTTTCCTTGCAATTTTAATTTATTATCCTTATACGCGCAAGTCATACCGCTGGTTTTGCTTGTAATTACAAACTACGTTAAACGCTTGCTATCAGGTCGACATGCTTGCAGGCCGACTTTGGATTAGAAAATGCGAGTTTCGTGAATCACAGATTTGGAACCCGGGCCTAGGCAACAAAAAATTATCGGGTTTTCTTCGAAGAAATCTAGCAGCCCGACGTTAGGAATTTGGTAGTGTTAAACATCCCCGAACGTCGAAATGCACGTAATGTTGTTGATCATACGACTCATCTCTCTCCGGCCGTGTCAGATTGCCGTTCCATCGGATTATAAGAGTGAGAGTATAGAGAGTGTACTTGCACACACATGTGCACTATAATATCTCCTGCGCAGATGGCCAGTCTCTGTTTAGACTGGCAGCCGTGATCGAAATTCGGTCTGAATGTATTATCTATACTTATATTATAAAGCTGAAGAGTTTTTTGTTTGTTTTTTTGAACGCGCTAATCTCAGGAACTACTGGTTCGATTTGAAAAATTATTTTAGTGTTGGATAGCCTATTTATCAAGGAAGGCTATAGGCTATATAAAATCACGCTACGACCTACGAGGGCGGCGCAGTAATGATAAACGCGGGTGAAACCGTGGGAACATCAAGTATTACAATAAAAATTAAATTATGATATTTATAATTTTTCAGGACATCGCTAATAGCATTTCACTCAATCTGGAACTAAACTTAGGCCCTTAAAAATCATTAACTACATTAGTATATTTTTGGGCAAACATTTCCCAACTTGACGCTGCTAAAAATTTTTTACACAAAAAACGCAATAACACTTTATTCAACTCGGCAATTAAACACGATCCCTCGCATACGCAACCACAAACTCAAAGCAAATCACCAAAATCAAACACAAAAATAAAAATGAACTCTTCATTCCAAGTATTGATATATCAGCGGTAAGTGTGCCAATTCATCTACCGGCTATTCGCATAGTTCAATACAGTGCACGTATAGAGAAGATTGTAGAACACAGTGGCAGCCTGCCAGATCGTTGAGGCCTTCGTCTTCGATAGCTGCCGTTATCTATTACCAGATACGCTTTCAACTTTTACTTTTTATGAAATAGGTCTATAGGTCAGCGGCAATGCGGTTTGTGATTTGAGTTATATCGCGGTATGACTCTATAGATTGTGGGAATGTAGGTATCATATTATATTAAATGTATTGATAAATGGTTTATAAACATAAAAATAGAAAAATATAAAGACTAAATCAAAAGCCTAGAAAGAAATCATTCGACTACCTGATCCTCGCTGGTTTCAGCTCATCCGGCTTATTCATATAAGCCGGATCGACCGGGGTAGTACTACCCTCTCACAGAATACCGGCGTGAAGTAACGGTACCCGTACCGTTTCGTACCGGTGAGTGAGAGAGCCGGAGGCCTAGTTACCCTGATCCTTTTCCTATCCTTTCCTTTGTCCTTTCCCTCCTTCATTCCTTCTTAAAGGGCTGGCAACGCACTTGTAACTCCTTTAGGGTTGCGGGTGTTCATGGGCGGCGGTAATCGCTTACCATCAGGCGATCCGTCTGCTCGTATGCCCCCTATGCCATAAAAAAGTGGTTTAATCATCCACACATCACTCACACCCCCAATTAAAATTAAGATTAAGATCTAACGAGCATTTTCTGTAAAAATCTGTCGAAAGGAATGCAATAAATCTGAGATCTGAACGTGGGCGTTAATACGTTTCCAATCAGGACAGGAGGGGGAACGATCAATCAGCAGCGCCTCCTACCGAGCTACTATCTATTATGCAACATTATACGTAAACCTGTGATCAGTTACACCGTTCTGAACTAATTATAGAAGCGATGAGCTTTTCCCAGAATCGTACTGCCGGTTAATTTTACTTTTCGCAACCTATTTAAGGATTGTAGCAAAGCTCGCTATCGGCCATATTGTAAATTCTATTAGTAATACCGGTTGCACGGATGACGTAACTGCGCTATATGATGTGGATTCGATCCACACAGAACAATATTATTTGTGTGATCCACACATAATAGTTTCGAGTTTGGTTGCATTTTGTGTTTATAATTTGTATGTTTGTAAAGTCCCCCGCGAAATAGGACTGAATAGCTAAGTGGAATGTGAGAGTGGACTTTAAAAAAGGGAAATATTTAGCAATATTATAATATATATAGCTTATGAGTAGTAGAGCCTCGCTGATTCCAGCATGAATGGGCCGGTTCGACCGGGGAAGGACTATCCTCTCACAGAATATCGACGTGAAATAGCAGTAGTCCTACTGTTGTGTTTCGTTCGGTGAGTGAGAGTACCGGAGGCTCAATCACCCCCTTTCCCCCATCCCGCTCCCTTTCCTTCCCACGTCCTTTCCTAAAGGGTCGGCAACGCGCAAGTGATGCCTCTGGTGTTGCAGGCGTCCTTAGGCTACGGTGACCACTTACCATCAGGTGGGCTATATGCTGGTTTGCCACCAAAGACGTAGAAAAAAAAAAATTTGGTATATGGTACTACCAACGCGGATTTTTTTAAATCGTTTTATGATTCTATTATCTTTTTCTCAAATTTCATCCGGATCCGTTAATCTGTTTACGCGTAATCAAGTGACACACATTCAGCAGGATTGGTTTATAACAAGACCAAACAAAACTGTTGTTTGACTGCTTGTGATTTCTATCACAATACAGGATTTACAAAAAAATTGGGGCAGTCTTTGGGGACTGCCGATAGAAGTGAAAACTTTAATCCTTGATCATAAACACTTCTTAATAAACAAAAAAAAAAAAGGAGCAGGTCGGATTCCTGATACTCTCTTAGTGGTTATTAAGAGGGTCAACATTTCGTTATTTTTTGCGTAGGACGCACCATTTTTGAGATATTGTAAATATCCTAAAATAATTTAAAAATGGAAAGCTTGTAAGCGTGACGATGACGAAGTGTGACGATGACGCGAGTTATATGATTTTTGTTCACCCATGTTTGAATGCCTAGATCCAGTTTTTTGGGTGGGGTTGTGTGCGTTTTAATGAAACTATTTTGTAGCAATAGACTGTTATAATACGATATAAAAATACAAAAAAATAGGGACGTTGCGCACGCGTGGCGCGTAAGGATAGGCGAGCGAGTCGAGTGGCGAGCGGGCCGGGCGGCCAGCCGAGGTTCGGTCGCTGTGACGTAGTACCCCGCAGAACCGGTTCCCGGCCGCCGGCGCGCGCGCCCGATGAGACGTAGGAACATATTCCCCCGGGTTGAAGGCTGACGGTCTTCAAGACACTGGAAGACGGCAAATATTATTATAGGCACGAGTAATAATGCCCTTCTTCGTGCGGATATCTGCCACTCTGCAGCGCGCGTCAGTCCCGGGCTTGACGGAAACTATGCTGCCCAGCAGCCATAGGAGAGGAGGCAGATGGGCGTCTCTTACTAAGACCATATCCTCCGGCTTCAGGTCTTGTCCAGCGGTCTGCCACTTAGTTCGCTGCTGCAAAAGAGAGACGTATTCCTTTGAGAAGCGTTGCCAGAAGTGTTGCCGTAATTTTTCTATACGCTCAAAGCGTGGCAATCGCTGGATGTTGACGCCGCTGAAGTCTGGACGAGGCACTGACGTAGGAGCTCGTCCGAGGAGGAAATGACAAGGAGAAAGATAAGATAGATCAGAAGGATCAGTGGACAAAGGGTCTAGAATTTAGAACAGCCTCTATCTGAATCAGACATGTTGACAATTCTTCATACGTTAAATGAGTTAGGCTCATGATTCTACGCAGCAAATGTTTCATAGATTCACAAAAGCCTTGAGCCTTGAGCCGATGAGACGTAGGAACACCCAAGAAGTGCTCAACGCGCCTAAAGAAGATTTCACTTCAAAAAAGATTTGATTTTTTGTTTGTTGGTTTGTAAGAATTAAATTTAAAAAATACTTAACCGGTTTTAGAAATTCTTGCATCGTTAGAAAGCTGTATTATCACCGAATAACATAGGATATACTATATATTTTTTTAAAGAACTTGTACTAACATAACCTAAACCTAACTCACCTTTACGCAAGCGAAGCTGCGAGAAAAGCTTGTATTTTATATGAAAAAAGAAAAGTAGACACTGTATACTTGAAATTAATACCACTATCTGCTTTAACTAAACTAGTAATCACCCAATAGTCGAAATATTACCATAATGCATTCTGTCAATGTTTTTTAAACTTAAACGTTTTGCTCTCCCTCTTTATATAAACTTAATTATACCAAATCACAAGTCCTCTACGCACGAAATATATTTAAAACGGGATTCAAAGTTTTCTTTTCGCGTGCTAAAATATAGATATATCCAATCCTCACAGTGCTAAGTTCATCAGCCCGAGCTGCAACATCTTCATACACATATACAGTACATACGGCCACTCATCAATCACCAAATTAGCGATGGGTTGAAGATCAAGGACGCGTCGACCAAGGGCACGTGACCTTGAACTTCGACGAAATAGCGTTGCTGGAAATGATCAGCTCCTGATTTTTTAGGAATGTGAGAGAATACTGTATATAAATGTTCGTGTAACAAAACTTCAAGGATATGTTTTAATGTCTGCATGCATAGACATTAAGACATATCCTCGAAGGTTTGTTACACGAACATTTCACCATTGAAAATCAGCGTTGCGATATCACATCAGTATTATCGCAACATCAAAGCTGAATGGAGACCATTTGTTGCCACAGTGCTTGTTTACAAGCGATTTATTTGGTTATCTTTTTAATTGTTTTGTTAATAGCAATAAAGAATGTATCCTTTCTTTTCTTCTTTTAAAAAAAATATACATACGAGTAAAAACACACACTGGAAAGAGAGAAACACGCCACGCACCCTTGATTTGCCCTCCCAACTATTGTAATAATAAAAGATGACAACACCGAACTCCTCTGGATAAGGACAGCCACGACGTGGGACCCGGACGTACTCCAACTTGTAGTAAGCCGCTTCGACCACAAAATATCGCAACCACACGCCCGAAATATTTATTTCTAAATACCTACATCGGGTTTTTATTAATGTAAAAATCTATTATGTTTTCATGTAAGTGACATGTATGTGTTTTATTGAGAGATAAAGATCTTTAAACCGGAATATGCATCGTCACGTGTTTCGCCTCAGCGCAAGGCATCTGCAGGACCGTTTGGCAACGAATGAGCTACTTCGATTCAATATCACCAGGTATGTAAAAATCTAAGAAAAAGATAATTTAGTCATGTAGGTAAAGTTACAAAGTAGCACCGTACGAACGTAAAAATATATTTCATTTTCAGTTACGAGTTAAATTACCTGTATCACTGGCAGACTTTACAAACATTTAAACATCGAATACCAAGAATACCCCAGAATTTCTTATGAAAAAGGTAGATTCGCCTAATTGCAAAATCTGAAATACAAAAAAGGATGTGCAACATGTTTAAATGGAATGTGTCCGGAACGAGTCCGAAAGGAATAATACAATTCAAGTATTAAATGTAAACAGATTAGACTTAGGAGCATTTAACATATTTCTAGCTAAGCCTTTGTCCCGTGAGGCTAGGATAATTTATGCCTTAGCTAATTTTTAAGTATTACAATTGCTTCTAGGTACTATTAGGTATAGTTAGATTTTTTTAAATACGATTATAGTTTGTATATTAAAATTGTAAGTTAAATTTAGTTTAGTTGGTTTACGATGGAACTGGCATGAACTGTGTTCAAATGTTCCTAATAAACAAAAGAATAAAAAAAATTAAAAACGAATATCCCAGTCTAAGACCACTATTTGTAGACCACACAATATTTTGTCCCGTGTGGAGATCGCATTAACAACACTTGACGTAATACCAATGGCAAGGCGACCACTCAAACCTCGACTCTAACATCACGACATAGAAGCTAAAACGAAATATATAAATATCTGGCGTATTTATATGTAAGGTAGTTTGTCAAGTCTTAGAATACCAGACAAAATCAAAAATCTATTGTGTCTGGCCACCTGTGTGCCGCTGCGACTCAATACGTTAAAGGCACTGTCACCCTTTCCAACAGTTCAAAGTGGACTATTATTTCATCGTCTAATACCACAAAGCCTTCGAAACAATCAGTAGCCAATACAATCCCGTTGGAAGCATCAGCCAATATCGTCACTCCTCTATTGGTACGTTTCGGCGAATAGTAATTCTGCGATAATAACATACCAATCGGAGCTTCCCTGATCGATACTGGGAAATGCTGGATACTAAAATTAACCGGAAACCGCAGTTATTTGTTTATTGGCTATTTATTGAAGATATCTTGTAGTACGAGATATTATTGCACAAATGAGAATTACAAAATTCCGTGTTATCGTGCCTGTCCACATTTATCGACAGGGATTTAGCTTGAGAATGGATGAACGCGCTGGTCCTAGGTCATAATGAATGACCTGGAAAAGAACGATGAACTCTTAAAGAAAACCGGCGTTGACAACACTTTTACTGCGTATCATCCGGTAAGGAATACAGTAACTCACGTACCTCCTCCTCCTGTTCCTTTCATCTGAAATTTCATTTTACTAAGATAAGCGATACTGATTTTCCAGGTATTCTAAATATGACAATATTACATTTTTAGTTTTTAACAAAAATAGGTGTCGGGATTTTCTTCGAGAATCTCTTTTCCTTAGTAACTGGCCACCCACTCAAAACTTCACCTAAAAATCTCTGCAATATTTAAACATAAAAGAACATCATTTTTGAAGTGAAAACTTCTTTAGCGGCGTTGTGCACTTTTTTGTGATGGGTAAAAAATGTTAAACTCGCCTCAGGACACGTGACCTGATCGAAAATTCGTAAGACGGAGGGAGAATTGTCAAACTCGCGTCAGGACACGTGACCTGATCGAAAATTTGTAAGACGTAGGGAGAATTGTCATGTTTGTGTACAATAGCGCAATAAATGAATATTGTATTTTACCACATAAATGATAGTACTTTTATACTGATAATTAAAGCAATTCGTCCAAAATGATTCCCTAACCATTCCAAAATATCAAAAATGCACAACGTTAATATTCAAGTTTTTACTTCTGCCGGCACTCCCGGAGTGCAACCCGTTGATTTTTTGTTTACCAATTTATTATCAAGTACGAATTCATGGAATCTATTGATGGCTATGGGTAAAACATCCATTCTCTTGATTACCCACTACCTAGAACGGTTAATAGAATAATACCAAAACGAACTTGGAGTTTGTTTACATAGTAAGTAAATAAAAGTCGACGCCGCAATAGGAGTCGTTCGGGGAATAACACTCGGTCCACAGCTTAATTAAGGATTGACCGGGTCGCTACTGGCGAATACAATATAGATCCCGTCATTTGTCGCATATATCTATACAATCTATACTAATATTATAAAGCTAAAGAGTTGGTTTATTTGTTTGTTTGGTTGAAGGCGCTAATCTCAGGAACTACTGGTCCAAATTGAAAAATTATTTTAGTGTTGGATAGCTGATTTATCGAGAAAGGCTATACATAAGATCACGCTACGACCAATAGGGGTGGAGCATCAATGAAACATATTGCGAAAACGGAGCATATTCTCTTATGTGATGACGACGAAGTTGCGTGGGTCAGCTAGTATGTATATACATTATGTTTGACAGGAGAAGGTTGGTTTGTTTGATTGAGAGGTTTTGTTGAAATTGGTCCCTACTTTTAAAATTTGATGATAATATAAGATAGATTAAATTCAGTTTCAGTAAATTGCCAAAGTAATCAAGATATGTACGGCCATTTTAAAGACTGTCTAGCGTTATTAAATGAGAATGTTGCTGAATTCCGTGATGGACAAAGTGCAAGGACAAAGTTCCACTGCTGAGAATGGTCGTTCATAAATACAGTTTATATACAGTGCGGATATTGCATATGTAGGGGATAATCTCTGGGGACACTTGAACAGACTTTGAAAAACCTTTCACTATGAAAAAGATTTTTTTTACGTGGGGTAATGCTTTGAGGCATACCCCTCCGCGGAGGCGGGCGAAGGGGTTATGTCGGTCTCGCCGGGGTAAAAGAGAAAGATGGAATAAGAATAATGTACTTCCCGGAATACCGACTAAACCTACCACGGTGTTCCTCGACAAAACCATTATCCGCGCGAATTACTTGCATTTGCGGTCGCGACCCCGCCGAGGTTTCAGCCCGCCATATGAACACAGAGGCGTGTGTGGAACATGCACGCCGCCTCTCGGACCTGGTGCTGAACGGATGGCGAGCAGGCCCACAAAGCCTGCCTCCCCCAGGTCAAACCTCAGGGTGGCTGGAGGTCGTCCCGCGCCCTCCGGCGCCCGGTTCTGCGGTTGGGGACAGGGTTTAAATGCTCTCTCTCCCGCTCCGCCGCCTCTTTGATGGCAATCACTTCCTCACAGAAGGAGGCGACGGCGTTCCATGACCTCTTACTTCGGACCATAGACTGACCTACGGCCACTATGAAAAAGATACATTATCCTAGAGTAACATAGGCAATGTTAAATATCACGTGAGAATATGTATACCAGGGAATCTACAGTCCCATTTTAATTATAATTATCATTGGTCCGTTTTTTCTTTTAATTTGTGTAAGGTTGCGTTTGACTGCGATCTCACCTGATGTTAAATGAAGATGCAGTCGACAATGGAGCACGCTTGCCTAGAAGATACCTATTCACTCGCGACCTGAAGATACCCAGATTGTACTCATCGGTAAGCATAGACTTAACGAGTTTTATTATTATTATCCTAATCCTAATCCTATCCTAATCCTAACTAATATTATAAAAGCGAAAATAAGTTTGTTTGTTACCTTTTCGCGCCTAAACCACTGAACCGATCATCCTGAAATTTTGCATATACGTTGTCAACTGTACAGAAACGGACATAGGCTACCTTTCATCCTGAAAAAAATTACTGTTCCCGAGGAAAACAACAATAACGTTCTTATGACAATAGATGGCGCCACGTGTCTTTCGAATCATGATTGAATTATATTATTACAAGCAGAGTACACCCCAATTGATTGTCAAATTCTAAATTAACGCGAGCAAAGCCGCGGGCAAAAGCTAGTATTTTATAATTTTGTTTTTACTGTTATAATTTACTTTGTTCTTATTATGTTAGTCGTTCTAAGTTAACTAAGGTTTTGTATCGTTTTCATTGACTATAAATAAATAAATCACGAAACGAAACGAAAACCTTTCGGTGATATAAAATATACATCACTATTTGTTGTATTCCATATTTTGAATGCGTAAACGCTACGTTTTACGAACAATCTGAGAGATTTATACCCTTTTATATGTAGTTGAGTGCATAAATATAAATGTAGAGAATAAACTACGGTGATAAATATTACCTGCCCCCCCCTCTTCCCCCCACCTAGTGGGTACACACTGGTTCTGCGTACATCAATATCGCAACAATAAACTACGGATATAATACGCTTTATTTTATTTAGTAGGTGCTTTGTGAAAAGGATAGCTAATTTCTTGTGCAAATGTTGGTGCGTTGAAAAATTGAGTTGAGGGATTAGACCAGAGATCATTTTATACCAAAGCTGATTTGAAGGTTTATTTAGACCAGAGATCATTCTAAACCAAATACAATCACTACAGTCTGTCTATCTGTCGTTCTCTTCGTTCGTCTGTTCGCGATAAACTCAAAAACCACTGAACGGATTTTTATACGGTTTTCACGAATAAGCAGAGTGATTCATGGTAGATTTAGGTGTATAATTTGTTAAGGTTTTTTAATAGCCCTGCGAAGGTGAGACGGATTGCTAGTAAAAGGTGAAAATGAAAATAGAAAGGTGTTATTAACCTAGTACAGAGTTTAATAGAAGATAACAACATTTTTTTTTTATATCTTTATTTTATTTTGGGGTATGTATCCTATACGGATATGTCAACCCCATCGTAACTTATCACAAAGTAAATACATAATTTTTAACAATCAAATTAATACTCAGAAATTAAAACGGCGTGAAAAAGCATCTTCTCAGGCCGTCAAAGTAGAGACCTCAACATCGCCTCGGCTACTGTGGGGGCGATGTGGAGGTCACTGCTGTTAGACCACACGACTGCTTACCATCAGGTGGAGTGTGGTCATTTTGACGAGCAAAAAAAAAACAAAAAGAAAAAAAGAAAAAAAAAAAACTATTTTACATGAGACGAATCACTGTTGAGCAACTGTTACTTAATGGCATAATTTCTGAGCTTCTTCTGATTTTGGTCTTGATAAAATGCCTTGAATTACACCTACATGCAAACTATTTAATTTAAATTCGTTCCATAGGGACTCGCGATCATTTTTATTACAGACACACTCCATCAGCAAATGTTGTACATCTTCAATTTGATTGCAAATGGCACAATTAGGTGAATTTACTTTCTTCATTAAGTATTCAAACTTTGCTGATGGATAGTGTCCGGACCTAAGTTTTAGGGCTAGCTTGACATAATGCCTACTTAAGCTGGTATCATCAAACCAGGGGCTACGAGGGAACTCACTCTGTATAGTCCTATACCAGACGCCTTTTTCTAAAGATATATTTTCAAAATGTGTTTTCCAATAATTAAAGCAAAGTGATATAAATTTTGGCGCTAATTCCCAGTGGTCAGGTACATACTTAATTAAATTAAATAGATAACAACATATTTAGTAAAATGTGTAGTGAAGCTCATTAAAATGTATTGTTTCTTGTTTAGGAAATGTTTTATATGCTTGGTAAAATAGAGGCTATGAAAATTTGTTCAAGAAGTACATAGCATCACGCTTCTATCCTCGAAAAGGTGGACAGAGATGCATTTCACACATGTTTAACCAACTTATATGTAAATCGTAAAAAGCAGCGGGTCTCCTGCTGTCTACCAGGCTATTGCTAGACTCCGGATAGCTATATGCTATTTTAACGTAAACCTGAATCCGAAAATCTTGCATAGCAGTCGGATTCAATACCACAGTTCAGTGCCGCAGCAAACATAATAACAACAAATAATATTAGACCTGTAATTAACTTTTTAGTGTCAGAATGGTTAGGCCTTAGTCCACCACGCTGGCTCAGTGCGGGTTGGCATACTTAACACATCTTCGAGACCCTTATGAAGAATTCTCAGACATGCAGGTTTCCTCACGATGTTTTCTTCATCCTTAAAGCGAGTGATAATTAATTATTTAATACGCACAAAACTTTGAAAAGTCTGAGACGCGCGCATTAGGAACAAACTCGAGACCTCTGCGTGGCTGTCCATCTGTCTCCCATTAGACTATCGCTGCTATCATCATCAAACATGTCAAACAATAATTACGTATTAAAATAAACAAGACATTATAAAAACACCATATCATAAGTAGACGCGAAGAACAAAGCTAAAGAAATATTTATTTTAACTAGCGGTCGCCTAGTGCTCGAAATTCAACCAAAGTTTGTCTGTAAGTTATTGCTGATATATGTCATTATATATTGATATATGTAACCATAGTTACGCGCTTCCACTGCGTGTGTCAAATGCATGGTCGTGTGCGTGTAGTGCTTTTTCATTAATTTAATGTATTTATAATGCATATTTTATATAAATATTAGGATTCGCCCCTCCTTCTCCATATAAACTTTAACTGTGCCAAATTTCATACATAAAAAGGGGTACAAAGTTTTTGCTTCACGTATTAATATATAGATATATATTTTAGAACCAGTAAAAGTCCTTGCAACAATTTCTTGTGCATATACCAATCCATAAATACCCTAAACACTTCAATTCCACACAGTCTTTATTATGGAAGATTGCCAAGTATATAATACTATAGTATCACGTTTTTTACTCCTTCGAGACGTACTTGTCAGTCGCACAGCTGTCAGCAAGTCAGTCTGAGACGGGTAAGCGCTTGAGACGAAACACGCCTTATTTTCTACCCAAATAGTCTAAATATAACCAGATATAATATAAAATAACGTTTATATATATTCAATGATGCTGCTTTGTTGATCTTATGGAATAATGTATGTTAATTGTTATAAGAATTCTCTGATAAAAATATTTTTCTTGTAGGTTTATAAGCCTCGGATGGATTGCCTTGGCAGTAGTGATTGCAACTGCAATAAATGAGGCAAAATGATTATAAGTAGCATAACGAAGTTTGGAACTCAGCGTGGTAGAAGGCAGTAAGCTCGTACCGTACCATCTTATCTTATGTGGGGGCCAGTCAGTGCAGACTGGCGACACTTCAACCCAGTGCCAATAACGACTGCCATAGATGTTCATGGCAGCCGGGACCGACGGCTTAACGTGCTCTCCGAGGCACGGAGCAGGCGATAATTGTCAATCAATACGCACATAATTTCGAAAAGTCATATAACTTCCGAAAGTCAGAGGTGCGCGACGTGGGTTCGAACCCGAGACCCTCTGCATTGCAGTCTGTTGGTTTCCCCACTGAGCTATCGCTGCTCTTTTGTACCGTACTAAAACGAAGTTAAAAGTATAGCTAGCCAAATGTGTGAGGATTACCTTGGCCCATTCCCTCAGCAGCATTACCTTGTGACTATCCAAGTAAAAAAGAGTTTCGAAATGTATCCAGTAGACGGCAATAGACTAGCCTTTAATTAAGCAAAGTCCAAATCAGAGCAGGCGAAATGTAGGTATCATAATGGATCTCTATCTATATTTAGAGGTATACGAACATGATGCTAGTCCAGTCAAGTCTATATTCCATTGGTATATTAGCACTATTGGCTGATGGAATTGACGCAGATTCCTAAAATTTATATTACTTGGTATCTCCGATAATTAAGTTTTGGATCAGACGAGTTCTGGCGAGTCAACAAAGATTGTAATTAAATACCAACTGACCTTCGCAGAAATAGATTTGGAACGGACAGTATTAAATTATTATACTGCGTATTAGAAAGTACCTACTCTTGTTGGTTTAACTTGATGTCCGGATTCAACCTACGTAAGTAATATATTTTTATATCTTTCTTTTTCTTCTTGTGGTTACTGGCCAACCTGTTGTCAAGAGTTGTTCAAGCCGCCCGTAGGCCTCTGACATGGCTTAACGACTACTGTCAATTTGACAATAACCAGGACCGACTTTTTACGTGCCCTCCGAAGCACGGAGACGCTCAGATGAAATACCACTAAGCGGTCACCCATCTATAGACTGACAGCATCCAACGTTGCTTAACCTCGCTTATCGTTTACCGATCAGTGAGTGCAACTGGCTATGAGCGCCTCATTATATATATATTATAATAATATACATATATATGATAATATTAACTGCTCGGATGGTGTAGTGATTCAAGGAGTCGCCTCGCTAATGCCACTGCGCCGAGTGTTGAGGAACCCACACGGGAGACTGTGTGTGATCCACAAATGGCTGTTCCGAGTATCGGTGTTCTTTGTTTCCGTTGTTAGAATGTTTGTGAAGTCCCATACGACACAGGAATTATTCCTAATACGGGAGTCGTGTTTGTTAAGGAAAAAAAAATCAACGGGAGTGCCAGCAGAAGTGAAAACTTGAATATTAACGTTGTGCATGTTTGATTTTTGGAATGGTTAGGGAATAGTTTTGCACAAATTGCTTTAATTATCAGTATAAAAGAATTATCATTTAATATGTGATGTGATGGAATATTATTACTATCATTTATGTGGTAAAATATAATATTCATTTATTGCGCTATCGTACACAAACATGACAATTATCGCTCCGTCTTAAGAATTTTCGATCAGGTCACGTGTCCTGACGCGAGTTTAAAATTTTTTACACATCACAAAAAAAGTGCACAACGCCGCTAAAAAGGTTTCACTTCAAAAGAAAATAGGCATACGAAAATAATAACGAGCTCAGTGCAAGTCACAGTCACGTGGAAATCAAAAGACATGCCCTCTATGACATAGAACTAATTATCACAGCCGGTGAAGTATGATTGTAATATTCCTATTCCTACATCTACAGCGACATACATGTGAGAAAAAAAGGTTTTGTATTTTAACTCTTTTATTTACATGTACAAAAGCAACCATCAGTATATACAACTTAACTTATTTTAAAAACCTAACTACTTATAAGTAAAACAAAATAAAAAGGAAAGGCACAAAACACATGACTCTAAATTCAAAAAACACAATGTCTGGTTTAGACAACGTTGTAAAATTCCTCAGCATTGCTGTTGACTGGGAAAGTGCCCAGAAGACTAGCAGCATTGCCACGTTGATTGGCAATGCTTATTCTTTGAGTCAAGAAAAGTCTATCTTAAATACTGCGCATGTATTACAATACTGAAATTTTGTAATAACTATGACTGAAATACCGACGTCCAAAACAACGAAATTCAAAATACCGAAAGTTTTAAATGCCGATAGCCGTTATATCGAAACATAAAATACCGATGTCCAAATGCCCGAAAGAATGAAACCCCGAATGGACGAAATCCCGAAAAGAACTAACGTGAAGTAACCTACGTTCACCACTTCCACTTGTTCTATTCCTCAGTTCTATGGTAGAACTAATAGAAGCTTAGGACGGAGCCCCGCTTGGCGGGGCTCCTATTTCTGGGTGGGTTTACAAAAGAAAACCTAACACAACCTACCGCTTCCGAGTCGGCATCGTAGATATGGATCTTCGGGTTTTTAACCTTTCGGGCAAATGATCTTTCGGGATTTAAAACTTTCGGCCAAACAATCATTCGGCGTTTAATTTTTCGGGATTTCTTCCATAGTTATTTTAAAATACGGTCTTATGAATTTCGGTATTTTAATACGTACCCTAAATACTTTAGAATTAAATAACATTCTTGAACCAGTACCTGACATGTTAAAGATCCAGCTCAATTATACATAGTAGACATGAAATCCTCAGTAGTTCAGTGAAAGTTACCCGAACTTTATGATAGTATTATTGAGTACGCGGTCACATTTATATTCAAATAGTGTCATTAGCATCAAGTGCCATTGGTCGTACTCCTTGTAGGCTTTGAATTATGGTTATTGTATGTGATATAGACTTGTTATTGGTTCCTTGTTTATGGCACTTGCTTGCTAGAACAATATTATTGTATTTTAGGATAGCTGGAGTATCTAAGCATAAGTTTACGATCCTGAGTTTCAAGCTTAGGCGAAATGCGATAAACATTTTCTTGAAGGAAATTCTTAGCAGCTGGATGAAGTCTGGTAATTTGCTAGGAAGACAGCAATAAACTCCTCGCCTCCTATTACGTTGGACATTAATCAAACCTGGCATAAATAATCGGTATAATATTAATATTATAAGCTCTATTTTTAACTGTCTCACTGTTGGTCATATGCACCTTCTGGATATAAAAAGAGATTGGTAATATATCACCACGCTGACCGGAAGTTTGGTAAACTTAACATATTCTTTTACTTTGACAACATTATGCAGGACTCAGACAGATTTTCTCAAGATACCTATTTTCCTTTATCGTTAAAGTAAGTGAGCTACAGCGGCTAGCCAGACTCAAATGCTTTTTAATTATGGCCTTCCAGCAATAGATAAATGAATACGGATATAACTTCGTAAAGTCAGAGGTGCGTGTCGAGAGATCAAATTGAAGATCTCTGCGTTGCAGTCCAACGTTCTTATACTAGGTTACGTTATTTACCTACTTATATATTATTTGGCTAAATCTAAAATTATTACTTCAGACTGTTTCGTAGTTTCAGTTGCATAAGTTTGCACTTATGCTTAAGGTACATCTCGGTTTCTATTTACAGGTCGGTTAATTGTATTTTATACTAGCTGTTACCTGCGACTTCGTCCGCGTAGATTTTGACTAAAAAGTGTTTGTCTCCGCGGAAACCTATTTTTTCTAAAATCAAAGTAGCCTATGTTACTCCTTATAACATCAGCTATCTGCCAGTGAAAGTCCTGTCAAAATCAGTTAAGCCGTTTCGGAGATTACCCGGAACAAACAGACAGACAGACAAAAATTTTAAAAATAGATGTTTTCGTATAGGTACCTTATATACTTTCATATTCATTAGATAAAAAGCTGTTATTTTGACATTACAAACAGACACTTCAATTTTATTTATTTGTATAGATTAGTGGAAGAGAATTCTCAAAAACAGTGCAGTATTTGGGAATCTGGACAATACGGCAAATCATCCTTTCTTACTATTAAACTGTTAATTAAACCTGATTAAAAACATATTGTGTCTGGTCGCTGGTGTGCCGCTGTCATTTAATAGGTTAAGATGACAAACGATATTTACACTAGCTTTTTACCCGCGGCTTCACTCGCGTAAAAATATGTTAGGTTAGATTATGTTAGTAACAATACTTTTTTCATAAAATATTCCCTATGTTGTTCGGTGATAATAAAACTCTAATGGTAAAAGAATTTTAAAATCGGTTTAGTTTTTTGAGTTACATATTTACAAACAATCAAACAAAAAATCAAATCTTTCCTCTTTACAATATTAGTATAGATACTAGTATAGTATTATATTATTTGTGGTATAGATAAAGATTTATTTCACAGCCAATACTATTATTTACTTAGGTATTATACTGGGTCTAAGGGCCGGCGTACCGAAAACTTTAGCAAAACGTCTTTCTATAAGTACTTATCACGACGCAAACTTCAATTAATAAAAAAACGCAAGATTAAAATGTTATGTAGATTAACATTATTACGCGGTACGCAATGAATTGCTACCAATACATCGCTCTCGACGAATGAAGTCTGCGTTCCGCGCGCATAAAAACAGTTGATTGTTGAAAAAAATTCCAACGATTTTTAACTCAGAATAATAGTCTGAATCTACTATTCCAGTTTTTGGTACACTGTCCCTTGCACCCAGTATATGTATGTTCAAGGATTCCTCATTTTTCCCCGTGTTTTGAAGGACAACTTTTGCACTATGTGTGAATGTGTCATGTGTCGCAGGAGGCTTTGCAAAAATTCAAACAATGGACACATAAAATACCCAGCCTCAGAATAACTATTTGTAGGTCACATATTCTTGAAGTGAAAACTTCTTTAGGCGCGTTGAGCACTTCTTGGGTGAACAAAAATCATAGAACTCGCATCATCGTCACGCTTCGTCATCGTCATGCTTCCACGCTTTCTATTTTTGAATTATTTTAGAATATTAACAATATCCCAGAAATGGTGCGTCCTACGCAAAAAATATAGAAATTTTAACCGCTAAGAGAGTATCAGGAATCCGACCCGCCCCTTTTTTTTTGTCCCGTGTAGATATTGAACCCACAACTCTCGGCACAGAGGAAGTGCCGTACCATTTAAATTACAACGATATCCGTGCAATCAATGTCTATCTCTAAAACAATCTTATGAGACACGTGAAAAATGTCTTTCCATAGTGTTAGAATCGATTCAACAACATTCGGCACAGAGGCTAGGCGGCCATTTTAAACTACGCCGTCTATGCAGTCATCATCTATCTCCAGAACAATATTACGAGGCACATGGAAAATTTCTTTTCAGCCTAATATTAGGCCTATTTTTTATTTAAGCTTCATTGCCTAATTCACGCGCAACTTATAATTCAGACACACCGACTTTCTAGGCGACTTTAATATAAAAAAATAAACAAAAATGATACCCCAGGCACGGGATAATGAAGTTAGCCGTTGTACAATTTAAGTGTTTTACCTGTCCGTAAAATTAACGTGTTTAAATTATGGACGACAGTTAAAATGTAGCTTAAATATTAAATATTTACTTTGCCGAGTGCGGCCTTGTGCAGGTCGCCTGTTTCCCTGCTCGTTGCAATTCTGAACAGTTTTAATGAAATAAATTATGTACTTATGTTTATAAGTTTGTGGAACTGTTTATTTTTAGTAGGTAATACGTGACCGCTTCGCTTGTCTTATGGTATTAGGACCATTTAGTTTATTGTTAATATTTAATCTCTGTACAATCATACTAAATATAGTAAATATATTACGGAGGGCTGCGAGGTAAACCGTGTGAATGAGGTACTGGCTAACCATTTGAGCAGCTGGTACTTGCATGCCATCGTATATATTAGCTAAACAGTTTCGTTAGTGTGATGGTAAAGTGGTGGGCTGGACTTATAGACCAGACAAAAATTAAGTGTTTTGATATATTGTTAAAAAAAGTCTCGTTAGGAGTCTGTCAAAAAAAATTGGGGCGGTCTTTGGGGACTGCCAATAGAAGTGAAAACTTTAAACCTTGATCATAAACACTTCTTTATAAACCAAATTATAAACCAATAATAATTCAAAAATGGAAAGCGTTCGGTGACGATGACGCGAGTTCCACTTCAATGAAATATTGTTAATATTCTAAAATAATTCAAAAATGGAAAGCGTGGAAGGGTGACGATGACGCGAGTTCTATGATTTGTGTTCACCCAAGAAGTGCTCAACGCGCCTGAAGAAGGTTTCACTTCAAAAATAAAAATCAGAACTATGCCATCCATGCAGTTATGATAAGAACGCAGATGATTATCCATTATAATACCAAGCCATTATAATCAAACGATCAATTGTTTTAAAACAAATTGCTTGTAAACCAACCACTCATATTCCTCCATCGCGTGACAATGTCATCCACATAAATAACCCCTTCAATTATTTACGGCGACAACAAATAATCACCATGCAAATACCGGTATTAAACAATAAAATTAAGAATGTCACCGCTCGCTCAAAGGCTTGCATGTTATGACAGCTACTTAAATTGGCCGAGTTATACACATACGCGCCTCGTCAGAATATTTCTTAATGAGTGTAATTCTTAACTTGTAAAAACTTTGACAAATATACGTAATTACTAATTGAGTAATTAACGTAAAATGTTTGCTCGTGAGTGTGCCCTTAGGGGGTGTTATATTCGTTAGAAGTCTGAATGTGTGTGTATACGTATATACACACACATATATATTATAATACCTGTGATACGTGTGTATGTATTTATGTAATACTAGGTTTTTGCCTGCGGATTCTCCCGCGTAGGGTAACAGTACTTTTATGAAATAAATTAGCCTATGTTACTCGGTGATAATATAGCTATCTAATGGAGAAAGAATTTTAAAATGGGTTGAGAAGTTTTTGATTTAAATTGTTACAAACAAATAAACAAAATATAAAATCTTTCCTCTTTATAATTTTAGTATAGATATAGACTAGTAAAATTACATTTTAGCAGAGTTACGTCCACGTTTCATTGGCAATGTCAAGACAAGCTGCTTAAAAAGTCTGAAAAGAAAATTCCACCATGTCGCTCCATTTTT
Organism: Catocala sponsa; assembly: GCA_963564715.1. Taxonomy (NCBI): domain Eukaryota; kingdom Metazoa; phylum Arthropoda; class Insecta; order Lepidoptera; family Erebidae; genus Catocala; species Catocala sponsa. The sequence continues at coordinate 23,484,017 of OY751340.1, read as the reverse complement.
CCTCCTAATCAATCTTATAAAGATAATTTCTTGACTCTTTATATCAGCAACTGGAGTAGTATCTACTCTACACTAAATTACAGTCAAAATAGTTTTGTTCTGTCCCATGGTAAGTAGGGTTTTATCTTTGATGAAGAGGCATTGTGTTTTGACGACGGAACCAGTTACATTATTTTGAAAGATAGACAGCACGCCAGTAATTCTCATAATATTTTCATTGTCTATAGGCGATGATAGGCCTTATATATCTTTAGGCAGGTCATATGCTTGATTGCTACATTAGTAGTAACCAAAAAATATCACTATATGCGATTGCTGTACGGGTACGAATCCCAAGTGGCAGAACAAAAAGGTTTTGGGTTTCTTGCCAAGAAATTTTCCATAGCGACCTGAAGTTAGAAAGTTGGGGTGCTCGTGCCTCCGACAACAGTAAAGCCTTTGGCCCCGGTCTCTCTTTTGTAGTTTCGGATTGCCACCCCATCGGATTATGAGTACTTTTATACAGTATAATATCTCCTGCGCAGATGGCCAGTCTCCGTTAAAATTGACAGCCGTGGTCGAAATTAGGTCCGTAGGACAACTCAAATATAGAATTACTCTGTCCCACTGACCCTCTGTACTGTAAATACTTAATTATCCCAGAAATAAACATTTTATATGTTTATATTATACTTCCGTAACCACAGCAAGCAAGTACAGTCATTTAGTTAAAATAATAACACCAAATCTCAATTAAATTGAACAACATTATAATTCATTCTGCGGCTTTATATGACCACTCGTATTCGTTTAACTTAACGAGGTATTTGGAAATTTTTCTAGAATAAATTTTAGAGCTTCACGCAATTTAAGAGAACTGCATAGTCTGGACGATACGCGAAGTGATCGCTGCAAATTGTTTTAATGGCTTAAATGGAACTTAAGGGGCGTCAAGGCATACGGTTAGTATAGTTTATGTACTTTTTCAATGCCAAAGGTATCATCGGCGACAACCCTTGCAAAATTGTGTCACTGTTTGGTCAACTTAAGGAGCAAAACTACTGGTTCACCACTGAAAGCACAGCGCTTTCTTGAGACTCCTGGAAAATGTACTCATCATAGAAACACAATACAAGATATTCTGTCATTTTATGTGGAGTGAAGGCGTTATAAGCGTTACTCTTGCACGATTCTCTTGCTATCCATCAAGCACAGAATAAAGAGAATAAGAATAGTATAGTGGTTTAAACGATCGCTTCGCTTCTGTCATTGCTCCAAACCTTTTGGGTTTGATCCCCACACGAGATAGAGATTTTAGTGATCTACCAATAGTTGTTCCGAGACTGGTCGTCTTGTGTCACTTATTTAAATACTTGTTAAATTTGTCCTAGCGTGGAAGTAGTCTTTTTAACCTTTGGCATGTCCTATGACTTGGAAAAAAAACAGACGCTATCGTTGCGCGTCCCTGACCCCTACGGGGTAGTCAAGAAAACTCGTTGTGATTGATCGCGAAAAAAATACCAAAGATTTTTGACTCCCCCGTAGGGGTCACGGACGTGCAACGACATCAACGTCCATGACTCCACCGTAGGAGTCATGGACGTTTCAGAAGTTAAAGAAAATCAAACCATTCCTGAATTTCCTGACGAAAAACCCTAAGATTACTCCCAATGCTGGGCTTCGCACCTAGGACCTAACGGCTCACAGTGACTCAGGGCTTCATTTAAGCCACGGGTTCAACGGGACTGTCACCACAAATAATTTTAATTGTATAACCACAAATGAAATTATGCAGTGTGAATATATTTAGGAATAGAGTTAAAAGCTTTTTCGGGTAATTGTTTGTATATGTAAATTGGAGCTGAATGGTAAAATGACACTTTACGGGTCAACATTTATAACATGGTTGGTTATGCTTCCTGTATACGACGTGGTTCATCCGTCGAACGAACGAGTATTTTTGCAGAGTCACCAGTTAATGCATGCACCGACGCAAGCCATCTGTGCAAGTAGACCGTATGGTAATCGAATTAAGATGGCTACTGGCACGGGCTGTTAGAGGACGTAGATATTTTAGAGTAGTAGAGCCTCGCTGATTTTAGCATAAATGAGCTGGCTCGACCGGGGAAGGACTACCCTCTCACAGAATATCGACGTGAAATAGCAGTATTCCTACTGTTGTGTTTCGTTCGATGAGTGAGAGTACCAGAGACCCAATCACCCTCTACCCTCTTTCCTGTTCCTTCTCCTTCGCACTTCCTTTCCTAAAGGGTCGGCAACGCGTAAGTGATGCCTCTGGTATTGCATGCGTCCATAGGCTACGGTGACCACTTACCATCAGGTGGGCCGTATGCTCGTTGGCCACCTTAGTAGCATAAAAAAAAAATATACATATATATCCTGCGTGGCCAGGTTATGCAAGTAGCCTGCGCGCTTTAGCTATTTGTATTGTATCAAACTACAACAAGCAGGTAGCTCGCGAATGTATTATATACTAGCTTTTGGAGCAATACTTTTTTCTGGATGAAAGATACTTCATTTCCTTTTCTGTACACCTGGCAATGGGTATGCGAAATTTCATGATGGTCGGTTGAGTAGTTAAGGCGTGATAGCGTAACAAAAAGCTTATTCGCATTTATAACATTAGTTGCGTGTGTAGTCATGCCAGCAGCTTGCGCATATCACGTTCAAACATTTTTAATCAATAGTCCAATAACTTTTGGGAATGATCAAAAAGTTATAATCTTCGTTAATTAAGCACCGATAGAATATTTTTAATAAAGTTGAAACGGTAGACTTATAATTAAGGTAAGCACCGAACTCGCTATTGATAAGTCGTGGGTTGATCCACTCATCGCATTATTAATGAGAAATTCATTCCCACCATAAGTATATAGCTAAATGGGTTAACGCGAACACTTTTGTAACATAAATTACTAATAAGTAATAATATTTCAATAGCAATCTTTTAAAATTGTCATCACACTTGCAATCAAAAGGATTTGTATTGCCTCTTATAAGAAACATGCAAAAGAAAGCATAATTATATGTGTATACATATAATTATGCTTTCTTTTGCGGTATTTAAAAACATACTTATTCAAATCATTCAATTCAGGAAATGAAGTATCTTTCAATAAGCATAATTATATGTGTATACATATAATTATGCTTTCTTTTGCGGTATTTAAAAACATACCTATTCAAAATTTAATCACGTTTCCTTTTTTTTAAAGTATTTAGACACATACCTATTAAAAATATGCAGTGTAAACCGATCTGATGTTGTAATAGTTTAAGCGGTTTTTCCGCCACTCACTCACGCACATATACACAAGTGCGCACGCACACATACACACGTACACACACATGCACGCACATACACAATAATCGTTTTTTCGACTCTCAATGTTCTTTAGTTTCTTGCTTCAATGTTGAATCTATATGTTCTTTTTATTTCTGTTAGTTATTATAAAAAAAGCCTCTTCCTCATCCTTCGTGGCATAAACGCCTAAATCAAAAGGTAGGTGTTAAATCATTTGCTCATCCCTCGACAATACATTACATCCGTCGGGGCGTCTTATCCCTCCCTAATTAAAGGGGAATACATAATTGGGTTTTTGTACGAATGAAAGCGATAAAGGTCACCCCTGACTCACTCACTCACTCATGAATTAATGAATGAATGTTAATGTATGTAACATTCGGTCGTCGTGATCTATGCTGGGTGTTCAACTTTATGTTGGACACAGTGTTTATGGTTCTGGGTCTTTATTTGTGTTACATAATTTGTTTTTGTTATAATAATTTTGTTGTTAAAAGGCTTGCTTGCAAAATGCTATTAGGTTATTGTGTTGAGGAATTCTTAGTACAGTCCGATGCAAACTTAATGGCGGCTCTGAACATCATACGAGTCATTGCGCAGAACCCAATATTAGGTGTCAGCGGGACGTAGCGGCACAGGGCGGCAGGGTACCTCCCCGCGCGCCCTTACTTTCACCCGCACTTGCCTTTCGCGTCTTGTATTTAGTGTGTGTGTGAGTTACACCTGCACACACCTGCACTTGCAGCTAACTTCCGAGCCGCCTTTAAGTTTGCATCGGGCTGTAGCAGCATAAAGTGTTACCCCGTAAACGGCAATAAGCTCGCCCTTTATGAAGTGAGATCTTCAAACTCTGTTGTCGAAATGTGGATGTGATAAACCGCCAGCTTATATCCCTTTAGAGATATGTAAGCTGTTAAGGCAGTGGTCCGACCGCCAACGATGAACGAGAAACGAGTAAAACTAGAAACTATAAACGAGTTGACGATCAGCGGGAAGCGAGTGTGTAGTTTCGATAGTTTTGTCGCCGGGCTATAAGCGAGTGTGCAAGTGCGACGAGCGATTACTCGCGCCACTCGCCCGCGGTCGCTCAGTCCTGTGCAAACCTGCGCGCGCCGACGAGCGAGCATCGCTGAACGAGTATCGCTGAGCGAGTTTATTTTTGAAAGCTCTTGTCGCTCAGCGACAAAACTAGTAAAGCGAGTCGTCGCCGGCAGTGAGAACAGTCAGCGAGCAACTTTTAATATATACATCTCTTTCGTTTACACGGAATGTATATTATTTGTGCGTTTCTTGAGAGAGAAAATCGCCGATAGTTAGTCGTTTTCTCGCCGGCGGTCGGACCACTGCATAAAGAGGCTATGAACAAGTTTTATATATGTTGCCTATGTTTGCCATAGTAAAAAACCTATAGCAAGTATCATTGTAGGCAAACACGGTAAGTAAGCCTATCTATACATCTATACAAATAAGTAAAATTGAAGTGTCTGTTTGTAATGTCAAAATAACAGCTTTTTATCTAATGCATATGAAAGTATATAAGGTACCTATACAAAAACACCAATTTAAAATTTTTTGTCAGTCTCTGTTTGTTCCGGGTAATCTCCGAAACGGCTAAACCAATTTTGACGGGACTTTCACTGGCAAGTAGCTGATGTTATAAGGAGTAACTTAGGCTACTTTGATTTTAGAAAAAAATAGGCTTCTGCGGAGACAAACAATTTTTAGTTAAAATCTACGCGGACGAAGTCGCAGGTAACAGCTAGTTAATACTACGCGTGGTATCCTGACTCTGATACCTGGTTTTTGAAAAGCTAATCAACGTTGTACAAAGTCAAACCATGTCAAGTGATTGGCTGTTGCGATTTTAGTCAGCCAATCACAGTAATTGACTTGCATTTGACTCTCTAAAAATATTTGTTGTGTTATTTGCCTTTTAAAGTCCACGTTTAAGTTCAAATCAAATTATTTCAAATAATTTATTTCGGGCTGCATAGGCCCATAGACAAATACCTTAACCTAAATTTTATTTACATAATTATATAATTTTATAATACATACACACAACACTATCTAACCCAAATTAAGCAGAGCTTGTACAATAGGTACTAGACAATAGATAAGCATACATAATATATTATACTTGATTTTGTTTTTTTTTTTAGGTACTTAGGTTTTGTAAATACATACATATTATACCTACATAGTAACATAGATTGACACATGGGAGCTGCTGCATTGGAGGTGCTAATACACCGCATCTCCTTAAGTACTCGATTCACCAGAGGAATGCAAAACAGTGTTTGGCTATGATCATTTTAAATTGCAATTGCTGGTTTGTTCTCTGCATCTAGTTTTTTAAATTAAACCAATCCTTATAAAGCTAATAAACATTTTTTAATGATGTTTTCATTAGTCGTAAACGAAAGTATTTTTACGAATATTCGGTTGAACCTTAATCAAAACAAACCGTATTTATTATACGCGATAAATATCCGCTGAACGCTCCAATAACCATTAAATTTTAAACTAAATAAATGGTGTTCTAACACTGTGCCGTGAATATAAACAGGGTGTCCACTAATCATTGGGATCGGATATAATCGTTGTGTTCATACGAGTCTAATTCAGCATTGCGGTACAACCGGTGTGGGCGGGCGCTTGCGTAACTGACGCTCATGCTTATCTCAGGGGAAAACTACCACCGGATTGGGAAAAAAGTTGCCTTAAATCGAGGGCACAAGAATTACTTGAGATGGGACGGGAGAAAAATTTTAGCCCCTAGTAGTTTACTTTTTCCGTTTTTTTTTACCAGCAATTTGGGGTGGAAAATTACTAGTATTTTTGGTAAATCTTCCAGCTAAGCTAATATGCTTGTTCATGTTAAAGTTAAATTATACATTATTGCAGATTTTTGGTAGCTGTGGGCACGGGGAGAAAACGGGTCTCAAATAAAAGTGTAAATATAAATGGCCCAACATTGTAATTCTAACTTATATTATAGAAAAACAGGCCAAGTGCGAGTCGGACTCGCGAACGAAGGGTCCGTACCATTATCTATAAAAACGGCAAAAAACTCATGTCTGTTGTATGGGAGACCCCTTAAATATTTGTTTTATTATAATTTAATGATTTATTTTTAAAGTGAATATATAACTAAATATTCTGTGAATATTTCAAGCGTCTACCTGTTGCCGTTATCAATATCGAGCAAAAACGAGCAAACATCACGTTTGTTGTATGGGAGCCCCCTTAAATATTTATTTTATTCTGTTTTTTAGTATTTGTTGTTATAGCGGCAACAGAAATACATCATCTGTGAAAATTTCAACTATCTAACTATTACGGTTCATGAGATACAGCCTGGTGACAGACGGACAGACGGACGGACAGCGGAGTCTTAGTAATAGGGTCCCGTTTTACCCTTTAGGTACGGAACCCTAAAAAGTACAGTTCCCGAGCGAGCGACGCCGCGACCAAAAATATACATTCTAGACGAAATATTCCCTTCCTTTTCTATACCCCTGACAACTTGTATGTGAAATTTCAGAATGATCGATAGACTAGTTAAGGCGCAAAAGAGTTATAAACAAAAAAAAACACATTTGCATTTATAATATTAGTAACAATTAATATTGGAGTAGTTTAGTTTCAAAATCCTCCAAAATACTTTTCATCAAATAATGGTAAATCCCAAGAAAAAGCATTTAAAGACATAATAAAAATGGACTCTTTTAGCGGTGTTTGAAAACAAACTGCTTCTTTTGTGAGCTGATTTAATAGAATTTTAGTGGGTTGTTTTGAAATCTATCAGTGCAATACGATAGGAGCAACGAAGAAAGAATAAGAAGATATTCCATCAGAACATTATTTTTGTTCTTATCTCGTTTTGGCGGGTTTTGAAACTATACTTCTCATTTCTTAGAGAAAGATTTATTATAACCACACACAACCCATATTTTAGCTTAATTGGTGTAACCAATTAAGCTAAAATTACAACTTATTATCCTCGCTGGTTTCAGCATGAATGGGCCGGATCGACCGGGGTAGTACTACCCTCTTACAGAATACCGGCGTGATGTAACGGTACCCGTACTGTTGCGTTTCGTATCGGTGACTGAGAGAGCCGGAGGCCTAGTAACCCCGATCATTTTCCTATCCTTTCCTTTCCCTCCTTCATTCCTTTTTAAAGGGCTGGCAACGCACTTGTAACTCCTTTGGGGTTGTGGGCCTCCATGGACGGCGGTAATCGCTTACCATCAGGCGATCCGTCTGCTCGTTAGCCCACCTATGCCATAAAAAACAAAAACACTACATAATATTATTACGAACTATGATAATGAAAAATTAAAGTAAAGCTTTACGGTCTTATTCATAAAAAAAAAAACATTTTATTACAGACCATTAGGCCTTTAGTAGTTTTTTTAGTATTCAATATTTTAACTACCCATCGTATTAACGATGGGTAGTTAAAATACTGAATGAAACACCCGCATTCTACATAAATGTTAAAACTGTGTATTGTGATTTGTTTATTGTGTTATTTGTTGTGATATTTGTGCTTGTGTCATGTGACGGATGTGATCGAGTGTGTGATGGGATATTGTAGGTCTCCAGTTATTAAAAACTGTAAGTAGTAACACATTTTATTTTTAACTAGAGCTTTATTTTGTACTGGCTTTTGCCCGCGGCTTCGCTCGCGTTAATTTAGAATTTGACAATCAATTCGGGTTCTACTCTGCTTGTAATAATATAATTCAATCATGATTCGAAAGATACGTGGCGCCATCTATTATCATAAGAACGTTATTATTGTTTTCCTCGGGAACAGTAATTTTTTCGGGATGAAAGGTTGCCTATCTCCGTTTTTGTACAACTGACAACGTATATGCATTATAATATTAGTTAGGATACCTACCCTAACTATTTTTAAACATTTTCATGTATTTGTGATTAATTATGATGATAGTAAATGATAGCTCAGTGCAGTGCAGCGATAGCTCAGTGGGGAGACCAACAGAGTGCAAAGCAGAGGGTTTCGGATTTGAACCCACGTCGCGCACCTCTGACTTTCGGAAGTTATATGAATTTTCGAAATTGCCTGCTCCGTGCCTTGAAGAGCACGTTAAGCTGTCGGTCCCGGCTGTCATGAACATCTATAGCAGTCGTCATTGGGAATTCAGTGCCCTCTAATATCCTGACACTGGTCTAGCCTTAGGGTATCGTTAGCCTTCGGGTTGCGGAGGTCAGGTGGCAGCCGCCCCGTGTAAAACATTGGTTGTCTGTAAAGTCGGTTTACGGACGATAGTTTTACGTGCCAACATCACGATCGTGCCTTTCGCTCACTCGTGTAGCGCTCTCGCTCCGATCGTAGTGTTACAATAAGCGTAACGGGCAATGAGCGTAACGGGACAATGAGAGTAACGGGACAATGAGTCATCCTTTTTCGTGCGTGCAGCCGGCGTTCATCGATTTATTAGACGTTGTCACGTCAAAACTGATATCCAGTCAAATCCGATTAGACTAAAAAGCCGACCCCAAGTAACTTGGGAATAATAAAGGCTAGGGAGAAGATGATGATAGTAAATTGGCAATAAGGAAGCCTGCTCTATCGTGACACAGTATTTACTAGAGGGTACGAAATCTTTTCAACCGGATAGAAAACCATAACCGCAACTAAGCTCTCCTAATTTTATGTAGGTTAGGTTTTAGGTTTTGAAAGTTGTTTACATATAAGGCATTTACTTTAAATTTGCATTTCATTTATGGCTTACTAGCTTTTGCGCGCGGCTCCGCCCGCGTGGCACCTAAATGAATAAAAAGTAGCCTATGTCCTTCCCCAGGTTTTAAACTATATCTGTACCAAATTTCATCTAAATGGGTTGAGTGGTTTAGCCGTGAAAAGGTAACAGACAGACAGATAGACAGAGTTACTTTCGAATTTATAATATTAGTAAGGATAATGATGGCTGTGCTGTGCATGAGGTCTCGGGTCAAATCCTGGCTCGGGCTAGGAAAAAGGTTTTGGGATTTAATGCAAAGAATCTTAACAGCAGCTCGGCGTGAGAAATTGGCGGTGTTAGACAACCCTGTGCCTGGGAAAGCAAAAAAAAAAGAAAAGTGGAAATGTCGTTGGTCAGATTGCCCTCCCATCGGTACGAGAGAGTTAGGGAACAGCACATTTTGTGTTTCTGTGTCACAAATGTGTTCGTAAAACTCCATACCATAGACTTATTATAATATATCCTGCGCAGGTGGTTAGTCTGCGCTTTTAGGCCGCCAAAGCTGAAATTCTAATCTAACACAGGGCATCGGCAGATGCTGGATGCGACAAGCTGAAGACAGGGCGCTATGGCGCTCTTTGGGGGAGGGCTATTCAGTGGTGGACTATTATAGCCCGATGATGATAATGATGATGATAGTGCATTATTAAAATGATAGTCATATTACCAGGTTTGTATTACAAGTATGCCAAGTGTTTATTTTCCCTACCGCTTCTTCATTCTCATTTTTCCATACTCCAAAGAGAAAACAATACCAGACATAAAAATAGACGAATAAAATTGTTTAATTAAACTTTACCGACAGGAACGTATAACAATTTATAGTATAGGTTACTGCGATGTACGCCAAAGTTTAGATTAAGCAAAAAGCAAATTCAACATTCGCGAGTTGTAACACTTTCGTGCACAATTAAAATGTGTCCCAATTTGCGCGTACATTATTTATCAGACGGCGTACAACATTAGCTAATTAGAAAGGATCGTAAACTCCATGCAAAGAGGTTCATTATTTTCTTTTACGTGAGCCAACGAATCGCCACGGCCAAATTAAAAGGCAACATCTCTAATTTAATTCTTCAAGGAGAGGTTCCAGGTGGTGTATGTTTTTATTTTCGTCGGACTGTACTTACATGCTGGTTTTAGGGCCTCGTAGCTTTACGACGAGAGCCTTATTGGCCTTATTGTCGTTTACGTCCAGCCAACAAATATTTCGTATATTACGTATAACGGTAAGTTGCTCAGTTTCTAGGTCCGGAAACTCGACCTAGTTCTATCGAATTCTGTAACTGTTTTTCTATATCATTAAGTCGTGTACGTATTTTGTGAAAGGGTGTTTCTATTTACTTTTTTTCGTTGAATATTGTGGCAGCGATGCCGTGGCTTTGAACTTGTTATTACGCTTATTTTACCGCATTTCGAATGCGGGTGAAATAAGCGAAGAAAACTTTTAAATGGTTTGACATACAATTTACAATTCTATGTAGAGGTTTGCGTAGCGTTGGAATTCTTGCATCTGCAAGAGCTGGAACAAAATTTTAAAATTTTCTGCCGCAGGTAACTACTTACAGATCTCAGAATACCTTATCATATGGATTGTGCATACTTGTGTATACTATTTTGACGGTACGGATGATGTTTTCCTTTCTTTTTTTTTTAAAGTGACTCGGCAAATTGATTGTAACCGACTTGATGGAAAGCCCAATTACAGTCCAGAGACAGTGACGACGAGGAGATGTCTTCTAGCCGTCACCAGTGTCAAGCCGGTCGGACCAGATGCTTCTTCACACTACGTTTGAAGGACCCAATGTCATAGAAGGGAGGGAACACATGTGCCGAAAGACCATTCCAAAGTTGTATGGTACGGCATAAGAAGGAATTGCTGAACGTTTTGGTGCGAGACAGGATTGTGCTTACCGTCCATCCGTGGTTACGAAAACCGACACGTGTGGTTCTCAAAAGGAAGGGAGAAGGTGGGATGAGGTCAAATAACTATAGATTATATATACTAAGATAGGATAAGATAGGATAGACTAAGGTTTAAAAAGAAACTTAATAAGTATATGTTGTCTTTAGAAACTTAGTTTGTAAGGATTTAATATAAACCTACAGTATTATTGTATTAATATATACGTATAACATAGGCTAAAATTAGTTATATAAAATGCAACTCACCCACAGTTAAACCGCTAAACCGGTTTTGTGGGACATTATATATTTGTAAAAGACTGTACTTCAAAGTTATAATAAATAAATAAATAATAAATAAACTCTTCTAATGTCGTAGTTTGTAGCGAGTTCGATCCCCACACGGGCCAAAAATGTGTGTGATATTCAAATGTTCTGCCAAGTGGTGAGTCTGGGTGTTCTTTGCATCTATTGTTTATAAAGTACTAACTTTGGCGCGCGGCTCCGCCCGCGTGGTACATACATCGAAAAAAATAGCCTTTCCTAGGTTTTAAACTATCTCTGTATCAAATTTCATTCTAATCAGTTGAGTAGTTAAGCAGTGAATAGATAACAGACAGACAGACGGACAGACAGATAGAGTTACTTTCGAATTTATAATATTAGTAAGGATTTTACTCTATCACTTTCTTTATAAAGTATTAGCTTTTGCGCGCGGCTCCTCCCGCGTGGTACCTACATCAATGAAAAGTAGCCTATGTCCTTCCCCAGGTTTTAAACTATATCTGTACCAAATTTCATCTAAATCGGTAGAGTGGTTTAGCCGTGAAAAGGTAACAGACAGACAGATAGACAGACAGAGTTACTTAATATTAATACGAATTCATAATATTAGTAAAGATTTTACTCTATCACTTTATTTATAAAGTATTTTATTACGCAGGAATTATTCCTAGACCGGAATTATTCTAATATTTTAAAACTGCCATAGCAGGTAAATCTATGTACTGAGCTCAGGGTAGCGTATCGTATACATGTGTATACTGTATATTGTGTGTACTTAGTGCATCACCGGATTTTCTTTAAAAGACTCCACTCCGAACGGTCGCGTCCGTGGTAATGAAAAATGACAAACTACCTACATTTTGTTAATGTTTTTTCTTTTTCATTCGGTAAGATGGTCGTGATAATGGATGAAAGCCTGCTAGGAGTGTACATAATATGTACTTATTTATCTATACTACTGTTATAAACCTGAAGAGTTTGTTTGTTTGAAGGTCCGAATTGAAAAATTCTTTTAGTGTTGGATAGCTGAGGAAGGCTGTAGGCTATATAACATCACGCTACGACTCACGGAGGCGGCGCAGTAGTCATAAACGCTTGTGATACCGCGCGCACATCTAGTATTAAATAATATCAACCCTGTGTTAAACTGCCCCACTGCTTGGCACGGGCGTCTTCTCAGTGTGTAAAGGGTTAGGCCATCGTCCACCACGCTGGCCTATTCGGGTTGGCAGACGTCTCATATTATTATCTTCCAGAACATTATGGAGAGCTCTCAGACATGCAGGTTTCCTCACATGTTTTCTTCACCATTGAAGCGAGCGATAAATTAACTATTTAATACGCACATAACTTCAAAAAGATTTGAATGCATGGAGAGCGTATTGGTTTAAGTAGTCGCCTCGCTACAGCCATTGCACCGAGTGGTATGAGTTCGAATCCCTCACGGTAGAAAACTTGAATAATCCACGAATACACACAAGGATTAATCCTAGTGCGAACTCACAGAGTTGCGAGTGGTGAGCGGCTTTATTGCTCCGGTACCTATCTGGAGTTTATATTTCAACAAAGTGGGCGAGTCACTGGACTCGGACCCCAAACGATTAATATTACATAACAAGTATAAATATTGCCAAATGTCCATGAAGTGACAGATCGCAATAAAAAAGTGGTTTTATAAAAAAAATTAAAAATCTGGAGAATAGGTAGTGTCACTTGGGCACGAAATAGCACGCTTACGAGAACCGGATCTCTTAGGTTAGGATGGAGAGTCGATGGAGAGATTTTGGAGACAAGACCTGTTCCTGGTCCCGGAAGGTGCTCTTGGGCACAGGAAGATACAGCGGCTTCCCTAATATAACCTTGACGGTTGGTGTAGGGGAACGCTATATCATAAACTGGGCTAGTTGTAGAGAGAAGGGGATAATCCTAGTGAGAGAGTTGTCAAAGTCAAAGTCAAAGTCAAAAATCATTTATTCATTTAGGTCACAAAGTAACACTTATGAACGTCAAAGTATATAGGTTAGTGAGTTTACTAAGTTACAGAAGCTACATTTAGGTTAGTTGCAAGGTTCAGGCAAAGGGTAGAGCCTATGAGAAGAAACCTGCAAGAAACTCACGGCCACTCTTTTAAATCGCCAGTTAAATATAATTTCAGTATTTTCCAACTCAGATTAACAAGGTGTCTTTATAAAAAGAAAAAACGTCGTAGATGCACGCCTGAGATTTGAACTCGAGACCTCTTCGTGGCAGTCCCAGTTTCCCACTAGGTTATTCTCGTATTAATTTCTGTAATATGTGAAGCTTAGTACATGTGTAAGTAATGTTGATGTTAATCATCTCGGGATGAGCCGGGGCTCGAACCAGATTGTAGTGATTAATGTCCCACAGCGTCGGCATGTCTTTGCTTATAATAATAAATATTAGAAAGAAAAGAAATAAAATACATTTTTTGCAGCAGATTATGCACTACATAGTTACATACTTCAGACACAGTTAATTACAAAAAAAAGAAAAAACAAATCTTACTGCAAATTGGTCGCAACTCAGAAAATGCTAGTTTTGCAAAAACTAGCGCTGGTCTTCCGCTGCGACCATGTTTGTAAATAATATACTTAACACAACACAAAGATGACAAACGATATAAAATAATAATAATAGTGTTTACGGTAGCAATATAACAACAATACAATATTTATTTTTGCACCCTAGTTAAATCTAACAACTTTATTATCTCAAAAATACACATTAATGTCAGCGACTGTAACTTCTCTACATAGTTATATAGCACTTGTGTCATGCAGCTGTGTTTCCTGGCCTTTTTGGTGACCAAATAAAAATTTCTTTAGTGTTGTTCTAAAACGTTGAATATGTTGCAGATTACTAATTCTGTATTACGTAATTCTGCTGTCTTGTTAACAGCAAAAATTATATCATCTCAACAACTGACTGCGCATAGATACCGTAGTGATTAATCTGTCAAGTTTTAGAGTACCACACATAATTAAAAAACTATTGTGTTTGGCCACCAGTGTGCCACTGCGATTATACAGGTGGTCCCAGAAGTCCTTGTCGTTAAAGTGTAACAAACAAACTTACATTTGCAATTATAATACAGCATTTTGCCCGCGGCTTTGCTTGCGTTAATGTAGATTTATGTTAAGATAATTTTTTTAGTAGCCGATATATTATTCTGATGTATAAACAATAATACTGTAAAGTTCAATAATCCGTTAATAAATTAAAAAAAAACCGTAAATGTTAAAATTAAATTAAAAAAACCGTAAATGTTAAAAATCCGTTCTGTAGTTTTAGCCTGAAAGAGTAACAAACATTCATCCATCCATCCATCCCTCCATCTTCATACTCTTTCACATTTTAATATTAGTAAGATTAGTTAAGATTGCGTTAGTTATCAATAAAATTTCCAACGCAAATTCAATTATTATCAACTAGCTTTTGCCCGCGGCTTCGCTCTCGTTAGTTTAGAATCTGACAATCAATTCGGGTTGAACTCTGCTTGTAATAATATAATTCAATCATATAAAACACACCTCGCAATAAAAGCCTTATATCACTTTATCAGTTTATTTTTATTAAATTAACCGTTCAACACACGTTTAGCAAGTTGTTATAGCTTATATTGTAAATTATTACAATATTTCGCACTTCATACTGTCTATAGTAACACCTTCACAATCCACTGTTCACGAACGAATGCCCGAGTTGCAATCCTGATCCACCACAATGGCTATTATCAATATAATGACTACATATTTATTGCCCACGGAAGTTGATAAACTTTCGTTCAATATTAAATAAAAATATTTGACTGACATTGGTCGATAGAAATACTTTTCACTGATTAAATATTCCTAGAGTTAATAAATCTCAGTTCAGCAATATTTACTAAAATTAATTAATAGAAATATTGCTAAACAATAAAATATTAAATGACGGAAGTTGATAAACTTCCGCTTAATATTCAATATAATACTAACTAAATATTCTATGAAGGAAGTTGATAAACTTTCGTTTATAATATAATCTAAGTATTTTTTGATGTGCTGTGTAAATTAATATTCGTATATTATGGTTATAATTATTAGTATGTTGCTTACAATCATGATTCGAAAAACTCGTGGCGCCATCTATTATCATAAGAACGTTTTTGTTGTATTCCTCGGGAACAGTATTTTTTTTCGGGATGAAAGGTAGCCTATGTCCGTTTCTGTACACCTGACAAGGTATATGCAAAATTTCAGAATGATCGGTTCAGCGGTTTAGGCGTGAAAAGGTAACAAATAAACAAACTCATTTTCGCTTTTATAATATTAGTTAGGATAATAAAATTGTATGGATCAGATTTCCGACGTCCATTACTTGTTATGAAAGTGACATATCTTGTGTATTATATCAATTAGTAGATGTATAAAAAAGAAATAAAGCACAAGAAGAAATGAAACACATACATTAATTCAGCGTCATGGCAGCGATAACAGATTGCTTAAGGATAGAATTGAATTTTATTTAACTCACGTACATAAAACGTTAGCATTCCAGACAGCAGACTTGCTCTCACAGATTAGTATGTGTATAAATAATATCTTAAAACAAACAGAACAATAAAAAGGAGCTCAACTTCATAATATTTCTTTTAGAAAGACGAATTTCTCACCAGGGAGTTCAATTTTAAGCTAGACTTCGAAATATAAACAGTCCCGTAAGGTACATATAGGCTTAGATTTTGAACTATTATGCCATATAACAATTCCTTATTTTCTCTAGCCTTTATTATTCCCAAGTCACTTGGGGTCGGCTTTCTAGTCTAACCGGTATGGACTGGACATCAGTTTTTAGATAGAGCGACTGCCATCTGAGCTCCGCAATCCGAAGGCTAACAATACCCTAAGGCTAGACCAGTGTCAGGATATTAGAGGGCACTGACTTCCCTATAACGACTGTCATAGATGTTCATGGCAGCCGGGACCGACGGCTTAGCGTGCTCTCTGAGGCACAGAGCAGGCGATAATTGTCAATTATACGCACATAATTTCGAAAAGTCATATAACTTCCGAAAGTCAGAGGTGCGCGTGTCAAAGGGTTCAAACTCGAGACCCTATGTATTGCAGTCTGTTGGTCTCCCCACTGAGCTATCGCTGCTTTACTATGGTCTTACGTTTACGTGAATATTACACATTGAAACTTCTATATTATAAGAATTTTAAAGCTTAATAGTACAAAAGCATTTGACTGTATCTATATCTATACAAATAAATAAAATTGAAGTGTCTGTTTGTAATGTCAAATAACAGCTTTTTATCTAATGCATATGAAAGTATATAAGGTACTTATACGAAAACATCTGTTTTTAAATTTTTTTTCTGTCTGTCTGTCTGTTTGTTCCGGGTAATCTCCGAAACGGCTGAACCGATTTTGACGTGACTTTCATGGCAGATAGCTGATGTTATAAGGCGTAACATAGGCTACTTTGATTTTAGAAAAAAATAGGGTTCCGCTGAGAAAATACTTTTTACTTAAAATCTACGCGGACGAAGTCGCAGGTAACATCTAGTTAAGACTATAATTAATCTATTTATAATTATACTTTCCTCGAGATTTCGGATAAAATTGAATTTCAGTAACAATAAAAAGTCTTCACCAAATCTAGCCTAATATTTTTGATGTACCATACTTATTTACGTAGAGACCAGACTTGTTTATCCAAAAACAAGTTTATTAAGTAGTCACCGTAGGCTTCGTCGATTAAGCCCTAGAAAATATAGCCGGAGATAATTTATGACAAGACGTTAGGGAGCAATCGAAGTGAGTACCCAACCCAACGTTTATTATTCGAGACTTTCGCCAAGGTTGGGACTAACGCTTATAACGATTATCAATGATCGCCGATTTTTATCTTAATGTACATCAGAGATTTAAGTGCTACTATAATATTAGGTCTTTAACTATGAAATTGCTGTTTTTGTCCTACATCTTATTTTGTGGTCTTCTTCTTCTTTTTCTTTTCAGGTGGTTAGTGGTCAACCTGTTATCAAGAATTGTTCAAGCCGCCCGTAGGCCTCTGACATGGCTTAACGACTGCTATCCATTTGACAACAACCGGGACCGACTTTTTACGTGCCCTCCGAAGCACGGAGACGCTCAGATGAAATACCACTAAGCGGTCACCCATATATAGACTGACCGCACCCAACGTTGCTTAACCTCGCTAGTCGATTAGTGAGTGCAACTGGCTATGAGCGCCTCATATTCTGTGGTATCTGTACTATTATATTATTAATTGTATGTAATATAAATAATTAATGTGAATAACCTTATAAACATTTTCTATTTAAAGTTATATCACTTAGTGAATGCCGTATTCCTTGTTTCCATTCGCAATAATTACATGATGGTTGATTTTTGTTAATTTAAGTATCTTATCTTATGTGGGGGCCAGTCAGTGCAGACCGGCGACACTTCGACGCAGTGGGATCTTTTGTATCGACACTCTCTCAATAACGACTGCCATAAATATTCATGGCAGCCGGGACCAACGGCTTAACGTGCTCTCCGAGGCACGGAGCAGGTGATAATTGTCAATCAATACGCACATAATTTCGAAAAGTCATATAACTTCCGAAAGTCAGAGGTGCGCGACGTGGGTTCGAACCCGAGACCCTCTGCATTGCAGTCTGTTGGTCTCCCCACTGAGCTATCACTGCTCTTTATGTTACTTAATACTTATTACGTGGAAGTTTTTAAACTATCGCGATTTGTACACACCAACCAAACCACTGGATTGAGTCACATAAACCACAGGTTTTATCCACCGATCGTCACTATTACTCCAGGATAATACATGAAGCGGTTGAAATTAAGAAATATCGCTATTTTAACCGGGAGGATGGATACCGTTTGTCTACATCTTGGAATCCAATAATAATAATAATAATAATAATATTCTACCACATACACACAACACCATCTAGCCCAAACTAAGCAGAGCTTGTACTATGGGTACTAGACAATGGATAAACATACATATATACTTATTTTTTTGTAAATACATACATATTATACATAGAAACACCCAGACCAAGACAAACACCCATGTTCATGCACACAAATGTTTGACTTGTGCGGGAATCGAACCCGCGACCTCAGGCGTGGCAGTCGGTTACACTAACCACTACGCCATCAGCCAATGTAAACGCGGTCGCCGTAATTACTTAGGTCGCCAGTGTGTAGACGTCATTAGCGTTGTGTGTTGAATACCGACAGTGCGAATATAAATAATAGTGACCAAGTGAGGGTAGTTGAAACCCGTACTTCACGAAGGCGCCGCTGAGCACACACCAGTCAACCCGTGACCACGATCGATGCAAGGCAATCAATAGGTATTTATTACCTTTTAAATACTTTATCGCGAGTAAGATCCGTCTAGCATTATATTAAGTACTAGCTTTTGCCCGCGGCTTCGCTCGCGATTCCTAGTTTGGTAAGTAACATAACGGTCGAATAATATTTTAAATAACTTGTTCGTAATACTACTTAGTTTATTTCCAGCGCAACGTTAGTGAACTGCGGGTGACATAAAGGGCGACAAACTTATTTTTTGCGGTTGGTACAGTAACCCGTGTCTAGGGATTGAACCGCAAAATTAAGTTTGTTTTTTATTGTATATACTTTTCCGGGATAAAAAGTACCCAGTGAGGTGCCCAGGATATTAAAGTATAATAATACGAAGTTTCATCGTAATCGAACTGGTAGGTTTTGCGTGATGCTTGAACAAACAGACAGACAGACAGACAACAATTTCTTTAATCACATTTTTGTGTTCGGTTTCGATCTAATAACACCCCCTGCTATTTATTTTTTTAATATTTCCAATGTACAGAATTTACACTTCTACAGATTTATTATATGTATAGATTATTATTACATGGAGTCTAAAAAATATATCTAGCGTTTTATTTCTGCTTCCCGTTAGGGAATATTTAGACGTGAGTATATCCGTACAAGCAGTTCAAAATTGCATCGGATTATTTCGGCGTAATGCCTTGAAAAGACATTAAGTAAAGCCAACAGCTATTCGCGACGTTAACAGACAATATACCTCCATTAGTAAAAACATTCGACATTACGTACATACATGATAATTGCACCAATTTCTAGAACCGAACGTTCTGATTATCAAAGTAATTCCAAGCCTCTGAATTAACCATTCAATCATAACCCCTGCGCCAATGATCATTGGACGCCTCCACGGTCCAAGTTACAATGGTTTATTGCAATAATTGTGTAAATTTTATGTGACCTATATCCGGGAACATTGTTAAAGGAAAGAGGGGTCTTATTAAATTGGAATTTCGGGATAATCCCGCTGATGCCGCCAGGTCGCGGTGTTCAATCGGCAGCGGATTAACTGTCTGATTGCGTCCCTTATACCGAATCGTCTATTACTTTCTGACTTGATCACATTTTTGTGTTATTGTAATGAATGTTGATGAAATGGGTATAAGCAGTGACGCTTTGTTTTCATTTTTGTTTTCCTCTTATACTCCAAATCTCTTTCTCCCGTGACTGTGGCTGCTGAAAAGCATCTGAATCGCCGGGAAAAGAGTAATTAAAAAATTTAAATTAATGAAACTAGTGCTTTGATATATTACGCTGTAATCCTTTTATAATGTTATTTCACGTAAACGTAAGATAATATTATCCAAATTTCATTAAGACAGCGCCGAGCGTAAGACGCGGTTGGGCTGAATGACAGAGCTCGATATTCAAATCGGCGCGCGGCCGCCATAGTAAAATTATAAGGAGGATTTGAAATGCTTTTTTGATAAATATATATCTTTATTGTCAACCAATAACTTAAATATTTGGGACGGACAAATTGTAATATAACTATTTGTTTCGTTTAAGCTGTAAAATAGGATAGATTTCTACTGTTATAATCTAAAAAACACGTAACACGATCTTACGTTTTTGCATTTTTCGTGCAAATTTACGTAATTTTGTAGGCGAAAATATTAATTATTTTAAGTTTTTTACACGGAGTAATTGTAAACACATTCATTGTTATGGTAAATGTATATTTTATATTTGTATTAAACAAAAAGTGTTGATTTTATCAACTTAACTGTGACCGCCTGTTTTGGCACATTTCGCTCGGCGCAGTCTTTAGGTCATAAAATAACACTTATAAACTATTATTTTATTATAAATTAGAGAGCTTAATTAATGCTTTGTCGTATTATAATTTTGCGTGTGACTTGACTAGGCCCTTTCCTAGTTGTGGCTGGGTGCGTTTTCTAGGTCAAGCAAATAATTATTCTGTGTTATAATAATGTCAGCCTTGTATATAAGCTGTTCCACTGCTGGTCACAGGCCGCTTCTCAGAGTGAGAGCCCTTCTCACTCTTTCTCACTCTGAGAAGTTCCATTGTCTAGCCTAGTTGTAGCCGGGTTGTTCTGTAAATTAAATAATTAGATAGAGCAGCGGTATCTCAGTGGGGAGACTAACAGACTGCAATGCAGAGGGTCTCGGGTTCGAACCCACGACGCGCACTTCTGACTTTCGGAAGTTATATGACTTTTCGAAATTATGTGCGTATTGATTGACAATTATCGCCTGCTCCGTGCCTCGGAAAGCACGTTAAGCCGTTGGTCCCGGCTGCCATGAATATCTATAGCAGTCGTTATAGGGAGAGTGTAGACACAAAAGATCCCACTGGGTCGAAGTGTCGCCGGTCTGCACTGACTGGCCCCCACATAAGATAAGATAAGTACCTACTGAGAATAATACATTACTCACAATAGCAACACGGCATCTAAAAATGAGATCGTTATGTATTAATAGGTTTGCCTTTTATTACGTAGTTCCTGAAAACATAACTGGTGAAATGAGGGTGTTACACATGCCTGCCTACCCCATGTGGGTGTACGCTACACATGCGTGAGTCGATGAAGAAATTATATTTACAGCTACTAGTTTCAGGGAAGACGCTGAGCCTATAAGAAGACACCTGTAAGAGTTTCACGGAATCTAACTTCAAAGAACTTTCTTTCATACACGTTTCCTAATTATAATATATTTTAAGTAACACAAATACTCAGACAAATACAAAATATTTTTTGCAAGTATATATACCTAGCAAATTTTTTGTATAATTATGTTTTTGGCGGAATGTTCTTCAAAGGGAAAATAATGTACATGAAGTACGTAATTAAATGTTAATTCCAGTTAAGTGTACTCATGTAGCTAATTATCATCTTATATGTATATACATATATATACTCAGTACATTATATTTCCAAAAGAGACAGACGATTTACACACATTTCACAGGCTTCGACTTTAAGGCCCACTTAATAAGGGGCGAGCCTGACATGTTCCGGACATATTTTTGACTCCGTACTACTACAGAAAGAAAACTCATTGCTTTGTCTGACTCGCACGGATGGCGTAGTTGTTTAAGTGGTCGCCTCGCCGCTTACACTGCGCCGAGTATTGTGGATTCGAGTCCCATACGGGCCAAAAATGTCCCATACGGGCCAAAAACTCGTAACAACCATTTGTAGTCCACAAATGGAAATGTATGGAATGTATGGAAATGAAAATTTGGATATTCTTTGCGTCCGTTGTTCGAATGTTTATAAAGTCCCCCGCGACACAGAAATTATTGCAAGTGCTAAAGCAGTCTTTAAAAAAAAAACAATGGGTTGCACTCCGGGAGTGCCGGCAGAAGTGAAAACTTGAATATTAACGTTGTGCATTTTTGATATTTTGGAATGGTTAGGGAATAATTTTGCACGAATTGCTTTAATTATCAGTATAAAAGTACTATCATTTATGTGGTAAAATACAATATTCGTTTATTGCGCTATCGTACACAAACATGACAATTCTACCTCCTTCTACGAATTTTCGATCAGGTCACGTGTCCTGACGCGAGTTTGACAATTCTCCCTCCGTCTTACGAATTTTCGATCAGGTCACGTGTCCTGACGCGAGTTTAAATTTTTTTACTCTTCACAAAAAAGTGCACAACGCCGCTAAAGAAGTTTTCACTTCAAAAAGCTGATTGCTCATCGTTGCACGCTTACATAAGCGCGAAGCATCACGGGACCAATGAGGCAAACTATCATTGATATTATAATACCATGATAATATTACCGATAGCTAACATAATCGCTAATAAATTGTACTATATAATAATAAAAACATTTATTTCGGACATAGTCCATATGAGTTAGTAACAATTTGCTTACAAACTATGTTAGTAAAAAGAAATAATGAAATAAATTAAGTACATATACATTACAGTTTTCCCGTAACGATGCCCACCCAGTGTGCCTGTATGGGACAATCGTTACGGGAAGCAATAATTTGCAGAATGCTGTTGGTGCTACTACGCAATCTTTGAAAAAGTGACGCCGCTTTTTTCCGCATTATAGCGTGAAAGCCGTCAACACGCGCAACTGCAAACATCTGCGACGCACTGCAATGACGCGGTAGCCCCAACAACATTCTGAAAGCGTTATTGTATTGTATACGCAGGACGTTGTAGGCTCGTTGTGTATACCGAACCCACAGGCCGCTCGAGTAAAAAGATTGACAATATGCCCTAAAAAGAGTTAATTTTACTTCATTAGTACATCGAGCAAACCTGCGGGCCAGCATATTACTCCTCACTGCCAACGCCCTGCGTTCCCTTTCTATATCTGGGTCATCTTTAAGATCTTCCGATATTACATGGACCAGATATTTAAAGGTTTGCACAGTCTTCAGTACATTCCCGTCTATCATGATTGGAGGCACAGTAATGGGCCTCTGATTCCCCGCTTTAAAAATCAATACCTCACTTTTGCTTGAGTTGTACCTGAGACCATATTCTGAAGCGTACTGTTTATAAATTTGTATCAATGATCTCAGGGCGTTTACCGATGGGGCCAGCAGAACCATGTCATCAGCATAGCTTATGTTGTTGACACAGGTACCGTCAATGTAGCATCTGACATGCGTTTTACTGAGTCCCTTGATCAACTGATTCATATATAGGCTGAAGAGGCCAGGAGATGTTAGTCCACCCTGTCTTACGCCACATTCCAGTCTATATTCGTCAGACATTGTATCAGCCCATCTAACCTGATTAATCTGGTTATCATACCAAAATTTTAAAATGTTGATGTATGCCGCTGGCATGCCTGTCGCCTGTAACTTTCGCCACAGTATATTATAGGCAACTGAGTCAAAAGCTTTTGAGAGGTCGAGGAAGCAGGCTACTACATACTACTACATCTACTATTACATATATTGAAATTATAAGAAATTGCAAATGGTTTTTTATTTGATAAACTATTACTGTTTCTAATGTGTCTGGGACAGCCGATAGAGGACGACCTGGGTGTGCGTTCCCTGATCACATCAAAGACATTCTGAAGAAAGACCAGACAAATAATACCCTTAGCTAATAAGCATGTGTAAATTTTATAATGGGAGTGAATTAAGCAAGAGAGGCATACATACCAATGCTTCAAGAGATTATAGATTGTATGTTAAACATGTTTTTTTGTAATTTTAAAATGGCATATAATTATAAATTGTTTAGTCGTTGAACATTCACGAAAGTCTTTTGTGCCATGCACTTTCGGCGCGTTAGCACTCCAGCGATTATATGTAAATAAATTTTTAACCAAGTTTAAAGTTCACTTCGCGTAGTCTCTTTTGGGCCCAAAGAATCAACATTGCCATTTAACGCGACAATGCTGCCAGTCTTCTGACCACGTTACCAGTTAACAGCGATGCTGATGAATTGTACGATGCCTAAATCAGTATTGTAAATATTTTGCATTTTTATAAAGGTATTTATTGTTTGTTTTTTTTAACACATATAAGCTTAATTAGGAAAGTAGTAATTAATAGTTCATTGTAAATAAAAAATGTTCAAAAAATACTCGACGCGCAAGTTTTTGATCCATTATTCCCACACAATCAAAACAAAATCAAAACTTCTAAGTATAACGTTCACAAATCTTTCTACTACATTTTCTTTCTTTCGTATCACGGTTTTCCTCGTCGTGTCCTACAAAGATAAGTAATATAAGTATCCCCGCTCAAAAGCGTAACAATACAGTATCAGGTTCTTACGAGACAAGTTGTAAATAATTGTGTAACAACTTGATTTGTTACTGAAAGAAAATATTTTGTATTTTATAAGGATATTAGACGTAATACTTATCGTCTACTTATTAAGTTGTTTTTCTGTGTATATTTATTTGCCTTTACGGTGGGCGTTGCGGTTATAAGGTCGCGTCCCAATGTCAACGCTATACTAATATTATAAAGCTGAAGAGCTTGTTTGTTTGTTTGAACGTGCTAATCTCAGGAACTACTGGGTCGATTTGAAAATTTATTTTAGTGTTGGATAGCCTATTTATCGAGGAAGGCTATAGGCTATATAACATCACGCTACGACCAACGGAGCGGGGCAGTAACGATAAACGCGGGTGAAACCGCGGGAACATCTAGTCCTTTTATATGATTCACAAATAGTTGTACAGAGTCTGTGTGATCTTTGTGTCCGTTGTTTGAATGTTTGTAAAATGCCGCACAGAAATTAAACCCAAAATATAAATAAGTTTTTTTTGTATGGATTATGGGGCAAACGAGCAGACGGATCGCCTGATGGTAAGCGATTACCGCCACCCATGGACACCTGCAACACCAGAGGAGTTACAAGTGCGTTGCCGGCCTTTTAAAAAGGAGTACGCTCTTTTCTTAAAGTGGTGAAGGTCGTATTGGTAAGGTCGTAAGTAATTAAGTATATTTATATATCTTAATCCATCAGTACATATATTAGGTAGCCCAAAAGTCAAGGTATTACCGTCCCGTTATCCGTACCCGATCGAGAAGTTATGGGTTCAAATCCCACCCATTCTACTACCGACGAGAACCAACTCCTAACACAAGCATTCTACCTAGTCAGTCTGTGTAACTATAATACTAGTAATTTGTAATCGAAATTGACAGTACACACACACACACAACACCATCCAGCCCTAACTATCTTATCTTATCTTATGTGGGGGCCAGTCAGTGCAGACCGGCGACACTTCGACCCAGTGGGATGTTTTGTGTCGACACTCTCCCAAAAACGACTGCCATAGATGATCATGGCAGCCGGGACCAACGGCTTAACGTGCTTTCCGAGGCACGGCGCAGGCGATAATTGTCAATCAATACGTACATAATTTCGAAAAGTCATATAACTTCCGAAAGTCAGAGGTGCGCGACGTGGGTTTGAACCCGAGACCCTCTGCATTGCAGTCTATTGGTCTCCCCACTGAGCTATCGCTGCTCTCTAGCCCAAACTAAGCAGAGCTTGTACTATGTATTCTAGACAATGGATAAACATTCACATATACTTTTTTTTTTGTAAATACATACATATTATACATAGAAACACCCAGACCAAGACAAACATCCATGTTCATACAAATGTTTGACTTGTGCGGAAATCGAACCCGCGACCTCAGGCGTCGCAGTCGGTTACACTACCCATTACGCCATCGAGGCCGACGTTTTTAGAAAGTAAATGGTTACATATAATATTAAAATTTGTATGTATGATTACCGAATGTGAGTCGTTGCTTTATCTGTAAATGTTTAATATAGCAAAACTAGAAATAAATATAATTAGGAAACTAACATTTTACTGGTTTTACATTGGTAAAAGCTAATAATATACATATATATTTTCTCAAGTATACTTTAAAAGACTTAACAGTTCGCTCCCATTTTCCTTAATAAACATAGCCTATGTCTCTCTCCGAGACATTAACAACTTCTATGCAAAATATCATGCCGATCTGTTCATCCGTTTCTACGTAAAAGAAGCACAAGCCAACAAACACTTAATAAAAGCAAGGATAAACGATGAAATCCAAAGACTTCGATCGTTCAGTCCAAGGGCGTCAAACAGGAATAATATATTTCTATCTAAATATAAGAATAACCAGTACTCGCGGAGTAAGTAGGTCATTCGTCGTCGTAAAGTGAGTGAGACGATTTGTTGGAATTATACCTGGTAGCAAAACAATACCTTGTTATTTAATGCTGCGAGGATACTACTCGAAGACGGCACTGACGAGCTTGGCACACTTTCAAACTACGCAATATTATCTTCAACTGAATTCTCTAGTAGTATTGCGTTTTCTTTTGTTGGAAAAGCAGACAGCTTCGATTTGAGTCGCGCGTATCACCATGGCGTACACACTCACATTTGAGTATTAAATTTAAATTTAGAATGTCCACCATAATGACAATTGTTAAAAAAAATTGGGGTAGTCTTTGGGGACTGCCGGTAGAAGTGAAAACTTTAATCCTTGATCATAAACACTTCCTTATAAACAAAAAAAAAGCGGCGGGTCGGATTCCTGATACTCTCTTAGGAGTTATTAAGGGGGTCAAAATTTCGTTATTTTTTGCGTAGGACGCACTATTTCTGAGATATTGTTAATATTCTAAAATAATTAAAAAATGCAAAGCGTGTAAGCGTGACGATGACGCAAGTTCTATGATTTTTGTTGACCCAAAAAGTGCTCAACGCGCCTAAAGAAGCTTTCACTTCAAAAATTACTTACTTTAAAATATCTCGTAAAACCAAGAATGCATTGTCTTACGCTTATATCACCAAAGTGGGTGCTAAAGAAGTATTACACTCACATTTCACCAGCTATGCTTTTTGGAACTCTATATTGACGGACATTAAATTGTGGGCCTTCCGGAACAAAATATTGCGGATGGACAGTTATCATTTTCTCTGAACTTCGATATTGGATTATTACAGAAAGCATATTAAGAATATTTACCAATCTAAAAAACTATACATAGGGGTATATGTGTATCCTACAGCTAGCATATGACCTTTAATAGAGTTCATACTAATAACATATCGACTATTGTTCGAATTGTAATCTCGGGGAGAAAGATTAGGGCATATTCTCCCACTCTAGTCACTTACGAGTAGTCAGACTTCACTCCTCTTCTTTATTCTCCATTATTCCAACGAATGTGTATTAATTAATATAAAAACTACAAAGAAATAAAACATTATCCAGTTCACAAACATCCATTGAAAATTTTCCTACCCTAATTATTCTCCCGTGAACGCAAGGCATAAAAAGAGCAGAGATACTTTAAAGAATAAAACAACACGGCGCACTAGTTAGCAGTTGTGCAACATACTGTCAACAAGAGCGGCCGCATTTGTCCGATGTCGATCGAGTGCGTTTTTGTTCGAGTTGTGGGCAATCGAGTACGGCCGCTGCGGCCACGAACGGTCCGATGTGGCTCCGTGCGCCCACCGCAACTTGCGGCCGCTTTTTAGACGGATCGGTTTGAAAGTTACGGGTTTTATTGTCGACCGGTGGAGGTAGCTTTCGGGTAATTGGAATGTTCTTTATTTTTGCGAGTAATTGTTCGTTGAAAATTCTTTTATTATACCGATTTGGTATTGATGTATTTGCGTTTATGGACTAAGATATGCGTTGAGTTTTGGCAATATTATATTCAGTGATAGCCGAGCAGGGAATGTTGGATTGCTACGCGGACGTTTTGAGTTAGCACAAGTGAGGTAGCAAGGCACGCATCTCTTACTTTTCAAACTTATAATATACTAGACTGTCCTCCTGACCGAATTTTCGGTCACGGCGGCCAATCTTAACGACGGAGACTGGCCATTAGCGCAGGAGATATTAGAGTGCACAAGTGTGTGCGCAAACACAAGTGCACTCTCTATTCCCTAACTCACATGATCCGATGGGACGGATAATCCAACATGACCGGAGAGAGATCAGGCGCAGGACCAACGGCTTTACGTGCTTTCCGAGGCACGGGGGCGTCTAACACCGCAAACTTCCTAACTGCAGGCTCGTATTGAGATTTCTTTAACAGAAAAACCCAATAACTTTTTGTTGGCCCGACCCGGGATTCGAACCCGAGACCTCATGCACAGCAGTCGCATTCACTACCACTGTGCCACGGAGGCAGTTAAGCTTATAATATTATAATAGGTAACAGCACTGTTAGTAAACTTTCCCACTGCTGGGCACGGGCCTCTTCTCAGTGTGAGAAGGGCAAGGCCATAGTCCACCACGCTGGCCCAGTGCGGGTTGGCATACTTTACACATCTTCGAGAACATTATTGAGAACTCTTATATTATGTATATGCAGGCTTCATCGTGATGTTTTCCTTCGTCGTTGAAGCGAGCTGCAATTAACTAATTAATGCGCACATTACTCTAACCTTTTAAGCGCTTAGCTAAATATCGATTGCCGTGCCCCTAGCGCTCGGCTACAAATCAATAAAATAATACCTACAATAATTAGGGAGGTAATAGGACGAAAATAGAACAAAAAATCATGCATGTTCTCTATCGCAGAAATACGACACGCGCGGTAAGGGCACGGTAATATGTATCGCATAAATGCGACATAAGCGGTAAAAAGTTTAAAAAAGTC
The DNA here is from genome assembly GCA_963564715.1 of Catocala sponsa. Classification (NCBI taxonomy): domain Eukaryota; kingdom Metazoa; phylum Arthropoda; class Insecta; order Lepidoptera; family Erebidae; genus Catocala; species Catocala sponsa. The sequence goes on along the minus strand of OY751340.1, from coordinate 23,455,217 downwards.
AGAGGTGTATGCCTTGAGATCAAACTCAAGACAGCGGCATGGTAATAAAAGTTCTCTGTAATGTTTTCGAATACGTGTGATATCTGTCCACCACTACTTGACCAGCGTGATAGATGATGAGCTAGCTCTTGTCATACCGAGAAGGGGCCTGTGGTCAGTAGTGGGACAATCTATACTAACTAGCGGTCGCCTAGTGCTCGAAATTCGACCAAAGTTTGCCTGTAAGATATTGCTGATATATGCCATTATATATTGATATATGTAACCATAGTTACGCGCTTCCACTGCGTGTGTCAAATGCATGGTTGTGTGCGTGTAGTGTTTTTTCATTAATTTAATGTATTTCTAATGCATATTTTATATAAATATTAGGATTCGTCACTCCTTCTCCATGTACACTTTAACTGTGCCAAATTTCATACTCCTTCGTTTGCGCAATTTTCGTAAAAAGGGGTACAAAGTTTTTGCTTCACGTATTAATATATAGATATTATAAAGCTGAAGAGTTTGTTTGTTTGTTTGAACGTGCTAATCTCAGGAACTACTCGTTCGATTTGAAAAATTATTTTAATGTTGGATAGGCTATTTATCAAGGAAGGCTATAGGCTATATAACATCACGCTACGACCCACGGGGGCGGCGCAGTAAAGATAAATGCGGGTGAAACCGCGGAAACATCTAGTCGTTTATAAACAGATACCGATATTCTATTATAAATATCCTAGCTTTAAGGTAAGACATAATAGTAGCTCATAAAACCTACTTCAATTCCACAGAAAACCCTAAACAACCTTTTATTGTGCTCCTCCTAAGATTAGGCTTTCCAAAAATCCTCAGACACTGTGCTATCAGGCGAGAAATTAACGGTCTTTGTCTCGCGGTTCGTTTTTATTCATGTCTTTGAAGTTGGCAACATGCAGTAGCTTCTCAGACTTGCAAGCGTCAATATTCTACAGTTCTCACTAGCTCTCAGGCACAGTAAGCCTGCTTACATCTTTAGTACAATAAAAAAAAATTGGGGTAGTCTTTGGGGACTGGCGATAGAAGTGAAAACTTTAATCCTTGATTATAAACACTTCTCTATAAAAATACTCTGTTAGGGCTTATTAAGGGGGTCAAAATTTCGTTATTTGTTGCGTAGGATGCACCATTTCTGAGACATTGTTAATATTCTAAAATAATTCAAAAATGGAAAGCGTGGAAGCGTGACGATGACGCGAGTTCTATGATTTTTGTTCACCCAAGAAGTGCTCAACGCGCCAAAAGAAGTTTTCACTTCAAAAAACTAAAGACATTCATAAGAGAAAACGTTTAGAAATAAAAGAAATCCTTGACATTTCGTTTCTTCTTGGGTCATTGCCACTGTCTTATATGTAATTTATATGTAATTTGTAAGATAGTTTATAAGATCGATCTACCTCCTAATTACTTAATATATAAAAATGTATTGCTCAATATTTAAGTAAACTGTAACGTTTGTTTTTGAGTAATAAAGTTCTCTAAACCGAAAAAACTAAAATCTAGTAAATTATAATACCCTATATCCTAAGTTATGTAGGTACTCAGGACACCAGTGCAAACATTATTACCCCACTAGAATGTGTATTTACACAACATACAACACAAATCATTAAAAGTTATCTCTAAAATAATAATATCGTAATTGTAAACTCATATTGAAAACAAATTTTATTTATGATTAGCCTAATTAAATATGTAAATTGCAAACCATTGTTTACAAAACTGTTGTGAAAATTAATTGACGTTTTGTACAGTGCGTATAATAACAATAATTAAACAATAATTAAACTGGAACAATAATTAAAACCAATCATCCATGGAACGAGCAAATTCGAAACATTATTAATAGTAATAGTTTGAACTCCAAGCTTGATATGTTGTATTAAGACATCCGTCAATAGTTTTAATACAAAGTAGGAGCCCTTTAGGAGATAAAGGCATAACTTTATCTCCCAAAGGGCTGAACATACAAGTATATCAACAATTGCTGTCCACCTGCTATAGTTTCAAACACTGTGCTGCTATGAACTTTCTTTTGACAAATGCTTATAACATGAATTGAAATTATTTCATACAAATTTTATGGTATTTATTGAAGTGAAAACTTCTTTAGGCGCGTTGAGCACTTCTTGGGTGAACAAAAATCATGGAACTCGCGTCACCGTCATCGAACGCTTTCCATTTCTGAATTATTTTTGGTATATAAAGAAGTATTTATGATCAAGGATTAAAGTTTTCACTTCTATCCGAAGTCCCCAAAGACTGTTGTAAAAACGTTTAACCATATTAAAATATAGTATTTACAATTTCGAGACGTTTCGGTTGCTTTTCAGCAGCCATGGTCACGGAGAGACTACGATGGTAGTCTTTTTACCCCAAAGCCTCCACGTTAAAAGTTTTTAAAATTAACCACGTTAAAATCCATATAGAAAATTTTTATATGAATATTTAGCATTTCGCGTAAACGTAATAATTAACTTTATTAACTAAAGAAGTAAATAATTTCATCTGACAACTTAAACCCACATGCAAAATGCATTTAATTCATATTTACTAGCTTTGCACCACTTAAGCATTCATGAGAATATATCGTCAATTTGATACATTTTACAGAATAAATATAACATTCTTCGACACACCAGATCGCTACCGAGACAACATTAAAACAACTAACAAAAAAATCACCCAAATTTACAAGCAATATCTGTAGATCCTTGAATTTTTCAAATCATACTTATACCTACTCGTCCCATACTACTCTAACATTTAAGTCAAAATTGACACGAACCGATCGAAATATTTTTAGAATAAGTGTCAAGTATTCACGCGCCCCATCTGCCGGGTGATCAACAACAAAAATAGTGTTGTTCTATTTTGACAAGTGCTGTCAAGGGGCGCGAGGGGCGGGGCGGGAGGGTTGGAGACGGTAACCCTCGCAATTACACTGATATATTTGTGCACACGTTTGTCGCAAACCGTGAATGCACAAGGAGTGCACATACGGAGGGTAAGCTTAACGAACTGATGGAGTGCTTGCGATTCTTCGAAACACATCTATCATTGGTACAATGTTTTTGTGTTGGATTTTAATATACGCCTGGTATTTTTATACTAGCGGTCGCCTAGTGGTCAAAATCCGACCAAAATTCTTAAGCTTGCTACTTTGATTTTTGTTTTTTTCTATTACATATTAATAACTTTGTAACTATGGTATAGGTAACCATAGTTACAAAGGATTGTACGACGTCAGACGAACAATGTCGAAATACTACGAACGCGATTCGACTGCGTGTGTCAAATGCATGGTTGTGTGCGTGTATTGTTTTTTCATTAATTTAATGTATTTCTAATGCATAATTTATAAAAATATTAGGATTCACCCCTCCTTCTCCATATAAACTTTAACTGTGCCAAATTACATACTTCTCCGTCCGCGCAATTTTCGTAAAAAGGGGTACAAAGTTTTTGCTTCACGTATTAATATATAGATATTATTATGTACCTATATGTAGTGTGGGCAAGTCTCTGTAAGTGAGACTACCCTATTATATACTAGACGCTATCTATTATAGGTTAGTATATTATAACTAATATTGTCTACGTTTAAACGAATCTTATACACTGCAATTAGACAACTTTATACGGACTTTAACACATTATTTATTTAAATCAGTTTAAAAATCCGTATAAAGTAGTTTAATTTAAAAGTAATTACAATTATTTTATGTTTTGGTTCTTTATAAAGACAAATCCTACAGTAATAATAATTGATGCGTCGCGGGGGACTTAACAAACATTCAAACAACGGACACAAAGAACACACAGACTAAGCAACTATTTGTAAACCACACTTTTTCCCGTGTGGATACCGACACAACACTCGGTGTAGATGTAGTTATACAAAATCAAACATTAAACATTCAACAATTTTTAACTTTCCACTGTTAAAAAAAAAGCTTTGTACTATGATTACAAACAAATAAATTTCATATCGCGTTTAGTACACACAATACAATATTAGACAACGGATCTTAATTGCTTCAATAATAATTAGTATGTAAAGGCATAATTTATCTATTTTTTTTCCAACGTTTCGATCGATTTGCATCGATCATGGTCACGGATTGACTGTTTGAACTCAGCGGTGCCGACATTTGAACGTGTTACACTTAGAAATGACTAGTCCTATTTGAAAATACTGTAACCAAACTTGTACTTGCTTTAGATAGTATTTTCACGTTGGCAATAGGATATACGACATCATGCTTCGATCCAAAACCAACTATTGTGGATAAAACAAGCAGGTAGGTAGGGCATCATTGATATTATACGTACATACATACATAGATTCACGCCTGTTTCCCAGAGGGATAGGCAGAGACTACGGATTATAATAATAATTAATATTATATCAGCCCTGTATTAAACTGTCCCGCTGCTGGGCACAGGCTCTTTTATTAGTATGAGAAGAGTTAGGCCATAGTTCACCACGCGCTAGCTCAGTCTTCACATATCTTCAAGAAAATTATGAAAAACTCAGACATGTAGGTTTCCTCACGATGTTTTTCTTCAACATTTAAGTGAGCGATAAATTACCTATTTAATACACACATAATTTTGAAAAGTCAGAAATGCTTTGGCTTCAAACTCGAGACCTCTGCATGACAGTCCAACGATTTACCACTAACTATCTGCTGCTATCTAATATTAATTTAAATTCCTGACACTGAAAAACAAATCTGCTCACTCCAGATTTAAAATTAGCGTGCTTATATTACGTTTCGTATGTGTCCCACGTAAGGCGTGCAATACATCGCGAGAGACAACTCAATTTAACGTGCACCCTCGCGAGATGCACTCCTTCCCCCCACCCCTCACCCCCCTCTCGTCAACCCTCACCTTGATTAATATAAACAAAGTTTATTACAACAGACACGCTACATTCTCGTCTTATAAATCCTTTGTATTATTATAGTAATATTATGATGAAGTTAGTTGTTATGAGAGCTTTTTCATTACAAAGTTTCTGTGTTAGGTTCTTACACGTGGGTATCATTTGTGCTATTTATTCTAGACAGAGAATATTTATACACAAATGAGTTAGATATACAAATTAGCTTGATATAGATCAGAGGTTCCCAGACTATTTTTCTCATAGACCACTTTTAAAATTTAGCTTTTAGCTGGTTCCGGTGGACCCCCGGCAGCTACATTTGTACCATATTCCTTGGCATTCGTATTTATATTAGTGAAGAATCAAACAAGTTCATGCAATTAAAAAATTTGATCAAATCTCTACGGGCTGACCTTTTTTTTGATATTCTCCTGACTGAACCTACCACGAGGCGGGCTGACCTTTTTTTTAGTAATTCTCTACCAATAAATCGGTAGGTTCGAGACCAGTGGTACTGAATATGGAATATGCAAGTTTTTATAAGTAACAGTCGCTGAGCTTCTTAAAATATTATCTGCCTACATTGATAGGAAATCTTCAATATCGAAAGCACATAAATTTTGTGGACCCCCACTTACGAATTGTGAACCCGCATTTTTTTGTCACGCCAACGTAGACCCCCATCGCATCTCCCGTAGACCCCTGGGGTCCACCTGGACCACTTTGGGAACTAAGGATATAGATGATACCCTTGTGCACTCACACAGACGATATCGGATCAATTCCTGCTGTATTAAAAATAATTCGAGCGACGCGCGGTGCTTAAAAATAGTAATAAGTATCATATTTCGTAATTAAAAAAGTAAAACTTTAACTTGGGCTTTATTTTTAAAATGATTATTATTTTAATACACGCAGACTAAAATAAAAGTGTATCATAGATGGAATATAATTAAATTATTACGTAAATAATGGTGCAATAATTTTAGATACGTGATGTTCAGTAAAAGGACCATAAATATACACTTTTACTTTATTCTACAGAGTAAGTATATTAAAAACATTTGTATAATAAATTAATGATATTTTAAAAACTCAAAATATGACACTGATTTGCTAGGTACATTGTCAGCCCAAGCGACAAGGGACACAAGACGTAAACGCTCTTATGCTAATATGGATTGAATTTAGTACAATGAATACGTTAGTAGGTAAGCAAACACTGGCATAAACCTTATGTCTTAAAATGTCTATTAATAAGTACTAGCGGTCGCCTAGTGGTCAAAATTCGACCAAAACTCCTAAGCTTGCTAGTTTGTTTTCTTTTTTTCTTTATTACATATAAATAAGGTACTATTTATTGTAATAAAGAAACTTGTTAATTCATAAACAATTCAAACAATAGTTACAAAGAATTGTACGACGTCAGAGGAATAATGCCGAAATACTACGAACGCGATTCGATTGCGTGTATCAAATGCATGGTTGTGTGCGTGCAGTGTTTTTTTTTTATTAATTTTATGTATTTCTAATGCATATTTTCTAAAAATATTAGAATTCGCCCCTCCTTCTCCATATAAACTTTAACTGTGCCAAATTTCATACTCCTCCGTCTTCGCAATTTTTGTAAAAAGGGGTACAAAGTTTTTGCTTCACGTATTAATAAATATAGATATTACACTAGAACATTATTTAATGTAATCCAAATGAAATATTTGAAAATACAAATATCTTATACTGATATGTATTATACAAAAAACGGCCTTGTGAAAGCTAATTTTCTTGGCGTCTCGTATTGAAACGTAGTAGATAGACGGCATTAATATAAACCGTATTATGTACGACCTAAATATAGCCGCAAAACGTAGGCGTGAAACGACTCAACCCATAAGCAGGTAGCCTGATAAGTCGCATTCCTGATTCAAAACATCAAAGAATAAAAAATATGAATACATTTGCAAACCAATAAAGAACTACAAAGGAATAATTACAACAAGTAATTGGTGAAAGGAACGTGAATATTTAAATAACCGAGAACAAGCGTAGCGTGAGAAAAAAAAGAAAGTGCCTAGTTCCTGTAAATTAATAAAATTAAAACACCCCTTTGAAAAAAAAAGTTGCCGTCTTACTTTGAAGCGTTGGTTGAATATAAGAAGACTGAATAAAAACAGGCTGTACATTTGTGTATATTACTTGGCCTCAATTCAAAAAAGGCTGAACGAAAAGTAATGTATAATACCATCGGAAACTTTAAAATCTCGTTAACTTTTCTGAGTATCAAGCAAAAAGCGTATGACTAGAGCAATTTGGACGGCGTCCACTGGTGAATTAGGTTCTGGCCATAAATTTTAATTTAATGAATGAGGTTGCCTCGTTTGTTCTATAGCATAAGTTTGGGCTGACCGATCGTAAGTCCCGGGTGGGATTCCAGTAGTATTATTAGGCTTATTTACTTTTCTGTTAGGTAATTCTGTTCACAGGCACATTAGTTGTGGAAAAGGTGACGACTAATAAGCTCGCCTTTTAGTAGGTGAGACCTATGGCAAAATATGGATATATTTGCGGCCGTTCTCGGGAAAAGTGTTATTCGATTTTTCTATGAGGCTTTTGTCAGTGGGAATCTGAATGTGTGTCCGGTAGACAACTGTAAGGTTCTCCCTATCACTAGAGACCACCGACGCACCGCCTTTTGTGAGTTCGTTCACTAAAAACAAAAGTTATGAACCACAGATGGTTGTTTCGGATCTGGTTGTTCTTTGTGTCCGTTTTTAAAAAGTTTGTAAAGTTGCCCGCTAAACAGGATTCAAAGAAACAGCAGAAGACATTTTGAAAAAAGTTATTTTTGTAATGTTGGTAAAATACAACTCTATCTATCCTTCCTGATATATACAAACGTGACGGTATAAATAATTAATATGTTCTTTTAATTTATAGAGAAAGGAAATATATCCATAAATATATACAATTATTTGAATAACCTTGTGTGTTGTAATTAATTCGATTGGCAGTGAGTAACCCTTCGATTTATCTCAGAAGTTGAGGGGTGGGCGGTTCAACCATGAATTGATATAGTGTTATGAAACGAGACATGAATAAGAGATGCGCAAATGTAAATGGAAAAATAGAAAGATTCGGATATGTACTATCGCATTCGAATGTCGATTTATTAATTGTCACTGAATTTTATTCGAATAACAATCGCAAACATTGTGGAGAAACTAGCATGTTTGAGAGATCCTCGGACTGATCTCGAAGATTTGTGACGTCTGCCAACCCACACTGAGCCATTATTCATCTTAATCTTCTTACACTGAGAAGAGGCATAGACCTCTTTTCACACTATCAAACTGCTGGGTAAATACCCAGAAGTGGGACAGTTTATATACAGCTTTAATCCTAAACCTATCCTAACTAATAATATAAAAGCGGAAGAGTTTTTTGTTTGTTACATTTTCACGCCTAAATCACAGAACCGATCATTCTTAAATTTTGCATATACGTTGTCAGGTGTACAGAAACAAACATAGACTACCTTTCATCCCGAAAAAAATTACTATTCCCGAGGAAAATAACAAAAACGTTCTTATGATAATAGATGGCGCCACGTTTCTTACGAATCATGATTGAATTATATTATTACAAGCAGAGTACAACCCGAATTGATTGTCAAATTCTAAATAAACGCGAGCGAAGCCGCGGGCAAAAGCTAGTATTATTATAAACAGCTAGTAATTAAAGTCAAAGTCAATAATAACTATGTATTGCTTTAGGTCACAAAGTTATACTTATGGACGTCATAAGTGAGTTTAACGATGCTTTGAGCTTTAGAGATATCAATAAAAATTAATTGAAAACAGTTTTTTATATAGATAGGTAAATGCAGAACATATTATGTTCAAATTTTTGACTAAGGTTAATATTTTAAACAACATAAACACACGAATAAATCAAATAATCACGCTTTCACACAAAGGAAATAAACAGAAATATTGTTATGCATTTCCGGAAACAAAGCGACGAGAGAAATAAGCAAGGGGCTTGATAATTTAATTACAGAAGCTTTTGCACCCTTCACAGAATGATTACATCTTCTAGAAAGTCTTCGCATTGTTTCATTTCTTTGTATACTAATAAGTAAATACTAGTTCTTCAGTCTTGAAGTGTTTTCGTCTCGACCTCGAATATCATTTAAACTGTATCCAAAGTAATAATCTATTAAAACTATCATACTCCTCCTAGTAACGATGCTGTGCGGATTCAGAAGTGAGTTTCATTTCGAGATTTTACTGAAATGTGACTTCTTAACTTTGCATTTTTAAAGTGTACGTACACTTACGTATTATAATTTACTAATTTTGCTCGCGGTTTCGCTCGCGTAAATGTAGTTTAGGTTAGGTTAAAAACAGTACTTTTTCGAAATGAAAAGTACCGTATGTCCTTTTCTGGAACCCAGATAACGTGTATGCAAATTTCATGATGACCAGTCGAGTAGTTTAGGCGTGAAAACGTTACAAATAAACAAACTCACATTCGTGTTTGTGAAATCTTAGTTTTATTAACCCCCGACGCAAAAACGACGAGGTGTTATAAGTTTGGCGTGTCTGTGTGTGTGTGTGTCTGTCTCTGACATCGTAGCTCCCGAACGGATGAACCGATTTTGATTTAGTTTTTTTTGTTTGAAATGTGAATTAGTCGGGAGTGTTCTTAACTATGTTTGATGAAAATCGGTCCAAAATGGCCGCCGCCACAAAATAGCGGATTACATATTTTTCACAACCCCCTTAATATGGTTATTAAATGAAAGGACTTGGCTAGTAGAATACTATACACTATGATAAATTTCAAATCCAAGATGGCAGCCACCGCAAAATGACCTATTACTATTTTTATTATTTTGTGTCGGAAGTTTTAAATTTTAATTTATAGTTACGATGACTTTAGTCGGCTGGCTTTGAAATCTTGTGCTATTATCAACTTCTCTATCGACTTTGACGTTATTCCAGAACCAGTCTGGTCTGCAGTTGGGCCGAGTATAAATAACTTCCCAGTGTCAATCGTCCTGCCACCACACCACGACATTATCTAGTATAGTCTATAGACAACCAATACATCACACGATCGCCGATATTTACAAACATTATGTCTTCTTGCAACATTATGGGTCTTCGTTTAACTGCCTCCGTGGCGCAGCGGTAGTGAATGCGACTGCTGTGCATGAGGTCTCGGATTCGAATCCCTGGTCGGGCCAACAAAAAGTTATTGGGTTTTTCTCTTAAGAAATCTCAATAGCAGCCCGGAGTTAGGAAGTTGGCGGTGTTAGACACACCAGTGCCTCGGAAAGCACGTAAAGCTGATGTCCTATGCCTGGTCTCTCTCCGGTCGTGTTCCGGTTGTGTACCGTCCCATCGGATCATGAGAGTTAGGGAACAGAGAGTGCAATTGTGTTTGCGTACACACTTGTGCACTATAATATCTCCTGCGCAGATGGCCAGTAACCGTTAAGACTGGCTGCCATGACCGAAATTCGGTCTGGAGGACATTATTATTATTATTATGTGTCTTCCACAACATATAAATATATGTATATACTAGCTATCACAGTACTTTTTTATCCCCTGACGACGTGTATACGACATTCCTAAGTTTTAAATGGTAATCGGTCGAGTAGGTAAGGCGTGAACGCGTAACAAACAAACTCACATTCGTTTTTTACCGACTTCAAAAAAAGGAGGAGGTATTCAATTCGTCAGTATTCTTTTTTTATGTTTTTACCTCGTTACTTTCGACTGGGTGAACCGATTTTGATGACTGACACCGACTCCAAAAATAACAATAATTTAAGTATTCACAAGAATATGCAATTATTTATTAACTTTTTATTGCATTTTAAGTTTTAGAATATCCTTATTTGAAGTCGGTTTTCTTTTTTGTTAAAATTTTGTTTATTATAATTTCGGATTAAAAAGTAAAAACAATTATTGAAAGAACCAAGCAGCCAAGATCATGTCACCACAAACTAACGCATGGGCTTACGGGTACTAAAGGCCTTTTAGCGTCTACCTCTCGCATTACCGGACTCTGTACTGCTGCAGAAAATTACCTATCAGAAAATTCTGATATCACCGTGCTCGATATATGAAGTTGAATCCGGGACTTCACAATCACACGTAAACATATACGCAATCTTTTACTACGGCATCAAAGAACCATTTTTTAATAATACATTTGTGTTTTGAATGACTTTGTTTTCGTGTCTACGTTGTGACCCCTAAATAATGAACATTGTTTGAATGAACTTTGATATATAAATTTGTATGATATATGTATATCAACATCACAGTCGATTAAGTCACTTAGATAAGATTTAAAACACATAGGCATGATTTACTTAGCAGTTACACGATTCAGTAGAATGAAAACGATTACTCTAATCGACCGAAACTCTGGAATTACTCTGAATATTCTACCTTTTTTATTAGCCTACCTCTGTGGCTTACCCGATCCATGACGGTGATGAAATGATTAAATCATAAAGTCTTTGCCAAGCAGATTTGCTATGTCCCAATATAAATTATAGAACTCACATACACAGGTGGACTGTCGATGCCTGCATAATCTCATATTATTATCTACTTTTACGAGCCCCGAAAGAAAAGATGGAGTACCCCCAAAACACATGTTGAAATAAAAATACACATAAAACAAATACAGCTATAATGAAAGCGAATTTTACGACAAATTCTCCAAGAGTTTATGGTGCGTTACCCCATAACGTACAAACGATATGGTGCAGCAAATAAATGCATGGCATTGTCTACACCATAGCCTCTGTGCTTATTGTTGCCCCTCGTTTCCTCAATCGAGCGGACTCCCCCAACATTGATAACACTCCATTCCCGAGAGATAGCATCATTTACATGTCACTACAACTGATTTAAAGCAAATTTATCACTATTGCTTTAACAATAAGAGTCATGACGAACGCAGGAGATAAAGTGGCCAGACACGAAACTCGTATTGCATTAATGGCGTGATGTATAAATGAGCCTTGTTGCAAATATTGATTCGGCTCGTGTGATATCGGATCTGTTATCAAGGATTTCGCCTCCATTTACTTATTCTCGTTCTAATCTTTCGGTGCCGATGTCTGCCTGCCGTTAAGTCTCTACGTGAGATACAATTTATCTGCATTTCTTTAACGAAAATTAGATTTTTCTCTCTCTCAAAAGAAATTTTCATTCTATTCCATCGGAGTCGATTTGAAGTTCACATTTTCACGGATGATGTTCAAAGACGTTTTGTTAGTCTGGGGGCAAAATCACCTTTTGTGTTTATTTCTATTTATAGAAGAATCGAACGCCTTTATGTCAATTACCTGAAGAAAATATAAAGCAATCTGCCAGTCAACATTTAAGTGTATTTTTACCCAAGTGCTGAGGGTTGTTTACCCTCCTTATAAAGAGTAGGTAAGCTATTTCCATAGATAGCGTGTATTTATTGAATGCGTCGTCACGTTTAATCAAGGGTGCTCCCTAAATATGAATCACCTCTTGATTCGCTTCAACGAGTCCCAAGGGTAACGTGAACGTATATCATATATAGACAGCTAATGTTTTAACTATGCAAATAGTAACTACGAGTTTTATTCAAAGACAATAACCCCACTTCGATGGTTATTTATTACTTTTGAATAATTTAAGCCTTAACCACACTATGGTGCTTAACGATTCGAAAGCGTATTGTGACCGCTTTGTAATCAGTCTAATCTTGAATTGGTCGAACTTGAACTTACTGCTAATAGTTAACGATCTATTATTTAGATCAATTAATTGAATGCCAGTAATGATGAATTGGTGAATAAATAACAATTAAAGAATTGTTTATATTATAAATAGGTAATTTTACTAGTAGTAGAGCCTCGCTAATTTAGCATAAATGGGCCGGCTCGACCGGGAAAGGACTACTCACAGAATATCGACGTGAAATAGCAGTATTCCCACTGTTGTGTTTCATTCGGTGAGTGAGAGTGCCGGGGGCCCGATCTCCCTCTTTCCCACTTCCCGCTCCTTCTCCTTCCTACATCCTTTCCTAAAGGGTCGGCAACGCGCAAATGACGCCCCTGGTGTTGCAGGCGTCCATAGGCTACGGTGATCACTTACCATTAGGTATGCTTGTTTGCTACTTTAGTTGTATAAAAAAAAGTTTACCCAAATAAAAATTATGACTGAAATCGGTATTATTTTACTATAATAAATTTTACGCTTTTGCATTGTATTGTTATATATTACGAACAAGGATTACAATTAATTCCATAATGTTAAGTTAGTTGCACGGGCCGTGATAACAAGCAACTGAACGTTCGACTAGTGCGTAACGACGTGACGTAGTTTTTAGTGGTCAGCTTGCCACTACCACTGTGCAAGTGTCGTGGGTTCTATTCCCAGGCGAGACAAACATTTTTCTAATCTACAAATAGTTGTTACGTGCCTGGGTAGACGAAACAACTACTTCTGAGTACTCGGTATTTACTGAATTATTCCTAATGCAGCAGTTGTCTTTTAAAACAAATTAACGAAAATGTTGCAATTCTAAATATTACTCTAATAATTTTGCATTCAACAGGGCTTGGTACGGTTAAAATATATCAACATGATATTTGTAACGTTAATTTAAAACGAGTGTTATCATAGTATATTTCGATTAAACATTTTTGATTAATTTATATTTACACATACTAAAAATCTGTTTTAAATAGTTTAGTTTCGATGTGTAGCATTCATATAAATGTAGAACAGTACTAGGAATTTATTAAGCTGATGTTTTAAAAAGCAAGCATTATTTAGTAAGCACATTATTATGGCCCAACCTAATCCTTTTCATTGCGATGCTAAGGTCAAATGAGGTCTATGTCAAAGTGACATTTAAAGTAAATAAAAATCATAACGATGCAAAGAAATATATTTATGAATGCACAAAAAATATACTTATGGCCTAATAAATTGAGTTTACAAATCATGATTTACTTTGTATCTCACGTAGTTTTATTTTGTTGAAAATAAACTTTTGTTATTGTATCACGAATAACTTAAATATGCTATCGGCTGTTATACGCACTGATCCGTAGAATGTATTTTACTTTTAATATTTGTTTACACAAATCGTAACAACAATGTAAATAGAATTTTATTTTGTGCTTAGATATATTAGCAGCGATAACTCAGTGGGGAGACCAACAGACTGCAATGCAGAGGGTCTCGGGTTCGAACCCACGTCGCGCACCTCTGACTTTCGGAAGTTATATGACTTTTCGAAATTATGGGCGTATTGATTGACAATTATCGCCTGCTCCGTGCATCGGAGATCACGTTAAGCCGTCGGTCCCGGCTGCCATGAACATCTATGGCAGTCGTTATTGGAAAGTCAGTACCCTCTAATATCCTGACACTGGTCTAGCTTTAGGGTATCGTTAGCCTTCGGATTGCGGAAGTCAGATGACAGTCGCTCCGTGTAAAAACTGATATCCAGCCAATCCGGTTAGACTAGAAAGCCAACCCCAAGTGACTTGGCTAAGGAGAAGAAGCTTAGATATATTATGATACGACTTTAATGTATCCGCGTAAATCCTACGGCAACGCATAAAATTTTAGGTTTATCCAGAACTTCTGCTGATGGATTGTGTCTGAAATAGAACTGAACGAGAGCGAGTTTTAAATGAATTTAAATTAAATAGATTAGAAATGGGGTTACTGCAATTTATATTGGCTGTACCGTCTTCAGAGGCTGCTAAAAGATGTGTGATGTGATAGCAGTACTTAATTTGTAATTTTTTAACATGTACCTGTTAGTATACTGAAGAGCATTTATGTTAAAAGGTATGATGGGGTTAATATATCTGGGTTAGACAAAAAACCCTAAATAAATAATAAATGAAAAAAAATAAAAATTCCAGAACTTCGTCTACCATGTCTCATCCAAACAAAGATAGGACCTGCTTGGTAGTCACCAGTTACTATGCTTATGATTTTCCAGCAACATCTTAGCCAGAAATAGTTTTAGGTCCCACATAGGGGATGAGCCCCTTTACGTCTGTCACCCTTTCAGACCCCATACACGGCAGCCGCATACTCTAACGTTGCGCTAGGGCAGCAGTCATGCTGATCATGGTGGCAGGTAATTTGATACATTGTATGATGTAACTATATTGTTTGATCAATGATATAATTATTGTGTCAAAAAGGGACTTCTACTCAAAATTAATCTATCATCATAAACATAACAAGACAATGATATAATATTCTACCACATACACACAACACCATCTAGCCCAAACTAAGCAGAGCTTGTACTATGGGTACTAGATAATGGTTTTATTTTTGTAAATACATACATATTATACATAGAAACACCCAGACCAAGACAAACATCCATGTTCATGCACACAAATGTTTGCCTTGTGCGGGAATCGAACCCACGACCTCAGGCGTAGCAGTCGGTTACACTAACTACTACGCCATCGAGGCATGAATATTTTGTACAACTTTACAAAACAGTCAAACAATGGATAGAAAGTACATCCAAATTTCGAACAACTATTAGAGGATCACAAATTTTAATATTCAACCCATGTGGGAATCGAACCCGCAATATTCGGCGCAGTGGCTGTGGCCAGGCGACCACTTAAACCTAGAGTGGATAAATATTTTATATTGTCTAGGGGTTTTAACCCTAAGCACAAAAGTTCCATTTTGCAATTTTTCTCTCCGAAATTAAGATACAGTAAAAGCATCTGTTTGTGTTCGCGCATAAATCAAAAAGTTTTGTGGCGATTATGGTCACAGTCCAGCGAGTCGGTGCAGCGGGCACCCATCCCACCCCATCCCCCGCCGCCTGCGCTTAACACTGCTTATTTATCACATTTTGGGTTAGCTTAAATTGCACTAGAAAAAAGATTTATTGATTGTGGTTCAAATATTGGGTACTTAGTCGTTTCGCACCGCGAGTTGTTCGAACCGCGGTGCGACTCGCCCATTGATGTATTTGATATGATAGTTGATTCGAATGTCAAATAGAATTTAAAATATCGAATAACGACATTTCCAGCACTACGGCACGCAAGTGTAGTATATTTATTCGGTTTAATAATATCTTTATTTCTTATTTAAAGCACAAAAAAGTTTCACTTACATAAGAGCAAAATAATTCTTGAAGGTTAACAAATAACATGTCCGTTACCGCTTTTAACAATTTTTACTACACAGTTTCACTGATTGTTTACGCAAATAAAACACGCTTAGGTATATATTGCAATGAAACTATTACAACAAATTGAAAACAAGAGGAAATGTTAATTTTAAAACGATAATTATAAACTTATTAGCTTTTTCCCGCGGCTTCGCTCGCGTTAATTTAGACTTTGACAATCAATTCGGGTTGTACTCTGCTTGTAATAATATAATTCAATCATGATTCGAAAGACACGTGGCCCCATCTATTATCATAAGAACGTTTTTGTTGTTTTCCTTGGAAATAGTATTTTTTTTTTGGGATAAAAGGTAGCCTATGTCCGTTTCTGTACAACTGACAACGTATATGCAAAATTTCAGGATGATCGGTTCAGTGGTTTAGGCGTGAAAAGGTAACAAACAAAAAAACAAACAAACTCATTCTCGCTTTTATAATATTAGTTAGGATTAGGATAGGATAAGCAAAGCTCTATTTCTGAGATATTACCGACAATTACTTTCCAGTAATCACATGTATGTATACCGTGGCATAACATTGAGCTCACGCTAGGGCTGATAATTTTTGCAAGCTTGTTTCGCGAATAGCAATATACCGATAAAATCCAAAGGAAAATTTAAATGTTATAAAGATTCTTAATTATTAAACATTGATATTAAGTAATTATTTTAATAATAATAACCTTACGCAAAAACAAATTCAGTTACCGCTTTACGACCAGATGATCAGCTTTCGGATATTCCAATTTTTATGTTCGTATTCTCTATTCCTTTTAATAAATTCTCAATAGTAACAAAGAGTCTGCCAATGTGCCCACAAGAAAATAGACTAGATGCACACATGCAAACTAAAATCATAACCGACGAAATCTGCCTACCCCTCGGGAATACGGGATGTAATAAAATCGCATCGTCACATCACATCGTCGTTCGGTCGTGACACGAAGGTGAGGCACACGGTACACTTCACGCAGAAAGGTTTGAGGAACGGTAAAATTGAATTTAATCCCTCCCGGATTGCGCCTGCATTCCTCCCGGAGGCCACAATTCGCTCTAAACATCGTACGGAGGTGGTGGCTAAACCTAAATCGTGACAATTAGATCGATTAAAAGTGTTGATTGTAACATTATTCAATTATTTTGTTCGCTAAACACGAGTGTCTATTTTTAACAGAGTTTTGAACTGACAGCTTAGCCATTTCGAGACGTAATAATAAAAACATTCTGTCTGAACGCTAGCCTCTGTATGCTTGTGTACGAATTAAAAAGGATGTTCTTAATTATTATTAATCTTTATATTTTATAATATGTGTATATATTAAAAGCCGCTATAGCTTAGTAGGAGATTTGTGGACTGCTACGCAGCCTCGAGTATTATGACAACAGTAAAATGTACCTAAATTCACGTTATTAAGTGCAATTTTGACGTTTATAGCTGTTACTTTGTGACCTATATGAATAAACATATTTTTGATTTTGATCCCAAGGCTACCTCTGTTGCTTCGAAGTGATGTGCGTATTTTATCTTATTTCATGTGGGGGCCAGTCAGTGCAGACCGGTGACACTTCGACTCAGTGGGATCTTTTGTGTCGACACTCTCCCAATAACGACTGCCATAAATGTTCATGGCAGCCGGGACCAACGACTTAACGTGCTTTCCGAGGCACGGAGCAAGCGATAATTGTCAATCAATACGCACATAATTTCGAAAACTCATATAATTTCCAAAAGTCAGAGGTGCGCGACGTGGGTTCGAACCCGAGACCCTCTGCATTGCAGTCTGTTGGTCTCCCCACTGAGCTATCGCTGCTCGATGTGCGTATTTAATAGTTAACTATCTCTCACTTTCACGGTGAAGGAAAACATCGTGAGGGAACCTGCATATCTGAGAATTCTCCATAATGTGCTCGAAGATGTGAGAAGTTAGCCAAACCGCACTGAGCCAGCATAATGGATTATGGGCATTGTGAGAAATATGACATTTATATGCGACGTTGCCATTCCTAACAAGCCATAAGACGTTAACGCTTTTAACTAGTCATACACAACAACTGATACACGAGAAGCGGTAATAGCTTCGACTCTATCCTATTTCAAGCTGTGCGGTTTTGATTTTCATATAGAATCAAATTGAAGAGAACAACAATTAATAGTTATATCGAATTTCATTTTCTTCGTGTCCGTTGTTTCAATGATCGTAAGCCTTCTGCAATATGAAGATTCAAGAGTAACCTATATCAATAACATCTCACAATGTTTAAAGTGGTCGCCCCGTCATTGCGCCGAGTGCTCTGGTTTCGATTCGGGAAAAATTTGTGTGGTCCATAAATAGTTGTCGAGTCTTGGTGTTCCTTGGGTTTGTTGTTTGATGATGATGACCCATGATTATGGTTAGTGCGTCGCTAATTTATTCGCAGCGTAATGTTATAATATATCCTATATCTTTGAACAAGACAGTCACAGACTAAAGAGAAAACATAGATATTTCCAAACCAGCGTGGAAGATCCACAGATTAGTTATAATATTAGTGTAGATGGAAATTGTAATTCAACGGCATTAAAATACTAGTAGTGGGTTTCTTCTTTAATCTAGAAATGAATCAATGTCGATGGCGCCTCTTCCATGTCTCTCTATTATCTGCCATTACTTTGACTTCTTCTCTATGACATGAATTTCACTTTTTCCTTCACCTGATATAAATGTAACTTCTCCTTGATCTTCCTTTTATTCTTTCTATTTTCCTTGCTAAGATAGTCTTTATACAGTTGTCATGTCGTATAAAGTGTCCTAATATTTTTCTCTTCGATTCTCTATGACTTCTAAAATACATCTTTTTCTTTTACTATATTAGGAACTTCTTCGAATGTGCCAACAAACCTAAGGTCTTCAGTAATCTCACTACAAAATATTGGAGAAGGTGTTACTTTGATATCATAACGAACCATTCATAATATTTTACTTGATTTGAGTTAACTACAGCAAAGGCCAGACTATTTAAAAAGTAAAAATCAGTACTTACCTACTTACATAGAAACATGACTTTTTACTTAATACTAGACTTAAATCTATTCTAGAATTAACTTATATTCAACTTGATATATACTAAGTTAAATCACAGTAATAACCGGACATTTTTCACTTAGATACAGAGGCTTACAAAGAAACATTTTTCACAGCCATCCCGTTTAAAATATGTAAAGAAGTCTGATGAAATTTAAGGGAAAATTTTTAACAGAATTTCGGCAACGGATAGCGGAGAATAGAATACATTTTTTTGTGTACCGTACTCTAAAGAAAAATGGAACGCTTATGAAATCATCTCGGCGTTTGTCAGTCTGTCCATTTGTCTGTCTCAGGAGTATTTCTTTAAAATCATAATATTGTGTGAATGTTTGAAAATAGCATAGTTGTAATAAGTAGTTCACTTATTTCAAACATGAGGTTCCACAGTTGAAAAGTTATTTAACCATATCGCGGGTTTTTCTATCTCTTCATGAACACGGCTACTGAATAGCAACCGAAACGTCGGGTAAAGTATAAAATTAAATCTACATAGTTTTTATTGTTTAAATAGCTAAAATATAAGAAACCAGTAACTAATAAAAGTTTTTAACTATAGTAGTTTAAAGTTTAATTTTTTATATTATAATAGTGATGTATAAAAAAAAATAAGTAAAGTTTATAAGGCTAGTGTGAATGGAACAGTCGCAAGAGGAAAACCTAGGCGAACGTTTCTCGATCAGATCGGAGGCGTTCTGGACAAAGGCCAGGTTAAGAGCTCCTTGAACCGACGGGCGTGTATGAGGAATGTGATGAAAGTGAATGAAGCCAGAGAAGTGTGTCAGGATCGTAGCAAATGGAAATCCGTAGTCTCTGCCTACCCCTCTGGGAAACAGGCGTGAATCTATGTATGTATGTATGTATAAAAAAAACGCGATAAAATCCGTAGCTTAAAAATTAGTAAAGTTTAATTTCAATAAGAATATTTCGTTTATCAACATTTATATAACCCGAGGACGTCAGTGGCAACTACACAGATAACAAGCATGACACTTATATCGCCGAATTAAAAATGTTTCTATGCTTGGCGCCGTCCGTCACTCGTCACGAATATAATTTTTTTTGTCTCAATATACCGTTTATCATATTATTATACGATAACTGCCTCCATGATGCAGCGGTAGTGAATGCGACTGCTGTGCATGACGTCTCGAGTTCGAATCCCGGGTCGGGCCAACAAAAAGTTATTGAATTTTCTGTTAAGAAATCTCAATACGAGCCCGGAGTTAGGAAGTTGGCGGTGATATACACCCCCATGCCTCGGCAAGCACGTAAAGTCGTAGGTCCTGTACCTGATCTCTCTCCGGTCGTGTCGGATTATCCGTCCTGTCGGATCATGAGGGTTAGGGAACAGAGAGTGCATTTATGTTTGCGCACATACTTGTGTACTATAATATCTCCTGCGCAGATGGCCAGTCTCCATTGAGATTGGCCGCCGTGACCGAAATTCGGTTTGAAGGATATTATTGAAGTGAAAACGTCTTTAGGCGTGTTAAGCACTTCTTGTGTGAACAAAAATCATAGAACTCGCGTCATCATCACGCTTCCACGCTTTATTATTTTTTTGAAGTGAAATCTTCTTTAGGCGAGTTGAGCACTTCTTGGGTGAACAAAAATCATAGTACTTGCGTCATCGACACGCTTCCACGCTTTCCATTTCTGAATTATTTCAGAATATTAACAATATCTCAGAAATGGTGCGTCCTACGCAAAAAATAACGAATAGTTGACCTCCTTAATAACTTCTAAGAGAGTATCAGGAACTAGCATCCCAACCGCGAATATTTTTTTTTTAGAAAGGAATGTTTTGATCAAGGATTAAATTTTTCACTTCTATCGGCAGTCCCCAAAGACAGCCCCAATTTTTTATATTATACAATACAATCCAAACGTATTAGTGACAGTTATCAGTTGATGACAAATATAACATTAAAAGATTATAATTATTATCATAATCATAATCATTTATTTGTCAAACATAGGTATTTACATATAAAGATCTTTGATACAAAACATTTAGTGCGCTATGCTTTGCCAATATTGACATACAAATTTTTAACATAAAAAAATATTAAATTGTCATAACCAAAATTTCAAGAGAAAATCATAATAAAAAAAAATTCAAATAATAGATAATAATTTAACAGTAATACTCAAAATGACAATTTAACTTATAATATCAATGCAGTCAAACAAATTTATCATTTAAGAATTCGTCTAGTTTATAATAACACTTTTCTATTAACAGGTCAAATAAGAGTATTAAAAGAGTTATGTTAAATTCCCACTGTTTAGCTCCAGTCACTTGACACAAATTGTATTGTCACTATTCGTCTTTGTCCCTTTTATTTTTAACAACGTTCGCACTAGTTTTAATGTTTTTATTGCGGATAACTTGACAAACATTTAAATAACGGATACAAAACACAACTAGGCTCAAAAAAATTATCAGTGGATGACACATTTTGCCCCGTCATCTTGGATTAAAACTCACAGCACTCGGCAACATTCACATTGGCAAGGGGACAAGTCCAACCACTACACCATATATGCAGTTCTTTAGTATTTTAGATACTAAATATTTCAACTATGAGCTAAAACGTATTAGTAATCACACTCACAATCACAACCAATAAACATGATGGTATACTATTGCAATTAGTATGGTTTCCACCATCCTTAAAAAGGAGATGTACCAATTATTAGGATCCAGCGTGATCTTTAACTTTCAAGTGCTGGTAAGAAAACGATTACTTTTTAAAGACAAGGCAATCCATGAAATCCTCGATGTTAAAAGCATGAAACGGGGGATTATGCCATCTGATTACAAAAAAACGTTTGCGTCGGACCAAACAGTTCATCTCTCAGTTTATTTTTTACATCTTGTTAATTTTAATACTAAAAGAGGCAGGCTTTGCAAAATAAATAACAGAATTTACAGCGAATTAATTAAATCTTGTGCTGAGATTCATTAAGTACGAGTTGCGAATGGAACCAACTCGCCTTCACTTACAAATCTTAGTGAAAAACTTTTGTACACGACGATATTTATTTTTGTCGTCTCGGTCAAGACCTTTCTAATTAACTTAATCGGAAAGATATTTTTATTAATCTGTCTATTTTCTCGATAGCTACTAACTAAGATTTTGAAACGGCAATTTCTTTTTTTTATACGACTAAGGTGGCAAACAAGCATACGGCCCATCTGATGGTAAGTGGTCACCGTAGCCTATGGACGCCTGCAACACCAGAGGCATCACTAGCGCGTTGCCGATCCTTTAGGAAAGGAAGTGGGAAGGAGAAGGAGTGGGAAGGGGGTAAGGGGGTGATTGGGCCTCCGGTACCCGGCCATTACTTATATTGTATTAAATTTGTAATACAGTTCGCTTGATGGTAAATGTTTAACATCAGGCGACCTGATGACGCTGGTGACTCTTAAGAAAAGTATTCAAAGGTGAATTAAAGGGAAAGGATTGAGATTCTTAAGAATATTATACTTTAACACTATTACTCATGGAGCCATCACAGTAGAAATACTACAATTTTGAAGCCGGTTTTCTGTAAGAGGATGTTAATATAATAATATCAGCCCTGTATTAAACTGTTCCACTACTGGGCACGGGCCTCTTCTCACTATGAAAAGGGTTAGGCTATAGTCCACCACGCTGGCCTAGTGCGGGTTGGTAGACTTCACATATTTTAAAGAATATTATGGAGAACTCTCAGACATGCATGTTTCCTCACGAAGTTTTCCAACACCGTTAAAGCAAGCGATAATTAACTATTTAATACGCGTATAACTTCGAAAAATCAGAGATGCGCGCCTTGGGTTCGAACTCGAGACCTCTGCGTGGCAGTCCAACGGTTTCCCCCTAAGCTATCGTTGCTGACGAGGATTTTACTTCCTCCTAAAAGTCAGCTTTTTAGTACCACCACCAAAAAGTTAGTTAGCGCCTTTTATATTGAGCTCCAGAAAATCTATTCACAGCAGGTACATAAACTACGATTATATAAGTACTAGGTGTTCCCGCGGTTTCATCCGCGTTTATCGTTACTGCGCCGCCCCCGTAGGTTGTAGCGTGATATTATATAGCCTATAGCCTTCCTCGATAAATAGGCTATCCAACACTAAAAGAATTTTTCAAATCGAACCAGTAGTTCCTGAGATTACCACGTTCAAACAAACAAACAAACTTCAGCTTTATAATATTAGTATAGATGTACTATTTTGTGTAAGTTGTAGGTTCTTTCCTCGAAAGGTTTATTTGGGCTTAGCGCGATAGGGCTTAAAACTGACCAAGTTCTACGGGGTGTGTGAGAAAGAAAAAGAAATACAATCAAGTGGGATCCTTCGACCCGATTTTTTTTCTTTCTCTCTGTAGGTGCGTATACCGTGACGTATTTGTTTACGCTTACGACTAATTTATAATTTTTACATCTACTATTATTTTTTTGAATTTGTCTACCCTAAGGACTACCCTCTCACAGAATATTGACGTGAAAATTAAATAGCAGTATTCCTACTGTTGTGTTTCGTTCGGTGAGTGAGAGTGCCGGAGGCCTAATCACCTTCTTTCCCACTTCCCGCTCCTTCTGCCCACTTCCTTTCCTAAAGGGTCGGCAACGCGCAAGTGATGCCTCTGGTGTTGCAGGCATCCATAGGCTACGGTGACCACTTACCATCAGGTGGGCTGTATCCTTGTTTGCCACCTTAGTTGTATAAAAAATAAAAATAAATATTATTTCGAAATTCGAAATAAATAATTTTTTTTTGCTTGTCGAAATGACCACACTCCACCTGATGGTAAGCAGTCGTGTGGTCTAAGAGCAGTGGCCTCAACACCGCCCTCATAGCAGCCGAAGCGATGTTGAGGTCTCTACTTTGACGGCCTGAGAAGGTGCTTTTTCATGAATGAAATGAAATCATCTCGATGCTTTGGATTCGGCATAAGTAATTTGTAGGCGGCAAATGACTCTTTATTACGTAGATTTAAATATATAGCTGGCGAATGTGAGTCACCTCAATCTTCCATCAAAGGGTTTACTATGTCTAGTACACAGTATATTCATAAACTGAAGTCGGCACATTTTGTTTGTTGCCTTCCGCCCGCGGCTCTGCTCGCCTATGCCACTTGGATAAAAGCACCCATTGTTCTCTCTAAAACTCTATGAAACACCCAGTTTCAAATTACTTAAAGGGGTGCAATGGAGATCCAAAGTTTGTAATATTTTACGTTTTGGTAATATTTTACACTTCCCCCCCTTAGGGGTAACAAACTTTGAATCCCAAGCCACCCTCTTAATCTGTACATCATCCAGTCAATTAGTTTATCTTGTTATATACAGCATGTAACAGAAATATATGGTCATATTATATTAGGGCCATAACATGTGTCTAATAAAAATCTATGTGGGCACATAGCTTTTTATTAGACATACATGGTCCACGGATGAAAAAAGAGAAAATACATATCATGTCAATTTCAAGTATTTTATTGATTTATTATTTAAACTTCGTAACAAACGCATTACATCACTATCATATCTGCGCATCATTTTCGGGTTCACAGAGATTACCCGAGTCAACTGCAGTCCAGTTGACTCGGGTAATCACACGGATGATGGGATAAAACTTTGTGTGATTCACAAATGGTTGTTGCAAGTCTGGGTGTTCTTTGTGTCCGTTGTTTAAATGGGTTTAAAGTGAAGCCTATTCTTTAAAAATAGAAAAGTAGAATAAGCTTATAGTGTTGTTCAAGTATCGACTAGAATGTATGATATTGATAAGTTAATAAAAAAGTAAATCTTAGTGAAAATAATGTATAAAAATTTATTTGTCGTGGTTTACGTTGTACAGGCGCTGTATTATGTGCCTCATATATGACCACGCTTTTCTGTTACCCGCTGTATATAGACAACAAGCTGTTACTCGCGACTTCGTCCACGTGAAATTTTACGAGAAAGTATTTGTTCAGTTCGCAGAGATATTTTCTAAAATAAAAATAGTCTAAGGTACTCCTTATAACATCAGCTATCTGCTAGTGAAAGATACCTTCAAAATTGATACAACCGTTTCAGAGAATAGCCGGAACAAATAGATAGACAGAGAGCCTAAAATTTGATTTTTTGATATAAGTACCGTATACTTTCATACGCATTTAGTAAAACGTTTTTATTTTGGCATTTCAAATAGACACTTCAATTTTATTTATTTGTATAGATTTTATATATTATGGCTGTATACCGATTGTATTTGTATAATATGTTAATCGTATTCAATTAATTTAGCGCGAACAGTACGGATTAGTAACGGGATTTCAGTAATTCCATTAGATTGACCTGAAGCTCGTTTACCTTTACACCCACGCTTAGGTGTTAAATTTAGGTACGCTAAAACATAAAAGCAGCCTGTAGTTATTCATATATAAACGTAATTAGTCATGCTAAGGTTTATAATAATAATAATAATAATATAATATAATATTCTATCACATACACACAACACCATCTAGCCCAAACTAAGCAGAGCTTGTACTATGGGTACTAGACAATGGATAAACATATATATATACTTTTTTTTTGTAAATACATACATATTATACATAGAAACACCCAGACCAAGACAAACATCCATGTTCATGCACACAAATGTTTGACTTGTGCGGGAATCGAACCCGCGACCTCAGGCGTGGCAGTCGGTTACACTAGCCGCTGCGCCATCGAGGCCGACAAACAGAACAGGATAATGGAGAACAGGATAAAAAAAAACATCATGAAGTACGAGTTTTTGCTATAAAAATTCGATTTTAGGGCGAAGTGCCATTTGTATTAACAGATAAGAAAATGTCATGTATCTAGTAGATAGCAATTAACTCGCCTAACCCGAATCCTAACTAATATTATAAATGTGAATGTGAGTTTGTTTGTTAAGCCTTAACTACTTGACCGATTATCGTGAAATTTTGCATACACGATGTCAGGGATACAAAAAAGGTCATAGGATACCTTCCACCCAGAAAAAGTACAACTGCCGAGGGACACAAAAGTCTCGAAGATATGTGAAGTCTGCCAACCCGCACTGGGCCAGCGTGGTGGACTATGGCCTAACCCTTCTCACACTGAGAAGAGGCCCGTGCCCAGCAGTGGGACAGTTTAATACAGGGCTGATATTATATTATTTATATTTTACTAGATTTGGTCCTTTTCTGTTCCGCTGACAAAGTGTATACGAAATTCATGATGATCGGTAGAGTATTTAAGGCGTGAAAGAGTAACAAAGAAACAAACTCACATTCGCATTTACAATATTACTTAGGATTTATATTATTTTAGTTAAAATTAACGCAAGCGAAGCCGCAGGCGAAATCTAGTATACGACATAACATAATCCTGGCCAAATGTGGCCGTGTTATACCTCTGCATATCCTGCAGCAATATACATGCTTCGGTCTATAGAAAAATGATGTATAAGAGCACTATCAACTAACCATACATATGAAGGATCAATCAGTACACATATGAGAACTATTCGCAACGACTCTAGTTAATGAGTTCTCGTCATACCCCGGGGAATAGTCTTTTGCCGGTTTGGCATAATTTTCTAGGTCACGCCCTAACATCCAATACTAATCATGCAGCGGATCGGAAAATGGAGCTAATATCTGGAAACGTGTTCATGTTTAAGAACCAGCGATTTTGCCGCTTTTCTGGACTTTATTTTATTTTCAGTCTGTATTGTCCCACTGCTGGGCAAAGGCCTCCCTCTCACTTTTGCACATATCCCTGTTATGAGCTAGTTTGGACCAGTCTCTCCTGTAGCTAATTAATTTGTCTCACCATCGATGCTTTGGTCTACCACGTTGCCGCTTAGCACCATCTGGGATCCAGTCTGTGCTGATTTTAGCCCAAAGCTCCTGCGGTATACAGCAAACGTGTTTCAGGAGTTAGTAGATGAAATACAGCTGGTCTTCTTTGCAGCTTGCTTAGTTTTAAGAGTTCAGCTGCTTCATCAAGCTTCAGAAATGTGACTCGGCTTGATCGGCTCGATCGATACTTACCTGCGGACAAAGACTTTCATACGGCAACACTGACGTTAGTAATTGGCAAAAATTGGCTTTTTGCTTACGCATATGCAAGCAATAGCGTTTGGACGTCGAAATAATATCCAAATCATAAAGTCGCTACTTGATGGTATTACAATTAGCATATTGCATTGCACATTTCGTATTGAAGGATATCAGAAAGAAAAAAGAGAATTATTATTTTTATTAAATATTTACTTATACAAAGACAACATAGTAAAATTTTTTTTGTTATATTATTTATAATTAATTAATTTAATTAATTTTGACAAATGGAACCTAGTTCAGCACATGGCAGGCAAAGAAAGCCTGGTGCTGGTTTTACTAGATCGCTTTCATGACTGCAGAGTTTAGATACACATAAGTTATATTTTAGTTGCAACAGTTAATTTTCTTTTTGGTTTTTATCGAGCATTTTCTACAGACCAGACTATACCACGGAGAGTGCTCTGAAGAGTTATTCCACCTTATCCCACCCTCCCCTTTCCTATCAAGAACAACGCGTGCTGGGCTCAGATGCTATCCTTACACGGTAGAGTCGACTAGAGAGCGTACCAACAAGTTTGGGTCCTCATACCTCTGCCGAACGATCAAGGCATGGAATTCTCTGCCCAGGCACACGTTTCCTTCTTCCTTCAATCCTGGGTCCTTTAAGTGGGGCGTGAAAGAGCACCTTCTCAGGTCGTCAAAATAGAGACCTCAACATCTCCTCGGCTGCTATGAGGGCGGTGTGGAGGCCACTGCTCTTAGAACACACGACTGCTTACCATCAGGCGGAGTGCAGTGGTAATTTTGACGAAAAAAATACAAAGCTTAAGTAGCTTAAGTCTTCATTCTCATTTAATTATTTTATTTTCTATAGTAAAGCAACTCCTGGACTAGGTTTAATTCGTCTTTCGCGGGAGACTTTACAAACATTCTAACAACGGACACAAAGAACAATCATTTTGTCCAGTGTGGGAATCGAACTCACAACACAGTAGTAGCGGTGAAGCCATTACTTAAACGTCATCCGTGATCTCTATCTGATACTTTCATATGCAGTTTTTGTGAGTCAACCTTCGTCAATAATTAATATGTATAATATACATATAGACTACATATATACTACAACCACTTCAAGTTCTATCAAAGAAAAGAGAAGGAAGCGGGCAGTAAAACTTTGGTTATTCGGCAATTTCAGACCGGGCTTCACAAGAAGTGCGCTTATCGATTGACTAACAATGCAGATGAGCTAAGTAAAATAAAAAGCGAGTATTTGTTAATATTCCACAGCTATTTCAAGTGCTGCTACATCCGTGGCAGCGGATTGGAGAATATTTAGAAAATTTTTAGTACCTACCCTTTTGTCGGACATGGCTCGCAACATAAAAGTTATTTCAGTGACTTATTCCAATAAAGCCCATGAATATTCAAGAGCGGATTTATCTCGTTGGAATATGGAAATTGGAGTTTAATCTATCTTTTTATTATTACATCTGTGGAGATCAATGCCCAGCAGTGGCGGTGCGCAATTTTTCAACTTCATACCATCGTATCAATTTATTCAGCACTTTAAAATTTTAGATCAATAATGGGGAAAACGCGCGCTGACTAGGCCTGAATGGCAACATGACATAAACGTTGGAATGTCAAAACATGACGTAAACTGGCTAGTTGACCTAAAGCGTGGAATTCTCTGCCAAGGCACGTGTTTCCTTCTTCCTTTAAGCCTGGGTCCTTTAAGCGGGGCGTGAAAAAGCACCTTCTCAGGCCGTCAAAGTAGAGACCTCAACATCGCCTCGGCTGTTATGAGGGCGGTGTGGAGGCCACTTCTCTTAGACCACACTACTGCTTACCATCAGGTGGAGTGTGATCATTTTGACGAGCAAAATAAATAAAAAAAGGCAGAAAAGATCCCGGTGCATTTTACCATCTCCTACAGACTCACGCTTTATATGTGTTCGTTGCGGCAAGAAATGCCGTGCTGCAATTGGGCTATATAGCCATCAACGGCGATGTGGCAACCCGTAAACCCACAAGCGCTGCAACAAACTTCTACAACAGATGTTGTGGCCAATGATGATTTTTGCGTTATAATTCGTACTAAGCAATTACCTAACATCGTTTATGTCGGGTATTATCAACATCGGATTTGAGCGCGTAATTGTGTGCAAAATAACAATCGGCGATTAAAATCTGTCGGTAATATTGAGCCAGTAGCGGGTGCTGCACCCTCCGGCATGACGCTAAACTTATTACGACAATGAACCTTCGCGTTATCTGCTAACTACTGTGTATCGACTGCGGGAAGGGGCTGAGGCTCGTAAGCGCTGGCGCGAACATTCCGAAGTTGTCGGCCGCAGGCGCCAGCCCCACTCACTTCTATACAAAACGTCTTTAACCAGTTCAACACGCCTTCACTACGATCCAGTTAATTTAAGTTCGTGGTCTTTGAGTAATTGGTAGAGCGTTTACCCATTCATATGGCCGGTCTATTTGCTCGCCGAAGCCTCCAGGCATTGTGTGCCGCTGACGTCGCCGCACAATCGCCTCTATAATATTAAATGAAGTGCCAATTAAGATTTCTAGCGCGTTTCGGTGCACCACGCGTTAGATATGCAACAAAGCGATCTTGGAATGAATAGAACGACCTGCGCGAACGTAATGAGTTAATAATAACCTCTCGCGACGCCTTTCATCACTAATGTCGGAGTACGGTTAGATATTTATATAATTATCTTAATTTTAATTACACATCTACCTCGGAAGTTTTACAAAAGTTTGCCAACCGCGTACGTAACAACTTAACTAGAGCGGAATTATAATTAACGAATAGGATATAATGTGTGAGCATGGTAACAGAATTGACGCTGAGACGGAGACAGAGAGCTATATGTTGTTTACTAGAAGAAGAGTAAGTCTCTTTGTAATCAGTGCCGTCATCGTGTTGGAGTCCGCGAAGCGACGCCGCAGATAATGAACGGCGGATACAAGAACGTTTAATATTTCCGAAACAAATTGACCAATAAAACAAAAAGTTGCCAAGTCTTGATTTCCTCGGAGCTCGAACTTGTTCAAACTTCCAATTGTAGTCGGATTGTTTTTTAAAGTATTCCGCGAGTCCGTCCCGGGAGACGCCGCAGGGCGTGTGGGGCGCTGAGACACGGAGGGCGGGGGGAGGAGCGTGGGGTACAAGTGAGACGAGAGGCAAGGGGGCGCTTGCTCCACTCAATAAAAAATCAGCACGGCGTTGGTTACGGGAACGTTTTCATCCGCTAATCTCCGGCGAGGCGCGAGACGCAAGACGCGAGGCGCGAGCGCGAGGCGGCCGCCGACAACTAATCCTACGTGACGGACGGACCCATGTTTATTTTATTCCCTTTCGAAATTTATTTAAGCCGAAAGGAATTCGGTTCGGACGCGAGCTAAGTTTTTAATAGAATTTGCCAAAGTTTAAATAAGTTAGTGTTATTGTTGGGATAACTGACGTCGCGCCATTACTCCGTCGATATTAGATCATTCCCTTGAACTAACAACTAAATCTTCTTACAAATGAACTTGTTCACGGACAGATGTTTGCACTGATTTTATAGGATGATAATCCGGTTTTTATTAGTACAAGATATTATAAGAATAACACAATGTTCTCTGTTAAAATACAACTGTTTGCTCGACGTCGTTTGACCGCGTTCGACTGCTTAGTTTAAAGAAAATCGTTTAGACTATAGACTTATAATTAAGCACAGCGAAAATAGTCTATCGCATAGACCACATTAAACAAATTCAATACTTTTAAATCGTAAAATTCGAATACGAAATCGAATAAATATGACATGGTATGTAGTAGTCTTCGTCTCGATTACGCAGCGGTATTTGAACGCGAATTAGCGAAACGTCTTGGATTCTATACTTAAGGCAAACTGTTATAAGGTTTCTCGATCACGAAATTCTAAATAGTCTAAGACTGTGCTCTGTAAACAGGAACAGACTTCTATAACGTGGAATCAGTTGTAAATAAGTGTGTAATACACTTCGCCGCCGCCATCAGGCTTATATGCGAATACATAATGTATGATAGCAAGCTTGTATATATTTGAAAGTTTAGGCGAAGGGGTGTTACATCTATATTTCACCATCTATATTTAGCAGTAGTAGAGCCTCGCTGATTTCAGCATGAATGGGCTAGCTCGACCGGGGATGGACTACCCTCTCACAGAATATCGACGTGAAATAACAGTATTCCTACTATTGTGTTTAATTCGGTGAGTGAGAGTGCCGGAGGCCCAATCACCCGTTTCCCCATTCCCGCTGCTTCTACTTCCCACTTCCTTTCCTAAAGAGTCGGCAACGCGCAAGTGATGCCTCTGGTGTTGCAGGTGTCTATAGGTTATGTAAAAAAATAATCAACGGTTTGCACTCTGGGAGTGCCGGCAGAAGTGAAAACTTGAATATTAACGTTGTGCATTTTTGATAATTTGGAATGGTTAGGGAATAATTTTGCACGAATTGCTTTAATTATCAGTATAAAAGTACCTTAATTTATGTGATAAAATACAATATTCATTTATTGCGCTATCGTACATAAACATGACAAGTCTCCCCCCGTCTTACGAATTTTCGATCAGGTCACGTGTCCTGACGCGAGTTTGACAATTCTCCCTCCGTCTTACGAATTTTCGATCAGGTCACGTGTCCTGACGCGAGTTTAACATTTTTTACCCATCACAAAAAAGTGCACAACGCTGCTAAATAAGTTTTCACTTTAAAATATATATAAAGCCGTAGGTGGTAACGGGTACAGTCGTTCAGTAGCTTTATTCAAAGACTGAAACTTCTAGAGAAATCCAACGACACTTAACCCAATCCAGGATTAAGAACCTATCTAGCAGCTGCAGCGGCAATAACACTTATGTCATTAATGTCACGAGATAATTAAAACTTAAATCTTGTTTGTATGATAAATAAGTTTATTGCTAGTCTCATGTGAGACTTTAGAAACATTAAAGAAAGCAGAAGATATATTTGTAGATTATTCTTTTTTCATGTAGAGTTTAAACATGCTCTTTTTTCTTTTCTTTTCGTGTGGTTAATGGCCAACTTGTTGTCTAGAGCTGTTCAAGCCGCCCATAGGCCTCTAACATGGCTTAACGACTGCTGTCAATTTGACAACAACCGGGACCGACTTTTTACGTGCCCTCTGTTGGAGGTTATGGGTTAAATAACACACTGTACAAACACTTTAACTATTTATTTTATAGTTTTAAACTTTGACACAAGTAAGTTTTATATGTCCGTTTACTTACAGCTC
The DNA here is from genome assembly GCA_963564715.1 of Catocala sponsa. NCBI lineage: Eukaryota > Metazoa > Arthropoda > Insecta > Lepidoptera > Erebidae > Catocala > Catocala sponsa. Next base: position 23,422,629 of record OY751340.1, on the reverse strand, counting down.
ACAACAAGAAGTAACAGATAGCAGTGTTGCTACGCCTTTTATAGCTTATCAAACTGTCAAGTATTTGACTACTATTTATATTGTATGATGTTAAATTATATAATTACTGAGGTGCAATTATTCTAAATAGTTATATAATAATTAATTAATTTTTGCACATATAAATGTATATAATTCAACACCCTCCGAAGCACAGAGACGCTCAGATGAAATACCACTAAGCGGTCACCCATCTATAGACTGACCGCACCCAATGTTGCTTAACCTCACTAATCATTTACCAATCAGTGAGTGTAACTGGCTATGAGCGTTCTGGTAGTCGCTAGATGAGCATGGAAGTCATTTTGATGTCCGATTAGTGAATCAAGTAAAATACAGTACAATCTACCTTTACCCTTTCAATTGGTCAACATGTGTTTTTGCTATGTAAACAATTATATTGTAGGTGTTTATAGTCCCTTATATATAGGTGAGACTGACTAAGAAAGTTAATAAGGCTAGTGTAAATGGAACAGTCGCAAGAGGAAAACCTAGGCGAACGTTTCTCGATCAGATTGAAGGCGTTCTGGACAAAGGCCAGGTTGAGAGCAACTTTCTTTTTTTTTTCTTCTTTTCGTGTGGTTGGTGGCCAACCTTTAGTCAAGAGATGTTCAAGCCGTAGACCTCTGACATGGCTTAACGACTGCTGTCAATTTGACAACAACCGGGACCGACTTTTTACGTGCCCTCCGAAGCACGGATACGCTCAGATGAAATACCACTAAGCGGTCACCCATCTATAGACTGACCGTACCCAACGTTGCTTAACCTCGCTAATCGTTTACCGATCAGTGAGTACAACTGGCTATGAGCGACGACCTTGAACCGACGGGTGTGTATGAGGTATGTGATGAAAGTGAATGAAGCCTGAGAAGTGTGTCAGGATCATAGCAAATGGAAATCCGTAGTCTGTGGGAAACAAGCGTGAATCTATGTATGCACGTATATAGGTAAGTATAATTATATGAGCCCCGCATAAACACTGTCCCACTACTGGGCACGGGCCTCTTCTCAGTGTGAAAGGGTTAGGGCATGGACCACGCTGGTGGGCCAACGTGGTGGCATGGTGGTTTTGGTTGGCTGACTTCATATCTTCGAGAATATTTTGGAGAACTGTCTGATATGCATGTTTTCGTCTGATATGCATCGTGAGAAAACTTACATATCAGAGAGTTGCAAATCACTGCTAAAGGACCGATAATTACTATTTAATATCCACATATGTAAATAACTTTCAAAAGTCAGAGGTTCATTAATCTATACTAATATTATAAAGCTGAAGAGTTTGTTTGTTTTTTTGAACGCGTTATTCTCACGAACTACTGGTTCGAAAAAAAATAGTTTGGTGTTGGATAGCCTATTTATCGAGGAAGGCTATAGGAACATCACATCACAACATAACATCACGCTACGATCCACGGGAGCAGCGCAGTAATAGATAAGATTCAAAAACTAAAAATATGACACTTATATGCAACGTTGCAGCTTGAAACAGGCCACAAGGTGAAAATATTTTTAAAGTTATCTAAAGGTTTTCAATTACGTTGACTCTTACCGTGAGACTGATTTCGGTGCCCAGATTGGGCAGTATTATTAATTATTTTGATACGAATTTAGACCACAGGCTCACACATACGTAGGACATAAAACAAAGCTGCCAAAAACCAAATTGCCCACATCTGCCCACCCCAATACAGAACCATAAAAATACAAAGAAAGATATCTTCATATTGAAACCGAAAGTAATATTAAATCGTCTCTGAATTAACGGGGAACGGAATATAAAACTCGGTTCGTCCCGACGCTATCCTTTGTTCGCCGAAGAAATATTTATCCCGAGGAATATAGCAGGTATCTCTTTATCGGAAAAATATACAAATTATATTATGAGTTCGTAATGTATGTGTGAGATGTATGTATGTATGTTAGTTATTTAGACGCAAGTTTGTGTTTGTAGAAAAACCCGCCACCTCTATGCACAAGTTTCTGGTGAATAAGTAACTGCCAATTGCAGCAGCAGGTATGGCACAGTGATTGAAGTGGTCATCTTGCAACTGCTAATTCGGGTTTATCCACAGGATCATCAAAAGACAAAAAATTGTGTAATCCCCAATATTTGTATTAAGTGTTTCTTCCTGAAACAGCAGACTATTTCAATGTTTATAAAGACACGGATATTATTACCAGTGGCTTCCCGGAAGGACAAATTTTAAGAAAAAAAAATGGGGCAGTCTTTGGGGACTGCCGATAGAAGTGAAATCTTTAATCCTTGATCATAAATACAGAAGTATTTAACCCGTACTGGGCCAGCGTGGTGGACTACGGCGTAGCCCTTCTCGCACTGAGAAAAGGCCCGTGCCCAGCAGTGGGCCAGTTTAATACAGGGCCGATATTATTATAGTATTGATGTATATTTATTAACAATTATTTTTATCCTATCGTATTTATATTTTCGTAATACCTTATGACATATTATGTCCTTTGCAAAAGCAAATCCATTTGTAGCCAATAAGCAATCAGTTTTAAGCGTTAAGGTTAGTATAATTAGGTTTAAAGTGGCGTGCACTTTGTGCCTCGTATCCGATAACAAATACCCGGTACAAATGTAGCGGCTTGTATGCAAGCCTCTGACAAAGGGCAGGTTGGTACTTCATCTGCAGGATGAATGCGCGAGTGGTCCCTGCACCCCGGCCATAGATCGTGAGAAGGAACACCGGGGTAGGATTAGTCGGTATTACCAGGATATCTCCATCTTTTCCCGGGTAAGTCCGACATAACCCCTCCGCCCGCCCCCGCGGAGGAGTATGCGCAAATGCATTCGACTAAGCTAAAAAAAATTTGGGTTAGTCTTTGGGGACTGCCGATAGAAGTGAAAACTTTAATCCTTGATCATAAACACTTCTTTATAAACCAAAAATGGAAAGCGTTCGGTGACGATGTTGCGAGTTCCATGATTTTTGTTCACCCAAGAAGTGCTTAAAGCGCCTAAAGAAGTTTTCACTTCAAAAAAAGTTTAGTACTTCATATTGACCCAGCTTATTATAATAGGTCCAATTTTATTATAATTAGGCCAGGGCCTTTTTGCAGCGTTAGTAGTATTAAAGGGAAAACATTTTTACACCCGGTTTTAATTAGATTAAACTAGTTTTTAAGCACGTAACTTAAAAAAGTTTGTGTTTTGTATCTTAGAATCGAATTCGATGTCTCTGGATGACTTCTAAAGCTCTCCTAAGCTACTTACATGCCAATATAAGCTAGCAATGAAATTGGCAGACGCTACTGTTAAAATAAAGATTTAAATAAAGACTCTGCAGGTCTACCATAAAAATATCTATCCGTAACTCTGTGCGATCAATATATTAATATAGTACATATATATCGTAAAGTTATTTTGGATTTTTTTCTCAAGGTGATATTACTACGTAGTTCGGACTACTTCACTGTAGAGTTTGAATGATCAAAGCGTCGATTTACATTCTTAGCCCAGATAGCCCAGATTAGCCGTTATTTATAGCCCAGATTCCATTGTCCGTTATTTATAGCCCAGAGTCCTTTGGCCACCACCGTATTAAACCCATATTTAGCCAGAGCTAGCTTTAAGCGCTACAATAGGGAGCGAGCCTATTGCCGTCAGTTGAACGTGTTTGCTCATTTCGTGCTGATACTACGACCAGTGAAATCAACTAATAGTTAACACGACCTAGAGATCGAAGCTGGTAGCTCACGATTGTTCACCAATGTATAAACAAACGAATATACTTATTATTGCTACTATTGGTAAATTAGGTACTTTTACATTACTTTTAAATTGAACTTGGAATCTCATGCATATCAGTCGTATCTCTACCTCTGCGCTGTCGAAGCAGTTGTAGACTCAGCTACTAGCCCATATATTCTATATTCGTAACTATCCCTGAATAGCAGACGACTTTACGACGAAACATTCAAACAAAAGACACAGTTTAAACTCATTTGAAAAATATTCTCTAAAACACACAATTTTTTGTCGTGTTCGAGAATCGAAGTCACAATCCCAGTATTCGTAGTAACGACTGCATAAACAACTTCATTATACGCGTAGTTAAGCTAATTTTATCTCCCAATTTTCCGTATCAACGATGTTTCGACGACGCACTCAATCAAACAGTGAAACCATAAAACGATAATCAGAACCCGTTCATGATAATTATTTAAGTTAAAACCAATCGTCCATTGTTTCGTTCCGCATATGACCGGGATTCTGGACCCGAAAGTAAAAATAATAGAGCTCAAATATATGGTTTTCATTGTACCCGCAATTACGTAACAATAGAGTTGAATTGAAAGCTTTCGAGTACCGGCAGGAGGAACCTCCCCCTTTTCAAACCCGCCCACCTCCGCCGGACTTTAAGATCCACAACTCTCATCACCCGGACTCCGAACTTGATGAACAACATGCACATAACTGACATCCCAACGCGACAACGGATAAATAAAAGCCGCAAATCGTAACATTGTACGGTAGCGTAAAAGAAATGCGCGAAATTAAATTCCGTAGCGTTGCCATTTGTCGCCCGCGCACGGATTAGCGCCACACGCGGCAACGCGCGCTACCGCGGGCTCGAGCTACGACGTGGCGGACTAGGACATGCTACGACAGGCTACGCGGGGCGGCTGCCGCGCTACGGCTCGTAGCTACAACTTTTTTCGCACGTATGAAGTTTGCCCCGGGCGCTTTATCTCGTTTGTATTTGAAACTTTGTCAATAAAATAAAAACATAGTTTATTGAAATCAGTATTAGTTTACGTGATATATTCGATCTAGGGAGCAACTTATTTATTATTTACGTTTGAGGCGACTTTGTGCTGACTTAGTTACGCATCGCCTGTACGAGTTCGGTAATAAATTGTGTATGTGGCGCTCTCCGAGAATATACTGAAGCAGCACGAACTAGAATACACCGAATTCAATTCTGTATCGACATCTATCAATAATCGTTATCAGGGAATCGGTGGCATATCAATAAATTTCCAAAATAATTATCGGAGCTCAACAAAGGAAACCCTCGTCGAATCGAATAATTTTCGTGCCCCCGACAAAAATTCCGATTCTCGTTATTCAAATACGAAACCGGAACACGATTCCGGAACTCATTCGAAGCTCGCGCCGCCACGTCGTCGAAGGCCGCTCAATCGAAAATTGAATTTCAATGTCACAACAGTGCAGATGTAAAAATCGTCGGAGGCTCGAGGGCGATCGTTGGGCGGGCGTGCGCGCGCAGGGCGGGCGGGGTGAGGCGCGGGCGGGGTGCGCGCGGGGCGAGGCGGGGGGCGCGTGCGCGCGCCGGGCGCGCGGCGCCGGCGGCAGTCCCCCGGGCCGCCCGCGTCCGCCGCACGTGTGTCGCGCGATGCGCCCCCCGCCTGCCCCGCGTGCCCCGCCGACTCGCGCGTGATCGTGCTGTGACCGCAGTGAGTGCTCTATGTGGACGCCCGCCACCGACGCAACTGTGGCGCGCGGCAGCGCGATGCTCGCGCGACACGTCGCCTATTGATGCGATTTGTCGCATTTGCGGATTTCTGTACCTACAGTAAGTTTCGGTGTTGTTACCGGTCCGCTAAGTGTTGACGGGGTCGCCCTGCGAACCTAAACTTTGGAGCTAGTACAAGTGAATTGTTTTAAGTGTCGGCTCGCGGCCTAGGCGTCGCTAAGCTACTATCTGTCACCTCACAACGTTTGACGCGAGTTATCTCGCGTCGGATCGCTGCCGGAACTCCTGCAGCCACCGTCATCCGCCGCCGCTTCCAATAGGTACCGAACACAACTCTGTGAACCTCACAAACTTTACGTCCACTTTGTGACTCGAAAAGTTTATAAACTTTTTTAAAGCGATACGGAATAACTTGTTCCGCGGTACGTTTAATATCTGTTGTTTATTCATGGAATTACAGTGAACAGATTTAAGTGTAATGTAGGAAAACCGCGAAGAAGATAGTGTAGTTTTTACGATGTAGATTAACATAGAAGGGTACGACGCGGCGCGTTACGGCAGATGCTGCTGGTTTAATAAAGTGTCGATGCTGCGCTGCATCGTGCCGCGTCTAGCGTCCGCCGCGCCGCGAAGTACCGCGTAAAACTTTATGAGCGGTTTAAAACGGACATTAGCCGCGCAGCACTCGGCACAGATAACGCCAACCTCTGAATAAAACATTCAATCTCCGAGAGGAGCCACTCTATTTGATTAACGTCGTAATTACTCATATAACTCGGCAGACGTCCCGGGATCTACCGATACCTCTCTAGTTAGCCGCTGAACAGTGTTTGTTTAAATAATCGCGGACAGAAGCGTGCCGACGGACACAACCGCGGATCTAATTAAAAATAACTTTGAATAGAATACCTTTCAAGAAATTGTATTTATTACAAAGTTGTGTGTGCAACACAATCTAAAGCCGTCGGACGCTCGCGGTTCGCAGCTTCACGGTACGAAATAAAAAACGCAATACATCCGTAGAAGGCGCCGCAAAGTGCGCAAAGAGGATTCTCTTTTTAATCCAACAGTGAATAGTAAAGTTTGAATAGGGAGAAATCGAGGCCAAGGAATAGTTGTAACCTTATTCCAGGTCGAGGCGCCATTCAACGCGCGTTTGAGGTGCCACCGACGGAATCGCTTTACCGAGGGTTGAATGGGATTAGCCCATTCGAGGGACGCGATAAAATAATATGCGGACTGGAATTGGCTTCGAATAACCCTCTATAATGGGCAGTCGAAGCCGTCACCCGCAACAGAATACAATTTATCGGGCCGGCCATTAACAATCACGCCGCAACACTTTCCGATGATCGTCACTCGTAAAAGCTTTACACAATACCCTGTCAGCGCTTTTTATGAACTGTCATCAACATAAAATATACCATAATTTCCATGTTCCTAAAAGGAATAAAAAACTAATTAATATTACAAAGAAAACGAACAATGTAAATTTGATAAAGAACAGTTAATAAAAGTTGTTGTGAGATCAAAGCGGGCAGACTCATCACTGCGATCGTTACATGTCCGACATCATGCGCCATAACCAAATGATAATTAATTAGATCGCAATTTGAGAGAACGGCTAATAGACGCGACACTCACAGACGAGTATTCAACGAAACGTTTAATGAATAAATTGTTACGGCATAAATTATAAAAGGCGAACGCTTTACTGCGGTAGCCTGCCAATTTCGACTCGTAATCCGAGATCATAATAGCCAAAGAAAAAGATTAACGTTTCATAACTGGGGAATTACAGGAGCTCAAGTAATCGTAGTCGAGAAGAAATCCTTACACACACATACACACCTTTTACACACACATAAACACGTGTACGTAGAATACACGTAAGTACTGAATAAATAAAGATCACTTAATGCGTGCGCCGAAGAGTATAAAACTTTAAGAATGGCTGGGTCTAATCCCATTCAGTAGCGTTTTCATTAGCAGAACTAGTTACATCGCTTATTTAGTTCAGACGCATACTTACTAAGCCACTGAGATAAACGTCTTTAGTAACAAGTTGTTTGTTAACTTTACAAATTGTTGAGACGGGAATAAAATGTAGGTTTAATTTAGCGTACAAAGTATTATTATGTTAACACTCGAGTAGCAGACGAGCCATTAAACAATTTGGATGACATTGTCGAGTCTATTGCGTGATGACCGAATATGTATTAAATATCATGTTGCTATAAATACTTATATTATTAGACTTGCTTATGAACTATCATACTGCTCGACACAAGTCTCTTTCCAGTATGAAAAGCGTTAGGCCGTAATTTACCGGTACACGGCCGATTAGCCGACTTCACACATATTCCAGAACATTATGTAGAACTCTCAATTATATAATAATAATATTCTATCACATACACACAACACCATCTAGCCCAAACTAAGCAGAGCTTGTACTATGTGTACTAGACAATGGATAAACAGACATTATACTTTTTTTTGTGTAAATACATACATATAAAAACACCCAGACCAGGACAAACATCCATGTTCATGCACACAAATGTTTGACTTGTGCGGGAATCGAACCCGCGACCTCAGGCGTGGTAGTCGGTTACACTAACTACTAAACCATCGAGGCCGACATTATGCTGGTTTCCTCACGATGCTTTACTTCACAATTAACGCAACATTTACTATTTAATAATAATAATATCAAACCTGTTTTTAAACTGTACCACTACTGGGAACGTGTTTCTTCTCAATATGACAACGTTTAGGCGATAGGGCACCACGTTGGCTCAGTGCGGATAAGCAGACATCACACACTTTAGAGAATATTATGTAGAACTCTCAGACATACAGGTTTCCTCACAATGTTTTCCTTCACCATTTACTTTTTAATACAGTTTACTTTTTAATTAGAATATACTTAATAAAACCAAACGCAAGACTATACCTGAATTGTATGATATATTGCAATCAATTGGCGATAAAGAAGAGTAGCAATCAGTTGCTCTTCTTTTAGAACCACTCACTGGACTGGCTATTTCCAATATTCCATTATTTCCTATTGAATTTCGACGTGACCGGAATATATTCGTTACTGTTTTATGGAAATTAATATACTGAATTTATGTACATAACATCCTTTATAGTAGGTAGGCAGGCATAGGTGAATTACACCCATTATTTACCAAAATATTGTATATATATCTTCTAATGGTCTGAGGCCGTAGGATTTTAATCGCGATTTTCGCGTGGCAGTTCCGCGGTCTTCCCACTAAGGTATATTCATACCAATAGCAATAATTAATAAAGCGTAAATATCGTCTAAATTGATGTTATCTACAACAACTCTACTAAATGCTTACTGGCCTATCATGAAGTAAAATATATTTAGTTGAAGTCCATTATCTTTCTTTGATAACTTTCGTTTAATAAGAACGTTGGGGTCACCACTTTAGGTAATATCTATCTGTGTATAGGGATACCTATTGTATTTTGGAATATTAATTAAAAGGAATATACGTATTCACGTAAATTGTCTTTATTCTAGACTAAACTTATTATATGATTGCGGACGCAACCGCACGTAGGCACACACACTAATGCATTATGCATTACAAATTATATGCTTAGATAGCAATATCTATCATGTGTCCCTACAGAGAAGGTCTACAGTTGAAGTTTTACGTACCATCTGAACAGTATTTTCTACTATAGATACACACACATATGTAGATCAATAGGCTACGATCCCAAAGATTATTGTTTATACAATCTTTCAAATCTGTACCGATTGTTTTGTTCTTGTGATATCCTTTACATATTTATCTAAGTCACGAAGTTTGACGTAACATCTAAACACTTCTTTCTACTATAGTCACACAAATCTTTATATATATAATTCTTCTGTACGTGTGTTGACAGTGAACTCCTCCTAAACGGCTGGACTGATTTAAATGAAACTTTTTGTGTGTGTTCAAGTGGATTCGAGGATGGTTTAGATATGCTTTTGTTTTGTTGCTTTTTTTCTCTTTTGTACAGGACAACGTCTGTCGGGACAGCTAGTATAATATAAAATCTTGCATATTTTTACCGACTGCTTTGTGCTTGTGATACCATTAACATATCTGTCTAAGTCACGATTTATTAAACGGCAGTAGCCCAGTGGGATTGGATTGAGCATTTGACTTGCCATCGAGATCTATTAAAATCTCACCCATTACACTACATACGTGAACCTACAAGCATACTACCTTAGCCGAAGGGTTCAACCAAATTGTAAGCAATCTTTTAAATAGAAGCGTCCTGTCTGGAATATCTCTCTCTCCTCCTAGCTTAAGTCCGACATGGTGGTGGGGTCAGCTTTCCTAATGTTCTGCCTCCATTTCACTCTATCTTTAACCTCGTCTTCAGTCACTTGGCACTCACTCCAATCTTTTTGCACTAAGTTTTTCTATCTTGTCATGGTCCTGTCTGGAATGTATTTTTCGTAATTCATAGTTGACTTTACACGAATTTAACAAAAGATTGATAAGTTACTAGATTTTATTCGCGGCTTCACTCGCGTAAATTTAGGTTAGACTAGGTTAGTAACAGTACGTTTTCGGGATGAAAGTTACCCTATGTCCTGACAACGTTTTTGCAAAATTTCATGATAATCGGTCGAGTAGTTAAGGCATAAAAGCGTAACAAACAAACTCACATTCACAACTATAATATTAGTTAGGATTTTATACTATACTCTCAGCTAGCTATATTACTGTTTTACTTTCTATTAAGTCCTTCTACTGACGAATATAGGATCGTTAGACCCATCAAACTTCGCAAACGTAAATGCTGTCAGCGTATTCATTCGCCTCTTTAGTTTTATGCCTTTTACTTCTTATTTTTCTTATAGCAAATGAGTCGAAATGACAATGAGACTGGCATTTATGGAACGAGTATTCATTAAGTTACTTATCGTTATAAAAGAAGACACAATGAATAGAATATATTGAAATAAATTACTAGTTTATATGAATTTAGAGTTCGCTCTCTTTAATATACTTTGTCAATATTGTTTTATCCTTCGAGAACAGTACTTTTTTTTGGATTAACGATGTCTATGTCCTTTTCTGTACCCATGTCAAAGTAAATGCAAAATTTTATGATGATCGGTTAAGTAGTTAAGATCTGAAAGTGTAACAAACGAACTCACATTCGCATTTATAACATTAGTTAGGATACAAGAATTTTAATCTTCGCATTTATGATACAAGTTCATATTCTTGATTATATTTACTTTTTCTGGATAATATACATCCTTGAAAGTTAATAAGGCTAGTGTGAATGGAACAGTCGCAAGAGGAAAACCTAGGCGAACGTTTCTCGATCAGATTTAAGGCGTTCTGGACAAAGGCCAGGTTAAGAGCACCTTGAACCGACGGGCGTGTATGAGGAATGTGATAAAAGTGAATGAAGCCAGAAAAGTGTGTCAGGATCGTAGCAAATGGAAATCCGTAGTCTCTGCCTACCCCTCTGGGAAACAGGCGTGAATCTATGTACGTATGTATGTATGTACATCCTTGCTTTGTAACCTATTGTCATATACAAGTTTTGAAAATTCGGTTTAGCAGTTTAGCAGTTTGCTACATTAAATGATTAGATCAATTTTCTTTTACCTTTATAATATTAGTATAGATTGAGCATTTACCTACTTAACAAAGGAAGTGTTTCTTACAATTTAATACTACAGTAGGAGGTGATATGGTGAATAACTCATTTTACAAATAAAATAATAATAATAATAAAATTTATTTGCCAAAACAATACAATGACATAATATCTGAAACAGTAAAAAAAAATAACATAGTTGCATTGTTTGTCTATATGAATAATGACCCCGAAGCTAGGTAAATCCTGTGTTATCGGGGTCATCCAAAAGTTTAATATTTTCGTAAAATACAGCTCATTTAGGTAAAACTATTTTTATTTTGATTTCTTTCTATTTCTATATAAAATACAAGTCCCGCACTAGGAATATATCTTGTCTCGCGGGGGACTTTACAAACATTCAAACAACGGACACAAAGAACAGCCAGATTTGGAACAACCATTTGTGGATCACACAAAATTTTGTCCCGTGTGGGATTCGAACCCACAACACTCACAATCAAAAGGATTTAGAAGCCAATATTTTTTATTATTTAGAGTGGTTATATTATTTTCTATGTTTCCGCTACTTATAATATAATTATATAAAGGATATTATAATTCAATAACATTACTAAAATTCCGATAGCACTATGATATTTATTTGAGTGCATACATTAATTTTGATACGCGTGTTGTGTAAATATTATGTGAGTCAGCGGAAATCTAATTCTGGATTTGGAATGAAATTGATTTACCTGCTCATCCTCATTCCTAATCTATGTATACTAATATTATAAAACTGAAGAGTTTGTTTGTTTGGTTGAACACGCTTGTCTCAGGAACTACTGGTTGAATTGAAAAAATATTTTAGTGTTGGATAGCCCATTTACCGAGGAAGGCTATAGACTATATAACATCACGCTACGACCAATAGGAGCGGAGTATCAATGAAAAATGTAGCATAAACGGGGAAAATTCTCTTATGTGAATCATACGAAGTTGCTCGGGTCAGCTAGTACTATTATAAATTCAAATATGAAAGAAAGAAAGAAAGAAATATTTTATTTTATATTTTTAATTAAATATGAGTTTCTTTGTTTGTTACGTTTTCACGCCTTAACTACTTGACCAATCATTGTGAACATTTCCATACACGTCGTCAGGGGTACTTACTTTCATCCAGAAAAAGTACTGTTTCCGGGGGAAATAAATTTGTTATCTAAATTAACGCGAGCGCAGCTGCGGGCAAAATGTAATACTCATTAATTGAATGTTGTATTGTCTCTATAAGCTTTTAAATAATGTTTAACAATTAATTGTGACTCTAAAAAATATAATACTAAAATAATATGAACTTTATATTATTTACAAACAAACTCTTCAGCTATATAATATTAGTATAGATAACAATATTTTAACTAACGTATTAAAGTGACTTACAACAAAATAAACATATAAAACTAAGCATTAAAACTGAAGACCTTTTAAACATTTCGCATACACAGCTTTGTGGTAGCCGCGCGACCATAAATAAGAAAGCTCGTTCCTTTATCCAAACTCATTACCGTGTTAATAACTACGTGTGGTATTAGCTCTACCAGACATTCTACGCCTTGTGAATAATCAGTGTGAGGCGCGAACGGAGAGAAGCTAGCCACATTTAGCTCCGCTCTCTCATCTCTATCACATCGCTCCCTCGGGAACAGATAAGCCAATCCCGCTGCGTTACATAAACCTTCACTATTTTATGACGCTATTTAACGCCACCAAACCTTCAGATAAAGTTATATTTGTTGTTCTATCCCGTCTTTCATAAGCCTCGTCCTCTTCAAACTCGATATCAGTCAAATCGATCCAATTATTTATGTGTCACTTTAGTTGGTTGGGTGCGCTTGTGACGTCACCACTTGCTTGCCTAGCGTCACTGTAAACAGTGTTCGGTTTATCTCCTGTCGAATCATGATTGCCTGGTACTTCATTGCTAACGGTTATGGTATGCTGACGATCGGCTTCCTAAAACAACTTTGTTATACGTATTCCGTGTTTCATCATCAGTTTCCTTAGAACTTGTGTTTCAAATAAATCTTTTATGGTGTCAGTGAGTTTATTAGCTTCAGATAAACGTTTGCCCGCTGTGGTACTGTCTCTAAGAGCAAATAGCTCGCAAGATAAGGGTATTATATTATTAGCTAATGCTTTTATTGAATTTTCTCTTCCTTCCTCGCTTGGCTTATACATTTCAAATTAGAAGCGTTGTTTCGTTATTATATTGTAGTTCCTCTGCTAACAATACTGCATAGGACTTGTTTGAGTCAAGTTTGCCTGCGGCTGGCCTTTGTTTCTAAGTTAATTATGACAATATTATGATCTTATATTATTATTTTGAGTGTATATTATGAATAAAATCTATGATTTATAATTTTTACTTGGTGTTTGACGCTAGGAAATGTGATTGTATTTTTAAAATGTGGAATGTTGCATTAGTGTTTTTTTTTATACAACGTGTAACATTTAAGTGTGATCAAGTGTAAGGGTTTAAAGTGAAGTTAAACCTGAGAAGCCAAATTCGAAAATATATTACTGATTTTATGACTATATTCGTAGAGCGGCAGCTGTCCATTAGAAAAATAAAACAAAATAATACTTTTTAGATAAAATTACACTAATTTTACCAAAATTGAAATCCTTGGAGGTAATGACGTCTACGAAATTAAATATTTTATAACCGTTAAATAAATAGCGGCATAGAAGCGTCAAAATACCCCGTTCACAGTGAACTGTGGGAAAATTAATCAATTTAATATAATTAAATAATTGTGTGGAGCATCCGCCTTTGCTTTATAAACGACCGACCGATCCGGCCGTCACCGTTTGAATTATTCAATATTTCAAATTTCATTACCATCCTGTAGAACTTGCGCTGAATATCCTTCATAACTGTTTATTAATTTGAAATGTAACAACAGTACCTGTGCCTCTCGACATTGTTTGCGTCTCTTGATATATATAGCGTGTGTTCTTTCCGAGATTTTCAGCTACATACGTACTTAAATTCATCAAAATCATGTCATAGGTTGTTCGTGAAAATGTAATAAACACACAACGTTATCTCCTTAACCATATTTTTGAAGTGAAAACTTCTGTAGGCGCGTTGAGCACTTCTTGGGGGAACAAAAATCATAGAACTCGCGTCATCGTCACGCTTCCACGCTTTCGATTTTTTAATTATTTTAGAATATTAACAATATCTCAGAAATGGTGCACCCAACGCAAAAAATAACGAAATTTTGACCCCTTAATAACTGCTAAGAGAGTATCAAGAAACCGACCCGACCGACCATCTAGCCCAAACTAAGCAGTGCTTATACTATGGGTACTAGACAATGGATAAACATACATATAATACTTTTTTTGTAAATATATACCTATGTATTATACATAGAAACACCAGACCAAGACAAACATCCATGTTCATGCACACAAATTTTTGGCTTGTGCGGAAATCGAACCCGCGACCTCAGGCGTGGCACTCGGTTACACTAACCACTACACCATCGAGGCCCACTATACTCGTTTTAAACCTCTGCTTACCACTTCGGTTATATACTATCTTAAATCTAAATACCTATATATTGTTATCTATATATATAATAAAATCGTAGGAAAGTCAAAACTGTACACTGAATATTTTTTAAAAGAATACTTGGGGCGTGATCTACAATGGATATCGAAGCCAAAAATATAGTTTTCAGAATTTTTGTCTGTTTGTCTGTATGTATGTCCGCGCTAAACTCAAAAAGTACTGCATGGATTTACTTCAAATTTTGCATGAATATTACTAACACGTCGGGTCAACATATAAGCTACATATTATCACACTATAACCTACGGGGGAGGAGCTGTGAATCTTTATTTTTCTTACGCATTCTGTGACAGCGTGTAATCTAACGACGCATATTTAAATGTTGTTTTTGAGTAAGCCATGCTATTACCTAGCTTTACACTATAAAAACTACGCCATTTAAGTAACTTGGGCAGAGAAATATAGTTGGGTTCCGCGGCGACAAACACTTTTTAGTTTAAATCTACGCGGACGAAGTCGCAGGTAACAGCTAGTTATGAATAATGTAACAATTAGTAAGAAACTCGTGCGAGTGTTATTAGCTGGTAGTCCAAGGGTGACTAATGGTTGTAGGACGGTGATTTATGATACCTAAGCTTCAGGTTCGAAAGTGATTAAGAGATCACAGTACAATACTAGTTATACGGAATAGAATTTCGCCATACCTACGTCATCACTTTCAAAATAACTTAATTTTTTTTGATAAGATGTCCGAGGTGCATACTTTAATATTAAACAGCATGCAACAGATAGGTGTGGTCATTTAAGCGTCACATAATATAGCCTCTGTGCAATGGAAAACCGTGACACATAACTATACGTATGTAATTAATTCATAATAATTCCGTAAGATACATCATTTTCTATTTACCGAGTCATCAATATAAGTACATTCTAGTCGATAATTACACAACACTAACAACTGACTCAGTGATCTTTGTCAACCCGATCAGGCGAAATTTTGTCAGTGATGTGATGCGTTTGTTATGATGATGTTTAAATAAAAAATTGGTGCAGTCTTTGGGGACTGCTGATAGAAGTAAAAACTTTAATCCTTGATCATAAACACATCTAAACAAAAAAAAAGTGGCTTGTCAGATTCCTGATACTCTCTTAGAGGTGATTAAGGGGGTCAAAATTTCGTTATTTTTTTTCGTAGGACGCACCATTTCTGAGATATTGTTAATATTCTAAAATAATTCAAAAATGGAAAGCGTGGAAGCGTGACAATGACGCGAGTTCTATGATTTTTGTTCACCCAAGACGTGCTCAACACGCCTAAAACAAGTTTTCACTTCAGTAAATAATTACGTGTATGAAATTGACAGGCAATAGGTATAAAATAATATTGGATTTGTTCTAGGGATAGGCACATGATATACTAAGATTGATTCAACACATGATACAGATATATGTAAAATATGATCCTAAAATAACTAAAAAAACAAAAGCGAGCCTCAGGCCATTGCATTTTTCCAGTAGACGCTCATCTCATTTACTATATTTACACTATATTGACCGATACACAACACTAATACGTTCTCGATGCGGCGTGATGGATCGCCGTCCATCGCGCGCCAAACGCCACTTTATTGGACATTAATCGTTCTCGTGTAGCCATGGATACGCGACACCGCGAAACGGTGTCCTATTTTTGTGTCAACAGTTTATTTTGTACGTAGTACCATCTATCATCATAATTTGTGATATATGTACAATGTACATAATGTTTTCGGTGTTCTTTTTCTTGCGTTGTACAGACGTTAAATAAAAATATCAGCCCTATTTGTATAAATCTGGAGTAGTTACATAGTACTACTAGTGGCTCTGCTGGGCTTTGTTATATTTTCTGTATGAGAAGTGTTAGCCATATATTACCACGCTAGTCCAGTGCTGGTTGACTTAACTCCTCTTCGAGAACATTTCGGAGGTACACCATTAGATACTTACATAGCTATAAAAAGTCGAAGATCTGTGTAACTATCGCACCCAAGAAATTGTATTCATTGTTTTTGAAGTGAAAACTTCTTTAGGTGTGTTGAGCACTTCTTGGGTGAACAAAGAACATAGAACTCGCGTCATCGTCACGCTTCCACGCTTTCCATTTCTGAATTATTTTAGAATATTAACAATATCTCAGAAATGGTGCGTCCTACGCAAAAAATAAGGATTTTTTATTATTCCCAAGTCACTTAGGGTCGGTTTTCTAGTCTAACCGGATTTGACTGTATATCAGTTTTTACACGGAGCGACTGCCATCAGACCTCCGCAACCAGAAGGCTAACGATACCCTAAGGCTAGACCAGTGTCAGGATATTAGAGGGCACTGACTTCCTAATAACGACTGCCATAGATGTTCATGGTAGCCGGGACCGACGGCTTAACGTGCTCTCCGAGGCACAGAGCAGGCGATAATTGTCAATCAATACGAACATAATTTCGAAAAGTCATAACTTCCGAAAGTCAGAGGTGCGCGAGGGTTCGAACCCGAGACCCTCTGCATTGCAGTCTGTTGGTCTCCCCACTGAGCTATCGCTATATATAAGCATATACTACGAATATAATATTTAAAAGTCAAAGATGTGACCCGATAAATCCAAATTAAAACCGCGGTGTAGCAAACCAACAGTCACCCTTGACAATCGCTATCTAAAAATAACAAAATATAAATAAAATAGTCTATTTTAGACTAAAAACCAGTCAATTCAATGTTTTACACCACTCTATTAAGCAGTCAACTCTAACGTAAATGCAGCTGTAATAAATCCATCCAATAAATTTTACTAATAGCAATTTTCTACCAAACAAATGGATCCACATCAAAAAGTCTAGTTTCAAGGCATCGATTAACAAAGTGAATACATTTGTCTACTCGTATAATAGATTCGGTAATTAAGGGTTAGTAAATACTCGATTGTTTGGGCATACAATGCCGTTGTAATCAGCGTACTATTAATAACAGTAGGTACGATTAAACGGCGTTTTGTTAGCGCGGGACGGGACTACGCGGTATGGCGGTACGCGCGTATTATCAACCATCTGACTAATGGCCATACAACTTACGACTAACATGTTTGTTAGTTTTTGATATGAAATACGTCATTTGTAGTGTTGCATTTGTATTAATTGCTTGTACATTAATACGTTCGTACGGAACATCCAGAACCGATCTACCGCAATTACAATCACAAATAGTGTTCTCTAGTTCGTGTGGATTGATCTCCTTTGTCTTGTTTAGTAGTACGACTGAAATAAATGTATTTATTTCAGTTGAAATACTAATTCGGTAATTCAAAATGCACTAAATATGTTTATCGTTACTAAGTTATATCATAAATGCGAATAATAAATTATATTGCATCCCTCACTTAGTATTATAAATACGAATGTGTGTTTGTTTGTTACGCTTTCACGCCTTAACCACTCGACCGATTCTCATGAAGTTTCGCATACACCTTGTCAAGTTATACAAAAAAGTGTCGTATGTTCCCAGGGCATAGATTTATTGACAAAATCTATGTTAAAAAGCTAGCTATATCTATACAAATATTATAAAGCTGAACAGTTTGTTTCTTTTTTGTTTGTTAAAACGCGCTAATCTTAGGAACTACTGGTTCGATTTGAAAAATTATTTTACTGTTGGATAGCCTATTTATCGAGGAAGGCTAAAGGCTATATAACATCACGCTAGGACCCACGGGGGTGGTGCAGTAACGATAAACGCGGGTGAAACCGCGGGAACATCTAGACCAACCAACCCCTAAATTGGCAAGGTGTCGTCTATCCAAAACTTGTCTGTAATAAATTTATTTATTACATAAGTTTAAAGCAAAGTTCGCGGGTTTGATTCCCGCACAAGTCAAACATTTGTGTGCATGAACATGGATGTTTGTCTTGGTCTGGGTGTTTCTATGTGTAATATGTACGTATTTACAAAAAAAAAGTAACATATGTATGTTTATCCATTGTCTAGTACCCATAGTACAAGCTCTGCTTAGTTTGGGCTAGATGGTGTTGTGTGAATGTGGTAGAATATTATTATTATATTATAAAGACTGCTTTAAACTTATGTTCATTATAATATTCTGTAATTAAGTCGAATTAATCCGAATTCAGTTAGTGTAAAATAAAGGTAAGTTTGATGCGATATTTATAAAGGATACTTTATAAATATCGCATCAATTATCAATCTTATTAGGCAGAGATCGCACAGAATGTAAACCTGCCACAACAGTAACTTTATTTGCCACCTAGTGGTCTCAGATTAAAAAAGGAACTTATTTAAGCTATTTTTGTTTTTACTAAACTATAATATTGTCTTCTGTTTACGCATATGTTATTCATTAAAATTAAACTACTATATACGGATTTTATCAGGCCATGAGTTTCTTGCTCGTTCTTCTCATGAGCCCTACTCCTCTTGCTTAGCTGAACGTAGCAGTAAATGTAAATTCACAGAAAAAAATTAGTGTAACTTTGGCATTCATAAGTGTTACCTTGTAACCTAACTTGAATAAATTTATTTTTGATTTTGCTTTTGATTTATCGTGTTGCTTACTTGACACTTTATTACAAAATTTTGAAAAACTGTTACACTACTATAATTACTATTAAACTTTACTAATTTTTAAGCTAATTAAATTATTGAAACTATTAAAACTATTTATATTATTACTATACTATTATACTATTTATATATGTTTACACTTTTCGCAGCCATGGTCGTTACGTTCGGTCGGTACGTTGCTTTTAAGCAGCCATGGTCACGGGGAGAAAACTATTGATGAACTATTAATGAATATTAAACCACGTAAGAGGGTCCTACAAAACCATGGCAATGAATTAACAACAGAAGTCCAATAAAAGAAACCAAAACTTCACTTAGTTAATCTATACAAATAAATAAAATTGAAGTGTCTGTTTGTAATGTCAAAATAACATATTTTTATCTAATGCATATGAAAGTATATAAGTTACCTATACGAAAACACCTGTTTTAAAATTTTTTGTCTGTCTGTCTGTCCGTTTGTTCCGGGTAATCTCCGAAACGGCTGAACCGATTTTGACAGGACTTTCACTGGCAGATAGCTGATGTTATAAGGAGTAACATAGCCTACTTTGATCTAAAAAAGAATTAGGTTTCCGCGGAGACAAACCCTTTTTATTTAAAATCTACACGGACGAAATCGCAGGTAACAGCTAGTATAATATAAGACCACGAGTAAATCGCACTTAATTATTTAAAAGTTATAAATACCTATTTAATTCTCGACGTTTCGACCGACTGTCTGACTATCATGTTCAATAATTTGTAATTGTCAGGACAAGGTTTCTGTAAACGAAAATTTGCGGAAAATGTCGAAAATTTAAATGGTAATTGTATATAAAAATATTTATTAACGTTTTGATATTGAATTTAATTACCTACATGAATTAATGTATTTTTTGTATAGATTGACAGGACAAAAACTGTCGGATTAGCTAGTCTTAATATATATCAATTACGTGTCACGTTGTCCGCTATGGACTGCTAAACTACTGAATCGATTTTGATCAAACTTCGTAACCATCTGTAATTTGGTCCAACTTAAGAGATAGGATAGTTTTCTTTTTTAAATGTGAATCAGACGAAGTTGCGTAGGACAGCTAGTTATGATATAAATCTCATTGAGAGAACTTGATTTGAATGGAAATCAAACAAAAAGAATGAAAAGGATATGTTTGAATAGGCGTTTCGTAGTAGAATGTGTGGATACGTGTTTAAGTCAAGGTCCCGTATTGCCAATCAAATATTCTTTATTCCTCGACTCACGCCTACTGTATTTCAAATATAGGATATAAGATGCGTAGGGGTGTTTTACATACATTTTGTAAGTTATATTTAAGCATTCAACTGAGTTTATTATAGAAACCGCAGCGATATAGCTTAGTGGGGAGACCAACAGACTGCACTGCAGAAGGTCTCGGGTTCGAACCCACGTCGCGCACCTCTGACTTTCGGAAGTTATATGACTTTTCGAAATTATGTGCGTATTGATTGACAATTATCGCCTGCTCCGTGCCTCGGAGAGCACGTTAAGCCGTCGGTCCCGGCTGCCATGAACATCTATGGCAGTCGTTATTGGGAGAGTGTCGACACAAAAGATCCCACTGGGTCGAAGTGTCGCCGGTTTGCACTGACTGGCCCCCACATAAGATAAGATAAGATTATCGAACAACGTTGCTACTGAAATCCTAATCCTAATCCTATCCTAACTAATATTATAAAAGCGAAAATGAGTTTGTTTGTTTGTTACCTTTTCACGCCTAAACAACAGAGCCGATCATTCTGAAATTTTGCATATACCTTGTCAGGTGTACAAAAACGGACATAGGCTACCTTACCTCCCGAAAAAAAATTACTGTTCCCAAGGAAAACAACAATAACGTTCTTATGATAATAGATGGCGCCACGTGTCTTTCGAATCATGATTGAATTATATTATTACAAGCAGAGTACGACCCGAATGGATTGTCAAATTCTAAATTAACGCGAGCGAAGCCGCGGGCAAAAGCTAGTTTCTTTATAAATTAGGCATCAAACTCAGGTTACGCAAACATAAAACACTAATTACGAGCCAATCTCATTATTGCAATTAATGGAATAATCCAATATCTCTTTGTCCTAAAATCAAATTCTGGACATCGTTCAGGCACACCAGCCGCACTGACTACCGTTGCACCACTGAAACAGTTTTCATGTTATACAGACGTCAAATACCTATTGTACATTTTAATATACTGTACTTTTAATATAAACTAAATCATTCCCAAAAATATATTATTTATTTAATTTTATTGGAAAGCTTACAGACTAATATTCTAGAATATAGTTACAATATGTAATGAATGTTGCTATTAACAAGCTTCGTCAAATATTTTTTATGTAGGTATCTAATTTAAAAGATACATATAAATAAAAAAAAAAAAGAAGTAATATAAAGAGACAAAAAGCAAAAGTACAAAAATATAACATTGAGAATTGCATTCAATTTAAACTATATCCACATTAATATTACAATAACATCTTATTAATTATGGATTAGATACGCGGTAATACATAAATAAATAAGTAAATAGCAGTACCAGGTAAACACAAATATAATATATATAATATATAATAATATGTTATTTATAATACAATTATAATATCCAGATAACACATCATTTTACAGTGATACGGTCACCACCGAAGAATGCCTTACTTAGAATGCGTCTTAGAGATTCTGGACTGGTATGGAACATAATTATCTATTTCGTCGTGCGGAGAGAGGCTATTAGTTCGCTTCGAGAGAAAAAGCTATTTCGCCTGTAGTTGGTTGATACGACCGGTATGTCAAGAAGCGGACGTTGTCTCAATCCTGCGTATGGTATTTTGAAGTTTATACTATATATTTATCTGTCTTATAATTTTTAAAACTATTGAACCGATCATAAAATATAATAGCACTAATGGATTGCTGTTTTAATAACGTATCATGTAAGTAAAGCCCCGTGGCTTCACTTACTTGATATTCCTAGCTTAATATAAAAGTGAATGTATGTTTGTTTGTTATGCTTTCCCATCTTTACTACTTAACTGATAATTATGAAAATTCGTATACAAGTTGTCAAAGATACATAAAAGGACATAATATACCTTTTATCCCGAAAGAAGTAGAGAGTGAAACTGTGGGCAAAAGAGTGTACTACTATAAACGTAAATTCAAAAAGATCCTTTTTCCTCTCTATGTCTGATTTCCACTGCAAGTCCATATTTTCATTCAGGAAAAAGTACTGAGCCGAGTGAAGTCACAGGCGACAACTAGTATAATAAAGAGCATTCGTGTCTCGTTCACAGATGCTAAACTAAATAGCGGATAATTTCAATATTTCAAACTAAATGTTGAAATGTTCATGTGAACGCGAACTGCGGTCCAATTGCGGTTTGGCCCGAGCTTGGTCAAACGCCACTGTCATTCACTACTTATAATACTAATATTAGGATAGTTTTAGAATATGTAACGGCAAATGTTTTAAGTGTCGTGTAGAATGATAGATTTTTTATTTTATTTATTGCCATTGGTGGCAGACGAGCAAGTGGCCCACCTGATGGAAAGTGGTAACCGTTGCTCATGGACTTCAGCAATGTCAGGACACAGCAAAGCCGGTGCCTACCGTGAAAGAAGAACTCTCTTTAAACCTCGTTTGAAGAAGGACATATCATAGCGCTCGAGAAAATGGATGGGGTAGTGGTTTAAGTGGTAGCCTTGATAGTGCCACCGCGTTTAGTGTTAGGGGTTCGCGATCGTGACGGTGGCGGTCCACGCGACACTAACATTTTTGGTACAGGGTTGTTCCGATTCTGGGTGCTCTTTGTGTCTGTTGTTAAAAAGCTACAAAGTCTTTTCTATTTTCTTTTTTTGATGTGACAACGTCTAATATATCGATGAACACCGGCTGCACGCACGAAAAAGGATGACTCATTGTCCCGTTACGCTCGTTGTCCCGTTACGCTCATTGTCCCGTTATGCTCATTGTAACGTTACGATCGGAGCGAGAGCGCTACACGAGCGAGCGAAAGGCACGATCGTGACGTTGTCACGTTAAACTATCGTCCGTAAACCGACTTTACAGACAACCAATTTTTTTTTGAAGATTACTAGCAATTTGGGTTTTAAATTACTAGTATTATTGTTAACTTTTCCAGCTAAGCTAGAATGCTTATGTTAGAAGTGGGTCACGTCAGTAGTGGGTGGGATTCGCTTAAAATAAGAAAATAATATAGCAAATCTCTTCTTATCGTAACTATCCTAATCTTAAACTTATAAATGTGAATGTAAGTTTGTTTGCTTGTAACGCTTTTACGCCTTAACTACTCGACAGAATAGAAAAGGACACAAGACTTTAATTCAGAAAAAAACACTAACAAATCTAACCTAACTTACATATACGCGAGCGAAGCTGCGGCCAAAATCAATTTTTTTATAACTAGCTGTGAACGCGGTTTCACCCGCGTTTATGGTTATTGCACCGCCCCCGTAGGTCGTAACGTGATGTTATAGCCTTCCTCGATAAATAGGCAAACCAAAACAAAAAATTTTTTAATTCGAACCAGTAGTTCCTGAGATTAGCGCGTTCAAACAAACAAACAACCAAACTCTTCAGCTTTATAATATTAGTATAGATGAGGAAAAATTGTATAGTAATAAAAATGTATTTCATTTTTTAAAAGTTACAGACAATACATTTGTGTGCATGAACATGGATGTTTGTCTTGGTCTGAGTGTTTATATGTATAATATGTAAGTATTTACAAAAAAAGGTATATACGTATGCTTAGTTTGGGCTAGATGGTGTTGTGTGTATGTGGTAGAATATTATTATAGAATATTATTATATTTTCTACCTAGATATTCTTAGTAGCAACACTGAATCTGGTACTGTGCCTAGGAAACGTCAATAGGATCACACCCTAATATATGGGTATTAAATCATTACTGGTGAAATGTGCTTGTAGGATACCTCTACTAACCACTCTGGAGGACTAGGCGTAAGACTATGTCATAAACAGTCTATAAACTGTCTTACAGCATGTCCACTTCTCAATATGAGAAAGCCATCGTCCACCACGCTGGCGCAGTGCGACTTGGCAAACTTAACACAACTTTGAGTACATAAAGTTTATTTTTGTGTGCATGTCCATTTGTTTTGTTTCTTGTTGCTTTTTGTGTGTTATTTATCTTTACCTGTGTCCACTGTCTATTTTAGCAATTGTTTCGAATTTAGCTATAATGAACACTTTCTTAGTGTCTTTACTTTCTTTTTAAGACTGCGCCGAGCGAAATGTACCAAAATAGGCGGTCACAGTTAATTGAATAAAATCAACACTTTTTGTTTAATACAAATATAAAATATACACTTACCATAACAATGGATGTGTTTACAATTACTCCGTGTAAAAAACTTAAAATAATGAATATCTTCGCCTACAAAATTACGTAAATTTGCACGAAAAATGCAAAAAGCGAAAGCTCGTGTTACGTGATTTTTAGATTATAACAGTAGAAATATATTCTATTTTACAGCTTAAACGAAACATAAATAGTTATATTACAATTTTTCCGTCCCAAATATTTAAGTTATTGGTTGACAATAAAAATACATATTTATCAAAAAAGCACTTCAAATCCTCCATACAATTTTACTATGGCGGCCGCGCGCCGATTTGAATATGCGCCGCACGAGCTCTATCATTATCTGTCTTACGCTCGGCGCAGTCTTAAATATAAAGGTATCCTTCCGATATTTTTTTTTCGCCGTTAAAACGAGTGACAGTTAAATATTTTATACTTTTTATATTTTCGCACTTAGTTTTGACAAATGGATTTAATGAAGCGAAAACTTCTTTAGGCGCATTGAGCACTTCTTGGGTGAACAAAAATCATGGAACTCGCATCATCGTCACCAAACGCTTTCCATTTTTGAATTATTTGTGGTTTATAAAGAAATGTTTATGATCAAGGATTAAAGTTTTCACTTCTATCGGCAGCCCCCAAAGACTGCCCCAATTTTTTTTTATAACACTAGATTCGACCCATCATAAGTATTTAATCAAGAGAAATCTATCTCGACGTAAAACTCAAGCCTGATAAGCAAGCAACCTTGGCGAGTCAGACAGCTTTGTTAGCTTACAGCTGCAGTACAGATCAGAAGATACTGTCTGTCAAAAGTGCATACAGACTTATCTTTTATCGTAGTGGCTTGGCGTTCCATCAACTGCAGATGGCAAGGACGAGAGAGAGTACTTGCAGTTAAACAACTAAATGTTATCACGTGATCAACTGCTGTAATCATGCAGCAGTAAGTAAGCAAAATAAAATTAAGTTGTTAATTCGTTGTTATTCATGCACTGATGTGCATGTCTTATACCGTACTATAATTAGTTACTATACAAACATTCGAACAAAACACGGAACACAAAGTATACCCAGAATCGAAATAACATTTTGTGAAACACAATGTCTTTAAGTACTATCAGTCATTGACGCAAATCTTATACACTGAAATTCAACTACTTTATATGGACTGTATCAGGCAGCGGTAGCTCAGTGGGGAGACCAACAGACTGCAATGCAGAGGGTCTCGGGTTCGAACCCACGTCGCACACCTCTGACTTTCGGAAGTTATATGACTTTTCGAAATTATGTGCGTATTGATTGACAATTATCGCCTGCTCTATGCCTCGGAGAGCACGTTAAGCCGTCGGTCCCGGCTGCCATGAACATCTATGGCAATCGTTATTGGGAGAATGTCGACACAAAAGATCCCACTGGGTCGAAGTGTCGCCGGTCTGCACTGACTGGCACCCACATAAGATAAGATAAGATGGACTGTATCGCGTAGTTTATTCGAAAATCATTACTCTTACATAATTTAGAAACTATTAAGCTACTATTACTATTAAATTTTGCTGCATTGCTTTTTAGCAGCCATGGCCCGGGGAGAGTAAAACTATTTTTCTTAAGTTGGGATCGAACCAATCGCATTTATCTCATCAACAATAGTGAGGTGACCACGTAAATCATTAAGTTTCTCGTTCAGAAAAAAAAACAATAATGCTAATGGCTTACTATCAGTCATACGTCTATTTAACTTTTGATATAAGTAAACGTCAAATCTAAAGTCAAAACCATTAAAAGAAGTCAATTATAAAAATCCAACAAGAATCTCTTAAAAAATTTCAAAGTATATTAATTTACTATATGATAAATAAATGTGCTGATAAAAATAATGAAACAAATTTGACGAGACGTTCTTAAACGATTTCGCTTCTAACAATTTATTTTATCTTGCGCTTCTAATATATTATTTCATTACGGAGAGCTGCAAAAGAAAGTTACAAATAATAGAATTAGGTTCCACTATTTTCGTCCCAACAAATTAATTGGACAGTCAGCTGTCTGCAGACTGAAATAACGTAAGTTTCACAGCTTACTGCTTACCTCTGAAGGGGTAGACAGAATAGTTTTTTTTTTATATAATTATATAATAATATACGCGTACAGTTAAATATTGTCTTCTGTTTACGCGAATGTTATATATTGAAATTAAACTACTTTATACGGATTTTGTCGCGTTGTTTATTTTGAAACTCTAACACTACTATTACTGAACTTTACTGAATGCTATTTTAGCTAATTAAAACTATTTATATTTAAGTTTACACTTTGCCCCGACATTTTGGTTGCTTTACAGCAGCCATATTCACGGGGAGACTAAAATGGTAGTTGTCTTAATGTTCTGAAGTGTAGTTATTTCAAAGAACCCGAACATAATTTAATCTTTGGTGTTTCTTCTCACCTACAGTTTGTTAGCTTAGGGGTCCTGTAGGGTTTCTATCGCGACTTTTCCTAGGAGTATACCTAAATATAAAGCATCTAAATCACTAACGAACTATTGGATGGAGCGCAAGTGGCTTATGCCCATGCCCTATTGCAAAGGCAAATTACTTTCAAAAAATTTTTTAGTCTAACTTTTGCCGACACGAGTTGGCTCGACTCACTCATTATTTTATAATAAAATAATCGTCTAAAAGCTACGTAGTAGAGAACGTTTGCAATCAAATAATCCGAATTTTGATTTTATATAGTGATACAAAAATTCTGCATATATGTATATAAAAATCATGACTCTAAATTATGATCTGAATCTAAATTCTATTAAGCTTAAAGTCGTATTATAACTATAAGCTGTTTTTGTATTATACTAGTACCTATTTATATTATGTGCGCATAATTTGGTGCCTACAGTGCTCTTCGCTAAGTAAATAGGGCACTATACTCCGATTTCTGGATTGAGAATTACACATTGA
This sequence comes from Catocala sponsa, assembly GCA_963564715.1. Lineage (NCBI taxonomy): Eukaryota > Metazoa > Arthropoda > Insecta > Lepidoptera > Erebidae > Catocala > Catocala sponsa. The sequence goes on along the minus strand of OY751340.1, from coordinate 23,394,965 downwards.
GAATGGCTCGAACGTTAGTATAACTTTTTATTTTGTTTCTCTTTCAAGTTTCCTTAAACTGTAATAAAATGTAAACATGTATTTAAACATCATATAAATAAGTAAATGCTCAGTTGAGCTATCAACTGAGCATTTACTTAAGTATATGATGTTATCTGTTGTTGCTGCGAGTTGGTATGTGTGTGACACGGTCACACACAAATATTTCTTACAGTAACGAATTTTACTAAACCGCTAGGTTTAATAGATTTCGATACTGTAAAAAATATTTGAACTTGAACTCGGTTGATATTTGCTACTTTTCTTAATTCAGTAAGTCAGTCAGTTCAATAGCGTACTCATTGCTTAAGAGCTAAAGTAAATAAAGTATCATATTTCCAACAACAATTCAAGAAAATGCAGGATTCCTTCGGTAGCATATCTCGCTAAACAATTCACGTTTCAAGCCATGCAATTAACGCGTTATGATTCTTCACAGTACACTAAGCTCCATGTCACACACATACCAACTCGCAGCAACAACAGCTCATAGCGCGTTACAACCGCCACTAAGTAGGGTTTCATGTATTACACGCTCATCCTATCAGATTAATAGGCTTACATATGCCAAGCTATTATCATCTATAAGCAGACGTAATAGTGCCTATTCTAGTATGCGTTTTGAGAACAATTCAGAGTAATTGCAACGCAGTGATACTTTCTGTTGAAATCATTCCAATTTCAAATTAAACTGTCGTGGGACAAAAATAGCGGGCGTTATTTTTAAATTTAAAATACAACAGACATTGACTGAGGACTTTGTTTTTAATTTGAATGTGACATCATCTCTATCTATTATTCCCAAAGATATTGTAATATCTTTGATTATTCCTAAGTGCATTGGCTCGGCGTTTGAGTCTAATTGAAGGCTGTATATGAATTTTAACACAGAGCGATATTCAGACTCGGAGCAATTACTTGTAGAATACAGAAATGTTCGATCGAACCCACAACACTCAGCGCAGTGACAATGGCGAGGCTGCCCCTTAAACCTCCGTGCAGTCCAAATATTTTATGAAAAGCAATCTAAGGTGAATATTCTTTCATATAATCCACTACTGTAAAGTGCAAGAGATAATTTCCGTTTTACTGTCTACTTAAATTATTAACACTTTAATTTTGAACTGGCGTTCTTGGTAACTCTACCTTGTAAGTCTTGTAGCATACATTTGCACCTGTGTTTAACTATCTCTGTAACAGGGTTGTAGTGAATGCGACTCCTGTGCATGAAATCTTTTTTTTATAATAACACGGCAAAGTGATTGTAACGGACCTGTTGGAAAGCTCAATTACAGTCCAGAGACAGTGACGACGAGGAGAAGATAGATGTCTTCTAGCCGTCGCCAGTATCAAGCTGGTCTGACCAGATGTTTCTTCACACTACGTTTGACTACGTTTGAAGGACCCAATGTCGTAGAAGGGAGGGAACTCATGTGCCGGAAGACCATTCCAAAGTTGTATGGTACGGCATAAGAAGGAATTTTGGTGCGAGACGGGATTGTGCTGACCGTCTGGGTGTAGTTCCTGGATCGGACATAGCATAATTGGGTTTTTTAGAGTTCGAAAAAACTCCTATATAACAGCTTTGTCCGTCTGTCTGTTATACAACTTTCAACTCAAGAACCGTAAGAGCTAGTGACTCGCGGTCAACGCCATTCGTCTCAGCATAGTTTATATACCCCCGAAATAACGATGACCTTTGACCTCTGACCTCAAGGTCACGTGGTATCACGTGACCTTTGCATATTACTTGAACCATTTTTTTCGAACTCTAATATTTACGGCAATTCATTGCCGTTTCTCACTTGCTTATAAAGAAATTCTTAAAAGCAGTACGGAGTGCGGCTTGACCATTCTTAAGCAGGATATAAAAACATGGTTGCCGAAATTAAGGTACACCTCTGACTGCCTCTTCATGGATACAGGTATAAGACTATGTATGTGTTTGTGACTGTTTGAGGGTAATTCAAAACTTTTGGGTTTTGTGGTAAGAAATACTTGGTACCTATAGAGATAGATCCTATTGCGAAGGATCTAAATATAAGTGGCGAAATTAACTTAAAGTTGAATAAACCTATGCCTACTCTGCAAGGTAAACAGTTTAATAGTGTTTGTGTAATTAGTGATATGTACCAACAATATATTTAACACTTTCAGCTAAGCTGATGCTTTTGTTAGGAATAAGTTTTTTAATCATAAGTCCAATCTATACTAATATCATAAAGCTGAAGAGTTTGTTTGTTTGTTTAAACGCGCTATTCTCAAAAACTACTGGTTCGATTTGAAAAATTCTTTTAGTGTTGGATAGCCTATTTATCGAGAAAGGCTATAGGCTATATAACATCACGCTACGACCCACGGGGGCGGCGCAGTAACGATAAACGCGGGTGAAACCGCGGGCACATCTAGTGTTTTATACAGGTTGTCCCAGAAGGCGACGCCAAGCCGGAATCAGGAATAATACTTCTATAAGCTCTCGTTTTATTTTTTATTATTTGAGATTACATAACTTTTGGAATCAATAAAGATTATTACCTATATATTAATACGTGAAGCAAAAACTTTTTACGAAAATTGCGCGGACGGAGGAGTATAAAATTTGGCACAGTTAAAGGTTATATGGAGGAGAGGCGAATCTTAATATTTTTATAAAATATGCATTAGAAATACATTAAATTAATGAAAAATCACTGCACGCACACAACCATGCATTTAACACACGCAGTCGAATCGCGTTCGTAGTATTTCGACATTGTTCGTTTGACATCGTACAATTCTTTGTGGTTATGGTTACCTATACCTTATTTATATATAATAGAGAAAAACAGAAAACAATATAGCAAGCTTAGGAATTTTGGTCAAATTTTGACCACTAGGCAACCGCTAGTATTCAATAATTAATTCGAATTAAATTTTGCCACTACAATATACATGTATTCACAGTTTCAAAGCTCTTCATACATTGCTTTCCCCACAGCATGTTCACTGAACTGCATTCATGCCTTACACGTAATGTACTCGCAATAATTGTAGGGGTGTACTCTGTGCGAGATGCCGACAACTTAGTCGCCGTATCGGAACAAGCACTCGTGCAAGTTCACTACAACTCCGCAACTGCTGCCAAAATCTACAAACTTTATGCACGCCACGACATTTGTATAAATAGTGCCAAAATACCGACAATTGGAACAAGACTTGACTCAAATATCCGCCCTGTTTGCTATGAATCAACTTGTGTTTCTTTATTGTGTTTTAAAGTTATATAAAGAACGTGTAGTACATTTTTATATTGACACACATTGGAACTAAAGATTACTTATTTAAAATATCAAGATAATGAAACATACGCACGTACGTATACACATACACACACACAAACATAAACACACATACGCATAAATATCATTACTAATATCATACTAATATTATCAAGCTGAAGAGATTGTTTGCTTGTTTGTTTGAACGCGCTAATCTCAGGAACTACTGGTTGGAATTGAAAAATTATTTTAGTGTTGGGTAGCCCATTTAAAGGCTATAGGCTACATAACATCACGCTACGACCAATAGGAACGGAGCAGCAATGAAAAATGTTGCGAAAACGGGGAAATTTTTCCTATATGAAGCAAACAAAGTTGCGCCGGATAGCTAGTTACTTAATATATGTGTGTCTAGTACTAGGATAGCTAGTCTTAGTCGCTGACAGACAAGGATTGTGTATATGTTATCATATACAATCCTTGTCTGTTAGGCATCAATCTTAAAACTAGTATAGTTTAGTTTCAAGCTCAGTCTTTAAAACAATCTCAATTAGTATTTACACGGCAGAACATTGAACATAGTATTCAATACAGAATCAACTCTAATACTATCTAAATACGTATACGGGTATACATACTCGTGACTATATATCACCAATGGGGTAGGCAGTGAGGCATCCCACCCCTTTTCCGTCAGCTACGTTTCAATCACACCTAAAAGAGGCCGAAACTATTGCCGTCTACCGAGAAAACACAAAGCTGCTTCTAATAATTTTAACATGAATCCTAACTTCCTAACTAATATTATAAAAGCGAAAATGAGTTTGTTTGTTTGTTACCTTTTCACGCCTAAACCACTGAACCGATCATCCTGAAATTTTGCATAGGCATACGTTGTCAGGTGTACAGAAACGGACATAGGCTACCTTTCATCTCGAAAGAAATTACTGTTCCCGAGGAAAACAACAAAAAAGTTCTTATGATAATAGATGGCGCCACGTTTCTTTCGAATCATGATTTAATTATATTATTACAAGCAGAGTACAACCCGAATTGATTCAAATTGTAAATTAACGCGAGCGAAGCCGCGGGCAAAAGCTAGTATCCAATAACTGATTCAAGAATCGAACTATAACAGATAACATCAAGCCTTAACGACAAAATAATAGACCATTAATATGTTGAACTTGAACTAAAGACAAACTGACTGTAAATCGATAAACTAAAATAATTGTACGCCGAAACTATTTTAAAAACATTTATAACTTGATTATTTAGTCAGGTGAAGAAATTATTATTTATGTACATTTACTGAGTAGTTAACTGTAGTGATAGCCTTATTATCTTATCTTATGTGGGGGCCAGTCAGTGCAGACCGGCGACACTTCGACCCAGTGGGATCTTTTGTATCGACACTCTCCCAATAACGACTGTCATAGATGTTCATGGCAGCCGGGACCAACGGCTTAACGTGCTTTCCGATGCACGGAGCAGGCGATAATTGTCAATCAATAAGCACATAATTTCGAAAAGTTATATAACTTCCGAAAGTCAGAGGTGCGCGACGTGGGTCCGAACCCGAGACCCTCTGCATTGCAGTCTGTTGGTCTCCCCACTGAGCTATCGCTGCTCGTAGTGATAGTCTAGTGGGAAACCATTGGACCGCCACGCCGAGGTCTCGAGTTCAATCCCAAGGCTGACTTTTTGAAGTTATGTGCGTATTAAATAGTTAATTATCGCTTGTTTTAACGATGAAGGAATACATCGTGAAGAAACCTGCATGTCTAAGAGTTCTACACAATTTTCTTGAAGGTATGTGAAGTCTGCCAACCCGCACTGGGCCAGCGTGGTGGACTATAGCCTAACCCTTCTGACAGTGAGAAGAGGCTCGTGCCCAGCAGTGGGACAGTTTAATACAGGGCTGATATTATTATACTTGGTAGTTCTATCGATCAATAAATCCGTTTATAGTCCAACTAAAAGATATATATCTAGACTCAGCGAGTGCCATTTGCGATCCAGAAATACCTTTTTATTATTCTCAAGGCGTTTACTTCTTTATACCGACATTTATTTGATATCGCTGGAGAAAATTTATATGAGTCGTTTATATATATATTATCGATTCATCGATCGAGTCTTTTATCGATATATTGATGCTTGTTATGACTTTACTAGAGCCTACGAGAATACATACTTGTGTGAGTGATATGGGGTAATCGTGAGTTTGATACCAATTTATTTAATAATTTACGCTTGATTGAGTAACAAACATCCAATTTAAAGATGGATGGTGAATTGGTTTCATTGGTGAATTGGTCGCAGTTTACCCTAAGGCAAATGTTGTGGGTTCGATTCCTTTTCGGGACGAAAAATTGTGTGATCTATAAATTGATATTTCGACTTCAGGTGGTCTTTGTGTACCAACAATGCGATGTTATAATGTTTGCAAAGTCTCCGACGATACGTGTATCGCCAACACTAGGAATATATGTATCTTTAAAAAATAATAAAAACATTTTTAACATTGGCCTCGATGGCGTAGTGGTTAGTATAATCGACTGCTACGCCTGAGGTCGCGGGTTCGATTCCCGCACAAGTCAAACATTTGTGTGCATGAACATGGATGTTTGTCTTGGTCTGGGTGTTTCTATGTGTATTATGTATATATATACAAAAAAACATATATATATATATGTTTGTTTATCCATTGTCTAGTACCCATAGTACAAGCTCTGCTTAGTTTGGGCTAGATGGTGTTGTGTGTATGTGATAGAATATTATATTATTATTATTATACTAGCTTTTGCCCGCGGCTTCGCTTGCGTTAATTTAGAATTTGACAATCAATTCAGGTTGTACTCTGCTTGTATAATAATATAATTCAATCATGATTCGAAAGAAACGTGGCGCCATCTATTATCATAAGAACGTTTTTGTTGTTTTCCTCGGGAACAGTATTTTTCGGGTTGAAAGGTAGCCTATGTTCGTTTCTGTACACCAGACAACGTATATGCAAAAATTCAGGATGATCGGTTTTGTGGTTTAGGCGTGAAAAGGTAACAAACAAACAAACTCATTTTCGCTTTTATAATATTAGTTAGGATTATTTAAAAAGTAGTATGAAGTAGCAGTGATAAAATAACTGATGAGGACCACTGGTTTGATACGAATCGATCTAAATTTCAATTCCATACTATGTACAATAATCTAAAGTTCAAATTATAGCTAAATATTATTGCTTGCTTTAAAGGTTAAAAGAAAACATCCTGATTAAATCTACATATGCAAGAGTTTTCCATAACGTTCTCAGCATAAAAACAAATATGTAGCCGATCTGAGCCACCTTGTTGGATTATTATAGAGAGTATTGACGAATTTTATAAGGATATAAATAAATTATAATTGGTAATGATTAATTTTATAATGTATTGCAATAATTTAATATATAAATAATACTCTTTCACGGGGAGTGCTCTGAAGAACTGTTTGATTTGGTACCAGTGGCCCCTTTCTATCACCGTACCACTCGACACCGAAGCAGGGTTCATCCATATCACCTGGAAGCGTTCAATTCTAAGACGGTACGCTTTCAGCGATCATTTCTCCCACGTACGTGCAAGCTCTGGAATGAACTGCCAGCTTCGGTGTTTCCCGAGTGCTATGATATGTCCTTCTTCAAACGAGGTTTAAAGAAAGTTCTTCTTTCACGGTAGGCAGCGGCTTTGCTGTGTCCTGACATTGCTGAAGTCCATGAGCAGTGGTTACCACTTTCCATCAGGTGGGCCACTTGCTATAAAAAAAATAAAAAAATAATAGTAGTTTGACTTCTAATAATTCAGATGATTTGACATTATGTATTTTCGTTATAGTACTATTATTTTAATGAATGAAAATTCATTTATATATTTGGTAAAGTGTAATCACGATAGTAATGTATTTATGTGTGTATTCAATATATTTGTTTATTAAATAAATAACTGAAATATGGCCTAACTATCTCAGACTGGCGTGAAGGTCCGTGACTAGCAGTAGTACAGTATCTAAACAAGGCCGACATTATCAAGATTTATGACTAAAATAAATCAAAGTCCTCTTCGTGATAGGTACTTAGTTACTCAAGGTATTTAAGGAATGCTAATCTATAGGACACAAACAAGATCAATGAATTAGCTTATACAATCCACCGTTGCGTGTTAGCCACACCTATATTGTGCCACAATACTTAGTCTTTCAACTTTACATATCAATCAATCAATCAGCCCAACGCAGTCCACTGCTAGACATAGGCCTCTCTCATTTTACGCCACAACATCCGGTCGGTGTCACGTGTCCGGTGCGAATGTGAGTTTGTTTGTTACGCTTTCACACCCTACTCGACTGATCATCATCAAAAAAAAAAAAAAAAAAAGAATTCGCATACACGTTGTCAGGGGTACAGAATAGCATATAGGGTACCTTACATCTAGCAAAACTTAAAATCCCGACAGACGTTGTCATGTAGACACGAAAAAAAAAACAAAAAACAAATCTAAGCCATTCTCGAATCCAATTGAACCAACACAAATTTCATCAAAATCGGTCCAGCCGTTTAGGAGGAGTTTAATTACAAACACACTCACAGAAGATTTATATTTATAAAGATGGAGCTTACAAAAAACTTAATGACCTACGATTAACCTGACTGATAATTGAGTCGAATCACACAAATACGTCCATTAGCTTCGAGTCCTCCACAAAACGCACTCAACTCCCTGATATCTCATTAGATTAAACCGAGCGAGTAATAGGAGTAGGCTTTTGTTTGAATTGGACAACTACGATTAAATGCTAATCTCTACCATATAAATACTATAGAATATTAAAATACTTTGCTGAATGAGTTCAAGGTTTAAGCGGTCACCTCATTATTATCAAGGTTTAAAGATCATCAATTCGATTCCCGTAAAGCAATTAAAGGTACTTTAACATTATTTTAGAAAAATATAGCTTTTGTAATAGACCTAAAGCTTTGCTCACTTCGTGGCGTTGAAGCACATTGTTCACCCTATGCTGAGTTGTCACCGAAGTCTTCAATACTTTAGACGTAAACCCACACGTTTCTGACTAAAAAACAATAGAATTAAACATGAAATGAGACGAATACCTAGTTTGCACTTAATGCTGGCTTGATAACTGTATCAAGCCAGCATGAAGTGCGAAATTTCTATTGTCACAAACTCTTGCCACCTAGGTTAGCAAAGAAGGGTAAAAGTAGGTCGCTAATACTACGTACTCGTTAGTAGTTCTATAAAATAAATCATTCATTCACTTTTTGGGCATTTAATCTTAGTGAATTGGGTATTCCAATTCTTCTTATAAATGTATTTAAATAATATTTCTGAGAATGAAATACTATAGATAAGATAAATAAATCTAATTTAGATATTCAAACGGGTCGATACCTTTTATCATATAAAACCAATATTATCTATACAAATAAATAAAATTGAAATGTCTGTTTGTAATGTCAAAATAACAGCTTTTTATCTAATGCATATGAAAGTATATAAGGTACCTATACGAAAACATCTATTTTAAAATTTTTGTCTGTCTGTATGTCTGTTTGTTCCGACTAATCTCCGAAACGGCTAAACCGATTTTGACGAGACTTTAACTGGCAGATAGCTGATGTTATAAGGAGTAACTTAGGCTACCTTGATTTCAGAAAAAAAAATAGAGATCCGCGGAGACAAACACTTTTTAGTTAAAATCTATGCGGACGAAGTCGCAGGTAACAACTAGTTGGTAATAAAATTGGACACCCAAGTCAGGTTAGCAGTACCATTTATCTTATCAAGAAGTGACTCAATATCAGCACATAGATGAAATAATAATATCAGCACATAGATGAAATAATAATATCAGCACATAGATGAAATAATAAACTGATCCTTCTGTGAAATCTGCGAACGCGGAAATCGAACCGTTGGCGACGTACGCCAGAGATAAGCGGTTGTCAAAAGACCGTGTTATCCAGAGATCAACTGAAATGAGAAACGAGGTGTTTGTGTACTGCCTACTGCGACGCTGGATATTTTATTTCACAAGCGACACCACTAGGGGTGGTTTGAACACGTTTAAAATGTATAAGACAGGCTGTTCGAATAATTTTATCGGCTTGTCGGCGAGGCACGTACCGCCACTTTGTTCTGAGGGTGGGGGCGCGAGGGCTCTCGCAGCGTTGACAAAGAGTGCCAACCTCTCAGCTGTCAAAATTAAGAACCGTCACAGGTGCCTTGCGCAAAAATTTAGGGTGCACTTGATTGCCCCTCTTGGCAATTCGCTACTACCAAAGGGACTGAGATACTTATAAATACGAGGGCTGTCACTCATGCATTGTCAGTTCTGCAGAAAAGAGTCATTAGGCTGCCAGTTCAAGTTATACTTTGTCACTGGTACTCCTGACAGTGTCTTCTTGAATGTCTTCTTGTGGACACACAGCTCACTAGTTATTCGGTTGCATTCTTTTGTGGCTACTAGAACAGTCCAAGTGGAACGACATTCGTAAACATAGGTACTTATAGTTCACTGCATGCGTACCACAGAACAATAGGTACAGACAGCACCTTCGGATTACTTTAAGCTTTTGCCCGCGGCTTCGCTCCCGTTAATTTAGAAATTGGCAATCAATTCGAGTCGTAGTTTGCTTGTAGTAATATAATTCAATCATGATTCTAAAGACACGTGGCGCCATCTATTATCATAAGAACGTTATTGTTGTTTTCCTCGGGCACAGTAATTTTTTTCGGGTTAAAGGTAGCCTATGTCCGTTTTTGTACACCTGACAACATAATTATATACAAACTTTCAGGATGATCGGTTTAGTGGTTTAGGCGTGAAAAGGTAACAATCAAACTAACAAACAAACTCATTTTCGCTTTTATAATATTAGTTAGGATTACTACCTGTGCGGTTTTATCCACGTTTATGACTACTGCCTTGCTCCCGTAGGTTGTAGTGTTATGTTATATAGCCTATGTTGCTTCTGAATGAAGTAGCTTTCTAAAGATGAAATAATTTGTGTGTGTGTGTGAAAAGGGTTAGGCCATAGTCCACCACGCTGGCTCAATGCTGATTGACATACTTTAAATATCTCAGAGAACATTATGAAGAACTCTTAGTCATGCAGTTTTTCTTGAGATATCTTCCTTCACCGTTACAGCGAGCGATAATTAATTATTTGCTACGCACATAGCTTCGAAAAGTCAGAGGTGTGCGCCTTGGGTTCGCTCTCGAGACCTCTGCATGACAGTCCAACGTCTTCCAATTGGTTATCGCTCTTTTATCTATGAAAATACCAATAATATAATAATAATATTCTATCACATACACACAACATCATCTAGCCCAAACTAAGCATAGCTTGTACTATGCGTACTAGACAATGGATAAACATACATATATACTTTTACGCTAGGGCAGCAGTCATGCTGATCATGGTGGCAGGTAATTTGATACATTGTATGATGTAACTATATTGTTTGATCAATGATATAATTATTGTGTCAAAAAGGGACTTCTACTCAAAATTAATCTATAATCATAAACATAACAAGACAATTATATAATATTCTACCACATACACACAACACCATCTAGCCCAAACTAAGCAGAGCTTGTACTATGGGTACTAGATAATGGTTTTTTTTTTTGTAAATACATACATATTATACATAGAAACACCCAGACCAAGACAAACATCCATGTTCATGCACACAAATGTTTGACTTGTGCGGGAATCGAACCCGCGACCTCAGGCGTGGCAGTCGGTTACACTAGCCGCTACGCCATCGAAGCCGACGCAATGTTTTCGACATTTAACTGACTTGCTGATAACGTCATTCTGTGTCTACGTATTCTAGCGCTGTATTATCTGTCTGTACTCGTGTATTCTGTGGTGTCTCATTGTAATCCGGACGTTTGTGAAATGATTCAAGTTTTGACAAGTACAAATTATCGTTGTTACCGTTATTAAGTGTGGTTCTAAAACATTCGCTTTGTGCTCTACATTGTCGTGCATTTCATTCGCAAACTTTATACGACTCTTTTAAACTAAATAAATATTACGACAGTTCAACGGAGGTAATATCTATAGTTATGTTATAAAGAGTACCTCAAGCGTGATGTACTTGTAGCATGTTTATGCCGTTTACTAGATTATGCCTGTGACCTCGCTCGAATAACTGTAGTTTAAGTTAGTCAGTTTCAGCGACCCACCCACCTCACAAAGCAGCAAGAAGGCATATTAATGGTGGTTAATAAAAGGTTAGATTAGTAACAATACTTTTTTCTAATGAAAAGTATGCCTTAATCTTGACAACGTGTTTGCGAAATTTCATGATGATCTGTCGAGTAGTTAAGGCGTGAAAGTGTAACAAACAAACAAACTCACTTTCGCATTTATAATATTAGTTAGTATTATGATTATAGAGTTGTAGTATGTACATATATCTTAATTAACTGCTTAAGTTGCGCAGGTGGTGAATCCGACTGCTGTGAGATTTTGGGTTCGAATCCCGGATCAGGGCTAAAAGTTATTGAGTTGTTTCCCAATAAATTCTCAATATCAGCCCAGAGTTAGGTATTTAGCCGTGTAAAACACTTTCCTGCCTTAGTAAGCATGCAAAGCCGTTGGTCTTGGGTCTTATCTCTCTTCGGTTTCGTCAAATTGCCGTCACATCGGATTATGAGAGTTATGGAACAGAGAGTGCACTTGTGTTTACTAAATGCTATCCGTTAAGATTGACCATGGTGACCAAAATCCGATCTGGAGGAAATTATTTATTATTATTATATTCCTAAATCTTATAAAATGGGATAAGACCTTATTAACATAATTATATCGCATTGTCAGACATCGTGAAATTTTTAAAGAATTACAATTTGCCAAAGAAAGTTTAAAAAAAGTTGCCCAATCTGGTTATCAAATCAGAAAACTCACCATCAAAACGCACAAGTAAACATAAGCACAAACTTATACCACGGGATCAACACAAATTAGATTTAAGTAATTAAAACCTAAACTAAGGCCGTATTTTATTAATAAAAGTTAATTATAAACTAACTTGAACTAATTAAAGTGTAAACTTAATTACTATAAATAACTTGTAGTACAGATAGCTGATACTTAGTGTAAGAAGTATTTATGAGTACAATATACCGACGTAGGTGGTTTAACATTTAACAAAGTCTTAAAACAATATAATTATGAATGTATTTATAATTACCCCCGCGTTTATGATTACTGTGCCGCCCCCGTGGGTCGTAGCGTGATGTTATATAGCCTTCCTCGGTAAATGAGGTATCTAACACTAAAAGAATTTATCAATTCGGACCAGTAGTTTCTAAGATTAGCGCGTTCAAATAAACAAACTCTTCAGCTTAATAATATTAGTATAGCTTTAGATTTTTATGTCTTTAAAAGCGGTAGCATGATTACGATAGAATGCAAGACTTAAGCTCATCCTATTCTTTAAAGTTACGCAGATGTGCATCGTAACTAATCACCGGCTATATTTAAGCACCACTTAATACATATACTGTTTGTGACATTATAATAAATACTAAGTTTTGATTTTGTCAATAAATTTCTGTCGCTCGGATAAAAGTATTCTTTCTGGATGAAAGCCTAGTCAGGCGAGTAATTGAGGTATGAAAACGAACAAACAAACATAGTAATAAATTAATATTTATTTAATACTTTTTCGTGAAATTTATATAGCCCATGTCACCCGAGCCATCTATTGACACCTCATTCATTAAAATCGGTTCAGTATTTTAGGCGCTACGGTGGAACATACAAACATACATACACAGACTGCCAAAATCATTACCTTTCCTTTTGTCTTCGCCGTAGTCGGGTAATTAGTCTTGTATCTCTAAGTGTAACTTAAGTTTAAGCTTTCTTTGAATTACTTGACTAATTAAGTTTAAGCTTTAGTAGTGAATTATACCTAGATCACAAGCTTAAGTTGTAGTTCATTTCATGGAAACAATTTATTTCCATGTTTTTTTTATATTTCTTTGTTATAAGATTTCCGAAATGTTTACATTTTTAGGAAAACCTACTACAAAATATTGAGGTCGCCGCTGTTTTACCTGAATATGGCTGGTATTCGAAACATCAAGTCAAGTACAGGCAAAAATAATATTATAATAAGCTTTCTTTAAACCTAATAACTTACATACCCTTCATAATTGTCTCAAACTTTTGAAGTATCAGCTAATTATAACGAAATAATGAAATATTTATAGCAAAACAGTTCACAAAAGCCGTAGTAAGTCCAGTTCTTGTAAATTATAACAAATACTGACCGAATAAACATTTTAACTTTTTGTGTACTTGAACAAAAATGTTTTAACAACTAGTTTCTGCACGCAATTTCACCCGCATAATTCCACGGGATCGTATTACCGGGAACAAAAAATTCAATGTGTTAATCCAGGTGATGTTTAATTTGTGCGCCAAGTTTTCTACAAAACCATTCAGCGTTTTACACGTGATTAAATTAAAACAATCTTCACACAGATTCACTTTTCATATTAATAGATGACTACATGGATGGCCTAGTGGTTTAAGTAGTCAACTCGTCGCTGCCACTGTACTCAGTACTGTGGGTTCGATCCCTACATAAGACAAAAGTTGTCCCGATACTGGGCGTTCCTTGTATCCGTAGTTTGAATATCTGTAAAGTCCCACGGATTTTAATATATAGATCCTATTGCAGGAGAAATCTTAGAAAATGTTAATAATAATAAAGAATAATACGAATTAAGACCCCGTTGAAGACGCTCTGCAATGACCGATCTTATTACAAACACAGAATTTTAAGTATTTTTATCGAACTAAAAAATGCTTTTGACACTATGAGTCCAGGATACTTAAGCGAGAGTTATCTCATGTTAGTATAATAATGAAAGCACCCGAAACATTTGAATCTTATCCGCTAATTTGAAAATAATTAAACAAAATAGGTCAGCAACTAAATTGTCCGTGTCATGACACTTATGGTATACCCCAGGGGTCAATATTGGGACCTCTTTTGTTCCTGATTTACATTAATAATATATTACCCCAAACTGTCCTTCAAAAAGATATTATTTTCTCACAACATGATATAAATCTTTTATAAGTACTTAAATACTACTCAGATTCAAAATAATGTATATTTACCTAATAATTGGATTTTATCATGCCTGGACTTTATTATTGTTACCTAATCAATTTGAGCTATAATTGCCTCTAAAATAAATTACCTGATAGCATTCAGTTAACCGAGAAGATAACAAAATATAATCCCTAATCTGATTCGAAATCATTATGCAAGAGTGAGATGTATATATGCAATTTGTGGGAGAGCGAAAGAGACAAAATTGAGACTCTGTGCTAGAATAGAAACAGCTATGAATACAAGTGAATGACCTTCTTAAGCTTCTATTAATTAAGATAAAATAGAAAAGTTAATATACAACGTTAATACTGTATATAATAAAGTGTTTGAAATATCTGCTCACGAACTAATTCCTTAAGCCGACTTCTCATTACTACAAGCGGTACTAAAACATAACAGTGAAGGGAAAAAAGGAACACGAATAAAACAACAACGATAGTGGAGCGGTAATAACGGAACGTAGTCGGACAATATATGGAACATAGTCGGAGGTATGCGGAACGTACTGGAAACGTATAAGTAACACATGAGAAAACTACGCGATAGGAGTTTGAATTTAATCTTCTTTCTTTTCATACGGCTAGTGGTCAACTTAGTGTCAGGAGTTTTAAAACCACTAGCATGTATGACTTGATTTATCGACGTGTGTTATTAGGATATTTTGATGCTACTGAGTCCCAACAAGCGTGCTGAGGAGAAAAAAAATTTACTAATTATCTTATTTAGCTATTACATGTGACTTAGTTCTCGTAGTTTCCAGATATCTATTCTCCACGAATCGAGTGTTTTTATGGTCACGATAATATAGTTCAGTCTTTATCATTCATCAGCCAAAAATCATTAACTACGTAAAAAATTATGTAGAACTGTTGGTCGATCGCTATGTAAAAGAGCAAAAAAAACTCACACGAATTTATAATTCTAATAGTAGAGATTATATGGGACAAAAATCAGATTTCTATAATATTTGTTACTAAAGTAGTCTGAACGTAGCAATGGAGTGAAGAACATGGGCTAAAAACACACGGATGAAGTTGTAACAGCTACCGATAATAAACGGGTTATGTATGTCTGTAATTTACCATATGTAAGTCAAAATGGGCTTCCTTCTCCTTCGATCTTCCCATATCTAACCCAAGTCATAAATATTTATCCCGAATGGAGATTGAATTCACAGCCAGAAGATTATTTGCATATAAGGTGGGCATTTCTCCACGCCATTTAGATCGTTGACATTTTAAAACTATTCTTAAGATGGCATTCTGACTCCTCATTTAAATATTTTTAAAGGTATTGCTATCCAATTTAAATCATATATAGGATAAAGTATTTTAAAGCCGAGATGTTGCTAGTCATGTTTAAACCCATATTTACTTACATAGTATGTTTGGGGAAGAAGACGATTTATACTATTCTTGCCCATAAATGAGTATAAATTTTTGCAGACACACTAAAGAGAGAGAGAGAGATTCATGAATATATACAAATCGTACTAGTATTCAGATCTTTTAAATATTCTGACATTCAATTTTATATCTGTATATTTTCTTTTTTTGTTTGAAAGGCTGTAGTTTCCTTGTTAAAACTGATATTAATCATATTATTTTATACCGTAAAACATCTTACTAGAATGAAGATATATAAGTCAAGGAAGATGAAATAGTGGACAATAAAGCACGAGTAGGATGCTATCAAAAATATTTTCTATTTTATTTCGGAAGGGATGTCCCAAGGTATTATTTGGAGTAATACACAATTACAACTATAATTTTAGGCCTTTCAAAAAATTGGAGGCGGGTTTAATGCCGTCTACCGAGCATACCTGATAAAAACCGTCTGTTCAGTTCAGAAGCTATTTATATTGGTTTAGTTGCCTAATATTTAGTACAAGAGATAAAAATAAATCTTAAATTGAGGATGTATTGTGCAAAATTCTCGACTCCAAACTATTGCCAAAAAGAACACTATAATCCGAGCCTCGAACCGACGCCACCGAGGCACCATCCGATGACAGGCAATCATGAGAGCGTTCACTCTCACAATACCTACCGAATCAACGAGCTAATTTGCGATTTAAATATTTCATAAAACATTTTATTCGGTAAAATCCTCCATCACCTTCCCTACATTTTTTATGAGCAATAAATTATAAGCTGAAAATATAAAAGCAGACGAATTAATATCAGAGTTGATCAAACCGAGGGACGGTTTAAAATGTTCAGATTGTAATCCCTGTTATATCTGCTACATTAAATAGCGTTACATTTTTCATTTACTGCTAAGCGTATAGCTACATTAAGCGAAATAAATACTGAAGTGTAAAATTTGCTGCGTATTTTAGACCTGACTCCATTGACGCAAATGTAGCAAAAATCTCTAATTCAGCTATTGTGGTTCACACAGCGACACATCAACCTAGACTGTTTGGACTTTGAACTTTTAGAAGTTGAACGCTGCGAATCGAGCGAGAGAGTGCGTTATATTTTTGTTATGCTCTATCCTTACCATTACATCGACACCACTATGCACTGTCCCTTTCCGACAATTCTCTATTTTATATGTAGCGTAGTTATGCGTATATGGGGTGTCTAACTAGATGTGTAACCGTGTTTTCCAGTAATCGTCTGGCTCTGATAGAGTGAGTTAGAAACCATGTACTCTAAGACATGTTACAAAAAGTCTTCATCACTATTTATTTGCGTTCTCTAGTACGTAGTACTTAGTATCTCAACGACATTAACTAGGAATTTGGTGTTTTTTAATTCCTAATAAATATCGAATATATGAGCATGCCAACTGCACAAGTAAAGAAATAACGACAAGTCTATAAAATTTTCCCAATTTAGTACTTTTCCATACCAAGTATATCACAACAAGTCTAGTATTCTAGATACAAGAGGTGTGAAGATAAGTAATGTTAACCTTACACAAAAGCAGCCAGCAAAAGAAAAAAATTGGGGCAGTCTTTGGGGACTGACGATAGAAGTGAAAACTTTAATCCTTGATCATAAACACTAATTTACAAACCAAACAAAAAAAAGGGCCGGTTCAGGTGCTAGTTCCTAATACTGCCTTAGGGGTTAGTAAGAGGGTCAACATTTTGACCCACCATTTCTGAGATATTTTAAATATTCTAAAAAAAAAATAAAGCGTGGAAGCGTGACGATGACGCGAGTTCTATGATTTTTGTTCACCCAAGAAGTGCTCAACGCGCCTAAAGAAGTTTTCCCTTCAAAAACGTAATTGCCACCTTACAAATAGCACGTAACTTCCTTAAAATCATCTACGATCACTACTACAGACTACTCTGTTAGCTTACCATGGCTATGTAAGCTCAGTCCTAAGATATGGCCTTATACTGTGGGGAAATTCCACTGAAGCTAATAGATGTTTTATTGGCCAAAAGAGATGTATAAGAGCCATTGTCGGTATTGCTCCAGACTAATCCTGCAAACCACATTTTAAAACATTAGGCATACTTCCTCTGACCTGTATGTATATTCTAGAGATTTCTGTTTTTGTTAAAAGCTATCCACACCTTTTCGCCAAGGCCATGGATAAGTATCCGAGAAACACTAGGCATCCTAATAGGTTAGTTCTAGAGTCCATTCCGAGAACTACAATGTATAAAAATAATTGTTACTGTACGTGCATAAATATATATAACAAAGTTCCGGAATATTTTAAAGACTTACCACTTTATCGATTTAAGAAACACCTTAAGGCATGGCTACTAGAAAAGTCATACTATTCCCGTTTCTACGTTAAACAATTGATGATAATATATTATAAATTTATTTTTAAATAACAATGTCACTAATTTAATTGAATTGTCATACCTATACAATAATTAGAATTATTTTAAAAATGTAAATCATTTCGCATGCCGCATTGTGACTAAATGGAAGAGCTAAATGTATTCATTATACCACAACATCCTTAAATGTACTCCATTTTCTGTGAAATAAATATCATTTATCATTTATTTACTTACGCGCTTTGATGAAACTATCCACCTAAATCTTTTTACAGTTATTATTTATTTATTATTTTATTTATTTCTTTATTTTTAGTATTGTCCCACTGTAGGGAAAAAGCCTCCCTCCCGCGTTTTCCACATATCCCTATTATGCGCTAGTTAGCACCAGTATCTCCTGTAGTACGTTAATTCGTCTTGCCATCGATGTTTTGGTCTACCACGTTGTCGCTCAGCACCGCCTTGGATCCAATCTGTGCTGATTTTAGCTCAAAGCTCCTGCGGCATACGGCAAACGTGTCCAGCCCAATCCCATTTGAGTTTGGCGGCTTTCTGGGTGACGTCTGCGATTTGTGTTTCGGAGCGCAGTGTAGAGCTTTTAATGCGCTCCGTTAACCGTACCCCTAGGATACTACGCTCCATGGCTAGCTGGCAAAGCGGACCTCTACTGAACAGCCAAAGTTTTTACAGTTAGTGACAAATAATCCGCTTCGTACAAGCGTGGCCTAACATTACAGTTTAAAAGTACGAAGCTTAATCTTTATAGTGTAGGCTTTCATTACGAACAGTCATTAATAGTCTCGAATGCGCAACGCTCACGACATCTCTCTAAGGAGTGCGGCAGTCGTAAACATCAGTACTTCGCATAAGCTGTTTAAAAGAAGTCATTTAAACTTGAACAGTTAAAAGTCGTGTACATTAGAATGCCGCTGCATAGATTTATATGGCGCGATTATTTTTATGAGTGTAATTTGTATGGTCTAAATTATAACGTAACATTCGTCACGCCTGTATTTCTGAGAGTGTTAGGCAGAGATGTTTCACACCCACATTAAGGCTAATAGAGAGTAAGCCTATTGTCGTTCATTGACATTTCCATTACATCTTGCTGCAAAAACTGTCACTAGATGGCGCTATTCTAAATTACGATGTAA
Source organism: Catocala sponsa (assembly GCA_963564715.1). Lineage (NCBI taxonomy): Eukaryota > Metazoa > Arthropoda > Insecta > Lepidoptera > Erebidae > Catocala > Catocala sponsa. The sequence continues at coordinate 23,375,545 of OY751340.1, read as the reverse complement.
GTGATGCACTTGCATGCATTTGAATAATTTTCAAATACAGTTCATTCACGCAGCCCACGCATTTATGTAGGGAATAATCATATTATCAATCCTACATACAAACTGTCTCACTACTAGGCATGGGCCTCGTCTCAGTGTGAGATGGGTTGGGCCGTAGTCTACCACGCTAGCTTATTGCGGATTGATAGATTTCACTTATCTTCGAGCACATCCTGAAAAACTCTCAGACATACAAGTTTCTCACGATGTTCTTCTTTACTAGTGAGAATTAACTATTTAATAATACTAGCAGTCGCCTAGTGCTCGAAATTCGACCGAAGTTTGTCTGTAAGATATTGCTGATATATGTCATTATATATTGATATAATATGTAATCATAGTTAGTAAATGCATGGTTGTGTGCGTGTAGTGTTTTTTAATTATTTTAATGTAATGCATATTTTACATAAATATTAAGCTTCGCCTCTCCTACTCCATATAAACTTTAACTGTGCCAAATTTCATACTCCTCCGTCCGCCCAATTTTCGTAAAAAGGGATCCAAAGTTTTCGCTTCACGTATTAATATATAGATAATAATAATATTCTACCACATACACACAACACCATCTAGCTCAAACTAAGCAGAGCTTGTACTATGGGTACTAGACAATGGATAAACATACACATATACTTTTTTTGCAAATACGTACATATTATACATACAAACACCCAAACCAAGACAAACATCCATGTTCATGCACACAAATGTTTGACTTGTGGGGGAATCGAACCCGCGACCTCAGGCGTGACAGTCGGTTACACTAACCACTACGCCATAGAGGCCGGCTAATTAATTAATATGCACATAACTTCTAAACGTCAGAGGTGCGAGCTTTATAACTGGACTCGAGACCAACGCTGGGCAGTCCTCATAAGCAATTGCTGCTTATATATTTGTTGTGAATATATTCGAATGTAATTATGCATATCGCTAACGAAAACTATTTGTGAATAAAATGAGAATTCTATTATGCCAACAAACTCACTATTAAATTACATAAATGAAGACCAAAATTAAAATGAAATAGTAAAACCAACGCCGAATAATATAAAATAAAAGAAACTGCTCGCTAATTGCAAAAGCACACGAAAACTGTTGAAATTGAAGACATTTTAAAATAAAAATGTTGAATAAAAACGAAAGTGAAGGACGTTGACAGTGATAATATGAATTTATGCTGCTAAGCGTTGGAAACGGCGCTTTAATAAAAAGTTAATCCATATTAATAAATGAGATTGTGTGTGCATGTTTACTTGTCTGCCTGTCTGTTATGTTTTTCAGGCAACACAGCATGATACATTTTCATGAAATTTGATATATGTGTGTGCTTATACATAACGCACGTAGTTAGTTCGGGCTAGAAACGCAAGAACAGCTACAAGCATCAGTTAACCATACTACTATCTTTGTATCCATGTTTCGTGCACAAGACCTAATAGAGTTATTCTGAAAAGAGACATAAGCAACCTTTTCACTACTAATCATAACAAAATATCTAATTGCACGCGAACAAAGCCGCAGTTAAAGGTAAATATAACATAAAAGTAACTACTCGTAAATTGTACAATCTCACGACAACTGTAAAAATTGAATACATTTTAAATATAAAAGTGTTGAATAAAAACAATACTTTTGTGAAATATGTTGACAATGATACCTTGTACCAAGAAACCGTTGAAGCAAAAAGTTGATTAAATATAAATAGTAGGCTTGTTCGCGTTAAGGACGTACCTTCGTTGAATGATGGATAATGCCAGGTGGATATCGTGCATGCTACACGTGCGTCGTCAGTAGGCCAAATAGGGCCGCCAACTACCTAAAACAACATTTTGTTAGCTTTTCTTTATTTTTTTACACTAACTATTTGCCCAACGGTATTCATCCATCTGATAGTAAGCGTATACAGTAAGGATATAATATACGATATATAGGATCGGAATAAGATAGGGTGAAAGGAAAGAAATGGGAGACTTAGGTATGTGAGCTTTCAGAACTCTTTCTCACCAAGCGAAAGGTACTGTCCATATGTACCATCTCCAAATGATTTGCGACGCCGCGGACGGGCTCTATGCCTCGAAAAATATGACATCAGTCTCTTTCGAAATGCATTTATCCAGTCAGACCATGGATATACAAACGAACAGATATAATTCGAATCATATGATAGCTTGCCAAGCCTTTGATTTAGGTGTTGAAGTTACATAAAATTACATCTTCTTCTCCTTAGTCTTTATTATTCCCAAGTCACATGGGGTCGCGCTTTTACTCTAACCGGATTTGACTGGATATCAGTTTTTACACGGAGCGACTGCCATCTGACTTCCGCAACCCGAAGGCTAACGATACCCTAAGGCTAGACCAGTGTCAGGATATTAGAGGGCACTGACTATCCAATAACGACACTTACTACGATCCTGATATACCATTGCATCTTCTACATACTCGCTGGTTGGTTTAGGCTACTGTTAACACGGGCTTGATCTAGAATGCCGTCGATGTGGTCAAAGCACCTTCGCCAGCCGCAAGACCCAATTGCCTTATTGCCAATTGCGTCATCATTATTTTGTCGTCAATTCTTTCTAATAAGATAGATGAAAATGGAAAAGAAAACAAAGATGGATGATCCTACCTCTATGTGAGCTATTAAAATAAACCAGGCCAAGAGCATTAGAATGACTAACTTTAATTCGAACGTTTCACATTACCAATTGTTTTAGCTGAATTGTTATTACTCCATATAACATCTGGCTCTACTTTTGTCTTCCACATAGGGACATAAAATATATTAAGAAAACAAACTTTTATATCTACAACAGTTGTATTACGTAAGGCTTGAGATTATTCTCTCGTCTTGTTTTGGGTAACTTTTTTTATGATATCTTATTTATTAGATCCATATCGACTAGGATTTATATAACCGAATCCGTTTTTAAAAAGAAAACTAATGTTTTACGTTTTCTTAGCCTCAGTCTAAGCCGATTTTACTTGTGTCAGAAGATTTATCCAAGGGTCGCTTTGGAAGATTATTTGAACAACTATTATATTGGAAATGTATTTTTTTATAAGGATTATGTACAAACGTGTTGTTACGATAGAATGCAAGACTTAAGCATATCCGATTTTTCAAAGTTACATAGTGATGTATTGTAACCACTAGCCGTCTATATTTAAGCACTACTTAATACATACTCTTTTTGAGACATTAATTAATATAAGAATTAGCCTGCGGTTTCACTGGCGAAATTTATATTCCTCAGGAACAGTCTTTTTTCCTGGATAAAAGATACCCTTTGCCACCTGACTAACGTATATGCGAAATTTCACGATGCTCGATTGAGTAGTTAAGGCGGTAAAGCGCAACAAACAAACAAACTCACAATCGCATTTATAATATTAGTAACGATATAGGCCCTATTTTAATACTAGCGCTACAGTATTCAGATGTTGAGCCACAGCTGAATTAGGAATCTTTCTTGTACAGTTTTTGTTGAAACGGTAATTACTTTATACTTTTTTTAAAAGACGACTTTTTCTGACGGCCTCGATGGTGTAGTGGTTAGTGTAACCGACTGCCACGCCTGAGGTCGCGGGTTCGATTCCCGCACAAGTCAAAAATTTGTGTGCATGAACATGGATGTTTGTCTTGGTCTGGGTGTTTCTATGTATAATATGTATGTATTTACAAAAAAAAGGTATATATGTATGTTTATCCATTGTCTAGTACCCATAGTACAAGCTCTGCTTAGTTTGGGCTAGGTGGTGTTGTGTGTATGTGATAGAATATTATTTTTATTATTATTACTTTTGTGTTGCATGATTTATATAACCGAAAACGGGTATTAACGCAATCATACCTTTCTGAAAGGCTTGTCGTTTCGCCCAGGTTGCACTGGTTTCAGTACTAATAAACAGTACTATAATTTCAATATACACCGCTTGACATTGTTCGCCAGTTTTAAATATTCATTATTCACGAAGTGATATATTAAAGGCGGCAACCCTACTTGTCGCGTGTGCTATAACGAGTGCATTATGTCACCCCGAATCACTAACACCGTGAGCACCGCATTAACTGGCGTATTTGTAGCACCGCCTTTAAATTACACATGAGGCTAATATGCTCAATCAGTGAACAAAAACTTTATTGAATTTTTGTTCAGCGATCCCCAATGTAAGCTACTGGATTTATTGGATTTTTGGAATGCGTAATTACTAATGGAGAGAAAGAAAATTAAAAAAAGATTGATCTTTTATATTAAATCCAAAGTTGAATGTTCATTAGATAGTGCCTATGTTTTTTGTGTAAGGTTATTAGCAATTTAGTTTACTACATATTTTTATACGTTTAATCACAAAGGGATAGCCAGAGATAACCTATGGATAAGGCATTGAACTTGCGAACCAGAGGTCGTAAGTTCTAATCCCACCTATTGCATGCTGACGTAAATCCATTCCTAACACAGGCATCAACAAAATTACTGGTAATCTGCTACTAAACTTAATAAAAAAAAGAGAGGCACTAGTGATATCTTAGATACCACGTAATATTGGCAAAGCCAGCTACACTTTAAACCTCACATTACAGAGGCCGGAGTGTCTATACGGTTACTCTCTACTAGACACAGTTCTTGACTCTGTGCTACTACGGAGAATTTTCTAACCAAAACCGTTTATGATACACTCCACCGTAGATCCTAGATTAGCCAGTAGCCGTAGATTCCCGGTCTAAACCTTAGACCATATAATCGCAAACAGACACACATTACAATAGTGTTCTAAATCTATCTGTATATTTTTTTATATATTTTTTTTATATGATTGGAGGCAAACGAACAGACGAATCGCCTGATGGTAAGCGATTACCGCCGCCCATGTACACCCATGTGCAACAACAAAGGAGACACAAGTGCGATGCCAGCCTTTTAAAAAGGAGTACGCTATTTTCTTGAAGGTTTGTAGGTCGTATTGGTCCGGAAATACCGCAGGCGACAGTTCATTCCACAGTTATTATATATATAGTTATTGGGAAGAGAGGAACCCACCACGAACCTCGGGTTGCCTAAACCAACTATTGCAATAGAAAAAGGTTGACAATACCGAACTTTTCTGAACAAGGACAGCCACACAGTATTCCGCTTCGAACACAAAATATGCGTCTCTCTCTGTTTTAGAATACTATTGTAATTTTTAAACTTTAAACTACTATTGTTAAACACTGTTTACTAGTAGCTGTTAACTTCTATTGAAGCTATTTAAGTTATAGAAACTATTTAGATTGTATTTTATACTTTTCTCGACGTTTCGGTTGCTTTTCAGCAGCCATGTTCACGGTTGGACTCCTAATCTTAATTTCAATTTCAATTTATGACTTTCGCGTAAAAGTAAGACAATATTACTAGGCATTTTGTTTTTGTTTGTTTTGTTTTAAAAAAGCAAGTCCCACACTAGGAAGAAATCCCATGTCGTGGTGGACTTGACAAACGTTTAAACAACAGACACAAAAATCAACCAGATTCGGAACAGCCATTAGCGGATCACACAATGTTTTGGCCCGTGTGGGATTCAAACCCACAATATTCGGCTCAGTAGCAGCGGCGAGGAGAACACTTAAACCTCTACGCCATCCTGCCAGTCATTTTGTTTGTGCCACGGAACCAAGTTACAACAGTTACGTCATTACACCAACTAATAGGTACCTGGTGTTTCAACCAGCAATAAGCAACAATTGCCTCCTGCTACCTATCAGGTGGGCCGTATGCCTGATTGCCACCTGCGAGGTATAAAAATAAAGAGTTTTACAGTTCCTCAGACACGCCAATGTCACTCGTTAACACGATTCAATGGAATAACTGGAAACAACAGCGACTTCAATGTTACAACTCACGCGATTGGTCGTAAATAGATGGACAAATACAAAATGTAGTTTTATAAGCAGTGCTTTGTTGAGCTAATGGTAATATTTTTATAAGGTTTTGGAATTTGATTCTTGGGTTGAATGAAATGTTATATACTTATATAGTCTCAAGCCTATCCTAATCCTAATCCTAACTAATATTTTAAATGCGAAAATGAGTTTGTTTGTTTGTTACCTTTTTACGCCTGAACTACCGAACAGATCATCCTGAAATTTTGCATATACGTTGTCAGGTGTACAGAAACTGACATAGGCTACCTTTCATCCCGAAAAAAATTACTGTTCCCGAGGAAAACAACAATAACGTTCTTATGATAATAGATGGCGCCACGTGTCTTTCGAATAATGATTGAATTATATTATTACAAGCAGAGTACAACCCGAATTGATTGTCAAATTCTAAATTAACGCGAGCAAAGCCGCGGGCAAAAGCTAGTAATATATGGACGGAGGTATTATACGTTTATTTACAACTACAGCTATTATTTTAGGTTCTGCATAATAATAAATGGTCAGCATTTTTTTTTTGTACTACTAAAGTGGCAAACGAGCATACGGCTCACCTGATGGTAAGTGGTCACCGTAGCCTATGGACGCCTGCAACACCAGAGCCATCACCTGCGCGTTGCCGACCTTGTAAAAACCTTTTAACGCCCTTTTTGAAAAACTCCATTCTGTAGTCTTATGAGAAAGCCTGGGCAGAGAGTTCATTCCACAACCTGAGCACCCGAGAGAATAAATTCCTTTGAAACCGCTTGGTGCGGCACGAATTAGGCACCGTATTGTGTACTATAGCGTGAATAGTAAGATTTTCTTGGTTAGAAGACCTAACAACACAGTCCCCAGCTCAGTAATCGAAACCTGGACGTAATGCAGTCCAGACACGTTCACTACCACTGCCAAATAGTTGTTCAGAATCTAGATGTTCTTTGTGTCCGTTATTTAAAAAGTAACCGCAAGGCAGGATTTACTACTAGCGAAAATGAGTAGAGCCTCGCTGATTTCAGCATGAATGGGCCGACTCGACCGGGGAAGGACTACCCTCTCACAGAATATCGACGTGAAATACCAGTATTTCTACTGTTGTGTTCCGTTCGGTGAGTGAGAGTGCCGGAGGTCCAAGCACCTCCTTTTCCCCTGCCCGCTCCTTCTCCTTCCCACTTCCTTTTCTAAAGGGTCGGCAACGCGCAGGTGATGCCTCTGGTGTTGCAGGCGTCTATAGGCTACGGTGACCACTTACCATCAGGTGGGCCGTATGCTTGTGCGCCACCTAAGTAGTACTTATTAAAAAAAAATTGATCGTAAAGCAAGAACGGGCTTCGTCTTCCAGCACAGCAAGCTTAATTTGCATGCTTCTATACTTATATCTTACTTTTACCTTATCCTACAATAATGTATACGAGATGATCCTACAATAACGTAGATAATATATGCTATATTATATAACCAAACGCAATACGCATATTGTATTGACGTCATACACTCCAGCGATAAGGCCGGCTCAGGATCTAGACGTCCTCAGCATATGAATTAGTGATAGACAGTTGGGCCTAGACATTCTCTTGGGGGCACTTAAGACGGTATGTCTCTGTAGTTGCTAGCTAGTATCAATCGTTAAGCGAACTAAAATGCTTTGGATGTATCGGCAAAAGCTTTATGGATAGTGACAGCTTTATGCGAATCTGAACTGTTATTCTTAGAACAGGGTGGATGGCTGACAGTTTTCTATTAGTTTAATTAATTAGTGACACTACTCAAACGACACTACTAAGAAATTATCTTTATAATATACAAAGTTTTTTTTTATTTATCGAAAATAAATAAGGTACTTTTAAATTTGGTAGTACTGGTAAATTCATCTTGCGCATCTTGCGCAAGTTAAAGTACTTGCATGGATTGTATACATCGCGTAAACGGCTCACATGAATCAACTAACTACCCCGTATGGCTAGGCCACGCATGTATCTTGCGCATGTAACTGCTTTCATCGAGTTAAAGAACCTTATAGCTCAAGTGCCCCAGGATATATCAGAAATACCATTTTCAACGACAATATAATTCAATCTTAATTTAAGTAATGAAGTGAAGACCTAGTAACGAAACTCTATTATAAAACCAAAACAAAGCGTCAGACTCAGATAATTTACACCCAACACTAGACCTATGAATTAATCAAATTTTCATGAAGGCCTTTATGTAGAACAATTTCTAAAGACTGTAACATTAATTAGCTTAGAATTCAGGCTGAACAATGTTATTGCGTGAGTTAGGTTTCAAATTAGATCTGAGATAAGCACAAATATTGTAGGACATTCACTTGATACTAGTCTTGGAATATTTTACGAGGCTACATAGCTTTCATGTAAAGGAGGGTAGACGGTGAAGGAAAGGTCTGAATAATGTAATGCGTTATACTGTTACCTTGTGTTATGTTCCTGAGGTTAGGTAACTATAGTTTAATAGAAGGACCTATGCTATATATAATTATAATACGCACACAACACCCACACCACACCCACAACCACATACACACACACACACACACACCCCACACACACACCCCACACACACACACACAAACAGATACTTGATACTAACCTATATTGCAATTGTCTTCTTTTCTTATTCCTTTTTTGTATTGTCTTTCCCTTTGATTCATAAAATGATAAAGGCTTGTGGATACATAAATACGTCGCTGACCTTTGAAATACAGGTACATATACCTAGTTCAGGGGTCAGAGTTTCTGTTCAAGTACATATTCTTAAGCCTTATTTATTGACTAGCTTTTGCCCGCGGCTTCGCTCGCGTTAATTTAGAATTTGAAAATCAATACGGGTTGTACTCTGCTTGTAATAATATAATTCAATCATGATTCGAAAGACACGTGGCGCCATCTATTATCATAAGAACGTTATTATTGTTTTCCTCGGGAACAGTATTTTTTTTCGGGATGAAAGGTAGCCTATGTCCTATTCTGTACCCCTGACAACATGTATGCAAAATTTCATGTTGATCGGTTGAGTAGTTAAGGCGTGAAAGCGTAACAAACAAACAAACTCACTTTCTCATTTATAATATTAGTTAGGATTAGGATTAGGATTAAAACTATTTATATTTTAAGTTTACACTTTCCCCGACGTTTCGGTTGCTTTTCAGCAGCCATGGTTAGCAGTTTTTAAGAATCCATTCATATAATTTTATTTCGATATTTTTAGATTCTTACATAGTTGTTAAGAATTCTCCAGTTGAAACTGTACCTAGTGCAGATGAAACCTGGACTAGGTAGTGTCCTTACGTTGCAAAAAAAGCGAAAACTTACGCCACAAGAACAACGAAGCAATCTCAAACGAAGTAAAATGTATTAAGCTATACGTATGAAAGTTTGTTATCGTATTAATATTACGTGTGGGCTGTAAAAGTCAGGCTTCCTTAATGAGTGGTTAGCCGCGAAGCGTTGTGGTGTGGCGCGTAGCGAAGCGAGTCGTGGGTAGACTCAACTTGAAACTGAGGTTGGGCATCGAGAGTTCCTTACCGTTTATATTGTCTATATTGCTCACTGTCAAGAGAAAAATTAATGAAGGCCCGGTTCTATTCAAGAAACATTATTTTTACATGGATTATGTATTGAATCGAAGTAAGTCCAGAAAAATTATGTGGTGTCGTGGGACACCAGGTAGGAACGAAGTTCCTTCGGCTAATGTAGACTCGACACAAATTGCAAACGTGGCTACTCACGAGTAAAATGTATCTATAATGTGAGTATTCGCCACGTGCTTGTCCATGAATTCATGAGTATTTACTATGCATTGGCGGGGTGGAGTGGTAATAGAAAGAGAATGGATGAGAGAACGAAAAGAAAGAGGGAGAAAGAGAAAGGTATTATACACTACTCGCTTGTGTATGCGACTGTCGCGCCTGCGCACGTCTCATTTAACGGTTTTATTCCACGCACTTTTTTCCACGGATTTTTTCTTACGGTTTTACTATCACATTTTTTTCAGTTCGGTCGCGCAGCAAAATCCCTATCCCCTCCAAGCCTGTCGTAAGGAACTTCGTTCCAAAAAGAATCGGAGTGTGTCCGAAAACTCATGCAGTGACTGTAAATGCATAAAATAGTTTTAAAAGAGGAAAATGTTGACAACATAAAGCGTCATAGAAGCATTATAATACTCAAGTAAGGATATCGGGCCTAGCATTCTCGTGTATATGTCGCAGGCAATTTTTACCTATGATTCCGCGTTTTACAAACCGCGTCGTCCGTTTAAAAACGCTCGTTGATTGTTATAATAGAGTGATCGTCGACGGAGCCCTGCTTCGCGAGGCCCCTATTTTTGCGTGGATTTAATAACATAACCTAATCCTTCCAAGACGGAATGCAGTGATTTGAGGCGTATAGGTGCTCGTTATGCTGTTGAATTGTCTATCAAATGTTGTGACATATTATAAAGTGACAAGGCAATTTACATTTTGCCTATTATAAAAAAGCGAACGTTTTTAAATGGACGACGCCGTTTGTAAAACGCGGAATCATACAAATTGCCTGCGACATATATATACAATTTAAATGCCAACAAGCATATGAGCCACCTTATGATAAACTAGCTATCGTAACATCTGCAGACCTTTAAAATAAAGAATCGTTGTACTGCTAGCGCAAGGTGCAAAATCACATAGACCCAGTTGCTGACAGTACATAATATCTTTAAGGATCCTAGCTACATTACCCTAGAAACACAACTTTAGGCTCCTCCTCAATCAGATACCATTTCTTGTACGCGGAATTACACTCCCACGGCTGCCTTAAGTTGTGCGAAATCCAAGGTATAAGTAAGATCTCACTTTTCTCTCTAAAATCTTTCTAGTACAATCTTGCTAACAGCATCCCTAAAATAAAATTTCAAAACTGCTCAAGCTTTGAATTCAACTCTCCTTTTGCGAGTTAAACGTAATGAACGCTATTCATGTTTCTAAATAAATATTTCGACTGTTTGAAGCCTAAAATTCTACAAAAACATTCATTAAATAAAATTCGAAAATACTTTACAAAATAACATTTGAACGAAATAACTCTTCAAGAAAATCAACAGTTGATTTTACATTAAAATATTTATGTAAAATGTAGCCAAACAATGAGCGTTTGAAAAATATGAGTGAGAGTTTATTGAGCTTGTCGTATTGTATACAGTGTTATTATATAGAGAAGCTACATTCAAGACGTTCAGGTTTCTTTAATTAAAAATGTCTATTATTTCTCCTAGAAAAATAAGAAAAGAACTTTTTCCTTGGTGTTATAATACAATAAAACCTTTTCTTTATACTCTCGCTCAGCTGCTTACTTCCAATGAATAGGTTTGTTACATGTCTACGTTGTTGCTTTCTTTATATTTATAACTAGCTATTTCACGAACTTGTATGGTTTACATTTATAAAATAAAATCTTGTTGAGTTATTGAAGATCAGATACGGTTACTTAGCTGTTCACAAAGTTTCGTTAGGATTGGTTCAGCTTCAAATATTAGCCCGTACAGATGAGTGAAAAGACAGCAAGAGAAAATTAAAATAGTATTTGTTTATTTTTAGAGTGCAAATAAATATCTTCACTACATATCTATACTAATATCAACTGCCTCCGTGGCGCAGCGGTAGTGAATGCGACTGCTGTGCATGAGGTCTCGGGTTCAAATCCCGGGTCGGGCCAACTAAAAGTTATTGGGTTTAAATCTTAATAGCAGCCCGGAGTTAGGAAGTTGGCGGTGTTAGACACCCCTGTGCGTCGGAAAGTACGTAAAGCTGTTAGTCCTGCGCCTGATCTCTCTCCGGTCGTGTCGGATTACCGTCCCATCGGATCTTGAGAGTTAGGGAACAGAGAGTGCACTTGTGTTTGCGCACACGCTTATGCACTATAATATCTCCTGCGCAGATGAACAGTCTCCGTTAAGATTGGCCGCTGTGACCGAAATTTGGTCTGGAGGACATTATACTAATATTATAAAGCTGAAGAGTTTGTTTGTTTGAACGCACTAATCTCAAGAATTACTGGTAGGAATTGAAAAATTATTTTAGTGTAGGATAACCCATTTATCGAGGAAGGCTATAGGCTATATAACACCACGCTACGACCAATAGGAGCGGAGCAGCAATTAAAAATGATGCAAAATCGGGAAATTTTCTCTTGTATGAAGCAGACGAAGTTGCGCTGGTCAGCTGGTACTTAATATAAGTATTATTGAAGTGAAAACTTTTTTAGCGGCGTTTTGCGCTTTTTTGTGATGGGTAAAAAATGTTAAACTCGCGTTAGGACACGTGACATGATCAAAAGTTCGCAAGCCGGAGGGAGAATTGTCAAACTCGCGTCAGGACACGTGACCTGATCGAAAATTCCTAAGACGGTGGGAGAATTGTCATGTTTGTGTACGATAGCGCAATAAATGAATATTGTATTTGACCACATAAATGATAGTACTTTTATACTGATAATTAAAGCAATTCGTGCAAAATTATTCCCTAACCATTCCAAAATATCAAAAATGCACAACGTTAATATTCAAGTTTTCACTTCTGCCGGCACTCCCAGAGTGCAACCCGTTGATTTTTTATTCAGAAGATACATGATACAGGTATATAATAACTACTTAATAATACTATCTTATATTATAAAGGTGCTTTTAAGACGCCGTTTATCTACTGAGTGGCAGCAAACTAACCATACGAGTCAAATACGCGGATGGCTCGCATGTGTCATGTACACGATGCATACAACTGCCTTATCTTGAGCATGTTACTTGTATCGTATACAGTACTAAAAAAAACAACGGGTTGCACTCCGGGAGTGCCGGCAGAAGTGAAAACTTGAATATTAACGTTGTGCATTTTTGATATTTTGGAATGGTTAGGTAACAATTTTGCACGAATTGCTTTAATTATCAGTATAAAAGTACTATCATTTATGTGGTAAAATACAATATTCATTTATTGCGCTATCGTACACAAATATGACAATTCGCCCTCCCTCTTACGAATTTTCGATCAGGTCACGTGTCCTGACACGAGTTTGACAATTCTCTCTCCGTCTTACGAATTTACGATCAGGTCACGTGTCCTGACGCGAGTTTACCCATCACAAGAAAGTGCACAACGCCGCTAAAGAAGTTTGCACTTCAAAAATTCTACATATATTGCACATTGCTTTTGCGTCACACTCTCTAAACTGCACCTAAATTTCCTCGAACAATACACGTACATTTTAATGGTCGTGGCGTAACACCGCAACAAAATTGAATTTCCCATCACGCGTAGTACTGCCATATTCAATTAGCATCAGATCTCATAACGGTGTGACAGGCGGTGGTTTTATTCGGCATGTTTATGCTAATGTTACAAGCGTTTAGTTTATGTAGGCCGGAGTACGTAGTCCGGTGACGCTCGTGTATTCCCTTGGCTGTTGTTCATTTGTGACCATGTGATTAATAGTTCAAATGTTTTTGTCTATTGGCTTCGCAGCGTATGGAAGTTTTAGTTATAAATATAAAATCTTTCACCTGTTAATTGTTGCCACGCCATAAGTACATAATACCGTTAGTGTAACCGACCGCCACGCCTGAGATCGCGGGTTCGATTCCCGCACAAGTCAAACGTTTTGTGTGCATGAACATGGATGTTTGTCTTGGTCTGGGTGATTCTATGTATAATATGTCTGTATTTACAAAACAAAAGGAAATATGTATGTTTATCCCTTGTCTAGTACCCATAGCTCTGCTGAGTTTGGGCTACATGGTGTAGTGTGTATGTGATATAATATTATTATTATTATTAATTATATACTATACCATCCATTCTTTTAGACTTTGACATAATAAATGCGGCCTTTCTGGCTTAGTAATCTTTTAAGGTTATATAAAGATTACATAACTAAAGAAACTGGCAGTACCGGTAACTTCGTATGACTTTAGCCCTGAGGGGTGACATTGGCCCTTAATTGAAAAAGCTGTTTAATTGGAAGAAGCTGTATTACTGACAGTTTATAGTGCTATCTATTGATTTCCACGTGTATTTTTTCGGCAAAATGTATGATAGTGGCCTGGTGGGAACTTCAAACGTTTTCCAATTAGGGGCCATTGTCACCCCTCAGGGCTAAAGTCATAAAACCTTACAGTACACATAGTTGTACGATCCATATTTCAACATACCACCTGGGGAACAGCGAGCAACAGTTACTAATTTATAATTTTCTGTCTGCAATCTCAGGAGTATTACTGTAGATACGGTGTAATATTGTAGAATATCTGAATATAATTTTGCTGGAGAAATTGTGTTTGCAATTTTGTAGTTTTACTAAAGAATATTGTGCTATAAATAAGACTTTATGACTGCACAGATGGTGTAGTGGTTTAGGTGTTTGCCTCCCCACTGCGATGAGTGTTGTGGATTCAAACCCCCAAAAAACTTGTGGCAGTCTTTGGGGACTGCCGATAGAAGTAAAAACTTTAATCCTTGATAATAAACACTTACTTATAAACAAAAAAAACAAAATATAAGGGTATAGTTTAAGTTTCATGTTATAGGAAACGGCTGTATTGCCATCTAGCGGGTACATTATCTCCTAAGGGGGTCAAAATTTCGATATTTTTTGCGTAGGACGCACCATTTTCTAGATATTGTTAATATTCTAAAATAATTCAAAAATGGAAAGCGTGGAAGCGTGACAATGACGCGAGTTCTATACGCGCCTAAAGAAGTTTTCACTTTAAAAATTTGTAAAATCTTCCAATTGTTGTTTCGTGGCTGAATGTTTATTATGTTCGTTTTTTGAATATTTTGTAAAGTCCCCCGCGACATAGGATTCATGTAGTCGAAGATGTCGTTTTTAAAATATGGAAAAGCAATAATATTTCTAAGATAAAATATTGTTTATCAACAACCTGGCTTATGACTTCACCACAAACAGGCTTATGCCTTACTTGATTACGAATAGCTACAATAGATCATAGGTCATAAGCCCGTCAGATATGTTTATACGTGCCACGTAGTAAAAGTGAGTTCAATTCCAGTATCCATGCTGCTAATAAGAATTTCTTGAGAGAGAAAATCCAATTTGATGAAAATCACTTTGACCAACCCAGTAACCAAACTCGAGATCTTATACACAGGATTCGCATTCACCACTGCTGCATTGTTCAGTAACTTTATATAATACTTAACTATACTGAAACACTCCAAAAACATCCAACTAAATTAATTTAAATAACTATCCGCCGCATTTGATCCAAAAATCACTTTAGAATTTGTTAGTTCGTTGTGACAAGCGAATAAGACCTCGAAGAGGGTAGGGGCGAGTGACAAGCGGCCGGAGCATGTCGCGCTAATTTATGCGACAAACGCTTACATCGACGAGTTTTTATGTACGAACTGATTGCGTGTCGAGAATACCCACCAATGTACTTCGCTTAAAATAAGTTTTCGTGTAACACAGCTAACGTAGTGTAAGGTAATAAAATCCTTGGATTCATCTATTGCATAGAACAGTTTTTAAATCATGAAGTGTTTGTAGTCTTTATATAACTTAAGATTGTGTCTTAATATTGCGAGGATTATTATCTTATTTTAGTACAATCTAACATATACTCTTTATGGTGCCGAAACGTGGACTTTAAGAGAAAGTGAGAGAAAGAAGATAGACGCTTTAGAAATGTGGTGTTGAAGACGAATGCTTCGCATAGCCTGGACGCAGTTCCGAACCAACGACTCAATCCTCGAAGAACTGAATATAAAACAACGTCTTTCTTCTATCGTTCAAGGTCGTATTCTCACTTTCTTTGGATATATTTACATGTCGAGAGGACACGTCCGTGGAGCGACTCGTGGTTCAGAGCAAAATTGAGAGCACGAGGGTGCGCGGTAGATCACCAATGCACTGGACCGACCAAGTCAAAACTGCACTAAATGGTCCACTCCACGATTTCACGAGGCAAGCAACAGTACGTACGTACGTACTACAGGATTAAGAATGTACAATATCCGCTTAGCATAAGGTGGGCCGTAAGCTTACCTTCGCATAAAACAAATGGCTAAACTAATTAGAATTATTCAACTTCGAAAGTCTGTATGCGAAGTTTTAGCACAGAAACAGATGTTAATGTTTTACGAGTGACTAAAACGACTCATACTAGGCAGTAAGGTATCTTCACGCTCACAAAACACACAAACAAACATTAACAAAGTTCCGTTCACAAATTACGTTTAGTTAGCTTTCTGTAATTATTTTGTCGGAAACAAGTTTCTTTCGGTAATTTGTTCAGCATATACTTTTAATATTTAATCACACGTTTACTGCTACTTACGAACTAATTAGACCTGGAATGTCACTCAAAGTATCTGGTAACTTTGTTTGTTATGTTTAATTTGTTTTTGTCGATTAAGTGGCAGAGTCGCTGAGGGGATTGATAGGTAGCCATTTTGAAAAGCTTGTCCGTTTTCAACCTAACATTATCGCAGTTGCGTGTAACGTTAGTCTATCTTGTTGGAGACGTGACATAAGCTCGCTTATACAATACCCAATACTCAATATCTTTATTGCACTCCATATGTTATATAAAGGTGTTACACAATATCACAGTAGGTACAATATGGCCCCTGTAGGGCACGGCAATGTCGAAGAGAGAAGGGTTCTGTTTTTATTTATCACATAAATCTCTGTATAAATTAATTATTGCACTATTTGTTTTATATTATTTTAAATTGAATGTACTCGTATGTACTATTAACGTTCTAGTCTTATTCCATTTAGGTCATATTTATATAAGCAATTATGTTTGCAGACCGTAAAATCGAGAAGTGTTCGGCAAAGAGTTATAAATATTTTTATTCGGAGATTCAAAGTTGCATAGACAGCAATAGGCTACACTCTATTACGAAGGATATGAACTACACTCGTTTAACTAAGCATAATAAAATGAAAAAACGTCAATAATACTTTACACGATCCTTGAATTCAGCCTCTTATACATCAATGCAAAAGTGCACGCTATCACCACTGAACCAGCACGACAAACTTCCGAAATAAAAATGTCATTGGAATGACAAGTAAGCTAATTTAGGGCAGAGTTTAAACTAGATAGATTTAACGAGGCGGCAATATATCTTGTGGGAGACTCGACTTTCGGAGCGTCACCTGCCGGCTTTACATCAAAGGGGCTATTTACGACGAGGTATAGTCCCTCCTCGATGTGCCCCTTTGCCCTCACACACACACACACGCGCACACACACACTCACACACAACGACACATACAAATTGACGCGTTTGGAGCATTTACTACTTCCTGGTAGGATTGTTATGTACCATTATATAAATGTATCGGATATGTCGTAGCTTCTCCGGCGGAATTCATAATATATGTTGCAGTAATTCAAGATTGTTAATATTCGTGTCGGGTTAAGTAAGACATAAAGAGAATTATTGATGTCTTTGTTGAATTATATTGCGTCGTTCGTCGTTTGAGCTTAAGTGTGAAGCCGGTCGTAAGGTACTTGGTTTGATTTCTGGGTTAGGCAGTTTTATTTGATTGAAATTAAATATCTTTTGAGGATTTTATCGTGATTTATTCAAATTATGAATTTTTTAAATCTATTTAAGCAGCGATAGTCTAGTGGGAAACCGTTGGACTGCCATGCAGAGGTCTCGAGTTCGAACCCAAGGCATCTCTGACTTTTCGAAGTTATATGCGTACTTGATTATCGCTTGCTTTAACGGTGAATGAAAACATCGTGAGGAAACCTGCATGTCTGAGAGTTCTCCATAATGTTCTCGAAGATATGTGAAGTCTGCCAACCCACACTAAGCCAGCGTGGTGGACTATGGCCTAACCCTTCTCACAGTGAGAAGAGGCCCGTGCCAAGCAGTGGGAAAGTTTAATACAGGGCTGATATTATTATTATTATTATTTAATTACTCTTTCCTCAACGATTTGTCACAAGGAGGCTTGATTTACTTGTACAATTTAATTTATAATAGTAAAATGTAATATATGCGTTTACTAGATGTTAATTGTAATTATGTACAATGGAGCCGATACTACAGACCGATGTTGGTGACTAACCGTCTGCCAACTTCACCAAGATGCCGTTTTATATTTTAAACTTTTTGGTTGATATTAAGTGGGCCCTATACATACATAGACTATTTCCCGGAGGGGAAGGCAGACATTATGGGTTTCCACTTGCTACGATCTTATGACTATAATGATTTATTTATTACCATTGCATAACATGTAGTATTAAACATTTACGGACACGTATAAATTTAAAAGCAATAAAATATTTAAATAAAATAACCTATTTAGAATTTAATTATTTATATATATCTAGCTTTTGCCCGCGGCTTCGCTCGTGTTAATTTAGAATTTGACAATCAATTCAGGTTGTACTCTGCTTGTAATATATAATAATATAATTCAATCATGATTCGAAAGACACGTGGCGCCATCTATTATCATAAAAACGTTATTGTTGTTTTCTTTGGGAACAGTAATTTTTGTCGGGGTGAAAGGTAGCCTATGTCCGTTTCTGTACACTTGATAAGGTATATGAAAAATTTCAGGATGATCGGTTCAGTGGTTTAGGCGTGACAAGGCAACAAACAAACAAACTCATTTTCGCTTTTATAATATTACTAGTTAGGATTAGGATTAGAATTATAAGCTAGGAGTTAGGATTTAATTTCTTTTTTTTTTCATTTATTTCATTTATTTCGGGCTGCATAGGCACGTAGATAAATACCTTAACCTAAATTTACATATTATAAAATTTTATAATACATACACACACCACCATCTAGCCCCAACAAAGCAGAGCTTATACTATGGGTACTAGACAATGGATTCACATACATATATATACTCTTTTTGTTTTGTAAACACATATATTCTGTCAATTTTAATTAGTTACACGCGTACATCTGACGCATGATCCTTTGTTATAAATAAATGCGTCCCTCTTTTCCTAGAAACCGAAATTACAACTAATTAAGTCTCATTAACACGTGGAGTGATTTTCCATTTGAAGGCGAGATCACTGAAGCGTGTGTCCGCGGGGCTTGATCAAAAGCTTTAGTATTTTTGTCTCTTGTGTGAGTTGAAACTGCTCTGGTATTAATATCTTTGAATTACAAAATATTAACGTGAAATAAAGACACACAATTTTAATCCTTGGTGTTGGACCATTTTTTTATTTCCACTAGTAGTGGTAAGTTGCAGTTTAAGCGATCCACCCATCGTTCAAGGCAGTGAGTTGCACACCATGGTCGGGATAGTTGATAGGACCGGAGACTTTTCATCTTGCCTCGGGTGAACCTTACTTATTAGTTCCACTCCCCTTTTCTCACGGAGAGGGATGTGTTACGTGTTGTATGTACACTACGATAAAAAACAAGACCTTAAATAATTTATTTGGAAAAGCAACGATGTGGCTCAACGTGGTCATGGATCTTGCTCCTCATGACTGCTTCGTGGATAACCTATCTCCTCGTTTATAATAATAATATTCTACCACATACACACAATACCATCTAGCCCAAACTAAGCAGAGCTTGTACTATGGGTACTAGACAATGGATAAACATACATGGTATGTAAATACATACATATTATACATAGAAACATCCAGACCAAGACAAACATCCATGTTCATGCACACAAATGTTTGAGTTGTGCGGGAATCGAACCCGCGACCTCAGGCGTGGCAGTCGGTTACACTAACCACTATGCCATCGAGGCCGACAAATACATAGACTACCTCGGTAGCGAAACGGTAGTAAAAACAAATATGATGCATGAGGTATCGGATTTCCTAGATCAGGTAAAGAGTATCAGGTATTTGGGTTATTCTATGTATTTAATATACATACATATATCTGGATAACAGAACCAAAACTCTGAATGACCAGATGTCACCGCTTCTCGACTGATCACCATGAAACTTCGCATACACGTTTTCATAGAAACAGATAAGGATATAGAGTATCTTTCGTCCAAAAAATACTGTTACTAACAGAACCTAACCTACATTCACGCGAGCGCAGCCACGAGCAAAATCTAGCAAAGATATAAAATACAATGTAACTTACGAAGAGCTTATAAAATATGAAGTAGTAACCGTACTGTTGTCGTACGGGACTATTCATCAATAGGTTACTGAATATTGAAACCAGTGTTTCTTTGTTCACTGGGTCGCTGAGCAATAAGCGTGCTAGTAAACCGGCAACTATTGGTGGTGCGATTTTGTGTTGCCAATGATCTTCATTATGATCATAGTGTACGATCGGTTAAAGGTTGAGGAATATCGCTGGTCCAATATTACAAGGATCTATGTCACATTATTGAAAAAATTTAGTTATGAATATTGCATGGTTCTATATGTCATTCCTTTTTGTTTAGACTAATATAGTAATAGATGAAAGCACTTACTATCTCACAATATTAAATCGCAAATAATTCTAAGTTACTTTTTAAGTAATTTTTACTGATATGCAAATTTTAAACCTCATTTCCCCAAAGTTAAAAAAATAACATAGAACCTTGTAATAGTGAGCCAACGATATGCTAAAGTAACCCGTTAAAGCATTGAAATTAGGATCCTTGAATAATTGTTTGTTATAATTTGCTAGCTTATAACCTTGATTACGGTTTTATAGTTTCAAAGATCATTGCCCTATATTTTCCGTAATAAAAATTTACTATAAACTATATCTCAATAAAAAAATGCCAGTTCGTTGCTCTTTTTGCGCTCGAAAGAAAGACAAACCAACAAACAAACATTCGTATTCATAATGTTAGTATAATAATAATAAATGTTTATTTCGAACTTTTAAAGGACATAGACAGGGATATAGATAGCCTGCTTACTAATATGTATTAACATACATACAATACCCGAGAGAGACAAAGACATCCTAATCCTAACTAATATTATAAAAGCGAAAATGAGTTTTTTATTTGTTTGTTTGTTACATTTTCATGCCTAAACCACTGAACCGATCATCCTGAAGTTTTGCATATACGTTGACAGGTGTACAGAAACGGACATAGTCTACCTTTTATCCAGAAGAAAATTATTGTTCCTGAGGAAAACAATAATAACGTTCTTATGATAATAGATGGCGTCACGTGTCTTTCTAATTATGATTGAATTATATTATTATTGCAAGCAGAGTACAACCCGAATTGATTGTCAAATTCTAAATTAACGCAAGCGAAGCCACGGGCAAAAGCTAGTAATTTATATGCTCAGCTCACACATGATAAGAGTGAGCTTTTTTACAGTAGGTATACAAGTCTGTGCTGTTACTGAAAATTGGCTTATAAAACACTTTATTATCACTTTGTTCAACTCGTTACCTTACGACTTAAGGTGTGAAATAGTAGGTAAGCGTAAACTTTTGCTATTAGATCGACGAACGCGTAATAAAATTAGTAATGCTATGATGATTCCCGTTGTTACCTAACTTGACACGATGTACTAATCTGTAAAAAACAGCTAAAAATCTTATAGGCTAAAAGTGACGACGATAATAAATTTAATGATCCTCGATACTGATCCATAAATTTTAATACTTGATTGTAGGAACGTGAATAGCCTTGTTAGAAATGCCAGCATGTTTCATCGAAGTCACAAATTCATTACTTGATGGTTAAATATATTTGCTTAACTTATTATTCTGAATTATAAACGCCTCGCAGAACTCGTGGCTTAAGTTCGCATTCTATAGCAAAGCCTTGCATTAAATCCCGAGATGTGCAAAGTTTTAATGCGTTCTTCTGGTAAAAATTCCTTATACCAAAATGAATTCTAGAAATGGTATTAAGCTCGCCTACAAAGCTCCTAAAATATAGCTAACAAAATGTAAGTGCAATATCTTTGATAACCCCTTCAGAACTATAGGCGTGAAATTATGTATGTATATCGCTTTGAATTATTAAGATTGTAAAAAATACGTTGCCTTCAGCATAAAATTAACCTTTAAACTGAATAAACAACAAAAAGTTGTCCGTCTACATCATGTATAATGCAATGCGCCTCGTGAATAGCTAATTCCGCGTTATCGGCCCATGATGAATGAAAGCTTTTGATGTCGCCGCTTATTGCACGAGGAACCTCGCCGACGATTCAATATTTAGTCTCTACCCTCCGCTCCGTAGAGACGACTCTACAATTTACTGACTCTACGTGATATTTTAGTAGCCCATTATAAATGTATGGAACGTCAGTTTTCTTTTACAACTAAACTCATAAAATTCATGCTGAATACAAATTGGATTTGATAATTATGTCGGCTTGATCTAATTTATTTCAGTCACTCATTTTGTGTGAATAATAGTTGCAAACATGAAGGGCGCTCGTGACTCGTTTAGTGAAAAAGTTTGACTCTTTAAATTAATCTAGTTTGTTGTATACGACTTTCAGAGAGTGTGGGGTCAAAAGGATACATAAACAAATGGAGAATGCGTAGATAGAACGGGAGAGCAGATGAGATATTTCACTACACTGTTGTTGTGCTTGGAGCAATCAAAACGTTAGAAACTTTATATTGAGTCGATTTGGAATTATTAATGATGTGGAATCCAGTTTTACATGAAAACAATATTGACTTTAAGTTTACAATAATACTAGCTATTGCTCGCGGCTTCGCTCGCGTTAATTTACAATTTGACAATCAATTCGGGTTGTACTCTGCTTGTAATAATATAATTCAATCATGAGTCGAAAGACACGTGGCGCCATCTATTATCATAAGAACGTTATTGTTGTTTTCCTCGGGAACAGTAATTGTTTTCGGGATGAAAGGTAGCGTATGTCCGTTTCTGTACACCTGACAACGAATATGCAAAATTTCAGGATGATCGGTTCAGTAGTTTAGGCGTGAAAAGATAACAAAAAAACAAACAAACAAACTCATTTTTGCTTTTATAATATTAGTTAGGATTAGGATTATAAAGCAGAATGATTTTTATTTTTGTACTGGACTAATTTAAAGTATTATTTCATTAAGAAAAATACTTTATTCAGAAGTACCATAAGCTATATAACATCACGCGACGAGCCATGAACGACGAAGTATACATATACCGCGCAGGACAGCTCGTCACGTATAAAATTATATCACATTTAATGTTGTTAATTTAGCGCTTATTCGATTGCTTTCGAATATTATTCGATTTATAGTCAAGAGCGTTACGATCGAACGCTAGACCGAATTTCGATCACGGCGGCCAATCTTAACGGAGACTGGCCATCTGCGCAGGAGATATTATAGTGCACAAGCGTGTGCGCAAACACAAGTGCACTCTTTGTTCCCTAACTCTCAAGATCCGATGGGACAGTAATCCGACACGACCGGAGAGAGATCAGGCGAAGGACCAAAGGCTTTACGTGCTTTCCGAGGCACGGGGGTGACTAACACCGCCAACTTCCTAACTCCGGGCTGCTATTGAGATTTCTTAACAGAAAATCCCAATAACTTTTTGTAGGCCCGACCCGGGATTTGAACCCGAGACCTCATGCACAGCAGTCGCATTCATTACCGCTGCGCTACGAAGGCAGTTACATAATTATAATGCCATTGGACAACAATACGCAGAAATTTTCTGAAAATATAACAGAAATTATTGTAAGAGGACACAACATCGTTGGGAATAGCTTCAAACAATGATGAATTAATTGTTGTACTTATTCGAAAATAGGATTGTAGCACATTTCATCGAAACGTTAACCACCAAAATGTAAACAATATGCTTTAATTCCTGTTACGATTGATACATAGGTACATAGATTTCCATCTACAAAGAGTAAGCAGATGGGTATTATACACACATTTTGCCAGGTATTATAATAGATCCCACAATAGTATAATATAATAAATAATAATCCATAAGGAGCGAGTCTATTACCACTATCGTGCAAATTTACTGAGACCGAGTTCCCACAAAAAATATCTTGACTGAAAAATTCAAATGTCTTCCCCAACTCAAAATCAAAGTCAAAAATCACTTATTCATTTAGGTCACAAAGTAACACTTATAACCGTCAAAATATATAGGTTAGTGAATTTACTAAGGTACTAAAACTACATTTAGGTTAGTTACTAGGTTCAGACAAAGGGTTAAGCTTATGAGAAGAAACCTGCAAGAAGTCGGACCCAAAACCACACCAATGCACAGCGATCGCACTATCGCTTCAATACCGAGGCAGTCCATCATTAAATACCTCACGAACGAGATGGGTGTAAAAACCCAGGATTCAACCTCTTCGTCTTCATGTGACGTTGTGACCCTATATCTCGGGGTCTTTTGACCCACAGGGCCCATATTCAAACTCGACCGAGGTATGACCCCAAGGTGTCTGCACACCAAGTCAATCAGTCCACTGGTTCCGGAGCTATGCCTGTCACTAACAGACAGACTCACAGACCCACAGTGTTTTCATTAACCTCTTCGAAGAAAATTCAGAGGTTAAAAATGCCGTGACATTGCTTCATTACTCAACTTATGACCACGTGCAAACTTTAACACACAAACACAAACTTCACCTTTCTGTTTGCTCCAACACTATGTAGTACCACTAGGTACAACAAAAGGTTGCCCCATTTAATACAATAAGTGCACACACTAAGTGCGGACAACGTCGCATGTATCCGACCGACCCAACTCTGTTTGAACGACGAGAAAAAACGTGCCATGGAAAATATATGCTGAGCTTTGCTTTATAATAAGAAGATGAATCTTCATATATATTTGTTGGCTCTGGTTTCTATAGGATGGATTGTAAACATTGCGTTCTATTTCGAAAACGATAGGGTAGAAATCTATCACGCTTTTGGTGGTGA
The DNA here is from genome assembly GCA_963564715.1 of Catocala sponsa. NCBI lineage: Eukaryota > Metazoa > Arthropoda > Insecta > Lepidoptera > Erebidae > Catocala > Catocala sponsa. The sequence goes on along the minus strand of OY751340.1, from coordinate 23,350,715 downwards.
TGGTTCTTGTGATTGAAGGCTTTTGTGCATAAATATAAACAACTTAAATATAAACATACATATAGACCGCCTTGGTAGCGCAGCAATATAGAAAGGGACTGCTGTGCATTAGGTCTCAAGGTCGGTGTCATAGTTAGACAAAATGCTATTAGTAGCTGCACGAAGTCCGAAGCCTGGTAAACAGTAATAGGCTTACGAGGGCCTCAAACGCATATTTGGCGAAGTCTGGGTGTATAACTCTTGCCTACCACTTTGGAGATATAGATATGAGACTATGTATGTACATTTTATAGAAAAAAAACGTGGTGAAAAAAAATATTGGGGCAGTCTTTGAGAACTGCCGATAGAAGTGAAAACTTTAATCCTTGATCATAAACACTTCTATATATAAAAAGAAGAAACGTGCGGTTCGGGTTACTGATATTCTCTTAGACTTTATAAAGGGGTCAAAATTTCGTTATTTTTTGCATAGGACGCAGCATTTCTGAGATTTCTGATATTGTTAATATTCTAAAATAATTCAAAAATGGAAAGCGTGGAAGCGTGACGATGGCGAAGCATGACGATGACGCGAGATCTATGATTTTTGTTCACTCAAGAAGTGCTCAACGCGCCTAAAGAAGTTTTCACTTCAAAAAACTATTTTCCCATTTTGAATAATAGTGGTCATCAAAATATCAAAAGTGTGTATCGACTTATGTAAGTGTTGACAATACTAACACATAGTAATACATTGTTAAACCTATGTATATTCGATTACATAGTAAATGGTAGGTACCACATGCATTCGGTCGATATAGGCAGTCGAAAGTTCTCTTTTTACACAGTTTAGTTCGACACAGAACAGGACCGGACACGGAAGCTGTCACAAAAATGTCAGAACAAAATAGCTTTACAACTTTAGCACACACAATGGTCCGTATTTTGGTTTCCAAAATGTCAATCGAACGATTTTATCGTTAGGCTGTATTTTCGATGCGGAAATCACGGACCGAATCCCGAGTTAGGTCATCCGGTATTGCGGGGTTATATGCACTTGAGTCTTTGTTTATCGTCGGAACCATGATAGTGGCTTCGTGGTCCCTTGTCGGAAATACTCGAGATCTTAGGCGTAGTGCTTTGTGATTGCAAATCCTACTTGATTTTATTGATTGAAATTAATTTACTTTATACGGATTTTATTGTGGTTTATTTTTAAAATCACTACTTGTACGCTATTTTCGATACTGATAAAATTATTTTAATTTATATTTTCACTTTCCCCGACGTGACGTTTTGGTTACGCGGGGACTGAAATAAATCGCGATAAAATTCGCATGAAATACTTTAATTTAAATGTACAATATTCGCGTGAACGTAAGACAATATTATATCCTACTAATATAATATATGTCTAAGTTTGTTTGGATGTTTTTTAATCCAAAACACAAGTGAATAGTTAAACGGAGCAAGTACACAGACATGGTATTATCCTTAATAAAACTCACAGGTTATTTTTATCCTAGTATGCATTTCGACGAGTTTTACGTAGTGAAGCCTGGGAAGAATGTACTTATCTTAAATATATATAGCATTATTTATTTGAGAGTAATATTGACGACGCATAGCATCGCCTCTGATACTAAACACAAAGACAAATTTCAGACGCAGGACAATCATTACCTTAGTTAAGAAAGCTTCGTCAAGGTCGCAGGTTTAAATCCTACTTCGTGGATTGTATTTTCCCTCTCTTATAGTATAATTTAAATATAATATTACATAACGAAAACGAAAAACGTTCGCCTATGTCTTCTCCTTGCGATTGTTCCATTCACACTAGCCATATAAACTTTCTTAGTCAGTCTTTTCTCGTCCATAAAACATAAGTCAGTGCTCAATTACTGAATGATGGCAGACAGATTAATATAATCATTATGTAATATACAAAAAATATATTACAAAAATTTGAGCACCGAATTACTATTTTTCTTGTAGACCCCTTTAGCTAAGTGAAATGTTTATGTTAGAAGATTGTTTTCTTTCGTTGTGCAATGTATAAGATTCGAACCCACTACCTCTTAATCGTCCTATACCTTATCTATTAGGCTACAACTAAATACCTATTTATTATCCAACAAAATTGAACTAGGCTGGGCCACGTTATGCGTACCAGCGGCTGTAAGACGTATATAGTTCGTTATGACTGACGATTACTATTCTGCGTGCGTAGTGTGGGATTGCCTTATACAATTTGAGGCCATTTCTATCTGTGACCGTAAAAGTGACCGCTATAACTCTTCGTCCACTACTAAAGATACTCACACCATTCTCGCTCTATGTTTCTCTCCTAGATGGATGGTACTCGTAAATATTGTGAGCATCGTAAATTTATTTTTTGTCATATTCTTAAACATACAGCGATATTTTGTTATGTGAGCGGCAATAATACAATAATGGTAGTGTACATAAATGTTTTTGTAGCATATGTGTTAGGAATAGCCAAGGTTTTATAAACGGTCATCAAAGGGAATGGATACTTGTTTATTTTATTTTTTTATTTATTTTTCCTGTTTGCAAATTGTCAGCAGTATGAAATCTACAAATGTTCGATTACGACAGGAGTCTTCTCCCCTATAGGGTTGTATCCTCTATTCAAAATCAAAGTCAAAAATCTTTATTACCATAAAAATGTTCAAACAATTCTTGGTCACGTCAATTCACTATTATATTAATAAAATAAAATTATAAAAATAAATAGAAGGAAATAAAAATTTTGCATTGAAAAAAACCTGTTCGAGGAGTAGCGCTTTCATGAAAAGAAGCAGGCAAGAAACTCATGGCCACTCTTTTCATTCGCCAAATGTTTACATCAATACAGTTCAATGTTATATCATTTTCCTTATATGATATAATATATGTTATACTATGAATAGAAATAACCTGTGTGGAAGCAACTCAATCCCAAGCATTTTTATCTTCTACTAGATGTTCCCGCGGTTTCACCCGCGTTTATCGTTACTGCGCCGCCCCCGTGGGTCGTAGCGTGATGTTATATAGCCTATAGCCTTCCTCGATAAATAGGCTATCCAACACTAAAGGATTTTTCAAATCGAACCAGTAGTAATCACGCAGAATAAACCAGGAGAAACATCGTTTGTACTGTCTGTAATGGGTAATTATTTTGCTGCGATGTTATTTAAAAATTGCTATATCTCCTAAGATATTCATTGAAATCGAATGATGTAAAGGGCAATTTTGTTTTAAATTAAATACTTGTGATGAATAACGTATTTATTTGGATAAGGATTAATATCATGTTTATAAAAATACCTTCGCAAATAATGCATTATTTTAGAACAAATTTCGTTAGCATAAAAATGGTTATAGTGAGCCAACCTTAAAAGATAGACATATGCTGTCCCGGACTTTTTTTTAGAACTTTTAAAGGAGAACAATTCTGTCATACATGATTTTTGCGAAACTTTAACTGTTTACGCAGCGCACGCAGCGGAAGCTCTCAAAAGGAAAAATACTCTCCGATTTTGAAACATTCTTCATTGGTGCTCCGCTCCTATTGATCTTAGCGTGATGATATATAGCCTATAGCCTTCTTCGATAAATGGGCTATCTAACACTGAAAGAATTTTTCAAATCGGGCCAGTAGTTCCTGAGATTAGCGCATTCAAGTAAACAAACAAACAAACAAACTCTTCAGCTTTATAATATTAGTATAGATATATTCAGTGACTGAGTAATAACCTTTCGAATATAATTTTATATTGCCTAATACAGGTAGTAGATCCTTGCTGGTTTCAGCATGAATGGGCCGGATCGACCGGGGTAGTACTACCCTCTCACAGAATACCGTAGTGAAGTAGCGGTACCCGTACTGTTGCGTTTCCTGTCGGTGAGTGAGAGAGCCGGAGGCCTAGTTACCCGATCCTTTTCCTATCCTTTCCTTTGTCCTTTCCCTCCTTCATTCCTTTTTAAAGGGCTGGCAACGCACTTGTAACTCCTTTGGGGTTGCGGGTGTCCATGGGCGGCGGTAATCGCTTACCATCAGGCGATCCGTCTGCTTGTTTGCCCCCCTAAGCCATAAAAAAAAAATACATTTCTCCTTTTTATTAAATCATACCTCCTGCAATAGGAATAATTTCTATGTACCTCACAAACGTTGGAACAACAGACTTAAATAACATCCAGACTTGTAACAATTGTTTGTGAATCACACAATTTTTGGTTCCGGTGGGTATCGAACCAACAACACTCGGCGCCGGGCAGTGGTGAGGCGACTGCATACATACCATTTGTGTAGTTAATTTCTCCATACCACTCGAGTATATACATGCACTAGATGTGCCTACGGTTTCACCTGCGTTTATGATTACTGCGCTGCCTCCGGGGGTCGTAGCGTGATGTTATGTAGCCTATAACCTTCCTCGATAAATAGGCTATCCAACACAAAAATAATTTTTCAAATCGAACCAGTAGTTCCTGAGATTAGCGCATTCAAACAAACAAACTCTTCAGCTTTATAATATTATTATAGACTAGCTGTTACCTGCGACTTCGTCCGCGTAGATTTTAACTAAAAAGTGTTTGTCTCCGTGGAACCATATTTTTTTTTCTAAAATCAAAGTAGCCTATGTTACACCTTATAACATCAGCTATCTGCCAGTGAAAGTCCCGTCAAAATCAGTTCAGCCATTTCGGAGATTACCCGGAACAAACAGACAGACAGACAAAAATTTTAAAATAGATGTTTTCGTATAGGTACCTTATATACTTTCATATGCATTAGATAAAAAGCTGTTATTTTGACATTACAAACAGACACTTCAATTTTATTTATTTGTATAGATAGTATAGACGAGACTTGTAAATTAGCATTCTAAAGACCTTACAAGTATTAATACAACCTACACAAACGCTAGGCATCCTTTACTGACTGTAAGTGATTCGCGAAGCAAACAAATTATTGTCCCGTGTAAAGATCGAACCCACACTCAGTGTGACATAGAAGCTGACCATTTAAACATCTGGCCATCCGTGGCCACCTACCTAGATTGGAAATCATTTGCAGATTACACTAATTATTATCCCGTATAGAGATTAAACCCACACTCGGCGTGACATAGAAGCCTTGATCATTTCACCAACAAAACATTTTTTTTCTCCTACAGTAAATTTCATATCAAGCGTAGTATACATCGTCCACTAAAGTGCTCACCTATCATCGCCGCATGCGTTTTACTCCATCCATTAATGTAATGAACCGTGAAATAGCGCCTCCGCTGAAATATAGCGCAATTATTTTTTTGCGAGGCGACATGATTGCGTCGAGACGCGGTCCTATATCACGTTGAGCGACATCTCGGCCCGAGTTCCCCCTTCGGTCCCAAACAAAGTGCGCTCTGCCCTAACGTATGCGCCTTTAGCGTATATTAAATGACTCGAATGTGGACTGTTCCGGTTCAGAGGCGAAAAATATAAACACACTGTTTTGTGTGCGTTAGTTTAGATTTTTTATTTTGTAGTAACGTGGGGTGGAACAAATGGCACAAAACAAATGCGAAACGGTACGAGTATGCTACACTATACATCAAGTGTAGCCTTTGTTCTGAGAGTTGGAGGCACGGATCGAATTTTGATGTAAATATGGAGCTATATATAGACTGAAGTCTGAATACCCAGGAAGGTCATCATCATCATCAGGCTATAATAGTCCACTGCTGGACATAGCCCTCACCCAAAGAGCGCCATAGTGCCCTGTACCCAGGAAGGTAATATAGATATATTATACCTGCATTAGCCTTTACATGATGTCTACTGCCATCTATCTGGAAAGTTATTGGATTCCTGTTGCTCTGTTGCTCTTTATAATTTACTAGCTGTGCCCGCGGTTTCACCCGCGTTTATAGTTCCTAAACCACTTCTATGGGTCGAAGCGTGATGTTATATATCCTATAGCCTTCCTCGATAAATAATCTATCCAGCACTTAAATTATTATTCAATTCGAACCGGTAGTTTCTGAGATTAGCGCGTTCAAACAAACAAACAAACTCTTCAGCTTTATAATATTAGTATATATTAATGTTCTGCATTGGTTGATATCGTAGAGTAGGTTTGCGTTTACGACCGTGCGATGACAGTTCAAATTTCGTGTCAGGTAAAATGCTATTAAAATGATCTGTTTGTAAATACTCGATAAAAACTGTGCTTTTGTCTGATTATTGAAATATATTTTCTTAATCTAAGCACTGCGCTAGTCTAATGTAGATGGACTTCAAGCCAAAGATACTACCTTACAGTCAACCTAGAATTACCCAGAGATGACAAAAATATATATACCAGGCATTGCTATAAGAAATCCTAACTAATATTACGAAATGACGGATGTGAGTTTGTTTGTTTCACGCCTTAACCAATCATCATGAAATTTCGCTTAACTACACGTTTTTAGGGGTACTGAATAGGAGATAGGGTACTTTTATCCAGAAAAAGTACTATTCCCGAGAGATAGAAATTTGATCACAAAATGTAGATTCGAGCGAAGTCGCGTGCAATATATAGTTTTTTTTTAAATCGGCTGACGTATGTTTGTGTTTGCAAATCGGAATTGATTTGAATTTTTTACACAACGTGCATTTATATACTGTTTATCCAGAAGTTCTCATGGGTACAGATTGCAATTACGGCAATTTAAAATATTAGACTGAGTTACAGCAAAGCGTGTTAAAATCTAGTTGGTATAATAATAGAAAATTCTTCTCAACCACAGTTCGGTTATTATATCAAGAAACAAGTCGTTTTAGCTACAGACACGTATTTTTGACATATATTACATAGAATATATGTAAATAACTAACTGTATGATATATGAACCGAGCCCAGATGACCATCGAAGCAGGTCGGCGTACAAAAACCCGTTTTCGCTTACCTCATGTGACTGGAACATCTAGGGGTTGCTGACATACAAAAATCCCGCTAAGTTATTTTTGATGGCCACTGTCGTAGCAAGATTAATAGGGTCCTTTGTCACGACAGCGGGACCTTTACAGTGATGTGTCTCAATTTATATTCTTTTTATGGAGCTGAGTCGGAGAGTTGTAAAGTTTAGTGGGAAACAAAAACAACTTTTAGTCAGGGGCGAAGTGGGGAGGGTACGCGAGAACTGCAGCCGTCTCTTTTCCACGCCCTTGTCACATACAAGTTTGCGTGTAAACAAAACTTGTTGTCCTTTCACACCCTCGCATCAAATAGGGATTAACGTGACGTGTATTGGAAATCGGACACGTTGCAGAGTTAATGCTACTTTAGTTGTCGTGCAAAACTTTAGTATTCAATACTTGTATATTGCAGCAGCGATAGTTCAGTGGGGAGACCAACAAACTGCAATGCAGAGGGTCTCGGGTTCGAACCCACGTCGCGCACCTCTGACTTTCGGAAGTTACATGACTTTTCAAAATTATGTGCGTATTGATTGACAATTACCGCCTGCTCCGTGCCTCGGAGAGCACGTTAAGCTGTCGGTCCCGGCCGCCAATAACATCTATAGCAGTCTTTATTGGGAAGTCAGCGCCCTCTAATATCCTGACACTGGTCTAGCTTTAGGGTATCGTTAGCCTTCGGGTTGCGGAGGTCTAATGGCAGTCGCTCCGTTTAAAAACTGATATCCAGTCAAATCCGGATAGACTAGAAAGCCGACCCCAAGTGACTTGGGAATAATAAAGGCTAAGGAGAAGAAGACTTGTGTATTGGTCTATTCTGTGTTGTATTAGTCTGCTGGGATAGCATCATGTTTATGGGGTCGCGTAGCCATTGCCACAGCGTCCGGTGAAAAGTCTGTGAGACCCACAAATAGTTGTTCCAATTCTGGACGTTCTTTGAGTCCGTTGTTTATAATAAAAAAATATTCTAGTATAATTATATAGTTAAAATTAGGAGCGGCTATGCCCAGCTGTAGATTCCAACAAGTTACATTGAAACAGCCTGAAAATGTAATCTAAGATATTCAATGACAGAGTTGCTTCTGTCATTGAATAGTATTACATTATTTATACTGTTTAAGTGCTAACCATTATTATTGGTAATGGCTACCATTTTAAACAGTAAATCATCAGACATTGAGATTTAGATATGAGTAATTCTTACTTGCATACTAGATATTTGTAAAGTTCCCCGTGATGGAAAAAGAGGACTTGAATATTTATTTATTTAAGGATTTCCAACAAAGGAATATACAATAACATACATTATATAGCATTAATAAAGTTTTTAGCGTGTATAGTCCCTCAATTATAGGAAACCACAGCTTGCAAATTATAATTATAACTAAACTAACAACTTAATTAAAGAAACTAGCGGTCGCCTAGTGCTCGAAATTCAACCAAAGTTTGCCTGTAAGATATTGCTGATATAATTATGTCATTATATATTGACAAATAGTTACGCGCTTCGACTGCGTGTGTCAAATGCATGGTTGTGTGCGTGTAGTGTATTTTAATTAATTTAATGTATTTTTCACGCATAATTTTTAAAAAATATTGTCATTCGTCACTTCTTCTCTATATAAACTATAAGTGTGCGAAATTTCATACTCCTCCGTCCGCCCAATTTTCATAAAACGGGGTACAAAGTTTTCGCTTCACGTATTAATATATAGATAATATGGCTAGTGAATTGTAAGTGTAAATTTTGAGACGGTGCAATTGAATTATCTTTGTTTTCGGGCACCAAACTGTACTTAAGGAAGAAAGAATGAAGGGTGTAGGATGCGATGTATTGAGGAAAATTGAATTATCTTTGTTTTCGGGCACCAAACTGTACTTAAGGAAGAAAGAATGAAGGGTGTAGGATGCGATGTATTGAGGAAAATCATCCAAAAGTATTGTTAGTTGTTTGTTTTCCACCGACTCTAAATTGGTAGGATTAGATTCGATTGAAAGCTTAGAGACTTTTGACTAAAAAGATAAAATTATTCTTGTTTTTTGGTGTTATTGTAGTTGGTTTATATTCTTTGTTAGTTTTTAATAAACTGTATAACTCGGCTCAAACCGGTTATTCAAGTTTTACTATTCGCCTGTTCATAAATGGTTATTAATAACGTATATACATGTCGCACGTAATATGAAACGGGTCTATCGCCATCTATCGCGTACATTGCCAGACTTCAAGCTGCTACTAAAATAAGGATAAATCATTATTTAAAATTATCATTTTTAATATACAAATAGAAATAAGGATTTTATTCGCTTAAGACACGGTATACCATCACAGTGTTACAAGTTAAAATGGCTCAAAGACATCTCTTCTTCAGTAGAATGTACAAGTTTATGGGTATCCATAAACTATATTTTAAAGCGGTAAATTATGTTTTAAAGCAGAGTCTAACACAAAGGAAGGGAAATGGCATTTAATATTTATTCAAACAAACAATAACTAAACATTCTATTTCTACCCAGAGAATACACAAAACAATCTCCTTACAAAATAAAAGAAGATAACATATTTGATTCTCACCGGATCAGCTCAGGTATCGCAACTAATCTCCGGGAACCGTGTACGTACTACCCTGGCACCAAACTGTACTTAAGGGAGAAAGGAGGAAGGGTGGAGGACTCGATGTATTGAGGAAAATCATCTGAATATAACAGGTACTTATGTAATGCATAGTTAATGTACTACGATTGTTGCTGAGATTTGGAAGCGCTGAGTCTTGTGATACTACTAGGCTCATTGTTTTACGAGTTTTATTTGAACGTAGAATTGACGCCGATAAGATTTTTGTTATTGTTATACCAGAAATTAAAAGGAGCACTTATCACCTCATCGTATCACATACACACAACACCATCTAGCCCAAACTAAGCAGAGCTTGTACTATGGGTACTAGACAATGGATAAACATACATATATTATACTTTTTTTGTAAATACATACATATTATACATAGAAACACCCAGACCAAGACAAACATCCATGTTCATGCACACAAATGTTTGACTTGTGCGGGAATGGAACCCGCGACCTTAGGGGGGCAGTCGGTTACACTAACCACTACGCCATCGAGGCCGCCATACATAGTTCACGTTAATGTCTCCGTAGGAATAGGCAAAGGTGTAATACATGTACATTTCGCTAGCTATAGTTTTAGGTTCTACGTAATAGAGCGAGAGAGTCTATTGCCGTTTATCCGGCACAGTCTAGGCAGCTCGCTTTCTGTCTATAAGAATGGAGATATATCATTTAGTTGTCTGCAATTAGACGTAGTTTTATATTTTTTTACAAATTATGTATTTTATAAAAATTCTGAAGTATTATAATTTGTGTCTTTTTGGAGCGTTTTCACAACTAAATCTACTTATTTCCTTCTTCATTCCAAACTTTCACAGAAAATGTTTTTGATACAAATTGAATACCCTAACTTGAAAGAACTATGTATAATTAGGTAGATATACATTTTTTACTGCGCGTCAATGAAGCCTAATCTATTGTAAGTAAAGATTACCAAACCGAAACAATCCGATATGTACACAGCAACACATCAACCTAGACTGTTTGGACTTTGAACTATTAGAAGTTGAACGCTGCGAATCGTGCGAGAGAGTGTGTTATATTTTTGTTATTTTGTCTCATTCACGGTGAACGGGATGCGACGCTCTATCCTTACCATTACATTGACACCACTATGAACTGTCCCTTTCCGACAATTCTCTATTTTGTATGTAGCGTAGTTATGCGTATCTAGGGTGTCTAACTTGATATGTAGACGTGTGTACATATTATCAAATGAATAAGTCATTCCGCAGAAAAATCTTGTGTGAATATTAAATGACAAGATCGAAGACATTCTAGATTAAGGGCAGATTTCTGAGTGCCCTAAATCAGCAACAGTGTAATGCTAGCGCATTAAACAAGACAGACATAGCAGCATCGTAGCAAATCGAAACAGACCTGAATATTTGTATGTAACTATGTTTATAAAATTGCAGTGTTAATCTATATTTAAATCAGAACACTATTATACCAATACATTTATCGCTTTATGCGAATAAAAGCTCGTAGATAAGTAAATCGCTTTCTGATCGCGAGAGGCTTCACCTCGCCTCGAGAGGCTGTAGTGAGGCGCGAAAGGCGCGGTGACGTCACAATATGGCCGACGCGCCCCACGCCCGTACGACGGTAGTTATCGTTTTGTTTTGTAAGTTCACGGATTTGTCACAAAGCTTACAAGATTCAATCTTGCTAGATCAAAAGATGACATCCTGGATTGTTTAGTTTTGTGGCAGATAATCTTATATTTATGTGATTTTTTTACCGAATTGTTGCGTCATTTTTTTGTACGAGTTCTTTCTTAATGTGAATGTATGTGTATGTGCTCCGACGACAATTTTTCGATGGAAAGGAGATGCTTTTGAAGATAATAACAGTACTAAGTTTTTATCTGTATTCCTGGTAGTAATGGGTTGTAAATCTGGCTGGTGACATATTAAAATCTTACTTTTTATAAATTGAGCATCCTTGAGACGTTTCGTCGTCATCGTTCGTTCCTTACTTCACATCACATGATCCATTTCTGTGGCTAATTGCCTTAATACCTGAATAACTTAATCCACTAGACTTTAAACCAATGCACAATTGACGCAAGCCTGTCAGGTTTTGTTTGAGAGATGGAGTAAATGATCTTATTGATTGTATTAGCTTTTATTACTGAAGAAGCATGTACAGTTTCTATAATACTTACTTACTTAGATATAGATTGCATCGCGTTATATGATAGTCTAATAGTTCAGACGCTCATCCACATAATACATTGTCTAATAAAAATATTTGAAAATAAAATAAACATAAAATGAAACTGCAAAAAAGCCCGTGTCTCTTTTAGTGGGTCAGTTCATAAACATATTATAACATATTTTTATTTCAATAAAAAGTACAAATAACAACACAAAACAACACTTAAAATTACTAAAATATATACATTTATAAGTCTTAAAATGAACCTCAAACCTGAGGCTACACAATCGTGAGTCATAAGCGCAAATTTACTCCATTTAACATATGCATCAACAATTTTCTTTTGTCACTTTATACTCCAATAATGTCCGTAGCGATCACGGCCCATCGCTATAACTCAGCTAGAACGCTGTTTAGCACTCAATAACACAATCAGGCCGTGTCCACGGCAGTACATCAGTCCGTCCTTCTGACAAATAGGTGTAACAGGTGCGAGCTATGAGCTGTTCCCGTATTACGTACTGAGCCTAATGTATCGGACGATTAACTGCCACTGACTCACTCAGCGATTCATAAGGCTATTCTATTATGATTGTTGTGTCTTGGTAGTTAATGCGACTGTGTATGAGATCTAAGGTTCGATAAACGACTCAGAAAATGTTTTTAAGTTTTGAAAATATCACTATTGCAACCCCAAGTTAGGAATTTGGCTTTTCTTGCTTGCAAAGGCACGGGGATGTGCGTTCCACATCTCTGTATCAGCAAGTAACTAAAGCCGTTTGCAACAGATTTTTCTGCGGTCGTGTCATATTGGCGTTCTATCGGATTATGTGACTGAGAGTATAGAGAGCATTTGCATTTGCATACATTTGTCCTAAAGACATTATTATGTACCAAATAAAGGTCTCCATTTCTTAATGGAGACAATGTCGACAGTTGTCAGTAACTTCAAATAATTTTATTATACAACAAAGATGGCAAATTAATTTACGACCCGTCAAGTAGTAAGAAGTTATCGTAACCAATGATCACCGGAGATTTCAATCGCGCATCGCAAATCCTAGTCGAAAGAAATCAAAGATAGAATAGAAGCAAAGAAACGAGAGACGTAGGCATGAAAGACTCCGGCACTCTAACCCACATGGCTAAGCGCCATAACTGTGTTACTACTTTAGCCTGTACTTCTGACATTGAACTAACCCTACAATCATACTCCAAATAAACGTTTTTCGTAGAAAACAAATTACCAGCCAATTCTGGCTAGACCTGAAACTCGTAAATGGAATATTAAGGCTAGACAGAACGACAACTTGTAAATACTGTTTATTATTGTAACCTCGAAAACACCCCTGAGAGTTCACAGTTGTTCCATCATACATCTACATAACTAGTGCGGATTTCTTGGAACCAATATAAATTACTCTCTGATTTGAATAACAAACAACCTCACAATCCCTACTCACCGCTTGTTAGATTAATCCCCAGACGCAATTTATTTACACACTATTAATTATCCCGTCGTACCTCACACAAAGGGGAATTCTTTCTCTTGGTTTTGTAGCTTACTAACCTTTGCTCGCGACTGCGTCCGCGTAAATTTAGTTCCGGAGTGATACCACGGCCTCACAGGAAACCGGCGTGAAATAGCGCTTGCGTTGTGTTTTGTCGAGTGAGTGACCGGAGGCCCAACCCCTTTCCCCTCCTCGGGGGGAATTTGAAAGGCTGGCAACGCACTTGTGACTCCTCTGGTGTTGCGGGTGTCCATTGGTGGCGGTAATTTCTTACCATCAGGCGATCCGTTTGCTCGTATGCCTCCTACAATAAAAACAAAAAATTGGGGCAGTCTTTGGGGATTGCCGATAGAAGTGAAAACTTTAATCCTTGATCATAAACACTTCTTTAAAAAAAAAAGGTGGCGGGTCGGTTTACTAATACTTTCTTACGGGTTATTAAGGGGGTCAAAATTTCGTAATTTTTTGCGTAGGACGCACCATTTCTGAGATATTTTTAATATTCTAAAATAATTAAGAAATGGAAAGCGTAGAAGCGTGACGATTACGAAGCGTGACGATGACGCGAGTTCTATGATTTTTGTTCACCCAAAAAGTGCTCAACGCGCCTAAAAAAGCTTTCACTTAAAAAAAAGTTCGTCTTTGTAGACTATGGCCTAACCCTTCTTACACTGAAAAGAGCTCCGTGCAGTCAGTGGGGCTGTTTATACGCATAACTGATTTGATTAACGCTGCATATACGTGGTATGATGTTTTCCTTGCTATTGTAGGCTAGTGTGAATGGAACAGTCGCAAGAGGAAAACCTAGGCGAACGTTTCTCGATCAGATCGGAGGCGTTCTGGACAAAGGCCAGGTTATGATATCCTTTAACCGACGGGCGTGTATGAGGAATGTGACGAAAGTGAATGAAGCCAGAGAAGTGTGTCAGGATCGTAGCAAATGGAAATCCGTAGTCTCTGCCTACCCCTCTGGGAAACAGGCGTGAATCTATGTATGTATCTATGTATGTAGCATGCAGACACTTGTCAAAGTGCGTTGTTGTTAATAAAGCCTTACTTCCTAAATAAATGTTTTTGTAAGTTTGTTACCCTTGAAGCCTTAACTACTCGATTGATCATCATGAAATTTGGTATACACGTTATCAGGGGAACAAAAAAGGACATAGAGTACCTTTCATCTAGAACAGAGGTTCCCAGACTTTTTTTCTCATAGACCACTTTCAAAATTTTGCTGGTTGCGGTGGACCCCGTGCATTTCTACCATATTCCTTGGCATTCGTAGTATACAAATTTTATCAAATCTCTACGGGCTGACCTTTCTTTTTCTTTTTTCAAATTCACGGGACTGAACCTACGTAGGCGGGCTGACGATTTTTTTATAGAAATTCTCTACTGAAAGATCGGTAGGTTCGGACCAGTGGTACTGAATATGGAATATGCAAGTTTTTACAAGTAACAGTCGCTGAGCTTCTTAAAATATTATCTGCCTACATTGATAGGTGAAGTCAAGCCAACATTTTAGTTCTTCACTATCGAAAGCAAATAAATTTTCGTGGATCCGCTTACGAATTGTGAACTCCCATTTTGTTGTCACGCCAACGTAGACCCCCGTCGAGTCTTCCTTGGACCCCTGGGGGTCCACTTGAACCACTTTGGGAAATAAAGATCTAGAAAAATGTACTGTTACTAATCTAACCTAACCTTAAAAACCTATAAAGCCTTAGTTCTTTCTTATTATAAATGCGAATGTGAGTCGGTTTGTTACGCTTTCACGCTTTAACAACGCGACCAATAATCATGTAAATTCGCATACACATGTCAATGGTACAGAAATGGACATAGGGTACTTCTTATCCAGGGAAAAAGTCTTGTTCCCTAGGGATAGAAGTTTATTTACAAAATCTAGTAGGACAATATAAAGTTTGTAAGTTATGTATTATATAATAATAATAATATTCTATCACATACACACGACAACATCTAGCCCAAACTAAGCAGAGCTTGTACTATGGGTATTAGACAGTGGATAAACATACATATATATATATTTTTGTAAATACATACATATTATACATAGAAACACCCAGACCAAGACAAACATCCATGTTCATGCACATAAATGTTTGACTTGTGCGGGAATCGAACCCGCAACCTGAGGCGTAGCAGTCGGTTACACTAATCACTACGCCATCGAGGCCGACTATTTCACTGATTCATATCAGAATAAGCAGTTTAATCACCCCAAAATGTATATCAGCATCTTCTACAAATAAATAAATGACTGTACCCCATAGAGATTTCTTTCTCTCGCCTCCGTAGTTTATTTTAGTAAGAATTAATGACGCGTTACGACCGGTGACATATAAATCTTCAACTTGAAATAACAACGCATATTTTATGAATAAGATACACACAACTGTGTGTGTCAATATTTATCTTAGTTACATTTATATTTGCCAGATTAAGTACGAAGATTTATTCACGGGCTTTTGTAAATATGTGCCAGTTATACGTTGCATTGGAGTATTTTCTTTTACTAGTGGGCGCCTAGTGATCGAAATTAACCAATTAGACCATAATTGATTTTTACTTTATTACATACTAGCTTTTGCCCGCGGCTTCGCTCGCGTTAATTTAGAATTTGACAATCAATTCGGGTTGTACTCTGCTTGTATAATTCAATCATGATTTGAAAGACACGTGGCGCCATCTATTATCATAAGAAAGTTATTGTTGTTTTCCTCGGGAACAGTAATTTTTTCGGGATGAATAGGTAGCCTATGTCCGTTTCTGTACACCTGTCAACGTATATGCAAAATTGCAGGATGATCGGTTTAGTGGTTTAGGCGTGAAAAGGTAACAAACAAACAAACAAACAAACTGATTTTCGCTTTTATAATATTAGTTAGGATAATTTATACGTAAATATATTATAATAATTATATATACCTAATTTCAATCCGCCTAAAGGTTGCCTGTAAGATATTGCTGATATAATATGTCATTACATATTATTATATTATGTAACCGTAGGTACGAAAAAAAACTACATCAGCCGAACAATGCAGAAATACTACGAACGCGATTCCACTGCGTGTGTCAAATGCATGGTTGTGTGCGTGTAGTGTTTTTTCATTAATTTAATGTATTTCTAATGCATATTTTCTATAAATATTAGGATTCACACCTCCTTCTCCATATAAACTTTAACTGTGCCAAATTTCATATTCCGCCATCCGCGCAATTTTCGTAAAAAGCGGTACAAAGTTTTTGCTTCACGTATTGTATAGATTACCTATCTATAATCTATACTAATATTATAAAGCTGAAGAGTTTGTTTGTTTGTTTATTTGTTTGTTTGTTTGTTTGCTTGAACGCGCTAATCTCAGGAGCTACTGGTCCGATTTGAAAAATTCTTTCAGTGTTAGATAGCCCATTTATCGAGGAAGGCTATAGGCTATATATCATCACGCTAAGATCAAAAGGAGCGGAGCACCAATGAAGAATGTTTCAACATCGGAGGGCTTTTTTTCCTTTTGAGAGCTTCTGCTGCGTGCGCTGCGTAAATAGTTCAAGTCTCGCAAAAATCATGTATGAGAGAATTGTTTCCCTTAAAAAGTTCTAAAAAAAAGTCCGCGACAGCATATGTCTATCTTTTAAGGTTGGCTCACTATAATCTTTTTTATGTTAACCAAATTTGTTCTAAAATAATGCATTATTTGCGAAGGTATTTTTATAAACATGATATTAATCCTTATCCAAATAAATATGTTATTCATCACAAGTATTTGATTTAAAACAAAATTGCCGTTTACATCATTCGATTTCAATGAATATCTTAGGAAATATCGCAGTTTTAAAATAACATCACATGCAAAATAATTACCCATTACAGACATACAAACGATGTTTCTCCTGGTTTATTCTGCGTGATTTTAAATTAGCACTGTAGGTATATAAAATTTTGTTCAATGGTTCTTATGTGGTTCGTGGATTTGACAAAGAAAGTTTCAGCTCCTTTAAAATTGTATTATATGTGCCTACGACCCACTCTCTCTCTTATGTGACGCTGACGAAGTTGCGCGGGTCAGCTATCTATACTAATATTATAAAGCTGAAGAGTTTGTTTGTTTGTTGGTTTGAACGCGCTAATCTCAGGAACTACCGGTTCGATATATATAACATCACGCTATGACCCACGGGAGCGGCGCAGTAACGATAAACGCGGGTGAAACCGCGGGAACATCTAGTAATATTATAAAGCTGAAGAGTTTGTTTGTTTGTTTGTTTACTTGAACGCGCTAATCTCAGGAACTACTGGTCCGATTTGAAAAATTCTTTCAGTGTTAGATAGCCCATTTATCGAGGAAGGCTATAGGCTATATATCATCACGCTAAGATTAATAGGAGCGGAGCACCAATGAAGAATGTTTCAAAATCGGAGGGTATTTTTTCCTGTTGAGAGCTTCCGCTGCGTGCGCTGCGTAAACAGTTAAAGTTTCGCAAAAATCATGTATGACAGAATTGTTTCTCTTTAAAAGTTCTAAAAAAAAGTCCGCGACTGCATGTGTCTATCTTTTAAGGTTGGCTCACTATAACCATTTTTATGCTAACCAAATTTGTTCTAAAATAATGCATTATTTGCGAAGGTGTTTTTATAAACATGATATTAATCCTTATCCAAATAAATACGTTATTCATCACAAGTATTTAATTTAAAACAAAATTTCCCTTTACATCATTCGATTTCAATGAATATCTTAGGAGATATCGCAGTTTTAAAATAACATCGCAGCAAAATAATTACCCATTACAGACATAGTACAAACGATGTTTCTCCTGGTTTATTCTGCGTGATTACTACTGGTTCGATTTGAAAAATTCTTTTGGTGTTGGATAGCCTATTTATAGAGGAAGGCTATAGGTTATATAACATCACGCTACGACCCACGGAGGCGGAGCAGTAACGATAAACGCGGGTGAAACCGCGGGAACATCTAGTATAATATATAATAATAATATATTCTATTACATACACACAACACCATCTAGCCCAAACTAAGCAGAGCTTGCACACTTGCACAATGGATAAACATACATATATAATATACTTATTTTTTTATAAATACATACTTATTATACTTAGAAACACCCAAACCAAAACAAACATCCATGTTCAGGCACACAAATGTTTGACTTGTGCGGGAATCGAACCCGCTACCTCAGGCGCCACGCCATGTCGAACTAACTAACCATTACGCCATCGAGGCCGACAAAAGTATGTAGGTTCCGTGCTTACATTAAGTATGTTTCAACATATATATCGTATACTAGATGTTCCCACGGTTTCACCCGCGTTTATCGTTACTGCGCCGCCCCCGTGGGTTATAGCGTGATGTTATATAGCCTATAGCCTTCCTCGATAAATAGGCTATCCAACACTAAAAGAATTTTTCAAATCGAACCAGTAGTAATCACTCAGAATAAACCAGGAGAAACATCGTTTGTACTATGTCTGTAATGGGTAATTATTTTGCTGCAATGTTATTTTAAAACTGCGATATCTCCTAAGATATTCATTGAAATCGAATGATGTACAGGGCAATTTTGTTTTAAATTAAATACTTGTGATGAATAACGTATTTTTTTGGATAAGGATTAATATCATGTTTATAAAAATACCTTCGCAAATAATGCATTATTTTAGAATAAATTTGGTTAGCATAAAAATGGTTATAGTGAGCCAACCTTAAAAGATAGACATATGCTGTCGCGGACTTTTTTTTAGAACTTTTAAAGAGAAACAATTCTGTTATACATGATTTTTGCGAAACTTTAACTGTTTGCGCAGCGCACGCAGCGGAAGCTCTCAAAAGGAAAAAATACCCTCCGATTTTGAAACATTCTTCATTGGTGCTCCGCTGCTATTGATCTTAGCGTAATGACATATAGCCTATAGCCTTCCTCGACAAGTGGGCTATCTAACACTGGAAGAATTTTTCAAATCGGACCAGTAGTTCCTGAGATTAGCGCGTTCAAGCAAACAAACAAACAAACTCTTCAGCTTTATAATATTAGTATAGATAATAATATGATAACATTGTGCGCTAACCGGGCATTTTATCTTCATGAACAGTAAATATATTTAACTCAATAACACTTTGCTCAATCCAGGAATCGAACCTGAGACCGCATAGACAGCAATCACAGTCACCACCGCTGAGCTACTACGATGACTACAGAAAAATTGGTCTAGGAATTGAACCTGACCCCTCATACACAACAATCGCATTCACAACCACTGCGACACTACACCAACTCAAAAAACGTATAATTAAACCACAATCCCTCACTTATCGTATTTGTATAAGTGTTAACGCCTCTCAGATATTCTAGGCTATAAATATATTTCTCGAGTAGAATCAATACGTGAGAATAACATCAATAAATATTTAATTTGTGAGCGCCACGCGCCGACTGCCTACGGCCGAGTAAGGCCGCCCGCCTGTTTAAGATATTCATCACGCATTTCACACACATAACTCATTAATGGTATATCTATTGGTTATTAACCCCATCCTGCTCCATTCCCCTTTTCCTTCCGGTAGGCAGCGACTTGGTTGTTTTTTTGACATTGCTTCTGGAATGCTAAGAAAACACAGCCATGTGTATGTGCCACGGTTCTCGCTTACTATCAGATGGGCCGCTGGCTCGTCCGTCACCGATGAACGCAATAAAAAAAATATTTGGCAGTCTCTGGGGCAGTCTTTGGGGACTACCGATAGAAGTGAAAACTTTAATCCTTGATCATAAACACTTCTTTATAAACCAAATTATAAACCAAAAATAATTTAAAAATGGAAAGCTTTGGGCGATGATGACGCGAGTTCCATGATTTTTGTTCACCCAAGAAGTGCTCAACGCGCCTAAAGAAGTTTTCACTTCAAAAATAATCCTTGTGTAATTTGATTGAAAGCTTTTTTATGCTAAGGTTCTCTGTGTGGTATTCTATTGTATACGTGTGAGAAGCCTTGGCGTGTCATCGCCTACAAGATGCAGGAATACTGAAGCTACATTCTTTATATTCTATAAACAACTCTCTTACTAGTAGGTGTGCTTAGTTCCGAAAAGTTCCAAATCTAGTTACAATATAAAATTACAGTTATTAAGTAAAAACCTACTTACAATTATCTACTTGTATCCTACGCTAACGAATTTAAGATTTTAATAATGTTTTTTGTTTTGCATGAGTAATCTGCTCTAATATGTACATGTTGTGTACACTACTTTAGGATTACTGTCCGGTTTATATAATATTATGTTCATTATTACTACTTACCATGTTAAGACTGTAATCTGTTTGTGTGCCTATTATAAATAAATAAATAAACCCACTCAAAAATAGGAGTCCCGTGAAGCGGGGCTCCGTCGACTTAGTTTGATCTCTTTAAAATATTTAAGTAAGCTTATTTTGCTGTGCAATCAGTATTTTTGGTGTAAAAAGGCAAAAACTTGAGGAACAGTTAAATACCACCCTTCTAATATTAGTTAGGTTATATTATATGTATAAGCATTGAACCTTATATGCCGACTTCATATTACAGTAATAACATTAATGACACTCATACCGTAGTCTGTTATTTTGAACTAGTAATGTAAGGTCGAGGTCACACGGGGCCACACTTAAATAACTTTGATGAACCACTTTGGTAAGTCAACGGTTACAACCAGATAGTTGGAAAAGTTAGAAGTAATAAGTTGGTAAGTTGATCTTTAGGTCTGACGTGATGTTACGTTATTGATTATAGTTCGTAGTTATATATAGTTAGATAGTACTAGATATTGCTCAAACGCTATTTTATATTACACTTTATTTATAGCATTATAATATACTAGCTTTTGCCCGTTGCTTGCTTGCTTATGTTGTATGTGCACTCTTATTTTACAAAGGTTGAACAAATTCTGATGGACATTCAATCATGTGGATTTATATAGCCTGAATCGTTTTACATAAATCGTTTGGCAATTAAAATACATATGTAAATTTCCAAGTATAACATATTTGCACGCTTAAAATCGCATTCCACGAAATAACTCGCTTTACATTCTCCATTAAAATTCTTTATTTAAATTCCTTTCTTTCTTCATTTAAATTTAAGTATTGGTTACAAAAAATACTAGTTAAAATGCTAATAACAGAACTTCATTTTCATACTAATTGCAGAATGTAAAAAAAACAAGTATGTCGTAGCCAACGCTTGTAGCAACTTCGCAACCAGCAACAACTTTCCTTGGCGAATATCAGAGAAAAAATGAATTGTGCAATTGGTACCACGAAATTAGTTTTAAACTGAATTCAACTCTTTTACGATTTTCTCGCTGAAAAGTAAAATTTTTCTTCGCATCGGTATTCAGTTATTTTCAATTTTATGAAAGTGTATTTGTTTGGTTTTTAATTTTGTAAAGTGTCCAGCAGATAAGGCTAAGCTATTGAGTGCCATACTTGAACGGGTACACTTGTAAATGTATTTTCTTTCTTTGTTAGCTCTAGTGAGTGGTATCGACGCGAGTGTCGTACTCGCAATGTATAAAAATTGCGATAATCAGTAGATACTTATCTATTAAAACTAGTATTAGGTATAAAAACGAGAAATTGTTTATTTTTTTTCTATCCTCTCGTAGAGTAGGACTTTTAATAAGAATTGCGGAAAATTAAGTACATGAAATACTACTGAAATTATAAGTAAATATAATTTTATACTATCATAATTTTTTAATAACTATTCAGATTGCTATTCGATTTGCAAGAATAAGACAGCGTATTACATGCTACATAGCTTTGTCTTGCTCTCTCGCATGCAGTACCAATACCATAAGAGTTGGTGGTATGGCCCCTAATACAATTCTTTTTAATAACTATTCAGATTGCTATTCGATATGCGAGAATGAGACAGCGCATTACATGCTGTATAGCTTTGTCTTGCTCTCTCGCATGCAGTACCAATACCATAAGTTAGTGATATGGACCCTAATACAATATTTTTAGGATAATTGCAAAGCTAGCGGAATGGTTTAAGTCGTCACCTCGCCAGTCCCACTACCACGATTTCTGTGGGTTATAATCCCACACGAGATAAAAATTTATCTATTTACAAAAGTATTTTTGTATTTAGATGTTGAATTTGTTAGTCAGTCTCTCCGGGCACAAAGAATTGTGCCCGGAGAGACTGACTAACAAATTTTATAAGGCTAGTGTGAATGGAACAGTCGCAAGAGGAAGACCTAGGCGAACGTTTCTCGATCAGATCGGAGGCGTTCTCGACATAGGCCAGGTTAAGAGCTCCTTGAACCGACGGGCGTGTATGAGGAATGTGATGAAAGTGAATGAAGCCAGAGAAGTGTGTCAGGATCGTAGCAAATGGAAATCCGTAGTCTCTGCCTACCCCTCTGGGAAACAGGCGTGAATCTATGTATGTATGTATGTATTGTGCCCGTTATTGGAATATATGTATGTTACCTCTCCCGCGATACAGGAATTAGTTCTAGTGCGGCAGATGTCAACTTTAAAAACACAAAACACATCTGCCCAAAAACGTTGCGCTGTGCAACCGTAAGTAAAAGATACATATACATATCGCTGGCTTACTATTGCAAGGTTCTATATTATTTTTTTAACTGGGGAAATGAGGTCTATAATTTGCATATCAGTAAAAATTTCGCTGTTTAGCATTAATATTGTATAGCATAAGCGTCTAAGCTGTTTGCCCGGTATTAGTGTATTATCTATGTAAGCTGTCTTTATTAGTAGACAACATTTCTCAATGGTAATCTGTGGATAATGCCGTGGGTGGCGTATTTTGTACATTTAGTTACTAAGTACTATCATAGTAATGTTTAATACGCTGCCGTTTGTTATCCCTTAATAAATAAATAACTTATAAAGTAACATAGAACTATTTGCGATTTAATATTGTGAGGTGGTAAGTGCTTCCATCTATTACTATATTAGTCTAAACAAAAAGGAATTACATATAGAACCATATAATATTCATAACTCATTTTTTTTAATTAACATTGTACCTTGTAATATTGGACCAGCGATATAATTATGCTTTCTATTACGCGTGCTCTTATATTAAATAATTTATCTTACATCGTAATTTTGTACATACGCCGTCAACTGTCGATCGACCTCCTAGAAGTCTATGTCAAAATACGAGCATCTGTCGAGACGCTTCTAGGAGGCGTCCGATCGACCTCTAAAAGGCGTCTAAACAGGCAACCTAAATACATACACACCCACATTACACCAATCATATTCACCAGGATTAATCAGAATCACTATCTTTTACCCAATATATAATCATAATGAGACGTATATTCCACACATCGAACACACGACATGTACAACGCGACCGTACAAGTCACGGCACTAAAGACAATATTACAAAAGTTACACCAAACGGTACCATTAATACCGTGTGTGCCGTTATTTGTAACATTCGTAACAGAAAAACCGCGTCACGATACAATTTGCATTGTTCTTGCTTCTTGTGTCGCGTACCGCGTGACGCGCGTCACGTCCGCAACAAAACTTGTCGCGGCACGACATCAATACGTGACTACAAACGAATACGCGACGTAGGCATTGTTAGCAGTTTTGTGTATCACAGTATTGTTATATAACGAAATATGTTAGTAGCTGTTAAAAGTAACTCTTATAGCCGTGTAAAGTATAAACAAGGTAAAAAATAAACCACGAACGTTACGTTCTACCTTAGTGTGAGAAATAATTAAAAACAATTAACACGCTGCTACAGAAAGAAAAGAGAGAGAGAGTGAATGATCAGGGTTTCCAACTTAGAAAAATAATAATAAGATGTCAATAACAAAACTGGGTTTATTATCAAATCGCAAGAATACATACTAAATTTTTATTCTTAAGTATCAATAAATGTCAATTTGCAAGTCGCAGCTTTCCTTTTTTTTTTTTTTTTTTTTCGCAACGGGCGCTAACCAATACTACAGATTATATGTCTTATTTCTCAAACCAATAATAATGAGGCGGCTAATGTTGCCAGTCTAACAATTTACCTAATAATATATTATAATATAACAGCGAAAATGAGTTCGTTTGTTTGTTACCTTTTCACGCCTAAACCCCTGAACCGATCATCCTGAAATTCTGCATATACGTTGACAGGTGTACAGAAACGGACATAAGCTATCTTTCATCCCGAAACAAATTAATGTTCCCAAGGACTGATATTTAATACATTGAGATTAATACGGAATTCTATTTTGAGCAAACAGTTTTATTACGATAATTTGCCTTTTGATTACAAATTTGAATGTCGCAAATGTAATACTTAGCAAATTACTTTCATATACGATGCGATGCTAAGTTAAATCAAACTGCGTAAAATTAGGTGCGAAAATGTTAATCTAACGAAGCTCACAATTAATGAACAAAGCCAAATAAAACGTTACAGCCAAAATGTATATTCTCGCAATTCATTACTTAGACGCTGAAGATAAGCTCAATACGTTAAGACGTCGGTCGCTTCGAATTAGTCAGAACAATGGTTGAGATAAAGAGCGATTGTTCAAGGCCAGCTGTCACTTACAGCCTACAACAAAGAGCGAAGGAATTTCCTAGATGTAGTCAAATCAACGTAAGCGTTATCGAGTGGCCGATCTATAAGGTATCGGTCACGGCGCGTTTGAAGCGTCCGGTGCGCGCTATCGGCGCAATCGGCTTCTCGTCCATCCGCGCTTTAACCGTCAAACACCGGCGCGGTTAGCTTTTTATTGTACGTGAGCCAGCCACGTTTACAAAATAGTGGTGAAAAATTCACGTGTTCTCTTTTTAAAATAGCGCCGGCTCCTGATGGGAAAACCTCTAGTGAACATCCAGTAACTTTAGCTTTTAGATATAAAAGTCTAGCGTACAATTTTCTATCTAAATAGCTAGAATTTTTTACTTAAAAGTACATCCACATATAGATTGAAGCTTGCATAACGTTAAAGGTATAAGAAAAATTGATTGCAGTTCTACACCTACATTTCCTACGCTTTGAACGTAAGAGGATTTAATTAAGCGAGCCTATTGATATCTATTGGACAAATTGCCAAACTTTGTACTGCTACTAAACATTTTTTTCTAGGAGCCAGAGTTATTGAAAATTCCATGTCTTATAGGATGGATCCTATTAACGTGTACAAGAAAATTTCTGAACCCAAGTTATTAAATTAATTTTATTTATATAATTTATTACCACTTTGAATTCGTCAGCCTCGATGGCGTAGTGGTTGGTGTAACCGACTGCCACGCCCGAGGTCGCGGGTTCGATTCCCGCACAAGTCAAACATTTGTGTGCATGAACATGGGTGTTTGTCTTGGTCTGGGTGTTTCTATGTATAATATGTATGTATTTACAAAAAAAAAGTATATATGTATGTTTATCCATTGTCTAGTACCCATAGTATAAGCTCTGCTTAGTTTGGGCTAGATCGTGTTGTGTGTATGTGGTAGAATATATTATCATATTATTAAAAAAAAAAAAATATACAGATTTTGTCAGCAGCCATGGTCACGGGGAGACTCTGGCTCCATGACTGCTGTAAAGCAACCGAAACGTCGGGGAAAAGTATAAACTTAAATATAAATAATTTTAATTAATTTAAATAGGTAGCTTAAATTATAGTTTAGTTTAACAAAAGTAGTGTTACAGATCAAAATTATGTAATAAAAGAGGTCTAAAATTATGTAATAAAAGAGGTCTAAAATTATGTAATAAAAGAGGTCTAAAATAAACAACGCGACAAAATCCGTATAATGTAGTTTTAATTTCAATGTATATCATTTGCGTAAACGTAAGACAATATTTATTGAAGTGAAAACTTTTTTAGGCACGTTGATCACTTCTTGGGTGAACAAAAATCATAGAACTCGCGTCATCGTCACGCTTCCACGCTTTATTATTTTTTTAGTATATTAACAATATCTCAGAAACGGTGCGTCCTACGCAAAAAATAACAAAATGAAAAACCCCTAAGAGAGTATCTGGAACTAGCATCCAACCCAATCTCTTTCTTTTTTTTTGGTTTATAAAGAAGTGTTTATTATGATCAAGGATTAAAGTTTTCACTTCTATCGTCAGTCCCCAAAGACTGCCCCAATTTTTTATTTTATTACCACTATTACGTTTACCATTTATTCCGCGTGTCTTTAAATATAGGTGTATCTACTACATCTCTACCCATTCTTTCTTGGGCATAGTCGTGAGTCTACATAATATGTATTACAGAGTTTCTTATGGTGCTTTAGTATCAAAGACAAGCAAATATTATCCGTGATTTAAATCCGAGAGGTCATGGTCTTAAGTGCAAATATTCCCACGGGATCAGCGATGAGTTCAATTTAATTTAGAATGTTGTAAATTGAAGACTAATACTGTGAGCGAACCGCTATTGTTGATTGAGGATAGATACTAATGGAAACTTTTGTTGCTCTAACAGAATTTGGTTGTAGTTTTCTGTGTAAATTAATATGATTAATTGAATAGAGGATAACCGCCTTTGCCAATATTTGGTAATGGTTTGAACTCATCTAAGGTCGTTAAAGAGTTACTAGCAGATACTCATAACAGGGTTAATACACTGTTACTGTGTTTTGCCCGGAGGTTCACGTGCTTGCCTTTCTGATTCCTTTTCTTTCATTCCAACTTTCATTTCCTATCTGTTTGGTCGATAACGCGCGAATGGTATCCCTAGTATTGCCACCGATGGTAGACTATGGAAATTGCTTAATATCAAGCCATATACTCCTTTCGTGGTGTGCCATTTTTTGTTTTCTTTCCGATTGTTACGTCCTATGATGCGAGCTACTTTACAAACATTCAAACAACCGACACAACGAAATCCTAGGCTCGGATCAACTATTTGTGGACTACATAAAGTTTTATCCCGTGCGGGGATCAAACCCAAAGCAATTGGCGTAATGGCAATAGTAGGGCAAACAATTTAACCACTATGCCATTGGTGCAATCGATACAAAGTCTGTGCTATAAATGTAAAGTCATCAGAATGTCTCTGTTTGTCCATAAAAGCTATTACGGTTAACATACAAATATAAACATGCCAAGAATTGAACTAAGTCGCCACTTGAAATTGTTTTGACACATAAGACTAGTACACACAGTGTCATGTTTATCTAGCATAGCTTCGAGTATTAAACGTCTTTTAACCTCGCTACGAATTAATAATAGAGTACCGAAATACATTCAGTTGTGACACAATTTAAAAAGGAAATGTGTGTAGGTGGAGATTCAGCGAAGGTTGCAGTGGGAGTCACACCGCGTGACACTACGTGTAAGGTCGTGTCACGCTGCGTGTTACGCCGCTAGTTACATAGCTTGTCACGCTGCGTATTAGGACAGATTCAAGCAAAATAGGAATATGGTAAACTATATATGCCCACGGATTCACTCACGTTTACTGCACGGCCCCTGTGGGTCGTAGCGTGAAGTTATATAGCTTATAGCCTTCCTCGATAAATAGGCTATCCAACACTTAAATAATTTTTCAATTCGAACCAGTAGTTCCTGAGATTAGCGCGTTCAAACAAACAAACAAACTCTTCAGCTTTATAATATTAGTATAGATATAATAGGATAAATTTGCTAGCGCTGTTGGTGCCGATGCCACTATAAAATGGAAGCTAACAGAAACAGACAAATCTTAAGGTAAAATATTAAGGTCATCTTAGGATGGCGCTTTGCCTACCTATGTCCTTATCTTGTGCTATGTGGGGGCCAGTCAGTGCAGACCGGCGACACTTCGACCCAGTGGGATCTTTTGTGTCGACACTCTCCCAATAACGACTGCCATAGATGTTCATGACAGCCGGGACCAACGGCTTAACGTGCTTTACGAGGCACGGAGCAGGCGATAATTGTCAATTAATACGCACATAATTTCGAAAAGTCATATACATAACTTCCGAAAGTCAGAGGTGCGCGACGTGGGTTCGAACCCGAGACCCTCTGCATTGCAGTCTGTTGGTCTCCCCACTGAGCTATCGCTGCTCCTATACCTATGTCCTTACTTATATTGTAAATGTAAAAGTTTGTGGAGATGTTTTAATGGTAAGACTTTTTCACTCAATCATGCGTAAACTGTTGATCGGATTTGGATGAAACTTACCACACAGATAGGCTAGTCCTGAATGCATGCATAAAATACTTTTTATCTTGATAAGCATATCGAAAACAAGTCGCGAATGTGCTCACCAGTGGATAAATGAGATGTTTTTATTTCTTTTTTATTTTTGTTATTTCTATTTTATCATTTCATTTCATGTTGTAACTTGTAATGTATATGTATAATTAACTCTGTTTTTCTAGTTATATACGAATGTCGTGAAACTCTGTAATTGGCTTAAGATTTTAATGTCATTGCTATAATTAATAAATTAATTTATTTCTCCTCACAATTACAAGCTTAATTCAAGATATAACAGAAACCGACATAGGCTACCTTTCATCCCGAAAAAAAATACTGTTCCCGAGGAAAACAATAATAACATTCTATGATAATAGATGGCGCCACGTGTCTTTCGAATCATGATTGAATTATATTATTATTAGAAGCAGAGTACAACCCGAAT
Organism: Catocala sponsa; assembly: GCA_963564715.1. Classification (NCBI taxonomy): domain Eukaryota; kingdom Metazoa; phylum Arthropoda; class Insecta; order Lepidoptera; family Erebidae; genus Catocala; species Catocala sponsa. Next base: position 23,321,815 of record OY751340.1, on the reverse strand, counting down.
TGATTATCAAATTCTAAATTAACGCGAGCGAAGCCAGCTAGTCTATAAATCTATACAAATAAATAAAATTGAAGTGTCTGTTTGTAATGTCCAAGTAACAGCTTTTTATGTAACGCATATGAAAGTATATAAGGTACATATACGAAAACATATATTTTTAAAATTTTTGTCTGTCTGTCTGTTTGTTCCGGCTAACCTCTGAAACTGCTGAACTGATTTTAACGGGACTTTCACTGGCAGATAGCTGATGTTATAAGGAGTAACTTAGGCTACTTTGATTTTAGAAAAAAAATAGGGCGCCGCGAAGACAAACACTTTTTAGTTAAAATCTACGCGGACGAAGTCGCAGGTAACAGCTAGTATAATATAAAATGCTTACGCTAGATACTGGCACTAGTTACCTACAAGCGCTGGTATTGTACCTAAAAGCAGCACCCTCGTAAAACATTTTATTTCACCCGCGCACCTGCCGCCGTGGATTAAATTCCAAGCTTTGATGACTACCCTCGTACAGAATAACTCAAACTATTAAAATAATACAAGTGCTGTTTGATTACCTTTGTGATCTCAAACTGCAGCTATAATAGTTCAACGTTGAATTTTAGTATTTACTAGCACTTGGCTGCGACCGCGTTTTCAATTACGTCGAACATTGTATCTGGTTCTGCAGAATATAATTTGATGAAATGTGGTGGCTAATATTTTCAAGTTGATTGTAATCACATCAAAATCAAGTGGGTCGTCCGTGATGCTGGGCTAAACAAAATAACAATAAGAATAAGATAAAGACTAATATTCTTAAAACAATTGGTTTGGGTTCTGAGGTCTTTAAATAATTGATAGTAATCATTTATTAAATATATTTCTCGTGTACAAATACAGTCTCGTTACAACTTAATAATAGTAATTATATATATAATTTTCTTTGAAACTTCTGTGTGGTATGGTATAGAGTAGTAATTGTATAGATACTGGCACTGATGTATTGTCGAAGAATTAAAATTACTACAGATTGATGCGTATTGCGATCCTCAAACATTTCTCTTACGCCATTCACTCTCATCGCATCCTTCTAACACGCTTGTCAGTTTTCTTCACTTTTAAGTATTCTTAATTTGGCTTTCTTTGATAACGTTTTTTTTTAAGTGACAAAGAGCCTAAAGAATAGGCGCGTTGAGCACTTCTTGGGTGAACAAAAATCATGGAACTCGCGTCATCGTCACGCTTCCACGCTTTATTATTTTTTTTAGAATATTATCTATATCTCAGAAATTGTGACCCCCATAAAAACCCCTAAGAGAGTATCAGGAACTAGCATCCCACCCGCCCCGTTTTTTTTGGTTTATAAAGAAGTGTTTATGATGAAGGATTAAAGTTTTCACTTCTATAGGCAGTCCTCAAAAACTGCCCCAATTTTCTTTTTATGGTATAGGACGCAAACGAGCTCCCATGGACACCCGCAACACCAGAGAAGTCACAAATTCGCGTTGAATTCCTTTTAAATTTGCCACCACCAGAAGGGGGAGGGGGGAAGAGGTTGGGCCTCCGATACCCTCACTCACTCGACGAAACACAACGTAAGCGATATTTCACCCCGGTTTTCTGTAAGGCCGTGGTATCACTCCGGTCGAGCCGGCCAATTCGTGCCGAAGCGTGGCTCTCCCACGGTTAAAAACGTCTTTGACTGTTAAATCTTTTAATCCATATTTGACAAGCATTGAGTGGCTAGTCTCTTCACGCGGTTTTTCCGTGTGAAACCCACAACAACTTATAGCATGATAAATAGTATGTATATGTGTATATCCTGGACATGGTCTATATATTGACTTACGTTTACGTGTATACATTGAAATTACGATTAAAATATAAAATAAAATAGGCACGTAATTTTTTTGGTTTATTTTTGTAAAGTTACATTGAACAGTTAACGCGTGATAAAGTTACGAATATCAAAACATCTCATAAACTTTTAGATTCATAATTAGTAAGATTGTACTTATGCATATACGTTTCAAGTGCTTGTTAAACGGGTGGTCACAGGGCCTATGATCGCTCTTTACATAACAATTTGGGCTCTGTCCGCATTGATGCGAAACAGTGCGTACAGGGTTATTGGCTATAGGTGGTGGTAAAGCGCTCGCGTTATCAACTCACCGAGCAACCAGGGTTGCCGCCTACACGTGAAGTCATCTGAAAATCACACGCATTCACATATTTAAGAGACAGTGGACTTTGATTATTTTTTGTACAATAAAGGTGGCAAGCAATCATATGGTCTGGGTGATAGCAAGCAGTTATCGTTATGGAAAGTAGTGAGCGAGGTAAGTATAAAGACGCTGGAATTCGTACTAATTGAGCTAAGCATAGCTGCAGTGTTTCTGCTGTTAAACGGGTATCATGTAAGATGATGATACTTCATCGAAAAAGCGAGCTTTTTAAAATTCTCACAAAATTATTGACAACAGCGGATTCTACCATTTTAATTCTAAGCAAAGCTGACAGATGCCGGCTGGGGTAGTACAGAAGATAGTAATCAAATAATTTTGCGTTAGGTTTTAACAGAGAGTAGGTTTATTAGAGAATCACAAAGACGCGGTATTAACAGCTAGAATAATACTGTTCCTTTTTTAAATAAGCAACGTGCGATGTTGATCAGAAAGGTTAAGAGTTTTCTGATGAATATGGCGCGTTGCTTATTCCAATAGTCTACGTTAACATTAAGTGGGCTATACAACCTTAAAGTTCTAAAAATTCACTTCTTTTACCCTGCTTTATTACGACTACCCCGATGATTCCTGAAATACTAGTCGAATAAGCGAAGTGTGATATTGTTATATCGTGACGATCATGCATATTGATTATCTTTTAGATGCATAACGTTTTGACTAGTATGTACGGGACGTGGTCACAAACTGATTAACCACAACCGGACCAAATGTGACCCCGGTCAATGTAACTTGTTAATAATATCATGCAACGCGAATGTTCGAAAGTTAGTAAGTGTGATCTTCGAAAAGAAAAAGTAGTACTTTGCATTTACGCCAGCCCTAGCCACAATCAGCTGGTTAACGTCCAGTTAGCGCAACTCAATCGTCGTTTAACCGTCCCAACACATAAACAATGTGTGCGGTAACGGCCTTTGCGAGGGGATTATCGTAAAATTAACATATTGTCAATTTCGCGCCGGTCGGTTATTATAACGTCCACGTAATCAAATTGATGCAATGTGGATTTTATTTTTATATGCCTTTATGCATGTAACCGCGGATTTTTATATGTTTTAATTTAAATGCAAATTGAACTGCAATTTGGTTGATGCTGAATACTTGTTGAGCGTTACGAATATTTTTTTAATAATTAATTGGAATAATACAACCTCGTAGTTGTTTTTTTCCTCGCTGTGATTGTTAAGCATATCTTTCGGCTGGGGATTTCGATAATTTATGCTGCCTTGTTACTGATTTTCAAGCCTTTAATAATTTGATTATACGTACATAGATTCGCACCTGTTTCCCAGAGGGGTAGGCAGAGACTACGGATTTCCATTTGCTACGAACCTGACACACTTCACTGGCTTCATTCTTAATTTGATTATATATGGTGCAAAGTATGTAAATGACAATGTCGATCATGGTCATAGTCAGTTGCACTCACTGATCGGTAAACGATTAGCGAGGTTAAGCACCGTTGGGTGCAGTCAGTCTATAGATGGGTGTCCGCTTAGTAGTATTTCATCTGAGCGTCTCCGTGCTTCGGAGGACACGTAAAAAGTCGGTCCCGGTTGTTGTCAAATTGACAGCAGTCGTTAAGCCATGTCAGAGGCCTACGGGCGGCTTGAACAACTCTTGACAACAGGTTGGCCACTAACCACACGAAAATGAAAAAAGAACCATTTACATGACACATTCAACCGCGAGTTTAAGATTAGCGCATGTACCTCGCGGTATGTACAAAAACCACCGATTGGCTGCACGGATGGCGTAGTGATTCAAGCAGTCGTCTCGTCACTACCGCCGCGCCGAGTGTTGTGGGTTCGAACCCCGTACGGGACAAAATTTGTGTAATCTACAAATATTTGTTCCAAGTTTGAGTGTTCATTGTTCCTAGTGCGGAATAGGTCTTTTCAAAACGATAATGTAGAAAAATAGGAACCATAACCTATAGCGTTTTGGCAATGATTGCTAATAGGCTTGATTATCTTTACATGAATCTTGCTCCAGGATTCATGTAGAGAGAAATGCAAATGTAATGTTTACTTTCTTTAGTTTTAAGTATACTAACATATAGTTTGTAAGAATAAATGTAACTAACTAACATTTTTTATGGGTTTACGTTGCCTGAAAAAAAAAATTATTATTATTATTATTCAACCGTTAACAGCTCGAGTGGAAAAAACGTCCGTACTCACAGGAGCCAATGCCGCAATGGACTCGCACATATAACCCACGCATGGAACTCACACCAGATAATTACGCCATACAAACAGCTTAAAGCATTATACTTCAAAAGTTGCGTATGTAATTCTGTCAAATAAATGTGTTTTGGCTCAGTACAGTAACGGGGAATACTTACAAATGACTTGTCAAACAAATTCTGCTACTTACAGATGTTCATAAAGTTAAATAAGTTAAAGTTTAATTTCATCGGTACACTTGGCCAATTTACGCGTTGTTGACGCAGATTCGCGGATTTTGGGTAAACATTTTTGTATTCGCAGAAAATTTTGTGAATATTATATACATAGGCTCACGGTTGTATTTCTCCGAAATGGTAAGCAGACATCTTGCATCTACTTTTCACTAACAATGTTTTAGGTCCTATGTAGTAGGAAGCAAGATTATAGTCATCTATGAGACACGTTATCATACTCCGTGCTGCTGATGTAAGTAATAATAATATTCTATCACATACACACAACACCATGTAGCCAAAACTAAGCAGAGCTTGTACTATGGGTACTAGACAATATATATACTTTCTTTTTGTAAATACATACATATTATACATAAAAACACCCAGACGAAGACAAACATCCATGTTCATGCACACAAATGTTTGATTTGTGCGGGAATCGTACCCGCGACCTCAGGCGAGGCAGTCGGTTACACTAACCACTACGCCATCAAGACCGACATATTAGGAAATCCCAATATACCGTTGTCTGACACAAGAATCGAATTCTCACAATGGGCTTTAAACATAATTATGTAGATGCAAATTTATGCATATGGATCAAATATCATGATAGTAAATGGAACAAGCACGACATTGCTGGATCGCTCTAGGTGGTAATCCATTATCTCTGCCTACCCCTCTTCTCCCCCGCTTAAAGCTTGACTCCAAGTGCATTCATACATAATTTATATAGTTATACTAGCTTTTGCCCGCGGCTTCGCTCGCGTTAATTTAGAATTTGACTATCAATTCGGGTTGTACTCTGCTTGTAATAATATAATTCAATCATGATTCGAAAGACACTTGGCGCTATCTATTATCATAAGAACGTTATTATTGTTTTCCTCGGGAACAGTAATTTTTTTCGGGATAAAAGGTAGCCTATGTCCGTTTCTGTACACCTGTCAAAGTATATGCAAAATTTCAGGATGATCAGTTCAGTGGTTTAGGCGTGAAAAGGTAACAAACAAACAAACTCATTTTCGCTTTTATAATATTAGTTAGGATTAGGATGCCTATATGCCCGAAGGTTGGCTCTGTGTATTATCTGCAATTAACCTCTCAAACGTCCATGACTCCTACGGTGGAGTGATGGACGTTGAGTTCATTGCGCGTCCGTGACACCTACGGGGAATTCAAGAAAATCTTTGGTATTTTTTTCGTGACCAATCACAACGAGTTTTCTTGACGCCCCCGTAGGGGTCAGGACGCGCAGCTGATTAAGATATATCAGTGCTACTACGAATTTATTGACAGAAAAAGTTAATTAGACATCGCTCTATCCCAATTCAAACCCAGAACCTCATGCATAATAGGCATATTTGCTAAGGCTACGCTATTGAGGCAGTCTCTATGAAATAACTCCAAGTATATCTTAATATATATAAATTACGTGTCACGTTGTTTGTCCGCTATGGACTCCTAAACTACTAAACCGATTTTGATCAAATTTGCCTTATTGGCATGTTTCTACAGAATATACCACGGGGAGTGCTCTGAAGAGTTATTCCACCTTATCCAGCCCTCCCCTTTCCTATCCAGAACAACGCGTGCTGGGCTTAGATGCCATCCTTACACGGTAGAGTCGATTAGAGCGCGTACCAACAAGCTTGGGTCCTCATACCTCTGCCGAACGACCAAGGCATGGAATTCTCTGCCAAGGCACGTGTTTCCTTCTTCCTTCAATCCTGGGTCCTTTAAGCGGGGCATGAAAAAACACCTTCTCAGGCCGTCAAAGTAGAGACCTCAATGGCGTAGTGGTTGGTGTAACCGACTGCCACGCCTGAGGTCGCGGGTTCGATTCCCGCACAAGTCAAACATTTGTGTGCATGGACATGGATGTTTGTCTTGGTCTGGGTGTTTCTATGTATAATATGTATGTATTTACAAAAAAAAAAGTATATATGTATGTTTATCCATTGTCTAGTACCCATAGTACAAGCTCTGCTTAGCTTGGGCTAGATGGTGTTGTGTGTATGTGGTAGAATATTATTATTATTATTATAACATCGCCTCGGCTGCTATGAGGCCACTGCTCTTAGACCACACGACTGCTTACCATCCGGTGGAGAGTGGTCATTTTGAAGAGAAAAATAAAAAAACAAAAATTTAAAAAAATCTTTGTAACCATCTATAATTTGGTCCAACTTAAAAGATAGGATATTTTTTTTTTAACGGGCAAAAATTATCTAATTTGAAGCAGACGAAGTTGCGCGGAACAGCTAGTAATATGTAAAATATGCAGAAGATAGATAATTCTAATTTGAAGCAGACAAAGTTGCGCGGAACAGCTAGTAATATGTAAAATATGCAGAAGATAGGATTTTTTTTTTAATGGGCAAAAATTATCTAATTTGAAGCAGACAAGTTGCGCGGAACAGCTAGTAATATGTAAAATATGCAGCGCCAAAAGAAAATTTCCAATCAAAAAAATTTACGCAAGCAAAATATCTGGCAAACCAGCGTACTATAAATACAAGTAACCCCAATAATTAAATATGTCTGACTAATAAATGACTCAATAAATAATGCCGTGGTGATATTTATTCGCGCCGCAATGAATATATATCGGACATTTTGGCGATTGTTGTCGTATACGATATATTATCGTAGGTTAATGTGGTTCATTAATGCGCCATCATCAAAATATCGAATTCGACAAACAAACACTTATGTATGATTGGACGAAAGAGCAGCGATATCTCAGTGGGGAAACCAACAGACTGCAATGCAGAGGATCTCGGGTTCGAACCCACGTCGCACATCTCTGACTTTCGGAAGTTATATGACTTTTCGAAATATTGAGCGTATTTGTTGACAATTATCGCCTGCTCCGTGCCTCGGAGAGCACGTTAAGCCGTTGGTCCCGGCTGCCATGAACATCTATGGCAGTCGTTTTTGGGAGAGTGTCGACACAAAAGATCCCACTGGGTCGAAGTGTCGCCGGTCTGCACTGACTGGCCCCCACATAAGATAAGATCAATATAACTTATAATAATTTGTTTATTTTCTCGTAGAGAAAGCGCTATAGGTACATTGAGTTGTCTTTAAGAGGTATTGGAGACTATTTTTCTTGTTACATTATTATGTAAGTATAATGAGTACTTAAACCGTTGAGTATTATCGAAAAAATCCATTACGAATTGGACCCGCATTTTGGGCATAATATACAGGTACGACAAGAGATTATGTTAGTGTGTGGGTGTGTGAGATAGAGAAACGCCTGTGTGTGTATAGAGAGAGTAATACTCGATTTCTGAAAGGCAAATTAATACAATAATTAGTTAACAAACTGTCAAACGCATCCTAATGCTGTTATTGGCTGACTGAATTAGAATTAGTCAATCAAATCACTTGATATCAATTTGATTTTGAGTCGTCTTAGATTAGCTTTGTATAAACCGGGTTTTGGTGGTAGTAGTAAAATGTTGTTGAATAAAGCTAGAAGCACATCATGTTTATCCAGGATATACGGGATACAAAAAGTAAGAAAAAGAGTATGAAAGAAAACTGTTATTAATGTATTGTTAGGAATTAGATGAGAAACAATTTAAAAAATTACAGACGCACTTCAACCTTTAAATAATCATTGGCTTATTCAAGAAATGCATTAACAAATAAAGTAAGAGATAAGTGATATCACCCAACAGCGTTCACACAACACGTCCGTTCCGTCCGCCGCTCGATGTCAAAATGAGTCATTGCGCGCCCAGCGCGCTTTTATAGCACGCTCGATCGGATGATTCGTGACGTTACTTGTTTACGTCGCATTCCGCAACTAACAGTATGTATAGTCTAAGTTGGTTTAGATTAAATGATGTTTATCTCTTTTAACAGTTCCTTTTGATATATTCTGCGCCTTTGATGTGCTGAACATGAGAACAGGTAAATGTCAATTATAAATTCACATTAAAAAGTTTAACTTTATCGTCTATACGTGTTACTTTATGACCTACTAGTTTTCACCCGCGGCTTCGCTCGCGTAAATGTAGGTTAGGGGCCCTGCTATGGATGACTCAATTCTTTTAAGAGCCAACAGGCCCCTCTATTGGGTGAGAGAGGGAACACCCCAGGTTTTTTAGTGGGTATACCAGCGCTCTTCATGCTGGGGAGTCCCTCACGCCCGGCGGTGCCGTCCCCTAGCCGGCAGATAGTGCATCAAGCATTTTTACTGGGTACCAAAAAAAAAAAAGGTTAGGTTTGCAACAGTTATTTTTTCTGGATGAAAGGTACCCTATGTTGTATTCTGTACCCCTGACAACGTGAATGCAAAATTTCATGTTGATCGGTTAAGTAGTTAAGGCGTGAAAGCGTAACAAACAAACAAACTCATTTTCGCATTTATAATATTAGTTAGGATAAAGATATTTTATGTGGAAATCAAAACCATTACACGTAAGGCAGCCGGGTGGCCACTCAATTTCCGCAGTCATTTACATCACCCTTTTCAAAAGTAACACAAATTACAACACTATGAAATTTCAAACATATTATAAAACAAAGTCTTCCGCCGCGTCTGTCTGTATGTTCGCGATAAACTCAAAAACTACTTAACGTATTTTCATGCGGTTTTCAACAATACACAGAGTGATTCATGAGGACGGTTTAGGTGTATAATTTATAATTTTTTGTTTAAATTAGTTTTAATATGACGATAATTTTTAAAAATGTCGGAAGTGTTCAAGCCACGTATGAGCTTAAAATCACCGGAAACGCTGCCTAATTCCTTTGAGATATAACAAAACATACCGTGCGAAGCTAGAGCACGTAACAAATACAGATATTACTAGCTTTTGCCCGCGACTCCGCTCGCGTTAATTTACAATTTGACAATCAATTCGGGTTGTACTCTGCTTGTAGTAATATAATTCAATCATGATTCAGTAGACACGTGGCACCATCTATTATCATCAGAATGTTATTCTTGTTTTCCTCGGGAACAGTAATTTTTTTCGGGATGAAAGGCAGCCTATGTCCGTTTCTGTACACCTGACAATATATATGCAAAATTTCAGAATGATCGGTTCAGTGGTTTAGGCGTGAAAAGGTAATAAACAAACAAACAAACAAACTCATTTTCGCTTTTATAATATTAGTTAGGATTAGGATTAGAATAAAGAAATGAATTTCGGTCACGGTGGCGAATCTTAACGGAGACTGGCCATCTAGGCAGGAAATATTATAGTGCACAAGTATGTGCGCAAACACAAATGCACTCTCTGTTCTCATGATTTTTACCGTGACTGAGCCACGGTTCGCAACGAATGGGCGGGCTTGACTGGAGTGATACACCGGCCTCACAAAATACCGGCGTGAAATAGCGCTTTCGTTGTGTTTCGTTGAGTGAGTGAGGGTACCGGAGGCCCAACCCCTCCCTCCGTCCCCGTTTTGAAAGAGAGTTATTGGATATACAAAGTAAAATAAAGAAATTCAGTCAGACTGAACTTAGCTTAATAAATAAATTTACAAAGGGCAAATTTAAAAGGCCGGCAACGCACTTGCCACTCCTTTAGTGTTGCGGGTATCCATGGGCGGCGGTAATCGCTTACGATCAGGCGATCCATCTGCACGTTTGCCTCCAATACCATAAAAAAATTATCCGATGGGGCGGCAATCCGACACGACCGGAGAGAGATCAGGCGCAGGACCAACGGCCTTTACGTGCTTTCCGACGTACGGTGGTGTCTAACACCGCCAACTGTCTAACTCCGGGCTGGTATTAAGTTTTCTTGATAGGAAAACACAATAACATTTTGTTGGCCCGACCCGGAATTTAAACCCGTGACCTTATGCACAGCAGTCGCATTCACTACCTCTGCATCACTGACCCAGTTAACGGAAGCTACTTTCGCTCAACAATACACCATTTACTTCATATCAAACCAATTAATATAATAATAATATTCTATCACATACACACAACACCATCTAGCCCAAACTAAGCAGAGCTTGTACTATGGGTACTAGACAATGGATAAACATACATATATACTTGTTATTTGTAAATACATACATATTATACATAGAAATACCCAGACCAAGACAAACATCCATGTTCATGCACACAAATGTTTGACTTGTGTGGGAATCGAACCACTACGCCATCGAGGCCGACTAATTAAAATTATAAATTAAATTTAAAAAGTCTTTGATCACGCAATTAAAGGCTCCATTGGAGTGATTACGAGGCAAACTAACCGGCGCCGTAACTCAGCGGTACAACCTTGAGCAACATCTACCTTCCCATTACAGCAATCGTGCTTTGAATTTTAAACTGAAAGATTTAGATGAATAGATAACTATATTATACTGACTTTACTTGGCATAAGTTTGCATTTACTCATTAGTCTTATAGTGTGAAGTCTCGTTCTTTGTGTCCCATGTTTGAATGTTGGTCAAGTCTCTCGTTTGCGCTGTGTGCATTGTGAGGGCTCGGATTCGAATACTGGATCTGGAAAAAATTCGTTTTCGGAATTTAAGTAAACAGCATGAAGATAAACGATAAGATTAATAAAATTATACTCTGATATGACATTTCACAAACACAGCATTATCTTTAACGGGCAGATTCAACGCACAGAATTGCCTTCTGCTATGACATACCATATTATTTCAAATGATTTATAACATGCTGCGAGCCAGGATGTTGATATCCATATTTTTAACACTAGCATCACTAAATTAAAAAAGTACTGTGCAATTCGTACTTCTGAGTCAATTCTTGACACCAAAAGATAATAGACTTCCAAATGTAGTCACATGTTGTTGTTGTTGTAGTGACATATTTTGTATTTTTGTACACATTATGTCATATCTTGTTTTCATTAATTATGTATGTAGCAGCAGCGATAGCTCAGAGGGGAGACCAACAGACTGCAATGCGGAGGGTCTCGGGTTCGAACCCACGTCGCGACTCGCTTTCTAGTCTAACCGGATTTGACTGGATGTCAGTTTTTACACGGAGCGACTGCCATCTGACCTCCGCAACCCGAAGGCTAACAATACCCTAAGGGTAGACCAATGTCAGGATATTAGAGGGCACTGACTTCCCAATAAGACTGCCATAGATGTTCATGGCAGCCGGGACCGACGGCTTAACGTGCTCTCCGAGGCACGGAGCAGGCGATAATTGTCAATTAATACGCACATAATTTCGAAAAGTCATATAACTTTCGAAAGTCAGAGGTGCGCGACGTGGGTTCGAACCCGAGACCCTCTGCATTGCAGTCTGTTGGTCTCCGCACTGAGCTATCGCTGCTAGAAGCGCTGTGACTATGTCCGGCAATAGAATCACTCCCGATCAAAGCTCGCGAAATGATAATTACACCTGTGCTTACCCTTTCGGGAAAACAGGCGTGAGACTATATATGAATATTTAGGTTAATAGCTACATTCATTAAGTGATTGTTCATTTGTAAAGTACTGGTGAGGCCATATCGCTCTAGTCCAGCTCCCAAGAGACTAATGTCATTGTATACTATGCGGTTCACGTCAATCTGAACCACAGCTACGATACAATATGTAGGCTAACGATTAGCGATTCTCGATTGAAAATTCGAATTATTCGAAACATTGTCGAATATTTGAATGCAATAAAGTTTAATATTGATTGATTATTTGAGTATGTGTAAGCTCTACGGCCAGTATGTAGAAGAACGTTATCATTGAGGGTATAAAAATATTAAAGAAGACCTAATAATAAATTATCACTGTCATAAAAATCATTAAAGTTTCTTCTTTCTTCAAAGATACAATGTATTGATCAACATTCGGATACGAGATCATACAATTTTCAAATATCCGAAATTCTTCTTTTTTTTTGCAATTGCCCTTTCCTTATTGGATACACCCAAGTGGAGGTTGACCAATTAATTAGACGTTGTACTTACGATTCAAAGGTCACGGGTTCAAATCCCACCCATTGTTCTACTGATATGATCTCACTCCGGACTTGCAAGTAACATTTTATTATAGTCCAAGAATATTAGTCAAATTAACGCAAGTATCTCGGAATGAGAGATAGTCAGCTATAAACTTGTATAAACCTTTATTTTGGCCCCATAACTCTTGTCTCAAAACCTACTTATCCTAGGGCGTCCGCGTCTTCAGATATTCCAAGGTCAAAGGTAAAAAAATCGATGTTTTAGACATTTATTGCAAATATCTCGTTTCTTATGGGTTTTATGCTATTTGTATTTATTATAAATATTGTAGTGGATTAAATTCTCTACAACTTTTGTTTAAACATTTTTTTTATATCTTGAACCATTTTTGAGATAGACGGTAGAGAACGCGCAGTGTTTTACTATTTAGAGTATCATTCGAGGTAAAACTGTAGACCCGATTAAAAAGACGCCGTACAAAGTTTATAAATTATCAATAAATTATAAACTTTGTACGGCGTGTTTTATATATAATTCTAAATAATTTGCATTTTTATAACTATTACATGCATAGATTCACGCCTGTTGCCTTGAGGGGTAGGCAAAGACTACGGATTTCCATAACTATTACGTTATAATTATATGTATTATACGTATGTCTAATGCATATTTTATAAAAATATTAGGATTCGCCCCTCCTTCTCCATAATTATAAATTTTAACTATGCCAAATTTCATACTCCTCCGTCCGCGCAATTTTTGTAAAAAGGGGTACAAACTTTTTGCTTCACGTATTAATATATAGATTACTAGCTTTTACCCGCGACTTCGCTCGCGTTAATTTAGAATTTGATAATCAATTCGGGTTGTACTCTGCTTGTAATAATATAATTCAATCATGATTCGAAAGAAAAGTGGTGCCATTTATTATCATAAGAAAGTTTTTGTTGTTTTCCTCTGGAACAGTATTTCGGGATGAAAGGTAGCCTATGTCCGTTTTTGTACATCTGACAACGTATATGCAAAATTTCAGGATGATCGGTTTAGTGGTTTAGACGTGAAAAGGTAACAAACAAACAAACTCATTTTTGCTTTTATAATATTAGTTAGGATTAGGATTCCATGCGTTGTTACCGAGTAAATTTATATTATGTAATATATAACTGTGTATATAACGTCGGAGCATTTACTTATTAATTGAATGGATACAAATTCAATAGCACTACGGAAGCCAAACGGAGTGATTCAGTTAAAGTTTGTGTGTACTTAGCAAATGGTTTCTTGTATATTGTTTGCTTGTGTAAACTGCCAAAGCCTGAGAATCAAAGCCGACCTCGATGGCATAGTGGTTAGCATAACCGACTGCCACGCCTGAGGTCGCGGGTTCGATTGCCGCACAAGTCAAAAATTTTGTGTGCACGAACATGGATGTTTGTCCTGGCCTAGGTGTTTCTATGTATAATATGCATGTATTTACAAAAAAAAGTATATATGTATGTTTATCCATAGTCCCATAGTACAAGCTCTGCTTAGTTTGGGCTAGATGGTGTTGTGTGTATGTGATAGAATATTATTATTATATTTATTGATGCATAGATTTACAGTTGTTTATCTGCGTAAGGGGAGACAAAGACAGTCTTGTGAGTGTAAGCAGGAAACCAAAGTCTAGTGCGAGTTGCCAACTTCACTCATCTTTACAATGCGTTTTCAACTCTCAGGCATTCAGGTTTCCTCACGATGATCTATCGTTAAATCGGGAGATAATTAGGTATAATTTAACTACTAATATTATAAATGCTAATGAGTTTGTTTGTTTTTTACGCTTTCACGCCTTAACTACTCGACCGATCATCATGCAATTTCGCATACATTTTGTCAGGGGAACAGAATAGGACATAGGGTACCTTTCATCTAGAAACATGTACTATTGCTAACCTAACTTTACCTACATTTACTCGAGCGAAGCCACGGGCAAAATCTAGTACATATAATTGCGAAATGTCAGGAGCGCGTGTCCTGGTATAATTATCGGGATAATACTACTCTGAGAATAATTAGACCCGATAATTAGGTAGCAATTTAGTACGCATATATGTTATAACGAGAAACTAGTGGTTAACTGTATGTGTGCAATCGTTTAAGTCATCCTCTCGTCACAGCTTATACCTCGAATTTGGTTGGTTAAATTTAGACCGTAGGAGCCACGCTCCGGCACGAATGGGTTGGCTCGACTGGAGTGATACCACGGCGTCACAGAAAACCGGCGTGAAATAGCGCTTGCATTGTGTTTCGTCGAGTGATTGAGGGTACCGGAGGCCCAAACCCCCTCCGGGGGGAGGGGGGGAGGTTTAAAAGGCAGGCAACGCACTTGTGACTCCACTGGTGCCCATGAGTGGCGGTACTCGCTTACCATCAGACGATTCGTCTGCTCGTTTGCCTTCTATAACATAAAAAAGAACTAAGGACAAAACTTGTGAAATTCACGAATAGTTGTTTCGAATATGCGTGTTCCGTTGTTTCTTTATTTGTAAAGTCTCCCGCGATACACCAATCATTCCTTTATTAATGCTAACTAGCAGTCGCCTAATGCTCGAAATTCGACCAAAGTTTACCTGTAAGATATTGCTGATATATTATGTCATTATATATTGATATAATATAATAATATAATAATATATTTTTTATTTCCAATTTGTGTTACAAATTTTCTCTTATTGTATTATAATTAAAACCAGACATTATTTGAACTTATAATAAGAGGTTGCCGTCGACGACCGTACTAATATTAATTGTGTTACAGTCGTCAGCGTCTTCCACCCTAATACAAATGGTTTCATATTGAAAAAATATTACATATTAGAAAGTTCTTCATAATAATTACAAAAACAATAAATTATCAAATAGATTAACAATATTACATTATAACAGAAATAAAAATAAAAATAAAAATAATTTATAAGTATAGAATTTAATTACGAGCTAAAATCTGTGAAGTATTTTATAGATTAATTTATTATTTGGAGATTAATTATAGGTATAATAATAAACAGCTAAGTATATCACTGAACTTCCATTTACCACAGTCGAGAGTTGTGTGAGTGTATGTCAGGGTGTGTATGTGTGTATGTATGTGTATGTGGGAGGGTGTGTATGTGTGTGTGTGTGTGTGTGTGTGTGTGTGTGTGTGTGTGTGTGTGTGTGTGTGTGTGTGTGTGTGAGAGTGAGTGTGTATGTTTGTAACTATGTGTATGTGCATGTTTGCGTCCTGTAAGAGCTACTTAAGTTTTTGATTATCTACTAATTCTTCCGTTGTTTTATAGTCAAGCCCTTTCAGCCAACGTACTATTACTATTTTGAGTTTGTCCATTGATAATGGGTAGATGTTATTTACAGCATTTGCAGCATTGTATAAGAAGTTTCCAAGAACATAGTATTGTCGCCGAGCGAGCGCGGTTTTGTGGGGGGCCACCGAGTAAATTTTGGTTTTGTTGCGTTTTACAAGCGGTATAAAAGTAGTGCATTTGTGCTTTCGCATTATCAAACCCTTGACAAAGAGTTGTCTTACTGAGAGTATAGAGCACTCGCTATAGAGGAGCTCTGTACTGTAGCGTCTTGGTTTACCAAGTATGACCTTCAGAATACCTCTTTGGGCCCGTTCTAGTGGAAGTAATGTTGTTGTTCCTGCTCCACCCCACGTAATAATACAGTACTGGAGTATACTCTGGACTAGGGCATAATATACACAAAATAGAGTATCTGAATCAGCTGACCGCCTAAGTTTCCTAAATATTGGAATAAGCTTTCTTATTCGAGCTGTTAGCTTATTAATATGTGGTGACCAGGTTAAATTTTTATCTATAATAAGACCGAGGTATTTTACTGTGTGTGTTCGTACCAACATCGGGCAAGTGCAGTTATGTTCTTGGAGACATGTATGTGCTTTAATGTTGAAGTGTGGTGGTGGTTGGGCATTTGCTCGGTGAGAGAACGCAATATAACTGGTTTTATTTAAATTTATTGTGAGAAGGTTATTTTTAAGCCAGATCATTACCTCTCTAAGTGCGTGCTCTGTATGACTTTGGGTCTCCTCCCACGTACTGCCATGCACTATCAGAGCGGTATATGTAACCATAGTTACGCGCTTCGACTGCGTGTGTCATATGCATGGTTGTGTGCGTGTAGAGTTTTTTCATTAATTTAATGTATTTCTAATGCATATTTTATATAAATATTAGGATTCGTCACTCCTTCTCCATGTACACTTTAACTGTGCCAAATTTCATACTCCTCCGTTCGCGCAATTTTCGTAAAAAGGGGGTACAAAGTTTTTGCTTCACGTATTTTATATAGATAAGAATTTAAATACAGTAAAAAATGAGCGATAGCCTAGTTGGAAACCATTAGACTACCATGCACAGGTCTCCAGTTCGAACCCAGAGCGTGCATCTCTCGACTTTTCGCTTGTTATGTGCGTATTAAGTAGTTATTTATCGCTTGCTTTAACGGTAAAGGATAACATCGTGAGGCAAACGGCATATCTGAGAGGTCTCCATAATATTCTCGAATATATGTGAAGTCTGCCGACCCGCACTGGGCCGGCGTGGTGGACTATGGTCTAAGCCTCCTCACACTGATAAGAAGCTCGTGCCCAGCAGTAGGACAGTTTAAGGGTCCTGATCAAACTATCCCACTGCTGAAAAATCAATGCAATGAGCAATGTGAGATCAGTCATCTACCATAAAAAAGTAGTAGAGCCTAGCTGATTTCAGCATGAATGAGCTGGCTCGACCGGGGAAGTACGACCCTCTCAGAGAATATCGACGTGAAATAGCAGTATTCCTACTGTTATGTTTCGTTCGGTGAGTCAGAGTGCCAAAGGCCCAATCACCCTTTTTCCCCCTTCCCGCTCCTTCTCCTTCCCATTTCCTTTCCTAAAGGGTCGGCAACGCGCAAGTGATACCTCTGGTGTTGCAGGCGTCCATAGGCTACGGTGACCACTTACCATCAGGTGGGCCATATGCTTGTTTGCCACCTTAGTTGTATAAAAAAAAATGTTTACCATAGGATTAAACTCGAAACAATACCTATCCCGATATAATACCTTGAAAGCAAAACGCGCCTTATTGAACAATCGTGTAAAATGAACTAGGTAGAACATTACAAATATAGTTCCTATTGTTATTTTATAAGCTCCGCAATAAGTCCGGTTGCCGTCTATTATACACTAATATAGAGCTATACGGTGAATGTTCGTGTCTGTTCATACTTACACTATGATTTACTCGCTGCGATATTAAGACGCTACCAACTCGGTTACTGTTAGGGCCAGAGCAGACGAGCTACTTTTATGCGAACGATTTTAAATCTGCATTGTTGCTGCAAATATGGGTGGGTCTTTCAGTCTTCAGTTTCAAATTATCTTTAATCGAGGGTAGAGTTAGGTAGGGAGAAGAGAGGACTGTGTTAGTTAAGCAAAATTATAGTGCAGCTGCGTATACGACTTAAATCTAGTGAGCAGTGTCTAACGAAGTGTCTGCACCCTACAGAAGAATAATGATAAAATACCTTGTATTGCATGCCTGCGGCGAGTAGGGTTTCTATCTTCTTTAGGAGGTACTCTGTTTATCAGCAGCTGATCTTTGTTTCCTTTTTTTGCTGTCAGCATTGCAACTCTATTTGCAATGGTAGATAAAATGCATTTGAAACTTCTGGTGTTACAAGTATGAAAATGTATGTAAATAGATCATAAATAAGAAAAAGAGAAATGTCCTGAATTAGAGAATCGACCGTCTTCTAATATTTGGAATAAATCTTTGCACAAACAAATATAAGTCTAAGGTTTTTCTTCTATCACTCATAGAACAAACCTGTACTAAGATATTTAAATATTGTGATTGGCGTTTAAATGTCGTGGTTTTCAAGCATTTGAAGAATCCTTGATCTGCAGATATGCTTCTTTGGTTTGAAGCCTGCGATATGCGGGGTAGAGTTGTCGCTGTCGCCAGCAACAGAAAGCAACTAAATAGTCGGTCGCCATCGCGCGTCTGCATACCCTTAGCTATGACGTAGTGTACACAGCGTACAGTGACTGTAGTCGGTGCGGCTGTACGGCAACAGAGTCGAGTTTATATACGTCGGTCACGCGTCGCACGCACCGCTAGTTATGAAGACTCTGAACATGTTTTGAAAGGAATTAAATGAAGCTTGTGTTTGTGTATTTCAAAACCTAACCAAACCTAGGTTAGGCTATGAAATATTATAATTTACTTATATTTTACGATTGCCGTTCACATATGCAGGGTCGGCCTCGATGGCGTAGTGGTTAGGGTAACCGACTGGCACGTATGAGGTCGCGGGTTGGATTCCCGCACAAGTCAAACATTTGTGTGCATGAACATGGACGTTTGTCTTGGTCTGGGTGTTTCTATGTATAATATGTATGTATTTACAAAAAAAAAGTATATATGTATGTTTATCCATTATCTAGTACTCATAGTACAAGCTCTGCTTTGTTTGGGCTAGATGGTGTTTTGTATATGTGATAGAATATTATTATTATTATATTATTATTATCGTTGTCGCCAGCAACGGAAAGCAACTAAATCGTCGGTCGCCATCGCGCGTCTGCATACCCTTAGCTATGACGTAGTATACACAGCGTACAGTGACGGTACTCGGTGCGGCTGTACGGCAACAAAGCTGAGTTTATGTGCGTGGGTCACGCGTCACACGCACCGCTAGTTACGAAGACTCTGACACAAAAGTGCCAGATTTGTAGAACACGTTTTGAAGGGAAGGAAAATGAAGGCTGTGTTAGATGCTTTGTAGTGTTTAAAGTAATGTTTATGCAGTTTTTGTTAAGGAACTCACAGTGAAGATGCTCTTAAATCAGGCAGGCTTAAACATAACCTTTTGAATTTCATTTATTTTGCATACACTGTAAATTCACTTAGTTTAAGAATTAATTTTGCGGCAAATGACTGTTTCCCTATTAGGTGAACTAGAAACATAGATATTATACTCTGCTGCCTTAGCCTTCTACAGATCTAAGGTTCTGTAAGAATAAATATATGCTATACGCAAGCAGATTATTCATAAAATCATAATATTATCGAATAGAATGAATTTTATTGGCAATAACTAATTGAACACACAAAATAAGTTAAAGCCCCATAAACCGGTCACCTACCCATTATCCTGCCAAAGATTTAGTTTTTTTAATAAAATTCGTATTTTTGCATGAATAAATTTGAAAAGATGATTGAAATTTTATCTTCGTAATAAACTGCTACAGAATTTTTGTTCAATAGAAAACAAAATTTGTTCAGGATTTTACACACAACACTGAACTTATTATATTGAACACCAATATATATTTAAATGGAATTGAAATATGTGATACTTACTCGATAAACCAAAATAGGGTATATAATTAACTATCCATATCATTGAAACTGTATTGTCGAACTCGATAAAATATTTACAAACATATGGTTAATTAATAACATAGCGAAGTATTATATAATTAATTCAATAAATTTAATTACAAGCAACATAATATAAGCTATCATTACAGAGTATAATTATAAGCTACAAGCAACAGACTACAAATATCGTCTAGGATTATAGTTCGCCAGAACTAAACGACTAACTCCGTGGTTAACGTAGAGTGTCTATCAATTCCAACTTTACTACATTGCTATTAGGTATTCTAAATTTGAACGTTAAGTCTACTGAATGTCCATCAAGAATTAAAAGTGAACACAAAGTATGAAACTACCTCAAGCGCTGACAGTTTTGAGTCAGACGGGAACTAAACGAATTTTGAGTAAGAATTATTAAATTTCTTTGTTTTAATCGATTTAGTTTCGTTACATAATCCCAATTTTAGGTTTCTGGATAAATTTTGTTGGTGTTATTTTAGTTTAAGTAGTTCGAAGTTGATTGGTTTGATTAAGTTGTATTCTTTTTTACTTCGGAAGAATGAAATATTAAAATAGACCAGCCGCGAAGTCCTTTTAACATTCTTTCAGCGTGACATTACACTGTTGTTCGAACTGCTTCACAGTAGAGTTTAAGATGATCAAAGCGGTACTTCATATGTTTCATGGTACTACTAGTACCAACAATAGGCCTGAAACTTCGGCATTTACGATTCATGGTAGCCTTCTAACCCCACTCCAGTTCCCCGACGTTCAAACATTCTTGTATCTGAACTAACCACATGACTCGAGAACGTACGCCGCAGTTTTCCACATCATTCTTCTTAGAAAAATGATAATAATACCAGCTATGTATTAAACTGTTCCAATACTTGGCACAGGCCTCTTCTCAGTGTGGGAAGGATAATATTGAAGTGAAAACTTCTTTAGGCGCGTTGAGCACTTCTTGGGTGAACAAAAATTGAACTCGCGTCATCGTCACCGAACGCTTTCCATTTTTGAATTACTTTTGATTTATAAAGAAGTGTTTATGATTAAGGATTAAAGTTTTCACTTCTATCGGCAGTCCCCAAAGACTGCCACAAATTTTTTATCTACTCTCCATTAAACCATCCCGCAGCTGAGAACAGCCCTTCCCGGCTTCGAAAACATTAGAATTCTTAGACATTCAGCTATTCTCACGATATTTCCTTCGCCGTTGAAGCGAGCGATAATTAACTATTTAATACGCACATAACTTCAAAGTCGAGACTGCGTGGCAGTCCTAGGGTCTCCCACAAGGCTATCGCCGCTTAGTATCTATTATAAAAATGAGTTTACAAAACTCGCTGACGTTTATGATTATCGACTCACGTTATACTTGTAAAGTGATTTCTTAATACGTGAGCGATTATACTTAATAAAGTTAAGTGTAGTGACGTGAACGCTTAACACATTAAGTCTTACTTTAAGTTGCGTTTAGGGACAACAATTAATGGCTCATGAGTGTTGCCTTGTTGTTGCAACTTCGGTGACATGTTTCTGTCACTTAGATTACGTTTACATGTGTGGAGATTGTGTTTCGAGATTGCTTCGATAACGCTGCGGCTTAAGGTGGCAGCTACAATATTTTTTGGACTCTATTAAGAATTTGTGATATCAATCTACCATGTATATTTAGATTGAAATAAGCTTGAGTATTATATAATCACAAATATTTTCTAAACGAGGGAGAGGATTATATTTAATATGAAACTTTATGTTCAGATTAAATTCTATATTAAAGATATTTTAATCATAAATTATTGTTTAGAAATAAATAATTGCATTTTGATGTTTAGTATTTGTGAGATAAAATAAGAATGTTGTAAGATATTTTATTGAATTTTCTAATAGAAAATATGTGCTCAAGTTGTAAAGGTGACTATAGAAAATTATTTAAAATATGTAACATCCAACCAGTTAGTTTAAAACATAAATACCTTCTCTTAATAAACCAACATGGCAGAAAAGAGCATAACTTATCCCTGGTAACCAATAGCCATAGTATTCGGTCGATGACCGCCGGTAAATTTAATGTTCCTAGAATTAGTAATTACTTTGGTGATAGAACACTAAACAAACGTGTGCCATACTTGCTGAACAGTTTACCGGCGGACTTAAGGCATGAAACGGATAGACTAAGGTTTAAAAAGAAACTTAATAAGTATATGTTGTCTTTAGAAACTTAGTTTGTAAGGATTTAATATAAACCTACAGTATTATTGTATTAATATATACGTATAACATAGGCTTAAATTAGTTATATAAAATGCAACTCACCCACAGTTAAACCGCTAAACCGGTTTTGTGGGACATTATATATTTGTAAAAGACTGTACTTCAAAGTTATAATAAATAAATAAATAAAAAATAAAAAAATTAAGAGAAAATATCCCAAGTAGACGGCAGTAGCCACACTACATTTCCCATCAGAAAATCCGATAACGCTTTAATCCAAACGTCCGTCTATCCATGCAGTCGATTAATTTAATCGACTACATGGAGAGCTTGTTCATGTGGTCTCTTACCAGATGAACTGCGCCAAATGTGCGTGCTCCTCAAATTATTAATTTCCGAATTTGAGTGTTCTTTGACCTCGGGATCAAACCCATGACCTAACTTACATATTATTATACTAGCAGGCAGTCAACTAACGTTTTATTATTTTGTATTGCAGAGTGTGTGGTGGCGCGCGCATGATGTGCGCTTGCACGTGGCGACTACACGTCTTCACCGCCGCCATAGTGCTCGCCGCCCATCTCATCAAAGGTCAGTACCATCACCATAACCGTTCAAACAAATATCCATCGTCACAAAGTCGGGGGAAACTAGACCTTCTTTTAGTACTAGGAATAGCTCGACCTATTATACGCTAGGGCTCATGTCCCATCGATGTTGATAAGCGAGAAGCGATTTAAGCTTCTTCTTTTTCTTCATATTTCAGAGCATTGCTCTTGTCAGTGCGCCATCTGCCTCGATTTACGGCCAATTCCTTGACCTCCTTGTAAGACACGAACTTCGCCTTTTCCTATATTTGGTCAGTGAATGTCCTTCTGGATCTGTCCCTTCCGTTCTTTCCTTCCATTTTTCCTTCTATGGTGATTTTTATGAAGACATCATGTCTTATAAGGTGGTCAACATCTGTCCTCTTCTGTTTTAAATTGTCGTTAAAATGTTGCGTTCTTCTTAGACAAAGTTCAGTACTTGCACGTTGCTTTTCTTTTCTGTCCAGCTGATTCTTTAAGCTAGAAGCTATTAAACAAATACGTTTGGCAAGTGTAATGTAAGTAATTGATTTAAGTTAACATAGTAAAAGAAATGAACAATAAAAAAATACTGGCAATCAAAAGAAAGTGTTTTGAGATAGTTTATTGCTAGGCTTAGCGGCGGTAGTCTGATGGATAAGTGAGGACTTGCGATCTTGAGGTGATGGTTTCAAATCTCAACTGTTGAGCTATCTAACAAGCGCTGTTCTAAATTATCTGGAGGGGCTATCAGGAATATTAATATTTTAATCCAATATGCTAGTAATCTTAATAAAAAAAGGATTTGTTAAAGCTTTGGGCAAATATTCACACTAATCGCCAAGTTATTGCTATGCCTATTATATTAAGACAAATCTCACAAAGGGTATTCAAATGGCCATACGTTTACGAGTACGAGTTTTGTTCTTAGATAGCTCTGGTCTTAGCGACAAAGTTGTGGTGAAAGAATTCTCGGCGGTATCGTTAACGGTCTTCAATCAATGGTTAATAATAATGTATGCATCTTTTTTATATGACACGAGATCATAATGATATATGTACATTATACTGTATATATACAGTATTCCAAGTAATTAAAAGAGATACCTACGCTTCGATAAAAATAAACGACTGATTATCGAGTCAGCGCTTCTGAATCGTCCGGATGAATAAGATCACTGGGCCTACCCAGGCGCAGATGAGTTATTTACATGTAGTGCAAGCAATATTGGGTATTATGTTATAAGATTTAGGGTTTAAATTTTACTGTGGACATCTTTAATCATTTCTACGAAAGTATACTTATGTCAAACGTGGACACATTTTCCAAAATTTTGTACTATACGCGGTGTCTTTTTATTAGTGCGTCGATGCATATACGATATAAAAACTAAAAAAATTGTGACTATCGACTATTTTCTCGCACAAATTATACATTGTATGATTAATTTGCTTATCGCTTCCTCGTCTACGACAGAACAAGAGCCCTAAGGCTACACATTACTTGCGTTTATTGTATGTTATCAAAAGAAATGGCACAGTCGAGTAGTAATCTCGGCCATTGTGCCTCCCGCTGGCCATAACATCAGATTTCAAATGAATTTTAGATAATACCAGTTACGTCATGTACCCGTCTCGGATATGTTCAGATAAAATGCGTAACACACCTGTTTGTGAATAAATAACGACGGACGCTATTCAAGTATGTACATAAACGCCTACTCGTGTAACACGGCTACAAATCCGTATGTAAATGCGGCGATGTACTGTAAATATACAGTAGTTATCGTATCGGGGTGGAGAGTTTGCGTTGCTTGTTACTGCAGCTAATGGATGTTGCGCTAAGTGGAGCCGTGTAAACAGTGGCAAGCGTGGCCGACTCGCGATCGCTCCGCACACCAGTCGCGCCACTCGGAGCCGTTCGGCAACGCTCGGATGTGTTCGGCACATCCACTCAAGCGCGCCGCGAGTCGCGTCCTTAGTTTTAATGAATATTTAAACGTTCACCGAGACATCAATTCGGAAGGTGAAAATTTGCCGCACTCGTTGAAAACTTGCTCTTTATTCGTTAACTTGTCGCCAGAATCATAAACAAGTTTTAATGGGACTAAAATGGGAAGTTTTAAAGTTATGAGTGACGTCACCGCGCCGCGGCGGACAAACAGTCGCGCTCGGTCGCACCGTTTCGCACCGCACCGCTCTAATTAAGTTTCGTATGTTTTTTCACAAAATGTCCAGCTCTCAGGTCCGCGAAACGTTTACGTTAGTTTACGACGTAATTAACTTGCGGAAGGAAGGAGAGAACTTAAACAATTTGTGTGCCTTTACACAACTTCACGTTGGTCACAAAAAGAGACGGTGGGAAATTATTTTCTTTGAGGGAATGGCGCAAATTAAAGATTGTACATTAGTACTCTACAAAGTAGCAAAGGTTGTATAGCGCAACGATGTCTAAAGGTGGTGGAAGCCTCATACATATAACATCAAAGCAAGTGGCATATAAGTACCACAGAACATAGAGGTACAGAAGCCCTTTTCAGTACACTGCACTGCTACACTCAGTCGTATTTTAATCAAGAAGAATGTGCAATGAAGACAACTCGTGATCATGGACAGTTCCGTAAAGTTTTCTTTTGAGTTTTATTTAAACAGTTAGATTAAACTACGGATCACAATCATGCCTTGTCTTGATTATTTATGTACATGTAAGTGGATGCTTCTATTTACCATACTGCTGCTTTAGGGGTTAGGTACCATCAAATTTTATTAAATGCTTGAGTATGTTCAGTAGTAATACATGGAGAAATGGTTGCAGCACCTTACAGTCATGATTTGTAAACAAAATTTTATTGTAAACTTAGCGATTAAAAAGAGTGGCCATGAGTTTCTTGCCCGTTCTTCTCATGAGCCCTACACCCTTGCTTTGCTGAACGTGGCAGTAAATGTAAACTCACAGAAAAAATGTAAATAGCAATCAAAAGATTTTTGTGCAAACAGTATTAAAATTTGTTAAATAAGGGTAGGGTTTAAGTAATTTATTAAGGGCGTAATTTATAGGGTGGGAATTGAAACGCTTATATCTCATAAATTTTTGAGTAGATTTCAAAAATTGCTTATAATTTGTACCTCTTCTACGTCGTTTCACTCTTGACAGAGTGGTCGTGGTCATGGTTAAGGTTATGTAGCATGCTTGACAATCCGTCGCCACTCTTCACGCACCTTTGCCTCTCTGGTGCACTCATACAAGGGACCATTGTCTAATGCTGCCTTAATTTGGTCGGTCCAGCGCATAGGCGATCTACCATGTGCTCGTTTGCCCTCGACGTTTCCTTGTACCACAAGGCGCTCTATGGAGACACCTCCACGTCTTGATATGTGCCCGAAGAATGTGAGAATTCGAGCTTGTACGATAGAAGATAGGCGCTACTTGATACCTAGATCTTGTAAAATGGACAAGTTGGTTCTATGCTGGGTCCAAGATATCTTAAGCATTCTCATCCAACACCACATTTCTAGAGCATCTATCTTCTTTTTCTCACTCTCTCTCAATGTCCAGGTCTCAGTGGCATACAGAAATATGGGAAACACTAGGGCTCTGGATACTATTTTGGATAACGTAGGTAACTATTTGACATAAATAATAAAAAATGGTGAGTCTGTCCTATTAAAACGAAATCACATTTAACTTCTCATATATATGAAGAATAGTTGCATTGCTTCAGCTTGGTCTCGCTATACTTCCTAACTAATATTATAAATGCGAAAGTAAGTTTTTTTGTTAGTTTGTTACACTTTTATGACTTAATTTGACCGATCATCATGAAATTTCGCATATACTTTGTCAACGCGAGCGAAGCCGCTTGCAAAATCTAGTAAGCTATAAAGGCAAACTACTCAACGCTAACACAGCGCGACTATTAACAAGTCAAACAGAATGGAGTACAGCACCACATTAACCCTGCAGCTCCTTATTTATGGCGGCATTAAGTCACACCTGTCCGCTTCACGCCGCACGGTGCCGCACCGCGCGGAGTAGTGCAACGATGCCTTAATGCGAAGTGTCATACGTCTAAATAGTGGCACACAATTTGGGTCAAATATCCCAGGAGATGTCGTAACAGAGCGGTATGATTTTCCCAGATTTTGCACACTAACACACCTGCCACCTACCTATACTATATAACCTACACTTCATTTATAAGCTACTAGCTTTTGCTCGCAGCTTCGCTCACGTTAATTTAGAATTTGACAATCAATTCGGTTCGTACTCTGCTTGTAATAATATAATTCAATCATGATAAGAAAGACACGTGGCGCCATCTATTATCATAAGAACGTTGTTCTTGTTTTCCTCGGGAACAGTAGTTCTTTTCGGGATGAAAGGTAGCCTATGTCCGTTTCTGTATACCTGACAATGTATATGCAAAATGTCAGGATGATCGGTTCAGCGGCTTAGGCGTGAAAAGGAAACAAACAAACAAACTCATTTTCGCTTTATAATATTAGTTAGGAAGTTAGGATTCATAACTTATTTTTTATCAATATTAATTAACAAGAGCATAGTATAAACAGGTCCTGCAGTAAATGGCGATAAATCTTCATATCAATCGATTTGAAAATCTGTGATTTTATCGACTAGTTTCTACTCGCTTTCGAGTATCCGGATCAAAAGTGTGATAAAAAATATCCTGTGATTAGTCCAAGGTATAATCTATTTGAGTGCCGAATATCATCCAAATCGAACCAGAACCTGTAAATTTACCTAACGCGAGATTTGAGACTAAAACCTCGTTATCAGCAGTGACAGTACCTATGGCTGCAGTGATCCCAGGGAGCCATAAGGTTTAAGCTGTCAGCAGTGTGCTGCCCACGCAGGTAAAAAAGGCTGAGGGCATTAGTATCTTGTGCTCTAACTCTTTCATATAGGAAGCACGAAATCTGAAAACAAAAGTGGATCCATGTCCAAGGTCAACTGAAATGTGCATATGGCGGAGCTCAATTATTAACTCACCAGATACGTGATTATTGATGAATAATTTTGACTTTGACTATCATTTTATATAGGAAATATCTCAAATTTATTAGTCAGGTAAGATATGTTCTAACGATAGAATAATCAGCTGTCTGTGATCAACTTATTCGCTAATTAGAACATCAAACTGGAAGCATAATGAATTTGACATTGAAAGTAAACAATAATGAGCCACTAAAAGATTGGGAACAATAAAGTAGCGAACATAAAGCCGCCGAAAATAGTCGAATAAAAGCCTGAATTCTTTAGAAATTGCTTTGAATTAATTAATGTGGGCATGTTCGCTGAACGGCGGGTACTTACTTCACGAGTTTAATGCGGTGTCTGGTGTATAGGCAAGGCTTTGATACGCTATTTATACTACTGACTGAACAAGGAATTGAGACATCGCGCAAAAGAAAAATGGGAGAAAGTGGAATTCTTGCATGAACGTTTCTTTTGAGGTTATAAACAAAATCCCAAAGGCACCATATGCCACCGAAATCGTTGTTAGATTTTATTTCGTAAACGGTGAGTATTGAGATTATAATGCTTTTTTCGGGGTTTTGTTGACAATTCTCTATTTATAGATAACAATAACCCTTAGTGAGATGTTTGCTAAGATATTCAGGATATTTAACCTTGAGTATTGATAACGTAGCGATGCAGACTTTGGTTATAATCATAAAAAGAAGATTTATACAATTACCATATTCTTCATCTTCATTTCGTTCTTATTTCGCAAATTACAATATGTCAAGCATACAGCTACATCTAATGGTAGGCATTTACCGTTACCTGTAAACGATTGTGATATTATAAATACTACTCGCATACCAATAAAGTATTTTTTATTATCATAGTACAATGATTCTGTAGACCTTATACAAAAAATCTGTTGATTCTGACAGTACAACACCACACAAAAAGCCTTAGAAAATTCAACAAACGTTAGTCAGTTGCCAAAACCAATGGTTATTTAATAGCAGTCTTTTGTAGCATGGAAGTTAGAAGTATTAAGAAGAAGTAGTTATATTAAGAGACGGAGTGGTGCGGTATTTTATTTTGCTCGTCAAAATGACCACACTCCACCTGATGGTAAGCAGTCGTGTGGTCTAAGAGAGTCGTGTGGTGCAAGAAATCTCAAGATTGAGTATGAATACCACTGTTGAAGAAATCTCAAAAATCTAAGAAGCAAGGTAGCCCCTTAGCCTCGCCGTAGATTTATAGTATTGTTTACTTTCACAAATGGCTGCCAATAGAAAAGAACTTTAGTTTTTTCTTTTCATAGCATTTTCAGCGGCGCGAAGCTTTTTTACGACGACCCCAGCCGGCAGCCGTAACGTTTCCTTTAAAAATAGCTGCGACAATTTTTTTGCGTAAATAATAGAATGTTTTTAGGTGTTTGAATAAATAACGCCATTCCAAGAAATTTAATGAAAACACGACCGATTCAATTAATCTAACACTGAGTTTCTTTATAAAAATAATGGATTTTCACGTGGCGCCATCTATTATCATAAGAACGTTATTGTTGTTTTCCTCGGGAACAGTAATTTTTTTCGGGATGAAAGGTAGCCTATGTCCGTTTCTGTACACCTGACAACGTATATGCAAAACTTCAGGATGATCGGTTCAGTGGTTTAGGCGTGAAAAGGTAACAAACAAACAAACTTATTTTCGCTTTTATAATATTAGTTAGGATTAGGATACAACGACTTTTTAGAGTACCTGAATACTAAACGCAGGAACATTACAAAAGGTTACTTAACTTTGATCTTAAATTAAGTAGGCGGTACTTCGTTAAGGATGAATGGATTTTGCTTAAACTAAAGAAGCTCTTGTAATAGCGAAATCTCTGGCTTACGCTCGGACCCTAGGAGCAAGTTACAATGTTTATTCTTTATGTCAGGGTTCTTGCAAATAAACGAAGATTCTTTTTTTAAAACCTACTCCTATACCTCGCGCTAGGTGTTACATTTGTGTCACAGGGACTTTTACAAATAATCAAAAGCGGACACAAAGGATACCCAGACTTGGTCCAGTTATTTGAGAATAACCCATTTTTCCATATGAGGATCAAACCCAAACCAAACACATAATCTACTACGCCATCCTTGTCAGCCTCGATGGCGTAGTGGTTAGTGTAACCGACTGCCACGCCTGAGGTCGCGGGTTCGATTCCCGCACAAGTCAAATATTTGTGTGCATGAAAATAGATGTTTGTCTTGGTCTGGGTGTTTCTACGTAAGTATTTACAAAAAAAAATTGGGGCTGTCTTTGGGGACTGCCGATAGAAGTGAAATCTTTAATCGTTGATCATAAACACTTCTTTATAAACAAAAAAACACTACACGCACACAACCATGCATTTGACACACGCTGTCGAAGCACGTAACTATGGTTATTATTATTGGTCGAATTTCGAGCACTAGGCTACCGCTAGTATTCTAAAATAATTCAAAAATGGAAAGCGTGGAAGCGTGACGATGACGCGAGTTCTATGATTATTGTTCACCCAAGAAATGCTCAACGCGCCTAAAGAAATTTCTCACTTAAAAAGTTATATATGTACTTTGTCCATAGTCAGTACCCATAGTACAAGCTCTGCTTAGTTTGGGGTAGATGGTGTTATGTGTATGTGATAGAATATTATTATTATTATCCTTATTTATATCCTAACCCGTGCCGTGTATGACGCTTAGCATAAAGGTCATCGCTTAAACTAGAGCAACTCTAATTTAAGCGACATCTCTGGTTAACGCTCGGGACCCTAAAACTCAAACACAAAGCTTTTTCCGCTATGTATCTATTCCAGATAATTTATGGGTTAAGCAGTGATTTTACTGTTGCTTACCAATCAAGTACAGACTTCAAACTCTTTTTCCAAGCTTTCTATACGATTATTGCCACGAAAGCCTACTTTGTCTTCATTATGTATCACGCATTGTATCCTGAAAGCTTCACCACGGTAAGTGTCGGCTTTTCACGCGCGCTGTTTATACATTTTAATTCATTATTTTTCCTTGTAAAGGGTGTAGAACCACCACTTTGTCCTCCATTCCTCTCACTACCCCTTGTGGGAGCTTCGTACGAATAAACACGAACCTTTTGATCTGGACTTTTAACTGGTGTTCTGTTAGTAAACCTGGTTTAATCCCCTGTCGCAGGTCGCTCGGAGTCGTCGTATGTTCGGTCGGTAAAGAGAAGGTTCTTGTATTGAATTTTGTAACTATACTTACTGAGTAAACATATATATACATGTATATAGTCTCACGTTTTCATGCCCTGAGAGGTTGGCAGACGTATATTACAACCACATTTCGTCAACTACGAGGGGAGGTCAAAAAGTTCGCGGAATGACAGGGAAGGATAATGAAATGAAACATCAAACTATTTTTCCTTTTCAATGTATTCTCCCTTTACCCTACTACATTTATTAGATCTGTCAAATAACTTATTAATACCGTCAAAAAAAAAGATTTGTCTAGGGCGTCAAAATAGGCCGAAATTGCCGACTTCACTTCATCATCGTCGTAAAATTTTTTTCCTCGCAAATCTTTTGTTCATTTTTGGAAACAAAAAAATAATCGCTTGGGGCCAGGTCTGGGCTGTAGGGTGCGTGGCGCAGTTTTTCAAAACCGCACCGGTGAGAAAGTTAATGACGGCGCGATATTCAATTTTCTCCATAGTGGCTAGTTTCTCCCCGATTGATTTGTTTACTCGTTGAAAACTCAAAAGCTACTGACCCGATTAGGCTGAAACTCGGTATATATACTAACAATGAGTCACTCAATTAGCGCCTACATGGATGAGTAAATTCACCCTCGCCAACCCCGCCATTCCGTGAACTTTTTGACCTCCCCTCGTATGTGTTAGGTCTTATGTAATAGTGGGCCAGCCTATTCTCGACTACCGGGTACAGTTCCAGGCTGAGTTTTTTTTTATTGTTATGAAATCGGCAAACAAGGATACGGCCAGCCTGATGGTAAGCGGCTACCACAGCCTATCGAAAGCTCGCAACACTACAGGCATCACTTGCGCATTGCCAACACTTTAGGAAAGGAAGAAGAGAAAAAGGAACTGAGAAGGAGAAGGAATAGGTAGGGGGAAAGAGGGTGATTGGGCCTTCGGCACTCTCACTCAACGAGCGAAACACAACAGTAGGAATACTGCTATTTCACGTCGATATTCTGTGAGAGGGTAGTCCTTCCCCGCTCGAGCCGGCCCCATTCATGCTGAAATCAGCGAGGCTCTACTACTCAACTACTACAACTCTTTTTGTGTGATCCTCAAATGATTGTTGCGAGAATGGAACTTTGTATTCGTTAATTGTAAGCTTGTAAAGTTCCCCTGATACAGTCGCTCAAAATAAGAACGCATAGAACAACTACTTTAAAACAAAACTATTTCTCTGTTAGGAAAGTAAAACGTTGCCAACCAGAATAATTTGATAATCTTTTTATTTTATAAATGTGTGTGACCAATTAATATAAATCAATATATAATCCGCATCTGTATATTAATTTAGCATTAAATTCTCCAACGACGTGCGACTACATTATAAATGAGTATAATTTAATTGCACAAATTTACATTTCCTCATAATAATATATCGCGTGCATAATTAAAAGCATCCGAAATCGGCTATTCTACCGATTGTAGGCTCGAAATAAACGGAATATCTGAATATTGGAGAGGATAATAATAAAATCAGCCTTATATTCGAACTGTCCCACTACTGGGCACGGGCCTCTATGCAGTTTGAGAAGGATTAGGCCATAGTCAACCACACTGGCCCAGTGGGAGTTGGCACACTTCACACATCTTCGAAAACAGTATGGACATCTTTCCGACATGCAGGTTGCCTTTCAATATTTTCCTATACCGTTAAAGCGATAATTAACTATTTAATATACTCATAACCTGGTAAAGTCAGAGGTTTCCTGAGACGTCCTTGGGATCGAAATTTAGATCTCTACGTAGCAGTACAATATTTCGAAAAGGGAGAGTTGTCGAGTTTAATAATAACATTTTTTTGATTGGCAACTTTAAGTACGACATTACAAAATATATTCCGTAAACGACGAATAACCATTTTCGGCTGTAGCCGAAAACATAACTGACCTAAAAGTGGATTTAATACTAATCTGCTGATGCCTCCGACACATACAAGCAATTCTATGCAAGTAACTACTCTGAATTCTATAAATACACTTTTTGAACGCCCTACTACCACCGCTTAGAAGATAACACCACACATGTATACAAAATATATAATATTACATTTAGTTCGCAAAGTGTAAAAACAACAGAGTTGTACGCAAACATTTATTTAAAGAGACCCTCGAGACAGCCGCAGTGAATCAAACGAAAGTAAAACAAATGTATTTTGTTGGAATATAGTAACCGTTGAGTACATTACTCGCTTTGCCAAAGCCTTGAGCCTCGTGATAGTAACTAAATTATCTGAGAAAATATACGTGTATTATTTTAGTTCCTCTCAAAGCTGTAGGAAAGATATCACTCGCTTGTTGGCAAGCGGTTTTGTACAACAAAAGTAGACAACAAGCTTACCAATCGCCTGTTGATAAACGGTTAACGTGACTTATGGTTGCTTGCAGTACTAGCGGTATCACTTGCTCGTCATCTACCTTGATTATGAAAAGGAATTAAAAATGGAATATAAAGAGCGAATAGAGGATACGGAGTGGTGGAACACAGGACTGTATTAATCTGGTTAATTCTTTCGACCCTATAACGCGGTAACAGCAGCATTCCGCTGTTTTCTTGTTTGTAATTCCTCTCTTGCAGCGATAACTCAGTGGGGAGACCAACAGACTGCAATGCAGAAGGTTTCGGGTTCAAACCCACGTCGCGCACCTCTGACTTTCGGAAGTTATATGACTTTCCGAAATTATTTGCGTATTGATTGACAATTATTGCCTGCCCCGTGCCTCGGAGAGCACGTTAAGCTGTCGATCCCGGCTGCCATGAACATCTATGGCAGTCGTTATTGGGAAAGTCAGTGCCCTCTAATATCCTGACACTGGTCTAGCCTTGGGGTATCGTTAGCTTTCGGGTTGCGGAGGTCAGATGGCAGTCGCTCCGTGTAAAAACTGATATCCAATCGAATCCGGTTATACTAGAAAGCCGACCCCAAGTAACTTGGCTAGGAAGAAGAATTCCTCTCTTGAGCTGTCTTATCTGTATCACACATACAAAATCTCACGCGTACATCCTCGATGGTTTGGGCAGAGGTGTATTAAGCCTACAATTTGCCTATGGTTTTAAGCTCTACTTAAAAGAGGTGGAGCTTATTGCCGTTTACGAAGTACAGTGTCAGAGTTCGTGTTTCCACTGATAATTTTTTTACGGAAAAATTGCCCGATCCAGTGTTCAAATCCGAGAGTCCATGCACAGCAGTTACATACACTACTTACGCTATCGTGGCAGATATAAATGATGAATACCGCAATAAAATCTCAAATTCAACAAACAACATTCGCCTAACCATTTTTATTACTTTTATTCATTTTCAAGCGTCACCGAAAGTTAATTTAACAAAAAACCTTTTGAATTGAATTATCACAAATCTGAGCGCGAGCGTGAAATAATCAACATTAATTGAAAGCATCCAAATCAACAGCAATTAGCGGTAATTGGACCGCATTGTACCGAACAGTGGCGGACTTTAACGAATTTGACCAAACGTACTCTCGCGTCGAAAATGTGCGTGGAAACTGCACACTTTTATGATGTCACTAGAGCTTGTTGAGTGCACAATTCTCGATCGGCGGTAACATCAGCTCCACGTGGTCACGCGTTACGTGACCACGTTACGCGTCCTACCAAATGTTACGCGTTGGACTCGTTACCCGCGGTTAACATTTACACTTAAATGCTCTACGCAATTCTAAAACCACTTCAAATGGTTACACATATGTTGTATACATACAAATGTAATATAAGCCTGATAAGACCGTGCATAATACGACACATACATAGTAGTCTTAATTACTAGCGCTGCATAAATACTTACATTTCCTTGTAATAATAATTACTGCGCTGTAAATCCTATCCTAACTATCCTAATCCTAACTAATATTATAAAAGGGAAAATGAGTTTATTTGTTTGTTACCTTGTCACGCCTAAACCACTGAACCGATCATCCTGAAATTTTTCATATACGTTGACAGGTGTACAGAAATGGACATAGGCTCTTTAATCCCGAAAAAAATTACTGTTCCCGAGGAAAACAATAATAACGTTCTTATAATAATAGATGGCGCCACGTGTCTTTCAATTCATAATTGACTTATATTATTATAAGCAGAGTACAACCTGAATTTATTGTCAAATTCTAAATTTACGCGAGCGAAGGCGCGGGCAAAAGCTATTAAATAAATAAAAATAACTAGGTAAAGTTTTAGTATCAGATAAAACCACGTGTATGTTACCGTAATAGTACATATTTATTGTACATTCATACATACATAGATTCACGCCTGTTTCGCAGAGGGGTAGGCAGAGACTACGGATTTCTATTTGCTACGACAAACTTCTCTGGCTTCATTCACTTCCATCACATTCCTCATACACGCCCGTCGGTTCAAGGTGCTCTTAACCTGGCCTTTATTCAGAACGCCTCCGATCTGATCGAGAAACGTTCGCCTAGATTTTTAGTCTTGCGACTGTTCCATTCACACTAGCCTTATAAACTTTTTCATTTCTTTCATTCATGGATACTTATTGTCCACCAAACTATTTATACAGAATAAAGTCCATACACGAGTCAAGGTTGGTTTGTAAATAAAATTAATGTGTATGTGTGCGTCGGACAAAATAAAAGTTGTGTAGCAACAGCTGAGTGGCACGTAGTCAGTTTCGATCGACTGTTAAATGGTCGTACGGTCAGTTGGACACTTTTGTCGAGTAGGTTGCTCGCTGGAACGGCCAGGGCGCAAAAGCCTGAACTATTTTACATTTTTATTAAATTTGTTACATATATATTTTACTAGACTTTGCCCTTGGCTCCGCCCGCGTAAAATGTTAGACATGTCAATTTCTATTCTTTTTTCTGGATGAATGGTGAACGCTATGTCCTTGTCAGTACCCATGACAACGTTTAAGCCTAATTTCATGATGATCGGTTAAGTATTTACGGCGTGAAAGGGTAACAAACAAACTCATATTCGCATTTATAGTATTAGTTAGGATTAGGACATTAATTCAGGGGTTTTCGAAGGGCTAATTAGTGGTCATTTTTCATCAACATTTTGCTAACTGTGTTCTTATCCCACGTAATAGAGGCTGAGTCTATTGTCTTCCATCAGGCCCAGTTCATGACTCCGTGCTATTACTACGAAATTTCAAATAAAGAACAGCCCTATGGTACTTTGCTTGACCAAGCTACACGACTCGCATGCAAGCATAAGCGTAAACCTATACCGGCTGTCACATAGTTATTATTTTTACCTCTAAAGGTATTATTTTCTGTATCCATGGACGCGAGTTGACAGCTCATTGATAAAAGTATAGTTATTAGTTGAGTATTTATGTTGCGACACAATTAAGGCCAGTACGATTCGTGTGGCGGTCGCGTGCCTTACACAATGTAAATACGTATTATATAATCGCTACTTTGTGACAGCCAAACTGTATTGATATCAAACTTCTTAGCTATTTGTCTACAGAACTATATGGTTATACTAGATTTTGATACTAGGTTTTTTTTTATACTACTAAGGTGGCAAACAAGCATACAGCCCACCTGATGGTAAGTGGTCACCGTTGCCTATGGACGCCTGCGACACGAGAGGCATCACTTGCGCGTTGCCGACCCTTTAGGAAAGGAAGTGGGAAGGAGAAGAAGCGGGATGAGGGAAAGGGGGTGATTGGGCCTCCGGCACTCTCACTCACCGAACGAAACACAACAGTAGGAATACTGCTATTTCACGTCGATATTCTGTGAGAGGGTAGTCCTTTCCCGGCCGAGCCGGCCCATTCATGCTGAAATCAGTGAGGCTCTACTACTCGTAGGTTAGGTTAAATTAATAAAAGTAATCTTAGTGTATGCGAAATTTCATGATAAAATCGGTAGTAGTTACGGCGTAAAAGCGTAACAAACAAACTGACATTCGTATTTATTATATAAGTAAGGATTAGCATTATTATACACCTTTCCTTCGGTAATACAGGCACCTGCTCCATCAGGCCTGGGTCGTGCCTCTTCAATAGTACTGGCAGTAGGAATAAGCCTCTCTAATATTTTATTTTATGTGCCTGGGTATCTGGCACTAACCGCATGATCAACAATTATATTCATGAGATTGCGCTAACTAATTTTATGGCAAATTATAGTCACGTTTTTTTTTAATTTCTGCAGCTCTATGTTATCAGTACTAATATTATAAAGCTAAAGAGTTTGTTTGTTTGTTTAAGAGCGCTAATCTCAGGAACTGCTGGTTCGATTTGAAAAATTATTTTAGTTTTGGATAGCCTATTTATCGAGGAAGGCTATAGGCTATTTAACATCACGCTACGACCCAAGGGGGTGGCGCAGTAACGATAAATGCGGATGAAACCGCAGAATCATCTAGTTAGGTAATAAACTGCTAATTTACAAAGATGAAAGTGCCTCCAATTTTTTGTTATAAAGTCATCTTCCTAAGGCTCTCTGTATTTAAAGCTAAATAACAAATAACTGCTAAGAATATTTTTGAATTAATCTCACTGAAGGTAGTCATGAGTTTTACCGAGTGACGTCATACGACACGTCTGTAATTACTGTTAAACATGGACGGTACAATTACCGGGTGAAATTTTCACTGACGCATTAAAGTGAATGACGTCCATGGCCCAGTTAATGGACCGAATGTATTTAAATGTTCAATCTTACATTAAGTCGTTGTTAATTGTTTAATTGGTACAATTTGAATTATCTTTGTACAATTAATTGGCTGATTGTATTTCAGTTAGTCGAGCAGAAAACTATTAATTAATTTTGTTAATTTGATCAGAAAGGTTGCATTGTTTCATGTTGTTTTTTTTATTATAAATATTGTATTTACAAAGCTTTCATTCGTAATATATTCGAATGTGTTAATATAACTATAGTTAAAAGCGTGCTTTGCGTCTTTGACCAAGTAAAGTGTAGTTTCGCGTTGGGCACATTGGTACATTGCTCCCGGATAATTTTATATATTAGTATTCGAATATCATTCGAAAGCAATTATGCCCATTATACTATCGCGCACACATACACGTGGTTTATGTGCGTCTATTTTCGCGTGTCCTAAATCATTTGTGACAAATGATTGTTTATTCCATTTCAATTATCTAAAGTAATACGCTCCGTATTTGCGTATCGTAATTGTGGCTAGATAACTTCACCATTCTGTCAGCATTCGTGTCAAATGTCTGACGTACGTCCGTATCGTGCCTCGGTATAGACCGGGGTGAGGCGAGGCGGTTCTTAAGTAGAAGTGAATGAGGCAGTAATGTGCGCGATCCATCGCTGGCGGCACACGCCCGGAAGCGCGGAGTAACACGCGCACAGCACGCGACCTGCCCCAAGACGTTTCGCTTCGGACAAAACGTGCCGATCCCTATACGCTACGTATTTTGTAAAAATAAGGTTAATATTCAATAGGATGAATGTCGTACTTTAAAGCCTTTTAAAGTGAAACTTCTTATCTCAATTAAAAGTAACCTATTCTATTTAGATATACGAATGTGGGAAAATGTATTAAAATATGTATTTATAAATATTTTTAATCGTATATCTTAAAGTCTTGATAACAAGCTATCTCGAGTATGCATGTATAGTCTGGAGCCCTTCGTACGCTATACAATCACAGAGAATCGAAGGCATCCAAAGAGCATTTACGAGACACTTAGCATACGTATCATCTGGTGTCTCGCATAGAGCTCCCTACACTAACAGACTTAAATTCTTCAAAATGACTAGCCTTAATCATCGGCGTAAAATCAAGGATCTCTTATTCCTTCATAAACTCCTCAACGGTGGAGTAGACTGCAGCCAACTACTAAGCAACATTAACTTAACGGTACCTAATAGAATTCCGCGACACCCCGTTACCAAAACTTTTCACATTCCATTCTGCAGAACAAATGCTGGCAAACACTCACCACTAGTGCGTATTTGTCTCGAATATAATTCTTTATGCGGACGCTCAGATGATCTTGACATTTTTCATGATTCATTCAAAGTGTTTAAGCGAAAGATAGTGCAGAAAATGCTGTGCTAGATCTCGTTGACTGTTGTTGTTTTTTGTTTTTTTTTACCTTTCTATTTTGTAAATAATAATTATGTCTTGTTAACTTTGTATTAAGTTCTTAATTTATGTTTAATTTTTATTCTTTATAATTCTGTACAGAAAATGTTGTGTAGAACTATAATAGATATACATATAAGTTTTTATTTTCAGCTTCTTATGTGAACCGATTTTGTATATGTATATTAATAATAATAATAATAATATTCTACCACATCACACAACACCATCTAGCCCAAACTAAGCAGAGCTTGTACTATGGGTACTAGACAATGGATAAACATACATAATGGATATTGTTGATGTACCTTAAAATAAATAAACAGAATTTTACCTAAACAATACAGTATTGCTTATTCAAAAAGAAAACATAAAAAGTGTTTGAAGCATAAATACATAGACTCGTAAAAAAATGTATGCGTAATAGTGCAGACCGGCGACACTTCGACCCAGTGGGACCTTTTGTATCGAAACTCTCCCAATAACAACTGCCATAGATGTTCATGGCAGCCGGGACCAACGGCTTAACGTGCTTTCCGAGATACGGAGCAAGCGATAATTATCAATCAATACGCACATAATTTCGAAAAGTCATATAACTTCCGAAAGTCAGAGGTGCGCGACGTGGGTTCGAACCCGAGACCCTCTGCATTACAGTCTGTTGGTCTCCCCACTGAGCTATCGCTGCATAAACAATAGGCAGTCCTCTATCTATCCCCTCATATATAAATATATATATATATATATATATAATTATATAGTAGGGACTAAGCCTATTACCGTCTACCGGATTTCCAAACATCGTGCCGCAATAATGAAACTTTAGTATATTTTACCTAATCCAAGAATCAAAGACGAGACCTTACAATCACAAGCTATCATAAGCTTAACCTTATCTCACATGACTTACAAAGCAGTTATTATCTAGTATAGTCACTTTATTCAGCCTTTTATTTTTAATATCTGTAGAAAATTTTGTACGCAGAAACAGTTTAATATATAAAACAAAACCGTAATTGGACGTGCAACTAATGATTATAATCATCAAAGCATATTTGTTGGGCCGATGGGAACCACATTTGTTGTGTAACATTCGCGTCATTAGTACCAACTGAAAGTTTACAATCGAATTACCGATAATCCTTTACATGTGACATATGTCGTGGTCATTGTCGCACGGGATTAAGTTCTCCAACACCACGCCATACCATAATACAAATATGTACATTTAATACTACGTATTATCCATTAACGCGTTTGAGTATTACGTTTGTAATCCACAAAAGGATAAACAGAGGCATAGAACAATAAAAATAACTAGCGGTCGCCTAATGTTCGAAATTCGACCAAAGTTTGCCTGTAAGATATTGCTGATATATTATGACATTATAAATTGATATATGTAACCATAGTTACGCGCTTCGACTGCGTGTGTCAAATGCATGGTTGTGTGCGTGTAGTGTTTTTTCATTAATTTAATGTATTTCTAATGCATATTTTATATAAATATTAGGATTCGCCCCTCCTTCTCCATATAAACTTTAACTGTGCCAAATTTCATACTCCGCCGTCCGCGCAATTTTCGTAAAAAGGGGTAAGTACAAAGTTTTTGCTTCACGTATTAATATATTACATTTGCGGAAATAATGAGCCAACGTATGCCTTTTGTATTAAGGATTGCTTTAATTCCAAATATATTTTTGAATTTTCAGCTTGATAGGTTATTCTGGCGCAAATTCAGACGGCTATACCAGAATTAGCTATCACAGTTCGGTTTAAAGATCTTTATTTCTCAATAAAAAACATACATGTCACTTACATGAGAACATAATAGATTTTAAAGTTAATTTACATTAATAAAAAACCCGATGTAGGTATTTAGAAATAAATAGTCCGGGCGTGTGGTTGCGAGTTTGGTACAAATAATAAAAGTGAGATTGCCAATCGAGTGGTCCAAGTTATAAGAAATAATAATTTTTAAATTTTACTTAATACATATATGATCGCGGACCTTTTTTTTAAGATGTTAAGCGAAGTCGCCTCTTTCTCGTCATTTGGAAGTGCATTATATAGTTGTGCTCCTGCAAACGTTAAATTGTTTTAACCGTAGTTTGTTCTAATGCTTGGTAAAACTAGGTGGTTAGCACGTCGAGATGAATATTTTTGTGTTTCTCCTTTAGTTGTGAAAGTAATGTGTGAATGAATGAGTTTATTTATCAATTTATACATAAGTATGCAAGTGTTATATATATATAATTGCCAAATATTTTTTATTTTAGTTTCTTTGTATATAGTTTCAGATGGCGTTAAAAAGTCATAATGATATAGTATTTTTACTATTTTATTTTGTGCTGTTTGGATTGGTTTTATATTAGTTTTGGCCGCGTTACCCCAGATCTCAATAAGATATAGTATATGAGGTTTTACTAAAGCATTGAAGATCAGAGCTCGAGCTCTTGGAGGAATGCACCTTGCCATGCTATGTAACGATCCTACTAGTGACGTTAGCTTATTCTAGCTTTGTACGTGTGGAATCCATGTTAAGTTTTTGTCCAGTGTTAGCCCTAAATATTTTTCTTGAATAGCTTTATTAAGTATTTGTTCATTTACATGGAGGTTGGCGTGGTTCGGAAGTGTTTTATTTTTAGCGCAAAATGTGATATACAACGTCTTTGAAATATTAATTGTAAGAAGGTTATATTGAAACCATTCATGCAAAGTATTCAAATCTTCTTGGGCTTGTTGAATAATTAGGTTGAGATAGTTCATAACTTAACATTATTATTTAACTTTGAGCTGTTTATTTTTTTATTTTAATATACATATATCATAACTTCAGTTAAACTATTATTTTATTTCATTTATTTATTCAATAACAATTTTAACATCGTGTGTATAATATACAATAATAATAAGTAGACAATCAATTGAATAAAAAACAACATTGCAAATGAGATAACAAATTAAGTAAATCAAAACTAAAATCATAAATAAAACAAATCAATAAGTAGTCATGTAAGAAAAAAAATTATAATAAAATTTAAAAAAGAAAAATGTCTAAAAAGGAATGTCAAAGGAAAATATTAGCCGTATGTATGTAATCCTTTTATATATATGTGAACTATGTCATATT
The DNA here is from genome assembly GCA_963564715.1 of Catocala sponsa. NCBI lineage: Eukaryota > Metazoa > Arthropoda > Insecta > Lepidoptera > Erebidae > Catocala > Catocala sponsa. The sequence goes on along the minus strand of OY751340.1, from coordinate 23,279,606 downwards.
ATATGTGTTTTAACCAAATTTGTATATGTATACTGTTGGCGCGTGAACGTATAAACAAGCAACAGCCAACTCCAATGGCTTAAGATAAGATCTTTAAAATAAGAAGGAGCGTGACAAATTGGTAATAGTCATCTATCTATGAGCATGACGGTGGTAATCTTGGCTTTCTTCCTAGCCCGGAAGCCTGCAGAATCGCTACTATATTACAGGCCCGTCAACTATTATCCAATTTGATGGTAAAAACCCAAACACCCTAAACTAGTGTGGCAATTTCAAAAGTGTAGGTTGGTAAGTACCTGAGTGGCGATAAGTGGATGCTAACAAGTGGGCGAGAGCGTCGAACACACAAAAAGGCTATTAAACGACATGACCGGGCCCGTGTGAGCCGCGCCACCTGGTAAGCTTGTAGCTATTCCTCATGTAAAAGAGCTAGTACAAAAATGTTGCATCACTAAGATAGGATACATGCTTGAGCAGCGATAGCTCAGTGGAGAAACCAACAGACTGCAATGCAGAGGGTCTCGGGTTCGAACCCACGTCGCGCACCTCTGACTTTCGGAAGTTATATGACTTTTCGAAATTATGTACGTATTGATTGACAATTATCGCCTGCTCCATGCCTCGGAGAGCACATTAAGCCGTTGTTCCCGGCTACCATGAACATCTATGGCAGCCTTTACTGGGATGTCAGTGCCCTCTAATATCCTGACACTGGTCTAGCCTTAGGGTATCGTTAGCCTTCTGGTTGCGGCGGTCAGATACTAGTCGCTCCGTGTAAAAACTGATATCCAGTCAAATCCGGTTACACTAGAAAGCCGACCCCAAGTGACTTGGGATTAATAAAGGCTAGGGAGAAGAAGAGACAAAGAATCTTAAAATCATTTACTAATTTAGGTCACAAAGTAATACTTATAAACATCAGTTCAGTTGCATTTATAATTCACTAGGCATCCATGCATCTACTAAGAATTCCTATAAACATATACATATATAAATTACGTGTCACGTTGTTTGTCCGCTATGGACTCCTAAACTACTGAACCGATTTTGATCAAACTTCGTAACCATCTGTAATTTGGTCCAACTTCAAATACAGGATAGTTTGTTTTTTTAAACGGGGAAAAATTATCTATTGTGAAGTAGACGAAGTTGCGCGGGATAGCCAGTAAACGTATATAATAAGTGAACTAAATAAAGCTTTTTGTCCCGGTCGATCCGTGTATCAAACTCACCCTCAATCTAGATCTAGGTTACCTATTTACTAATAATGAAACAAAGATTAATGTCGCAGCACTCCAGTATTAAGTTCAAGCCTTCACCTCTGCCGATGACGTAAGCAAGAACGAACTAAGTTTAGTTGCTCTTTGTTATTGTAGAACAGTTGTTGCGAGAGTCAGCCACGGTGGCGACTCGTTTGCTATTCATAAGTAAATATCACCGCGTCAGGTCGAGGCAGACACAACTACTTGTACTAACTCGTTTGTTCACTTACAGTTTATTTAATGAGCCGAGAGCGAGTTCAGCAAACAGTCTGTTCATTCCCTTCAAATGCAGCACAAAACACAGAAATATTCTAATAATAATAATAATATTCTACCACATACACACAACACCATCTAGCCCAAACTAAGCAGAGCTTGTATATGTGGGTACTAGACAATGGATAAACATACATATATACTTTTTTTTATAAATATATACATATTATACATAGAAACACCCAGACCAAGACAAACATGTTCCATGTTCATGCACACAAATGTTTGACTTGTGCGGGGATCGAACCCGCGACCTTAGGCGTAGCAGTCGGTTACATTAACCACTACGACCAATAGGAGCGGAACAACAATGAAAAATATAGTAAAAACGGGAAAAAATCTCATAATAGAAACAGACGAAATTGAGCGGGTCAGCTAGTAATTACATAAATGTAGGATACGCAACATAAAATGTATTGTTGGCTGTTATTCATGATCGGCATGTGTGATAAATGGTCATCTCGCACTTTCACTACGGGTTCGAATCCTACATTGGACAAAAACTATGTAATCCACAATGGTTGTATCGAGTCTGGGTATTTGTTGTGTCCTCTATTAGAATATTTTTAAAGTCTCCAGCAATACGGGTATTATTCATAGTGCGTGTATTATCTACTAGATGTGCCCGCGGTTTCACCCGTGTTTATCGTTACTGCGCCACACCCGTGGGTCGTAGCGTGATGTTATATAGCATATAGCCTTCCTCGATAAATGGGCTATTCAACACTAAAAGAATTTTTCAAATCGAACCAGTAGTTCCTGATATTAGCGCGTTCAAACAAACAAACTCTTCAGCTTTATAATATTAGTATAGATTAAAAAGAAAAAGCAAGACTCAGCACACTGATTTGTAGATCACACATTTGTCCATCTTCTCAGGCCGTCAAAGTAGAGACCTAAACATCGCCTCGGCTACTGTGGGGGCGATGTGGAGGCCACTGCTCTTAGACCACACGACTGCTTACCATCAGGTGGAGTGTGGTCATTTTGACGAGCAAAATATAAATAAAAAAAAATAAAAAAATGTTTGAATCAAACCCACAATACTCAGCGCAACGGCGAGGCAACCGCTTGCTCTCACGTCTGTGCAGTCATGTTGTTTCCGCGGTAACTAGTTCTTTCAACGCTGTTTAAATAATGCTCTGTACTTTAAACATGCTTAATAGCGTTGTTTTGTGTGGCTCTGGTAAATGAGCTTTCTAGAATTCCTTAGGGAAACGCTACGTCAGTGGATAGTATCTCTTTCGTTAACAGAGCGTTGGCTACTTAATTGTAAACTAGCTTTTGCTTGCGGCTTCGCTCGAATAAAAGAAGGTTAGGTTACGTAATTAACAGTTATTTTTAAGTGAAAACTTCTTTAGCGGCTTTGTGCACTTTTTTGTGATGGGTAAAAAATGTTAAACTCGTGTCAGGACACGTGACGTGATCGAAAAGTCGTAAGACGGAGGGAGAATTGTCATGTTTGTGTACGATAGTGCAATAAATGAATATTGTATTTTACCACATAAATGATAGTACTTTTATACTGATAATTAAAGCAATTCGTGCAAAATTATTCCCTAACCATTCCAAAATATCAAAAATGCATAACGTTAATATTCAAGTCTTCACTTCTGCCGGCACTCCCGGTGTGCAACCCGTTGACTTTTTAAATAAAATATAGCTTATGTTACTTGCTGATAATATAGCCTTCTAATGGAAAAATATTTTTTTAAGTCGATTGTGTAGTTTTGACTTAAACCCTTACAAACAACCAATAAAAAAATTTTAAAAATCCTTTTTATAATATTAGTATAGATTTGATAACGCATACCTAATTGATGCTCTTAGAATTAATACTCAGAGGAATTTAAACGATTACTAGCTGCTCCTTAGTGAAGGTTTATTTATTTATTTAGGTGAAGGTTTAATATGAAAAATCATTACTATGAAGTAATTTTGTACATACACACATTTTATGTTTACTTATATGATACTAGCTTTTGCGCGCGGCTCCGCCCGCGTGGTACCTACATCAATAAAAAGTAGCCTATGTCCTTCCTCGAGTTTTAAACTATATCTGTACTAAATTTCATCTAAATCGATTGAGTGATTTAGCCGTAAAAAGGTAACAGACAGACAGATAGACAGACAGAGTTACTTTCGAATTTATAATATTAGTAAGGAAGTAAGCATAATGAATCTGCATATAAAGTAGTGATGTTGTCTAAATCGTTTGAATGATAGACACTACTATAACTATGAACATTGAAATCTAAATATTATTAAGGTTATAAGCATTGCCATTTAACGTGGCAAGGATGCACTGTAGCGGTCGTTAAATCGTAACTGTGTGGTGTAGGGTTTGATTCCCCAGGCAGTCGAAATGTTATTGTATTTTTCTGTCGAGAAATTCTCCGAAGCAGTTCTGAAACGTGGGATCTAAAACTTAGTAAAAGAAATGTCAGTGTAATACACGTTTGGGGGTATAGACATGAGACTATATATAAATCTAAAACGTAAAACTATCTTGAGTATCAAAACTGTCCAATATATTATGTATGTATTTATTAATTACCATATTCTCAAACACATTTTACAATGGCCTAAAGGCCTTACACGAAAACCTCTAAGGATCTAAGGATCCTATCTTTGTATCTATAGAGCTGCAAGCGTGAAGTGAGCGCTTACCATCAGTCAGACCGTGTTATAAACCACCTTTGTGATACAAAAAGGTATCGTAGTCTGTCACAACAAATAGTTGATTTACGAGTGACATTTAAACCAGTCGAGGCTCAGGACGGAACAAAGCAAAAGAACACAAGCGAAATTAAAATCTTTACGATCGTGTCTGTTGTTGCGGAGCGATTTATTCGCCTCGTTGTTTGTCAACAACAAACAAATTCATCTCGAATACAAAAGAATTCATAATCCTTTTCGTGAAAATGAGTATTCTCTCGTCCCGCTCAACGTGTTATGTCGGTACGCGATCCATATAGGTCGGTAGTTTTCTCCCTAGCCTTTATTATTCCCAAGTCACTTGGGGTCGGCTTTCTAGTCTAACCGGATTTGACTGGATATCAGTTTTTAGACGGAGCGGCTGCCACCTGACCTCCGCAACCCGAAGGCTAACGATACCCTAAGGCTAGACCAGTGTCAGGATATTAGAGGGCACTGACATGCCAATAAAGACTGCAATAGATGTTCATGGCAGCCAGGACCGGCGGCTTAACGTGCTCTCCAAGGCATGGAGCAGGCGATAATTGTCAATCAATACGCACATAATTTCGAAAAGTCATATAACTTCCGAAAGTCAGAAGTGCGCGACGTGGGTTCGAACCCGAGACCCTCTGTATTGCAGTCTGTTGGTCTCCCCACTGAGCTATCGCATATAGGTCGTATGACCATATAGGTCGATAGTACGTAGCATGTAAGGTCTACTACTTGCTTGCATCGTAGCTAATCTTAACGCAGACTAGATATCTGCGCAGGAGCTATGATAGTTCACATGTGCACTCTCTTTTCTCTCATTCTCATAGTCTGACCTGGTTTACGTACTTGCGAGGCTCGAGGGTGTGCAAAACCGCCAACTTCTTAACTCCAGGCTGCCATTGAGAATTTCATGATAGTAAAACTGAGTTACATTTTTGATGAACTGACCCCAGATTTAGTGTGTTTAAGTCAAAGTAAAAAATGTATATTTCCATAAAAAATTATAAACAGGTCAATTAACTTTTATGTATGTATATTAATGAATAAATGAAAGATATTATTTCTAAGAATATGGTACATAAAGATTAATGGTAAATTATTATAATAAAATAAAAAGAGAATAAAAATTGTGAAATGAAAAGGCCTTTTCAAGGAATAACGTACTTATGAAAAGCAGCATGCATGAAAAATAAATTAAACCCGATTAAAATTCGAACCTGAGACTTGCACAGCAGTCACCTTCACAATGGCTGCGTCATCGCAAGTAATATATACTAACGTTCATTCACATTCAACACAAAGTTTGGATTAACACTAAGCCTTTATGATCATGAGTGTTTCGAAACAGTATCCATTACATACACGTAATAATAGCGGCTCGACATACGCTTCGAATATTCTCGAACATTCCAGAGTGCAACACCCTATTTTAGATAATTACGGAAACAAAAGTGAGCGGTTTTTGTAGACAGAGCCAGCGGCGCGGAGAGCGCGGGATTACCGCTTTTGTTCTGAGGCCGGCCTGGGGCTCGTCGGGGGCCCGGTCGAGGCTCGCTCGGGCTCGGACGGAGCCGGCGGCGCGAGAGGCCTCGCATTGTTTCTAATTAATCACGAGCCGCGGCTCTCGGCGACTCCACATTGTATTTCTTTTCTATTATGTTTGCGCGGCGTGCGTGAACAACGCACTGCCCATGAGTACGTGAGGCTACCACGACTAAGGCGCAAGATACACAGGGGTCTGGCACTGACGTGACGTTTTGACATCCCTTTACTTTTTTTTACTAGCTTTTGCCCGCGGCTTCGCTCGCCTAAAAGTAGGTTAGGTTATGTTAGTAACAGAAGTTTTTGTAAATAAAATATAACCTATGTAATTAGGTGATAAAAAGATTTCTAATGGTGAAATAATTATTAAAATCGGTTGAATAGTTTTTGGAATTAAATATAATGACCACCAAAAATAGTAATTGCACACCAAAATATGCTTACTAAAATATATCATAACGAGCACCTATGCACCTCAAATCACGGCATTCCGTCTCGGAAGGGTTAAGTTATGTTAGGTTCCTTCTTAAACCCACCCAAAAATAGAAGCCCTGCCAGGCGGGGCTCCGTCGACTTATTTTAATCTCTTTGCTGTGCAATTAATATTTTTGGTTTTAAAATGTGGTTTCAATCTTGGTGATCATTTACTCTTTTTGGTGATCATTTACTATTTTTGGTGAACATTTACTATTTTTGACTGTTATATTTTACTATATCTGGTGATAAGTTAAACATAAGCCATAGTTTTTGAGTCCAGAAATCCTTACACAGAAACAAAAAATCTAATCTTTCCTCTTTTTAGTAGAGATATAATATCAGCCCGGTATTAAACAGGCCTATTCTCAGTGTGAAAAGAGTTAGGTCCACCACACTAGCCCATTGCGGGTTGGCAAACTTCACATATCTTCTAGAACATTATAGAGAAATCTCAGACATACAGGTTTTATCACGATGTTTTCTTTTAAAACAAGCGATAATTAACTACACGCACACAACTTCGAAACGTCAGAGATGCCTTGACATTGAACTCGAGACGTCTGCATAGCAGTTTAACGCTCCCAGTAGGCTTTGTTCGTATCCTTTCCTTATTCCGAATAAAACATAGGTGAGCGACGTACGGCATATCCAAGTCATCGCATCACATGCAAGTCTCAAACGCCAGTTCAGTGCGTCTCGCGCCTAAAACCGCGGTATCTATATATTAATTCGTGAAGCAAAAACTTTGTACCCCTTTTTACGAAAATTGCGCGGACGGAGGAGTATGAAATTTGACACATTTAAAGTTTATATGGAGAAGGAGGGGTGAATCCTAATATTTTTTATAAAATACATACATACATACATAGATTCACGCCTGTTTCCCAGAGGGGTAGGCAGAGGCTACGGATTTCCATTTGCTACGATCCTGACACACTTCTCTGGCTTCATTCACTTTCATCACATTCCTCATACACGCCCGTCGGTTCAAGGAGCTCTTAACCTGGCCTCTGTCCAGAACGCCTCCGATCTGATCGAGAAACGTTCGCCTAGGTTTTCCTCTTGCGACTGTTCCATTCACACTAGCCTTATAAACTTTCTTAGTCAGTCTTTCCTCGTCCATTCTTTCTACATGTCCAAACCAGCTTAACATATTTTTTTTTTAATAAAATATGCTTTAGAAATACATTGAATTAATTAAAAACACCACACGCACACAACTATGCATTTGACACACGCAGTTGAATCGCGTTCGTAATATTTCGTCTGACGTCGTACAATTCTTTGTAACTATGGTTACCTATACCTTATTTATAATTATGTAATAGAGAAAAACAGAAAACAATTGGGAACTTTGGTCGAATTTTAACCATTAGGCGACCGCTAGTATTGACTTTTATTTCGCCCCGAACTCGCTGAGCTAGCATTACCACCGCGCTTATAATCTCGTGAATGTAGTTAAACCGGCGCCCTATCGCCGACGTTCACTTACGTGCTGTTTGTATCGTACACTAAAAGCTGTTGTTTTTGCGAATAATTATGAACTTTGGGGTTAGTTCGGCTTTGAAAAGGCTTTAGCATTTTTACGTATACTTTTCATACATACTGACTGATGACGGATGGCGTGATGGCTAGAGTGTCACTTCGCCGCTGCCACTACGCCGAGTGTTGTGGGTTCAAATCCAAAATCCAAATCCAGGTCGGATGCTAGTTCCTGATACTCTCTTAGCGGTTATTAAGGGGGTCAACATTTCCTTATTTTTTGCCTAGGACGCACCATTTCGGAGATATTGTTAATATTCTAAAATAATTTAAAAATGGAAAGCGTGGAAGCGTGACGATGACGCGAGTTCTATGATTTTTGTTCACCCATGAAGTGCTCAACGCGCCTAAAGAAGTTTTAATTTCCAAAAAGAAAGGAAAGAAAACATCGTACCTATTATTATAAATGCAAGTGTGAGTTTGTTTCGCTTTCACTCTTTAACTACTCAACCGATCATCATGAAATTTCGAATACAACGTGTATTTCAAGATTCAGAAGATCAAAAAATTACGTAAGGTATCTTTCATTATTAAACGTACTATTCCCGAACGAAACCGCAGGCAAAAGATAATGTTTTATCATTATGTCTAAGATATGCATTAGGATGTGTAGGTAATCAATACATGGAATAAGAAATAATATTTCTTCATTGGCGCAGTGGTAGTCAATGCGACTGCTGTGCATGGGATCTCGAGATCGATGCCCGGGTCGTGCTATTAGTGTTTTCTTTAAAGAAATTCTCAGTAACGGTGTGGAAGCTGTAACTATATTATATTCTACCACATACACACGACACCATTTAGCCCAAACTAAGTAGAACTTGTTCTATAAGTACTAGACAATGGATAAACATACATATATACTTTATATTTTTATAAATACATACATAGGATGTTTCTATGTATTACATAGAAACACCCAGACCAAGACAAACATCCATGTTAATGCACACAAATGTTTGACTTGTGCGGGCATCGAACCCGCGACCTCAGGCGTGGCAGTCGGTTACACTGACCACTACGCCATCGAGGCCGACATACTCGGTAGACGACAATAGAATCGCCTCTTATTATGTGGGACCTACAAAACTAACTAGCGATCTTTAGATATAAAACACATCTGCTTACCCCAAAGCGGATACAAATATAAATTCTTAATACATCCTTATTCATATCACTTATTAAATATAAATTAGTATCGTCGCCCTACATCAATCACTATGAATTAATTACATACCCATATATTTGGCGCAAACATTTGAACAAACTTAATATTCCTCCATTAATTTAAAAGCTTATAAGGACATTGGCCCCTATAACAAAGGTTTGATTACAAATAAAGTTGGCGTGTAAAGCCAATAACCTTTGCTACATAGCTAGTTTGTTTTTTAACGTTACATGGGGGAAATAAATGAGTTTTCCTTTCTAAAGAAACTTTTCTCGACGCAGGTGATTAGTCAGCCGGTGCCGGAAACTAGGCTCTCGTTTGAACAATACAAAAAATAACTTTTTGTGCCTCTAAACGGCCTGTTATACTTTTGTTACCTGACAACTAAATGATGAACAAAAGTGTTTTTTCAGTTGACAGTGTAAAACTACAAAGGGATACGTATAAAGATCGCAGCCGACTTATACAATATCGCTCTCGCACAGCTAAGCCAAACGGAGAGGCCACTACCCGCTGTCCACCGACAGCTAGCAGGCAACCAGCTGTCCACGCGCTTACAGCTAGCAGTCTATCCGCGCGTGCGTGCGTACATCGCGCAGGCCGCCCGCTTGAAGCGCGCGGTAAGCGTGGCTTAAGGCAGTACTCCGACCGCCAACGATGAACGAGAAACGAGTAAAACTAGAAACTATAAACGATTTGACGATCAGCGGGAAGCGAGTGTGCAGTCTCGGTAGTTTTGTCGCCGGGCTATAAGCGAGTGTGCAAGTGCGACGAGCGATTACTCGCGCAACTCGCCCGCGGTCGCTCAGTCCTGTGCAAACCTGCGCGCGGCGACGAGCGAGCATCGCTGAACGAGTATCGCTGAACGAGTATCGCTGAGCGAGTTTATTTTTGAAAGCTCTTGTCGCTCAGCGACAGAACTAGTAAAGCGAGTCGTCGCTGGCAGTGTGAACAGTCAGCGAACAACTTTTAATATATGCATCTCTTTCACTTACACGGAATGTATATTATTTGTGCGTTTCTTGAGAGAGTAAATCGCCGATAGTTAGTCGTTTTCTCGCCGGCGGCGGTCGGACCACTGCATAACTATCGAGTGGGACGATAGCGGTAAGCTCGTTTACAGCGAGCTGTTTGCTAATTTGTGATATCAATATAAATGATGTCTACAGAGGACGCCCTAAAGCTCAAGTTTCTATTAACATTATTTTGCCGTGTGGGAGCGGTGTTGTATAAGTCGGCTGCGACCTTAAGGTTATAATAAATAAAGCGACAGCCTTGATGGCGTAGTGGTTAGTGTAACCGACTGCCACGCCTGAGGTCGCGGGTTCGATTCCCGCACAAGTCAAACATTCGTGGGCATGAACATGGATGTTTGTCTTGGTCTGGGTGTTTCTATGTATAATATGTATGTATTTACAAAAAAAAAGTATATATGTATGTCTAGTACCCATATTACAAGCGCTGCTTAGTTTGGGCTAGATGGTGTTGTGTGTATGTAATAAAATATTATTATTATTATTCTCTTTATTTACACATTTTTCAATAATAATTACATTTTTAAATATATAAAAAAGAACACATTTAAAAATATAAAAACTATGAAGACCCACCGGCATCGGGAACTAGGTCCAAGCTACCGGTGGTTAGGACTCCAGCGAGAGGAACCTCCTCACAATGCGTGCCGTGTCAAGCAATACGGCCTTCTGCATCAGAGACTTAATCTTTTTATTATTATTATTATAATGGCATCGAACTCGCAGAAATCTATTGTAATAAAATACATGTATACATTGTCTCATGTCAACTGAACGTATAGCGTTTTAGTGGTCGTGTCGCCACTGCCACTGTTCCAAGTATTGTGGGTTCGATACCCACACGGGACAAAAACTGATATGATCCACAAATGGATGTTCCGAGTCTGGGTGTCCTTTGTGTCCGTTGTTTGAATGTTTGTATAGTGTCTCGTGACACAGACGACACACTTCATAATTGTCTCACGCCTATATCCACAAAGTCCAGAAAACAAAGATGTATTTACATTATTAATTTTAAAACGAATTAACCTAATATATATTTACAAACGTATTAAAAAGGTAACATAATTACAAAAACACAATATACTACTAAATATTTACAGAAAAGGTTTAGGCATCGTAGAATTCTTCAGCATCGCTGTCAACTGGTAACGTGCCCAGAAGACTGGCAGCATTGCTATGCTAAATGGCAATGCTGGCCAAAAAAAGACTAGCCTTCTGATCACGCGAAACGTCGATCAGGCGTTTTGCGATCTCCCTGTACAAAATACGAGCGCTCGGACCCCATGAACCCAGGGTTTCCACCCCAAACGGCTCAAAAATGGAATTTGCCGACTAAATTACTATATTATAAGGTATATTAGATCCAACTTTTTGCCAGTGTGGTCATAGGGGCCGAGCCTATTGCAATTTTTCAGGCACAGTTCTGGAACTGTCCAAAGTATTGAACAACATGCTGTATGCCAGCGATCGCCGTTGATCGTCCGTTGCCGTTGCACTGAGTGTTGTATTTGGTTGGTGGTTCAAATTCCACATTGTAACATTATTTATGTGATTCACATATGATTATTCTGGGTCTTTGTGAAGTCCTCCGCGACATAGGACTTGTTCGCTATTGCGAGATATATGAATGTCTGTTCTTCTCCCTAGCCTTTATTATTCCCAAGTCACTTGAGGTCGGCTTTCTAGTCTAACCGGATTCGACTGGATATCAGTTTTTACACAGAGCGACTGCTATCTGACCTCCGCAATCCAAAGGCTAACGATACCCTAAGGGTAGACCAGTGTCAGGATATTAGAGGGCACTTCCCAATAACGACTGCCATGTTCATGGCAGCCGGGACCGACGGCTTAACGTGCTCTCCGAGGCACGGAGCAGGCGATAATTGTCAATGAATACGCACATAATTTCGAAAAGTCATATAACTTCCGAAAGTTAGAGGTGCGCGACGTGAGTTCGAACCCGAGACCCTCTGCATTGCAGTCTGTTGGTCTCACCACTGAGCTATCGCTTTATGAATGTATAAAGGAAATTTAATATTTGCCTACTTCTCTGTGATATACAGGCATCAGTATAGGCATAAGTACTTGCATATATGTGTGTATGTATATTTTTGTGTAAAATTTAGTTTAATCAAAATCTTGCGTACAGCTATAACGACGTACAATAACCTATTCAAGATAAGTCATAATTAATTTAATATAATACCTATCAACCCTGTTTATGAACTATCCCACTACTGGAGACATTTAATCTCTCAATATGAGAGGGGATAAGCCTTCATCCACCACGCTAGTCCAGTGCGAGTTTGGAGGCTTTACGCATCTCCGAAATCATCAAGCGAGGGTCAAGTCATAAGCTTATGGGTTAAAGACTACTACTACAGCCAAAACCAGCCAGCAATGACCTGCTTCAAAAAAAGAACGGTTGTAGCGTCGGCTACAGCCGTTCTTTTTTTTAAACAAAACGTTGCGAACATGGCAGCCCAATTAATTCGACATTCTATATTCAAATAAAAGCTCCGATCCTACTTACATGAGAGTATAATCGAGACCGCATATTCACTGTCGCTACTATCGTCCGGACGGTCGGGCGCCCTAATCCGAACATTACCCGGCGCAACTCGCGACATTATCTGATAATGTCAGTTGCGAACATTGTCCATTCCACGCGCGACTATTAGCTTAACTAACACAAAACTATTAAAAGTAAAGTCACCTGCAACTCGCGTGTGCCTTCTCCACTATTTAATACTAACGTACCCAACTCACATACACTCGATCGCTGCGATTTTTGCTGTGCCATACTAATGTGAACTTTATATCTGTGTGGTTAAGGTTCTGGGTGTTGGGTAGGCATGCTCTTTGGTCGCAAATGGTGGTCTTTGGCGTAAAGCTCCGTATCTCACACGGTCCGTGATGGAACGCTGATAAGAGTGGGTTTAAAGGCACTACGCTTCGTTGTAGATAAGACTTGAACTCGAACGTAAACGCTCACTGGACACTTTACTCACTTAACTGTATTACCAAGGATTTTTAGAAGTTTATTTTGAGCTTGCACTTTCGTAGTGTTGATGGTATAAGTATAGTCAATTAATTCTTTAATCTGGTAGAGTTAGGTACGTTTTAACCGGCTGAATAAAGCAGGAGGTTTTATCTAAACCATACGTACCTTACGTAACGCAGCGCGAACGTACAGTAGCGAATCACATAATTTTTGTCTCAATGATGAGTCAATTACCCTATTCAAATATTCATTGAAACCTAACTAATAATATAAATGCGAATGTGAATTTGTTCGTTTGTTACGCTTTCATGCCTAAACTACTCGACCGATCATTATGAAATTTCGCTTACCTACTGCCAGTGGAACAGAAAAAGGACCTTGGGCGTATACTAGGGGGACTATAACCCTATAGTACCCATACCAAAAGGTCTATTTTCTGTTCCACAGGCAACATGCTCTGTCCTTTTTTCTGAATGCAAGACTGTTACTTACCTACATTATCACGAGTGGAGCCGCAGACAAAATCTAGTATATTATATTACTTTCATTTATAGAGACTTGCGACAATCGCGCAATTTTAATTTTAGGAGTATATGATATCCTCGTCGCTTGACAATATGTCCCATCAGGTACTCCGCGGGGATCGGCGCGGGTTGGCTCATTAAAGGTTTTGTTTGATATCGTCTAACAACGCATTGCAGATGTATCGCGAGTATTATGTACAACGAATATTTTCCTCATCATTTTTCATTATTGTTACGATTATTGCCGAGCAATAATATAATCATGTATTATATCCATAATCATGTGTATTGATGCAATAAAAATTAAGGATAAATATGACTGTAATTTTATTAGTACATATGCTACCAATATTCTTTTTAAGATTGCTTCTTATTTATTTTCTATCACACATTCTACCACCTACACACAACACCATCTAGCCCAAACTAAGCAGAGCGTTTACTATGGGTACTAGACATACATATATACTTTTTGAAGTCAAAACTTCTTTAGGCGAGTTGAACACTTCTTAGGTGAACAAAAATCATAGAACTCGCGTCATCATCACGCTTCGTCATCGTCACGCTTCCACGCATTCCATTTATGAATTATTTTAGATTATTATTATTATTATTCTTTTTTTTTTGTTTTTATTGGTTCACAAAACTGGACACTATCTAACGATAGTACAATAGTATTTATCATAGCTTAATACATTTCCATTAAGATGTATCCTACTAGATGCAAACACTACATGCTTATAATAAATTATATGACATATTTTGTATGCTTGGCTAAATTATTGATAAAATTAAATTGATATCAATATAGACAATTAAGACTTTTCTTTATTGAGGTCATAGAACTATATTTAAATAAATCGATGTCTAATCTGACGTCGTTTGCGGAGGAACACATACGGTACAGAGACGAATGTTGGCCGACGTTCGTCTTACAGTGAGGTAAGTGGAAAGTTTTCCGGTTGTTAAAGCGACTGCCTACCCGCGGCACCAAGAACGATACACGTGCTAGAACTTCGGGAGCGTCTATTAGACCATGAATTAGTTTGCTTAAAAATACAATGTCACCAATTTTACGTCTACTGTGAAGGTTTTTCATTTTAAAGACAAATAAACTTATTATTATTATTAACAATAATAATAATAAGTTTATTTGCAACCAAACATGTATCATACTTTATAAAAATACATCACAATGTGGTACTGTTCCCTGGACTAAGTAACAACCTGAACTCCACGGAACAGTGCCTTCTCCATATCTTAGTTCTAAGTTCAACATTCATGTTATTTAACGAAAATTAATTAATATAGATAGGCATAGAACTAAATGTATGAACCTCTGATTCCTAAACTAGGTAACACCTGTATCTTAGGAATCAGTAGCTTCTACTGTACATTGTGGCTAAGATACAGTAAACAATTAATTACATTTGCATATAAGAAAAAAGGTAATTAGCGTACATAGGTACAATATCTCAGAAATGGTGCGTCCTACGCAAAAAATAACGAAATTTTGATCCCCTTAATAGCCCCCAAGAGAGTATCAGGAATCCGACCCGCCCCGTTTTTTGTTTTTTTTTTTGTTTATAAAGAAGTGTTTATGATCAAGGATTAAAGTTTTTACTTCTATCGGCAGTCCCCAAACACTGCCCCAATTTTTTTTGTACATGCTTACATTTTATACATAGAAACACCCATGTCCATGCACGCAAATTTTTATGTTAGTCTCGTGCGGGAATCGAACCCGCGACCTCAGGCGTGGCAGTCGGTTACACTAACCACTACGCCATGATGTAATACCTTTGTCGTAGGGACTTTACAAGTAGGTCACATACATACATATATAAATAGGTGTGTAAATTCAAATCCAAATCATTTATTGTCAACTAAATGTACATAAGGTGTTACAATTATATGAGTACTGCTTATAACTTGCGTATAAACATACAAAATACTAGCTCTTGACTACTCCGCTCCAGTGCCTCAAAGCGTGATGCTATTTGGAAGGGGGAAAGAGGGTGATTGGGCCTCCGGCACTCTCACTCATCGCACGGAACACAACAGTAGGATTACTGCTATTTCACGTAGATATTCTGTGAGAGGGTAGTCCTTCCCCGGTTGAGCCGGCCCATTCATGCTGAAATCAGTGAGGCTTTACTACGAACAATGACTACTACAAACTATTTGGCTACCGATAACATATATAACGGCCTCAATGGCGTATTGGTTAGTGTAACCGACTGCCACGCCTGAGGTCGCGGGTTCGATTCCCGCACAAGTCAAACATTTGTGTGCATGAACATGAATGTTTGTCTTGGTCTGGGTGTTTCTATGTATAATATGTATGTATTTACAAAAAAAGAAGCATATATGTATGTTTATCCATTATCTAGTACCCATAGTACAACCTCTGCTTAGTTTGGGCTGGATGGTGTTGTGTGTATGTGATAGAATATTATATTATTATATATTTTTTTTTATATAGACAATTCTCGCACTAGGAATCATTCCTGTGTCGCGGGATTTTAGAATTGCGTAGAGTATTTAAGTGTAAATGTTAACCGCGGGTAACGAGCCCAACGCGTAACATTTGGTAGTACGCGTAACATTTGGCGGTAACATCAGCTCCACGTGGTCACGTAATGCACTTTTATAATATTAGTTAGGATTCATTCCGTGCCAGCGAGAAGCATTATTAACTTTTGGCTTCGATTCTATACGTTGTTGTTTACAATACAGATCATATAAAGCCATAGAAATTGAGGATAACACCAAAAAATGACGTCAGAGCTACTGATCTTGTATCGTTTTATGATTTTCATACTTACTAGTATTTGCCCGTGGCTTCGCTCGTGTTAAGTTAAGATTGCAACAGTCCTTTTTTCTGGAGGTACCTTATGTTCTATTTTGTACCCCCGACAACTTGTATGCAAAATTTCATGTTAATCAGTCGAGTAGTTAAAGAGTGAAAGTGTAACAAACAAATTCATACATTTATAAAGTGAGGATGTTATGGCTTGTGATCACATAAATAAACCATCTTCTCTTGTGTACAACGACAACATGTATGCAAAATGTCATGTTGGTCGGTCGAGTTGTTAAGGCGTGAAAGTGTAAAAAACAAACTCATATTCGCATTAATAATAATAATATTTAAGTAATCACATAAATAGACTTTCTTGTCAATATGGCAAACCAGGATTTTATACACAAAAATATACATATAATTACTTTCTTCGAATTTTATCGTGCTTTATTTTGTTTGCAACTTTTTATCTCGTCGTTGGTTTACTTTTCAGCAGCCGTAATTACGAGGAAAGAAAGTTTTTAACAAAATAAAGCATGAAAAAATAGCTGAAAAGGAAAATCATTTTTCATTTCAATGTGTAGCGCTGATGTTAAGGTAAAATAATACTTGAAATTGTTATTTTAAAATATACAGGGATAACCGCGGTCCTATGGATTTTTGACGAAGTTATTTAATACGCAAATTCGAATGCCTCGGTAGCATAGCGGTAATAATTGGAACTATTATGCATAAAGGCTCAGATTCAATGCTTGACACGATGTTATTGGGTTTTCTGTTAAGTGATGCAGTAGCGTTACTCTATAACTGTCCGCAACGGTATAGATTTAAAATAATTTTAAGCGCGGAATGAAATATAATAATCATAATTTCCGCATTAGTAATAATCCTCTATCGCAGAGGGGCTTACAAAAATTGAAAAAAAAAATTGGTTGTCTGTAATGTCGGTTTACGGACGATAGTTTAACGTGACAACGTCATAACGTGCCTTTCGCTCGCTCGTGTAGCGCTCTCGCTCCGATCGTAATGTTACAATGAGCATAACGGGACAATGAGCGTAACGGGACAATGAGTTATCCTTTTTCGTTGTCACGTCAAAAACACAAAGAACAAGTAGACTCAAAACAACAATTTACGAATAACATAACTTTGTCTCACCTAGGAATCGAACCCACAGCACTCGCTAGGATACGCAAAAAACTCTAAGTCACTACACCATTCACTCAGAAACTATATTGCGAAAGACTCTAACATAACTATGCATGCATTACTCTGCCTCCTTCAGGGACATGGAGGCCTAACATTACATTTACATCGTTGTAGCTCAAGGTACTTTACGAGCAACCACAACTGTGCAACACCAAGTACGCCAGACTGCCGCACTACACCCCTTATCAACAATCAACCTTACCTTTGTATAAATAAAGTTCAAATCACATTATCACCTAGCATGTCTCTTATGTGTATATGTTGTTCAGTCATACAAGTCAAAGCGAGCTTAATTTATTATTTTACAAGTTAAGCTGCTTTCTGTAAGCACTTAGTTCTGCTAAGAAAGTTTTAAGTTGGGTTTTCTTTTCATGCAGCTTTGTGTGTGTAATATTTATACAGGAAATAAGTTTTATAATATTGTATAAAGTCTTGGGCTCGAGCTTTCTCCTAAAGTTTAAGCGGACGCAGTCTCGCCGTCCATTACTTTCGTGAATCATAATATAGTTTAGTGAAATGTGGAGTTTTATATAATTTGTTACGTAACTGTATAGTCTATAGCTGAGATGGCAAAACGCATCTCAGTCTATCGTATACTCTATACATAAGAAGAAGTGTATTGTGTTTAGGTATATAAAAAGCTATATCTTAGTGAAAATAATGTATATGGATTTGATTGTCGTGGTTTTCTATTGTCGGCTTCGATGGCGTAGTGGTTAGTGTAACCGACTGCCACGCCTGAGGTCATGGGTTCGATTCCCGCACAAGTCAAACATTTGTGTGCATGAACATGAATGTTTGTCTTGGTCTGGGTGTTTCTATGTATAATATGTATATATTTACAAAAAAAAAGTATATATTTATGTTTATCCATTGTCTAATACCCATAGTACAAGCTCTGCTTAGTTTGGGCTAGATAGTATTGCGAGTACGTGATAGAAAAAAAAAATAATAATAATATTATGTGACGCTTAAATATAACCACACCTTTCTGTTACATGCTGTATATGTGTGTATGCCTTTGGAATGTTATGTAGTCTAAATGGCTTGATATATTTAGTTAATGAAGTGTCGTTAAATCTTAATAGTGGAATACCTACATAGTCTCACCCCTACAAGAAGGGATATAGACAGGGTTGTATTATCATAAGCATAATGATTATTTATTATACTTAAACTCGTATACCAAAAATAAACCAGCTATGTTTATAAATCGCACGTAATATGGCACAAGCCTATTGCTATTTACCGGTGACAGACTCTACTGCAGTTTAAAATTTCTTGTCATAAAAACGCAATAACGCCTTGCTCGATCCGAGAATCCCCAAAACATTGTGTCGTATTCACTATCACTGCACTAGTAAGGCTGTCTTAAATTTTAGAGAAGTCTGCAAACCTGCATGGGGCCAGCGTGGTGGACTATGGCCTTACATTTCTCATATTGAAGAGGCCCGTGCCCAGCAGTAGGCTAGTTCATAAACAGGGCTGATATGATTATATTCTTTAGGCAATCAATACTCTAAGGCAAGACAGAGCCTAGTGTTTATCACTAATCATACCAAAGCAATATTTCAAATACGAAGTTGCGGATGAACTAGTTGTAGTAACTTGTAAATAGTATTGTCCAAGATGTTTGAGGGAATCAAAGCAAACCGCCGCGATTGAATATTCATGCGTAGATCTCAGTTCAATATTGACGTAGCGCGTGTTCGTCCGCCCTCAGCGCGCAAACATCAATCAACTACGCGTTGGTCCTACGCGGACGCTACGAAGTGCCACAAGCTGTAGTAAGTTGTTACGTGTCTAATGTAAAATAGAAGAAAATACTGTTAAGATCGGCTACGATTTTTTTGTTGGTTCTACGATAGTGCTACGAAGTGCTACGAGCTCTGTTACGTTGATATGTATGTCTTAAGTAAGACAGTCGGCAAGTCTGCCAAGATCATCTACGGAGTGACCTCTAATTTTATTACAGGCATTATGACTATGGGTACTCAAAAATAGTACCCACCTTATGCTAATTTTATCTTGCGAATACACCTTTTACGCAAGTAAAGTTGCAAACAAAATCTAGTATATTACAATTAACTATTCTCAATGTATATACTCGTGACATTATAATAAACTTCCTTCTAATGTACGAGCGAGGAAAGTTGGCCCACTAAGCCAACTTATGGTTACACAAATGATCATATCTGATTTAAATAGTAGG
Source organism: Catocala sponsa (assembly GCA_963564715.1). Lineage (NCBI taxonomy): Eukaryota > Metazoa > Arthropoda > Insecta > Lepidoptera > Erebidae > Catocala > Catocala sponsa. The sequence continues at coordinate 23,259,856 of OY751340.1, read as the reverse complement.
CAATATTCCAACTACTATACGAGACTGTAAACGTGTTCTGTGATAAACATTTGGCGTCCATTCCCTCATTTGACGTCGTATGTTTGGTATATAATTACATACATAACATTTTATACATCGTGAAATGCGCCTATATGTATCAGCAAAGGGACCAGCTATCCTCTAAATCCTTGTGAAGTAATTCTTGTTACCCGACTGTGATATAGCCGAAAGGTTTATGTTTTTAGTAGTCTATGTATGTATGTTTGTATTTACGTGTGTTTCACCGTAGTGCCTAATTTACTGAGCCGATTATGATGAATAAGGTGTCAATTGAGTCATTGTTATGGTTCAAATAAAACAAGCTACTTTTTTTAATCCCTCGGGCCTGAGTACCCTGACTGAGTTGTATTACACGCACATCCCTATAATGTAGGTCTCACGTAACACATGACATGTGCCCTGTGATAACGCTAAAACTCAATGATTAAACAATAGATTTCACCCGTGTGTTTGCTCACGTAAATGTAGGTTACGTTAGTAACCGTATCTTTTATGGATGAAAGGTACCCTATGTCCTTTACTATTTCCCTGACAACATATATGCAAAATTTCATAATGATTGAACGAGAAGTTAAGGTGTCAAAGCGTAACAAATAAACTCACATTCGCATTTATAATATTAGTTAAGATTTCCAGACACGGAAATTGGGTTCCAATCCCCAATTATAATACGCAAACATAAGTACATATAATAAATATAATGAAACGTAATATATGTAGTGTATAATCAACACAGTTCAAATTCAGGCACAGTTTAAACGGAGGCTTTCACTACGCCCCTAATTGCTTAAGCGAGTATGAACCAGTTTTAGTTTATTTCTAAGAAGAATACGAACTCTCCAATTAAAATAATTTATTCATTTAAGTCACAAAGAAGTACTAACGTAAATGTTAGTCTAACAAAGTTTATGTTGTTTACAAAAACATTACTGCTTCAGGAAATTATAGACATATAGAAAAGTAGGATGGCATAGTCTGCGCTCCACTTTATGCGAAAATATGATGGGTGATCCATGCCTCCTCTCTTTTAAAAGATAGTCTGTATCGTGATACTGAATGTAGCCAATTTTTATAAAATTTTATACATTTGGGCATCACGCATGTAGCCCCAAAGAGGTATACAAGGTGTTCTACTCCCACAGTTATTATCTATGATTTTATGGCAACGTAATAGGGTGTAATCCTATTGCCGTCTACCTATTACAGTTAAAAAAACTCCATTCTTCTGAAAGTTTCTAGAAAACCTACCAAGACTTTGCCTGGCTTAGGAATTGGACATGAGATCAACACAGCTCATATAAAAGCAATTACAAAAAGGACCGACCAAGGCAAAAAAAAGTCTAAAAAGGCAATAAAATTATTTTTACTACATTTATTCTTAACAGCAATATATAAGGCTTGAATTGTTCTGACATCCTAATCACAATATTGCTTATAATAGTAGCTATGGTAAAACAATAAGCTTTATCTCTATAATAAACATATCAGTCCTGTATATAAACCACCCCACGGACCTCTTCTCAGTGCGAGATGGCGTAGGCCGTAGTCTACCTGCTACGCTGGCCCAGAGCGGGTTGGTGGACTACACACATATTTTTATGGAATATCTATAATCTAAAACTAGACTTTAATATAATTATATAAACTAGCGTTCGCCTAGTGCTCGAAATTGGACCAAAGTTTGTCTGTAAGATATTGCTGATATAATAATAATATATATTTACATTATTATGTCATATATGTAACCATAGTTACGCGCTTCGACTGCGTGTGTCAAATGCATGGTTGTGTGCGTGTAGTGGTTTTTCATTAATTTAATGTATTTCTAATGCATATTTTATATAAATATTAGCATTCGTCACTTCTTCTCTGTATAAACTATAAGTGTGCGAAATTTCATACTCCTCCGTCCGCCCAATTTTCGTAAAAAGGGATCCAAAGTTTTCGCTTCACGTATTAATATATAGATTATATAAAGAGAGTGTGCTAATTTTCTAATTTGCTTTGTGTGTAAGTGAAGCGATATCACTGGAAATACAGCACCTGTTTGAAAAATATTTTACCATGTTTAAGGTATCTTATTTCAGATCGATAAAGACTATATTTTATCTAAGAAAATGGAAGCAAAGCCGCTGATACAAGTTAGTAACTAATAACAGCAGATTAAAATACTACGTCAGCGTCCGAAAAAAAAATCTAAGCTTACATCACCTGCAACAAGGCTTCGTCTAGCGTGACGTAACTTGTGACGCAAATTCATGCGGAGGCTATTAGCGCGTCCATCGCTCGCCATACACGGCACCGAGCCAAATCCGCCGCTGCATAACCCGTAACGTACGCAATAAACAAACAATAAAGTTAGAATACGCGGATCCATTTCTGTTGGATTGCCTCACAGCTTGATGGACACTGTTGATATTTTGTTTGCGAAGCGCTGTAACTATATCAAATAAAATATATCTCTGCATTGCCTCACTCACTGGCATATTGGCGGTAATTTATGTGACTTCTGTACATGTCAAAGTCAAAGTCAAAAATCTTTATATCCATAAAAATGTGCAAACAATTCTTGGACACGTCAATTCACTATTATATTAATAAAAAATAATAATAAAAATAAATAGAAGGGGAAAAAATTGAGCATTGAAAATGCCTGTTCGAGGAGTAGAGCTTTCATGAGAAGAAGCAAGAAACTCATGGCCACTCTTTTCAATCGCCAAATGTTTATAACGATACAATTCAATGTTATATTCTTTTCCTTATATGAGCTGCTGTGTGTATTTGTTACAGTAGTTTATTTCAATAATATTTAAAAAGTAAAAATTTGTTAAATCATACATATTAATAACAAATGAAACAATAGTCACAGCAACTCATATTACAGTTAACTTAATAATGTTATTAAAATGTTTTCTTGGATTTGATTGCTGGGTCAAGCAAAGCGTATAGCCTTCCCTGTCAAGAAATCCTTAGCAGCAGTACAGAGCCTAGGACTATTTCCGATAAATGGGTAGGCTTGCTCTCTTTTACGTAGTTTCTGTTTTCCCTACGTGTCCAATACAATAACGGCTTCAGGAGATTAGTGGGGCTACTCCGTTTCTGTAGTGCGTCGGGGATGATTGCTGTTATTCGCATAGATGACTTTTATGCTATCTTCCGTAAAAGAGCTGCATCCCTGATGCGTCGAGTGCAGGACAGCACAAATGATATGCTAGCTGTTATAGCCGGTGATATTAACAGCAGTATATGGAGACACTGGCTAAGTCTCCATACACCAGCTGCCAGTATTATCTCTATATAATATTACTGGCTGTGCCCGCGGATTCGCCCGCGTTGGTGGGTTGTGTTTGCCGCGCAATCCTTGTGGGTCGTTGCGTGGTGTTATTTATATTTATATTATGTTCCTATCTAATTATGTTCTTTAAAAGTTCGAAATAAACATTTATTATTATTATTAAAGCTGGCGAAAAATGGGCGTAAATAACCTCTGCTTACCCCTTAAGGAATGAAGGCGTGAGACTATGTCTGCATATGTTCCCCTCTGTACTTCCCACTGGTTGTAATTTAACCAAACGTAAACGGTAAGTTAAACACAGTTTAGCCGATCATATAACAATTATTGGGTATTCAGATGATCGATTGCATGCAATGTGTACAAACAAGATACCGTATCTACAACGTGTGTTGATTAAGTTGCGTTCAAGTACTATAGTAATCATAATATATATAGAATCGTGTCTGTTTATCACCAAAGCAACAGGCAGAGAGATATTAGGGTCACATTTCAGCAGTTGTTTAAATCCTACGATATAAAACGGCAAGCTTTTCCCAAATGTCCAACATGCACGAATGGCGTAATGGTTTAAATGACCGCCTGAACACTGCTGCCGCGCCGAGTGTTGTGGGTTCAATCCCTACACGAGACTAAAATTTGTGTGATCCACAAATAATGTTTCCGAGATTGAGAGGTGTTCTTTGTTTGAATGTTTGTAAAATCCGTCGCGGTACACGAATTATTCCTAGAGCGAGAGTTGTTTTATTAATTAAAAAAATTTGTTGTCTGTAAAGTCGGTTTACGGACGATAGTTTAACGTGACAACGTCACGATCGTGCTTTTCGCTCGCTCGTGTAGCGCTCTCGCTCCGATCGTAACGTTACAATGAGCGTAACGGGACAATAAGCGTAACGGGACAATGAGTCATCCTTTTTCGTGCGTGCAACCGGCGTTTATCGATTTATTAGACGTTGTTACATCAAAAATAGAAACGGAAGGCTTTATGCAAATATCTAACACAATATCACGCTATTACTGAAAATTTCACAACAGGAAATATATAAAACAACTAGCTGTCCCGACAGAGGTTATCCTGTTCACACGGAAAAAAAAACAAATCTAAACCATTCTCGAATCCACTTGAACACACATAAAAAATTTCATCAAAATCAGTCCAGCCGTTTAGGAGGACTTTAATTACAAACATACGCACAGAAGATTTATACATATAAAGATTTACCCAATCTGCGTATCGAATTCAAGCCTTCAACAAACCGAAATCATTAGTAAAATATAAACAAGTGAAAGATATAATATGAACAAAGTACATTTGATTCAGTTGCTAGTATTTAAATAAATAAATAATAAATAAATAAATAAATATTCTACCACATACACACAACACCATCTAGCCCAAACTAAGCAGAGCTTGTACTATGGGTATTAGACAATGGATAAATATACATATATACATTTTCTTATTTTGTAAATACATACATATTATACATAGAAACACCCAGACCAAGACAAACATCCATGTTCATGCACACAAATGTTTGACTTATGCGGGAATCGAACCCGCGACCTCAGGCGTGACAGTCGGTTACACTGACCACTACGCCATCGAGGCCGACTAATAATAAATAATAAATAATCAATCAACATTATCTGCTCATCTCTATCAGCGAAGTAAAACGTGACCCTATATAATGTAATGTAGCATTACGTTTAGACGTTAGAGAGCTAGGCAGAGGATTACTCTGGTGTAGCCAGCGCATAGAGCAAAGATTATTCGTGACCTACTTATGTTACAAATGAAGTTTTTGACGTGACAACGTCTAATAAATCGATGAACGCCGGCTGCACGCACGAAAAAGGATGACTCATTGTTCCGTTACGCTCATTGTCCCGTTACGCTCATTGTCCCGTTACGCTCATTGTCCCATTACGCTCATTACGTTGTCACGTTAAACTATTGTCCGTAAACCGATTTTACAGACAATTTTTTTTTTTTTTGATAACTATTTGTGAATCACACATGGTTTCCCCTGTGAGCATCTAACCCACAAACCCGGCGCAGTAGCAGGCGACCTCTTAAAGCTCTACGCCATCCTTGAAAATGTCATAAGTTGGATAGTAAATGCAGTCGTTCCCTTGATATCCTGTAACGTGCTGCGGCCCATTCTTAGGCTGAGGGTAGCAGTAGGCAGCGATTCGCGATGCGACTGTGAAAGCGAAACGATATAAACATGGAATGGCTACATTATAAGCGAAAATTTTTAATGAATTCGCTTCAATTTCGCTGACAAGTTGATGTAGCCGATGCCGTGATTACACTAATGTTGTTTCTATCGCATAAACAAATCAAAAATTAATAGCAATATATGGCGTACGGTGTAGCCATAAACGTGAATATGAACTATTTGTATTTATCGCTTACGTATCGCAGGTCGGATCGCGGACTAATGTAGCCCCAGCCTTAGATTACTCTGATTCACCAAAATCACTTTCAGTGAAAATATTTCTAACAAAACCTAATCCTAATTCGATATTTTCCAATACCAAACTCACAGATGAAGATCCAAATCATAGATTCGAATCAAAGAACAAAGAAGATATTAAAACGCAATGCTTTACAAAAATGTTGCAATAACTGCTTACAATCAAACCGTATACTTATACAATGGTATTAAAATAAAATGAAATCCAAAACTTCATAACGCGATTAGTCGTAGAGGCCTATAGTCGCCCGGTCCAGCGGACCGAGGTCGCTCCGCACGTATTCCTGCGGCGCATCTCTACTGCCTATTTATGTGTGCAATAAGCAATAACAACGAGCCGGCGGCCTCTCCCTATTCCCTCCCGCCTCTAACCTTCCGGCACACAACACTAAAAGTGGCCAATTGAGCAGCGTGACGCGAATTTCTAATGTGTCGCAGTCCCCTCTAGCGGGTTCATACACTATTTGCATACACAGTCTCATTACAGTAACCGTGGTAAATGATTACTGGGATGAGTTAGAGCTTAACTCGCCGCTGACAATATTCCAAATGAATAGAGCAGTTCAATGCATCACAAGTATGTTCTTTTCAAATTAAAATTTCTTAACTTCTTGGTTCATAAGCGTGAAGTATCGATTCGATTGGTACGGAAAGAGGGAGAGCGAGTCCTATCAGATTTTCCTGTTAGAAAACTTTTCCAGGTTTCGTAATTGTTATTGAAAATATGTACTTTAAAAATTGCTGATAATATTACCGTCAGTTACGTCACTAGTCTCGTGGCACAATTTCGCTTATGCTGATGTTAGGTAACGGATTATAGTCCCGGGTCAGATAATGTGTTATACGGGTTCTTTTGTTTGGAAATTTTACGTTGCAGCAAATAGCCTAGGTATATGCTTAGTAGGCGTCATAAACATTCCTTTTGTTATCAAGGACTATAAAACATAATTATGTATGTAGTTGGCGAAATGAGGGTACAACATAATTCTGCCTAACCCTTCGGGGATTCACAGACAACGTCTATATCTAATAATATACCTTTCTACAATATATGGTCATCTGACCAGAATTCTGGTACGCAGATTCTTGTCTGCCACATCCATAGTCTTCTCCATTCCGCGCTTGTGCGACTTTCCCCTACATAGCCTTCATAATATATTTTCAATCAGGATAAATTTATTTCCAGTTGAATCGTTCTTTGAATCTAATCTATGATACGTTTCCTTGAAAGTAATGTGAGAACAAAATGTATAAACGGAATTGAGCCTCTCCCCTCCCTTCTCCCAAGGGGAAGCGGTAAGGTTTATAGCGGTAGCGAGATGAATTGAATATTATGTCATACTCATATATTTTGTAAGGAACAAGATATTTTATACATGGTGGCAAATAAATCTACGGTTACCCGGGTAAGCCGTTACCTTAGCCTAGATAGGCTAAATGAGGCTAGTAAGCTGTCTAGCCTGCAGGTTATCTAGCCTGCAGGAAAATTTATGATATTTAAAACCGTAGGTACTTAAGGAATTAGTGTCTATAGATTGGAAATATACAGGGTGTCTAAAGACCCTAAACGAAGCTGATGACCACGCATACTACACATCAATTCAAGTCATACTATGTAAAAATTATTGTTTGGAAACGACTTTGATTTTTAGGTATGAAAAAATAATCATAATTTATTGCCCGCAATGTATAGTGCGCAGCGCACGCTGACAGTACGTTTGTGTGCATGCGTCGAATCGTGGCGCGCTGTTCACCGTGCGTATTAATTTTAAAAAGTTTTTTGACTGGGTAATATTAATAGTTTTGATTATGTTTGTTCTGAAAAAAATATTGTTTTTACATTTCAAACATGTTTTAATAAAAAACTATAAATTAAAATTTTGACTTTGACATTCAATAACTCCATAACCAGTCGATTCCCAATATCATAGTTCTTTATCAAAAAATCAAATCAATCGTAGCAAATGGAAATCCGTAGTCTCTGCCTACCCCTCTGGGAAACAGGCGTGAATCAATGTATGTATGTATGTATCAAAAAATCATCCTACCAATTAGTAGAACACGTGGCTTTCAGCACCGTTAAGGATCTCGCAACAACCTATAAGACTAACTGGAATCAATAATATAAAGGCGAAGATTGAAACGAAAATAAAATCTTTTAAAAATGGTTTACTTTAATTGATCCAAAATCATACAGAAAGCACAAATAGGATCTTGGTGCTGTTTTTATACCTTAATTGCTGGAAGTTATTATATCTGATTCTGTATAGTAAAGCAAAGTGAATACCGACCTAAACATAAATGAAATCGTGGACAAGCCGTAAGATACGAGCGGAGTCGCCAGCAAAAGCTAGTTGTGTCTATAACAGGAATTGAAAAGAGTATTCTATCAAAAAGTAGCATATGTAAATAGTATCACCTAATAGAAAATAGATTTCTAGGGAAAATTTACATAGATATTTACATAGATTGGAATTGTCATTATAATTAAAACATAATGTATAAGTACATAGGTATACAGTAACATATAGCAACAAACAATAATCAGATTTTCATCCTATCTCGATGCTAAAATATTACGTTTTTGTGGACACTAGTTCCCATATTAATGAAAAATGTCGTATCCATACATATATAATCCATGGCGTCTACGTAGACACGTAGCACGTAGCCCTTGTAGCGTCGTAGCAACCGTAGCACAAACTCGTAGACAAACTATTCTTGTAGAATGCATTGAAGTCTGAATTCTTTCTGGCAAGTGTACGACGAATGTACACTGCTTTATAATGAAATCTATGATTTACAGTTATAATAGTGACAGTGACGAATAGCGTTTAATGTTATTTTAATGATGATTAAAGAGTACCGCCTTTATACGAACACAAACATTCATTTCGAAGTCGAAATCTTTGAGACAGCTCAGAGATTTTGATGGTCTCCTTACTATTGCTAATCCATAGATATTGTAACTAATGTTGATGTTTACTTACTTATTTGGCAAACAGAAATTGCTGCTTTCAGACTATATTGATTTTCTAGCAAATAGAGATGATATGTATGTATGTATTGTTTATAGCGGATTTTTTTTCTAGCTCCTCTGTCGTAGACAGACCTACTCTTAACAAATTGAGGCAGTTGGCCCATTGAAGGAGCAGCTGTTCCTCCTACTCGGTCTATTTCTTTTTTACATCGCCCTAATAGGGCTGTTATTCTGTTTCCAATAAACCTATTCACGCTCTCATTCCAGTCCTCTAGTACCATTCCAGTTCTCACTTTTATGCCTCTCGTACTTTCATTCTATTCCTTTCATACTTGTTTATAGCGGTTGGATGCGGGTGGCCCCAGACCCGTCTGCGTGGAAGACCTTAGGGCATGCCTATAACCAGCAGTGGACGTCTTTCGGCTGAGATGATGATGATTGTTTATAGTACGCCATATTTCTTTACTAAATAAGACAAGTAGGAAATAATGGACTATATATATCATTTGTTTCTATCTATACTTACTAATATAATAAAGCTGAAGAGTTGTTTACTTTTTGTTTGAACGCGCTAATGTCTGGATCTATCAGTCGGATAAAAATTTTTTTTTTTGCATTTTAGTCTTGTTACTGATGATGGTAATACGTATATTATACTAGCTTTTTCCCGAGGTTTCATTCGCATAAATGTTGGTTAAGTTATATTGATAACATATGTTTTTTCAAATAAAATGTAGCCTATGTTAATCGGTGATAATATAGCTTTCAAACTGTGAAATAATTAATTTTATATATTTACTAGCTTTTGCCCGCGACTTCGCTTGCGTTAATTTAGAATTTGACAATCAATTCGGGTTGTACTCTGCTTGTAATAATATAATTCAATCATGATTCGAAAGACACGTGGCGCCATCTATTATCAGAAGAACGTTATTATTGTTTTCCTCGGGAACAGTCATTTTTTTCGGGATGAAAGGTAGCCTATGTCCGTTTCTGTACACCTGTCAATGTATATGCAAAATTTCAGGATGATCGGTTCAGTGGTTTAGGCGTGAAAAGGTAACAAACAAACAAACTCATTTTCGCTTTTATAATATTAGTTAGGATTAGGATTAAGATAAAATTGGTTGAGTAGTTTATGAGTTAAATCTTTAAAAATACACAAAAAGAATCAAATCTTTTCTCTTTATAATATTATAGTATAGATAACATCACGCCACGAGCCACAGAAGTGGAGCAGTATAAACGTGGTTGAAACCAAGAGGTATAGGTATATGTTTTTATATTTGTAGAGTTCTCGTAATTTAAACTAAAATGCCTTGTGACAGACAAACAACTAGGTGATATCTTAAGTGTTATTTGGCGTACGATACATATAATACTAAAAGCAATGGCAAATTTCCAACTATACCTAAAATGTAACAACAAATTCGAAGCAAACAGAACGCTTCCGAAGCTGTTTTGTAATAGCAATACGTGAGCAACGTTGCACCACATGTAGCGCCACGTTTGCGCTACGGTTTCTGCCCCAGTGCTATTCGCAATTGCGTGCAAACACCGGTTCTGACGTTTAATTCAATAGTGCCGCATGGCCTCCAACAGGCTTATGATGTAACTGTTAGTTGACCATTGTATCATTTATTGTCTGCCTTTGTAGCGCAGTGAGTTTGAATACGACTCTTGTGCATTAGATTTCGGGTTTGATGCCTGGGTAGAACAAAATTTTATCAAGTTTTTCTGACAAGAAATTTCACTGGTAGCACGAGATCAGGAAATATGCACGGTACCTGGCAATAGGTTTGGCGCTATAATATGATACCTAAACTATAGTTGACAGAATATGGGTTTAATACATTTCTGCTGCCTATTCGGGTATATACACGTGTATCTTATGTGGGGGCCAGTCAGTGCAGACCGGCGACACTTCGACCCAGTGGGATCTTTTGTGTCGACACTCTCCCAATAACGACTGCCATAGATGTGCATGGCAGCCGGGACCAACGACTTAACGTGCTCTCCGAGGCACGGAGCAGGCGATAATTGTCGATCAATACGCACATAATTTCGAAAAGTCATATAACATCCGAAAGTCAGAGGTGCGCGACGTGGGTTCGAACCCGAGACCCTCTGCATTGCAGTCTGTTGGTCTCTCCACTGAGCTATCGCTGCTCATATATACACGTGTAAGCCATATTATTATTTATAATTTTTAGGACAGCTTACAGACTAGTATCATATATTTACTTCTAGATATGTAGCTAACAAAATTGCTAATATCTTCCATATTTATGGATTTTCTAGTAGTACTTCTTCAATCGCGCTATTCTTGATATACAACGCGGGCCCACCTCGATCTCTTAAAACGTACTATTTAAACAATATATTTGGTAGAAACTTGACTGCACGAATGGTGTCGTAGTTTACTGATCGCCTTGCCACTGCCGCACTGAGTGATGTGGGTTCGATCACCACACGGGACAAAAAATTTTGTGACGCACAAATGGTTGTTGATCCTCCTTCTTACCTCCAGGAGCCAAACTGCCTTGGCCAACCTGGAAGGCACTCAATAGGTTGCGTACCCAGGTTGGCCGATGTAAAGACAATCTGTCAAGGTGGGGATATATAGACACAAGTGCGAATGCATGTGACTGCGGCGTATCACCACAGAAAATGAGTCATCTGTTGTCGTGCCCCGTGAGCCCAGGATCGTGCACACTGGATGATCTGTACCAGGCTAAACCAAATATAATCCGCGTTGCCGAAAACTGGTCCAAAATTATATAAAATGTGTTGCCATCGTATCCATTATACATAGTGCGGTAAAAGACTTTAAAAAAATCTCTATTACGTAAAAAAGTCAAAGCACGATACACAAGGTCACATAATTGGACTGCTTTAATCAAGCTCCGTTTGGTAGCTGTAACGAGTTTTTAATTATCTCGACATGTTTGTGTGTCCATTTCACTCGCGTTCTAGTTTTGTACAGCGGCTATAAAACTATTATTCGTATAGTATTGTTGTCTGTAGTGTGACCAAGCTAATTTAAGAATAATATGAATACTTATTTAATTTCTATTTGTGCAATAATATCGTGCAAATCTTATTCAAAGTAACATTAATTGGTTTAAAATCAGTGAAAGCCTTATGGATATTGTTGGTCAACATCTTTTCAAGCTTTAAACACTGCAAAATACATAAATAAGTGCACAATTTATATTGCCACGAATAAACAGGATTTATCGTAGGTACGTAAACATAATGAAAAGTTCTACTCAGACAATAATTACAAGTTATAAAAGTGCTCAGTAAACAAACGTAGCAGTGATAAATAATAACATTATTCCTACAAGAAGTCGCTTTAGGTTCGAAACATCGTATTTGACACAAATAGCAGTACTACCAACTTAAGCTCATTTTACATCGGTCGCGTTCCAGGTCGACTTCATTGCATGTCATTAGCATCATTAAGTTTTTATAAGGCAGACCATTCACGAATTGAACAATAAGGCTGACCATTCACTAGATTTTAACTTGACACAGTAGACACATACAAACACACACTGTAACAAATACAAGATGGAGGAAAACAGAAATGTTACTTTGAGAATACCTATTTCTAAAGCTATATCGCTCGAAAACATGGATATGTCAGTGAACAAGTCAACTTCGTCAGAATTGCTAGGGAAAAGTATGGACCTTTCCACAAACTTGATGTCGATTTATAGAGAGGAAATTCAAGCAGATATAAGTATTCTAAAGCGTAGTTTAGATGTCACGCAAAATGAGTTAGATAATGTCATTTTAGAAAACAATGATTTGAAAAAACAAATATCGCATTTAATGCAGGAATTAGCAATACTGAAACAAATATGTAGAAGCCCTTTGTCTTCTTTGAGAAAATCCGTATCTTCAGGCAAGAAAAATAGCGTCAGACGTAGACTTACAGATACGTTTAAAACCAGCCCTTTAGCGTTTAAAGATAAACACAATGACGTCATCACCAAACAACCACTAAACACAACAGATCCAGAACAGGAAGCAGGCAGTCGATCGGAATCGGCACACGAGACAGAAACATTACCTGGAACTAACCCAAATAAAACAGAATCTTACTTGGTTGCAAAAAATTCTAAAAACACTACGAGTTCACAACAGTCACTCAATTCTACACCACACACAGAAGACACCAAGGAACACAGTATCAGCAAATTATGTATCATAAGTGACAATAACGTAAATAACATTTTAGAGAATGCAAAAAACATTTTTCCATGTATGAATATATGTCACTATTGCATGCCAAATGCAAATATTATGCAATTACTTGATACTTTACTAGAGTTTATAGAGTTACTCTTAGTGATTTTTGTATTATATTCCTTGGAGACAGAGACTTTGAAGTCTCTAAAAATTATGGTAAATTAGTGTATTACATCAAAAGTAAACTTGAATCTTTGAAAATACTAATATTATTCTATGTTCACCTAACTTCAAGTTAAAAAGTAATGTTAATATTTTTAATAAAAGAATATAAATTTTTAATCAGCTTTTGTACCAGAGTAATAATGTTTATGAATATGCATATCTGTTTGACACTAACAAGCATCTCAATTATACATACGACATGTTTAGTTCATACACGGGCAAAGTAAACAACAAAGCTGTAGTCAATATTTTCAAAGACCTGAAGAAATACTTAGATTTATACTTTAGTAGTCATTTCGAAAACAATTATACTTTCACTTTTAAAACTAAACCCACTTTATCTCAAAATGTAATGAAGCAGAAAAAATCATTGATTACTTTCAAATAATAAAAAAATATATGTATATATTGTCAGAGAGTGAGGAAAGTATTGAGCATATAAAAAATGTAAATAATGCGTTTTTTCGTCAGAGACAGGGACTTAATTAAAATTTGTTACTCACAATTTACAATTTTTTATCAAAACCTATGCGGAATAAATAACAAGAAAGATGATTTGGAAATATACATTAGTGAATTGCATAATGAGATTAGATTTATATGTATAAGTGAACATTTTTTAAATCAAATAATGGTATCACAGTTTAGTTTTTCAAATTATATTTTAAGCTCTTACAACACGAGATTGAATAAAACCAGGGGAGGAACCTTAGTGTTAACTCATAAAAATAGACAAGTTGAGGAGGTTGACATTTGTAAACGACTTTATAAAACAAATAGTTTTGAAATATGTGGGGTAAAAGACAAAGAGACCAACTCATAAATCATTTCTTGCTATAGAACACCAGATAACAAAAACTTTGACGATTTTATAGAAAGATTAGAACAATTATTACAATTTTTTTTTAATAAAATATGTTTTATCTGTGGAGACTTTAATATTAATTTAATGAAAGATGACAGTAAAAGAAATAAATTTACATCACTTTTGACATGCTACAATTTTAAATATTTAGTTGACTCAGTTACATTTGTGCGTAATAACTTTGAATCATGCATAGATAATATATTAACCAACACCTATGATCAAAGTATAATCTCTGTGGACATTGACCACAATGGATTGGCGGATGATCACGCTGCTCTTTTCTGTTCAGCACGTCTAATAAAGGTTACTTCTTCAAAATAATGTATTCATTTTAGATACGTCAAACGAAGATTTTATAATGAAAAAAATAATAAAACATTAAGAAAAACCATTTTAGAGCATGATTGGAATTTGGGTATAAACACATTTATTAGAAAACTAGAAACATTACATGCCTCTACGTATAAAAATAAACAAAAAAAATTAATATGAATAGAAATAGTCGAACAAAGTGGCTAACTAAAGGATAGCTAGTAAAATTAAGCGGGTACTGAATTTTATAAATAAAGCTAACTGCGATTCATCAATACTCGAATATCGTAGCCGATATCTTAAAACGTATAAAAAAGTAATAAGATATGCTAAGAAAAAAGAGATTACAAATCAAATTAGTAAAGCAACCAACTCTAGCAAAGAAATTTGGCAAATAGTCAATAATACTAGAAAAAAATAATCAACAATTTTGATAGTGATAATATAATACTTAAGTATAATAATAAAATAGTTCATAATCCTAAAGACATTGCTGACATTTTTGCAGAAACATTTGACAACAGTAAAAGCATAAATACTTGTAATCGGGAACTGGCTAAAAAGTATCTTATGGAACATACTACTAGAGTTCAGAGTTCTATGATTTTTGATCAAGTCATACCTAATGAAATTTACAAGATGGTAAAAATATGAAGAGCAAAAAATCATTTGGACACGATGAAATACCGCTTAGCATAATTAAGGATAATATAGGTCAAACAAGTAAACAAACAAAAACAAGTAAATAAAACAAGTAAACAAAAAAACAAACAAACAAGTATCTACCTACTCTTTAATATTATAATGTAATTGAATGTCATGCATGCCTGTGATTTGTTTAATTACTCTGACAATGTTAAATTAAAAATGTCTCAACTACAAAACATTGTAATTATACAGTTGGTATGCTTAAATTATAAATAAATAAATATATTAGCAAATCCAATATCTGAAATAATTAATGAATGTATAAATCAAGGTGTATTTCCAGATCAATTTAAGATAGCCAGAGTTCTGCCACTTTATAAGAAAGGGTCTAAAACAGATCCAGGCAATTACAGGCCCATCTCATTATTACCGGTTTTATCAAAAGTGTTTGAAAAGGTGGCCAAATCCAGACTTGTCAGACATTTGAACAATCAAAAAATTATAAATTATAATCAGTTTGGATATCAAAAAAGTATAGGGACATTAGATGCAATAGACTCGTTAGTTAATGATATCGTCAATAATCTGAATACTAAACTAAAGGTTGCAGGCTTATTCCTAGACCTAAGTTCTGCGTTTGATACCGTAGATCATGGCATTCTACTGGACAAGCTAGAGCATTACGGCATAAGAGAAAATATTATACAGCTCTACAATTCTTACCTAACAAACAGAAAACAATATGTTGAAATTAAAACAGTTGAAGAAGGTGTGGAACAAATTCATAAATCAAAATTATATACTATTAATAGAGGCGTTCCTCAAGGCTCAGTGCTGGGTCCGATTTTATTTTTAATATTTGTAAATGATTTAACAGCATACATACAAAGTGTTTTGCCGGATGTTAAATTAGTTATGTTTGCTGATGATACCAGTGCTGTTATAACTGCTCATGATATATTGACCTTAGAATATAAAGTAAGTAGCTTTCTAGCTGCCTGTGAAAACTGGTTTTCTATAAATAATTTGAAACTAAATGTAAAAAAGACCAAATGTATGCTTTTTAAATCTACAGTTAGAAACAATGCTCATATGAACGTATTATCTTTGGGAAATAGAATAGATATAGTAGAGAATCTAAAGTTTTTAGGAGTGCAAATTGATTCTCTCCTCAACTGGAAGGCAGAGCTAAATTCAGTGACAAATGTAATAAGTAGTGCATGTTATGCTATCAGATCTCTTAGAGATGTTTTATCAATTGCTCAACTTCGTACAGTTTACTTTGCCCTAGTTGAATCTAAACTTAGGTACAGCATTAAATTTTGGGGAAATAGTTGCCAATATAACGTGAATACTGCCTTCGTTATGCAAAAGAGAGCATCGAGAACCATGCTTGGTTTAGACCAAACTGAATCGTGTAGGGATAATTTTATCAAGTTATGTATTTTAACAGTACCTTGCCTTTATATTTTAATTCTCCTTACTCATTTACATAAAAATCTAAACAAGCTTGAGACTGACACTGAGAGAGAATATAGGGTAAAAACTCGGAGAAAAGATCTTCCTACTATCCTCCAAGCAAAGCTCAAAGTTGTAAAACACTCATCAAGTGTGCAGTCTGTAAATATTTTTAACAAATTACCACCAGAATTAAAGAATATTGTAAATGTGAACATATTTATAAATAAACTCAAGACATTATTGATTCAGAAGTGTTATTACAGTATTGACGAATTTTATAAGGATAAAAATAAATTATAATTGGTAATGATTAATTTTATAATATATTGCAATAATTTAATATATCAATAATAGTATTTTGACTTCCAATAATTCAGATGATTTGACATTATGTATTTTCGTTATAGTATTATTATTTTAGTGAATGAAAATTGATTTATTAATTTGGTAAAGTGTAATCACGATCCTAATGTATTTATGTGTGTATTCAAATATTTCGACACAAATGTATATTTGTTTATGAAATAAATAACTGAAACTATTAGCGGTGAAGGAAAACATCGTGAAGAAACCTGCATGTCTATGGGTTCTCCATAATGTTCTCGAAGATATATGAAGTCTGTCAAGCCGCACTGGGCTAGCGTGGTGGGCTATGGCCTAACTTATACTCATGTATATGGCCTTCTCACACTGAGAAGAGGCTCGTGCCCAGCAGTGGGACAGATTATTACAGGGCTGATATTATTAGCCTAGCGGCCGATCGTTAGACTGCTACGTAGAGGTTTTGAGTTCGATAAATTATTATTATTATTATTTAAATTATATTATCGCTTGCTGTGACATTGTCTGCACGAATGGCATATTAATTTAAATGGTTGCCTCGCCACTTGACACGCGCCAAGTGTCATAGGTTCACTCTAAATATGAACAAAAAATGGTGTACACACAAGTAGTTTTTCGAATATATGTAGGTGTTTTTTGTACCCATTGTTTTAAAATTTGGTAATTCTCCCGCAATTTATCTTGTTCCACACCACAACACAACTTGCTGTGGAGCATTGCCGCATGTACTAAGCAAGGCATGGTGAACCATTAATCATATCACTCAAAGCGTCATGTTGTGATTGCGCATGGACCGCCTCGTGTTACTGAGTTAAATGCTTTTTATGTCCCGCCGCGTTACAACATAGCGTGCCGCATATTACGCTGTTTATTCCTTCTTATGCCGTACCATACAACTTTGGAATGGTCTTCCGGCACATGTGTTCCCTCCCTTCTACGACATTGGGTCCTTCAAACGTAGTGTGAAGAAGCATCTGGTCAGTCCGGCTTGACACTGACGACGACTAGCAGACATCTATCTTCTCTTCGTCGTCACTGTCTCTGGACTGTAATTGGGCTTTCCATCAGGTCCGTTACAATCACTTTGCAGTGTATCTATAAAAAAATAAAAAGGTCACAATATTCTATGTGGTTCCATGTCACGTCATATAATACAACAATCCACTACTCTACGCTATTACAATAAACTCGCAATTTATTTTCACTAACGGGTTCCAGTCCGCTCGTTTCACTGTTATTCAATTTTTATACATTTTCGGTTTATATAGTACTAACTGGTGGACTCGGTATATAGGAAATTACAATTTAAAGTCACACAGCGACAGCTTGAATCATACATGATCTGACTATAACTTCAAGAGGGTAAACAGAGGCACACCCAGTTTTCTCTAGCTTGGTTTGCCAAACGGTTTACGGGTGCTAAGAAATTTGTCACTACTGTCGTCACTTTGTCTGTTGTGGTTCGAATCCCACGGAGACAATCATTTCCATGATCCCCAAATGTTCCGTCTGGGTGTATTTCGTGTACATGCGGTATGTTTGTAAAATTTCCCAAACACACCGTATTTATTTCACCACGAGTTATCGTCGCAACATATGATCCGGCTCGAAGGACCATATGTTGCGACTATAACTCGTAGCGAAATAAATAAGCAGTGGACTGTATTAAAGATATATTATAATGTTATACAATTTACAATATAATAGGAAGCGCGAGCGCCGTTTTGTTGACGACTCCTATAAGATGACTGATCGACGGCACCGGCCCGCGCAGGCTGCTCGCGATGACCGATGGCGTTGTCCCGCTCTGGCCGCCGCCGTGCTGGTGTTGATGATTGTCAACACAGTGCTTTATCTTTAGCGTATATAAATCAGAAATACATATACACTTCTAGCATTCAGAAGTGTATTACGCCCACATTTTGTCAGCTATTTAGTCCCATATAATAGGGAGCGGACGTAATGTTCTCCACCGGGTACAATTCCAGACTTCGTACTACTACTGAGAGTTATTGACAAAATTATCCGATGTTTTTAAAGGTTCGGAGCCGTAATTCGTACCCGCGACCTTATGCATTCACTGCCGCTGTGTTACTGAACATAACACCTTTGTAAACAACACAATCAAATCAGATACTACAGAAGCAATCCTCTCTAAAGCAAAAAGCAAAGCGAAAACAAAGCGAAAAGCAAATTATATTGAGAGCAACACAGTCAGTCAAACGGACGGCCTATAATTTCATATACTCGGACGCACAACAAAAGTATGTATTATTTGTTGTAGCTGATAAAGTAAATCGTATAATGCGTCGGTACTAACACATTAGAGATATTAATGCGTCTGTGTAACGTGCCTCGTGTCCATTAACGCGCTAACAAGACATCAGTAGGATATGCGCGTTTCTTTCATAACATACTGTAATGATATTACGAATATGCTTTAATATATTCAAGTTATATTAATAGCATGTTATATTCTAATGTAATATTATATCTTCTTCTCCTTATCCTTTATTATTCCCAAGTCACTTGGGGTCGGCTTTCTAGTGTAATCGGATTGGACTGGCTATCAGTTTTTACACGGAGCGACTGCCATCTGACCTCCGCAACCCAAAGGCTAACGATACCCTAGGGGTAGACCATTGTAAGGATTTTAGAGGGCACTGACTTCCCAATAACGACTGCCATTGATGTTCATGGCAGCCGGGATCGACGGCTTAACGTGGTCTCCCAGGCACGGAGCAGGCGATAATTGTCAATCAATACGCACATAATTTCGAAAAGTCATATAACTTCCGAAAGTCAGAGGTGCGCGACGTGGGTTCGAGACCGAGACCCTCTGCATTGCAGTCTGTTGGTCTCCCCACTGAACTATCGCTGCTCACTGTCGCATTAAGTATAAATCGTGTTTCGAGGAGGAATACAAAAATCAATATGGTCACAAAGAACACTTAGACTCGGTACAACTATTTATAAATTACACAAATTTCTACTCCGTGTGGGGATTGAACAATTCTCGGCATAGAAGCAGTGGCGAGGCGATCTCTTGAACCACTACGCCATCAAAATTAAACTATTATATACGGATTTTATCGCGTTGTTTATTTGACACTTTATTACATAATTTTGAAAACTGTTACACTACTATTACTATTAAACTTTACTAATTTTTAAGCTAATTAAATTATTGAAACTATTAAAACTATTTATACTATTACTATACTATTTATATTTATGTTTACACTTTCTCCCCGTGACCAAGGCTGCTGAAAAGCAACCGAAACGTCGGAGAAAGTGTAAACACAAATATAAATAGTATAATAGTATAGAAATAGTATAAATAGTTTTAATAGTTTCAATAATTTAATTAGCTAAAAATGAGTAAAGTTTTATAGTAATAGTAGTGTAACAGTTTTCAAAATTTTGTAATAAAGTGTCAAATAAACAACGCGATAAAATCCGTATATAGTAGTTTAATTTCAATGAATAACATTCGCGTAAACAGAAGACAACATTATGTAAATCACTACCCCATCCTTACAGTGATTACACTTACATTTCATCAGCTATAGTTTTAAGTCACAAGTCTGTCGCAAGTCTATAGCCGTCTACCGAAAAATTCCAGACCTCAAAACGCCACTAAGAAACTCTATACTATTTTGCAATATATATGCACTCTTGATAAAACAGTTCTGGACAAAGGCCAGGTTAAGAGCTCCTTGAACCGACAAGCGTGTATGAGGAATGTGATGAAACTGAATGAAGCCAGAGAAGTGTGTCAGGATCGTAGCAAATGGAAATCCGTAGTCTCTGCCTACCCCTCTGAGAAACAGGCGTGAATCTATGTATGTATGTATGTATGATAAAACAGAGACTTAGGCAAGTTGAACTTTTAAGTTAGGCAATTTGAACTCTAATTTTAACTTTATACAGATTATTATATTATATTATTATTATATTACTATATTAGATATATATATATACATATATATATATACACCGTGAATTTGTAGTCGTTTTGGAAACGAAAAGTGGTAACTTAGGATAATTAGTAGTATCAATAAAAAATAGTAAAATAATTGTACTGTGTATAGTAAAAAAGTTGGAATATAAATAATATTTTTCACTTATTCGAGTTTGATCGTAGTAACGCACGGACAATTCATTCACAAACGCAAGCATACGTCACCGTCGCGGCGGCCGCGTTGCCGCGCCGCGCCGCCGCGCACAGTCGAAGTTATGAACGACGCACGATAGGTAACTACGTATATCAGCTGATACCTATCCAGAACCTCGTGTACCACGGCCGAGTCCTATGCGTAATTTAAAAACTAGTGAAGCTACACGAGTATTATAAAATTAGGTAAATGCAATAGCGACGAAATTGATAATAGGCATATCACAGTTCAGAATCAGCTGATACGAGGCAATACGTTTTCTCTTTTTACTATGTAACTTCTGCATTGTGAAACATCACAATTAATACGTAAATGGATACTCCAATTTCTCCTTCATACTTTACACGGGCTTAGGACCGTCGGAAATACTTTATCTGAACATTACTTTTCGATAAATAGCTAATTTTATTTATTATGTAATAAAAATAAACACAGGTGAACGAACTGTGAGTATTTCGGGCGTATTTCAAAAATTGGAGCTATTTACAAAATAATTAACTTACATACCTATGGACAGTTTATTAAAGGCCTCCACTATTGCACTACGTAGCTCCTCACGACTTTCACGTTCACGAAAATACACAAGTCTTTTTATTTCCGACATTGAGGCTTGTCTGGGCTTCTCGGCGGCCAAGCCACGGGACCGCCGCTGCCTATCGTGTACCTATGTGATAGGTATCACGTATCACCAAACTGATTGTTGAGATAGGTACGTACTGCACTTGCATAATGAGTGGGACAGCCGTTGTGCTAGTAATACATATCGTATATTGATAACGGCACTTCCTCCAATAGCTCGGATATTAGTTCGTAACATTTCTAAATACGAGCTGCCCGTTAGATGACCTTCAATAAAAACAGGCACTATTAAATGGTCTTTTATAATATCAATATCGCCCTAAACATTCACACTGAACCTCACTTGGAGGTGGTCTTCCTGTATTAAGTGAGGGTTTACAGCGTTGCGATTATAGCGTTTTACAGTCCCACTCGAGTAAACAATGACTCATCTGTCCACAGTATGTTCGCATTCGTATTATTTAACAACCACTGCACTGACATGGCGATCCTTGCTGGTGCATCGTTGTTGTTAATTACGTGAGCCCGACAAAAATGATAAGGGTGTAATCTATTAGTATTTAATGTTTTCCATACAAAGTATTGGCTAATATTAAATTCTCGAGCCGCCATTCTCGTGCTTCGCCGCGGATACCGCTCTAATATCCTCTTCGATCTCCGGGGGTCATTCAGGAGTCCTCGGCCTTGCGCATGAGTCGGCGTACGGAATTGTCCATGGTCGAGAAGGCGCTGAGTTGCAGCTAAGATGGTGGGAGTGTTCGGAACTTGAGGACTTTCAATCCCTCGTAGCCGCAGCACATTCAAATGCTTCAGCTGGGAGTACAACCGTCTGGCCTCTTCCAAATTGTAATTGGCAACAGCATACAGCTGAACCAAGTAGTCAAAGAGTTTTCGTACTCAGTGACGACTATGTAATTTTCGCGTGACAATAAACAATGCATTATGCAACCATTTCGCGCGTCGGTTGCCGCGGTACTGAGGGGCGGGCGGGGTGCGGGGTCGGGAGCGCTCGCCGTGCCTAGGCGCCTCGCGCCTGGGGTACCTACATTAGGGTAGTTAGTGAACGCGGATTGGCGGGCGGCGCGGGCGCGGCGGTTTCTGTGTTGTTATTGGCAAATGTTTTACCGCTTAGTTAAACATGAATGATATCGATCGTAGTGACACGCGTAATCGTAGTACGTGAAATTGAGTGGCGTTACCACGAGTTCTCATTTATTTTTCGTAAACGACATTAAATGTAATGTTTATAAATAAATATATTTTTATTTTATTAAAATAATCACTTTTATCGATTCTATGATTGATATAGAGTATAGGATTTTCGGTTCCAAAACGACTACAAATTCACGGTGTATATATATATATATATATATATATATATATATATATATATATATATATATATATATATATATATATATATATATATATATATATACAGTTTACTCTCTAAGTAGCCATGCGCCAAATGTTAATTTTGTCCACTGCTAATAAGCGGCTTATGGCACCCCTTAGAGTTGTAAAGCCCATAATACGGGTGTATTTTTTCCTTCCTGTAATTAAAGTAACACTATTATCTTCAATGCCGCTTGATCGTAGTTTTGATACCTAAGTTGGGTACAGTTTAACTAGGTTTAACTGTGAAGCAATTCTTGGCTAGTTAGCAATTTCATAAAAGGAATCTTAAAATTTTCAAAGACTTTGCCTGTCTTATATTGTTTTTTTTTATTCCATTATTTTCTTCATTTTCATAAGTATTACTTAAATGTATGCATCAATCAATTAATCAATCAGCCCACAGCAGTCCACTGCTGGACATAGGACTCTCCCATTTTACGGCACAACATCCGGTCTTCCGCCTTCCGCATCCATGCGGAATGCCGAAGACCGTATGCATGTTTGTTACGAAATTACGCTAGAAATAATTTTAATGACATTTAGCCACATAATATTATTAGCACCCAAGTAAACTATATGACCTGCATTAATATATAACTCACTTTATACGTCAATATTTTTCCAAATTTAATACATATATACATACAGAGATTCGCGCTGTTTCCCAGAGGAATAGGCAGAGACTACGGATTTCCATTTGCTACGATCCTGACACACTTCTCTGGCTTCATTCACTTTCGTCACATTCCTCATACACGCCCGTCGGTTCAAGGAGTTCTAAAAAAAATTAAAATTTAATACCTATATACCTATATAATTTATATTTAAGACAGTAGGCAAAAACTACGACATCCCATTTTTATTTTATTGGCTCACCAACAATTGAACATTATAACACCGCAACGATTACAAAAAAAAGCAAACTTATAATGATTTCATCTAATGTAAATTTTTTTTTACAGGTAAGCTCCACATGAGCTGTCTTTTGCTGTGTATGTAAGTTAAATTTAAAATATATAACTTATTACTAACAATTTATGGGCTGTAACGTCTGAAATAAATTATTTTTATGTTTTATTTTATTTTATAACACCATAAATATTTAATTAGAAGTAAAGTAAAAATGGTTTACTGCAAAAAGATACAGAAGTGGAACATTGTATAAGGAAAACATAAATACTTATAACAGTGCTTGTGCCACAGAATACATATTAATTCTACAATATACATCACTACGAATATGTACCCTAGATTACTTTATATATGCAAACATTTTGCAGGGAGCTTAATTTTAAAACCCAAGTCTCCTTTGGTTTCCTCACCAAGCAAGCCTGTATCGAGGAAACCTTGCATTGCATGAGAATAATAATTATATTAATGAGCTTAGTCAAAACTATAAAATAAATTAAAGACAGTTTATTTTTCTTTAAAACATTGGCACATACTAATATTTCATCTTCAAAACCTCTTTTGTAGAATAAATACGTAGGCAATACGTATAATCTAAAACAAATTTAAATTTGAAGGGACCAAAGAAATATACTAACTTAAGTGCTACCATCATAACATACGTCTTTTGAATCGTTTATCTTCATCATTACTTCAAGTTGAAACCTATCGGGGCATTTATCACGCAAGTTTTCATCTGCGAGAATCTATCTTACACCACGTTGGTGCCAACACCGCCACCAACTCCCGCTGGCAAGTAAAACATTCATCACGCTCGGTTCGTTAGGCACAAAGCATCGCCATCAAAAACCAATGAAATTATAAGAGCGACGAGCAAATTGGAAAACTATTATGTGTCCGTCAGGCGTACTCGTTATTTACTGAGCAATTTGCAGAATGGAATTAACTCGTACGTGAACTGGCCTCCAATTTGTGTCGCGGCTCTCTCTGCAGTGTCCATCGACCTACGTACTGATATACATACCGATGTACTCACACAGAAAAACACCACTCATGAATATTCGGACGCGTTACGCTCGCTCTTTTATCATTTTGATTGTAACAAGGTATTAGATTAAATTATAAAAAGACCGGCTCATGAAATGAATCCACGTCGGTGCGTGACGGGAATCTGTAAAGCGTGTACTAAAAAAACGGCGTGTCCGTTGTGTGCCAACCCCCCTCCCCCGAACGTCCCCCGACCCGCCCCCGACCCGGGACCTCTTCGGATTATTCAGCTAACACAGGTGCCCGTGACCCTAAGAGATTATTCTGTACACATTGTACAAACAAAGCTCTTTACACAAAGTTTTATTTTGACGACGTTATACAAATTGGCGGTCACGGTAATTTCGGGAACACACAAGTGGAGGCCGTATCTTATTGCCGGTACAACTTTTTAGATAGGCACGTTCGTCGGGTAAAAAGGTAAAGGCTTCGGTAGAAAGCAGTCGGGTAAAAATGTATTTAAATATGAGGTCCCTTCGTGTATCTGATATGTGAAGGGAGCTGAGTTAGCGCGAGGTCTCCCGGGTCAGTGAGTCCGCTCACACGGTGTATGTCTGCACAACGGTGACATAATTCATTAACCCACTTCTTAGCGCGGTCACAGCGCAGCGGCGCGGGCGGGCGTCGGCCGCTCGTCACTGAGTAACAAACAAAAATCCAATTTGTGTGCACTCCCCTCGCGGCACTGATCGCGCCACCTCAAAGGGTTTGCTTTAATTTGCAATCTGTCGCAGAATTGACGACTGTTACATCTGTGAGACGGACTACATACGAAACTCGCATGCAGTTGATTAACCGCCTATCAAAAAACCTAAAATAAAAAATATCTCATACGCCACTGTAACTAGTTATGAAGAACTCTCTTCACCGTTAACGTGAGCGACAATTAACTATTTAATACGTAGTAAGTTGCGAAAAATTAGAGGTGGGATCAAACTCGAGACAATCAACAGTCCAACATTCTCCCAGTAGATTATCGAAACAGGAGGAACTACTATTAGGTATATAATATTTATAGTAGATATAGCCTCATAGCAGCAGAAACCGGTAGGTTAAAAAACGAAGGTAGAAGTTCCTCGCTTAAGATAAAATAAACAACAAAGTTCGGTACGCGGATGTACCCGCAGATAAACGTGGCCTTATGCTACGAAACGGAGATTGAATATTCTCAACATTAGCTGAACCAGCTCTAAATGTTGATCGCGTAAATTGTAAATTATTGTAGCTATTGTTCTGATTGCAATAGAGTTTAATATTGCATATCATATTGATGTGTTGTCTCAGGCCTATGTCTCCAAAAGGTTAGAAAGTATACAACATTCATAGTTCGCTACATAATAAAGCGCGAGCCCATTGCTGTTTAGTAAAAGAAAAGTCAAAGTCAAAAATATTTAATGCTTGGACACGTCAATAATCTAATTTCTATATATTAATACGTGAAGCAAAAACTTTGTACCCCTTTTTACGAAAATTAGCGGACGGACGAGTATGAAATTTGGCACAGTTAAAGTTTATATGGAGAAGGAGGGGTGAATCCTAATATTTATATAAAATATGCATTAGATATACATTAAATTAATGAAAAAGCACTACACGCACACAACCATGCATTCGACACACGCAGTCGAAGCGCGTAACTATGGTTACATATATTATATCAATATATAATAACATATATCAGCAATATCTTACAGGCAAACTTTGGTCAAATTTCGAGGACTAGGCGACCGCTAGTATTAATTAAAATATAATAACACAAGGAAATAAAAATGTAGCATTGAAAAAGCCACTTCGAGGAGTAGTGCTTTAGAGCTTTGATGAGAAGTTTGTTAATTAGTTTAGCGGGTTCAATTCCAGACACGATGCTGCTAAAAGCACTAAAAGTTTCTTGGTTAATGACACTTTGTCCCTCCCATGAATCAAATCCGTGACCTCATGCAAAGCAGTCGTATTCATTACTGCTGTACCACAGGAGAACCGAGACGTGGCGATTTAGATTATAATCCTTACTTCCTTACTAATATTATAAATGCGAAAATGAGTTTGTTTGTTTGTTACGCTTTCACGCCTTAACTACTCAACCGATCAACATGAAATTTTGCATACACGTTGTCAGGGGTACAGAATAGGACATAGGGTACCTTTCATCCAGAAAAAAGAACAGTTCCAAACCTAACCTAACCTACATTTACGCGAGCGAAGCCGCGGGTGAAAACTAGTAAGTATATAATTAAGTCGTCCATCGTACCGGCGCCGCAAGGCTTGACCTCTTGTATTATCAATTTTTATCTTAGAGTTAGAGCAGAGCCACCAGATTTATCATTTTAGAAAGCTTATATAATACGCAAGTTTTTACTAGCAAGGGACTTTACAAATATATAATTTACGGTCACAAAGCAAACCCAGATTCCGAAAAACCATTTGTGGGTTACACCAATAACTGTCCAGTATGGGGTTCGAACCCATATTAATCAGTATACCGGTTGCCATGAGTCGACCGCTTACCAGCTGCGCTACCTGTGCAGAATTATTGTATGTATCCACTTAATTATTTGAATTTATATTTATGAAATTGTTATTTGCATTATGATTATTAATATTCTTGTAATTGTAAAAAACATTAGCATACAATGTAAAAATTGTTCTCTGAATAAATAAATGAAATGAAATGAAATTAGCATTTTACCTTTTAACTTCACACTACAATAAATACAAGTTAATTACTCTTAGAGTTCACTCGATTAGCCATGCAAAGCGTGACTCGCACAGTTCCTCAACAAAAAAAATCTTTGAGTAAATCTTTATAAAAACTGAGTTGTTAAGTTAGCTTAAAGAAACATCAAGTTGACTCGGTCGACCACAGTCCGGCGAACCGAATGCCTGCGGGAACAAAAAACTTATCCAACGACGACCGCGGACCGCTAGTAGTGAAAATTCGAAACCTACTTTTGTCGGCCTCGATGGCGTAGTGTTTAGTGTAACCGACTGCCACGCCTGAGGTCGCGGGTTCGATTCCCGCACAAGTCAAACATTTGTGTGCATGAACATGGATGTTTGTCTTGGCCTGGGTGTTTCTATGTATAATATTTACGTACTTACAAAAAAAAAAGTATATATGTATGTTTATCCATTGTCTAGTACCCATAGTACAAGCTCTGCTTAGTTTGGGCTAGATGGTGTTGTGTGTATGTGATAGAATATTATATACAGAGGGTAATTCTACATGCATTGTCTTATGCTTGTATTCTCGAAGGGGTATGCAGAAGTTAATTACAGCCACATTTTGGTTAGTAGTAGGTAGTACTAATAGAGCTTATTGTCGTCGACCAGACACAGGTGTACCGTAGGTTGGTTGGTGCTTGAGATTTGCTTGACAGAAATCCAAATAACGCTTTACTGATCCAGGAATCGAATCTGAGACCACAAGCACAGCACTTACTACCGATGCAGATAAGATATGATTTTATTGACACAGAGATCTTTACAAATTTTGAAACAATAGATTCAAAGAACACCCAAATTTAAACAGCTGCTACTCTCGACTTCAGCTCTCGAATTGGGTATAGCGTAATAATAAAAATAAATGTTTACACCATCAGAAACTAATTATAAGAACATGTTTGAACTACACTATTCAATATATTACTGTTGATACATGTGTGCGGCTGATGCTTAACAGAACCAGTACTATAAATACTGTATCATCTATTGTGCAGATAAACAGTTTGACATTTTGTATTTTATTTTATTTGATTAATTGATTATTTATTTTATTTTTTGGTTTACAATCATAACTATATTGCCTATTTTTTGGTAATTTATAATTTTACTTCCATACATTGTTTTAATGAATAAAATAATATTTGATTAGAATGTTCTCATTGCAGCTACACACTATTATAATTATTATCTGCTATGTAAAATAATTAAAATAATATTTTAAAGTTTAGTAATGAATGCATCTCAAAATTGTAATGATATGTTATTTAGTTTGCAATAATTATATTTGTATGCCGTATTTTGGTGAAATATAGTGAAACAAAATCAAATGTAACATCTCACACGACTGTAACCTATATTTACAAATAAAGATTCTGATTCTGATTCTGTATGGCAGACCAAGAGTTTTCATAAGCTTGGAGGCTGGAAATTTGTCATACTATAGGCGGCAACATTTGGTTGTATTACACTTATATCCCTTTATGTATATAGTCATGATAATGTTCGTAATCTTTTGCTACTTGGCGGTCGTACCAGCAACGCTCAGCGTACTTATGATCATCACAAACATCTACGCCAACCGTCCGTGTATACTTTCTTTCTTAATATAATACTATACCTAGTTAATCGTGGACACGGATTCTGGATTGGGACTGGATTGATGGTCGAAACGTCGGGCAATCAATAGGTATTTATTACTTTTTAAATACTTAATCGCAAGTAAGACTCGTTATATGGTAGTATATTAAGCGTGTGTACAAATCGCGAAAGCTTAAAAACTTTTAATTTCTTTCTTACGTCATATAATCTCTCCTTTTTTTATAGCCTTTTGTTATGTCCCACTCCTGGCCTAGCTGCCTCTCCCTTGGACTTCCAAATCACTCTGCCCAAAGCCCCTGCCAGTCCCTTTCGAAAACATCTAAGTCATCCCGCCATCTCCGCTTAGGTCTGCCCCGCCAACTATTATTTCCTTTAACGCGTTTATTTCCCGATCATCTGCAATAGCATATAATAAATCCTCAATTACCGCCATATTGATTAACCGATATTACGAAAAGTATCCCTGCATACAGTGCCGATAGTTAATGAATATACGAGATGTAATAAATCGTGTAAGTTGAACTGTACGGTTCGCTCCGACCGAGTGTCGGCGCGAACGATGTATGGCCCATTAGTGCAACACATGTGGAGTCATCACCGAATAGTAGCGAGTTCGACGATCGTGACCTGTATTGATATTGCATTTTTATTCGGTTTGCCATTGTCTTGAGTTGGTATGGTGTGGTTTTGTTCAACTATTTAGTTTATATACGTATAATATATGAACCCATAAAGATTTAGCCTAGCTACGGCTAGGCTAAATCTTTATGGGTTCATATATTATTTGGTCATGTTCGAGATATTGCAAAAATTCGATATATTTTTTTATTTGTTAACAGTGATAAACAGAGCTCATAGCCAGTTGTACTCACTGATCGGTAAACGATTGGCGAGGTTAAGCAACGTTGGCTGCGGTCAGTTTAAAGGTGGGTGACCGCTTAGTCGTATTTCATCTGAGCGTCTCCAAGCTTCAGAGGGCACGTAATAAGTAGATCCCGGTTGTTGCCAAATTAACAGCAGTCGTAAAGGCATGTCACGGGCGGCTTAAACAACTCTTGAGAACAGGTTGGCCACTAACCACACGAAAAGAAAGAAGATTTATATATTTGTTTTGTTTTCTGTAGTAGTTTAAAAGTTTTAAAATTATTTAATAATAGTGTTTTTATGGCTATGTCCAGCAGTGGACTGTTATAGCCTGATGATGATGAGTGTTTTTAAAATAAACAACGCGATAAAATCTATATCAAATAGTTTAATTGCAATGTATATAAGACAATATTCAAAAATGCCAGAGTTTTACGAGGCGATTTCTCGTAGTGTATCTAATAATCTCTGATGTTATTTAACAATATGGCCCTACACTAAAACATTTCGATTATTTAACGAACTAAATTTTGAATATGCGTTTTCCATTTTAAAATTTATCCATATTGTATTTTTTTTTATTAAGTAGGTGCAGTAACAGACTACAGATTAAATATTTACACATTACTCAATCGAACATAAAATAGTTGCCAACTTAAAATCCAATTAAAACTATACACATCATTCAATTATATAACGTATTTTAGTAATAATATTGTTGAATATTTCAAGAAAGAGTATTATATATATATATTGAACTACGGATAATTTATTTATTGAAGGTAACTATAGAAAGATTCAATTAACGGATTTAAAGAACGCCTACACAGTATTATATGAATTGATAAAATATTTGTATTTGCCTTTTATAAAAGTAGATAGAAATAGCTGACATAATAGGAATTGCTGGTTATTAAAAATGTGTAATCCACAAACAATTGTTCGCTGTCTGGAATTGGATCAAATATTTATCAACCCCACAAATATTTGTTTGATGCTGGGCACAAAACCACAACACTCAAAGCGTTGGCTGAATTTAATGAACAGTACAATCATACATTCCAGCTGCATTGCTCTTAAAAACAAGCTAATCTATTAGACAAAACTTCCTGGAAAAAGTTCGAAGCGAATCACGAATCAGAATAGATTTATGAATACTAAACTGACCATATGATTTTTATTTACAAGCTGGCTTGATGGACGTAAAGCTTTGTCAATTAAGCCAAGCCATAATATATTCATTCATAATATATATATATATATATATATATATTTTTTTTATTCTGATAAGTTTGCAAACAAGCATACGGCCCACTTGATGGTAAGTGGTCACCGTTGCCTATGGACGCCTGCGACACCAGAGGCATCACTTGCGCGTTGCCGACCCTTTAGGAAAGGAAGTGGGAAGGAGAAGGAGCGGGATGAGGGAAAGGGGGTGATTGGGCCTCCGGCACTCTCAAGTACTTGTACTGCCACGAATAGCTAATTGGCAAAGCGACGACATGGTTTGCCTTTGTCGTAAGTTCAAGTCCTGTTCCAAGGATTTGTCTTTTTTGTCTGTCATAACTTACACAGTTCTTGGCACTGTGATAGAAAGGTGTGTTTTCTTTGGTGTGGAGAGTAGATATGATATGCAGAAATTAGACTATTCGAGTTATTAAAAATACACTTCAAGCGTTCTGAAAGTTGACAAGACGTGCAGAAACAGTCCAATCAGATTATTCAAAGTACACATCTCCCACACCGCTTCAGTGAAAACAGTGCTAACGGATAGGATATTCATTGTTTAAGTATACAGTGGATACAATATCAGATGCTATGCTTTACACAAGGTAACGCCACCGCGTTACCTTGTGTAAAGCATAGCATCTGATAATATAGAATTTCAAATACCACTGCACCCAGTGTGGTGTTATTTAAAATTCACATCTCATCTCCGGTTTGCTTCAGTGGGAACAGTTTAGTGAATGGGAGATGATTTTATTAAATATATAGTTGTATTATAGTAAAAGAGTAAAAGATAGCAGTATGAAGCGTTGCGAAACCGATTGATACAAGAAGAACGGCGCTAGTAACCCTTCGTATGTTATCTATACTAGTATTACAATCTATACTAATATTATAAAGCTGAAGAGTTTGTTTGTTTGTTTGTTTGCTTGAACGCGCTAATCTCAGGAACTACTAGTCCGATTTGAAAAATTCTTTCAGTGTTAGATAGCCCATTTATCGAGGAAGCCTATAGGCTATATATCATCACGCTAGGATCATTAGGAGCGGAGCACTAATGAAGAATGTTTCAAATCAGAGGGTATTTTTTCCTTTTAAGAGTTTCCGCTGCGTGCGCTGCGTAAACAGTTAAAGTTTCGCAAAAATCATGTATGACAGAATTGTTTGCCTTTAAAAGATCCAAAAAAAAGTCCGCGACAGCATATGTCTATCTTTTAAGGTTGGCTCACTATAACCATTTTTATGCTAACCAAATTTGTTCTAAAATAATGCATTATTTACGAAGGTATTTTTATAAACATGATATTAATCCTTATCCAAATAAATACGTCATTCATCACAAGTATTTAATTTAAAACAAAATTGCCCTTTACATCATTCGATTTCAATGAATATCTTAGGAGATATCGCAGTTTTAAAATAACATCGCAGCAAAATAATTACCCATTACAGACATAGTACAAACGATGTTTCTCCTGGTTTATTCTGCGTGATTACTACTGGTTCGATTTAAAAATTCTTTTAGAGTTGGATAGCCTATTTATCGAGGAAGGCTATAGGCTATATAACATCACGCTACGACCCACAGGGGCGGCGCAGTAAAGATAAACGCGGGTGAAACCGCGGGAACATCTAGTAAATGTATAAATTTGTAAAGATATTTATATATATAGATGTTTGTTACGAAAACATGCGTGAACCGCTGAACGAAATTAGATAAAATATAGCACTTAGTGAGAATATATTCTCCACTAGATGTTCCCGCGATTTCACCCGCGTTCATCGTCACTGCGCCGTCCCCATGGGTCGTAGCGTAATATTATATAGTCTATAGCCTTCCTTGATAAATAGGCTATCCAACACTAAAAGAATTTTTCAAATCGAACTGGTTGTTCCTCAGATTAGCGCGTTCAAACAAACAAACTTTTCAGCTTTTAATATTAGTATACAGGCTGATTGGTAAAAGACTGGACATATTGAAGGAGGATATTCAGTACTCGATTCTGGACCCAAATATCTAAAAAAAATAGGTACTTGAAATTTGACCTAGTTATCCAATAAAAACGTAATGTGCGGACACTCTTGCGCATATACCAAACCTAAACAAAACCTCCGCCCCCGCCCCCAGCTACCGCAACCCGCACTCTTCCGAATTTGCACCCCCGCCCATCCTTTTCTTATCAAAAGTCATTAACCTCAACAGCTGTGTGCGCAGTGTCTACATTTTAGGAATATTTCATACAAATTTTCATAAAGGTTTTCTTTGCAGGTTATACAGATTTTATTTTTGTTTCTTTTTTATACGTTACGTCTGACCATAAATTATCATGTCCTTAAGTATGTACAATGTTTAACCAGTCACACTGTAGATTAACAAATAGGATACTATTTTATTTCAGATCAGCCCAGTAATTCGCAGCAATAAAATACCGACAAAATAGCTTTACCAAATCGTATTTTACTTATAAACTGTGAATTCAATGCTTAGCTCTTGGTGTGTGGTGTCTCTACGCCGCTTAGGGTGAGAGCGAGGTAGAGACCTCGCTTCGCTTCAGTAGAAACACCTTACGTAACCTTAAGAAAAAATAAAACTGAAGGAGGCTATCTATAAGAGCGTTAGTGCCTCAGGCGTCAGGCGTGACATCGCCGACGTTTCGCCTGACACGGCGCTTTAGTTCCGCCATGTTCTACGCAATGAGACGCAGTTCTGTCAAAAACCTATCAACTATCATTTGAAATGTGCCAAATAAAAGTATTCTATTTTTAACATAATTAAGAACTCTTAGAAATGCAGGTTTTTTTTAAGATGTTTTCCTTCACCGTTAAAGCAAGCGATAATTAACTATTTAATACGCACATAACTTCGAAAACTCAGAGATGCGCGGCTTGGGTTCGAACTCTAGACCTCTCTGCGCGGCTGTCCAACAAGTTTATCGCTAAAACGTCGTCGAAATAACGATCGATTTATAATTGCATACATTGAGGTGTTATTACATTCACATATTGTCACCTATGATTTCAATTTGCATGTTAGGGAATAAGCCTGTCTCCGCCAACCGGGCAGTTCTTAAATAATAATTGTAAATAGGTTTAGGTTTAAAAGATCTTTATTATCACCAAGACAACTCGTCACTTATGTGATAACAACTCTCGCTCTCTCTCTCTTCCTAGCTATGTATCCCACATGGTGGTGGGGTCAGCTTTCCTTATTTTTCTCCTCCACTTCGCTCTGTCTTCGACATCATCGTCAGTAACATTACATTCCCTCTTGTCCTTTAGCACTACATCTTTCCACCTTGAAACTTTTTTCTTTATTAGTTGTTATGTGATAACAACTAATAAAGAAAAAAGTTAATATCCGTTGTCGCATTCACTGTATAAACTAAACAAATTCACAAACTACTTAAACAAATTCACAAACAATTCCGAAGGCAGGCCAAGCCACACTGCGCAAAACTATAGCCATAACGTTAGATTTGATTTGGTTTGAGCCATTTCATATATACTATTTTTTACTAAAGAATGTACATTAGTAAGTAACCGCAACATAATTATTGTTATTCGGTCTCTGTAGTGTGGTGCCGGGTAAATCGCTTTTTAAAGGTATAAAAGGATTCCACATTTTTTACACTAGAGGGTAATCCATTATAAAGTTTCGCACCATCTGTAGTTATCATTGTTTTGCCGTAATTTGTTCGGTGCTTAGGTATAATGAGATAACATATTGTTACTGAATATTTCTTGGCAATATAATCCACCAATACTATAACCAGGAATCGAACTCTCAGGCACAGCAATCGCATTCAGTCAATCGGGAACTTGTACTATTTTATCTTATTTGGAGGTCAGTCAGTGCAGACCGGCGACACTTCGACCCAGTGGGATCTTTTGTGTCGACACTCTCCCAATAACGACTGCCATAAATGTTTATAGCAGCCGGGACCAACGGCTTAATATGCTTTCCGAGGCACGGAACAGGCGATAATTGTTAATCAAAACGCACATAATTTCGAAAAGTCATATAACTTCCGAAAGTCAGAGGTGCGCGACGTGGGTTCGAACCCGAGACCCTCTGCATTGCAGTCTGTTGGTCTCCCCACTGAGCTATCGCTGGTCTGGAACTGTACTAAGTAGACGGCAATAGGTTCGCCCTATCCTAGTACGTGGAACTTAAAACGACAGCTCACAAAATGCGGATATAATAGACCTCTATCTGCCCTCAGATTACACGCGTAAGTGTTCTACTCGTGTATAAGTCTATGTAAACCAAATTCAATTAGTCTCCAAAAACATTATTCTATTTTATTTTTTTACGCTTCGCTCGTTCCGATTCCTCGTAATTCTGCTCACAAGATATTTAAACACAGTTCAGAGGTGCGCATAATTTTATACCCTGTTTATTGTATAGCAAGCTCCCTGAAGGCAACGCGGCACGAAGTGCGGGGTGGGAGGGGCGCGGCTGTGATTTATTAGACAAAGTTAATGTTTGAAAGTGAACGCTGATAAGCTGCCTCACACTTTTGTTAATGCTGCTTACGTTAGCTCGCCTGATAACACCCACAGTATAAGTCTAATGCACAGAAGGACGGTCTATATACTGCTTTAGGATGTTATAAAATGGGACAGCTATTAAACTTGTTCATAAATCACTACACACTTAGAAGCTAGTGCTGTAGTAAAATAAATGTATGTAATGGATGGAGTTGAGGTTAGAAGCAAGATTTGCAATTCATTCGGTTACTGGCATGAAATAAAAATTAAATACAAATAATGCAAGCACTATCAAGTTTGATCCCAAAGCTTTTAGCTTTTGAAGTTATATTCGTATTAAAAGCTGATTGTCGCTCGTTTAAACACAAGAAAAAAAATCAACGGGTTGCACTCCGGGAGTGCCGGCAGAAGTGAAAACTTGAATATTAACGTTGTGCATTTTTGATATTTTGGAATGGTTAGGGAATAATTTTGCACAAATTGCTTTAATTATCAGTATAAAAGTACTATAATTTGTGGTAAAATACAATATTCATTTATTGCGCTATCGTACACAAACATGACAATTCTCCCTTCGTCTTACGAATTTTCGATCAGGTCACGTGTCCTGACGCGAGTTTAACATTTTTAACCCATCACAAAAAAATGCACAACGCCGCTAAAGAAGTTTTCACTTCATAAACATTGTGATGCATGCCTAAGAGTTCGCCATATTGTTCTCGAAAATATATGAAGTCTACCAATTCCATTGGGCCAGCGTTGTGGAGTATGATGTTAAATATCTCACACTAAGAAAAGGCCTTTGCCCAGCAGTGTGACAGTTTATATACAGGGCTGATATAATTACCATTGTTCTAACTAATATTATAAATACGCATGAGAGTTTATCTGTCTGTTTGCTTATTAGGCCTGCACGCCTAAACTACTCTTCGTGAAATTTCGGATACACATTGTCAATGGTACAGAAAAAGCCATAGGGTACCCTTTATCCAGAAATAGTACTATTCCCGAGAAATAGGTGATATACAAATAATTATAATATTGTCTTCTGTTTACGCGAATGTTATTCATTGAAATTAAACTACTATATACGGATTTTATCGCGTTGTTTATTTGACACTGTTACAAAATTTTTTGAAAACTGTTACACTACTATAATCACTATTAAAACTTTACAAATTTTTAAGCTATTTAAATTATTGAAACTATTAAAACTATTTATACTATTACTATACTATTATACTATTTAGATTTATTTTTACACTTTCCCCGACGTTTCGGTTGCTTTTCAGCAGCCATGGTCACGGGGAGACTAAGATGG
The DNA here is from genome assembly GCA_963564715.1 of Catocala sponsa. Taxonomy (NCBI): domain Eukaryota; kingdom Metazoa; phylum Arthropoda; class Insecta; order Lepidoptera; family Erebidae; genus Catocala; species Catocala sponsa. Next base: position 23,222,669 of record OY751340.1, on the reverse strand, counting down.
TAGTTGTCTCAATGTTCCAGTGTAGTTATTTCAAAGTACCCGAACATAATTTAATCATGGGTGTTTCTATTTACGCAGAATGAGCTCAAAGTATCACGAAGTCTAGCTGTGGTTTGCTTCTTCTTGGGTTTGACTATTTGAATTACTGGATCCCAAGCTGGTGGTAGTGTAACAGTTTTTCAAAAAATTTTGTAACAGTGGCAAATAAACAACGCGATAAAATCCGTATATAGTAGTTTAATTTCAATACAAATAATTGTTCCGTTTTGAACCTGACGCTTGCCTACTGCGCCATGCGTGCAGTGACATTTTTTTATAAGATACTAGCTGTCCCGACAGACCTTGTCCTGTACACACGAAAAAAAAACATCTAAACCATTCTCGAATCCATTTGCACACACACAAAAAATTTCATCAAAATCAGGCCAGCCGTTTAGAAAGAGATTAATTACAAACACACGCACAGTATATTTATATATACTAGTGGTCGCCTAGTGCTCGAAATTCGACCAAAGTTTACCTGTAAGATATTGCCGATATATTATGTCATTATATAACCATAGTTACGCGCTTCGACTGCGTGTGTCAAATGCATGGTTGTGTGCGTGTAGTGCTTTTTCATTAATATAATGAATTTCTAATGCATATTTTATATAAATATTAGGATTCGCCCGTCCTTCTCTATATAAACTTTAACTGTGCCAAATTTCATACCTCCTCCGTCCGCGCAATTTTCGTAAAAAGGGGTACAAAGTTTTTGCTTCACGTATTAATTATAGATAAAGATATATACCCGGTTTTGCAACCACTAGTCACTATATAAGCTGAATCCTAGTATAATAACAGTAAAGTAGACGAAACTATAAACATAACTCATTAGCCTAATAGAAATTATATGTGTATCGTGTTTTGAACGCAAACATTAAACTGGCCTCACTAACAAAACGAAATGATAACATCGAACACGCTATGAACTAGATTAATCATTCAACTAAATATATGTGCGGACCAATTTATCATGATATATGATTTCGGTAATGACTGACAGCATTGATAGCTCAGAAGTGAAGGCTACTAACAGTGTACCAAGTATTGCGAGTTCGATTCCCAAACGGTACAAAAATGATATGATTACGCGAGCGATAAACCTATTTTTATTAATCGACTTCAAAAAAAGGAGGAGGTACTCAATTCGTTTGTATTTCTTTTTTTTTATGTTTGTTACCTCATAACTTTCGACTGGGTGAACCGATTTTGATAATTATTTTTTTATTTGAAAGCTGGTGCTTCCCGTGTGGTCCCATTTAATTTTGATCAAGATTTGGCCATTAGTTTTTGAGTTATCCTTAATAATGCGCATTTGGCTACATTGATGATGTTCTCATTTTTGGCAAGGTTCACTAAAAACCGAGAAATTAACAAAATTTTAACAAAAAAGAAAACCGACTTCAAAAAAGAATATTTTAAAACTTAAAATGCACTAAAAAGTTAATAAATAATTGCATATTCTTGTGAATAATTAAATTATTGTTATTTTTGGAGTCGGTATCAGCCGCCCGCGCCGCGTGCTGCGTCTATGTGTGTAATTGTGTATGCCAATGTTATGTTATGATTATAGAAAGACATCTCATGTTTAATTAGTTACAAACCTACCTTGGCTGATACCGACTCCATTAATAACAATATTTTAATTATTCACAAGAATATGCAATTATTTATTAGCTTCTTAGTGCATTTTAAATTTTAGAATTTTTTTTTTGAGGGCGGTTTTCTTTTTTGTTAAAATTTTGTTTATTTAAAAAAGCAATTCACGCATTAGTCATAATTCCTTGGCTGCGGTGGACTTTACAAATCTCTAAACAACGGACATTAAGGACACCAAGACTCAGAACAATTAGATGTCGATCACGATTTCTTGTTATGTGTGGGGCTGGAACCCACAACACAGCACTTATTTATGACTAGATGTGCCCGCAGTTTCACCCGCGTTTATGATTACTTCGCCGTCCCCATGGGTCGTAGCGTGATGTAAAATAGCCTAACAAACAAACTCTTCAGCTTTATAATATTAGTATAGATTATTTCCAAAAAGACATATAAAAGTATTTTAGCCATTGATCTATTGCTCGCTACAGACTACATTATTAGACAATATGCTGATACGGCGAATTGCCGAACAGAAAAATGCTATACAATTTATTCAATCTGAAATCTGTCTTCATGATCAGTCATAAGCATAAACGCAGTCTTACGCCAAGTAACCAACCAGCCAGTCTGATCATGAATAAATACATTGATATCTTTCTAAATCTGTATACGATGCAACAAACGCCAGTTTTGCTGAACACACACATAGAAAACAAGGATGTATGCTTACACACACATACACACGCTCTCACAATAAAACTCTACGTCGTCACTCGTCATATGTCTGCGGCGAGATGTTGCTGACTCGGCGCCTCCCCGCACCCCGCTTACCCACCCCTCACGACCCTTCCCACCGCACATTCAATAGATAGAGGGGGCGCTGAAAAATATCCAAGAACAGCAGAATATCTGGCCGCCGTTCCTTTCATAAATTATCGCTTTAAATCTTCACTTATTCAACTCACAAGTGCTCCGCAGTTTGAATTAGTATTATCACCGCGATATTATAGAATAGATGTGATATTATCAACACAAAGCGATGCTATTATTCAATTCTATTATATATTCATACACAGAGAAGTTATGATTGTGATTTACGGTAAATAACTGGGCAATACAACAATAAGAGTTGTTAAGTAATCTAATATTTTGGGCTTATATTTGGAAAATAAAATGGGTTTTAGATATAAATATGTGATATTATACAGTAGCCGAATATGTCTTATAAAGGTTAGGAGGATATGTAAATAGTAATATAGTCATAATGGCATGGTATTTAAATTAGAATTAGTGTATATAACTCACGTAACTTATGTAAAAATTTGCACGCCTATTGTATAGCAAAGCATGTGGTAAGGTATCGCACGAAGTGTTGCTGCTAGAGCCCGGGATTTTCGGGTGATAAATGATACGATAGAGTTGAGCGGTATAATAGTAGATTTATTCCGACACGTTATGCTAATTTACTCTAATGATCAAAGATGATATGAGTGCGGTTAATGTGACGGTCGGTTATGCACTGACTCGTGTAGCTCACTCGGTCCACTATTGCGGCCGCGTGTGACCTAGATGAGCCAAAGATGCTGATGTGTTCGATATGTATTGAACACATATGAAACACAAACCATGTATCGAACTTTAAAACCATGTTTTATGCAAATAAAGATTTATTATTATTATAGATATAAATAACTAGCTAGTGCACGCGGCTTTGCTCGCGTAAATGTAGGTAAGATTAGTTTATATTAGCACCAGTACGTTTTTTTAAATAACGTATAGCCTTCCCGGTGATAATATAGCTTTCTAATGGTGAAAGAATTTTTTGTATTAATTTGTAGTTTTTTATTTAAATCGTTACAAACATACAAACAAACAAAAAATCTAATCTTTCCACTTTATAATATTAATATAGATTGTCGACACAGATTATTATATCTTATTGATAAAGATATTTCAATAAAAGTTAGTACTCTTATAAATATATATATATGCTTACTTGATATATTATAGCATATACCTACTCGGTGCAACAAAATTTTTCACAAATCGGCCCTGCTATTCATTGGCAAGCTATTACCGTAGCTTATGATGACTTGCAATATTAAAGGGATCACTGCCGCTATGCCAACCCTAGAAAAAGAAATAGATATAGATTAAAAGAAAATATATAGGAGAGGTATGTATTTTAGCCTCCTGAACTCTTACTTACTAGGCCAAACACAGTATCAGAGTTACTACTGTAATGTCAGTTTCCTGCAAGAGAAAAATACCTCCGTGAGCAAAGCCAGTTCATTCTACAGCCACCAAATAATTGGCAACGGTATTCCACTCGAAAAACTTTTTCAGTCTCTCACTAGAAGTCCATTCACTACTAATTTTAGCAACAAGAATATCCAAGCGCCGACCAACTCATCTTTCCACCACAAAGAATTTTGCCTTTTACTTTGATCGAATCATAACATGGGCAATTTTGACATTTAAAGCCATTATACCATTTGTGCATATACTAAATGCATACGAACGTATGCTAAGTATGCAAACGGAGGTAGAGTCGTGAGCACGAGGTGTCACACTGGCGGCTCGGCGGAACAGGAAGTCGTAGAGAGTGCGTCGCTTCCGGCCCGCGCGGCACTACAATGTGCTGCTAAGAAAAATAAAACTCTACATGACTCTACATTTTATTTTTCCTAGTTTCAACAGTTGATGTTATTTTAATGGTATTTTGAAGGCACGGGCAGCGATAGTTGAAGTTTCTATTCTGATATACCATTGTTTTTTGTTAAAGCAGACAACTTCCGCGCTAGGGCCAATTACTGGGTCGCGGGAAACTTTACAAGCATTCAAACAACGGAACAATTATTTTTGGATCATACAAATGTTTGTACCGTCTCGAAATAGCAACCACAATACTGCACAGTGATCACTCATGCATTACCTACCTAGGACAGATACTAAGTTTTAGTAGTTCTTCGTATCGCACTACGATTCGTATTCGAATGTCTTTCGAATACAGAGTGTCTAGTGCGAGTTGTTTTTACGTTAACGCGATCGAAACGTTTACCGTGTTTGGCTCCCTAATTGGTTAAGACCTTGGAGCGGGCCAATCGGAGCGTTAAACGTCATAAACGTATCGATAGCGTTAACGTAAAAACAACGCGCACAAGGCATTCAATACACACCACAATACAGTAGTATCGCATGTATTTTGATATAAACGCCGCAGGCATATAAGTACCTATGTAATACTGCCAATATATTCAACATGCCACATGAGCATACGTGATAAAGAATAACATCCGATATCATAACACAGATTATTTTCCCGGTCATTTTGGAGCAGCACAATCTTATCTGCTGAGCTACTCCGTTAAATACGGCAGCATCATAAATATCATAGTCCCTGCTTACCCTTCCGGGAAATCAAACATAATTATATCCTAACCCTCAGGGAGAAAGTTAGTTAACACAAATAAAAAATACAAACCAATTTCTAATTAATTTGTGAGATGATGCATGCTGCATTCAAAACTGGAAAAATGAATGAAATTGGGGCGGGTTCGTTAAGCTGAAGCAGGATTCAGAGAGCCGAAAAACTGCCGATATCAAAGGTTGGTACTGTCTGCTTTAACCTGACACACAGACAAAGCGAACATGCTAAATTTCAGAAGACATATACGAGTATATATGGACTAATATCTTATGTCCTAGAGTAAGCAGACTTTACTAGTTATGTTTTAAATTCCAGTTATTTCGACAGCTATGTTTTTGATCCACATTTCGAAAGCAATGTTTTTAGGTTCCATGTCATTACACCTGAATTTAGCAAGCTGTGTTTTAGGTTACATATAATTTCTACTGTATTTTGCCAGCATAAGGTTTTTGGTTCCACTTAATTCTACTCAAATTTCGCTAGTCATCATTTTAGGTTCCATGCAATTAGATCTAAATTGTCAGCTGCTTTTAGGTCCCCAGTAATAACAGCCATATGTCGCCAACTACGATTTGATGCCACGTAATTCGATCCAGATTTCGCTAGCTATCTTTTTATGTACTACGAAATTTTACCTGTATGTTTTTAGGTTCCACCTAAATAGAAGCAAGCCAAACTCTATGTGCCTACTAGAAGTTTCATAAAACTAAACCTCAATAACACTTTGCCTTACCCACAAATCTAACCAGTAACATCACAATCATTCGTAACCATAATTGCAAACTCATGCCGTGGAACCAGCGATTCTACAACTATATACACGGAGCAAACGCACATTCATCTCATCTAAAAATGCCAATTTCAACGAGCGAATTCAGAAGTTCATTGTGAACTTATACCGCTAAAGCTAGCAACTTAGTACCGGCAATTGGCAGTATGATTATTTTGCGAAAACTTCAATCCTACATACAATTGCTGTTTCATTACTCAATGCAGTACCTGAACTTTCAGATGAATAGCTTCCTAAAAGTAAGAAAATACCTTTACTGTGCTACTTTTGCGATAACAGTAAGGTAAGGTGACTATTACTTTGCTTACCGTTAATTAATTATCAGACAACATTGAACCAATTAGTAACGCCATCAAATTAAAATTAAACAACGTTATATGGATTTAATAGTGGTTTAAAACTGTTTTAAAATCGGTATCGGAAAAGGTACAAACATTCATACATTGACTGTATGGACAGCGTAGTGGTGCAACTGATCACCTCAATTCTGCAACCGGGGTTCGGTCCCCGGGCTAAAAATTTGTGTGGTTTACAAATAGTTATTCTAACTCTGGGTAGTATTTCTTCAAATGTTCCTAAAGTCCCCCACGACACAGGAAATAGTGCGGAAGCTGTCCTCTAAAAAAACGTTAAAATAATATTACATTTTTAAATGCTTATTATAAAGTAGGTAATTTAATTTTCAATGTGTAACATTCGCGTAAATGTAAGACAACATTGACGGGAAAAAAAAACATACAGCCGAATTGAGAACCTCCTCCTTTTTGAAGTCGGTTAAAAAGAAAACATAAACCTATAACAGTTTTGACTTGCAATGACGATGTGCAATAATCATGACACGTCAAACCTACCCCACCTCTCACACCCCGTCATAATTATCAGGCAGAGAACGCGAGGCAATTACTTTATTAATTAACTGGTTGTAATTACGGATGCGGATTACGGACGCTCCTAATACAATACGCGGCTGATCGAGAGTACGGAGCATGCTCCGATTGTTCCGGAGGCCGCCGCTGCCTCCATCCAACTCTCGCCGCAATCCCTGTCATAATAGAACTAATTACGCTGTTTTGAAAGGAATGTTTTAGATATTTAAATGCGTGATTACTTCGCAATTTAAATCACGCGGATTACGTCCAACGTTTCGAGACCGATACATTGATTAACAATTAAAATGACTTCTATAAATAAGTCTGCCTCGTAAATATTTAGAGTTAATGTTCATAATAGGTTTGTAAACGTTTAAGCGTCGTGTGTAGCACTTAAACATAATGTATGTTGACGGCTCGTCAGAACTCATTACCGGCACTTGTAGCGCAACTAAATATGTAGTATCATTTCGTGCCGTGGCGTCGCTTAAACCTTGTTACAAGGGAATAAACGTGTCGAAAATATGCCGGAGCGTGCCGAGCCGTGCGGTTTTGTGCCGCGCCGAGCCGTGCCGAACACGTTTGTTACCGGGGCGGGCGCTCGTCACGATATTTACTGTTCGACGCGTGTACTCATGCCTCTAACAATCACACATAATGAGCTCCGTCGCCTTCACAAGCGACAATTCATCTGTACTCCATTTCTTCATTTATCATTTTACTCCAGCTATTTGTAAAGGAAACAGAAGCAGTATAAATTCAGTCCGTCACTTAAAACTGTAATTTACACTTTTGAGTGACGTCTCAAATTTACACATAATTATATAATTCGTGTACTTTCACGTCAATTTTAGCCCTCAGGGATAAAAGTTGGGTTCAATTACAACGAGCACAATTAAATAAGTGGTGAGGCGCTTTTGTTCGCTGTTAATATAATTGTCGAGTTAGAGGCGATCGTGTCGGTATGGCGGGCACATGTGCGCTCTCTGTGCTGCAAACTTTGGATACGTGACGAGATACTACTTAGTTCGATGCCTGTACTCTAGTTAAAACTTCGATACGCGGATTCTAAAACGTATTAGTTACTCATTAATGAGGAGTTAAGGCATTTTAGCTCCTATCGCGTACCGATAAAATACCACTGTAGTTCTTTGGATCATTTAATTCGTTGAGATATTGGTTTCTATGGAATATATACATTTATATAAATCGTAATCTATTGAGTCGCTGCGGCATATCGGCGCCCCAATACATTAGGTTTTTAATTATATCTGTAATTTAAATAATGAACAGGTTAATATTATCATGCATATGGTTTACTATTAGGTGCTTGACGTTTCGACCAGGTAACACGGTTCGTGTTACCTGGTCGAAACGTCTGTGGCTGTCAATCGGACTTGAAACAGCCGATGTAACCTGGTAGAAACAGCAAGCACCTTATCAAAGCAGGGTCGGATTTAGGGGAGGGCAACCGGTGCTACAGCCCCTGAGCCTCCAAAAAAGAGGGGCCCCCACAATAGAGACTTGGAAAAAAAATCAAATTCAGACTGGTAAACACTAGTAAACAAATTTTTCATTTGATATTTGATATACTTGGTTTCACAATAAATTATTTATTGGAAAACTCGACTGAAAAAAATTTACCATTGTATTTGGAAAATACTTTGTGGCCAGGGAGCCTCCACTCCTTTGTTGCTCCGAGGCCTCCAGACCTCTAAATCCGGCATTAACCTTAAGTAAACAATATGCATGATCGCGTCAACCCGTGACCACAATCGATGCAAATCGGTCGATATATTGAGCAATCATTAGCTATTTATTAATTATCTTTAAATCATTACCAGCGTGATTAAGAACTGCTCTCTAACATTATATTACGCATAAATTATTATTTTTGGTTCAAATTATCGTAACGTGATTAAAATTTCCTAATATCGACTCAAAGCTTGTAAAGGCAATATCACCACTGCTGACTCGTGCGGCTGCCGTGAGTTAAACGTTCACTATGATTGACATAAAGGCTTACAAGAAGTCAATCACACATCCCATGGAGCGAACTAAGCTGGTATGATCATGTGTACACAGCAGGATTTCAGTCAGCAATATGGCTGCCAGTGGAACGACAGCCAACGAATGCGACCTAAATGCCGGACGAACGATGCAACGTAATGATGGATTGACGACAGCGACGATCGCGCCTGCTGACGTCATATGACTGATGCAGCTTTATATTAAATACTAAGTGCTTCTGCGATAGACCGCGATAAATGGATGTCGAATTTTGAGTTAGATTACTGATGGCCGATGTTAACATACCGTCATCGGAATATTGTCTTACGTATACGCGAATGTTAAGCATTGAAGTTAAACTACTTCATACAGATTTTATCCCGTTGTTTATAATTTTTGAAGTGAAAACTTCTTTAAGCGCGTTGAGCACTTCTTGGGTGAACAAAAATCATAGACCTCGCGTCAAAGTCGCGCTTCGTCATCGTCACGCTTCCACGCTTTCCATTTTTGAATTATTTTAGAATATTAACAATATCTCAGAAATGGTGCGTTCTACGCAAAAAATAACAAAATTTTGACCCCCTTAATAACCGCTGAGAGAGTATCAGGAACCCGACCCGAAGAAGTATTTACAATCAAGAATTTTAACTTCTATCGGCAGTCCCCAAAGATTGGCCCAATTTTTTTTTAGAACACTATTATTACGTACGTTTGCTTAATTTCAAAATTCGATTCAAATAATAGTTCGAAAGTAGCCTAATGGAAGACCGTTGGACTGCTATGCAGAGATCTCAAGTTTTTTTTTATAATCAAGGTCTCAAGTTCGATCCCAAAGCACGCACTTCTGATATTTCGAAGTTATGTGCGTATTAATTAGTTATTTATCGTTTGCTTTAATGGTGAAGGAAAACATCGTGGGGAAACTTGCATGTCTGAGAGTTCTCCATAACGTTCTCGAAGATATGTGAAGTCTGCCAAGTCGCACTGAACCAGCATAGTGGACTCTGGCCTATCTTATCTTATCTTATGTGGAGGCCAGTCAGTGCAGACCGGCGACACTTCGACCCAGTGGGATCTTTTGTGTCGACACTCTCCCAATAACGACTGCCATAGATGTGCATGGCAGCCGGGACCAATGACTTAATGTGCTTTCCGAGGCACGGAGCAGGCGATAATTGTCAATCAATACGCACATAATTTCGAAAAGTCATATAACTTCCGAAAATCAGAGGTGCGCGACGTGGGTTCGAACCCGAGACTCTCTGCATTGCAGTCTGTTGGTCTCCCCACTGAGCTATCGCTGCTCGGACTCTGGCCTAAATCTTTTCACACTAAGAAGACTCCTGTGGACCCGTGCCCAGCAGTGGGACAGTTTATATACAGGGCTGACTGCCTCCGCGGCGCAGTGGCAGTGAATGCGACTGCTGTCCATGAGGTCTCGGGTTCGAATCCCGGGTCGGACTAACAAAATGGTATTGGATTTTTCTGTTAAGAAATCTCAATACGAGCCTGGAGTTGGGAAGTTGGCGGTGTTAGACACCCCCGTGCCTCGGAAAGCACGTGAAACCGTTGGTCCTGCGCCTGATCTCTCTCCGGTCGTGTCGGATTATCCGTCCCACCGAATCATGAGAGTTAGGGAACAGAGAGTGCACTTTTGTTTGCGCACATAGTTGTGCACTATAATATCCTGCGCAGATGGTCAGTCTTCGTTAAGATTTGCCGAAATTCGGTCTGGATGGAGGACATTATACAGAGCTGATATTATTATATAACCAAACACATTTTCTATTCAAATGCTAAGCTACACTATGATACATATTAAACACACACATACGCACACACACATACATTAACACACGGTAACGTACCATAAAGTGGCCGCACACACAATTATCTTTTACGATTATGATTGTTGTACATAGACACCTCTGCAGAGACTTAATGTAAACGAGACTTTAGGCCGGTAAGGTCCTGACATTACTTTAAATGGTTATACATTAGTCAGGTCATTATTTTCATATAATGATAATACATATATATTCGCTATATCTCTAAAACCGTAGGAGTGTAACCACATTTTTATAATTTTAGTTCGCACATAGCTATAATAGGCTAGCTAGCCTTAGGGTATCGTTAGCCTTCGGGTTGCGGAAGTCAGATGGCAGTCGCTCCGTGTAAAAACTGATATCCAGTCAAATCCGGTTAGACTAGAAAAGCCGACCCCAAGTGACTTGGGAATAATAAAGGCTAGGGAGAAGACATAATAGGCTAGAACAGTGGTTGGCAACCTTGACATCCAAAAGAGCCAAATATAGACAAAATTATACGATTAAGGTGGCAAACAAGCTTATGGCCCACCTGATGGTAAGTGGTCACCGTAGCCTATGGACGCTTGCAACACAAGAGGCATCACTTGCGCGTTGCCGACCCTTTGAGAGAAAAAGGAAGTGGGAAGGAGAAGGAGCGGGAAGGGGGAAAAAGGGTGATTGGGCCTCCGGCACTCTCACTCGCCGAGCGAAACACAACAGTAGGAATACTGCAATTTCACGTCGATGTTCTGTGAGAGAGTAGTCCTTCCCCGGTCGAGCTGGCCCATTCATGCTGAATTCAGCGAGGCTCTACTACACGATAATGTGTAGTAGATAATGTCTATTCAAGGAGCCATTTTTAACTTAAGCTTTACTTTGGCAGGAGACATTATTACGGAAATAATTAGCATTGATTGAAGAATTTACACTCACGAGCTTATCTTCGTCAAATAAGTCTTAGTTTAACTAAAAGTAAATTAAATTAAATTTGCTACCATACCTATAAGGCAAGATAATAAGTAATATTCCGTGCCTGCACTAAATATTTTTGAAGACCCGCAGCCAAGAAGAACTCAAGAGCTCAAAGAGCCGCATGCAGCTCGCGAGTCGCGGGTTGCTAGAAGACTTAATTTTTAAAATATTTGATTTGATTATTTACGTTACCTAAACTCTAAAATACAGATTTTTGACTTCATTTGATTAATTGATTTTACTGAAAAATTAATTGTGACGTAACTGCTATTTAAATGCAGCTGTGTGAGAGAAATAGCGAGATATACTTACTACACTTTTCTTATATCCAAGATTAAAATATTAATAAACTATTATTGAACAAAAAGATTATTTTGGTTGTTATTTGCGCTTGTGTGTAAAATCTTGATATATATAAATTACGTGTCACGTTGTTTGTCCGCTATGGACTCCTAAACTACTGAACCGATTTTGATCAAACTTCGTAACCATCTGTAATTTAGTCCAACTTAAAAGAAAAGTTCCTTTTTTTAAACGTGCAAAAAATATATAATTTGAAGCAGACGAAGTTGCGCGGGACAGTTAGTAATTTATAAAATCAAACAATCAATTATCTAATTACTTGAGTACAATATCGTCTAGTCGGTTTCACATACCATAATAGTAATGACAATGTATTTTCTACCGCTACTTCACCGAGACATTTACGGAGGTTTTTACCGAGATATTTACGGAGGTTTTTACCGAGACATATACGGAGGTTTTTACCGAGAGATTTACTTAGGTGATTACCGAGATATTTACTAAGGCGTTTACCGAGATATTTACTAAGGCGTTTACCGAGACATTTACCGAGGTAGTCAGTGATAACAATAGCGGAATATTTTTACTTATATTCTTAATTACATGTTGCAAAGTGTTATATGCGCCATAAATAATTGCACCGTGTCTGGATAGTATTCGTGTGTGTAATTTGAACGTATATAAAGTCCCTTGCGACAAGGCGTAAAAAAATATTTAAAATTCATTTATTTCAGGTTCATAACCCATATTATATCTTACATCATACACACAAATAAATACAACATCAACACACATACAAATAAGATAATCCAATAATACTAATTCAAATTTATACACATAATCAATTAATTACACTAGTCTCTTACGTGCGACACTATATTTAACTTGTCTGTCACAACAGTGCCGCACATAAGGACAGTCCAACCTATTTGCTATCATACTCAGAACGGTATTGGAGCTGGCCCGAACTCTGCGTACAAGAGACGCGCAGCGCTTCCACATGGTCGCATAGAAGCAGTCCGTGCGCGCCCATGCGAACATACCTGAAGCGCTGCAGTAGCGAGGCAGACCCAAAACCGCTCTAAAAGCGTTGTTAAACTGAACGCGGAGGGTGCTGTAGCTTTTTTGCGTGTAATTAGCCCACAGGCTGCAGGTTTACATAGACGTGTAATATGCTCGGAAAAGAGTTATTTTCACGCCATCCGAGCAACGCGCGAACCTGCATACACATAGCGCAGAATTTGTGTTTTTAAAATATACTCTCTCAAGTCTTGCAGTTCCATCTTATTCAACCCACAACGCTCTTATATCTCATGAAATATCATTTGCAAAAGTTTTATAAATGCTGATATAGAATGCGACAGCGATGCGACATTTAATCGCAATGTTTAGTCGCACGGTACGGGTCTCGGCGCGGTGGCCCGCGAGACTGCAAAGCCGATTACCGTGCCGGCGGCCGGCGGCTCGCACTAGCCGATTGTTCGGCCGGATTGCACCCGATTGCCGGATGTACTCTCAGTGGGATAGAAAAACAAGTGCAGTGGACCAGGAAGGTCTAACTGGACGGATGCTTTGTGATCAATCGCATTTCTTTTGTAACGTTTAAATCATGAACGCGGTGAGCCCAGCTTGTAAGGCGGTATTTGAATAGTTAGTGTGTGTTATGGTGAATATCGCCACGTTGCCTTTGCGTCCGTACCTACATAGATTCAAGCCTTTCTTAAAGAATTAGGGTTGAAGTATATTGCACCAATATATGGCTTGCTATGTTTTAACTCCAACGCAGGCGTGGGTCTATTGAGATGTTCATGTATATCGACTTATAAGCCAGTTCTACGTATCTTTGAATCCAGTTTCTGGGGTCGGCAAATAGCCCTTTGTCATGATCTTTTTCTAGGCTCCTAGAAGACGGCTTGTTGTACAAGCTGCAGAGTAATTTTTAATCCGTGTATTGGCAGCACAACGATTTCTTTATAAGCATAGCCTAGTGGAAATCGGTTGAACTGCCACGCAGGGATCTCAAATGCAGTCAGGCCAACTAGTTTTATATAAAGCGCGATCATAGATTACGGTAACTATCAAACGGGTATACTTGCCACTTTAATAGCATAAAAAGATAGATGCACACAAATATTAAATACGGTTTTTACATTTCGATTGCACATTTAGTATGTTATTCTTTGAAGTGGGTGTGAGTTGGCGAGGTGAGTGCATGAGCACCGGTCGGGAGGCGGCGCGAAGTTTTCATTTCACTACGTACGTGTAAACAAGAATGATGCTTGAACAAGTTCAATGAGTGCCTCTATGTGTGTGTATGTGTGTGTGTATTGCGTATGTGTAGAGTTAATTGGCGTGAATACCGCAATGGTTTTAATGTACTGCACGGCTGGCGCAATGATTTAAGTGGTCCGCTCGCCACTGCGGGTGTTGAGGGTTCGATCTCCACTCGAAACAAAAATTTGTGTGATTGACAAATAGTTGTTCCAAGTCTGGGTGTTTTGTGTCCGTTGTTTGAATGTTTGTAAAGTCCCCCGTGATACAGGGATTATTCCTAGTGCGGGATTTGTCTTTTTTAATCCTAACTAATATTATAAAAGTGAAAATGAGTTTGTTTGTTTGTTACCTTTTCACGGCTAAACCACTGAACCGATCATCCTGAAATTTTGCATATACGTTGTCAAGTGTGCAGAAACAGACATAGGCTACCTTTCATCCCGAAAAAAATTACTGTTCCCGACGAAAATAACAATAACGTTCTTATGATAATAGATGGCGCTACGTGTCTTTGGAATCATGATTGAATTATATTATTACAAGCAGAGTACAACCCGAATTGATTGTCAAATTCTAAATTAACGGGAGCGAAGCCGCGGGCAAAAGCTAGTAATAAATAAATAATGGTTTTGATGTTGCGCGTCAAGGAAATATTTGATTAATTCTATTATGTTTATGCGCTGTAGTACAATTGATCTATACATATGTTGTCACACGCCGGTTTGCCAGCAGGGTAGGCAGAGTCTACCGATTTCTACTTGCTACGATCCTGGTATGCTTCATGCTTCATTCAATTTATTATACTCTTCTTACATGCTCGACCTTTAAGAGTCGTCTTTATCTAATCTTTAATAGGCTTAAAGTTAATTCTCTACAACCTACGAGACTAATGTGCAAATCCAAGGACAACTTATGTATATCAGTCTTCTCCCTAGCCTTTATTATTCCCAAGTCACTTTGGCTCGGCTTTCTAGTCTAACCGGATTTGACTGGATATCAGTTTTTACATAGAGCGACTGCAATCTGACCTCCGCAACCCGAAGGCTAACGATACCGTAAGGCTAGACCAGTGTCACGATATTAGAGGGCGCTGACTTCCCAATATCGACTGCCATAGATGTTCATGGCAGCCGGAACCGACGGCTTAATGTGCTCTCCGAGACAAGGAGCAGGCGATAATTGTCAATCAATACGCACATAATGTCGAAAAGTCGTATAAACTCATATAAAGACCTCAACATCGCCTCGGCTGCTATGTGGGCGGTGTGGAGGCCACTGCTCTTAGACCACACGAGTGCTTACCATCAGGTGAAGTGTTGTCATTTTTACGAGCAAAATAAAAGAAATAAAATGTCAAAGGTGGGCGACGTGGGTTCGAACCCAAGACCCTCTGCATTGCAGTCTGTTGGTCTCCCCACTGAGCTATCGCTGCCATTGATAACTTATGTATATCAGTACCGTACCAAAAAAGATTACTGATAATACAAGTGTTAATGAGTTTACCTAAACTACTTACTTACTTCGCTGGCTCAGTAACGGATCTGGATCGTGGCCTCTGTCATTAAAGTACGCCATTTCTTCCTATTTTGTGCCAAGTCAGACCATTAGGGCGCAATCATCTCTATCAGGTCTTTAACTATTTCATCTATCCAGCAGTAAATGGCAACCTACTGGACAATTCCCGGTGGGTAGCTCTAAATTAGCAAAATAATTATAAACATATAAAAAAAGAGTTGGAGAAAAAGATAGTGACAGAGAAATAGAAAGAGATATGGAAACAGTGATAGGGAGAAGGGGGGTACAGGTAACGTAAGCACCAAACATTTCTGCCTAAATATAGTACTTCTCTGATTACCGTTTTTAATATATAAACGAGCGTCTACGTATATACTCGTAAATAAACACGTCACCAATCTGTGTCTGAAATACGAAGAGAGTGTACGTCTGACTAAAACATGGTAATGAGAATATTTTAATTGCAGCACCAAGTCTTAATCAAGGCGCCGGCCCTAAGAGTAATTGCAGCGATAAAGCGATAAAGTCGACCGGCAACGACTGCGCCACGACCACGGCACGACTGCGGCAGGACACGTTCACGACTCGACCATTCCTTAGTGTGAACTACGGCCAGTAATGTGGCTGTATCAGATTACGCGCGGTTCATTACCCTCTGCGTGTGAATTTGGCCGCAATGGCCACACGCAACGGAAAGTAACATTTATTGCCGCAAGTAAGACACAAATTAACGATAATAATGGGAATAAGTAGTTTGATAAAGTTTATTGCCTCATTGAGCTCGCGGTGTACGTTTATTGCTGAAATTGTTGTTATGCTATTTGATTCCCGAGTCGTGTAAAATTTATTTATTTGATTAAGCAATTCTCAATGGCTATATGGAGTCTGGAAATGTATCCTTTACATATTAGTAGAGTACAGTAAGATGTGTACCATTCAAGGATGTGGTACACAAATTAAGTAAGTAGAGAATATCCCTTTGAGTATATAAGAGTGTAAAAGATTTTTTAAAAAATCCAATAAAGCTTTGCTCAACCGGAAACTAAATACACCCGGCATGGAACCAAAGAACTTACAGCCTAGATAAAAACCTTATACCATAGAACCACAAAGCACTGAATACTGCGTGCAGCTTCTTCTAGAGATGAAAGTAATAGTTTTATTCGAATTAAATGATTTTATTCGTGTCATGTAGTAAAGAGCGCTGATCGTAACCAGCAAACTTAGTTCGATGATATTTTAAGCATCATATGTATTACATGTAGTTGTCACGGACTCAATTATATAGAATACTAGATTTTGTCCGCGGCTTCGCTCGCGTAAGTGTACTTTAGATTAGGTTAGTAACAATACTTTTTTCTGAATGAAAGGTACCCTATGTCCTTTTTTGGTCCCCCCTGACGACGTGTATGCGAAATTTCATGATAATCAGTTAAATAGTTAGTTAGTAGCATAACACACAACCAAACTCACATTTGCATAATATTATTAAGTATGACAAGCGGGTCTCTAGTGAGCTAGCGTGTTCAGTGCTTTGTGGACCGGACCTACAAGACCATCCATAACTCGTACTGTGCATTTATCTGATTGCCAGTCGTGTGCCGCACCGCGCTTGTACCGTATCTCGTTGCGTGACGTGTACCAGCGCGCCGCACATCGGAAAGGAATTTAATTTAGTTCGCCGCCTCTAGCGCAATTAAAAAGTCAAATTACACACCGAGGCGAGGAATTAGCTCCGCGACTGAAATGTGACGACTAAAACTAACGCTAACGAGAGCCCCGCCCGCCTCGTATACTCGTAGCGCTACGCTGCTACGAACCGGTACGGAGCGTCGTAGCGGAGCTCGTAGCACATTGCTACTGCTAGCAAAATTATAGTGCTTTATCGTCGTTTTATGTTTCATAAATATAAGACAGAAAAAGTGACTGTGTCCTGCCTAGTATTAAATTTGAAAGATAATGCTTAGTTACAAAAATGTAATCTTAACTTCACACTTGTGCCCTTGAAGAGTAAGGTAGTGATAATATAATATTATTAACTGATCGATGATAAATTGAGCATAGTAAAATACATACAACCGAAAAGGGGCTACCTCGTCACCGCGCTGAGAGTTGAATGTTCAAATTGCACACAAGTAATTGTTTTAAGTTTAGGTGTGCTTTGTGCCAGTTTTTTGTATGTTTTTAAAATTCACGCAGGGTAAGAAGACTTTGTGTGAGTCTTTTAAAAAGCCCAAAAAAGTTTTAAGACGTTTATTATCCTAATCCTAACTAATATTATGAAAGCGAAAATGAGTTTGTTTGTGTGTTACCTTTTCACGCCTAAATCACTGGACCGATCATCTTGAAATTGTCAGGTGTACAGAAACGAACATAGGCTACCTTTCATCCCGACAAAAATTACTGTGCCCGAGGAAAACAACAATAACGTTCTTATGGTTATAGATGGCGCCACGTGTCTTTCGAATCATGATTAAATTATATTATTACAAGCAGAGTACAACCCGAATTGATTGTCAAACTCTTCATTAACGCGAACGAAGCCGCGGGCAAAAGCTAGTATAAAATAAATGAAAAAATATTTATATACAGTAATTATATATATTATAGTATTCATATAAATAACTTTCTTTGTTAGTTATTAATAGCCTGACGTTTCGACTAATTTGTACAATTCGTGGCCACTGGTTAACTGTTGTGACCTCAGCAACTATCTAATATTATGTTTAGAAATCACGAAAAGCTACAAACATTTAGGTAGACATATATCACACCTACTGCCTTTGCCAGCTTAGGTTTAAAAGACTTATAAAAATTAGCAATATTTATGATCAATTTTGTGTTTTATGGTTCCACGCGACCTGTAGTAGACCTATTCAAGTTCCATACTGTGACTAAATACATCCTTAGATCTAATCGCAATAATAATATAACCGAGATTCAAACCCAAATGTTATGATCTTCGTAGCAATGAGTTTAAGCGCAACCTCCACTGCGCCCTATTTCTAATAAAATTTAATATTTGAGTGCCTCCGTACAATCCATTTTTCATGGCATTTTAATCTCCACTAATTATTTTCTTAATCCATTTTCATTTAGAATCCTTTAATGTACCTCGTCCCACTTTGTTTCAGAAATTAGGTCAGGATTTCGTACAGTACTGGCGATTAAATAAAAGTCACATGAGAAATTAGGGTACTACGTTAAAATATGTTTATTTTAAAGTGTAAGGATGGACTTTTAGGTAGGCAACTTGGCAACCCTGACATTACTGAAGTGCATTAGCAGCGGTTGGCACTTACCATCAGGTTGGCTGCCATCTACCATCAGAGGTAATAAAAATATGTATATTTACACAGGCTCACACCTAAATTAGATAGATGCTAAGATGTAATATTTATTTCACAACTATGATTTTAGGGATGGGATACGGTTGACGGCACTCGAGTATTCGTGTGTTGACCGTAGCTCGACCCGGGAATCGAATGAAACCTTAGCTACTAAAAGACAATTGAAGCGTTATTGATAATGTAGATATAAATAACTAACTTTTGCCCGCGGCTTCGCTCGTGTAGAATTATGTTATCTTAATACCATAACTTTTATTCTAATAAAAAATAGCCTAGGATATAATATAGCTTTTTAAAGGTGAAAGATTTTTTTAAATCGGTTGAGTAGTTTTTATTTAAGTCTGAGGATTTTGATTTTTAACAAACAAATAAACAAACGAAAAATCATATCTTTACTCTTTGTAATATTAGTATAGATTAAAAAGTTGTAAAACCAAATAAACTGCGATAAAATCCGTAAGTAGTTTAAGTTTTAGGAAACCTGTGGCTAGCATTGGTTTAGTTTTAATACTTAGAGTAGCTCGTTAGTGTCATGCCATAACTTTGCGCTTAAAAACTCTTCGTAACATCCTGGTTTTAATACCTGATATAAACGAAGCACATATAGCAAGAACTTGAACACGACAGGTAATGTGCCCAGTATACAAGCTCTATTATTATTAATTAGGCCTTAAACGTAGCTGAAGAAATATAGACGTATCACTTCACACATATCTTTTCCCCTTTGGAACTGTTGTTTAAAGGGACTACTCCCGCACTTGAAATAATTCCAATGTCGCGGGGCACTTTACAAACATTTAAACACTGAACAGCGAGACTCGAAACACATCTTTGTATCGTGTAGGGATCGAACCCTCAACATTCGGCGTAAAGACGAGGCGACCACTGAAACCACTACACCATCCGTGTAGTTATATATCCTTTCAATATACAGACATGAATATATGTATGTAAATATTAAGCAGTTTAAGAATGTTAGTTGAGTGAGTTATGAGCTGAGATGAGCGAGACAAGCGGAGATGTGCGGTGTTACAGTGTCGGAACGAAGCGGCCGCCGGGGGCCCGTTTGCGCCTCCAATCTACAGTACTGCTATTTTTACTGCCCATCACAGCAACGAGAGTTATCTCTATTCACTCCGCACGAAACGTGAACCTCCCAAATTTATGTACGAGTTTTTATATTTATTAAATCCCCGCGCAATCTGTCCTATCCCCAGCACACACACACACACACACACACACACACACACACACCGACACACCTTCTTATACATAAACGTGATTAGAGTGTAACAGTTTTTGGGAAGGTATACCGCGTTGTTAGTTCATAGAGTATGTATGAATGCATCAGTCATTTCAAATGGTGAGAATTATTCTCCGCGTCGGTCGAAGTATTACAGGATGTTTTCTTTTTTGTTTTTAAAAACAGACAATTGCCGCACTAGACATAATTCCTGTGTCGCGGGGGACTTTATAAACATTCAAACATCGAACACAACGAACGCTCAGACTCTCACAAATTTTTGTCCCGTATGGGGATCGAACCCACGACGCTCGGCGCAGTGGCAGTGACAAGGCGGTCAATTAAACCACTACGCCATCAGTGCAGTCAATTTTAAATGTTAATGCATACTACACAAAGTTCAAAATCACTTTCAATTAGCATGACCTTAGACAATCAATTCTCGTAATAAAATATTTAAAATAGAATTCCGAGTTAGTCTTTTGTTAAAAATGTTATAAAAGATGTTCTTTTAAATTTAAACATTTGTTAAATGTGAGATTGTCAGAGCCGAATATCATCGGGAAATAAAAGCTACCCGACTTCGCTGGCTCGGACATGTGGAACGAATGGGAGAGGATCGAGCTGCCAAAAGAGCATATCTCAGGCGACCCACCAAGCGTCGTCCGGTGGGTCGCCCAAGGTACCGCTGGAAAGACGAACTAGCTAAAAACCTGAAAGAGATGAATGTGCTCGATTGGTCTGACATGACACAAAATAGGAAAGAATGGCGCACTTTAATGTCGGAGGCCAAGATCCACTTTGGATCGCTGAGCCAGCGAAGTAAGTAAATAAGTTAAATGTGAACCCAAATTACATTTCAGTTCACATTTGACATTTAGTATACAAGATCGGCACTCTATTTTAAAAGTTTTTATTACGAAAATTGGCCTGCTGGCATAACATGTGATCAGTAAATATCCTACTAATATTATAAATCTGAAATTTTGTGAGGATGGATGGATGGACGGATGTTTGTTACTCTTTCACGCAGGAACTACTGAACGGATTTTGATGAAACTTCACAGTATTATTGTTTATACATTATAATAACATTTAGGCTACTAAAAAATCTATTTGAGCATAAATCTACATTAACGCAAACGAAGCCGTGGGCATAATCTAGTGATAAATACGAATATTGTCACCCCGCCACATCGTTTAAACAAAGCCTTAGGTTAGTCAACAGGAGCTTTTAGAAAGGTTGCGATTTCGCGGGCAAATATATATTTTATAGCTGTGCCCGCGGTTTCACCCGCGTTTATCGGTACTGCGCCGCCCCAATGGGTCGTAGCGTGATGTTATATAGCCTATAGCCTTCCTCGATAAATAGGCTATCCAACAGTTACCGAATTTCAATTCGGGTTAGTAGTTCATGAGATTACCACGTTCAAACAAACAAACTCTTCAACTTTATAATATTAGTATAGATACGTACTGTAAACGATTGCTTTGTTTTTGTACTCACAGGGAACATACGCAATCTTTCGCTTTGGTTCCCTGTTCAATGTGCGAAAGAGCTAACTACAGTTCAGACTGTACCGACTTACGTAGCTGACTGTACAACGTTACGACTGTAAGAAATGCCTCGCTTTTAACGCAAGGAATACGGGCGGCTTGAACAACTCTTGACAACAGGTTGGCCACTAAAACCACTAATCGCCCTGTTGAAAGCACAGCCTTCTAAGAAACATTGGAAGCCACTCATCGAAGGAACAACATAGTAATTAACTTTTTAACATCAAACATGTTGTCCCTAATTAACTACTCAAGGACATTCGTGATTACAGTTCATTAAATTTCTCGAGAGACTAAAAATATCTTTTAAAGAAACGCTGTTCTACTTTCATGTACCCTTCTTGTGATACTACCTGTAACTAACAACATCACTCGCAAATGAAGTAGGTTATGTCCTACACTAGGGCTCAAACTATCTCCATATTTACTATCAAAATATGTCCAGTCGTTTAGCCCTGAAGAAGTTACAAACATACAAGGCTACTGTCATATACATATTACTACATTTTGCTCGCGGCTTCGCTCGCGTAAATGTACATAGTTTAGTTTATATAGTTAGGTTAATAATAGTACCTTTTTTCTGGATAAAAAGTACCCTATGTCCTGTATGTGAAATTTCATGATGATCGGTCGAGTAGTTAACGCGTGAAAACGTAACAAACAAACTCATAACCTCATTTATAAAATTAGTTATGATTATGTAAAAAACTTTGCAATGGAAAACCATGGCAAAGATATAAAAAATATTATCTTAAACTGAACTGAACAAAAAGAAAAAGTTGAGTCAATGCTAGTAAAATTTCCCGCAACACGGCTTATGCCTTTATCTGTGCTTCTTACCTTATCTTATGCAGTGGTCCGACCGCCGGCGAGAAAACGACAAACTATCGGCGATTTTCTCTCTCAAGAAACGCACAATTAATATACATTCCGTGTAAACGAAAGAGATGCATATATTAAAAGTTGCTCTCTGACTGTTCACACTGCCGGCGACGACTCGCTTTACTAGTTTTGTCGCTGAGCGACAAGAGCTTTCAAAAATAAACTTGCTCAGCGATACTCGTTCATCGATGCTCGCTCGTCGCGTGCGCAGGTTTGCACAGGACTGAGCGACCGCGGGCGAGTGGCGCGAGTAATCGCTCGTCGCACTTGCACACTCGCTTATAGCCCGGCGACAAAACCATTGACACTACACACTCGCTTCCCGCTGATCGTCAACTCGTTTATAGTTTCTAGTTCTACTCGTTTCTCGTTCATTGTCGGCGGTCGGACCACTGCCTTAGTAACCACGTAACCTGAGCGATGTGTAAGTACACACACATAAGACATAATATACGTACATATAGTATGTATGTGTGAGTGAGGCATCTCACCGCACGTGCAATGTGCACATATAGGTCGAGTATTGCTTCGCACCTCGACGCCGCTCGCGACTCGTGTTTGATACACGCCGCGCTTTTTCAACGCATTTTTATAACATTTCATGCTCCGTTGCGCATGATATTTGCATATAATAATTTGAGGTCGGCCCTCTGATGGAAACACGGATATTTCATTCGATGTTTGTGTTTACGTGACGCTTGAGAACTCGATGCGTTTTACCTGACAACGCAATAAACTAATACCGACGCATAGAACCTACAATAATAATGTCTATCCAAAAATACGGGTAAAACAAAAAAGCTTACAATGACGTTTCTAAGAACTTCCTTCTTTCGAAATGGCATTACTTCGTTATTCATAAAGGGGTATGGGCGAATTAAGAGGTTACGTACCAAAATTCAGGGCGAATTTCGGAATAAATGTGTTTCTCGGTACGAACAGTTGGCCCGAAACTTCGGCATTGACGTTTCATGGTAAGCCAATTTAATTGTCGTACATCCTTGCGTGTCTTATTAATATATGAGTATCAAGTTCCAAGACACGAGGCTGTGTAATACCACCTTCTTCCCAACGCGGGACTGCTATTGAGATTTCTTGGTAGAAATACCCAATAATTTTTAGTTAGCCCGACTCCAGGTATCGAATTGTCTTCCTCGTAGCATAGTGGTTAGTATAACCAACTGCCACGCCTGAGGTCGCGGGTTCGATTCCCGCACAAGTCAAACATTTGTGTGCATGAACATGGATGTTTGTCTTGGTCTGGGTGTTTCTATGTATAATATACTTATATGTATTTACAAAAAAAAGCAGTATATATGTATGTTTATCCATTGTCTAGTACCCATAGTACAAGCTCTGCTTAGTTTGGCCTAGATGGTGTTGTGTGTATGTGATAGAATATTATTATTAAAAAAAAAACGATACCTCAAACACAGTATTCCATTCGTCGCATTTACTACCGCTGTCACTGGCTGGCTGCATGTACAAACTTATGTAAGCTACACTTTCAGTAGCTCGTCTGTATACACAATTTTCGTGAGTCTTCTCAACTTGCACATATTACAAGAGCCATAGAATTGCTCATCAATTTGTTGACCTTACACATGGTGCAGTATCATCTCCGCTTCATAATCATATCGTTAACAGGTACAGTTTCGCACACGCAGCGAACCTGATATCGTCGTGCCGTGAACACGTCAGTACACTCACCATTACGCTGTAGCGGGTACACTAATTGTAAATCAATTGACCGGGTGGGTGGAACGCCCCAACACTCTATGAATGCGTGGGCGTACGATGGCGGGTGGTCCCCAATATTAGACAGTTCAGTGCCGCTCACCGGACATTATTATTACAGCTTCACGTGACATTATCGACCCATTTAATCGACCTTCGAGTAGCTGAATGTATACTTAAGGCGTATACGTCCTTCGTACATTCTCGTCGTGTTCTTGCTGACTGTAGTGTGCGTTAATGTTGTCGTTCATAAGTATTTCTGTCGAGTAAATGATTTTGATTTGATATTTTGAACGATAAACGATCAGTGTCAAATGAGCACCGACTGTCGCCTCTATCGGTGATCAGTGCTGGCGTCTGCCACTGACAGTTCGCCACTAATGTGTTAAACGTTCTCTCTCACTTCAATACGAACGTTATAAGACCCTCCCCCCACCCTTCGCACCGCGGGCACGCCGCCAGAGCCGATATCATTTTAATATTTAAACTTCGATTCAAATGGAAGTTAAAAAAATATCTCGCTATAAATTTTCCTCTCTGGGCGCATGAATAGTTCGCATCGCCGCGGGAAATTCACATTCGAACTGGAAAAGAAATATTGTAAAGAGAATCCGTTTTAGAGTCGTGCATCCCGAGTGCATACCGTGCACGGGGCATAAAGGGGAGGGTTACGTAATCCGCGCCAGATATGTGTACAACTTCACCAACACCACGTAAATAAATCTATTTCTATTTGCTGCATACATACGTCGTTTTGGTTGCTCAATATGCCTTAGGGGTAAGGTAGACATGCTAGTTCGACTTAGCATCGCGATTTGGCAATTATATATTATTCGACGGCCTCGATGGCGTAGTGGTTAGTGTAACCGACTGCCACGCCTGAGGTCGCGGGTTCAATTCCCGCACAAGTCAAACATTTCTGTGCATGAACATTGATGTTTGCCTTGGTCTGGGTATTACTATGTATAATATGTAAATATATACAAAAAAAAGTATATAATTATGTATGTTTATCCATTGTCTAGTACCCATAGTATAAGCTTTGCTTAGTTTGGGCTAGATGGTGTTGTGTGTATGTGGTAGAATATTATTATTATATCGTGCTTTCATTCGCGTTCGATCGCGATGTCTGAATCACTCGCTTTTATTTCTGCATTGCATTTTGGCGGTGACTGTGTATTTGGTTTTAAAAGTTCAATTGCACCATTGAACTTCCAAAAAACGACGCAGTCATCGTAATTGGCTTTTATATGTATTCTGAATGTTTGGCCTGTGCTCTCGACCTCCGAAAAGCAATTCACTCTCTGAATCTAAAACGGTTAGTCTATATGAGATTTCGGAAAGTATACCGGGACGTAGAACGCACAATACAGACTGCATGTTTTAATTGCGAACGTAAATTAACTTAAATTATTAAGCCTAATGATTATTAACATACATGTATCATGCTTTATAGTCAACAAAACATTCATACATAAAATCTCAGATATAGGAAAAACGTACAATAGGCTATTCCTAAGTATGATGAGTGATTTTATCCGGACAGTCTACTAAAGCTGTCCGGATAAGATCACTCATCTCTAAATGCGAATAATGTAAGATTAGCAATGCGCATAATTCCATTCGAATAATATTCGAATATATAGGTAGTTGTAGACAACGAAATACTTACGCTACATAAACAATAATGTAGGCATGTACCTATAACGCTCTAAATACAAATAAGTAAATAATATTTATTCCCTTTCTCTACAAAAATGCAAAAATACAGTTCGCAAATGGCTCTTAAGCTTAAGTTATGCTGAAAGTGAAAAGATTACTCGTATAACGTGCTGACAAACACACACACACACACACACACATACACCCTCACACACACACACACACACACACACACGCACATTCAGGCATTGGTAGTGTAGATCTTAATTTTAAATTAATATTTATATATTAAAGTTTAGATTATATGTTTAAAGATACCTCTAATATCTAAAAAGTTACTGTTGCAAAACCGAGCAATACTTGTTGTGTATGAATCGTTCTGGATGGAAGACGCTGGCGACTGTGATACAGTTCATACTAGTACGGTCGTCAACGATGACCTCTTATGAATGTATAAATTTGTTAATGGTTTTATTTTTGTGTACCTATCTTAAGAGAAATTTGTAAATCTTTTTACTGTAATAAACTATTTTATTATTATTATTATACATTCGAAACCAATCGAGCTTACCGAATTACAGTTACATCATGTCACTAAACTTTTTACCGAATAGTGTACAAAAGTGCAACTGATAAGCTACACATCATGTCGTTCGATGTGCTCGATTACATTCAAATGCAATTAGCATTCGAATGCAATCGAGCACATCGAATGACAGTTACATGATGTCACTAAATTTAAGTACCAGGTGGAGTGCGACAGTGCAACTGATAAGTTACGTTATGATGTAACTGTCATTCGACGTGCTCGATTGCATTCGAATGCAATCGTACACATCGAATGACACGTTCACACTCTATCTGATACTATGTTTAGTGACATGATGTAACTGTCTAAAGTTTAGTGTCACATGTCACTAACTTTAGTGCCAGGTGGAGTGCGAAAGTGCAACAGATAAACTATACATCATATCGGTACCGCTGCTGGTGCGGTACCGGGACGTTGCACGGCGCGTCTGGCTCACTCTAATTCGTATTTAATTACCTGCTGCTCGCCGATGAATAATTTCCTTTATTGCCCCCCGAGCGTGTGCTTAAACGCTCTAACACTCACTTAAGTGCTCGTGAACTATTTGTATTATTTGCACCCGTAGTATAGCAATAAATAATTTAAATAATGTACTTTGACGTAAGCTTTCTAAACTTAACATTGCTTTTACAGCTCATCGTTCATATTCTATTGTCGACTCGATGGCGTAGCAGTTAGTGTAACCGACTGCCACGCCTGAGGTCGCGGGTTCGATTCCCGCACAAGTCAAAACTGCAAATTGGAGACCTAGCTAACTGTGAATCCCTAAAATGGTTAAGTGGATCTTACGAAACAAATTGACAGACGGAAAACTTTTTTAAATCAGGTTATTTTGGGTGCATATCTCTCTGAATAGTCGACCTCAAAAAAATTTACAATGACCAGACACAGCTCCATTTTTGATTTTTAATTGAATAGATAACAACTTTAATTTTAAACGCTATTATAAAAGCTTCGTTGTCTATCTGCATAAAACTGTGTTTACATTTACCATCCATCATAAATCTAAACCTGAATTCGACTAACAGGTCCGTAAAAATGCTTTTAGGGTTTAGCAAAATAAATTGCAAAAGCAATATGGAGTCCGAAATACATTCGGCATTGAGCAATAACAATATACGTAAGTCTATAGAATTCACTCTAACTATTGTTTATTTTTAAAAAGGATATTAATGGTACATTTTTTTTAATAAAGTTATTTCGGCCTGTGACTTTGCCCGAGCGACCCATAGACCCATACAAACACATGCCAGCATACGAGGTAGCCTATAATCTACCTATTTGCCAAATTACATTAAAATCAGTTGAGCCGGTTACTCATGAAAAGATAACAAATAAATAGAGTGATTTTGTATTTGAAATTAGTAAACTTAGGGACGCTCTTCTATGGCTTACTCTAATAGGCATTATTAGGGAAGTGAATATACATAATATTTTCATATATTCTATTCCCCGTGCCCATGGGAACTTCGGAATGAAAAATATATAAAAACATCCTATCCTAATCCTAACTTCCTAATCCTAATTAATATTATAAAAGCGAAAATGAGTTTGTTTGTTTGTTACCTTTTCACGCCTAAATCACTGAACCGATCATCCTGAAATTTTGCATATACGTTGACAGGTGTACAGAAACGGACATAGGTTACCTTTCATCCCGAAAAAAATTACTGTTCCCGAGGAAAACAACAATAACGATCTTATGATAATAGATGGCGCCACGTGTCTTTCGAATCATGATTGAATTATATTATTACAAGCAGAGTACGACCCGAATTGATTATCAAATTCTAAATTAACGCGAGCGAAGCCGCGGCCACAAGCTAGTTTTTATATAAAAATGCTGACACAAACAAACAACTTATCACCACGGAAATTTTATTTCTATAGAAGGAATATGAAATTAAAATTTTCATGGTGGTAGATGGTTGCAGTGGGGTAAGTAAAGCAGTCGCGCAACTTAACGCGCATTCTGGACTCAAGTCACGCGGTGAGCAGCGGTCACCGATGCTCGGCCGCTCATTTACATTTTATTCAGGAACCACCACATCATATTGAAGTGAGTAGGCGGCGTCAGCCACACAATGAGCATTACCTGACCGCAGATATGACTTGTATCCATTACATCATACGTAATGTTACGTAAATACATGGTTGGGTAAATACTGTTTATTTTTAGAATGCAAAGCGTAGCAGGTACAAAGTTATCGTAGCGTAGCAAAAACGGGATATCATTTGCAATTTGCCGACTTTGCAGAAAAGTCGCTCTGCTAGTAATAAAAAAGATGAAGGCTATTGGTTTCCTTGCACAGCACAGACCTTTTTAAGGAGTTCTATACCCTAGTTATCCCTCATGTCACCCAACGTAAGATAGTTGGGCCTTACCTTTTTGAGTAGTAGAGCCTCGCTGATTTCAGCATGAATGGGCCGGCTTGACCGGGGAAGGACTACCCTCTCACAGAATATCGACGTGGAATAGTAGTAGTCCTACTATTGTGTTTCGTTCGGTGAGTGAGAGTACCGGAGGAATCACCCCCTTTCCCCAATCCCGCTCCCTTTCCTTCCCCCGTCCTTTCCTAAAGGGTCGGCAACGCGCTAGTGATGCCTCTAGTGTTTCAGGCGTCCATAGGCTACGGTGACCACTTACCATCAGGTGGGCCGTATGCTTGTTTGCCATTTTAGTTGTATAAAAAAAAAACCTCTGTAGCCGAGAAGTGCTTCTCTGCTTTCTTCTTAAATATAAATATTCCCTTCCTTGAATCATATATATATTACAGAGGTAATTTCACTGCGCCCTCATATATGTTGGTCTCTGTACACGTGCACCCTTTTGTAAATAACTAGTACTGTTGCGTAATCCAACTTGCTACTGAAATTATAAATGTGATGAAGATATCGGTTTTTTATGCGCTTTTAATTCTTCTCTCTAGCCTTTATTATTTCCAAGACACTTAGGGTCGGCTTTCTAGTCTAACCGGATTTGACTGGATATCAGTTTTTACACAGAGCGACTGCCATCTGATCTCCGCAACCCGAAGGCTAACGATACGCTAGACCAGTGTCAGGATATTAGAGGGCACTGACTTCCTAATAACGAGTGCCATAGATGTTCATGGCAGCCGGGACCGACGACTTAACGTGCTCTCTGAGGCACGGAGCAGGCGATAATTGTCAATCAATACGCACATAATTTCGAAAAGTCATATAACTTCCGAAAGTCAGAGGTGCGTGACGTGGGTTCGAACCCGAGACCCTCTGCATTGCAGTCTGTTGGTCTCCCCACTGAGCTATCGCTGCTATGCAGTCTTAATTGAAGCTCGCAATAAAATCCGAATGAGTTGTTGTGTACCATAAAATGTGGCATCATAATTCATGTCGTGTGTTAACTACTTAGCAGTACAAAATCTAAGCAGCTGCTCTTGCCTTGCCTTAATATGCATCAACTAATATACTAACTTTTGCCTTTGGCTTCGTTCGCGTAAAAGTAGTTTAGCTTATGTTATGTGTAACAGTACTTTAAAATAAAATATAGCCTATGTTACTCGGTGATTATATAGCTTTCCAATAGCGAAATAATTTATAAAATCGGTTATGTAGTTTTTGAGTTAAATCATTACAAACAAACACACATATAAACACACAAAAATCAATTTTTTCCTCTTTATAATAATCGCTCATAGCCAGTTGCACTCACTGATCGGTAAACGATTAGTGAGGTTAAGCAACGTTGAGTGCGGTCAGTCTATAGATGGGTGACCGCTTAGTGGTATTTCATCTGACCGTCTCCGTGCTTCGGAGGGCACGTAAAAAGTCGGTCCCGGTTGTTGTCAAATTAACAGCAGTCATTAAGCCATGTCAGAGGCCCACAGGCGGCTTGAACAACTCTTGACAACAGGTTGGCCACTAACCACACGAAAAAAAAATAATAAAAAGAAAAAAGAAAGATTATTAGTATAGATTATAAAGAGTTAAGTGTTACAATAAAGGTGCATTCACATTTTTGTCTCGTAAAGTATTGAAGAATACATCGTGAGTTAAACAAATTTGATTCTTTGATGTTCAACCAAATATTCAATCAATCAATCATCCAATCGCAATCCACTGTTCAATGTAAGCCTCTCCAATTTTACACCACAACATCCGCTCTGCCGCATTTCGCATCCAATTTGGATTGGACCAGAAAAAGGTGACTGAATTGCTTCAGCCATCTTTTTCTGGCCATCAGTCCACCTGGCCGAGAGCGTTTTTGTTCGGCGAACCATAAATTGTTATTCTTAATTCCTTTTTTTTCATGAAGATGCGGAATTCAATACATAGTTTCCACAACTGTTTAGCTTGTCTGTTAGCATGTCAATATTAGTAATTTGGCTCTTTAAATTTTTATACGAATATTTTGGAACAAATTTAGGCATTACCGGAATTGAATTTACATCAGCATCAGCAGAAGCCTTTAATACCAGACACTATTAAAAATCTATTGCCTCTATTTCCGCTGGAAATGGGAACGGGAAATGGATAAATGCTTAATGAAACGAAATTCGCTGTGTCAACATTTTTATTTAATTTTTTTTATTACAATACTATGCATTTCCTGGTTTAATTAAAAGATATATATTAATGAATTATGGTCAAATTTGACTTTAGTATAATAATATTCTACCACATACACCACACAACACCATCTAGCCCAAACTAAGCAAAGCTTGTACTATTGGTACTAGACAATGGATAAACATACATATATACTTTTTTTTTGTAAATACATACATACTAGAAACACCCAGACGAAGACAAACATCCATATTCATGCACACAAAATGTTTGACTTGTACGGGAATCGAACCCGCGACCTCAGGCGTGGCAGTCAGTTACATTAATCATCGAGGCCGTCAAATATATATTAATTAATTTGTAAATTGTAAATAATGTAAAGTTAAGATAGTTATCTTGGGGACTTTATATTATTCTCATACTTCTTTCGCAAAACTTCGAATTTATTATTTAGGCCCGGGGTCATTCGACTTCAAAATATGACTATACCGTCCCCCCGTCAGATATAATGCTTTGTATAACCATTTATTGAGCAACTATTATACCCGGTCTTTATCGAGCCGCATCGCGTGACGAGTCTGTATTCAATTATCTAAATGAATGGTTCCGCTATGCAGATAGCATGTACTATCCGCCATATGACAAATACAGCCAGCATGCATAGGATGATGAGGGAATTCACATCTTTTTTATTTTTAAGGAAACTCTCCCACTTGTAATGAAATGAAATGATGAAATGAAATGAAAAGATTTTTATGTTTGTACCATCATGACATGCATCATCAATTATTATAGAATGCGGGTATAACAAAAAGTAAATAAAAATATGGAAATATAAAGAAATTTTAAAAACAATTAAAATGTTTATGTGCAGATGCACGTCCCATCTGACGGCACAAAAACAACGGTGATTCGCTCAGCATAATGCTGTGGCACTTGCATTGCTGCAAGCACTACACAGCGCTGATTTTCAGCGAACACCACAATTATTGACGTTTGGTCCGCCAATAGTGCATGAATCCTATGTCACTTGTCATGTCCACCACCACCATGCTTATAAAGTTCACCACTCTACAAGCATTCAAACGCATTCATTGTGTACATTATACAATGAACATCCAGCCTCGCAAGAACTATATGTGGATCACACAAATTTGTCAATTCAATTCAATTCGTTTATTGCACTCCATAATGTATATACAGGTCTTATAAATGTAGAGAGAACAATTATGGACCCCGTCAGGCACGCCAAAATTAGGAGAGAAGAACGAACATTCCATTATCTTATATCATATTGAAATAAATTTTAGAGCTTAGTAGATATTTATTTACTTACTCAACGTATTATTT
The DNA here is from genome assembly GCA_963564715.1 of Catocala sponsa. Lineage (NCBI taxonomy): Eukaryota > Metazoa > Arthropoda > Insecta > Lepidoptera > Erebidae > Catocala > Catocala sponsa. The sequence goes on along the minus strand of OY751340.1, from coordinate 23,190,130 downwards.
ATTTATTATAGTTTATTATTAATTTATTATAAAGTAAGTATAAAAGTTATTTTCTAAAATGTACCTACTTACATAATTTAAATTATTAAAATTTATCGTTTAAATATTCGCTTATATCATAGTAACATTGTTGTATTAAAAAATCTTTTAATTTGTTGATAAACGTGCTGAATTTCTCTTCATTTTTAATATTATTTGATAATTTATTATATATTTTTATGGACATAACGTAGGGACTTGATGCATGCATTTGTAATCTGGACGTTGGTAAGTTTAGCCTATTTTTGTGTCTTAGTGTATATTTTGTATTTAAATCTTCCCTTCTTGTGTAATAATGTCTGTGTTGTCTGACAAATGTTTCGAGAATATACATACAAGGAACGGTAAGTATTTTTAGTTTTCGGAAATGAGGTTTACAACTTTCTGTGTTATCTATGTTTACTATTGTTCTTATTAACTTTTTTTGCATAATTAGCAGCGAAGGAGCATCTGTGCTGTTACCCCATAGGGTGATTCCGTACTTTAGCCACGAAGATGCATAGGCATAGTAGGTGACTAGAGCGGTTTTTATATCAGTGGTCTTTTTAACTTCCCGGAGAGCGTCCCGTGTGGTATTCGAACTCATAATACTAGGCATACCGGCAGCAGAGAGGCGATGCTAAACCACTTACGTATCTTCTGGATGTTTTACACCAAAGAAAATATGTGTAACTAGCAGACTCAACCAGTCCGATCCTTTTTTTTTTTGGCACCCAGGAAAAATGCTTCATGCACTACCCGCTGGCTAGGGGACGGCACCGGCGGGGCGTGTGGGACTCCCCAGCAGAAGAAAAAGGCTGGTATACCCACTAAAAAACCTGGGGTGTTCCCTCTCTCATCCAATGAACCAGTCCGATCCTAACATTCGAGCACAGTACCACATGTCGGACACCTTAAAAATAATTCGGTCCATCCGTTTAGGAGGCCTTTAGTGACATACACATGTACAGAATAATTGTATATCTATACTAATATTATAAAGCTGAAGAGTTTGTTTGTTTATTTGGTTGAACGCGCTAATCTCAGGAGCTACTGAAAATTGAATTGTTCGAATTGAAAAATTCTTTTAGTGTTGGATAGCCTATTTATCGAGGAAGGCTATAGGTTATATAACATCACGCCATGACCTACAGGGGTGGCACAGTAACGATAAACGCGGGTGAAACCGCGTGAACATCTAGTATATCCTAATCCTAACTAATGTTATAAAAGCGAAAATGAGTTTGTTTGTTTGTTTGGTTGTTACCTTTTCAGCCTAAACCACTGAACCGATCATCCTGAAATTTTGCATATACGTTGTCAGGTGTATAAAAACGGACATAGGCTACCTTTCATCCCGAAAAAATTACTGTTCCCGAGGAAAACAACAATAACGTTCTTATGATAATAGATGGCGCCACGTGTCTTTAGAATCATGATTGAATTATATTATTAAAAGCAGAGTACGACGCGAATTGATTGTCAAATTCTAAATTAACGCGAGCATAATCGCGGGCAAAAGCTAGTATATATATAAAGATAAACGTATCTCTGTTTATTTATTCACTCGTTGTAACTGAAATGACAGCAGTAATTACAGCTGGACAGATATTATCAAGCCGGTGGGTGGCTCGATCCAGTTTATATTCACTGCGGACTACACATTGTCTGTGAGATAGCGAGCTGTTTTTCCTTTACGTTCGTCTTGATAAAGCGTCCCGGTACAACTTAGTGAACTGTTGAAGGAGAACTACGTATTGTTGACATAGTAGCGCAATTGCTTTGTAAGAAGCTATTTTACATGTGTCACAATGCTTCGATGCTAAGTGGTGTTGTGCTGCTTCGGTGGCGAAATGGTAGTGAGTTTGACTGCTGTGTCTGGAAAAGAGGTATCGGGATTTTCTGTTAAGCATTCTCAGCGGCAGTACGGCGTCTGTATCTGTGACCTGTAATGTGGTATATAATATACTGGTCCTTTAATGCATGCGACCTAAAACCGTAATTGACGCAATATAGGTGTAATGCATATCTGCCTTTTATTGATGTGAAACGTCTATAACAGCACGTAAAACTGGTTGCTGACGTGGCGACGCATGCCGCGTGACGCATGTCGCCACGCTATATGATAGTATTTTACATTATGCCATATTAGTTCCTGTCGTAATCTGTTCTTTTATGCATATTACTTGTACAAAATAATTTCGATATTTCACATCTGCCAGGCGTCCCGTGACGGCTCACAATTTTTTTATTTTCTTTTAAGATTATTTAAATAGCAGCACGGAGTCTGAACCCAGTCGAAAATGAGCCCGGTAAATGGCAATAATAGTAATAATAATATTCTATCACATACACACAACACCATCTAGCCCAAACTAAGCAGAGCTTGTACTATGATGGCTACTAGACAATGGATAAACATACATATATACTTCTTTTTTTTTTTGTAAATACATACATATTATACATAGAAACACCCAGACCAAGACAAACATCCATGTTCTTGCACACAAATGTTTGACTTGTGCGGGAATCGAACCCGCGACCTCATGCGTAGCAGTCGGTTACGCTAACCACTACGCCATCGAGGCCGACATTACGTGGGACGACTCGCCCCAAATTATGTGGGACGAAAACCCCCTTCGACAACGTAAGTGTAAGACTATATTAGTATAAAATAAGGCTAATAAGTACTGTCATGACCACATTTTACCCGAATCACCAGACACATTTTCGCGTCTAATAAGGTCGCTAACAAAAACGTGCATGAGACTTGCCACCCAAACACTTATTTTTCCCATTAGTCTCACATACAAAAGAAAATAAGGAATCTTCAGGAAGCGACGCAGAAATACGTCAAAAGGCGTGTGGAGGAACGCGAGGCATCTGCGGTGGCAAGGGTGAGGGGTAAGAGGTGACGGTGGCTATTGTCACTAACGACGCTGTTGTTCACGCCAATTCTTTTCACAAATATATCTGTCCATTTGTACCGCTAGACTACATCCAACAATCATTCATCCAGGTGTCTGTCAAAGAGTAGCTGAGTCATCTTAAAAAAGTTGACTGCATGGATGATGTAGTGGTGTAGGTGGTCGCTTCGTCACTGAAAGGAAGAAAAAGAAAGAAGAAAGAAAGAAACATATTTATTTTAGCACACAAGGGCACACGCAAAACAAGAAAAAACAAAAAAACAAAAAGTATACAAATTATAAAATAAAAAAAATAAAAAGCAAAACAATAATAAAACAAATACTAATACTATAATTTAATTTCTGCTCACTGGCAACACCACACCACTGCTACCGGGCTCATAGCTGTGGGTTAGACCCCCGAAGATTCACGGAGCAAAAATTTGTATGACCCACAAATAGTTGCTCTGAGTCCGGGTGCTCCTTGTGTCCGTTGTTTGAATTTATTTCAGCTATAACTTGCTTTAACGGTGAAGGAAAACATCGTAAGGAAACCTGCATATCTAAGAGTTCTCAATAATGTTCTCGAAGATATGTGAAGTCTGCCAACCCGCACTGGGCCAGCGTGATGGACTGTGGCCTAAGCCTTCTCACACTGAGAAGAGGCCCGTGCCCAGCAGTCGGACAGTTTAATACAGGGCTGATTTTATATATATTATTATATTTCAGCTGTATTGTCCCACTGCTGAGCAAAGTCTGTCTGTCTCGTTTTCCTCGCATCTGTTATGATTTAGTTTGCACCAATATTACTTAAAGCTATATAATTAATCCCGCTATCGTCATCTAGGTTGCCTTTTAGTACCATTTGGGATCCCATCTGATTTTGGCCCAAAGCTCCTTCGGCACGTGAAAGTATGGAGTTATATTTAATTAATGTAACAGCTTTAAAAATAGTTAAGGGTAGTGTTTTTTTAATTAACCGCGTTAAAATCCGTATACAGTATACCAGTTTATTTCGATTCGTAGTTAAAACTTTAATGTCCACGACTGTTACTTTGTAAACTAAATAAGCAAATGCTTAAAAACTCATGATCCTAAAATAGCAGTTGAGTAAAGTTTTATGACACATGATTCATCTCCAGTGAGAGTAAGCGCCTCCTCTCATCAAACGATTAAATATTTAAAGTTTACTGTATACATATACCGCCAAACCATCTATATGTATACCCAGTGTATTTGTATACAGGACAGACATACACGGTTTAATTTTGACGTTTTTGTCTTGCCGAAATATAGGCTGTAGTGTTATATAACAAGCCCTGCGTTTTTTTAGGTGCTAGAAGGTAGAGCCTATTGTCGCCTACTAGGCACACTATAGACAACGTGCTGCAACTGAAAATTTTCTTACACAAAAGCCCAGTACAATTTACCCAATAGAAAGACCACATTACTGCAGTGATTTCCACTGAACATGAGCGTAAACTTATGAAGCAATAAGCAACATAAAATATGTGGCTGAGTTATGCAAAATAGATGATGCCATAATAAGTCGAAAGTCACATTCTCTCGACAAGATCCAACCTTACGCCAGATAAGATGTTCTATGTATGTCCCGCGTAACAAAGGACCTATTGCCATTCAATGGGAATATTTTCAGAATTCTCAAAACAGGAGCCTGCTACCGAGATTTTTGAAATGAAAATTTCTTTAGGCGCGTTGAGCACTTCTTGCGTGAACAAAAATCGTAGAACTCGCGTCATCGTCACGCTTCGTCATCGTCACGCTTCCAGGCTTTCCATTTTTGAATTATTTTAGAATATTATCAATATTTCTGAAATGGTGCGTCCTACACAAAAAATAATGACATTTTGACCCCCTTAATAGCGCTAAGAGAGTATCAGGAATCCGAACCGCCCATTTCTTTTTCTTTTTGTTTATATAGAAGTAATAATAATAATATTTTCCCACATACACTCAACACCATCTAGCCCAAACTAAGCAGAGCTTATACTATGGGTACTAGGCAATGGATAAACATACATATATACTTTTTTTGTAAATACATACATATTATACATAGAAACACCCAGACCAAGACAAACATCCATGTTCATGCACACAAATGTTTAACTTGTGCGGGAATCGAACCCACGACTTCAGGCGCGGCAGTCGCTTACACCAACCATTACGCCATCGAGGCCGACAAGTGTTTATGATCAAGGATTAAAGTTTTCACTTCTATCGGCAGTCCCTAAAGACTGCCTTAATTGTTTTTTTGACATTCGAACCTAATACTCTTTGCTCTACAAAGAGACCGAATTTCTTACCTCTTCGGGAAACAGTCGTAGTTTTATATATGTATGTTAATTTAACCTCTCTGGTCAACACCGCACCGCACCGCACCGTACCACTGTTACCGACGCACACAAAACAATTAATGAGGCTGCTAATGCGAGCATAACGTGTAATCTCACAATGTGAATATTTAATCTGTACGCTTACATTATTCATCGACGCGCACTGAATAATTAATACTTCATACGTTTTGACAAGTTGCGCAATTTACATGCGAATTGTTTGCGATGACCCCTTGACACCTAGTGCCTGAACAGGACGCTTTCAAACTAATAATATGATAATGCCTATTCAGAAGGCCTATACAGTGAGTAAGTAACTATGAATGAATACTATAATAATATTTCGGGCAGACGCCATTCTTTCACCATAATCTTTATCATAACAGTCCATCAAAGATCCAGCCCAGATTTATTAGTGTATTTAGATTCACTTTATAAGCCTTTCCCATGCTAAGGCAGAATGTAAATTATAAATGAGGAAAAAGTAATGAAGCGGGATTTGAATGTGTGATCTTGACAAACCGTGTCGTTGCTCTGCAAACTAAGCTGTTCATGGTTGAAATTCATCTCAGTGTTTTGTATCTGAGGCTATTCTATGCGTCATATATCGCATAGTCCTGCTTCTTGGATTATCTATTTTCTCTGTTATAGTTTACAAATTTATTAGATTCCATAATAGCAATAGTCACCTATGTATATTCATCGGTAGGTGCCCGTCTGACTTTAGATTAAAACTCTCGTAGGGCTTTTGCACGCTGGAGTTATATCCCCGTGTATATCTATTTATATAAAGTCGTCAAATACCAGAGATAGCCCTAAAAGATAAGCAAATCTATATTATATATGTGCGTATTTAATAGGTTATTATCGCTCACTTCACGGTAAAGCAAAACGACGTAAAAAGACCTGCATTTTCGACAGTTCTCCATAACATTCTCGATGAAGTCTGCCAACCCGCACTGAGCCGGTGGTCAATGGACTAACCCTTCTCACACTGAGAAGGGCATGTGCAGTGGAACAGATTCCTACAGAGCTGATATGATATTATTGCGTTGACCGTTAGTACCACATTTTTCTTGGATTATTTAAGCTGTACACACGACCATTGGTAGATAAATGTCTTCGCCAGGCATCACGTGCACACTCTCCCGTCTCCCTAGCGAGTCTCGCGTGCTCTCACGCTGAGTTTCTAACAGTTCTATTACAGGAAACTGTGGGCAGTGGACACAGCATGACGTCACGTCTTTTACTTTTGTATGCAGTACTTTAAACAATAGACAGTGCCTCCTCTAAGAATGATAGCTTAAAGGGTAGATCATCTACAGTTATCATTACAAATACAAATATATAATATATATAGTTTGTTGTTTAGAGGAGCGACCACTGCAGTTCATCACACCTATTCCCTAGCCTTTATTATTCCCAAGTCACTTCGGGTCGGCTTTCTAGTCTAACCGAATTTGATTGGATATAAGTTTTTACACGGAGCGACTGCCATCTGACCTCCGCAACCCGAAGGCTAACGATACCCTAAGGCTAGAGCAGCGTGAGGATATTAGAGGGCACTGACTACCCGATAACGACTGCCATAGATGTTCATGGCAACCGGGACCGACGGCTTAATGTGCTCTTCTAGGCATGGAGCAGGCGATAATTGTCAATCAATACGCACATAATTTCGAAAAGTCATATAACTTCCGAAAGTCAGAGGTGCGCGACGTGGGTTCGAACCCGAGACCCTCTGCATTGCAGTCTGTTGGTCTCCCCACTGAGCTATCACTGCAGTTCATCATACGCAGAAGTATAAATAGTTAGTTGTCGTTTATTTAACAGGTATTATTCGCAAGTTAATTATGCATACATTACGTAAATTAAATTTTTGTATTAGCTTCTAGCGTGCCACCAAAAGCGAGCCGTAAGCTAAACAGAAAACCAACAATAGTTTCACTGTATACTAGAGTACACTATTGGGCTTTAGTATATTTCTCTTTGGATGGAATGGATTCGACAAGTAAAAAGTAAATAAAAAAATTGGTTGTCTGTAAAGTCGGTTTACGGACGATAGTTTAACGTGACAACGTCATAACAAAATTTCTTTCCCGTAACGTTACAATGAGCGTAACGGGACAGTGAGCGTAACGGGACAATGAGTCATCCTTTTTCGTGCGTGCAGCCGGCGTTCATCGATTTATAAGACGTTGTCACGTCAAAAAAAATTGGGGCAGTCTTTGGCGACTGCCGATAAAAGTGAAAACTTTAATCCTTGATCATAAACACTTCTTTATAAACAAAACAAAAAAACGGTCTGTTCGGATTAGGTGTTACTAAGGGGGTCAAAATTTCGTTATTTTTTGCGTAGGACGCACCATTTCTAAGATATTGTTAATATTCTAAAATATAATAATTAAGCGTGGAAGCGTAACGATGACGCGAGTTCCATGATTTTTGTTCACCAAAGAAGTGCTCAACGCGCCTACATAAATTTTCACTTCTACAAACAAACAAACACTCACGTCTGAACATCTTTGAAAGAAAGATGTAGGTCAATGGTATAATATTTCGTTGTTTATATATGTATGTATTTTTTTTTTAAAGACAGTTCACGGACTACAAGTAATTCCTGTCTCGCGGGGGACTTTACAAACATTCAAACAACGGACACAAAGAACACCCAGACTCGGAACAACCATTTGTGGATCACACAAATTTTGTCACGTGTGGGATTCGAACCCACAACACTCGGCGCAGTGGCAGTGACGAGCGACCACTTAAACCACAATGTCATTTGTGCAGTCACTCCCACTTAATAGAGAGAGAGTCTATTGATGTCTATCAAGCATTTTTCCAAACTTGATAGAGCTACTAAGAATCGCCTAACAGGAAACCTAACACTTCGCGCTCCGGAAACCAAATAAAACAAACAATCGATACAACTAACAAGGGAGTCATGAACGACTGTTATCGATACCATTTATCACTTATTAATTTTACGACTGCATACCCAAACATTAATTTGAGCCGTCATTTCATCGAAAAGGTAGTCAGAGTATATTATGTCTATATTTTGCCATGATTTTAGGTCACACGTTACAGAACAAATTGCTTTCTGAGTCTAGTGAGTATTGCTTTATAATAATAATAATAATTTATTGAACAAAAATACAGTTACAAATATTTAAACCTTATATATAGTTGCACAAATAAAACTTAAGATTCTAAAATTTGTGTAGAAGATCACCTGTCTCCTGTACTAGTTGAGAAACTGTATCACAGGTAGGCAGGATCCTCAGATACAAAAAAATATCATAATAGCTAAGATAGTCATAATCCTAACTTCCTAACTAATATTATAAAAGCGAAAATGAGTTTGTTTGTTTGTCACCTTTTCACGTCTAAACCACTGAACCGATCATCCTAAAATTTTGCATATACGTTGTCAGGTGTACAGAAACGGACATAGGCTACCTTGATCCCGAAAAAATCACTGTTTCCGAGGAAAACAATAATAATGTTCTTATGATAATAGATGGCGCCACGTATCATTCGAATCATGATTGAATTATATTATTGCAAGCAGAGTACGACCCGAATTGATTGTCAAATTCTAAATTAACGCGAGCGAAGCCGCGGGCAAAAGCTAGTAATATAATAATTATTAAATAGAATATAACTAAAGCTAACTAATTATGTAATGTAACTAAAATATTGATTAGTCATCTTTTAATTGCAAGTCGTACATTGTCTAACAAATTAAATATATTAATGTATATTGATATATGCTTTAAAATTAAAGTAGTTTAATTTTAAAGCAACAGACTCACTAGACACAGAAAGCGCGTAATTTCCGTAAAGTTCTGTCCCATCTACAACAGTTCTAGTCTCCGTTCCGCCCCTATGAATTTATTGACAGAAATGTAACATTAGCTTACTAAAATGTTACTTTTTTTAAATGCAATTTCTACACTATGAATAATTCCAGTGTCGCGGGGGATTTTACAAGCATTCAAACAATGGACACAAAGAACATTCAGACTTGAAACAACCATTTTTGGATTACACAAATATTTGTCCCGTGTAGGATTCGAACCAATAATGCTCGGCGAGACGGCAGTAGCCAGGTCACCACTTAAACCACTAAGCCATCCGTGCAGTCAATGCTACTGTGTTTATGTAAAAGCACTTTGCACAGCCCGAATATCGAACGCAAGACAGAACAGTTGTATTCACTGCCGTTGCGCCACCATCACTCATAGCCAGGGACCATTAAATTATTATGACCTGCCATATTTGTTTAGTTATAATGCCGGAGTGCCACGCTATGAATTTAATATCGCTCTCGAGCAAACGAATGATTTACGTCCGTGTTGTGTGTTGCAAATTAAAGGGAGCACTCTCCATTACACGACGCAGCTACGTACTCAATGTGGGCGCGACATGCGATCGACGGTACTGAGCAGACGGGCTACATTAAATATCGACGATATTGCGGCTATACCGCCTTAAAAAGGGTGAGGTACGAGTGGCAGTCACCACCGTTCCCAATAACTTTTACTGATACAAATGAGTTAGCTTGTAGAAGTACCAACTTCTATAAGAAACCGATGACTGACAGTACAAATGATCTAGCTAGCTTAGAAAAGTGTAGCAATACTATAGGCAAAATAAACATGCGTAAAAGTTTGTTTTTCTATTCTATTTTTTTAGAGACTTTTTGCCCATGGGTATGTCAGTCTCCTTAATACAGAATGGCTTTATGTGTCACGAACCCCAATAAGCATTCCCGCCATTTCTGATGTCGGCTCTGCAAGTATGCTAAGACATATGCCGACATCTTACTTATTTATTTTGGAGTCTTCAATTAATCTCCTTCTACGATCCTCGTACCGAATGCGTAAAAGTAGTAATATTTTTACTGCGTTTTGTCAATTGAGTAAGAGTCTTTGAAGACTCACATTATTTTCAGTGCATTCCATGTTTCATTCCTTTCTTAGCATCGGTAACGCACAAATGATGCCCCTTGTATTGCAAGCGATCTTAGGCTTAGATAATTGCTTACTATCAGACGCGGTGCTTGTAGAGTATCAACAACAACAGACCTAAATTACCAAACAAAACAGCATAGAATGCTCGCTGAGCATTAGGACATGCAAGTTTTAGGTAACAAAACGCAAAGGAAAGCTATTATTTCGATACTAAAAGTCGCTAGCCAGCATCGCAATAACGCAAGCGTAGCTACTCGTAGCGGCTTGTAGCCGATCGCAGCTCAGCTACGGCACTGCATCAGAATTAAAATTTATTCAAAATGAAATGCTAACAACGGTCGTGTTAACCTGTTGTTTGTTATATGACTCATGACTTGAAACATTATGTTAAATTGCAAAGCGGTATTATTTAAAACTTGAACGTTTCCAAGCAATAAATATGTATTTATTCAAAACTTTATACGCAAAGATACACACGAGAGATACGGATTCTTAGCTAGACGCATTAAATAAAATTAAGACGCATTAAAAGATTTATGGATGATTGGATGATGCCTAGATCGATTGGGGTGTTACCTCGTTTTACCGTTAGGCAATTCTCAGTAGCGTAGCGGAGTGCGGTATGAAGCTTAGTGGAGAAGTTGTCTTTGCAAAAAAGTACATAGAATAAAAAAATCTCTATTCAGTGATCTTCGTGTCCACAACCAGTGTCTTCGTTTATATAAGAAAGGGTTAATATTAAATTGCCCCACTAAGATATTAGTGGGGCAATTTAATATTAACCTTTGACTTCCCTATGATAGACATACTCTAAAATCTTTTGTTTTGTATCATAATATGTGATACAGTGAACTGGGAAACCTGTTAAATGACTTGCAAAAACACCTGTCTTCTATTATTTTTCTGGACGGAACTGAAGTGGTATGAGTAACCGAACAACTTTTCGCGTTGGTTACTTACGCACAATGGCCTAATAGTAGGGCTAAGTGCGGATAACACACGTCCAACTAACTAATGGTGCAAAAGGTAGAATGACGCAACATAGGTATCTGCAACGCGTACGAGACGTCGCCGTGTCACCGCAACATTACGTCTTACACTCGCGGGAGCAAGTAATGCAATGCGATCACCCGCTTCTCAAACGACAGGAAATTGACAAAGTTAGAGCAGACGTTATTGCGCAACAACTAACGCGTGAACGTCGCGATGTCACACGCGACAACCTCATCTAACTCTACACTGTCATGAACTTACTCTCTCACAAATTAGCTCTACAATCTGTGCTCCTCATGACATAATATAAACTATGTAATACTGACATTGTTTGATAGAGCCCGTAGATTTCTATAGTCATTTTTAGTGCCTCGGATGTTGCGTAATTATCGTATGATGCCAAAATGTATGTAGGTCGATATATAATAAATGTCTGTGAAATCTCCTAATAGTCTTATGAGTACCTATAAGTTAAGAAGTAGCAATGTACATTCATTAAAATATGTGGATAAAAATATTATCACATCGTCACATCCGAATGTTGATAAGTTTGTATGTATCCTAACTAATATTATATATGCGAAAATGACTTTGTTTGTTTATTCGTTTGTTTGTTTATTACGCTTTCACACCTTAACTACTTGATTAATCATCATGAAATTTCGCATATACGTTGCCAGTAGTACAGAATAGGACATGGCATCCAGAAAAAAGTACTGATATATAGAAATTGATTGACAATATCTAGATTAACGCAAAGCCGAGGGCAAAATCTAGTAGATTATAATTCGAATCATAATGGAATATTCAAAATTCAGATGAAATGATGACATAATTGATAGATAAATCATGTTTGATCGTGCTCGACAATGATTCATACAGTTATCAATTAAAAATAAAGTTGCATGCATTCGAATAATCTATCCAAGTGTCAAATAGTTCGATTTGCTTAAATGTTCGAATTTTTATCTATAATTGGTCTTCGCTATGAAGAAGCCTCGGGTAAAAATACTTTTAATCATCCTTTTGGAACTGATATCTATCGATGACTTTGAGACTGTCTTGTTGTTCCACGACATTTATCGTGCCTATGTTGTTAAAGATCTTGAGGTGCTTCTATTTTTTGCCAGTTAAAGTGTTTTTAGGACATACTGTTATAAAATGTTCAGTAGCAGGACGATGTCTCGAAACATGCCCTGTAGACTATTACAATTGGCTTGCCACCATTACATAAAATTTTCAAATATAGCTGTGTAAATACTAGTGCAATTCACCTCTGCTTACCTCTATTAATGACTATATTAACTTAGGCCAATATAGTAAAATATTTCAATCTCAAATAAAATATGAGATTCTATTTCCTTATTCATACCACAACTTACCAAATGTGAGTTACCTTATCACTGCCAAACCCATTGGGATAAATCAGCGTGTCTATACATACTCGTAGATAGATTGTGATTATTTTCTTACAGCCAATATTAAGTGGGACAATGATGCAAAACAAAACTTATTTTATATAACAAAGGCTCAAGAGTCGTAGCGTTATGAAATAGACCTTAAAACATAACGGGACTACACTTCTGCCTACAGGCTTACGTACACACTTTTTCATGCCGTTTGAAATCGAGGCATATTGGAGCACAGTTAAGACTACCACTTAAACCGAAGCACCCATTCAGTCAATCTGTCGAAATACAAATACAGGTTGCTTGCCCATGCTGTCCGTGCGAACAGGACGTGACACGTAGCGAAGCCGATTGCGGGACATCGCTGGTTGTGTGGCCCGCGTTTGTTCTGTGCGATGGACGGCGCTTCTCAGCTGTTAGCTGTCAATGTGTCACCGCCCCTCCCCGCTTCACCCCCCGTCCGGGGCAAGCGACAGATTGCGATTGTGATTGCAGTTGTAATTACACCTCGGACGGGCCACCCTCTCCGCCCCGCGCCCGCACCGACCTCGTCTCGCTCGGCACACGGCTCTTTCCGTTTCCGTTATGCGACACTGAATAAGCACTGAATTGTTCTCGTTATATCACAAAAGCTCAATACCATATTTAGTTGGTGTTAGCGTTTCGCCCCAAGGACTTGTTCTGTTACTGTTTAACGATTTCACAACTTCAGTGGATTTTCTCTATTACTCGACTACGTGAAAAGGAGGGTTACGCTTTTACTGTGTATTCATACATAGTCTCTATATTTCCAAAATGTTAGGCGAAAATTTAATACAGCCAAATATTGCCAACAGTGTTTAAGGTCCCACAGAATGTTGCAAGGCTATTGTCGCCTATCGGACACAATCCAAGGCCCCTACAGCTATCGAACCTAATACCTCATGCACAAGAGTTGTGTGCACCACAGGTAGTGCACACAACTGTTAACACGCTATACCGACACGATTAAAAAGTTAAAAAGGAAAATAAATGAAAGAGATACATAGCTAGTATACTCCTGAAATATGTCTAACTATAAATATATTCTTTAGTAATATCATTCATTTATATTTAAAAATGTGTATTACTTAATTTGTCAAATAAATATATTTTTATTATTTTGTCACTTTCTAGAATCTTGTGATCATTATTAGATTTATGTGTGTCATTTAATTAGTCTTGATAGTGGGCGTGATATAGAGATTGTAGTAAAAATTATATTTAGAATAATAATGAAATTTTAAAAAAGGCATTTATAGCCACGGCCATGACTTCAAGGGTTCGGATTTTAATCAATATATAATTTTTTGATTACTCAGTGATTGAGTTTGTACAGCCACATTAAAAAAGAGCCCAACCTATTAGCTTAAACATATAAAAAAATAATAAAAAAATACTATGTCTGGACTCTAAACTATGTTTAATGACCATGCTATAGGTTTTCACAGAAGCTGAGATGGCATTCAGAATATCCAATTTACTATAAAGATCGTCGGTGACGCAAGCACTGACACTTATTTCATTAGACCTACGAAGTCACTTCGCTCGTATAAATTTAATATCGCCGTAAACGAGTCGTATTTATCACAGATATTAAGATGATCGCGATCAAAATATTTACTCACCGGTCGGCATATTAAAGCTACTCCAATTTATCCTAATTAATGATCATCAGAAGTAATTAATTTACATAATTGGAGGAGAATTACAGCATTGAAATGCTAAATAGTCGAACGAAACAGAAGTCGAAACGAAAATTTGCATAACGACGATAGAATTAATTACGTAACACCGGTGAGAGACACCGGCGCGTCGTAGCTGCGTAGCTCTATCGTAGCACGCCGTAGCTCGGTCCGTAGACACATGTGTGGCGTAGAATCATTGTGTAAGTAACGGTGTTAGTACGCTACGCAAGCTAACTCGGGTTACATGCGTTAACAATTCACACTGGGTATATGCGCGAGTTAATAGTAACTTGCATAGTTAGCTTGCGTCGGACCCGCGACACAGGATTTAATGCTAGTGCGGGAGTGGGGTTTAAAATAAAAACACAGCGTCTTATTGAAATCCCATACTGTCTCATTAAGCACTGTCTGATGTTGAGCAAGGCGATTACGCTGTGACTTTTCTCATTTAACCGCACAAGTTTAGTAACTTTTAAATCAATTATTAAAACCTTAATCAAAACTTTGATTGTGTCGTTCTTCCCATAGTATATATTTACGACTATCTTTGCAGTTTATGGTAGGGTTCGAGTTTCGATACGCGTCAAGTAATGTGCTATTGGTATTTACTAATAGTTGATTTTTTGTAGTAACACGGTATGTATAATAGCAATAAGCTCGAACTTACTTACCAGGAGCAAAGTACGTGGAACTTAAAATATAACTAGTGATAGTGATATTGAAACTCACAATTAAGCCCCTTAGTATTCATGTCCATGGTGCTCATCTTTTCTGGTATTTATAGATATTTTTAGCTTTATCGCGCGTTTTGCTAAGGAGGGAAGTGGAATTCTTTTCTCCAACTCCTTCCATATACTTCCGATTAAATTCGTTGCGGGTTCCAAGATACTCTAGCTTGCCCGGGACATCACGAGTGTCAAAACTCAGTGTTTTCTATGTTCTCTGCACTTTACACTTCTTCACTTTCTTCTTCTTCACTGCTATACTTAAAACACAGGTGTTACGAAGTTCTGGTGGAATTAGTCTCAAAAAAATTGTGTATATCACCATGGATATATTACACCCATGCCTTATGCATCTGCATTCTTTGCTAGTTAAAAGTTTACACAGCTAACAAATGCTACAGTACCAAACGTAAAACTAAAGACAAATCAGCAGCTACAATGCAGTAGTTTAAACAGTACTGAGTTGATCTACTGATATGTATGTGTGTGCACAGAGTGTTGGTGCAAATTGCCACATCCTCACAATCGATGCTCGATACTGTGACGATCGTCTGTCCGTCTCACTGCACTCGTGTACGTGTGTGGTTGTGAATGAATGTATATACACGAAAGCATGATTATGTGTGCATACGTGTATTTGAATGTGTGTGTAGGTGTGTAAGTACGAGTGAACGCGTTTCGAACGTTCGACGTTCAAATTCAACTGTTTTCCTACACCAGCTGTTTCGTGCCTCAATAGTAATTGGCGCCAGGAGCCCATTATAGTTATTTCTTGTATTTCATTGTGGCGTTATGACGTCAGCGAGCTAAGAAATACGACGTTTAGATATTGCTGCGACTGTTAGGCAATATTTATTGCCTTATTATCGGCGACCTTAGCCTATGATGTCTAGGAACTCCAGTTTCTAAGTCTTGTTAAAAGCGCTGTCTTGTCACTCCCACGGCATAAATTTGCTCTTCGCTTTGCGTGCGATGGTAAGGTTCCAGGTTATATACACGGGCCGGGCAAAGTACTCTTTGTTTTTTGAAGTGAAAACTTCTTTAGGCGCGTTAAGCACTTCTTGGGTGAACAAAAATCATAGAACTCGCATCATCGTCACGGTTCCACGCTTTCCAATTTTGAATTATTTTAGAATATTAACAATATCTCAGAAATGGTGCGTCATACGCAAAAAATAACGAAATTTTGACCCCTTAATAACCGCTAAGAAAGTATCAGGAACTAGCATCCGACACGCTCCATATTTTATTTTTTTGTTTTTTAAGGAAGTGTTTATGATCAAGCATTAAAGTTTTCACTTCTATCGGCAGTCCCCAAAGACTGCCCCAATTTTTGTTTGACTTTTTAATGTAGTAGAGATCAATAGGCTCGCCCTCTATCTTTCTCTATCGATCTCAAACCAAACTGGTGAAATATGGATGTAATATATTTGTGTCGACCTTTTGGAGTATACAGACATAAGTTTATTTATATCTGTAATATTACAATTTAAATAATTCTCACAATAGAAATAATTCATATATCGCGGGGGACTTTACAAACAAACAAACAAACAAACAACAACGGACACAAAGAACACCCAGACTAATAGTAATAACCATTTGTAAATCACACAAAGTTTTGTGCCGTGTGGGAATCGAACCCGTGGCGAGCCGACCACTTAAACCATTACATTTCAAATATGTCTTCACCTATCTATTACACTTTCTTCACCGTACAATGAACACATAGTACCTACAGATGAAACATGAACTACATTTTTTTCCCGTAGAATATTACAGAGAGGCGAGTAGGCACGCGATCGAAATATATGACGTAACACCTAGGGTTGTCAAACTAATATTAATAATCACCTCAAGACCTAGTTTCAGTCACGGCAGCCTATATCCTAACTAATATTTTAATACGAATGTGAGTTTGTCTGTTTCTTACGTTTTTCACCTAAACTACTCAAATCATTAAATTTTGCATACACTATGTCAGCAGTACATAAAAGGACCGTCCGCGGCTTCGCTCGTAAATGATAGGAGTCCTATGTCATGCAAACGAAACCGTGAGCGAAAGCTAGTTACAAAATAAACAAAAAGACAATCATATAATACCTAAAGTATACTAAGTCTAAATCAATATTTTTCTCAAACAGCCTGAAAATAATAATAACCTACTATTTTATATACACACATACAATACATAGATTCACGCCTGTTTCCCAGAGGGGTAGGCAGATACTACTGATTTCCATTTGTACGATCCTGACACACTTCTCTGGCTTCACTCCTCATACACGCATAATAATTCTATATACTATTTTGTATATAGAATTATTTATATACATGAATATTTAATAAGTAGGTATTGTTACAGACAATTATTTATACAAAAAAGAAGCAAATATTATGTTACTAACGTACGAAAAGTGAAGCTTTAGAAACGACCCAATTGTATCGTTTTCTATTGTTCTCAAAACAAAATCAGTTCAACAAAATCTTTTGCAAAACAGTCAAAGCACAATTGTTCGAATTACAGGTATTTCTTTCACGCTAGCTTTTGTTATCTATCACTACTTATTTATCAAATTTTTAATACAAGTACGGTTATCTATACTAATATTATAAAGCTAAAAAGTTTGTTTATTTGTTTGTTTGGTTGAACGCGCTAATCTCAGGAGCTACTGAAGATTGAATTGTTCGGATTCAAAAATTATTTTAGTGTTGGATAGCCCATTTATCGAGGAAGGCTATAGGCTATATAACACCACGCTACGACCAATAGGAGCGGAGTATCAATGAAAAATGTTGCAAAGACGGGAAAATTCTCTTATGTGAAGCAGACGAAGTCGCGCGGGTCAGCTTGTTAATAATAAAATTGTATGGATCAGATTTTCAATGTCCATTATTATTGAAATTACATCTAGTTTTTGAAGTGAAAACTTCTTTAGCGGCGTTGTGCACTTTTTTTGTGATTGGTAAAAAATGTTAAACTCGCGTCAGGACACTTGACCTGATCGAAAGTTCGCAAGACGGAGTAAGAATTGTCATGTTTGTGTACGATAGCGCAATAAATGAATATTGTATTTTACCACATAAATGATAGTATCTACTTTTATAGTGACAATTAAAGCAATTCGTGCAAAATGATTCCCTAACCATTCCAAAATATCAAAAATGCACAACGTTAATATTTAAGTTTTCACTTCCGCCGCCACTATCTATACAAATAAATAAAATTCAAGTGTCTGTTTGTAATGTCAAAATAACAGCTTTTTATCTAATGCATATGAAAGTATATAAGGCACCTATACGAAAACATATATTTTTTAAATGTTTATCTGTCTGTCTGTTTGTTCTGGCTAATCTCCGAAACGGCTGAACCGATTTTGACGGGACTTTCGCTGGAAGATAGCTGATGTTATAAGAAGTAACTTAGGCTACAATGATTTTAGAAAAAATAATAGGTTTCCGCGGAGACAAACACTTTTTAGTTAAAATCTACGCGGACGAAGTCGCAGGTAACAGCTAGTAAATAAATAAAAAGACAACTCTCACATCAGAAGTAACTCCTGCATCACAGGAGACTTTATAAACATTCAAATAACAGACACATAGAACAGTCAAGTCTTGCAACAATTAATTGTGGATCACTAAGTTATTGTCTTATGTGAGAACCGAAGCAACAACACTGACTTGGCGTAGTGCGGTGGCAAGACAACAACTAAAACCATTCATGCAGTCTAACTAAAAGCGAGTTTATGGCCGTCTTCTACATTCAGACCTCAACATCGCCTCGGCTACTATGAGGGCGGTGTGGAGGCCACTGCTCTTAGACCACACGGCTGCTTACCATCAGGTGGAGTGTGGTCATTTTGACGAGCACGATAAAAAAAAAATTATGACAGTAGATAAGCAGTACTAATATAGTTAACAAGTTATATTATAAATACTAACACAAATTGTATGTATGTTAGTCTATAAGGTATTTATCTATGTTTCTATGTAGGTATAATATATATGTATTTACAAAACAAAAAGAGTATATATATGTATGTTTATCCATTGTCTAGTACACATAGTACAAGCTCTGCTTAGTTTGGGCTAGATGGTGTTGTGTGTATGTATTATAAAATTTTATAATATATAAATTTAGGTTAAGGTATTTATCTACGGGCCTATGCAGCCCGAAATAAATGATTTGATTTGATTTGACACACTTTACCGAACACGATAACAGACCCTTCTCAGTGTGAGAAGGCTTAGGCCACAGTCCATCACGCTGGCCCAGTGCGGGTTGGCAGACTTCACATATCTTCGAGAACATTATTGAGAACTCTTAGACATGCAGGTTTCCTTACGATGTTTTCCTTCACCGTTAAATCTAAAACTAAAATTAAAGATACATATTATATTCATCTTAAAATTGTCTTACAACCCTAAGCCTGTCGTTGAGCCGACGTCTTATGCGGTATTCACGCACGTCGTGACAATGTGTCGCGACACGTGTCACGTGACACCGTGACACCTTGTGCGTGACAACAGACACTTCCGATGAATAAATGATCAGAAATATTTTAACTGACGCTGAAGTCGTCCGATGGTGGCAGTACGAACGATTTCTAATTAATCATTTGGGATCGTGAAATCACGCGTATGGTATTAACGGTGTTGGTGGGTAGACGTGTATAATAATAATATTGTATCACATACACACCACACGATCTAGCCCAAACTAAGCAGAGCTTGTACTATGGGTACTAGACAATGGATAAACATACATATATACTTTTTTTTTTGTAAATTCGTACATATTATACATAGAGACACCCAGACCAAGACAAACATCTATGTTCATGCACACAAATCTTTGACTTGTGCGGGAATCGAAGCCGCGACCTCAGGTGTGACAGTCGGTTACACTAACCACTGCGTCACCGAAGCCGAGGCTAGTTGGATAAAGTATTAAGGAGTTTCTTTGTTAAGTAATTTTCAGTAAAAGCATGAAGACTACTTGCGCTCCATGGAATACAGTAGGTTTGCACTCTTCTACACTCTCTCTGTTTCTCTCTCTCTCCGCCTAAAGATTTTCATCATACATGATGGGAGAGTCAGCCATTCTTAAGATTTTAATCATACATAATGAGAGAGTCAGCCATTCTTAAGTTTTAATCATACATAATGGGAGAGTCAGCCATTCTTAAGATTTTTATCATACATGATGGGAGAATTAACCATTCTTAAGATTTTAATCATACATGATGGGAGAGTCAACCATTCTTAAGATTTTTATCATACATGACGGGAGAGTTAGCTATTCTTTTTTCTGCTCTTCAGTCCATTCTGTCTCTACGTGGTACCTAAAAACATATTGGCAACATGTGAGTTTAATAGATTTCTGCATACTATTTCGAGGATACAGATATGAGACTTTGTACGTGTATTCGTGATTCACGCAATCGATAAAATATTATTTTATTTGTTAAGAAATTTTGAAGTGAAAACTTCTTTAGCGGCGTTGTGCACTTTTTTGTGATGGGTAAAAAATGTTAAACTCGCGTCAGGACACGTGACCTGATCGAAAATTCGTAAGACGGAGGGAGATTTGTCATGTTCGTGTACGATAGCGCAATAAATGAATATTGTATTTTACCATATAAATGATAGTACTTTTATACTGATAATTCAAGCAATTCGTGCAAAATTATTCCCTAACCATTCCAAAATATCAAAAATGCACAATGTTAATATTCAAGTTTTCACTTCTGCCGGCACTCCCGGAGTGCAACCCGTTGATTTTTAACAAAACACGACGTTTGCTAGCTTCCTGTAGAATGCAATAAGTTTGTACTCTTCTACACTCTCTACGTCTCTTTCTTCCTGAAGATCTTTATCACACATGACAACAAAGTCAGCTGTCTTTATTTCTCCTCTAAAGTTTGCTATGTCCCTTGTACTTGGTACCTAAAATTTGTTGGTAAATGTGAGTTTAGTACACCTCTATCAATATAGAGAGTATGTATGACTCGCTACAATAATGACTCACGAATAAGAGGCAAACCTTAGTTACAGGCTTTGTAAGGCTACGGAGAATTTCCTTAGCACTAGTGACCTACTTACTGAGATATAGACAGTCTACACAAAGTTAAACTGTCTTGGAGCCCACAAGGAATTTAATCAGAAGTAAGTTGGAAGCATTGAAATAAAAGATTCCGCTTCTTAGCAAAGAAAGAGACAAAAGATAGAATACTGAGGTAGATTTACGAATGTATAATAATGAATTGAATAATTGAAGGAGAAAAGCTCTACAGACTCAAACATATGTCTAATTTACGGGCTGATTTATTTATAAGTTTTTTATTAAACTAGCTGTAGACAGCTACTTTAACAAAAAACCTGCGGTCACACCCGCCTTAATATAGGGGTCAACCTGTATCTCAGAAACTATTCAACTGATATTTTTCTCTTTAAAGACAACAGATAATTTTGTGTAATATTTCAATAACACAAATAATGCCCAGAGCCGAAACAGCAAGTTCTTTTTATACCAGCATACCAAAAAGGCAAGGCCAAATTTTTTTTTTTTTTATTTATGGTGTAGGAGGCAAACGAGCAGACAGATCGTCTGATGGTAAGCGATTACCGCCGCCCATGTACACCCGCAACACCAGAGGAGTCACTTTTTAAATTTGCTCTCCTTGGGCCTCCAGTCGTGCCAAAGCGATTTGTATTATTTTTTTTTGTAAATACTTACATGTTATACATAGAAACACTCAGACCAAGACAAACATCCATGTTCATGCACACAAATGTTTGACTTGTGCGGGAATCGAACTCGCCTCTCAGGCGTGGCAGTTGGTTACACTAACCACTACGCCATCGAGTCGTCATATAAGTCCCTGTAAAACTTTGCGAGGCCCGGCAATCGAGCCCGAGGTTATCCAACAAGCCTACAATTCTAAATAATAAAACGACTTAAGGTCATAGCACACATATCAACCCCGGAAACGGATCGTCACCATATCAACTCGAGCCGTGCAGTATTCTTTGTATGAAACTCCCTACTGCAACGCACACTAATCGGAATCCTAACGTAATCGCCTCGCCTCGAGACAAGCTTGCAGTGCTCGCGCTTACGGCTCGTCGTCCCCGCGCTTACGGCTCATCGTCCCCGCGCTTACGTCCGTGCACTACTGTTGCCGAACGTACTGTCATTCATAAGACAACTAACAGTCACAGAATGTGTAGGTTAGATAGGCAAACAGAAAAATAACGATAAAATAGAATAAAATCATTGAAGAAGTGAGAAAATATCCATATTAATATGATTTAAGTGAGCGCGGCGTCGCCTATCCGTAGCCTAGTCGACGTACCGGAGCTGTTGATCCGCTTTGGTTACGTTAGGTGACGCCTGTTTGACGGCGAGGCGAAAGGCGATACGGTGACGAGCCCTTTCCGAGTTGACATGTGTGCTATGACCTTTAGACTGAATCGCAAAATTCCTAAATTAAACCAGCTACATACTACGTATGGGTTCGGTACTACTCGCATATACACAACCTTATCCCACGCTACCAACATTCCAAATCTCAGATATCACTAAGCATCGCTTTGAATTCCAAATTGTAGATATCACGAAGCATATGAACGAATTGACGTCAAACACTGTGCAAGCAACACAAGTGTCAGACGATCAGGTCGAAAGGCGCAACAAAGTAAATGCACAAAGTGCCACTAACGTCACCGAACGTCACCCGCGTCAACGTCAGCGAGTAGTGTTTGCTAGGCGTCACACGTCAGGGTCGTGCGTGGCATGTTTGCGTTACACTCGGCCGTGTTTACATACTTCACTACTAACGTATGTAGTGCCACCTAAAGGTGAGGCTATACTTCAGTGTGGCTGCACATGTCAGTCTACTACATCAGGGTAAAAAAGTTACATAGAAAGGCTGTTCGATGCTGCATGGCCGTTACTTGAAGGTTGTTATGTAGTTACTTACTTATTAATAACTTATTATAATTTAAGCTGTTACTTATATTAAACTACGGCATCATTACTCTGTGTAACCTTTGTTATGGAAGAGGGGGGTATCCTAACACAGGTATCATTTTATACTTAAAAGGATACCTCTATCCCTAGATATACGTACTTATGTATGTGATATCGAAATAAAACATTTTTATAATATTGTCTCCTGTCAAATAAACAACGCGATAAAATCCGTAAATAGCAGTTTAATTTTTAAAAAAATATTAATTTTAATTTTAAATTACTTACATCAAAGATAAATTTTAAATGGAATTTTTGTTCTTACTTTTTTAAAAAGACTTTGTATATTGTCTGTATAGCGGGAGACAATAAAAACATTAAAATAACTTGTGCAAAGAACACACAAACTTGAAGCAATTATTTGTAGATAAAACAATTTTCTTCCGCGTGGACGAGACGACCCCTAGTTTATGGTTCAGCCTAAAATAGACTAGGTTTCATGTGATTCCATTGAGAAGCACCGAAGATATGGTGCGTATTTACGTCAATGAACAAACGCGGACGAAGTTGCAGGCATGTGGCTATATGAAGCTTTTGTGAACACATCCCTAACAATAAGTAAGAGTGACCTTGCTTTATTACGAAATTAGGTATTCATATCCTATCCCATATCCTTTTCTAACACACTTTCAGCATCGTAAGTTAAAAATGATAGCTACAGCCTAGTGACGAGGAGACTATTGAACTGACACGCCGAGATCTTAAGTTCGTTTAAAACGTATTTTTATGCCAATTTAATGGTAAATTATCGCTTGCATTAACGGTGACGGAAAACATCATTTATTTACTATTTATTTATTTACATCGAATAGAACGACTTGCGCCAATTACACTATATTTTAATAATAATTTAAAATTTAGCATTCATGCATTGTGCTCACAGTACCTCATATATTCTAATAATACCTAATACTTTCCATTCATCTGCAAAATATCAACTTCTGGGTTAAAGTACAAGAGAGCGTTAAGCTGTTTTAGTGACCGAGGTATGGGTGAGTTACAGCGTGCCGTAATGTGGCACGCCAGTAATCGGAGGAAACCTGTATATCATATAATATTCTACCACATACACAAAACACCATCTAGCCCAAACTAAGCAGAGCTTGTACTATGGGTACTAGACAATTGATAAACATACATATATACTTTTTTTGTAAATACATACATATTATACATAGAAATACCCAGACCAAGACAAACATCCATGTTCATGCACACAAATATTTGACTTGTGCGGGAATCGAGCCCGCGACCTCATACGTGACAGTCGGTTACACTAACCACTACGACATCGAGGCCGACTTCTTTATTCTTAATATTGTCGAAGATATGTGAAGGCTGCCAACCCCCTCTGGGCCAGCGGAGTGAACCTTACCCTTCTCATGCTGAGACAAGAGGCCCGTGCCGTACAGTATATAATATAAAGAGCTGATATTATTCTATTATTAAGTGAATATAGAACAAAAGTTGCTATTAGTACGGTCTCTTTAGTCACTATTCAGAGATCGGATATTACGTCATCCGTTCGCGACACTTAAATATAAACACACCTTTACATTGTGCATAGTGTATACAAACGCGCTTTCGGTGATTTAAGCCGAGCACACAACATCGATCGCCGCTGAGAGTCCGATTCTGGGTCACGTGGTACTCCACGGAGCCGCTACCGCCAACGTCACCGCTGTTCCCCGCGACGCTCATTTGCATACAAACCTAACCTCGAATTCTCGCCTGCACGCCGTTACATTCAACACCGTGTATCTCTTTTAGCGCCAATATTAATAACCTATCGATTGTATGAGAAATTGATAGAAGTCTTATAGTTTTCGAACTAGATTTTTGTTTCGCTCGTATAACTATAGGTTAGATTAGGTTAGTAACAGCCTCCATTGGGTGAGAGAGGGAACACCCCAGGTTTTTTAGTGGGTATACCAGTTTGGGGAGGCCCACACACCCCGCCGGTGCCGTCCCCTAGCCGGCGGATAGTGCATCAAGCATTTTTCCTGGGTACCAAAAAAAAAAAAAAATAATAAAAAAATAAATAAATGTTAGTAACAGTACTTTTTCTGGATGAAAGGTCCTATGTCCTTTTCTGTTTCCCCGACAACATGTATGCGCAATTTCACGTCTTAACTACTTGACCGATAATCATGAAGTTTCGCATACACGCTGCCGAGCACACAGAAAAGAACATAGTGTACCTTTTATCCAGAAAACCTAATTTAACCTAACCCACATCTAGGCAGGCGAAGCCGGGGGCAAAATCTACTAGTATTATAAGAAATATTGTGAAGATTTTTGGCTGTTTGTAAACGCTTTAGCGCGATTTCTTAAGACTGCGCTGAGCGAAATGTGCCAAAACAGGCGGTCACAGTTAAGTGAATAAAATCAACACTTTTTGTTTAATACAAATATAAAATATACATTTACCATAACAATTAATGTGTTTACAATTACTCCGTGTTAGAAACTTTAAATAATTAATATTTTCGCCTACAAAATTACGCAAATTTGCACGAAAAATGGATCGAAAAATCATTGGTCCGATATAAAGATATATTATAATTATTATTATTATTAAAAACGTAAGTTCGTATTAAGTGATTTTTTAGATTATAACAGTAGAAATCTATCCTATTTTACATCTTAAACGAAACATAAATAGTTATATTACAATTTGTCCGTCCCAAATATTTAAGTTATTGGTTGACAATAAAGATACATATTTATCAAAAAAGCACTTCAAATCCTCCATACAATTTTACTATGGCGGCCGCGCGCAGGTTTGAATATCGAGCTCTGTCATTCAGTCCAACCGCGTCTTACGCTCGGCGCAGTATTAAGTAATCAAGACCGCAGTACACATACTGAACCAAATCCTAACTAAAATTATAAATGCGCATGTGAGTTTGTTTATTTGTTTGTTTGTTAAGATTTAATACCTCAACTACTAGCTCGACCGATCATCATTAAATTTTGCATAGGTACACATTGTCAGAGGTACAGTAAAGGACAATCATAGGGATAATCTAGATTACTACGAGCAAAGCCGCTGACAAAATCTATACTAATATTATAAAGCTGAAGAGTTTGTTTGTTTGTTTGTTTGGTTGAACGCGCTAATCTCAGGAACTACTGGTTCGAATTGAAAATTATTTTAGTGTTGGATAGCCTATTTATCGAGGAAGGCTATATAACATTAAGCTACGACCCACGGGGGCGGCGCAGTAAACGCGTGTGAAACTGCGGGCACATAATTTAGTCTAGTATACGATGAACATAAAACATAATCAAGGACGCAGTACAAACAATTAACTGAATAATCGTAAAACATAAAACACCAATTGTTATTCGATTAATCGCATAATTCGAATTAATCTACTTTAAAATAATAAACGCGCTAGCCGGCGTTCTGTCGCGGCGGGGAGTAAACACCTGCCGCCGCTAATGGAGACTTCATTCATTCATTTACTCATTCACTCAGCTGTGCGCTGTCGTGCTACCGCTTTCATACATATGTATACCTCACAGGTCTCTTAACACCGTCCTGATATCGGATGAGAACGTTTTCATAGCACCTTTACGTGATATATCTTGATTTCTTCTTAAATAATTAAAGATTGTAGTACACACACTTAACTAAACAATCGAGAAACATAAAACATCAATTGTTATTCGATTATTCGCATAATGAGAATTAATCGCATAATGCGAATTAATCTACTTTAAAATAATAACTGCTGTGTGTCGCTACCGTCTTCATACATATACTTCACAAGTACTGTCATCTCATAACACCTTCCGGATAAGAACGTTTTCATAGCTCCTTTACGTGATATGTTAATTAAAGATGTAGTACACACACTTAATCAAACAATCGATAAACATAAAACATCAATTGTTATTCGATTAATCGCCTAAATCGAATTAATTTACTTTAAAATAATAAACGCTCGCTAATGGAGACTTCATTCATTCATTTACTCATTCACTCAGCTGCGCGTCTTCATATATATACTTCACAAGTACTTTTACCTCTTAACACCTTCCTGACATCCGATAAGAACGTTTTGATAGCTCCTTCACGTGATATTTAATACGTATTATCAACTTGACGCGTGTAACGTATAAAATATGGCGTTTGAAATGTACCTTTTGTTCTTCGCGCTAATTACTCTGTTATTTATTGTACATATTCATGGTATATATACGCTTCTTCTTCTTCTTTTCGTGTGGTTAGTGGCCATTCAAGCCGCCCGTAGGCCTCTGACATGGCTTACCGACTGCTGTCAATTTGACAACAACCGGTACCGACTTTTTACGTGCCCTCCGAAGCACGGAGACGCTTAGATGAAATACCACTAAGCTGTCACCCATATATAGACTGACCGCACCCAACGTTGCTTAACCTCGCTAATCGTTTACCGATCAGTGAGTGCAACTGGCTATGAGCTATATACGCTAATAGGTGGTTTATGTATTACACACCCACATTTCATCAGCTATTAGCGCCGTTTTGGATGAGTCTGTTTGTCTTCCTTGCACATTGCCAAGCTATGTTGTATTACTGAGAATTTTCAAACGAGTATTTCTCGATCTAGGGTACCTAGTATCTCATGATAGACGCGAAGCTTAAGCACAATCTCATGATACGAAATTGACGCGCAACATTTACAATCGCATTTATAACCCAATCGCAAATATTTAAGAAACAGCTAAATATTAACTAGGGACTTTTCAGAAAACATCTACAAGCATAACTTTGAGTGAATTTAACTAAATGTTAGTAGCGAGCCATTGATCATTGCCTTGCATGCTATTCAGTCAAGATGTTTTTGAGTAGTAGAGCCTCGCTGATATCAGCATAAATGGGCCGGCTCGACCGGGGAAGGACTACCCTCTCACAGAATATCGACGTGGAATAGCAGTAGTCCTACTGTTGTGTTTCGTTCGGTGAGTGAGAGTACCGGAGACCCAATCACCCCCTTTCCCCCATCCCGCTCCCTTTCCGTCCCACGTCCTTTTCTAAAGGGTCGGCAACGCGCAAGTGATGCCTCTGGTGTCGCAGGCGTCCATAGGCTATGGTGACCACTTACCATCAGGTGGGCCGTATGCTTGCTTGCCACCTTAGTTGTATAAAAAAAAAGGTGTACCTAAGTATTAATTAGCGATATTTTTATAAGTAGGGATTGTCGCTACGTAAGGTCTATTAACAACGTACAGTTCTATTACTACAATTACACCAAGATCCTTTCGGCGTGAGACAAACTCCTAAAGGGGCCAAGGAGTACCGGCGAGTTGACTTCATTAAACAAACGCTGGCAACAATAGCCGGTTTGATTACCTAACGCGCCTCAGGAATTCCTCGCCATACATTTTAAGGGGAGTAATTCAGTATTAATGGAAGCAAGGCGACTGAGGGGAGAGGAGAGCGGAGGGTGTCGCGTTTAATGAATACTAGACATTTGTTAGGGGGCGCGGATCTAGGCCGAGATGGAACAAGAAACCATTCGTACTTGTTCGCTTTGTGTTGCTTCTCAGCTAGTCTATATTTCACTCATAAATAATGTGTTCTACCGCCAACGCCGCGGTGTTATTAATGGACGGCGTATACTCAGTACCGCCGGCTTATCTTTATACTAATTATTTTGCCAGCGCTAAGTATTATCGCTAACAACATAATAAGTCTTCTGTGTATCTTACAGGCTTCAGATTGCAGAGTGAGCATGGTTTAAGCTGTGTGTTAGAAAGAAATAGGGAATAGAAAATGCCTAGTTCTAAACCATGGCTGCCTGACCAGGTATTGGTGTGTCTTTTCATAGGCCTATCTCTATAATAATAATATAATATTCTACCACATACACACAACACCATCTAGCCCAAACTAAGCAGAGCTTGTACTATGGGTACTAGACAATAGATGAACATACATATTATACTTTTTTTTGTAAATACATACATATTATACATAAATACCCAGACCAAGACAAACATCCATGTTCATGCATTCTAATGTTTGACTTGTGCGGGAATCGAACCTGCGACCTCCGGCGTGACAGTCGGTTACACTAACCACTACGCCATCGAGGCAGCCTAAGCCTAGCCTATGTCTAAACCACAGCCAACAAAAATGTACGTCAAAAGTATAGTCTTTAAATGTTTACTGAAGTGTTATGTGAAAATCATTTGTTTATTTAGGTGTAAATAAATTTGAGTTCAACCTCAACATTTTCTGGATGAAAGGTAACCTATGTCCTTTTCTGTTTCCATGATGATTGATCAAGTGGCACTCCTTAGAGTGGAAGCGTAACAAACAAACAAGCTCACATTCGCATTTATAATATTAGTTAGGACTAGCTGTTACCTGCGACTTCGTCCGCGTAGATTTTAACTAAAAAGTGTTTGTCTCTGCAGAACCCTATTTTTTTCTAAAATCGAAGTAGCTTAAGTTACTCCTTATAACATCAGCTATCTGCCAATGAAAGTCCCGTCAAAATCGGTTCAGCCGTTTCGGAGATTAACCGGAACAAACAGACAGACAGACAGACAAAAATTTTAAAAATAGATGTTTTCGTAAGGTACCTTATATAATTTCATATGCATTAGATAAAAAGCTGTTATTTTGACATTACAAACAGACACTTCAATTTTATTTATTTGTATGTATAGATGTATAGATAAATGAAGTCAGTATAAGAACAACAAACGGACAATATAATCATGTAGATGTATTATTCGATTGAAACAAATCGCCTCATCACAAATAAATGGGCAGACATTTGTATTATTACGAACACATGTATTATGTAGCATCGATTCCTCTATGGTGGAGGCTTTTTTCATTCCTTATAGTAAATGTGCGTATTATGTTTGTTACAGCAGTAAGTGCATTAGGATGTTTAAATTAAAGTGAAAAGGATCAATAGTTGTCTTTAGTTATTTGTCAAAGAAGATAAAATATTTGAATGAAATATCAAATAACGAATGATACTTTTTTTTTTCTTTTTACGTGGGGGAATGCATTGACGCTTACCTCTCCGCGGAGGCGGGCGGAGGGGTTATGTCGGACTCGCCGGGGTAAAAGAGAATGATGTTGAAATGATGATAATTGACTTCCCGGAATACCGACTAAACCTACCACGGTGTTCCTCGACAAAACCGCTATCGGCGGAGCCGCGCGAATTACTTGCACATGCGGACGCGACCCCGCCGCCGAGGTTTCGGCCCGCCGTATGAAACGGCAGGCCACTACTCGAAGAGAACCTATTACATTATATGCTCATAACTTCGAAAAGTCAGAGATCAGCTTTTGGATTGAACTCAAGACTGCATGCAGGCTATCGCTGTTTACAACTTGACTAAGAAAACCTAATTAAAAATTCACCTATAACAGCCCATGACACTGTATAAAAGATACAAACACCGTGGAAGAGTCACGCTTCGGCACGAATGGGCCGGCTCGACCGGAGTGATACCACGGCCTCACAGAAAACCGGCATGAAATAGCGCTTGCGTTGAGATTCGTCGAGTGAGTGAGGGTATCGGAGGCCCAACCTTCTCCCCTCCTGGGAGGGGAGCAAATTTAAAAGGCCGGCAACGCACTTGTGGCTCCTCTAGTGTTGCGGGTGTCCATGGGAGGCGGTAATCGCTTACCATCAGGCAATCCGTCAGCTCAAAAAAAAAGGCAAAAAAGTAAAAAAAACACTAGTGTATAGTGAACAGAGAGCCGTCCTAGCGCACTGATACATATGTAAGAGCGTCCTCGGACGTTGCGCCCAACACGCCGACGTAGGATGATTTGGGATTTCATTTCCATCCTCAATATCCGGTGTAGACGGGTGGCATCGATAAAAACTAAATTTATTCCGGGATACGACCTCCGAGACCGACCGTTCCCTCCCCGCGCGCCCCTTGTACTCCGCCGGCGCCTGGCGGCCACAACATCCGCGGCTTACCTCGCCTTCGCTAACTGGCTCTCGGTCGCTCGCCGTACAATACTAAGTCGCGGTGCTTACACGCTGCACGTTGCATTTGCATTAAAGTCTAAGAGGTGAATGTAAAAAGTGGTTCCCATTTTATTAAGGCTAGCTATCAGTGAGGGGTCTCGCTTGCATATACATATATTAATTTCTAAAACATCATTACCATAGGATTCTAGCATAGCAATAAATCATTGTCTTGACAAAATATGGTATAGATAAATCCTAATCCTAATCTTATCCTAAATAATATTATAAAAGCGAAAATGAGTTTATTTGTTTGTTTGTTACCTTTTCACGCCTAAAC
This sequence comes from Catocala sponsa, assembly GCA_963564715.1. Taxonomy (NCBI): domain Eukaryota; kingdom Metazoa; phylum Arthropoda; class Insecta; order Lepidoptera; family Erebidae; genus Catocala; species Catocala sponsa. The sequence continues at coordinate 23,158,707 of OY751340.1, read as the reverse complement.
GACAGAACCGATCATCCTGAAATTTTGCAAATACGTTGACAGGTGTACAGAAACGGACATAGGCTACCTTTCATCCCGAAAAAAATTACTGTTCCCGAGAAAACAATAATAACGTTCTTATGTTAATAGATGGCGCCACGTGTCTTTCGAATCATGATTGAATTATATTAATATATATTATTACAAGCAGAATACAACCCGAATTGATTGTCAAATTCTAAATTAACGCGAGCGAAGCCGCGGGCAAACGCTAGTAATCTATATTTTGAAGTTCATAAGTATTACTTTATAACCTAAATATGAATAACTCATAGACTAAAAAATATCTACCATTGGAATTGTATAAATAAAAAAAAAATATTCTTACCTATGATATATTCTTAAAGGGTTATAATGTACCTATGTTATAAACTAGGGTAAGTATTTCGAGACACATCTTTTATGAAAGTTTAGCCTCCATACAACTTGCTAATATAGTATACAAATAAGTAACTCACGCGGTCTGCGGTCTGTTTTCCTAAACGAGTTAATCATACAGATTACTTATGCGTTTACGTTATGCATAAAACTTTTCTAGTGCCTCAAAAGCGAATGTCACCGTGTACAAATACCGTTAGACCAGTTGAAAAGAGTAGATGACTCGAAAAATCACTTTATCCAAAAACTGTTGCAGTTTCTGTATATGTAGGGGCTCGTCGCAGTATAATCGTGTAATTAATTAGATCGGGATCCCGTGACCTGTCGGCTTCCCGTCCCCCCATCGCTGTCCCCACGTCGGGCGCTCGGTCGCGGCCGCCGGCATTCGACTCTCACATAAATCTCGTTTTTATTGGGTCCCCGCTCCGGAAATCGGGGATGGAAATGAAGGCGACCGACCGGACACATGCTGCGGATACTCGAGCCATGAGGCTACAGCCGCTACTTACACGCCCTAAAATATATTCAAATAGATTTACATGAATTTAAAGTATTAAAGTCTTTATTCATTTTAATTGAAACCAAAAGAAGGAAAGAAAATTATTATATTTTTAAGCTTTGAAATTAATCTGCTATATACAAACTACTTACTAACATACTACCTAGTATTAAACTTTACTACTATGTAAGGTATTTAAATTATTTGGATTTAGATATATGTACAGTTTCCCCGATGTTTCGGTTGCTTTTCAGCAGGTCAGCCATGGACACGGGGCTACTCCCCATTATAGTCTAATTTTAATATATAAGATTCGCGTAAATGTGGGACAACATTATCTATACATTAATACGTGAAGCGAAAACTTTGGATCCCATTTTACGAAAATTGGGCGGACGGAGGAGTATGAAATTTCGCACACTTATAGTTTATACTGAGAAGAAGTGACGAATCCTAATATTTATATAAAATATGCATTAGAAATACATGAAATTAATGAAAAAACACTACACGCACACAAACATGCATTTGACACACGCAGTCAAAGCGCGTAACTATGGTTACAATATCAATATATAATGACATAATATATCAGCAATATCTTAAAGGCAAACTTTGGTCGAATTTCGAGCACTAGGCGACCGCTAGTCTATATATTAATTCGTGAACCGAAAACTTTGGATCCCTTTTTACGAAAATTGGGCGGACGGAGGAGTATGAAGTTTCGCACACTTATAGTTTATACAGAGAAGAAGTGACGAATGCTAATATTTTCATAAAATATGCATTAGAAATACATTAAATTAATGAAAAAACACTACACGCACACATCTATGCATTTGACACTCGCAGTCGAAGCGCGTAACTATGGTTACATATATCAATATATAACGACATAATATATATATCAGCAATATCTTACAGGCAAACTGGTCGAATTTCGAGCACTAGGCGACCGCTAGTATTATTAAAGCTGCAGCCTAATAAAGTTTTGAATATAAAATGGAGCGGTCTTTTAGTCTATTTTTGCATGTTTTACCGCACTGAGGCACTTTGCGTGACCGACGTAAGGGTGGCCAGTTATTTATACCATCTCAGCTCTGTCCTTCATGGTTTTGGTTGCTCACTCTTTTCTAGTGTTAAAACACATAAATTAGTAGACACCAGCTCATGTGTTCTTACACTGCAAAAGCAAGCAACATCCTCGGTCTCCTCGAAACATTATTCCCTGCTTACAAAAGACAACTACCACACTAGGTATAAATGTTTGCATTAAACCGCTATGCCATCCGTGCGTATCCAGTCGAAAATCTTAATGCTGCTTATGTTAGACTAGTTCCGCTACTAACCCAACCACTAGGAGATACCCAGATGAATACCAGATTCTGAAATGCATCAGACACAAGCTGATCTAGTTCAGGTTAGTACGATGCCATCGGTGGATAACCGGTTCTGCCCGCCATAACAGTAAAGAATAAAGAGACTCATATCCACATATAGGTATGTACGGATATGAGTCTCTATATGCTTTACTGGTGAACAGAAATGTACCAGTTCAACATTTATTTATATTTATGGATCTCTGGGCGAGTCTACTTATTCTACCCGCATTGCCAAATTCCGTACTGCACCTAGACATTTTCTTAGAAAAATCTAACAGTTCCTTCCTCATCCCTGGAATCTGAACCCCAACATTTATCAGTAAATGTAACAAACCACTATGCTATCCGTGCGTATCCAGTCGAAAATCTTAATTCTGCTTATAAGATTTTGTAATGATGATTGTGTTTTTTTCACAGTGCTGTCGTGTGGCGAGGCAGGCGGCGGGCCGCGGCTGACGAAGCGTTTCGTGGGGCTGTATACGGGGCCTTACTTCGACCCGACGGCGCCCAACAACATCACAACCCAACTTGGCACACACGCCTATCTCCCCTGCAAGGTGAGCCACTCACTACGATTATTATATCAGTAACTTTCTATTATAGATGGATAAATTTAAAAATAAGCTTGGTACATAGATCTTTAGTCGATCTTTTGTCGGCCTCGATGGAGTGGTCTGTGTAGCCGACTGCCACGCCTAAAGTCGCGGGTTCGATTCCCGCATAAGTCAAACATTTGTGTGCATGAACATGGATGTTTGTCTTGGTCTGGGTGTTTCTATGTATAATACGTATGTATTTACAAAAAAAAGTATATATGTATGTTTATCCATTGTCTAGTACCCATAGTACAAGCTCTGCTTAGTTTGGGCTAGATGGTGTAGTGTGTGTATGTGATGGAATAGAAAAGAATAGAATCATTCGATTGTGCATTCGAATAACAATCAATTTTATCTCCGTCTCACCGAAAGGTTGACTTGTACAAAACGTTTCACGCCTTAGCCACTTAAGGCGTAAAGCGTTTTGTGTAATTCAACCTTGCAAATAGTTAGTAAAAAGACCACTCTTTTCACAAACTACATATTTGCAAGATGTTAAATAATTTAAAATAATCGACTACAACAGTTTTTTAACAAGTTTATGTTTTGTTTCTGATATAATCACGGCAATCCAGGTAAAAGTCATCTCTTACCATACATTTTGTATAAAGCTTATGCACCTTCTTTGCAGTCTAGTTATCTAAGAAGTTAATTCTCTCTAATCTTAATTCTACGTTGTATAACATACAATTCGGAATACAAAATATTCAGATTCTTTCCTTTATAATCCCTGATTAAAAATTACGTACAGATATACAAATAAATTTTGCGAAATTTCCTCATAATACATATAAGCTTTTGTTCGCCCTCTTCAATTTATCCGACAAATATTTTCGGGTCAGGTTCACCCGCGTTTATCCTACAGAGCCAGTGTTCATATGATACGCATTTTCGCCTATTAAGGATCTTATTACGTTCGTATTAATTTACTGATTTATGAGATAGGTGCTACAGACAACTGAATACAAGCTATATAATGGAGAGAATCAATACACCTCACGATTACAGACAGATTAGGGTCAAAATTGACAGCCTGTCTTTATATTATGAGCTTCTTCATATTGACATAGACAAGTGACCTATATCCCGAAAGTGTGGGTAAAATGTTTTATAACCACGTTGGAACTGTTGTGGTCTTAGGTACCACTTATGAGATGGTAATGCTAGGTGTCAACCAGGCAGAGGTCTAGACTCCGTGACTGAGAATTTCTTGACAGAAAGGCCCAGTAAAACTTTGCCAAATTTGAACTTGAAACCTCACAAATCAATTAATTTGTGAGCTTAACAGAAATTTGGCACACTATAGTAGTTGCAAGTATCAAATAATGTCACTCTTTGATATGCCAAACGATCAACAGATAAGTTAATCATTTTGAAGTATGATGACAGATGCATGCATGTAGCGATGTCGAATCAAGTCACTCCAATTAACTACTAAATATTCTACTTCAATGTATAAGTGTCCTTTCAGCCTTCTGTACCTCTCTCTTCTGTGAACAAGTGATCAAAACATAATAAATAAAAGACTAAGTCCACGAAATGTTCTTCCAGGTCCGGCAGCTGAGCAACAAGTCTGTGTCGTGGATCCGACGGCGTGACGCTCACATACTGACCGTTGACCGATTCACCTTCATCGCTGACGAACGTTTCCAGGCTTTCCTCGTCGAGGCCACTGACACCTGGACTCTGCAGGTCTCCATTACTATTACTACTATATTTTTATTGTAGCCGTATTATTTCTTATTAACTATTATTTGTTATGACACAAGGTGTTGTCATGACTTAATGGAGAGTCATGACAACACCTTGTGCACTTGCTAGCAAAAAGTCGTATTCGAAACGCGCCCATTGTACTAATGATATCGACTTACTCTTAATACAAAATAGGAGAGTGACATTAATTGGTCACTTGATACGACACCATAAATATTTTGAAACTAAAATGGAAAGGAAAGTGGAGGTTTGGTGAGGGGTGAGACCAAAAAGATATCATACATACATGCCCAATAAAAAATATAAATCAATGCTATGGAAACGCTGGTTCACGCTGGTTAACCTCATAAATCGATCGATTTGCTTCGTCACGGGTTCAAAAGCCATCTCTTCTGTTTTTTTTTTATACAATTAAGGTGGCAAACAAGCATACGGCCCACCTGATGGTAAGTGGTCACCGTAGCCTGCAATACCAGAGGCATGACTTGCGCGTTGCCGACCCTTTAGGAAAAAAGGAAGTAGGAAGGAGAAAAGAGGGTGATGGGGCCTCCGACACTCTCACTCACCAAACGAAACACAACAGTAGGAACACTGCTATTTTACGTCGATATTCTGTGAGAGGGTAGTACTTCCCCGGTCGAGACGTCCCATTCATGCGGAATTCATTATCCAATTTAAGCTTATTGTAAATGTGATGTGTGTTGTTCAGGTGAAGTACGTACAGGCGCGCGACGCCGGCGTGTACGAGTGCCAGGTCGGCACAGAGCCCAAGATGAGCCACTTCGTGCAACTCAACGTCGTTGGTAAGTCACACGCAACTGGACTCTGATAGTGCATGATTTACGTTTCGCTACTGGATTCGAACACCACATGAGAAGAAAATTTGTGTAATCCACAAATAGTAGTGCCGAGTCTGGGTTTTCGTTGTGTTTGTCATTTCATGCATAGTCATGCATAAATTGAAACACAACAGACAAGATATCTAAGATATAACGTCCTTAGAGCGGGATTAGTAATTGGAAAAAGATTCATTAATACATGTGCTTTTCCTGAAGATCGAGAATCGAGACTTCGATTATTCTGAATTTAGCTGTCAATAGTTTTGGTTCTACTAATACAGGAATTGCTCTCTGTTACCTTAGCCATACCAAGACATAATTATAAAATTTTCGTCTAAACGCAGGCGTACAGACACGCCGATAGATTAAATACGAAAAGGTGTGTAAATTTGCAGCATGAGTATTTTTCTTGGTTGCAGTGCCAAAGATCGAGATAGTCGGTGAGTCGGAGCTGTACGTGAAGGCCGGCACGACGGTGAGCCTCAAGTGCGTGATCACGCAGGCGCTGGAGGAGCCCGCCTACATCTTCTGGTACCACAACGACGAGCGCGTACTCAACTACGACAAGAGCCTCGTCGAGATCCGCATGGAGCGTGTCGCACCTGATACCACGGTCAGTAGAAAATACTAAAGCGGTTTATTTAGTAAAGAGCCTATGAAAACCACCAACCCACATCAATACATAGTCTGGCGCCTGTTTACGATATCTCAATTCGGAAAAATCCTAGAAGAATCAGATCTCTTCTGTTAGTCTCTTCAAACGAGGTTTAAAGAGAGTTCTTCTTTCACGGTAGGCAGCGGCTTTGCTGTGTCCTGACATTGCTGAAGTCCATGAGCACTTTCCATCAGGTGGGCCACTTGCTCGTCTGCCACCAATGGCAATAAAAAAAATGCTTACATAAAAGGGCGTGATCACCATCGTTAAGCTTAAATACTTCTGTATTACCATCCACATTCCTCCAGCTATAGCTATACATAGATTGCTCGTAAGAAAGAGCAAGCAAATTGGCTTTTAACGCGCTCAAATCCAGACTCCATGTGGTACGAAGAATTTCTTGACAGAAAATACTAGTAAGCACCAATCTGACCACTGGGGACGTCCAGAAGCGGTATACCTCTACATGTCTCCGCATTATCGGACATTTATATGACACAAACTAAACTAATTCGGGTCAACAGATACCTATTCGTTAGTGAGCAGTCTTTTTTTTTATACTACTAAGGTGGTAGACAAGACACCTGATGGTAAATAGTCACCGTAGCCTATGGACACCTGCGACACCAGAGGCATGACTTGCGCGTTGCCGACCCTTTAGGAAAGGAAGTGGAAAGGAAAAGAAAGCGGGATGGGAGAAAGGAGGTGATCGGGCCTCCGGCACTCTCACTCACCGAACAAAACACAACAGTAGGAATACTGCTATTTCACGTCGATATTCTGTGAGAGGATAGTGCTTCCCCGGTCAAGCCGGCCCATTCATGCTGAAATCAGCGAGGCTCTACTACTCGTCAGTGCCTGCCATAATAGTAAAACATAATTATTATTAAATTAAAGTATTATGGCAGGTATGTATCTAGATAGACTCGTACCTGGTATATACCTGAAACGGTAACCATACATGTATCACCCACATTTTACCATTTATGTTTACAGATCTCTGGGTAGGCAAGACTATTACATCTTTTGCCCACATTGCCAATTGCCGAGCTGCTACTACGAATTATCTAACAGCGAAATCTAACAATACTTTCCTCATCTTCGGAATACGAGATCTGATATTTACCAATTAACATATACTTTGCACTTAATTTTATTAACACTAGTTCCTTTTTATATCTCTGGATCATCTAGGCTGTTGCTTTATTTAGATAAAACATGGGTGAAAACGTGATAAGAGATTATGTAATTTATGTTATAGGTGGGCAACCTGATAATCTACAGTCCGCGACGGGAAGACTCCGGCAACTATTCGTGCTCACCCTCCAATCTGGATTCTGCATCCGTCATGCTGCATGTACTGAGTGGTAAGTCAAACTGCATATACTTGTATACCACAACAGCGAAGGAATGGTATTCGGTCTATTCAGTCACGAGAGCGCGCTTCTTCAAACCAGGGATGTTATGGAGCTCCGTAACCGTAATCGAAACTATCGGATATCCGAATTAAAATATATCCGTAACCGTATCCGTTTCACAAGTTTCGGATAGTTTCATATATGAGCGGATTTAATTAAATAATTAATTTAATAGATAAAACTTAAAATTGAGTAGGTATATAATAATTACTTACATATATGACTGATTATAATACCAAATGATAACCTAGACTAGACAAAACCTATAAATAAAACCAAATTATTACATACTATTTGTGTTTATATTATATAATTTTACTTCAATCTAATATCCGTAACCGTATCCGAAACCGATATAATTTTATTCCTATATCCATATTCGTATCCAGATCCGAAATATCATATCCATAACATCTCTACTTCAAACGTCTAATAAAGCACAGTATCGTAAAACGATAATAAGTATAATTTTAGCATATGTCTATATGAACGGTGCTCTGGGTCACGCACATTAAGATATTCAATAGATACAAGTTTCACGCCTACAACTGCACTCCTCTAATGTATTGTCGGAGGGCGCAACTTTGTGAGTGAGCTGTAATGTACTGTGAAGTGATTACCACAGTATTCACTTACTCATCACGAGGTAATTTTACCGTTGCACATTCGTAGTGTGTATTCCAGATGTTAAGAGTGTCTATAGACACTTTATAGCCTATAGCTCTATAGCCTATAGGCTATAGAGTATAGATGCATGTGACACTAGGTCTTCACTCGCACATTGCCTACTCTCAAAAACAAAACGTCTTGTTCCCAGTACGCAGTGCAAAGAGCTCTTTACGAAGCTCTAGAAATCACCACAAACTCTACTTTATTTGATTTCCGTCGTCAATAAGATGATAAATACAAGTATTTTCGCCTTACCGACGATTGCAATGGTCTGGTACTGGTCAAGGGCCAGGGGAGAGACTTTGGCCGTATGTATGCAAATTACCTACCCATACAAGGATCACAACTTGAGCACCTTTCAAAAAACCAACGCAGCAGTCTTATCAGTATTGAAATTAAACTACTATACACGGATTTTATCGCGTTGTTTATTTGACACATTATTACAAAATTTTTTGAAAAACTGGTACACTACTATAATACTATTAAACTTTACTAATTTTTAAGCTAATTAAATTATTGAAACTATTAAATCTATTTATACTATTACTATACTATTATACTATTTATATTTATGTTTACACTTTTTACAAGATCCAGGGGTCTATAAAATAGATTGTGACTGCGGACTCTCATACATTGGTCAAACCAAGAGAAGCATAGGCACCCGCATAAAAGAACACATAGCTGATGTAAAACACTAACGCTCGTTGAAGTCTGCTGTGTGTGAACATGTGCAACAGGGGACCAACCACTACCTGAGATTTGACAAACCACAGATGCTCGCTAAAGAACACCGATTCCTACCAAGGATGCTTCGCGAGACTATTGAAATCAAGAAACATCCTAATTTCAATAGAGAAGATGGTTGAAATGTACCACCACCAGCTTGGGATCCAGTAATTCAAATAGTCAAACCCAAGAAGAAGCAAACCACAGCTAGACTTCATGATACTTTGAGCTCATTCTGCGTAAATAGAAACACCCATGATTCAATTATGTTCGGGTACTTTGAAATAACTACACTGGAACATTGAGACAACTACCATCTTAGTCTCCCCGTGACCATGGCTGCTGAAAAGCAACCGAAACGTCGGGGAAAGTGTAAACATAAATATAAATAGTATAATAGTATAGTAATAGTATAAATAATTTTAATAGTTTCAATAATTTAATTAGCTTAAAAATTAGTAAAGTTTAATAGTATTATAGTAGTGTACCAGTTTTTCAAAAAAATTTGTAATAAAGTGTCAAATAAACAACGCGATAAAATCCGTATATAGTAGTTTAATTTCAAGGAATAAAATTCGCGTAAACAGAAGACAGCCTTATCAGTATTTAATAGTAGAATTAATACTCTATTTTCTGCATTTTAAAAATACAGCCTTATAAATATTGTCGTGTCAAGAATATGTTATATTATTCCAGGTGAGCAGCCGGCAGCGATGCAGCACGGCAATGGCGGTGAACGTATGTCGCCTGCGCGCGTATGTGGCGCACTCGCGGCCGTGTTGTTGACGCTCACTGCGCACGACGCGCGCCGCGCCGTACTCAGGCTACTGACGCTTGTCACCTGCGCACTTGTATTTCCGTAAGTAGATACTTAAATATCCCCTACTATCTTTCTGGACGGAGCTGAGGTGATATGAGCAACCAAACAACTTTTAGGAAAAATTTAGCGGAATAAAAAGTTTGATAGATGAGTACACGAACAATATACTCGCCGTGAGTCTAAACGCGAAGTAAACTGTTCTTCCACTAGCCATGTCGAACCAGTATTCGCTGGCCTTTTAATGCATTTTTCGTTGTTGCATTCTGGTGAGAATGAACCGATTCACCGTCGAAATAAATCGCACTTACGCACAATAGCTAAATTACATAGCTAAGATTTTTTATTTTTTTTATTGAACTAATTTGGCTAACAAGCATACGGTCCTCCTGATGTAAGTGGTCACCGTAGCCTATAGACGCATGCAACACCAGAGGTATCACTTGCGCATTGCCAACCCTTTAGGAAAGGAAGTGGGAAGGAGAAGGAGCGGCAAGAGGATGATTGGGCCTCCGGCACTCTCACTTTTCGAACTAAACACAACAGTAGGAATACTGCTATTTCACGTCGATAATATATAATAAGTGCAAATAACAAACGACTAACTACATAATTTCATGATGTTCGATCAAGTAGTTAAGGTGTGAAAGTGTAACAAACAATCTCACATTCGCATTTATACTATTAGTTAGGATTAATATAAAGTGCACTGTGAACTGTGATTTGCATTGGGTAATATACTTGTTCCTATTTACCAAAAGTGTTAATGTATCTTTAAACAAAATTTACGTGCTATTTCAATATGGCGAAATGTGTTCAGCACCTATAATCATGAACCTATTTTGTAACTACCACATTTTAGGTTGTTAAATACCGAATTTGGTATTTGAACTGTTGAACTAAACTGGGTAAAAATACTAGGTGTTATAAATAAAACAACTGTATTCTGAACTAAATGTCCTGTTGGTCGAATTTATTAAAAAATAACTTAGGCTTATATAGTGTGCTCGGTAACGAAACCATAGCGCGATTCAGCGGAATGGAACAACGCCATCTATCGACGTTGACCTCAAACATTTTATGGTTTAATGTTTGACAAGGTTAACAAATTATTATTACTAGCGTTCGCCTAGTGGTCAAAATTCGACCAAAATTCCTAAGTTTGCTCCTTTGTTTTTTGATATTCTCTATTACATATAAATAAGGTATAGGTAACCATAGTTACAAAGAATTGTTCGACGTCAGACGAACAATGTTGAAATACTGCGAACGCGATCTGACTGTTGAAATACTGCGAACGCGATCTGACTGCCTGTGTCAAATGCATGGTTGTGTGCGTGTATTGTTTTTTCATTAATTTAATGTATTTCTAATGCATATTTTATATAAATATTAGGATTCACCCCTCCTTCTCCATATAAACTTTAACTTTGCCAAATTTCATACTCCTCCGTCTGCGCAATTTTCGTACAAAGATTTTGCTTCACGTATTAATATGTATATGTATTGTTCCAATTTACGCAGAATAAGCTCAAAGTATCCTAAAGCCTAGCTGTGGTTTGCATACACATAGTACAGCACGTTCCATAGTTCACGTATCCAACATGGACTCTGAAACGTGCTAATCTGCAGTTAAACGTACACATTTCAAACACGCGTATCACGTAAGCTATGCTATTTCATCGGCAGTCGGTATTGACGAGCCTCAATAGAGCCGTGTACGATTTATTTTGATGGTGAATCGGATCATTCTCTCCAGAATGCAACAACGAATATTGCATTTTAAGGCCAGCAAATACTTGATCGACGTGGCTAGTGGAGGAACGGTTTACTTTGCATTTAGACTCGCCAGTACAAGTGTTGTGCGTATTTGTCAAACTTTATTACCGTCAATTATTCTGAAATCTGTTTAGATCCTCATTATGCTTGGAAAAACTTGTTTCACTTATTTATTTCATCTAAGTTATAGCTTACATAAGAAACTTACATAATCATAACGACGGTTGAAAGGCTATTTGGCTTAAGTGCCATTTGTTGTGATAATGACTTATAAAAAATTTCTGATTTCAAATCTATACTAATATTATAAAGCTGAAGAGTTTGTTTGTTTGTTTGAACGCGCTAATCTTAGGAACTACTGGTTCGATTTGCAAAAATATTTTAGTGTTGGATAGCCTATTTATCGAGGAAGGCTATAGTCTATAATAATATAACATCACGCAACGACCCACGGTGGCGGCGCAGTAACAATAAACATCTAGTACTCATATAAGGCACTAGCTGTGCCGGCGGTTTCACCCGCGTTTATGATTACTGCTCCTCTCCCGTGGTTCGTAGCGTGATATTATATAACCTATAGCCTTCCTCGATAAATAGGCTATCCAACACTAAAAGAATTTTTCAAATCGAACTATTAATTCCTGATATTAGCGCATTCAAACAAACTCTTCAGCTTTATAATATTAGCATAGATTATCGCCAAAAAGTCAAATAGCCTTTCAACCGATTCCATACCGTTCAGCACCAGAATTGGTCTGAAGATGTTAAAAAGTATATACTAAACTACTATGATTTTGCTGATTAAATTAGCAGGTCCATTTTTCAATACTTCGACAATCATTGTAATAAGTCCAGTCCTTTTACCACAGACTCTTTTCTTTGCTTCCAGGTTGCTGTGTCATGACGAAGACGAAGGCAAATAGCGGAGCTTGGTGTGAGCGAGTCGCGGCCACGTGACTGTCAGTGTGTGCCGCGCGGACATTACCTGCGCCTGTGTGTGTGTGCTGAACTGTGTGTGTGTACGAGTGTGTGCGTGCGCCGCTGTGGTGCCTCACGTCCAACAAACACTACGCATCCGATGCTAGTGTATTAATTTAAATGTATTGTATAAATTTCAAATGTATTACTTAGATAATGGGAACGGTCAGTACGCGTTGTGATATGAACGATATGTGAGATGATAAAATTAAAATTACGAAATTATTCGTATCGGTACCTACCTACTAAAGTTTATATTATGGGAAACAAAACTATGTACATAGGGCGACGCGGCGAGCGGGGCCGGCCTCGATGACGTCACGACACGACCGTGACGTCACTGGTTGCCGCCGCCGCTCGCTCGTCTTTCACATTTGTAAAGTTGTACATAATTATTATAAACGATTACAATTAATTAAATAATGGTAACATTGGTTAACCTACTGCGCGTGTACGTGCCGTGTCGCTGCATTTTGCGAACGCGACACGACGCAACGCGACGCGCGGAGCTTTTCGACTACTAATAGCGACATCGAAATCATTTTATCGACTCGCGGATCTATCGCGATCTCTCGGTATTCGTCAGTACAAACTTGCAATGGAATTGTGCTACGACCTGTGAATTGTTTTGAATTGAATATCATCCGCCATGTTATATATATTTATTATACTCGGATGCAAGTCGGTACGTTTCGCCGACAGCTATCGTTACGCAAACTGTCGGTGAACGCGCAGTCACCGGCTGACGTACTACTATTTGTTAATTTAAACGAAAGCATGTCGTCGAACAGTGGTTCGGAGTATAAGTTTGGTTCGTTGACACTGTTACTGCCTCACTTGTAAATATATAAATGTAAGTAATACAAAATAAAGATGAAATCGTTGAAACATTGCTGGTGGTATGATTCTGATACCTATTGATACCTTTGTCGTATTGTTTCTCTCGTTGGTTAATTCTTCAACATTTTTCATACTGTCATCGTAGGGTAGTTCTTGAGCTACGGTATCACATATGTTTGGTTGGTAAACCAAATATACATACGTAATACCGTAGCTCAAGCTACGAAATACAGTATGTGCCTTATCGTTCTTCAAAAGCGACAGCAGTCGCTGGGTCTACACTAACCAAAACGTAGAAATCTTTTTATAACTCTGTATTTATACAGTTATAGAAGATGAACAGGGAATTTCCAGTTGCAATTGCTGATGTACACTGCAAACTATCAATACAATATTCTATTTACACAGTGCTTTATCAGCATTCTTACCTTAGGAACATATGGTCCTAAGGTTAGTAACAGATGTATTTCTTCTCCCTAGCCTTTATTATTCCCAAGTCACTTGGGGTCGGCTTTCTAGTCTAACCGGATTTGACTGGATATCAGTTTTTATATGGAGTGACTACCATCTGAACTCCGCAACTCGAAGGCTAATGATACCCTAAGACTAAGAGCCAAATGCGCCTGCTCACAGGAGCGTTCACTGGCCATTTTGGCACCAACGACTTCCTGTGCAGATTGAGATTGGCACACAATTTGATCTGCAGGGCCTGTGGTGAACAGGACGAGTCCATATCGCACCTATTGTGTGAATGCGACGCGTTGGCTGGACTGAGGACGGGTCTGATGGGGGTGGCATATCTAAGCCCTGAAGACTTCAGGCTTCTCCCTCTGAATTGTACACTGCGGCTTATGCAGTACATTCATAAGGAGATAGCTAAGGGTTAAATCTTGGGGCCGACACAAAAGATCCCACTGGGTCGAAGTGTCGCCGGTCTGCACTGACTGGCCCCCACACATAAGATAAGATAAGATACCCTAAGACTAGATCAGTGTCAGGATATTAGAGGGCACGTGACTTCCCAATAACGACTGCCATAGATGTTCATGGCAGTCGGGACCGACGGCTTAACGTGCTCTCCGAGGCACGGAGCAGGCGATAATTGTCAATCAACACAACACACAACAGATGTATTTAATCATACAAAATTAATTGGCTAGTGTTTAACTTATCACCAGATATAGTAAAATATAACAGTCAAAAATAGTAAATGATCACCAAATTGCAAAGCAAAATATATTTAAAGAGATCAAAGTAAGTCGACGGAGCCCCGCATCGCGGGGCTTCTATTATTGAGTGGGTTTAAGAAGGAACCTAGCATAACCTAACCCTTCCGAGACGGAATGCAGTGATTTGAGGCGTATAGGTGCTCGTTATGATATATTTTAGTAAGCATATTTTGCTGCGCAATTAGTATTTTTGGTGGTCATTATATTTAATCCCAAATTAATTTAACTGCTCTACATATATATAACAATATTTTAATTTAAATAAAAATATAAATAATTCGAATGAGTAAGTATTTAACGCGTCGGTACCATAAAGACATAAATAATTTGAATGCCTGGAGTCTTTCATTAAAATATTTTTAGCAATTGTCAAGCTCGACCAGACAAGACTTTATGTCTTGTCTGGTCGGGTATTGGTATTAAGTTTTTCTGTCAAGACATTTTTAATAGTACCTAATGTAGCATCTAGAACTGTGTCATTATTAATGGCTAGTATTTAACTGCACAGCAAAATAAATACTAATTGCACAGCAAAATATGCTTACCAAAAATACTAATTGCACACCAAAATATATTTAAAGAGATCAAACTAAATCGATGGAGCCCCGCTTTGCTTGGCGGCCTCGATGACGTAGTGGTTAGTGTAACCGACTGCCACGCCTGAGGTCGCGGGTTCGATTCCCGCACAAGTCAAACATTTGTGTGCATGAACATGGATGTTTGTCTTGGTCTGGGTGTTTCTATGTATAATATGTATGTATTTACAAAAAAAAACAGTATATACGTATGTTTATCCATTGTCTATTACTCATAGTACAAGCTCTGCTTAGTTTGGGCTAGATGGTGTTGTGTGTATGTGATAGAATATTATTATTATTATTATTTGCGGGGCTCCTATTTTTGGGTGGGTTTAAGAAGGAACCTAATACCTATAACCTAACCCTTCCGAGACGGAATGCAGTGATTTGCGGGGTATAGGTGCTCGCTATGATATATAAGCATATCTTGCTGCGCAATTAGTATTTTTGGTAGTCATTATAATTATATAATCCCATTATTAATTAGCTTGCCACATGGTTGTGCTCTGCCTACCTCTCCGAAAATACAAGCGTGCAAACTATGTAGGCATCTTTTTAAATACTTTTTTTTATTACATAGGCTTCCTTCTCGTTAAAAAGAATTTTGAATTATTTTAAAAATACAAATTACTACTTATACTTATATGGCAAACTGTCAAGATACCCTATAGTCTGTACGGCAGTTCAAGGAATAACTTAAGGTACACAAGGTAACACACAACTTGTCACAGAACACATTGGATATTTATTTCAATTTGGAAAACACGTGTAAATAGTCAAAGGTAAGTTAATTTGAAGTTAATTAGGGACAGTATAAAAAGTGTACAGTAACAATGACGTTAATGGATATATGCTTCGATCAAATATACCATAGATGCACATTCTCATACAAAAACCGCGTCAATATGTGGCACTGACCAGTAGTATTTACTTATAAGTGTCTGCATTTATTATGCAATCCAGGAAATAAACCCGAATAACCATTGAACGCTCACTGAGAAACATTTTGTAACAGTTTAGTTAAAACGCGTCAATGTAAAGCGTCCTAAGTGTGTTACTCGCGATACGCAAGCATACTAAGTATATGGTACGGTCTCCACCGTAGTAGTGGTGTCGATTCGCTCTCGCTTACGGGCAGCGTACGCAAGAGTGAGTGGGACAGGTGCATAATATAGCGCATACGACTGATTTATGCACAGTTTTGTTGGGGCCGTTCTTCGAGCGACGATCGTGCATCTATGGTATATTTGATCGATGGATATATGTATTCCATTACTACCTACCGATTCAGAACTTCACGATAACTTTGTCAAACGATTCCTTTTGATATGACGATCCGATGATGACCCGGTACCTTTTTATTAAGAAAATTGCATCGCACTTTATTTAGACTTAATTAATTCTCAATCGATCTTAATAAACTCAATCTTCAAAATACATTATCTAATTAAGAAAAGACCGAATGCCCCGATGACACAGTATCTTAAATAACAATCTCAGTACAGCCAATCCTTTGAGTGCCGCAGGTGATATAATTCTTACATGGAAACATGTGTCATTTATTGTATAAAATATATGCCCGTTGTTTAATATTTATAAAGTCAATCGATACAGAAATTATTAAGACTGCGCCGAGCGAAATGTGCCAAAACAGGCGGTCACAGTTAAGTGAATAAAATCAACACTTTTTGTTTATTACAAATATAAAATATACATTTACCATAACAATGAATGTGTTTACAATTACTCCGTGTAAAAAACTTAAAATAATTAATATTTTCGACTACAAAGTTACGTAAATTTCCACGAAAAATGCAAAAACGTAAGCTCGTGTTGCGCGATTTTTAGATTATAACAGTAGAAATCTATCCTATTTTACAGCTTAAACGAAACATAAATAGTTATATTACAATTTGTCCGTCCCAAATATTTAAGCTATTGGTTGATAATAAAGATACATTGCCATATTTATTAAAATAGCAACCAAATCGGCGCGCGGCCGCCATAGTAAAATTGTATGGAGGATTGGTCCTCCATACAATTTTACTATGGCGGCCGCACGCCGATTTGATTATGAGCCGCACGAGCTCTGTCATTATCTGTCTTACGCTCGGCGCAGTCTTAATATCGTGGATACTTTGTTTTAAATAGAACATATTATTAGTACCGGTATTATTTTAAACGGAACCACATCTAATACGAGTAAGTCGTATCGAATCCGTCAGTATAGAAAAGCTCTGAATCGATCTATTGGACGCGAAAAATACGTTCTTTCAGGTGGGAGGCTCGTTGTCGTGTAGAAACTGTCGCAGTCGGTCGCGCAGCGCGTAGTTAGTCAGAGCGCGCGCATTGCGCAGACGCCGCGTCGATATTGGCGATACCGCTCCTTCTGTGCAAAAGACACTTCATTAATTTGTGCTAGCAGTGAACTAAATGCTTCTGTGCTCGATATTTGTTCACGTATATTATTTACTGTAGGTTTTACATTTTAATGCCAAATTAATAAATATTATATTTTCACCTGCTTAGTACATACATAGTGTACGAACAAATATGATGAATGGTCCATACACCAAGGATGATGAAATGATAGAGATAAGTTAACTTGTTATAACTTTTATTATCTCTACCAAAGTAATGTTAAAATATAATACTATCTAATACTATATTATTACTATATGATATATATGATATGTGTTATGGTCAATGACACACTTGCTAGGTCAACCGATTGAGTACGATGCTTGTTCGGTACTAAATTGATTATTTATAATCCTAACTAATATTATAAATGCGAAAATGAATTTGTTTGCTTGTTTGTTACGCTTTCACGCCTTAACTACTCAACTCATCAACATGAAATTTTGCATACTCGTTGTCAGGGGTACAGAATAGGACATAGGGTACCTTTCATCCAGAAAAAAGAACTGTTGCAAACCTAACCTAACCTACATTTACGCGAGCGAAGCCGCGGGTGAAAACTAGTTATGTATAAAGTAAACAAATGGCAGGTGTCGGCATAATGCTGACACCGTGGTGTACGGGTGATTTGCCCGTACAAATAGTCTATACACTTCCAGAGGAGTAGACGGTTGATTCACCCAAATTTGGGTCCCACGTGCCATGCGACGTTATTGCAGGCGAAGCTATAATATTGATATATATCTGGCACAGACCCGGTACAGCTAATTAGAATTTCTCAACAGAAAAATCTAATAACGCTTTGCCCGACCGAGAATCTACCCCGATACCTCTCATTCACAGCAGTCGCATGCTAGTGCATACGACTTTTAATGAATGAAAATTTCTTTAAACTGTAGTCTGAAGGAAATTTTCAGTAGCAGCCTGGATTGTGCCCAAGTACGCAGTCTTCTTCTTCTTTTCGTGTGGTTAGTGGTCAACCTGTTATCAAGAGTTGTTCAAGCCGCCCGTAGGCCTCTGACATGGCTTAACGACTGCTATCAATTTGACAACAACCGGGACCGACTTTTTACGTGCCCTCCGAAGCACGGAGACGCTCAGATGAAATACCACTAAGCGGTCATCCATCTATAGACTGGCCGCACCCAACGTTGCTTAACCTCGCTAATCGTTTACCGATCAGTGAGTTCAACTGGCTATGAGCGCCTAGTACGCAGTAATAGGCTCGCCTCTTATTAATTAATTTTAATTTAATTTAAAAAAAGACAACTCTCGCCCTAGGGATAAATCCTGTGTCGCCGTGTGTGGGGACTTTACAAACATACAAACAACGGACACAAATAACATACAGACTCGGAACAATCTGTGCATCTAATAAATTTTCGTTCCTTGTGGGATTCGAACCCACAACACTCGGCGTAGAGGCAGCGGTGACCATGCGTGTAGTCAACGTGGGGCTCTAAACAGCCTACGGACGTCTTAGGCCCGGCGCTCATTATCGACATCGGCAGGGCTGAGGATTTTAGGTGATAAAAAGCATTATACATTAACTTTATGGCAATAAAGTAGAAATTTCCATGATATATGATCGTAGTAAGAAAACTACCGCTTCGATATGCTTGAGGCTACTGCATCGGCAGCTTTGAGGATGCTTCGGGATACTTCGGGATCTTTCGGTACGCCGTCGCCCGCCGCGCCGCTGCCGCCGGCGCCGAGGCAACACTCGGGGCTTGCAAACTTGACGACGATGCGGCATGCTTAAGGAAGCCTCGTCATCCCTAAGAACGTTGCAGCATGCCAAGGCATAATTTCCGACAGTGTGCGCTTGCATGTAGGGATGCCGATGGATCCCTTTCCTTGCCGATGCCGATAATGGGCGCCGGGCCTAAGGCGATTAACATACGGCACCGCGCACCGCCGCGGTAGACGGTGAAGCGGATCTCATGTCGCATTGGCCTCTACTAAATCCGTTGATGCCTAACACACGTATATCACCGGACCGCGCAGTCGAGCGGTGCTCTTTCGTTTTACCGCCACCGCCATCTGCGCGGAGGGCGATATCGTGTGTTAATCGCCTAACTGTAATACACTGCAGACTTCATCTTCGGACAAGCAAGAGTCTATGTATGTATGCGAGGTCAAGGTATACCAGCGGCGATGAACCAGTCGATTATGTTGGCGCGCTCGTATGTGTAACCGTCGGCGGCTCGCGCTGGCTCACGCAAGAGCCGGTGTGACAGTGGACACAGGAGAGCATGCTCCGCGGTCTTCTCCTGTAATAATACTATAATATTCTACCACATACACACAACACCATCTAGCCCAAACTAAGCAGAGCTAGTACTATGGGTACTAGACAATGGATAAACATACATATATACTTTTTTTTTTGTAAATACATACATATTATACATAGAAACACCCAGACCAAGACAAACATCCATGTTCATGCACACAAATGTTTGACTTGTGCGGGAATCGAACCCGCGACCTCAAGCGTGGCAGTCGGTAACACTAACCACTACGCCATCGAGGCTGACAAAATACATCATATAAAGTTCCACGTAAGTAAAATTAGTTGCATAATGATACGGACAGTAGCCTGATGGATAACATAATAATAATAATAATGTTTATTGACATAGAAATGTAGTACATTGCGTGAACCTTAATCTAGGACTTAGAGTTAGCACAGTACTTACTAACACTGATGCCCAAACTAGACTATAGCCTGTATTTTAGGAGGCAGCGCTCAGCCAAAACAATGTAACAATAGACACAAGAGAGTTATTACATAGGTACTTAATTTATATATTTATTTATTTATTGAAATATGTAAGATATGTAGGTAAGTGAGGGATTGCAGATGTGTACGTGTGTGTTGTGAGTATGGGGATGAGTATGTGGATGGATAAGATTGTGAATGTAATTTGGGATAATTATTATAGTAAGTTTTAGGATAATTATGTAAGTGAATGATTGTAGATGTGTGTGTGTGATGTGAGTATGTGATGTGAGTAACGTACCGGAATTGCGATTAAGAGGTCGCAGGTTTGATTGCCAACTATTGCACTTACGAATGACCCATTTCTAGCACGAGCATATTAGTTAAATTAATATTAATACTAGTAATGTGAAATCTAAGTCACCAATAATAAGAAACAAAACTGAGTGACATAAACCATTCATAATTTTTGAGGGTGATGGAATGCCCAGATATTTGATAAAGGAGATGTTTAAGAAATGTATGAAGCCCGGGCCTGCACATTGTACACCTAATTGAAATATCGCCTCAACATCGCCTCGGCTGCTATGAGGGCGGTGTGGAGGCCACTGCTCTTAGACCACACGACTGCTTACCATCAGGTAGAGTGTGGTCATTTCGACGAGCAAAATAAAAAAATAAAAAATATAGCTAACCCACATAGTAATCCATTTCAATTGTTACTTTTCCATAACTCTATATCATTCCTGTGTAAATCTAAAATAACTTAGCGTAGGACTGCAATCTATTTATTACTTTACTCTTTGGTCTATAAGTCTTCAACCGTCAACGTCTCCAGTCTTCTCGAGTGCACGACTTTGATATAAACTGTCAAAAATTTCGACAGTATGTATGGTTCATTCGTTCAGAAACTATATTTTGCGTATGCATCTAACTGCTACAGCCTCTCAGCGGCATTAGTTACTCTCACTCTCGCCACATGAACATCACGAAAGTATAAGATTATAATGAAACGAATTATGATCTTATTTTATTGTTATTTTACTTAAATAATAAAGTGGCATAAAAAGAAACAACGATAGCAATATCAGCAATACGCCTACAAAGTTATTGAACGACATGCCACTTATCTGTCAGTGTGGTCTTATTAAAAATGGTACGGATTTAGATTTCGTTATTTACACATTATTTCTGATTTAAACTGCAACTGCATTTTTCTGATAATCCCTGATTTATTACCAGTTTTTCTACGCACTGTACATAGTGCAGGCCCAAAATGGAACATCTCCTTAAACTGGCAATAATTCACTCTATTCATCACATTTACATTACGACTCTTTTATACGACGAAATATTTCTATCACTATTTATATATGCAGGCAATGACACTTAAGTAAGGCTATCTGACAAATCATAATCCAGACCAGAGCGACGGTAGGTGGCGCTCGTCGTAACCACGCAAGCTCGTCCAGGAGTCGCGCTCGCGCATCTCCACGCCCCGCCTTTTCCTCTTCAGGTGACAACTCCGTACTTCCTGAAAATATCCTTTCCATTACGTTCTGAATACACTCAGTAGGTCACATCAACCAGTAGGTATGACATGATACCGGTAAACTGAACATGCATTTGTATATTGCGAGTACCTTTGATCTTTTGGAACGAGACGACACGCCTTCACGTTGTCAGCAGCAAAATATCTGGCATGATCCAAGTGGATCGTTACTTCGTTACTTACAATAAATATACTACTTCTTAGAATAAGTATAAGTTAAATACGAAAAATAAAACCTTTCAGAAATAGCAACAGCTAATAGACTTGTGAAGAACTGCTGGCGGTTCCAGCGCGCCGTACCGTGGCACGCTTTAGCGCACCCATTCCTTAGACACTAAATCAGCTTAATGCTGTCTTGGACTTAAACCCAGAAGTTGATATTTTTGCAGGTAAATTAATTTTTTATTAGAATGTATGAGATATTATGAGGGCAACGAATGAATGCTATATTTTAAGTTTATGCCATATTATGATTATTAGTGTAATAAGCGCAAATCATCCTATTTAATGTAAAATAAATAAATGAGTATCAATTGACAGCCGCTGTAGTAAAAAATATTTATATTCACGTACCATAACCGATGTCTTCTAAGAGATCGTCGATAGGATCGTTGAGAAGTCTCGCGCCCGTTACGTTCGTGTCGTACAACTTCTGTATCAGCGCTGCTTCCTCTTCATGAGACACTTGTACACCTGCCAGTACAAATCGTCGTTTCAGCAGATTTATGTGCTTACTATGTGGGCCCAAGTGCGCACATACATTTCAAATATTCCATAAGCAAGCTTACTGGTCAGGATGTTACGTCTTAATTAAAAACGAAAACTTACAAAAAAAGACGATAAAAGTGCCTTATATTTTAACTTTTTTTTTTAAAGAGAGCTATAATAAAGAAGATGATCTATGGCCAGGTGACCATGTTTTTTTTTTTTTTTTTTTTATTTTGCTCGTCAAAATGACCACACTCCACCTGATGGTAAGCAGTCGTGTGGTCTAAGAGCAGTGGCCTCCACATCGCCCCCACAGTAGTCGAGGCGATGTTGAGGTCTCTACTATGGGTATAGGTATCCCACATAAGACTTGGTAGTGGATTGTCCCCACGTGTCCTATGACCTAGGTCCTATGGCCATGTGGAATACCTGTCTCACATGGTTATAAGACCTGCATACATGCTTATATAACACTTAAAAACCCATAACATAGTTTTCGTTCCTCATAATCATCATGATCCTTCTTTGTAAGCTTACCGGGCGCGCGAGTCACATTCTCCCGAACCCAGTGAGCAACTCCTGCCGTACTCCACAAGTAGGGTGGCGTGGCTACATCATCGTCTTCATCATCCAGCTCATCCAGTGACAGCTGCCATAAGGCGAGCTCGCCTGTCAATGTGCCACATACTAGGAGAGGAGACGTAGCCTGCGCCAGTAGTGCCACGGCGAGAACACCTCCTGCCCCGGCCGCTGGTGCGGCTCCAGCTGCTCTTAGCACACAGGCTGGTGTAGTTAACCGCCATACTCGTGCCCAGCGGTCGGCTCCAGCACTTGCCAGCAGAGTGCCACACCAGCGCACGCTCGAGGCCCCGCCACCATGTGCTTCTACTTGCCGCACAAGACGTACCACCGCGCTTTGCACCACGTCTTCTTCCTACACAACAGACAGCACCTTTTCATCTAGACATAATTTTATTAATAACATAAATTATTAGTAATATACTGTAAAATTATAATTAAGCAGCAGCGATAGCTCAGTAGGGAGACCAACAGACTGCAATGCAGAGGATCTCGGGTTCGAACCCACGTCGCGCACCTCTGACTTTCGGAAGTTATATGACTTTTCGAAATTATGTACGTATTGATTGACAATTATCACCTGCTCCGTGCCTCGGAGAGCACGGTAAGCCGTTGGTCCCGGCTGCCATGAACATCTATGGCAGTCGTTATTGGGAAGTCAGTGCCCTCTAATATCCTGAAACTGGTCTAGCTTTAGGGTATCGTTAGCCTTCGGGTGGCGGAGATCAGATGGCAGTCGCTCCGTGTAAAAACTGATATCCAGTCAAATCCGGTTAGACTAGCAAGCCGAACCGAAGTGACTTGGGAATAATAAAGGCTAAGGAGAAGGGTAGACTGGAAAATTATATTTAATGAAATTCGGTAACGCCTTGGTTTAAGCTACAGGCAATTCTGCCCTTTATTTAGCATACTGAACTAAATGTATAGTCCCGTTTATAAACTGTCCACCGCTGGGATATGGGCCTCCTCTCAGTATAGGTAGGAATTGGTCATAGTAACCCACGCTTCTAGTAACTAATCTCGAGCTTAATTACCTACAGCCTTACCAGAAACCAACTGTAATAACTACGGTTACCATAGAAAACTCAAATAATAAGAGCCGACGCCAATGTGAACTTGACAATACGATCAATGCCGACGCCAATATGATTTTCTCGTTGAAGCAACTCTTGCTTAACTATTTATATTCACCATATAATGCTGAACATACTGCATGATTAATCACTACATAGTATAAAACAAAGTCGCTTCCCGCTGTCTGTCTGTCCCTATGTATGCTTAGATCTTTAAAACTACGCAACGGATTTTGATGCAGTTTTTTTTTAATAGATATTGTGATTCAAGCGGAAGATTTATATGTATAATACATGCATAATATAGTAGAGAAACACTGATAATTTTAGAGGTTTCTAATGTGATGTCGTAAATAAACACATTTTTTTGCGCTTACATTGCACACGCTGGCTGAACCCTACGAGATAGATCAAAATAATGTACTACAGTATTGTACATCTTAAAAAGATCTACAAAAAAGTCCGCGATGTCTATCTCTTAGGGATGACCCACAATAACCATTATCCTTTACTTTTTACGATAAAATAATAGCTTATTTACGAAGCGATTTTAAGCAATACAGCATTAATCCTTATCCAATTAAGTACCTTAAATACATTGTGCATTTAATATAGATCAATATGGCCCTTTACAGTATAATTTAAATGAATATTTTCGAAGATATTACAGATTTAAAATGCAGGGACATAGCGGTTGCGGTTGCGCCGCCGGGCGGCCGGCAGCGCGTGCCTAAGAGAACATATTTGTATAGTCTAATGACAAAAAAGCTGTGAACGTTGTATATAAAAACATTCTGTAGTATATTTAGTATGAGCATTGCACCCGTGCGAAGCCGGGGTGGGTCGCTAGTGTAACATAAGAAAATGGTACCTATTCATTGGCCGTCGTTTCAAACGAGTTGCATCGATCGTGGTCACGGGGTAGGTTAGTTATTGGTAGGGTAAGTTAATTATTACCTTTAAATGTAAGACCCGCTCTCTAATAGTAAATTAAGTATGATTGACTACTATATTAAATATGAGTTCGAGACTACGAATATTTACAATACCACATTCTATAAAGGCGTGTTGACAAGTAATAGAAGTATAATACTTGTTGTGTTTCCACAATCCACAGCTTGATGTAGGAGTCACAGCCGGCGGTGGCGAGTAAGTACGTATCCTCTGGCAGTTCCAGCTCATTGTTCGGTGGCGCGAAGTCACAGCTCTGTACACCTGGATGGCACACAATGTAGACGTTTGAAGAACTGTAGAGACCCTTCATGTAAATAAAAATACCTTAGCATGGGAACAATAAACCAAAATTTATTGAATCAAATGAAGTGGAAATCCATTGTAATAAAATAATTGAGAAGAGAGGAACCTGCCCGGCATCCTCGGTTTGCCCGACCCAACTGTTATAATCTATATATACAGAGTGTGGCGTAAATAATGGATAACCCTGAAACTGACGATTGGCCAGATGATCATCTATCATTTACCCCACTTATATCACCATATGCCCATGAATGACCAAATTATTGATATTTTTGATATTTTAAATAAAAATCGTATTTACTCGTACAAAATCAGCTGCCATTTCTACAATTGGCGACATTTTCTCGTTCTGTTTTTTTATGTTACTCCTGAATACTTGTATCATCAGACCAGTATCAAGTATTTTTGTTATAATCTAAGACTACTTCGCAAAAAATACTTATTCTCAAGTTTTAACATGTTTTCTAAGGAATTATACATTTTTGGGCCTCTGTATCGAAAAAAATGTACTACACTGTGTGGCGATATAAATGGGGTAAATAATAGATGATAATCTGGCCAGTCAACAGTTTCAGGGTTATCCATTATTTACACCACAACCTGCATATCTACAATAGAAAAAGATTGACAATATCGAACTTCTCTGGATAGGTACAGCCCCGTCGTGTAATCCGGGTGAACTCCATCCAATATACAGTATTCCGAACAAAAAATATACGTCAACATGTATTTCGCCACAGCGCGAGTAATTTTCAAGACAATTTGGCAACCTGTCTTTCGGGTTCCTCTCTTCCAAATTTTTTTATTATATAAATAAAAAT
The DNA here is from genome assembly GCA_963564715.1 of Catocala sponsa. Classification (NCBI taxonomy): domain Eukaryota; kingdom Metazoa; phylum Arthropoda; class Insecta; order Lepidoptera; family Erebidae; genus Catocala; species Catocala sponsa. The sequence continues at coordinate 23,132,430 of OY751340.1, read as the reverse complement.
AGAAATTTTCTAGATGTGAGGCATTGTTCATCTTTAAAAGCAATTGTTACATGAATGTAATTGTTGACCGACTAGTTCTATAACTAAACGATAGAGGTGCTAGTGCTGATACAGATAAAATATTATATTATACATTTAATTTCAAAAGTGATCGTAATTAGCTATTAAGATTAGCCTATGCTATTGTTGTAGTACTTGTTTCTTTTTGGCAGAATAAGGTACGATGGGATTAACATTGTCATAAACACAAAAATCCTAAGCAATAAATTTCAAAAAAAATGTGCTAGTTTATAGTTACCGAGGTCGTGCGCAAGAGCCTCATGGTGCAGCAGTGTCGCGTCGGGTGGTGGCGCGTGGAGGCGAAGCTCACCGCTGGCTGCGCCTGTCGCCAGCACACGCCCGTCCGAAGACCACGCACAGCACATCACCGCTTCTGTATGTCCTACATATACGCTGCATAGCAACAATATACTCATTAATACATATACAACCTATGAGCTAGTTAACTTGTCAAGTCTTGGAATGTAAGACATAATTAAAAACTATTGCGACTCAATGGGTTAATCCTAATTTGTGTAGTAGAGCCTCGCTGATTTCAACATGAATGGGACGGCCTGACCGGGGAAGGACTACCCTCTCACAGAATATTAACGTGAAATAGCAATATTCCTACTGTTGTGTTTCGTTCGGTGAGTGAGAGTGCCGGAGGCCCAATTATCCTCATTCCCCCTTCCCGCTCCTTCTCCTTCCTACTTTCCTTTTTCTCCCAAAGGGTCGGCAACGCGCAAGTGATGCCTCTGATGTTGCAAGCGTCCATAGGCTACGGTCACCATTTACCATCAAGTGGGCCGTATGCTTGTTTGCCACCTTAATCGTATAAAAAAACGTAATATTACGTACTAATAGTAACTTTGTTTGTGTGTGACTAATCCATTGATTTTCATAAAATTTCGCATACACATTGTCAGGATACAAAGAAGGACAATGGGGCCTTTCATTCAGAAAATATAACTATTACTAACCTAACCAACAATTCGCGAGCGAAGCCACGGGCAAATTCTAGTAAAGAATAAATTGAAGCGATAGAAATTGTCTTGTAGGATTTGACACTTTTTTTGTCCCATATAGAATTAATAATAATATTCTATCAGATACACACAACACCATCTAGCCCGAACTAAGCAGAGCTTATACTATGGGTACTAGACAATGGATAAACATACATAATTATGCATATATATTTTTTTGTAAATACATAGATATTATACATAGAAACACCCAGACCAAGACAAACATCCATGTTCGTGCACACAAATGTTTGACTTGTGCGGGAATCGAACCCGCGACCTCAGGCGTGGCAGTCGGTTACACTAACCACTACGCCATCGACGCCGACTAAAATATAATAAAGGCCGAATTAAAACCTCGTTCAATTCTATATGGGAAAAAGGTTTTCGCTATCTGCGTGTCTCTTGTATGAATAACAGATTGCACAGGAAATAAGATTATTCGTTGAGTAATAAATTATTTGTCTACACAACATTCGGCGCATTCGACTTAAACCACTGCGCTAAACGTGCATTTAAAGAGCTTGTCAATAGTTATCTGAATATAAATAAATATAAAATATAATATCCGTCAATGCTTCCAATGCCCGACATAATTTAAACTCTATTGTATCTGGCTGACAGCGCTGTGAATTAAAAGGTTAATCTGTCGTCTTACTTCAAAATAAATAAAAATGAGGCTCTAAGAATATAATTTCTTCCATTATAACAATAATTGTAAAATAAAGTGTAATTACAGTGTACATAGGTAAAGGTACTGAACACACAGTGTACAGGTTAGAATTAAACAATAACAATAATTATTTTAACTAGCGGTCGCCTAGTGCTCGAAATTGAACCAGTTTGCCTGTAAGATATTGCTGATATATGTCATTAATTATATATTGATATATGTAACCATAGTTACGCGCTTCGACTGCGTGTGTCAAATGCATGGTTGTGTGCGTGTAGTGTTTTTTCATTAATTTAATGTATTTCTAATGCATATTTTATTTAAATATTAGGATTCGTCACTCATTCTCCATATAAACTTTAACTGTGCCAAATTTCATACTCCTCCGTCCGCGCAACTTTCGTAAAAAGGGGTACAAAGTTTTTGCTTCACGTATTAATATATAGATTAAACTTAATTATAATAATTATTGTTATTGTTTAATTAATATAATTTAGGAAAACTTACCTGAGACTTCTTAAATTTGAAGGAAAACATCGTATCTTTTTGAAAACCACTTGATGTAATAAACAAAGACGATATAAAAAATAAAAAAAAATTGTTTGTTAAAAAAGATAACTCCGCACTAGGAATAATTCCTGTGTCGCAGGGCAATTTACAAACATTCATTGGCGGCCTCGAAGGCGTAGTGGTTAGTGTAACTGACTGCCACGCCTGAGGTCGCGGGTTCGATTCCCGCACAAGTCAAACATTTGTGTGCATAAACATTGATGTTTGTCTTGGTCTGGGTGTTTCTATGTATAATATGTATGTATTTACAAAAAAATATATATATGTATGTTTATCCATTGTCTAGTACCCATAGTACAAGCTCTGCTTAGTTTGGGCTAGATGGTGTTGTGTGTATGTGGTAGAATATTATTACATTCAAACACCGAACACAAAGAACATCCAGACTCGAAACAACCATTTGTGGGTCACACAAAGTTTTGCCCCGTGTAGGATTCGAACCCACAACACTCGGCGCTATGGTAGTGGCGTGGCAACCACCTTAGCCACTACGGCATCCATGCAGCCTATTGTCTTCGGAGACGACCTTTAAGTTAAAAGATATTAAGATGCTTACTGCGCTGGTCGAGGATCAGCACTGTTGAGACTCCAAACAGGCGAGATTCCATCATCAGTCGCAAGCAGAAGCTGCGCAGGGCGCTGAGAGGAGACGCGAGCACCACGTACACCTCCGCCCCCCGCCTCACCGCTCACCGCGCTACCACCCGCGCCGATACTCAGCACCCGTAGTTGAACGCCTGACTACACATACATATAACCACATAATGTTCTCCTGCACCACTTTCGGTCACGGCGGCTAAACTTCCTAATTCCGGGTTGTTATTGAGATTTCTTGGCAGAAAAAACCCATTAACCTTTTGTTGGCCCGACCCGGGATTCGAACCTTTATGCGCAGCATCCCCTCTCTCTACGACTAGTCCAGTTTATGATAGCGTTCCCCTACACCAACCGTCAGATTATAATAGTGGAAGCCGCTGTACCTTCCAGCGCCCAAGAGCATCTCGATTTCTCCATCCTAACTCCAGAGATCCGGTTCTCGTAAGCGAGCTACCTCGTGCCCAAGTGGCACTACCTATTCTCCAGATAGGTGCCGGAGCAATAAAGCCGCTCAACACTCGCAATTCTGGGAGTTGCTAACGAAAACCTCGCTAAAGCCGATGGAAAAGTGCCTCCCATACCTCCAGTATGGTACCGGAGCTGTATAAGGCACGCTCACTTCCCGACGTACATCCATACGCCTATTGATGCACAGCAATCGCAATTAATAGCGCTGAGTCACGGAGACCAAATATGAATACTAAACCTTATTTTCTTAATAACAACTGGCGCACTTGTAGCTGGCTAAGATATTTTATTAATTTAGTGGCAGACAGTAGCCCACCACTGTTAATAGCCATTAGCACTTCAGAACAACAACTGTTTGATTGTTATCCTGGAAATTCTTCTGCATGCTAAAGAACCTCTTAGTTTGGCCGATTTAAATGCAGAATTTCTACTACCACAACTCATAGGGAGCTTAATGGAATAATCCCATTTAATCCAGATCCGTATGAAGATGATGTCGAGAATAGAGTGAACTAAAATAACGAGAGCTGGAAGGCTGACCCACATGGTGGTGATACCATGTGGGTTATATAGCCAGGAAGAGAGAGAAAATCCAAGTTTGGAAACTGGATGTCCCACTAGATGCCAAAATCAATAACAATAAGCCGATAACAATATTCTATTTTGGTTTCGAAGCAGTAAGATAATTCTAGGTGTAAGTATAAACCTGTACATCCCACAAGCATGCACGGCCGTCGAGACCTGCGCTCAGCAATAGTCCACCGCCGGCGCCAAAGTCAACAGCCATGGCAGGGTACTGGTGAGCCTCCAACGCGTGCTGTTCTACCAGCTCGCTTTGTTTCTCGTACCAGCGGTACACCCGCACCCATCCATCACTGTAATTACACAAGTTACTTGACAAACAGGTCTCAGTCTCATAGAAAATTGTTAGGAGAATAGAGGTTTCTCCAAAAACTGCTTTTTGCGATGCTAAATAAAACCCTATGACACAGAAGACGGCTTTCTTTTTCATTGATTAAAACTGTCTTACAAGTAATTTGTCTTAAGAAGGCGAGACTAGACTTCTAAGCTACTTTAATAAATATTATTTGTAACAAGTGAAGGGTTAAGAAGATTAAAGTGAATACCCTGAAAATACTCCAATTCCTCACGACATGTGGTATCTGGTCTGTATGTCTGGACTGTCATACATAGACCGAGACCGAGAGTTTAAACGAGAGCTTTATGCGCTTGGCGCTCTAGCACATAAAGCTCTCGTTCAAACTCTCCGTTTTCGAGCTCTCGATACTTGCTTAAGCAGACCATCCCCTCTCTCTACGACTAGTCCAGTTTATGATATAGTGTTCCCCTACACCAATCGTCAAGGTTATATTAGGTGGAGCCGCTGTACCTTCCAGTGCCCGAGAACACCTGCCGGTACCAGTTATAGACAGGTCTTGTCCCCAAATCTTGACTCTCCATCCTAACCTCAGAGATTCAGTTCTCGTAATCGAGCTACCTCGTGCCCAAGTGACATTACCTATTCTCAAGATAGGTACCGGAGCAATAAAGCCACTCACCACTCGCAACTCTGGGAGTTGCTAACGAAAACCTCGCTGAAGGCGACGGAGAAGCCGCCTCCCATATCTCCAGTATGGTACCGGAGCTGTATAAGGCAAGCTCACTTCCCGACGTACATCCATACGCCTACCCAAATAGGCCTACAAGCTGGGTGAGGCCCGAGTCACCAATATGATACATTGATGATGCATCGCCACACATTAATATTTAACTTGCTATCCCTTACGTGCCCATCATACTGTTAATGACGTAGCGCAATTAATAAAGACCTAATGGTACTGAACCTGGACGCAGTCGCTACTAAGTCTCCCTGTGTTGCGACACAGTTGATCGGTCCGGTGTGCGCCTGCGCGTCATGCCACACTTGCCGCGCCCCACACTCCTCCGCCTCATCAATCCCCGCCGGCGCCTCTAGGTCTTCCATCGACTCGTCCACCGGCTCAATGCCCTAGAACACTAGCATATGCTGACCGTGCGACTTCGTTTTCAGACTAGTCGGCGCCTTTATTAATGACCACTCACCTCGAGATCACCTAGAGCAAAATGCTCCAGCGCCACACACGGAGACTCTAACTCATCCTCGAGTGACAAAGATCCCAAAGACCACATCCTCACTGACTTGTCGTTGGAACCTGCATTAATAGTTTATGTATTCTATTGTGATTTCTCGTCATCCATCCAGATCTATCCCTGTCGGCTGGTATTATTTTTAAATAAGTAATCGTGTTCCCCGTCATCCAATAGAAAATATAGTTTGAAAAATATTCTATTGTCCTCAAAACACAAATCTGTGCAAAAAGAATTTCGATTTTTGAATTTTTGGATTATCTGTTTCTGTGCTATTGCTGGGATTACCAGCAACAGTACAGTGACATCACAGAAAGCAAGATGCAGATAAAACGTAATATAAACCTGCTAACCCACGATCCCATATTTAGACCAAGTTTGAATAAACTTAAAAAAGTCAATGTAATAGTGAAAAGAACTTACCGGTTAGCATGTAGCGCATATCGTGAGCGAGTGTAATGCAAGTAAGATATCGTGCGTGCGCGTGTACAACGTGCAGGCACGTGGAGTCATCACCCACGGCCCACAGCCGAGCCGTGCGGTCCAGCGACGCCGAAACCAGAAGCGCACCATCCGGCGCCCAGCGTAACGCCGTCACAGCCGCCGCATGTCCTGTTAGTTCCCCAGCCGGCGCTATACCGCGGTCCGCCACACGCCACAAACGCACCAACGCATCATGACCACCCGTTGCCACCGCACTACCATCCTCAGTTGCATCCGCACACAACGCGCCTAAATCATGCGCGCCGTCAACCCACGTCAGTGGCGTCGGCGACGCTGAGCCATCCGTGCCACTCCTGCATACTTCTGAAATACACAAGAACCTTGAGTGGATGGTCGAAACTGACGTTTACCTCGAAAAGACGCTCACCTGCGAGGTCGAAGACTTTAAGCACGCCGTCAGTGCAGGCGGTGAGAACTAGCGCTCCACGAGCTGGCGTGGCGACAGCTTGAAGCGAACCCTCGTGTGCAAGAAGACGTGCGATCAGCGTGGCGCGTGGAGCATGCCACACGCACAATGCGCCGTCGTCATGGCCGGCGAGGATTCGTGCGCGCCCGGCCCAGCACAGCGCGCGTACAGCGGCTGCATTCGGTGCTGCTAGCGTGCGGCGTGATGCCAGAGAGCGGCCGCACCACACGCGCACGGCACCATCTACTCCAGCAGAGGCGAGTAGCACTCCGCTGGGTGTCCAACGCGCTGCTGTGATGCTGTAGCGATGCGCGTTGGGAACGCGTGTGACCTCGTCCCAACCCCGCCCTGCCACCCAGCACCATAACCGCAGCGCACGATCTCCGCCACCTGTGACGAGGCGCGCGCCCGCCGCATCCACACACGTCACCTCACTACGATGACCGCGCACCGCTTGCAGCAACGTCGGCTCCCGTACCTCCTCCATACTGCCGCCACAGACCAGCTGGGTCTACTACCGCGAGCCCACCGATTAAAGCGGCCTCTAATGTTTTTCTAATTATATAATTATTAACTAGCCCGGTGTCAAATCGATCGATAGATAGGTTGAAGGACGCGCGATACCAACTGTCGGATGTCGCAGCTCTATTAAATACGTCACCGGTACATAACTAATGACATCGCCATACCCACACTTTTACATATTCAAACGTAAATTATGAAACGATAAATTATGAATATGACTTGAAGGAGAACTTATAAATGACAACATGTCCACTTAAAGCTGCTTATCGAGCGACTTGACTGATTACTAATGATACGTGGTCGTTTGTGTGTAAGTGCCTTCAGTATTGAAACGACATAATAGGTGGGTAGGACCCGAGACACTACTGTTACAGGAAAGGGCGCGACTGTGAGTGAGCGGCGCAGTGGTGGTTGTGGACTGACGTGGTGCCACCACACACTCGCACACCATCGATCGCCACTCACACATACATATGTCAAGTACATACATACATAGTCATAGTTTGTCATACAACTTGTGTCAACGACTAATATACTACTCAGCTACGCCCGATTGACCATGAAAACTAACGGGATTAAATATAATGACCACCAAAAATAGTAATTGCACACCAAAATATGCTTACTAATGTGTATCATAACGAGCACCTATACGCCTCAAATCACTGCATTCCGTCTCGGAAGGTTTAGGTTATGTTAGGTTCCTTCTTAAACCCACCCAAAAATAGGCTTTGCGAGGCTCCGTCGATTTATTTTGATCTCTTTGCTGTGCAATTAATATTTTTGGTATTAAAATGCGGATTTAATTTTGGTGATCATTTACTATTTTTGACTGTTATATTTTACTGTATCTGGTGATAAGTTAAACCTAAGCCAAAACTAACCCCTATCGCTTTTTTTTAAACATTACTTTTCATGGTCAACACGTTGTTTGTTTCTGTGTACTAAGTATCCTTGTGCCATCTCGATAGGTATACTTCTGAAGCAACAAAAATACGGTCTATCTGATTATAAGTACTTACTGTGTACGGAGATGTTCTACTAAAACTTCTGTTATATAGAAGCAAAAATAAAACTCGCGCAAAGAACAAAGATTTTATTAGTCTCCATATATCAGCAGCGCCATGCTTTTTTAGCTTAGGTTATGTTAATTTGAATTGCATTTCTACAGTTTTCTTTTTGTAATTCACAAAACTGATGTACAATCTCACATGCAGTAATTTATAGTAATAACTAGCTGTCCTGAAAGACGTTGTACTGCAAACACGAAAAACAAATTAAAAAAAAACAATTCTAAACCATTCTCGAATCCACTTGAACACACACACAAAATTTCATAAAAATCGGCGGTTTAGGAGGAGTTTCAAACACACATTTCATCGAGTCGGTAAGGGTACCGGAGGCCCAACTCCCCCTCCTCCTGAGAGGCGGATCAAATTTAAAAGGTCGGCAACGCACTTGTGACTACTCTGGTGTAGCGAGTATCCATGGGCGGCGGTAATTGCTTACCATCAGGCGATCCACCAGCTCGTTTGCCTCCTATACCATAAAAAAAATACATAATTTCAAAAAGCCAAAGATGCGCACCTTAGGATCGAACTCGAGACCTCTGTGTCGCAGTCCATCGGTCTCCCACTAAGCTATCGCGGCAATACGTACTGCAGCATTTTCAACTATATTCCGGCCGTGTCAACAAGTTTTTATCACATCAGGCATACGCAATATTACCGCCCTCTTATAATATAGATATTATTATTGCAGTGACACTTGTATTGCATCCATTATCAAATTCACCTACTTATTGTATACGTACAACATTCGTCAATAGATAAGCAGATATATAATTACACAGATTTATTTATTTATTTATTCTTAGGAACTCCAACAAAGGATACACAGTACATGCAATAATTACTAAAAGTTGTTTGATAATTTGTGCTCCTTCAAATTAAAGGAGAACACGTCGTGAGTACATCATCATTTCACATTGTTTACAAAAAATGATTTTTATAATAAATTAAACAGTTTGGTATATTGCCACGAATACAAATTCAACAAAACACAGTTAAATTAAAAAAGAAAGCTAATAAAAAAATTTAAAGAAAAAAGAATTTAACGTTGTCCATGTGCGCGCCTAAACACTTTCGTTTTCATCGATAGTTGTATGGTATAGCAGTGCACTCAAATAACAAGACCGGTTTTTTGTTCGAAACCGCATGGCCTCCACGCGGATGTTATCGCCGGAACCGCGGTACCGGCCTTTACAATATACTTTTTAGTTACATAACTTTTACTTAAGACTGCGCCGAACGAAATGTGCCAAAACAGACGGTCACAGCTAAGTGAATAAAATCAACACTTTTTGTTTAATACAAATATAAAATATACATTTACCATAACAATGAATGTGTTTACAATTACTCCGTGTAAAAAACTTAAAATAATTAATATTTTCGCCTACAAAATTACGTAAATTTGCACGAAAAATGTAAAAACGTAAGCTCGTGTTACGTGATCTTTAGATTATAACAATAGAAACTTATCCTATTTTGCAGCTTAAACGAAACATAAATAGTTATATTACAATTTGTCCGCCCCAAATATTTAAGTTATTGGTTGACAATAAAGATACATATTTATCAAAAAACCACTTCAAATACTCGATACAATTTTACTATGGCGGCCGCGCGCCGATTTGAATATGCGCCACACGAGCTCTGTCATTATCTGTCTTACACTCGGCGCAGTCTAAACTTGCATTTTTAAAAGCTTCATTGTTGCAGTGGTATTACTGTGTTAATATTTGTAACTACCGATAGTGAGGTTTCGCATTTGTGTCGCGCAAAAAATTACGACTGAGCGAATGGCGTAGTGGTATGGAAATGGTCGTCTAGCCATTGCTACTTTGAGTGTTATGGGTTCGATCCCCACATGGAACAAAAATTTTTTTTGTCATTTATTATTTTTTCGGGGTTTTTGTCTAAACCAGACATATTAACCCCATCATACCTTTCAACATAAGTTAAATAATTTTAACATAAATACTATTTAGTATACAAAACTAACAGGTACATGTTAATAAAATAAAAAATACAAATTAAGTACTGCTATCACATCACACATCTTTTTAGCAGTCTCTGAAGACGGTACAGCCAATATAGATTGCAGTAAACCCATATCTAATCTATTTATTTAAATTCATTTAGAACTCGCTCTCTTTCAGTTCTATTTCCGACACAATCCATCAGCAAGTCTTGTACATCCTCAATTTGATTACAAACAAAAATTTTGTGATCCACAAATATTCAAGTCTAGATTTTCTTTGACTATTTGTAAAATCCCCCGTGATACAGAATTTAATCCTAGTGCAGGAGTCGTCATCAAAAATTGCATTTATTAACCTGCAATTTGCACTATCAGCAAAGACTATGGAAAAAGCCTCTAAGAAGTTACCTTGTCTGTATCACATAATATTGTTTGTATTGTCGGCCTCGATGGCGTAGTGGTAACCGACTGCCACACCTGAGGTGTCAAACATGAGGTGTGAGGTGTGGAAGTCAATCGTTTGTGTGCATGAACATGGATGTTTGTCTAGGTCTCGGTGTTTCCATGTATAATATGTATGTATTTACAAAAATAAGTACATATGTATGTTTATTCATTGTCTAGTACCCATAGTACAAGCTCTGCTTAGTTTGGGCTAGATGGTGTTGTGTGTATGTGATAGAATATTACTATTATTATTCAAAACAATAGACACAAAGAACATTCAGATGGTGTTGTGTGTATGTGGATTATCGCCTGCTCCGTGCCTCGGAGAGCACGTTTAAGCCGTCGGTCCCGGCTGCCATGAACATCTATGGCAGTCGTTATTGGGAGAGTGTCGACACAAAAGATCCCACTGGGTCGAAGTGTCGCCGGTCTGCACTGACTGGCCCCCACATAAGATAAGATAAGATGTGGTAGAATATTATTATTATTATTAATATTTAACGAAATTTTGACAAAAACAACTTTGCTTACACATTCCAAAATGTACAGCGTAATTCTATCGTTACGTCTTCTCTTGTTAAAGTTTGGCAACTGCACAATTTCATTTAAACTATAAAACGAACATAAATAAAGGTTACTGTGTAATAAATGGATATAAGTTTGCAGTAAAGATACTTATAGCGCCATCTATCGGGCGTGTGTGTATAACTTGTAACTTATGGCTATGATTGAGAAAGTAATAGAGCTCTGCCTGCTTGCTATGTTTACAACGTCATTTTAAACAAATATTGTTGACATTTGGTAAGAAATTATTGAACCCTGGGTGGATAGAAAATATTTCGATTTGAAATAAATAACGTTCATATTATATAGATATCTAGATGTGCCCGCGGTTTCACTTGCGTTTATGGCTACTGCGCCGCCCCCGTGGGTCGTAGCGTGATGTTATATAGCCTATAGCCTTCCTCGATAAATGGACTATCCAACACTAAAATAATTTTTCAATTCAAGCCAGTAGTTCCTGAGATTATCGAGTTCAACTAAACAAACAAACTATCAGCTTTATAATATTAGTATAGATTTATAATAATATCAGCCCTGTATTGAACTGTCCCACTGCTGAACTCGGGCCTCTTCTCAGTGTGAGAAGGGTTAGATTATAGTCCACCATGTTGGCCCAATGCGGTTGACAGACTTCACATATCTTTGAGAACATTATGGAGAACTCCCAGACATGCAGGTTTCCTCACGATATTCTTCCTTCACCGTTAAAACGAGCGATAATTAACTATTAAATACGCACAGAACTTTGAAAAGTCAGAGAAGCGCGACTTGGGGTCGAACTCGAGGCCTCTGCGTGGTAGTCCAACGATCACCCACTAAGCTATCTATTAATGTCATTAAGTAACATGTATGCCTCCATGGCGCAGCGGTAGTGAATGCGACTGCTGTGTATGAGCTCTCGGGTTCGAATCCCGGGTCGGGCCAACAAAAAGTTATCGGGTTTTCTGTTAAGAATTCCCAATAGCAGCACGCGAAGTTAAGAAGTTGGCGGTGTTAGACACCCCCGTGCCTCAGAAAGCACGTAAAAGCCGTTAGTCCTGCGCCCGATCTCTCGTGTCGGATTACCGTCCCATCGGATCATGAGAGTAAGGGAACAGAGAGTGCTCTTATGTTTGCGCACACGCTTGTGCACTATAATATCTCCTGCGCAGATGGCTAGTCTCCGTTAAAATTGGCCGCCGTGACCGAAATTCGATCTGAAGGACATTATATGCTATACATGTTTGATATAATAATATGGACGGTACGAACAAGCTCTCTCTCGCTTACAACAATACCACACTATTACAAACAACGCAGTTTCGCCTGATGGAATTCTGATGACTCACATATTAAACCCTCCCATTGCCTTTCATTCTGGCAACAATCTTGTCTACAGTGAACATACCGCAACAATGGGTTGCTTACATTTTTAAAGGAGGTTTTTTGATCCATGTTTTTAAAGGAGATTTTTTGATGCATGTGACTTTTTTTTTTTTTTTTTGCTCTTCAAAATGACCACACTCCACCTGATGGTAAGCAGTCGTGTGGTCTAAGAGCAGTGGCCTCCACATCGCCCCCACAGTAGCCGAGGCGATGTTGAGGTCTCTACTTTGACGGCCTGAGAAGATGCTTTTTCACGCCCCGCTTAAAGAACCCAGGATTGAAGGAAGAAGGAAACACGTGCCTTGGCAGAGAATTCCATGCCTTGGTCGTTCGGCAGAGACTTGAGTCACACTCAACGACAACAACAAAAAATGCGTCTTCACCGCAGTGAGTAATACACAGTGTCGGGTCACAGCCCTGACCTTCACGGTCGCCTGCCGACTATTACGCCACTGAGGCATTACTCAACACAAAATCGGTGCTTATGTGTTAACTTCGAACTTGTATAACATCAGTATATAAATTTTAGTGGTCACGTCATCACTACCATCGTAGTGTTGTAGATTCAATCTCAGTCTTCTCGCTAGCCTTTATTATTCCCAAGGTTCTTGAGGTCGGCTTTCTAGTCTATCCAAATTTGACTGGATATCAGTTTTTACACGGAGCGACTGCCATCTGACCTCCGCAACCCGAAAGCTAACGATACCCTAAGGCTAGACCAGTGTCAGGTTATTAGAGGGCACTGACTTCCCAGTAACGACTGCCATAGATATTCATGGCAGCCGGGACCGACGGCTTAACGTGCTCTCTGAGGCTCGGAGCAGGCGATAATTGTCAATCAATACGCACATAATTTCGAAAAGTCATATAACTTCCGAAAGTCAGAGGTGCGCGACGTGGGTTCGAACCCGAGACCCTCTGCATTGCAGTCTGTTGGTCTCTCCACTGAGCTATCTGACTAGTGTCGCCAGAACAACCCAACCTTCACTTAAACCTTCCTCATGAATCACTCTGTCTATTGGTGCAAACCGCATATAAATCCGTAAAGTAGATTTTGAGTTTTTCGCTAATAGACTTACAGACAGACAGACGCGGCGGAGTTCTTTGTTTTAAAGTATGTAGTGATGATAAAAATGAATAATAATAATATGTATTATGAAACACATGATCCATACATCTAATTTAAATTGAAACAAATAAATAGGAACTAAATTACATACATGAAATTAAAATGAAATGAATAGATTTTTATTTTTGTACCATCATGACATGCATCATCAATTATTAAAGAATGCGGGTATAACAAAAAGAATATATAAGTATACATAACATTTGAATTCCAATTTTTTATTATCATTTTAATTGTTTTCATTTTCATTGTTTTGTTTAATTTAATCCTTTTTTACGAAAATTGGGCGGACGGAGGAGTATGAAATTTCGCACACTTATAGTTTATACAGAGAAGAAGTGACGAATGCTAATATATTTTTAAAATATGCAGTAGAATTACATTAAATTAATGAAAAAACACTACACGCACACAACCATGCATTTGACACACGCAGTCGAAGCGCGTAACTATGGTTACATATATAATTACATATTTCAGCAATATCTTACAGACTCAACTTTGGTCGAATTTCGAGCACTAGGCGACCGCTAGTAACTCCTAGATATTCAATATTACAGAAAAACAGAAGTTATTAGTAAGATTATAATATTAATAGGATAATATATATGCAAAGACGTCTTATGAATTATGATATCTAATTGGAAATTCCGAAACTAAAAAATAACAACCTCATATAGCACAACAACCAGTCACCTAAATTTAGATTATGAGCGTGTCCGCCTAGCGACATCAAACCGTGACCTTTCTATTAAACCAATGTAATCCTAACTAATAATATAAATGCGAATGTAAGTTTGTTTGTTTGTTACGCTTTCACGCCTTAACTGCTCGAGCGATCATCATGAAATTTCGCATATACGTTGTCAGGGGTACAGAAAAGAACATAGAATACATTCTATCCAGAGAAAGTACTGTTTCCAAAATATATAAATTTATTGACAACATCAAGTTTAACGCGTGCGCAGCCGAAGACAACGTCTGGTATACCAATATAATGTAAACAAGTTTTTGAGAACATTTAGCGGTCAGTGTCAACGATGTTTTTTATACCACAATGGCAACAGACTATCTTACTGGTTCTCTGATGGTAAGCTGTGACTAGTGTTCTTCTCTTCTCCCAAGTCACTTGCGGTCGGCTTTCTAGTCTAACCGGATTTGACTGGAGATCAGTTTTTACACGGAGCGACTGCTATCTGACTTCCACAACCCGAAGGCTAACGATACCCTAAGGCTAGACCAGTGTCAGAATATTAGAGGGCACTGACTTCCCAATAACGACTGCCATAGATGTTCATGGCAGCCGAGACCGACAGCTTAACGTGCTTTCCGAGGCACGGAGCAGGCGATAATTGTCAATCAATACGCACAATGCACATAATTTCGACAAGTCATATAACTTCCGAAAGTCAGAGGTGTCGCATACACTTATGTACTATAATATATCCTGCACAGAATCTTAGTCCATAAATTAATAAAATACGGCAATTTTGGAACGACAAAAATTTTAATACAATATTCTTCACGTTTTTGTGGCATTTAAATAACATCTAAGCTTACCTTAAAAAGCATTCAACCTTGACATTAAAGACAAATACACTGTTTTTATTTATAAGCCATTTTTGTCATGCATAGATAATTTTATTATATGAATTGATAATGTGTGATTCGGTAGCACAGCAGTGGTCATTGCGACTATTGCAAATGAGTGGAGTTTGAGTCATGGGTCGGGCAATGTGGAATTGGGTCTTTCTTTTAGGGTATTCTCGATATGAGCAGCGATAGCTCAGTGGGGAAACCAACAGACTGCAATGCAGAGGGTCTCGGGTTCGAACCTACGTCGCGCACCTCTGACTTTCGGAAGTTATATGACTTTTCGAAATTATGTGCGCATTGATTGACAATTATCGCCTGCTCCGTGCCTCGGAGAGCACGTTAAGCCGTTGGTCCCGGCTGCCATGAACATCTATGGCAGTCGTTATTGGGAGAGTGTCGACACAAAAGATCCCACTGGGTCGAAGTGTCGCCGGTCTGCACTGACTGGCCCCACATAAGATAAGCATAAGATAAGATAGGGCATTCTCATTTGCAGCACGAAGTCTGGAAATGGGTCTGATAAACACAAAATAAACACTATTATGTAAAACCTAACAATATATTTGGCGACATGTAGTTTAGTAGTTTAATTACGATAGAGTATATTTGTGGGCCTGCCCGCCACCCGTTCAGCACCAGGTCCGAGAGGCGGCGTGCGTGTTCCCGCGCGCGCCTCTGTGTCGTGTCCGTCTCCCCTCTAGGGGGGAGACAGTAGGGACTTTTTAGAGGTGACCATTGGGCAGGTTTTTTGTGCAGTAGCCTGCCGTTTTGTACGGCGGGCCGAAACCTCGGCGGGGTCGCGACCGCATGTGAAAGTGATTCGCGCAGCCCCGGCGATGGTGGTTTGTCGAGGAACGCCGTGGTGGATTTAGTCGGTATTCCGGGAGGTCTATTTTATCATTTTAACATCTTTCTTTTGCCCCGGCGAGTCCGACATAACCCCTCCGTCCACCCCCGCGGAGGGGTATGCGTCAGTGCATTCACCCAAGTAAAAAAAAAAAATATTTAGTTTATTTAGGATCACTTACAAAAAATACCATGTCTTAATCAATACAATATTTTGATAAGTTCTCAATTACAAGAGATCACAACATGCTAAAAAAGAAAGTTCTGGCAATCAGAAAATAAAAGCAGTGTTAAGGAAAATTAAACATAATTATAGTCAACTAGCGGCCAACAACATGTGGGCTTATTTCACATCTGCCTACCCCTACAGGGACATGCAGGCGTAAGTCTGTATCCTAACTTAATATTGTGAATGCGAAAGTGAGTTTGTTTGTTACACTTTCACGCCCTAACTACTCTATCAATCATCATGAAATTTCGCATACACGTCAGGCGTACAGAAAAGGACATAGAGTATCTTTAATCCAGATAGAAGTCTTCTCCCTAGCCTTTATTATTCCCAAGTCACTTGGGGTCGGCTTTCTAATCTAACCGGATTTGACTAGATATCAGTTTTTACACGGAGCGACTGCCATCTGACCTCCGCAACCCGAAGGCTAACGATACCCTAAGGCTAGACCAGTGTCAGGATATTCGAGGGCACTGACTTTCCAATAACGACTGCCATAGATGTTCATGGCAGCCGGGACCGACGGCTTAACGTGCTCTCCGAGGCACGGAGCAGGCGATTATTGTCAATCAATACGCAATTTCGAAAAGTCATATAACTTCCGTAAGTCAGAAGTGCGCGACGTGGGGTCGAACCCGAGACCTAACAATACCTAAATTTACTACGGTAGAAGAAGAACATTAAAATAACATATAGGCTACAAAAAAATCTTAACATAAATCTACATTAACACGAGCGAAGCCGCGGGCATAATCTTGTAAGTATATACATAATTGGTTTAAATGCTTTGGTTACTAAACTTTAAAGTGTTAAGGTCAAATTGATGTATTTTATAGAAATACTCAATTACTCGTTATGCAAATGGCGATTATCATTTTAGAAATAGTTGACTGTGGTTATTACATAATGACAAGTTTATACGAGGCCGTGACGGCGCTTATGCCGCATCGGCACATTAGAAGGCCTACGCATCTTTATACATCGCATTAAGTCGATCGGTCAAGTCGGCCTCGATGGCGCAGTGGTTAGTATAACCGACTGCCACGCCTGATGTTGCGGGTTCGATTCCCGCACAAGTCAAACTTTTGTGTGTATGAACATGTTTGCCTTGGTCTGGGTGTTTCTATGTATAATATGTATGTATTTACAAAAAATATATATATATTATGTATGTTTATCCATTGTCTAGTACTCATAGTACAAGCTCTGCTTAGTTTGGGCTAGATGGTGTTGTGTGTATGTGATAGAATATTATTATATCATTAATGTTAACTACATATAAGAGCAGCGATAGCTTAGCAGACTGCAATGCAGAGGGTCTCGGATTCGAATCCACGTCGCGCACCTCTGACTTTCGGAAGTTATATGACTGTTCAAAATTATGTGTGTATTGATTGACAATTATCGCCTGCTCTGTGCCTCGGAAAGCACGTTAAGCCTTTGGTCCCGGCAGCCATGAACATCTATGGCAGTCGTTATTGGGAGAGTGTCGACACAAAAGATCCCAATGGGTCGAAGTGTCGCCGGTCTGCACTGACTGGCCCCCACATAAGATAAGATAGGATACCTACATATAAGATACTAAATACAGCCTGCGGCTTCACACACAAAGCCGTTGCATGCAAGGATAATAATAATTGCATTATCTCGCTGCGGGGTACGGGCCTCTTCTTGACGAGAGAAGGGTTAGGCCATAATCCACTACGATGGCCCAGTTGGCAGACTTTACATATCTTCGGGAACAATTAAGTCAGAGATACGTGCCTTGAGATTGAACTCGAAACCTCTGCATGGCAATTGAACGGTCTCTCACTAGGTTACGGTTGCTACGAGGATAAAAAGCATCAAATTAATGAATCAGCCTACCACAGTCCACTGTTGGTCATAGGCCTCTCCTATTTTTTTTCTTTTGTTTTATGCGCGTTGCCGGCCCTTTAGTATAGGTAGTGGGAAGGAGAAGGAGCGGGAATGTGAGAAAGGGGATGATTGGGCCTCCAGCACTCTCACTCACCGAACGAAACACAACAATAGGAATATTGGTATTTCACGTCGATATTCTATGAGAGGGTAGTCCTTTCCCGGTCGAGCCGGCCCACTCATACTGAAATCAGCTAGGCTCTACTACCTACTCAAATGTCCGATCTGCGGCCTTTCTCATTCAGTTTAACACTGGTTGTGGTATGTGACCATTTTAAAGTCAACAATCCATCTGGCCGTGACTTGTCCTTGCTTTTACTAATTAGCGGTCTCCATTTTAAAACTCGTTTGCTTCAACGGCTATCACTCCTCCGGCAAATATGCCTACTGCAACTTGGGCTTACTTATTTTAGAAACATTCTCGGTAACTTTAGTTCATTGACTGACAACCTTATTAAAATTCAATGCCTATGGAAAGAGTGGCAATGCGTTTCTTGCAGGTATCTTCTCATAGAGTTTGCCTTGAGCTAGCATATATGTAAGCTTAATGTAATTTCAGAGTTTTAGGTAGACCTATGACTAAACTTTGACATTCATTAATGTTATTTGTGACCTAAATAAATAAATGAAAGTTGACTTTGTCTGGGCTTGCCTCTAAAGGAGCATAAAAATAAAAATAATATTTTGTGTTAAATAAGGACATGACCTACATATGTCTAAACCAAGCTTTAGCCAAATCTGTCTAAAGACTTACGCATAATTGTGTAACATATGTACTTACATCCAAACAAACTATCACATTTGTAACAATTTTTTTTTTAGTTCTTTTACGCACGGCGTATGGGCCTTTTTATTGTCATGCGTGTTTGCACCCGCGTGCAGGCCAGGCACGCATTCGTGTTGCGGGCCGCACGCAGAGCAGATATGTTTCGACCCGCCGCCCGTGCGGCGAGTGCATGTTGCGCGCATGACAATAAAAACATGTATGATACGATAGGTTGCGGGCAGCACGCATGCGTGCCTGGACTGCATGCGGGCGCAAACACGCATGACAATGAAAAGGCCCTATGTCAGTTCGATCATAGCCTAAACATAATACTAACCAAATTTCAAACTATTTTAATACATCCGAAATGAATTTGAACAGAACTTGTTTATAACATTCGCACTCAAAACGATTACGCATGAATATTGCCTATGCATAAGGCAGAATGTCAATTGTATATTTATTCATTTTATATAAAACATATTATTGTTCTGCAAATTATTTTGTAACATGTTGTATTTCTCCTATGTTTCTGCTATATATTATGTAATTTGTACAAGATACTAATCTAATTTTGTTGGATTAATATAACTTCATTCATTCAATTTACATATTAACCTCGCGACTGTTTAACCGCCAAAGGATAATTAGAAGTGTATTAGACCAATATGTCATAAACAATGTTTTTAAATCCCACGTCAAGAAGCCGAAACTTATCGCCGTTTTTAATACTCCGCACTTTGCGCGACCAAACTTGGTGCCTTACGAGCCCACAAACATATACATATGTAAGACAAGGCAAATTGTCATATTATATCTATACAAAAGAAAAATAAGAAATAAAGGTACCGGTTATGCTTACTATCACCTAAGAGGCTTTGAGTGGGGAGAGACATTGGAGGTGGCTTGCTATGCGACATCGGAATCAAAGTACAAGCGAGCAGTGAGGCGATCTCTCGCGTCTCAGTGATTGTGCATAACGGTCGGCGCGCAGTTTCGACCAGTGTCGTATTTGCGACAAGTGCGGGGATATGTGGTCTATACGCAAGTGTGTGTTGGCGTTGTGCTTCCTCGGTGAGTGTTAAGTTTGACTTTGGTATTGTGTGTGGATAATTGGTATGGAAATTTAAAAATGTTTCGCTGTTACTATTTATGGTGAATATATAAAGTTACATCAAAATCTGCCCAATTTTAAAAAGCGTAAGTGTTGGTAATAAAATGAAGGATGAGGCAAAAACAAAATTCTTTCTAAAATGATTCTTTAATATAAAATGTGGCTACTTGTTTTTCGATTATACGAATGGCGCAGCCGCCTAGATTGGTACTCCCAGTGTGTTAAGTGTTATGAATTCGATTCCCACATGGGACAAAAAATAAGTAATCCAATTGATCAGTAATCAGTAATCCGTTTGAGTCTCTCTGTTCATTATTTAAATGTTTGTGTCCACCGTGATACAGGAATTATTTCTAGAAAATTATGTTTTAAAGTAGATAAAAAGGAAAATAGATATCCTCATATTTATAGAAATGTAATTGTTAATCTAAGAACAGAATATTTAATTTCTAAATTAGAAAAATATGCTTAAATGCAATGATTTTTGAAACGTAATAAAAACCTTATAGGTCATTTAATGTAAATTCGCTATATAATAATGAATAATATACTTGCGCAAACGTAAGACAATATAATGTGAAATGTTAGTTGTAAAATAATAGGTACATGAAACATTAACAAATTTTTGTGTACGGTTAAAAAATCATCCAAATAAAAAAACCAATCAACTATTTTATTATAAGAAATATGGGTTTACAAATTAATCTTATAATTAAAACATAGTTAGTCTTTACCCACCATCAAAATCACCTTTCAGCAGACAAAGTTACTTTATTTTACTATGTAATTAGATTCTTATAATATACTAGCTGTTACCTGCGACTTCATCCGCGTAGATTTTAACTAAAAAGTGTTTGTCTCCGCGGAACCCTATTTTAATTCTAAAATAAAAGTAGCCTATGTTACTCCTTATAACATCAGCTATCTGCCAGTGAAAGTCTCGTCAAAATCGGTTTAGCCGTTTCGGAGATTAGCCGGCACAAACAGACAGACAGACAAGAATTTTTAAAATAGATTTTTTCGCTTATGTACCTTACATACTTTCATATGCATTAGATAAAAAGCTGTTATTTTGACATTACAAACAGACACTTTAATTTTATTTATGTGTATAGATGTATGTAATTTTATTTAAACATTATTATAAAAAGCTCAGTAGAATGAAAAATTACAGTGGAAAAATAACATTAAATCGTAATCTTAAATTGTACAGATATCTAAGCCCGTATCTTAAAATAAATAAGAATAAATTAATTTAAGTTTATATACTTATAAAAAAGTAAAATTTTTATACAAGGAAAGAGATTTTTAACTCTTAAATTTATAAAAATAGGCTTAATTATATTATTATCTGTCATACTTGATAATAACTAGGCGTATAATATTGCAATAATTTAAATAACATCATATTTTGGATGGCGATACAATATATGATGTTATTTAAATTATTGCAATATTATCTATCCCACCTTTAAGATACAACTAAATTATTTAAGTAGTTGGTTTTAAATTAATCAGTAAGCAACATACAAATGAAGGCCTAATAGAAATATACTTAAATGTTTTATGTGGCAATATAAATCACGACCAAAAATCTTTGCTTAAATCGAGAATCAAAACTGACACATCTCCATCCACATTACTTTTACTTAATTTAAAGATATAAACGCTATATATTAAATAACGAAATTGTTTAAGGCACGCAAAGCAAATCGTAGTAGCCGTAAGAAGGTAACAGACAGACACAGTAACCTTCAATTTATAATACTACTAGCTGACCCGACAGCCGTTGTCCTGTACACACGGTAAAAAAAAAAAAAAAAACATAAACAACCAAATCTAAACCATTCTCGAATCCACTTGAACACACACAAAAAATTTCATCAAAATTGGTCCAGCCGTTTAAGAGGAGTTTAATTACAAACACACGCACAGAAGATTCATATATATAAAGACTAGCTTTTGACCGCGACTTCGCTCGCGTTAATTTAGAATTTGACAATCAATTCGGTTTGTACTCTGCTTGTAATAATATAACTCAATCATGATTCGAAAGACACGTGGCGCCATCTATTATCATAAGAACGTTATTGTTGTTTTCCTCGGGAACAGTATTTTTTTCGGGATGAAAGGTAGCCTATGTCCTTTTCTGTACACCTGTCAACATATATGCAAAATTTCAGGATAATCAGTTCAGTGGTTTAAGCGTGAAAAGGTAACAAACAAATAAACTCATTTTCGCTTTTATAATATTACTAGCTTTTGCGCGCGGCTCCGCCCGCGTGGTACCTATATCAATAAAAAGTAGCCTGTCCTTCCCCAGGTTTTAAAATATATCTGTACCAAATTTCATTTAAATCGGTTGAGTGGTTTAGCCATGAAAAGGTAACAGACAGACAGACAGACAGACAGAGTTACTTTCGAATTTATAATATTAGTAAGGATTAGTTAGGAAGGATTACTATGAATTCCTCTAAGTCGCAGCGGTAGAGATGATTCACATCGAGCAGTGTTATTGGGCTTTTTGTTAAGGAATTCTCAGTAGAAGCATGAAATCTATACCCGGTAAAGGTCAATAGGTCCCTCTCCTTTTATACGGGATATTAATATAACTAGCGAAATGCAAGCTCCTCCCAAACCTCCCAGAACAAAAGCGAGGGAGAGGCCACCCCCCGTTGACCTGGTGGAGCTCTATTGAAAGAGACCTCAAGAAAGCCCAGTTGCACGAAATGACAACCCAAGATCGTTTGACTTGGCGCAGGAAAGTGAGGAGACCCGACCCCAAATAATGGGATAAGGAGAGGAAGAAGAAGAAGAAATGCAAGCTGGGTATAAAATAATTAAAACTGGTGTCAAAATTCGACAGTAATTTATATATTTTTTTTATTATATATGTTGTACTTCCTTTCTATAATATAACATATATGTATAATAATATTCTATCACATACACACAACACCATCTAGCCCAAACTAAGCAGAGCTTGTACTATGGGTACTAGACAATGGATAAACATACATAATACTTTTTTTTGTAAATACATACATATCATACATAGAAACACCCAGACCAAGACAAGCATCCATGTTCATGCACACAAATGTTTGACTTGTGTGGGAATCGAACCCGCGATCTCAAGCGTGGCAGTCGGTTACACTAACCACTACGCCATCGAGGCCGATCTGTATAAACCTTAACAATTCCAAATCTCACATTCTTCTGTGCCATGCTTAATAAAAAGAAAAACAAAAAGATTCAGTTTTCTCCTCATATATTAATATTTATTTAGATTAATATATTATATAACTAGCTGTCCTGACAAACGTTGTCCTGTACACAAGATAAAAAAAACATACATACATACATAGATTCACGCCTGTTTCCCAGAGGGATAGGCAGAGAAAAAACACTAAACCATTCTCGAATCCACTTGAACACACACAAAAAGTTTCATCAAAATCGGTCCAGCCGTTTAGGAGGAGTTCAGTAACATACACACGTACAGTAGAATTATATATATAAAGATAACGTTGTCACTAATTATCATTAAATACCGATAACAAATTAAGATAACTGTGTTAGTTTCTAATATAATGCGATATCATACAAGCGGGGCTAGAATTAATTAATTTAAATAATGTAAATAATTTTCTATCCGTTTTCTTTTAAGGCACGAAACTAATGGTGTGTTATTTCGCTTCGCACTTTTGCTTGTTCTTTGATTTTTTATTTGAATATTATGAATTATTAGCGTTGTATGGAGACAGATATGTATTTATTTTCACCTGTCTTAAAAAAGGAGGAGGTTCTCAATTCTATTGTATATATTATGTTATTTGTACGTTTGTTACACTGCTAATTATGTGATTACATATTATTATGTTTAGTAGGCCATACTTCAGAGCTGGTGCCATATAAATTTCTTTGAAACTGGAGCAGTACTTTTTGAAAAATAATAACCACACAAAATACATTTAAACATTGATGATATTTAGATTTTTTGTAGTTCCCTTCAGCAAAAGTTTTAATCGTACATTCGACTAGTTTTATTTTGTACATTTTGGTATAGTCTTGAAGTCAGATTTTGTTTTTTATCTAAAATTTACTTCGTGTTAATTATTATTTGTCATCAAGCCGTAGCAATTTAGAAAATCGTATCGGCACATCTGTTTGTTTATTATTAATAGCGGTTTTTTAACACCCTTATTATACTTTGATGATAATAATATATGTTAATATATGCTTGATTAATGGGCAGTTTGAAATAAGATATATATACTTACATAAATGTTTTTTTATATATGAAAATATACTATAAAATATCGTTTTACATATGAATTATGCAACACTTTAAAAATTGGAGATTATCTATTTTCCCGAAACGCCGCGCCGTTGGTCACAAATGTTTTTTTTTGTTTTATTCACTACTTCAATGTGTTAAAGTTCGTACTAGCCATTAGATAGATTTATTTCATTTTTTATTTTTATTTATAAGGTTTACCAACAATTGATTACACTGTTACAAGATGTGATGTCATAAAACTCATTTACTAACGTAACAATCTCTTACAGGTAAACACAGCATGCATAATAATTTTTATATCTAAAGTTTACAATTACCAGTGCAAAGACAAATCAATTTTGAAATATTGTGCTCTATTTGTTCTTTCTTTTGTATTCATATTTTACCATTGCTTACCTTAGCTCACTAAAGTTTTAACTGAATGATGTGTATAGTTTTAATTGGACTTCAGGTTGGCAACTATTTTATGTTCGATTGAGTAATGTGTAAATATTTAATACACGTTGTATGTCACAAACAGCTAACAGCTGTGACAAACAGACAAATGGACAGACAAACTAACACCATTGCGGTTCTGTTTTAAATGAACTCTACAAATTAACGTAACTATTTTATGAAAATTAATTTAAGTTTAGTAAGCGATGATCGAGATGAACGTAGCGATAGCCTAGTGGGAAACTGTTGGACTGCCACGCAGAGGTCTCGGGTTCGAACCCAAAGCTATATATATTCACTGGTACCATTTGTAATATAAATACATATTGGACTACGACCTGAGTGGTTGCAGGGAGACGGCTTCCACGCAGCGCTACAGCATACTTGCGCCTGACTACACAAAGCTAAAGCGTCAGCAGTGTCGCTACAGTCCTATTCAGTACACCTGACGACGTGTATACGAAATTTCATGATAATTGGTCAAGTAGTTAAGGCGTGAAAGCATAACAAACAAATAAACATACACGTTCGCATATACAGGCGCACACGGTTGTCCAAATAAAATAGAGATCTAGTTTGGGCTATTGCCCACGCGATGGACTCAGGCAAATTAAATTTTGTCTCACAATTTCGGTGATATGATTTTTTTTAATTTTTAAAGTAAAAGGTTGGAAATTTGGACTAAAACTGTAAAAATGCTAAACGAATCTGGGCTTAACTGTCATAAGGATATTTTTTATTTTAGTTAACTATTGCTACATTTCATTAAAATTATAATATCCTCTAAACACCTTGTAAGAAATATTTTAACAGGCTGTCAAAGTTTCGTAAAGAGCTAAAAACAGAACAAAGTTCGACTTTGCATGATTAAAAAAAAAAAAAAAATATTTAATTTGCCCGAGTCCAACACGTTGGCAATAGCCTAAACCAGATCTCTATTTCATTTGGACAACCGTGTGCCTAACCCGCTTTATAATATTAGTTGGGATGATGTCCAAAGTATGGATTCCTTGTCACCAGCGCGCGAGGCTCAAGCGACAACACGAATAACCTTTGATAGGCCGCGAGGCGAGAAGTGTATCATACGTGATACGTTTACCCTTGACACTTTAATCAATTGACGTAATTTATTGGTTAATTAAGTCATATGTTAAATTATTTCGATGTTGTTATAGATATTTCGAACGAAAATCTATTACTCAAGATCCTCCGTCAACTTGGCCGTCGTAAATTGTCTAAATGATGAGAAATAAAATTTAATTAATACAAGATTTTGCCCGCGGCTTCGCTTGCATATGTTTTAGCTTAGATTCGGCCAGCACTAGTGCGGGGCTGCGGAG
The DNA here is from genome assembly GCA_963564715.1 of Catocala sponsa. Classification (NCBI taxonomy): domain Eukaryota; kingdom Metazoa; phylum Arthropoda; class Insecta; order Lepidoptera; family Erebidae; genus Catocala; species Catocala sponsa. Next base: position 23,106,397 of record OY751340.1, on the reverse strand, counting down.
GAATTTGGACTCCCGCGGCCCCGCGCGCACGTGCGAGGAGACACCGGGGTGGTTTTAGCCGGTAAGAGTCCGGCACGCCCCTCCGTCTTTCCCCAGGCGGAGGTAAACCATGAGGATAACCCCACATAAAAAAAAAACAAAAAAAAAATTTTTGGTTAATAACAGTACTTTACCTGGATAAAACCCTAAGTCCTTATCTGTTCCCCGGACGACTGTATGCGAAATTACATGATGATTGGTCGAGTAGTCAAGACGTTGAAGCGTAACAAACAAACAAACTCACATTGGCATTTATAATACTATGTAGCTTTTGCGCGCGGCTCCGCCCGCGTGGTAGCTACATCAATAAAAAGTAACCTATATCCTTCCCCAGGTTTTAAACTATATCTGTACCAAATTTCATCTATATCGGTTGAGTGGTTTAGCCGTGAAAAGGTAACAGACAGACACAGTTACTTTCGTATTTATAATATTACTAGCTGACCAGACAGACGTTGTCCTGTACACACGAAACAAAAAAGAATAATCAAAAAAACCAAATCGAAACCATTCTCGAATCCACTTGAACACACACAAAAAATTATCCTAAATAAAACTTCATCAAAATCGGTCCAGCCGTTCAGGAGGAGTTTAATTACAAACACACGCACAGAAGATTTATATATATAAAGATATAGTAAGGATTTACATAAACAATAAAATATCTGTTTATATATTTTATTACCTAGACAAAAATATAATTCCAAGAGATTGCCAAGGCTGCGGGACCAACAAGTCCCGCAGCCTTGACAATCTCTAGATATTGTCAAGGTTGCGGGTTTTTTCCTGATGCTGCGACGCACATCGGCGAAAAAAACCAATCCGCATATAGCAGTACTCGTTTCGGCCCTTAATTAATACCTCTCTCGAAAAAAAGACAACTCCCCCACTAAGAATAACTCCTATATCGCGAGAGACATACTTTACAAACATCCAAACGATGGACACAAAACATTCAGACTCGGGACAACCATTTATGGATCACACAATTTTTTATCCCGAGTAGGATTGGAAGCGTGGTAGCTTCGAATCCTACTCGGGATAAAAAACTTGACGATTACTTAAACAACTACGTCATCCGTTTATACTTATGTATCTTTGTCCAGGAGCGGTGCATGTGGCATCAACAGCATCACTGCAGAATGGCGACCACAAGGCTAAGAAGTTGGATCCAGTCGAGCACCAGAGTGAAAGCCTAAGCAGCACACTGCGTCGCGCGCGTTCTAGCGCGCAATGGATTGGATCGCTCATTGGTCAGTTGCAATTTCTTCGTACATAAGCAATAACGGTTCCTCGGTTGACAAAGCTATAACTTGCTGTATCTTATCTTATCTTATGTGGGGGCCAGTCAGTGCAGACCGGCGACACTTCGACCCAGTGGGATGTTTTGTGTCGACACTCTCCCAATAACGACTGCCATAGATGTTCATGGCAGCCGGGACCAACGGCTTAACGTGCTCTCCGAGGCACGGAGCAGGCGATAATTATCAATCAATAAGCACATAATTTCGAAAAGTCATATAACTTCCGAAAGTCAGAGGTGCGCGACGTGGGTTCGAACCCGAGACCCTCTGCATTACAGTCTGTTGGTCTCCCCACTGAGCTATCGCTGCTCTAACTATACATACCAACTTGTGTTATATAATGAACGGACGAAAAACACCACGAAAAATATCAGAAAACACTCCTTCAACAGATCCTGCAAAAGTGATAGTGGGATAAACTGGACTCCTTCCTAAAGGATTATATTCGACTTGCCACAAACATGGTAAAGGGTATAAAGGGAACGGAGGTCATTGCCCTGTAGAACGAGGAAACAAGTTAAAATAATAATTAAAAGTAAAGCCTATTGATAAACAACATATTATTAATCATTCGTACAGCCTAGTTGGTTTAGTGGCATTAACTTGCGATTAGATTGATCTGAAAAATAGAACAAGGAATATTGTGATTAGAGAGAGATGCGGCATGAAAGTGGATATAGTGACAAGAATAGAAAAGGGTATGTTAAGCTGGTTTGGACATGTAGAAAGAATGGACGAGGAAAGACTGACTAAGAAAGTTTATAAGGCTAGTGTGAATGGAACAGTCGCAAGAGAAAAACCTAGGCGAACGTTTCTCAATCAGATCGGAGGCGTTCTGGATAAAGGCCAGGTTAGGAGCTCCTTGAACCGACAGGCGTGTATGAGGAATGTGATGAAAGTGAATGAAGCCAGAGAAGTGTGTCAGGATCGTAGCAAATGGAAATCCGTCGTCTCTGGCTACCCCTTTGGGAAACAGGCGTGAATCTAAGTATGTATGTATGTAGATTTGCTACTGAAAAAAACCCTGGTTTAAAGGCCAAAAAAAATCAATGGGTTGCACTCCGGGAGTGCCGGCAGAAGTGAAAACTTGAATATTAACGTTGTACATTTTTGATATTTTGGAATGGTTAGGGAATAATTTTGCACGAATTGCTTTAATTATCAGTATAAAAGTACTATCGTTTATGTGGTAAAATACAATATTAATTTATTACGCTATCGTACACAAACATGACAATTCTCCCTCCGTCTTACGAATTTTCGATCAGGTCACGTGTCCTGACGCGAGTTTAACATTTTTTACCCATCACAAAAAAGTGCACAACGCCGCTAAAGAAGTTTTCACTTTAATAAGGCATAATGTTTCAGTCAATCAATACTGGAGTCCTCCCTATTCGACCTAAGCATAGCTCTTTTATAGCCGTCGATGCTCCTTATAATAAATTCTTAAAAATAGAAAACCACTGACAGCGACCTGGTACTACCAGCAGGAGAACTGTAGTCAGTCTCTCTTATACTAGTAGCAAAGCTACCAGTTTTCATAGATGGCAACACGCAAGTGTAACAAGAGCTTAAAAACTGCGGCGAGTGCTAAAAACAGAAAAATATCGACAATGTCGTGAGTAAATCTACGACACTGCTAAGTTTATTACCCCAAAACAGACACATGAATAATATTATCATCCATTACACACACAGGGAATGCTGCCGGTACTTCGCATAACGTCCCAACAGGCAGCACCATTAACAGTATCTGGCAGCCACAAGCTATCAAGATCGGTGAGTGACTCCATATCATAATTATTTGTACTCCTATCTCCGAATAATTCATTGTCCACAGCTTGACTATATTCACTGTAGTGGTGGTTAATATAGCACATAGCGTCATAACGTAGCACGCTATATTTACACAACGCATAGCGCGCGCTACATCGTTTCAATCTCGGCGCTAGAAATAGCGTTGCGCTATATATGCCTAGTCTGTTATGCAATTCATGGAGAAATGGTTGCAGCACCTTCCAGTCATGATTTGTTAACAAAATTTTATTGTAAACTTGGCAATTAAAAATAGTGGCCATGAGTTTCTTGCCCGTTCTTCTCATGAGCCCCACACCCTTGCTTTGCTGAACATGGCAGTAAATGCAAATTCACAGAAAAAAAATAGTGTAACTTTGACATTCATAAGTGTTACCTTGTAAACTTGAATAAATTTATTTTGATTTTTTGATTTCATAGCGTGGTATAACGATAAGCGCGCTGCGCAATGACTCGCCAGCGCGAGCGCCGAGCGACGTCTAGCGTCTAGCGCGCTAGATACGCTGTTTAGTCGCCGCGTGCTACCGCTCGCTGTATGACGTATTATCGTTGTTTACGTTATTACGCTATGCCGGCCGGCTCATGCGAATTACGTATTTGTAAACTAGTTTTACTACTTTGTTCTGATTGCGTGTATAAGTGTTTAAATACAGAAAGAGACTCTTTAAATTCAATTGTTGTAGGTATATAAATTATAAGCTGTACAGATAGGTATTAAATAAGTGTAAATATTTCGGGACTATTTATTAGATACGCAGTTAGGTATGTGATGTAATTAATAATAAACATTTTCATAAAACTATTTTAAGACAGTATGACTAGTGTTTTGTAAATAAATATAAATTCATTACATTGCAGGCAACAAACAAAAAAAATTTTTTTTTGGAAATTCTCTGAACTGTACCTAGCCGGTAGGCAGGATGATCTTTTTTTTTTAGTAATTCTCTACCTTGAAATAGAATGTATTCTGTGCGCTACTAGCGTGCCCACGCAGCGCATTATAACATAGCGTATAAAATAGCGCGCTAGAAAAATATAGTTTCTAATCCGTAGCGTGTTATCTTAATATAGCGGATTTGAACACTACTAGTTCACTTCACTGTTGGCAAGAGCTTGGGGCAGTATTTTCAAATTAATTAAAAGAATATGTTTCTCAAAGAGGCGTAAGCGCTTTGTGTTTTAATATTCAATCGTCTTCTATGATTATTTACATTAGGACGAGACTAGTTTTATTTTGTATGTATTTCTCTTCAAAATGACCACACTCCTCCTGGTGGTAAGCAGTCGTGTGGTCTAAGAGCAGTGGCCTCCACACCGCGCTCACAGCAGCCGAGGCGATGTTGAGGTCTCTACTTTGATGGCCTGAGAAGGTGCTTTATCACGCCCCTCTTAATGGACCCAGGAATGAAGGAAGAAGGAAACACGTGCCTTGGCAGAGAATTCTCTTACCTTATATTTTACACTAGTTAGTCTTGATATAAATATTTTTCTTTATTATTTTCCTGGTCTTTGCAAAACAAAAGAAATGAGCTTTAATTATTATTGGAAGTATTATTTTTGAAAGTCCCTTGGGCTTACCAGAAATCGTTAAAGTGTTCCACTCTTCACCTCGTGGTTCCACTGTCAAATCAGCTCAATGGCACCAAATTATTATATTGTCATTTAAATTCAATCGTCTTGCCAGGTTTTAAAATCGATACGATAATTAAAATTGCCTTCCAATAATGTTTTACTTAGTGAATTACAAGTGAATATAAGCGTGCTATAAATGTCGAATGTCTTCTAAACTGTTGTGTTGTATTGCAGCGGAAGCAGATGGCACCACCACCGCTCTCCAACTGATACTGCTGGTAGTATCACCACCAGCAGCTCCGTCGCGTAAGTAGCACCATATTTTACTTTAAAGGATTTTGGGATGTGTAGTGAGTCAAGAACACTAACTATTTTAAATAGATTTATCGATGACCCATGTACGGATTCTTTGAATGATAAATTGATGGAATTGAAAGATGCTTAGATATTTAGAACTAGTTAATTGATATAAAGGAAAAATGCTAATGACACTTCAGTCTGAAATTTGTGTGTACTTGACAACGCATAAAATTAAAGGACACAAAATAAAATTGTTTGGTATGCGAATCTGAAACTTCTTATTTGTACAGTCAACTTGATAGTCCATACGCACAAACTGTTACAGAGTGCCAATCAAACGCCGCTCCGTCATCGAACATCAACACGGTATCACAATCCGTGGATCAGGCTACGGTTGCACCTACTAGCGCACCCGCCTTCGCACAATCGTCTAAATTTTATTATGACGACGAGCCTGCATCTACGGCAGCGACCACAACAAAGAATCCACGACGACGTCAGCATTCTTCGACATCACGCAGTGGCATCCCTCAGCCCACGTTTGCGCCAGTATCGGAGCCAGAACCAGTACTGCCACCAAATCCGTCGTCCGCCGAACGTCGCGCTCGAGGTGCACCAACCTTTCCACCCGTCGGTAAGTCACTAAAGATGCATTTTCGAAATTTATGAGACGATGTTTCCATTTAATTCACACGCACTATTTAATTTGTAGAAGACTCACAACTGCTGTTGCAACAGTTCCGCGCCCAGATAGCAAGAAACCCGACTTTACCTCCAGTGGTGACCCAGCCCCTCGTCACGAGCCTTGACGATATGTTGACGCCGGATAACGAAAACTCTGCGTCTTCTGCGTCCACCTCGTCTGCTTCGTCCCCACAATCGTCCTCCTTTCAGGGAACAAATGGGAATCCTTTTGACCGGAGTGAAGTAGAGCGGTGTATCGGCACGTGTAAGCAGAAGTCGCGGTCGCGATTTGCAGCGGGTGGAGGTGCAGGAGTGCCAGACCCAGGTAGTGCTGAGGAGTCTGTGTCGTCACCGCCATTGCCACGCTTCGACCGCTCCATGATGTTGCGAGCCATCCTCACCGTGCCCGGTGCTGACTACGTCGAACCCTACACTGTGTGGTAAGTCTGATATTGTCTGTATCTTTGTCTACTAAGGTAACAAACAAGCATATAGTCAGCCTATGGTCTTTTGCAATACCAGGGCTAAGAGTCCCGCGTTACCGGCTTTAAAAAAAGCAATTAAGGTGATGAAAGAAGAGATAGTTACACAGTAACACTACTCTTAAGCCGATTTCTTGTATATGAGATTCGTACCATCACTAAAGAATTGGTATTACATAATTACAATTATTTAGTATATCAGATACTCTACCATTAAAAATCATATATTATAGGTATTTGTGCGTTGATGACAATATAAAAAGAAGTCATCGCGGCATTAATAGCCAATAGACCGCCGAAGACTAGAACGAGACAAAAATAAAACAAAATACATTTTATTCTTCCATATACTATTGTTCCCCTCCCGATAATATAGCCCCAAATACAATACAAGGGTAATTGTATGCTGACTTCTGTGGGATTCTTGAGATTTGGCTACACTGATAGCGTAAGGGATTAAGCGGTCTCCTCGCCGGAGGAAACACTAAGGGCGAGAGAATTGAAAAATAGGTCTTTGTAAAATCTATTGCTGTCGCGCAGTGCCCGCAGAGCGCGATAGAGACAACTGCAGCTTACCTAAAAGTACACAGAATCAACATTTCGTAGTCCCCTGATTCCTTCTCCAAACCTTAACCAATTTAACTACATTTTCCATTAAAAATTAAAGAAAGGCTTTGGCTCTGTTCCTATATTCTCCTTTTTTATATAATTTAGTCAAAATTGTTTTCTGGATGTTTGAACACAGCAGAAAATCTGGATAATTTTTAAGGTTTTTGAAGGCTCATGTCTCTTTTAATAATTAATTTATGAAAAAAGGAAAACATAGTGATATGCCAATAGCGGCTATACATTTTTTGGAAAAAAAAATATTGCTCTACTGGCATTATCTAGGGAGGAAACAGAGGACTACGTTACGTACTCTTAAGGATTCGATCCCCAGTTGTTCTCTGTGGCCGTTGTTTGAATGCTTGTAAATTCCCCGCGACAAAGAAATTATTTTATTGCAGGAGTGCAGCTAGATCTTAGGTTAAGTAGATTCTGCTATGTTTTATCTATAAACGTATCTATACTAATATTATAAAGCTGAAGAGTTTGTTTGAACGCGCTAATCTCAGGAACTACTGGTCCGAATTGAAAAATTACTTTAGTGTTGGATAGCTCATTTATCGAGGAAGGCTATAGGCTATATAACATCACGCTACAACCCACGGGGGCGGCGTAGTAAACATAAACGCGGGTGAAACCGCGGCAACATCTAGTGTAATAATAGAGTGTAACGTGTGGTGCAGGTGGGATGCGGCCAGCGGTGCATCGCGCATCGACTACCACGATAACACCGCCTCCACCTACCGGATGATGCGTCTCGACGGTCTCGTACAATCCGTGCACGTAAGTCTAACTCCTTCACATTCTCCCTAATGGTGAAGAAACCCGTGATTCTACGGATCACTTATTTGTTACCCTATTTTGCCACCTGGTTCTCTTTTCTGCAGCATGAAGGTGTGCCAAGTATGGTGCGAGTTTAATCAGACCATCGCATCGACCTACTACGCCATCGTGGTTTTCATGCAATTCTGTCGACCAATTTTCTTGAATAGCAAATACATACAATACAAAATATATATATATATATTTTAATAATATATTAACACGCAAAAGCGAATAAGTAGATTTTATTATTTAAACTTTGACAAAAAAGTTTTAAGGTAATGACCTTTAGATATAAGATCAACTGCAGCTTGTGAACTCTATACCGTGATTACGCAATTACTTATAACCTACCAGAGAGTACATTATGTTTTTTGCTTTTGTACATGTAAATAATAGACAGAGTATAAAAAATTAATCGGCACTAAATAAATAAATAAGCTGAGAGTTCGCAAAACATGATGTAGCATCTTTGGTCAAATTATTGATTTAAAAATGCAATTACAATCACAATCGCGTTTTTGTAATAGGTACATCATCGATATCGATGAGCAAATATGATGTATCTGCATTTAAGACAAATAAATATTATATAGTGCCAGAAACATCTTTTCAGACATGAGGCCATCTTATGACGCTCATTACGTCATGAGCGTCGTTTTATTTTTTTTACATAATTACATAGGTACATATTCATAACTAATATTTATTTACTTTATACTTACTTACCTATTACCTACATTTTCAATGTATTATTTTAATAAAATAGTATTTATTATGCCATATTTTCTTTCGTGGCTATCTATTTATGTATTATTTATTTCTTTATTTTGAGTGCACTATTGGCGGACCAAACGTCAATAATAATTGTGGTGTTCGCTGAAAATCAGCGCTGTGTAGTACTTGCAGCAATGCAAGTGCCACAGCATTATGCTGAGCGCATCACCGTTGTTTTTGTGCCGTCAGGTGGGACGTGCATCTGCACATAAACATTTTAATTGTTTTTAAAATTAAATTTCTTTTATACTTACATATTTATATTTACTTTTTGTTATACCCGCATTCTATAATAATTGATGATGCATGTCATGTTGGTACAAAAATAAAAATCTTTTCATTTCATTTCAAATACAATAATAACCGATCCTAAAGTTAATAAGGTTACCAATATGGCGTCTCTTCTTCTTTTCGTGTGGTTAGTGGCCAACCTGTTGTCAAGAGTTGTTCAAGCCGCCCGTAGGCCTCTGACATGGCTTAACGACTGCTGGCAATTTGACATCAACCGGGACCGACTTTTTACGTGCCCTCCGAAGCACGAAGACGCTCAGAAGAAATACCACTAAGCGGTCACCCATCTATAGAAAGACTGCACCCAACGTTGCTTAACCTCGCTAATCGTGTACCGATCAGTGAGTGCAATTGGCTATGAGTGCCGCCAATATGGCGTGAAATGAGAGAAGGTCGCTAAGCATTCTTGCGTCATTCTTTTTTGACTGATTATTCAGGCAATCGGCTACTAATATAGGCTCTCCAACATATATCTAACAGAAGACATTTTCTATCAACCGTTTACCAAAATATTGTAAACATTAGGACCGTCGCCAAGACACTTAACGTTTTTTCCGTGCTTCGGAAAGCTCGTAAAGCCGTCGATCCTGCGCCTGATCTCTCTCCGGTCGTGTCGGCTTGCCGCCCCATCGGTTCATGAGAGTTAGGGAACAGAGAGTGCTCTTATGTTTGCCCACATACTTGTGCACGATAATATCTCCTGCGCAGATGGCCAATCTTCGTTAAGATTGGCCGCCGTGACCGAAATTAATCTGGAGAATCTTATTATTACCGTTTTTAAGACAAAATAAAAATGGCCGCCAATAGTTATTTATCGGCCTTGTCTTGTATTAGGGCAGCAATATACATGAATGGTTTGATATTATAAGGTCCGCGTGGATCGCACAGGCGAGTCAGACGTGCGCCGCTGTGTGACGCTGACACCGCGCCGCGTATCTCTGGCCGAGCGCGCGCTACCCGTGCTGCCAGACCTCTCAGGGTTCACGTTTGCTGGTAAGTCGTACACACAACCTTATATATCCGAAAAAGGCTTTGGTGTTTTACACCCACATCTCGCCATCTAGTATGTTTTTAGATCCCATGTAATAGAGAGCGAATCTATTCCTGTTTACCGGGCATTGTTCCAGAGTCCAAGCTGCTGCGACAAATGCCAATTTATATTTTTGACAATTCTGAAGACTGTTTCGTCAAATCTCTAATTCTACAACTTGACTATACATTGCCTTATTGACATAAATGTTTACGTCCAGGTTACGTAGAGGTGCCAACAACAGGAGGCGACTTACCGTTGCGTGTAGAACGCTGGCGTTACACCGCAACTGGCAAGGGTGTCATTGGAAGCGAAGTGCTGACCTACCGTCATGAACTGCTGCTGGCGCGCGCGCCTGACAACTTCACGACCACGCCGCTGCGCTACGCCGTCGCCGTGGACAGCTCCGCCCTCGGGGAAAACAGTGACAGCTATGCTCACCGCTTCATCAGAGTACAGACCCAACACCACGACCCTGCTATGTTCCAGCTTCATATAGGTACATTTTAAATTCTTCACTTCGAGCTACACCTCAGTCACTAGATTTTGAGCATTCGATTAGTTTGTTGCTAGTGTATCGACGGCAAACATTGTTTAAAATGATATGTAGTATGTATTGCTGCGGCCCAGGATTCGGCCACATTGTTGGCGACAGCTATCTCGTCCTCCTTGATCTAGGAGGTCTTCATGCATGCAGGTACGCCGTAAGGTAGGAAATCCTTTGGGCATACAACATAGCCTGTACAACCCAGATTAGATTAATATTCTATCGTATATATAATCTATACTATAATAATAATAATAATAAATAATATCAGCCCAGTATTAAACTGTCCCACTGCTGGGCACGGGCCTCTTCTCACTATGAGAAGGGTTAGACCATAGTCCACCACGCTGGCCTAGTGTGGGTTGGCAGACTTCACATATCTTCGAGAACATTATGGAGAACTCTCAGACATGCAGGTTTCCTCACGATGTTTTCCTTCACCGATAAAGCAAGCGATAATCAACTATTTAATACGCATATAACTTCGAAAAGTCAGAGATGCGCGCCTTGGGTTCGAACTCGAGACCTCTACGTGGCAGTCCAACGGTTTCCCACTAGGCTATCGCTGCTTAGTACTGACCCTGAATCCTCCACCTGAGGAGTCTGAGCATGTTTTCATTGATTTGGTCTGCATGCTCGTGAAACTGGGTATCATTTTGTACGAATAACTGCACTGCTTTTTACAGTGCTTGAGGTACTGCGCTCGAGAGATTCCAATACATGCACTTACGTCGCATCAGCGCTGAACGTTGCAGATACGCTCCAGATCTAATGACTTAATTATTTTTTTCAGGAGATGCGTGCGAGACGATTGAAAAAACTGACCAGATCGATGTTGTCGAGCCTCTGCGAGAGTTTGCAATGCTTCAACGCGGTCCCAAACACGGCACGGAGTTTCAACAGTAAGTACAACACTTCATTTACTACAAAGCTTTAGTCAAGAGTCAATTAATTTTATATCATCTTGTTAATTTTATAAATTGTTACCCATCCTAGGTACAAGAAATTATTCGTTCGGAACTACGCGGATGACCTCGAGGAGACGGTGCGTATGAATGTCCTGATGCAAACTTCCCGGTTCGTGTCGTCCGGCAATCGAAAGGGTGCCAGCTTCGAGTTGGAAAAGAACTTCCTGTCGGATCGACTAGAAGTGGAAAGAAGACGACTCCTCGGTTCGGAGGAGATATCGAGTAACCGAAGCCAGCCCTTCCCCCACTCTGCTGAAGAACTGAGGGGTCTTCGAGGCCGGCTGCCGCGTACCTTCGACTGGCGCAAGCTCGGTGGGGTCACTTCAGTGCGTTGTAAGTGTCCCTTGTCCTTTGGTGTAACTTTTTCTCTCTTGCTGACGTCTACTGCCTCCGTGGTGCAGCGGTAATGAATTGGACTGCTGTGCATAAGGTCCTGGGCTCGAATCCCGGGTCGGGTTAACAGAAAGTTAGTGGGTTTTTCTGTTAAGTAGTCTTAATAACAGCCCGGGGTTAAGAAGATGGCGGTGTGATAAATTCCCGTGCCTCAAGATCGGAAAGAGATCACGCAAAGAACCTTGTGGTCGGGTCCTATGCCTGATCTCTCTCCGGTCGTGTCGGATTATCCGTCCCATCGGATCATGAGAGTTAGGGAACAGAGAGTGCACTTGTGTTTGCGCACATACTTGTGCACTATAATATCTCCTGCGCAGATGGTCAGTTTCCGTTAAAAGTGGCCGCCGTGAGCGAAATTTGGTCTCGAAGACATTATTATTTTTATAGCTAAAACATTTGCATTGCTGTTTGCAGATCAAGATACGTGCGAGTCGTGCTGGGCGTTTTCTGTGGTTGGAGCCGTAGAAGGGGCGCTGTTCGTGAACACCGGCCGCCTCGTGCCGCTTAGTGAACAAAGCCTCGTCGACTGCGGCCACCCGTCAGTTCACCTTTTAAGCCTACACTACGTAAAATGTCTGTACACTGTGCTTCATTAAATAGTGTTATTAATTTTCCAGATACGGCACCCACGGCTGCAAGCCCACTTGGCCTAACTTCGCCTACGATTATGTCGAGGACCAAGGGCTGCCCGCTCTCGACGAATACCCAGAATATAAAGCAAAAGTAAGAAACAAACCATACATATTATAAATATAAAACGGTTCAATGTCAATGTCAACTGGATAATGTAAATTCCCACTCGGAATAAATTGTTCTAGTTGTCGTTTTTTTTTTAAGTGAAAACTTCTTTAGCGGCGTTGTGCACTTTTTTGTGATAGGTAAAGAATGTTAAACTCGCTTCAGGACACGTGACCTGATCGAAAATTCGTAAGACGGAGGGAGAATTGTCAAACTTGCGTCAGGACACGTGACCTGATCGAAAATTCGTAAGACGAAGGGAAAATTGTCATGTTTGTGTAAGATAGCGCAATAAATGAATATTGTATTTTACCACATAAATGATAGTACTTTTATACTGATAATTAAAGCAATTCGTGCACAAATTATTCCCTAACCATTCCAAAATATCAAAAATGCACAAAGTTTAACATTCAGGTTTTCACTTCTGCCGGCACTCCCGGAAGTTTAAAGTTTATTACTCCATAAGAAAAACACTTAATCTAAAAATAATATGGTACAAAATTTAGGGCTTAAGGAATACATAACAAACTGGAGACCCTGACTTCTAAACTAGGTATGGACCTGTATCTTAGAAGCCATTTTAAATCAGCACAGGGATTATTGTTTCTAAGTGATTGTAATGAATGTTGTATTTCAGGTGCAGCAGTGTCAGGCTTCTCAAGTACCAGCCGTGACGCGCATCAGCGGACATGTCAATGTCACTTCTAAAAACATCGTGGCTCTTAAGGTGCGGTATCGCTCTGTGTATGTGTGTGCTCGTACCAACACTTGATTGATGCTGATGTGTGTATGTGTGTGTGCAGGTCGCGATCCGGCGACATGGACCTACAGTTGTGCTCCTCGACGCTTTTACAACACCGAGCTTCGCGGCGCATAAATCTGGCTTCTATCACGACGCTAAATGGTCTGTATAACATACATACATAGTCATACACTTTTCGTTGCCCTTTCGGGTCATATATCTAATAGGCTATTTGACAGTATGAAAAATGATGAATGATTCATTGCCATCTATATAGATTATGGATTTTAAACGCAATTTGCATTGACATCTATACTAATATAATAAAGCTGAAGAGTTTGTTTGTTTCTTTGTTTGCTTGAACGCGCTAATCTCAGGAACTACCAGTCCGATTTTAAAAATTCTTTCAGTGTTAGATAGCCCATTTATCGAGGAAGGCTATAGGTTATATATCATCACGCTAAGATCAATAGGAGCTGAGCACCAAAGAAGAATGTTTCAAAGTCGGAGGATATTTTTTCCTTTTGAGAGCTTCCGCTGCGTGCGCTGCGTAAACAGTTAAAGTTTCGTAAAAATCATGTATGACAGAATTATTCCTCTTTAAAAGCTCTAAAAAAATTTCGCAACAGCTCATGTCTATCTTTTAAGGTTGGCTCACTATAACCATTTTTATGCTAACGAAATTTGTTCTAAAATAATGCATTATTTGCGAAGGTATTATTATAAACATGATATTAATCCTTATCCAAATAAATACGTTATTCATCACAAGTATTTAATTTAAAACAAAATTGTCCTTTACATCATTCGATTTCAATGAATATCTTAGGAGATATCGCAGTTTTAAAATAACATTGCAGCAAAATAATTACCCATTACAGACATAGTACAAACGATGTTACTCCTGGTTTATTCTGCGTGATTACTACTGGTTCGATTTGAAAAATTCTTTTAGTGTTGGATAGCCTATTTATCGAGGAAGGCTATAGGCTATATAACATCACGCTACGACCCACGGGGGCAGCGCAGTAACGATAAACGCGGGTGAAACCGCGGGAACATCTAGTATAAGTATAAAAATATGAATTACTTTTACCAAAAAAAACATTATATACTTAATTTACTTTAGCCGGAACCACGTGATCGTGATCGGTTTTAATTGGCTACATTTATTTTGACGTCATACATTTGTAAACATATTTTGTTATTACTTACTGCCTAATGTTTGTTTACAAACGTGTTACGTCATTTGACGAGTTGACGCCATATTGCCGGAGCAAGCGTTTTGACAGTTTAAATAATGAGTGTATTTTGTAATTAATCTTTTTTATTAAATACTTAACATAATTAAAAAGAACATTATTGGTATGGTCCATAGACACCGCTAAATAATGTGAGATGGTTTCCAGAAACTAGTCAAATGGCCTATTACTGCTCACTCAACGAACATCTCTATAACATTGGTATTCCTAATAGCTTCTAATAAAGAGACTGTATGTATTAAAGAGACGCCGGTTCATGTGTCTCTCACTTCAAAAGTATGAGCAACCAACAAACCTGGGGTCCAATTACTCGCCCGGTGTCCTTCCTTCTCCACCTTTTACCCGATTGCCATCGAGAAAACCGTGTGTTTGTATGTCACCTATGTAGTTTACAGTAAGCGAGATGCCTTGAAAAAGCCTCTATGATACCTAGTAAAACACAGACATGTCTATGAGCTGCGGTTACCACTTACCGTAAAGTGGACCGCCGCCGGTTACTTTGCTAACAACACAGTAATAAAACAATAAATTAATTCATTTTTATTTATTTAGTGCCTATTATTTATAAACAGTTTTAGAAAATAATAACCACTATGGATAAAACTGGTTATAAGTCTAATTAATTATTTTTGCAATCGTAATAACTATAAATTAAAAATTTTAAAACCCCCGACACAAAGTAATAAAAATAGTAATCGGCCATTTTGCGGTGGCGGCCATCTTGGATTTGAAATTTATCATAGTGTATAGTATTCTACTAGTCAATTCCTTTCATTTGATACCCATATTAAGGGGTTGTGAAAAAATATGTAATCCGCTATTTTGTGGCGGCGGCCATCTTGGACCGATTTTCATCAAACATAGCTAAGAACACTCCCAATTAATTCACATTTCAAACAAAAAAAACTAAATCAAAATCCGTTCATCCGTTCGGGAGCTACGATGCCAGAGACAGACACACACACACACACACACACACACACACACACACACACACACACACACACACACACACACACACACACACAGACACGTCAAACTTATAACACCCTGTCGTTTTTGCATCGGGGGTTAAAAATAACTGACTAAGAAAACTGACAGTTATTTAGTTATCCTTCAAGTTGCTCCTAGGCCTTGTCTCTCCTATGAAAGTAAGGAAGAGAGTGCAATTTTGTTTACACACTTATGCACTATAATATCTCCTGCATAGATGACTTGTGTCCGTTGAGATTGGCCGTGACCAAGTTCGGTGTGGAGAACATCTATATATATTAATAAGTGAAGCAAAAACTTTGTAACCCCTTTCAACCAAAATTGCGCGGACGGAGGAGTATGAAATTTGGCACAGTTAAAGTTTACATGGAGAAGGAGGGGCGAATCCTAATCCTAACTATCCTAATCCTAACTAATGTTATAAAAGCGAAAATGAGTTTGTTTGTTTGTTTGTTACCTTTTCACGCCTAAACCACTGAATCGATCATCCTGAAATTTTGCATATACGTTGTCCAGTGTACAGAAACGGACATAGGCTAACTTTCATCCCGAAAAAATTACTGTTCCCGAGGAAAACAACAATAACGTTCTTATGATAATAGATGGCGCCACGTGTTTCGAATAATGATTGAATAATAATTGTAATAATATATTACAAGCAGAGTACGACCCGAATTGATTGTCAAATTCTAAATTAACGCGAGCGAAGCCGCGGGCAAAAGCTAGTATTTATATAAAATATGCATTAAATTAATGAAAAAACACTACACGCACACAACCATGCATTTGACACACGCAGTCGAAGCGCGTAACTATGGTTACATATATCAATATTATAATGACATATATCAGCAATATCTTACAGGCAAACTTTGGTCGAATTTCGAACACTAGGCGACAGCTAGTTATGATTATTACAATATTTCGTTAATTGACTAAGCATGTTTGTTACAGCAAAAAGAATGCTTCGAACCACGCCATGCTGGCGGTAGGCTGGACAGTCCACCGCGGTGAAACATACTTCATCTTGAAAAACTGGTGGTCAGAAAAGTGGGGTGAAGGTGGCTACATAAACGTGCGCGCTTCGACAAACACTTGCGGGTTGCTGCGGTTGCCATCGTATCCAGTGCTTCGCAACAGCGATGTGCTTCGCATTCCCGCCTCAGCGGCCACTGCTGTTACGCCACCATCATTATAAATTCTCGTGCCATCACATTATTAAATCTGCTGATTAAATCATTCATGACTAGTCATTGTAATATTCAGTTTCGTTATTTCTGTGATATCATTCCTTAGGATACCTCTATTGACTTACTATAAAGGTCGAGAGCAGCAATAGCTCAGTGGGGAGACCAACAGACTGCAATGCAGAGGGTCTCGGGTTCAAACCCTCGTCGCGCACATCTGACTTTCAGAAGTTATATGACTTTTCGAAATTATGTGCTTATTGATTGACAATTATCGCCTGCTCCGTGCCTCGGAAAGCACGTTAAGCCGTTGGTCCCGGCTGTCATGAACATCTATGGCAGTCGTTATTGGGAGAGTGTCGACACAAAAAATGCCACTGGGTCGAAGTGTCGCCGGTCTGAACTGACTGGCCCCCACATAAGATAAGATAAGATACTATGAAGGTCAAACTTAGTACGTTGGCTTTTGATTTTTACGATTTTGGCGCTAAGGTAGGACTGGGTATAAGTGGTAGTAGTACAGCCTACTTGGAACTAAAATTAGTTATGAACAACAATTACCTTTTAATACCTACCGATTAAATTTTAAAGATAAATGAATCGACCATAATTGTTAATAGATATTCCTAATACAGTACATTCATGAGGAGATAGCTAAGGGTTAAATCTTGGGGCCGACACAAAAGATCCCACTGAGTCGAAGAGTCGCCGGTCTGCACTGACTGGCCCCCACATAAGATAAGATAAGATAAACACGTGCATCTCTTACAAAACCCTGTTTATTACTCATTGTCACATAATGGTATAAGAATATATATTAACACAAATACACACAAATAATGCTTACACATACATCAGTAAAGTTAGGGTTGTACCATACCATACCTAAAGACTGTACATTTATAGAAGTATTGTTTCTAAATTTAGTTCTAAATAGCATACATTTAGTGTTTTTTACATTCAGAGTTAGGTCGGCCTCGATGGCGTAGTGGTCAGTGTAACCGACTGCCACGCCTGAGGTCGCGGGTTCGATTCCCGCACAAGCCAAACATTTGTGTGCATGAACATGGATGTTTGTCTTGGTCTGGGTGTTTCTATGTATAATATGTATATATTTACAAAAAAAAAGGTATATATGTATGTTTATCCATTATCTAGTACCCATAGTACAAGCTCTGCTTATTTTGGCCTAGATGGTGTTGTGTGTATGTGGTAGAATATTATTATTATTATTTATTAAAAACCAGTTTTCACATGCCTTAAGAAAACTATCCAGTGTGTGGGGACATAAGATAAGATAATAGATATTCAATGTTATCTTTATACAGGGTTTCAATGAAAGTAGAGTAGGTAGGCATAACGAGTACTCAGTTGATTTCGATAAGATGCATATCATCAAACATTAATACAGTAATTTCAATATAATGTCAAAAATGTCAACAGTTTCATTGGGCGCCCATTAGAGCTTAGAGTAATCTATATATTAATACGTGAAGCAAAAACTTTGTACCCCTTTTTACTAAAATTGCGCGGACGGAGGAGTATGAAATTTGGCTCAGTTGAAGTTTATATGGAGAAGGAGGGGCGAATCCTAATATTTATATAAAGTATGCATTAGAAATACATTAAATTAATAAAAACATACTACGCGCACACGATCATGCGTTTGACACACGCAGTCGAATCGCGTTCGTAGTATTTCGGCATTGTTCGGCTGATGTACTATTCTTCGTAACTATTATTACATATATTAATTAGTTACATATTATATCAACAATATCTTACAGGCAACCTTTGGGTGGATTGGAATGATAATATACATTTGTGTGCATGAACATGGATGTTTGTCTTGATCTGGGTGTTTCTATGTATAATATGTATGTATTTACAAAAAAAAGGATATATGTATTTATATTTATCCATTGTCTAGTACCCGTAGTACAAGCTCTGCTTAGTTTGGGCTAGATGATGTTGTGTGTATGTGACAGAATATTATTATATTATTAATAGGGTCAACCTATTGCCGTCTACCATCACAGTTCGTAATAAAAAACAAAATAACACTGCCCAACCACACAACTAAAATTTTTGGATAGGGCTTAATTCCCTCACATAAAGCGTGCCTACGTATGTCAGTATAGTAAGGTTATTTTAATAAAATAAACACGATTATAATATTATTATTTATTTTATTTATTTGTTTACATAAAAAAAAATTTAATAATTGGGAAATAAATGAAAGAAATACGACGTCGCATCGACGGGTGTTTCACGACGCATATTTGGTGTTCGAAGCGGCAAACTGCAAGATGGAGTACGCCCGGATCCCACGTCGCGGCTGTCTCTATCCAGTGGAGGTCGGTATTGGCACCGTAATAATTAATGTACTGTGGTATTGGCAACCTTTTTAACCCCCGACGCAAAAACGACGAGTGTGTTATAAGTTTGACGTTTCTGTGTGTGTGTGTGTGTGTGTGTGTGTGTGTGTGTGTGTGTGTGTGTGTGTGGCATCGTAGCTCCCGAACGGATGAATCGATTTTGAATTTGTTTTTTTTGTTTGCAAGGTGAATTATCTACTGCAACAGTTGGGTTGGGCAATCCGAAGGTGCGTGGTGGATTCCTCTCATCAAAATTATTTTATTACAATGGATATCCGCCAAGTAATGCCTAATTTGATTCAATATAAAAAACTTATACAAGATTGTAGTGTTGGTGTTTTTATAAGTTTTAATGTTTTCGTCAAGTTTTGGCCCTGGTTGTACAAACACAGCCTCGTCACAGATTAATAATAGCAAAAATTTTATAGTAGTATTTTATTTATAAGTATTTCGTGAATTATTCTTGCTGTGTTATTTAACTTTCCCATATTGTCACTTAATGCACATAATCTTAATAATTATTCTCCAAAAGAAATGCTTTCTGATAAGTTAGATTAAAATAGCAGTAGATATAATTTTTTATAAAATTTTCTTAATATAAAGTATCTTTTAATGTTTCTCTTCTTGATTATCTGCAACAAAGTAAAACATTTTAACCGTCAGTTTATGAAAGAAACTTGTATAGGTATCTATATTAGTACATATTATAAAGAGTAAAGATTATTGAAGTGAAAACTTCTTTAGCGGCGTTGTGCACTTTTTTGTGATGGGTAAAAAATGTTAAACTCGCGTCAGGACACGTGACCTGATCGAAAATTCGTAAGACGGAGGGAGAATTGTCATGTTTGTGTACGATAGCGCAATAAATGAATATTCTATATATTTGATAGTACTTTTATACTGATAATTAAAGCTATTCGTGCAAAATTATTCCCTAACTATTCCAAAATATCAAAAATGCATGACGTTAATATGCAAGTTTTCACTTCTGCCGGCACTCCCGGAGTGCAACCCGTTGTTTTTTATATTAATTTTTTGTTTGTTTCTTTATAAGGGTTTTTATAACATAAAAACTACACAACCGGTTTAAAAAAACAACGGGTTGCACTCCGGGAGTGGCGGCAGAAGTGAAAACTTGAATATTAACATTGTGCATTTTTGATATTTTGGAATGGTTAGGGAATAATTTTGCACGAATTGCTTTAATTATCACTATAAAAGTACTATCATTTATGTGGTAAAATACAATATTCATTTATTGCGCTATCGTACACAAACATGACAATTCTACCTCCGTCTTACGAATTTTCGATCAGGTCACGGTCCTGACGCGAGTTTAAAATTTTTTACCCATCACAAAAAATGCACCACGCCGCAAAATAAGTTTTCACTTTAAAAATTATTTTACTATAAGAAAGCTATATTATTACCGAGTAACACAGGCAATACTTTATAATAACGTACTATTAACGTTTACACGAGCAATGCCGCGAGCAAAAGCCAGTAATAATCATAAAAATGTCCTCCAGACCAAATTTTCTGCGCAGGAGATACTATAGAGCACAAACACTTGTGCACTATAAAATTCCCTGCGCAGATGGCTATAAGTATATAGTAAGTGCGCTCTCTCTATTCCCTAACTCTCATAATCCGATGCGATGGCAATCTGACACGACCAGAGAGAGATCAGGCGCAGAACCAATGGCTTTATGTGCTTTTCGAGGCACGGGTGTTTCACCTCCTATTTCCTAACTCCAGGCTTATTGAGAAATCTTATTGAGAATCTCTTGTTAGAAAAAGCCAATAACTTTTGAACGCCCGACCCGAGATTCGAATCTGAGGCCCCATAATAGTCCCATGACTACCGCTGCGCCACCGAGGCAGGCAGTTCTGTATATTATAATTTAGTGACTCGTACGAAACGGGATCTCTTCTTTTCGCATAATTTTATTTTAGAGTTCGAAAAATCTCTTATACAACAGCTTTGTTCGTGCGTCTGTCTGTAATACAACTTTCAACTCAAGAACCGTAAGAGCTAGAGACTCGTGGTCAACGCCATTCGACTCAGCATAGTCGACATACCCCGAAATGACTGACCTTTAACCACTGACCTCAAGGTCACGTGGTACCACGTGACCTTTGCATTACTTGAACCATTTTTTCGAACTCTATGATTTACGGCAATTCATTGCCGTTTCTCACTTGTTTCCTAATATGCTTTGGCATAACCAATTTAGCATATATATTTTGGTATAATAATATTTTGGTATAATAATACGCAGCAGGGGTAGGCCTCCCATAAGGTGGACCGACGACCTGGTAAAGGTCGCGGGAAGCGGTTGGATGCGGGTGGCCCAAGACCGGTCTGTGTGGAAAACCTTGGCCTATGTCCAGCAGTGGACGTCTTTTGGCTGACATGATGATGATGATGATAATAATACTTTGCCATAATTGTTTTTGGCAGCCAGCAAATATGGTGAGACCCGGACCCAACCTTGCTAGCGAAGCGAGTAATTAGTGACATCCTGACAAATAGGTTCGTTACGTTGCCGCGGGATGGTCCAATGGCCACCCAGGCGGCTAGTTGAGATAATATAAAATCTAAGAAAAAATGCGCATGCTTATGCGAAAGTAATGTTATGCATAAATATAATTAGAATAAACAAAAGAATGCCATGTTATATTATGTGTTAAAATGTTATGCCTATAGATACGGAATCGTAAGGAATACTTTACATGAGTGATTCAGTAAGTACTGAATAACTCATGCAAACACTTAACGTACGTAAGGTACACTTAACACTCACGGGCATTGCATGACACATTGTTGTTTAGATGGTAAGTAAAAGAAGCCAGAATTGCATGAGCACCCTGACTTGCAATGTGCCGTACAAATTATGTGCTGGTCGTTGCATACCCCTGCACCACAGATTTGATTACTGCAGTCGGACTCATAAGCATTAGAGTCGCCCTTACACCAAGCTAGAACCAAAATAAAATACAGTTAATTATATGTACATAATATATGTATTAAAACTGTCTCAGCCGATAAGAAGATCGGACCCAGTGTAATAAGGGTTTTCAGTCGGATTCACAGTCAAAGTCAAAATTCACTTATTCATTTACGTCACAAAGTAACACTTATGAACGTCAAAGGGGTTAGTGAGTTTACTAAATTTACAGACTTGTACGTTTATGTGAGATGCTCCGTTCAGAGAAAAGGTCTCCAAGTCTCGATCTGTGCTTGATATTCGGCCATAGGTTCGCCCCCATTACGTAAATCATAGCTTATAAAGTGTACAACAGGACACCTGTTGTACACTTTATAAGCTATGATTTCTTGTAAATCTACGATGAAGCTGAGATAAAAATTCTTGTAAATATGTTTCTGATACAAGGACCATATTAAAATGTATTTTATATTTTTTGAAGTGAAAACTTCTTTAGGCTGCTTGGGTGAACAAAAATCATATAACTCGCGTCATTGTCACGCTTCCACGCTTTCCATTTTTGAATTATTTTAGAATACTAGCGATCGCCTAGTGCTCGAAATTCGACCAATAATATTGCTGATATATGTCATTATAATATATTGATATAATATGTAACCAATAAACCATAGTTACGCGCTTCGACTGCGTGTGTCAAATGCATGGTTGTGAGCGTGTAGTGCTTTTTCATTAATTTAATGCATATTTTAGAATATTAACAATATCTCAGAAATGGTGCGTCCTACGCAAAACAAACAACCCCCTTAATAGCCCGTAAGAGAGTATCAGGAACTAGTTATTTTTTTCTGGCTTATAAAGAAGTGTTTATGATCGAGGATTAAAGTTTTCACTTCTATCGGCAGTCCCCAAAGACTGCCTTTTTATTTTTTGTTTAACAATTCAAATCCGATCCACCATAGTTAGGTACGCATATTTTGTGCAAATTTAAGCCGACTATTACGGTGCGTATGATATAGCACTTTTAAGTTCGCACAGACAGATAGATACACATACGACGTATAAGCTTAGTAATAGGATCCCATTGGCACCTCTTTGGTGAGGCACCCTA
Source organism: Catocala sponsa (assembly GCA_963564715.1). Classification (NCBI taxonomy): domain Eukaryota; kingdom Metazoa; phylum Arthropoda; class Insecta; order Lepidoptera; family Erebidae; genus Catocala; species Catocala sponsa. The sequence goes on along the minus strand of OY751340.1, from coordinate 23,083,405 downwards.
AAAATAAAAATAAAATATTTTATACAATACAAAAAAAGAAACTAATAATAATATACTCGACAAGTTTTGTTTTAATATTTAATAGAGTAAACCTTGGAAACAATACATAGGATTAAATAAAAAGTGGACTTACCAAATGTGGATTCGACGATAAAAAATGTCAAAAAGGCAACAAAAAGTACTCTCAAGAAAATCATTTTCTGTTTCGATGGTTCTAATATCGATAATTTGCTGAAACTGTAAAGCCTGGTACCCGATATACCTGTAACAACATTTATTATTTACATCACTGTATTTGATATAAAATGTTTAAAACATTATATACGAGTTAAGCGTTATAACTTTATGTTTATCTAGAGCAGTGGTTCCCAGACTTTTTTGTCATAGACCACTTTCAAAATTTAGCTGGTTCCGGTGGACCCCCTGCAGCTAATTTAGTTCTTCACTATCGAAAGCAAATAAATTTTCGTGATCCCCCGCTTGCGAATTGTGCACCCCCATTTTTTTGTAACGCCTAGGTACACCCCCATCTGCTTAAAAGTAATGAACTGAAAAGAGAAAAACAGGTAGGTATCACAATATCTATATAAAATTCAACTGACTAATGCATTGTTTTGTAAGCTTAGTTTATCAAATAATGAAATAACTAGGTACATATTATGTATGTATATTCAAATTAGTTAAACTAAATACTTTATGGTGCTGCAGGCGGAGACAAACAATACTTTGTTACCTACGGGCAAACGTTGGTCACCGCATGCGGCACCATAAAGTCTTTAGTTTAATGTTTGTTTGTTTCTTGTTTGTTTTTTTGTTTGTTTATTTTTTGTTTTTTATATATTTTAAGCTATTGCATAGCTTCTGTCGAGGGCCTTGAGCGTGGAGACCGAATCCAGAAATTCCGTAACGAAAATAACCTAACACCCCCCACTCCGACCGGCACAGCGGTGATACTTTTTGAAGTTATACTTCTTTAGGCGCGTTATGAAAAAATGATGAGAGTGAAATTTTAAGATGCGCGCGCATCACTGTGACACAAATGCTACATGTTGAAGTTGGCCACAGAATAGAATTAAAAGTATATATTTTTTTAAATGACTATAAGTTAACTCATATACAGGCTAGTTGCAAAGTATCCAACGAAACGTTGTTATTTTCAAATTCGATAGAAATACCATTTAATATGAAATATATTATTCATATGAATAATCAATTCTAAAAAATGGTCAATTAAATATTTTACTTTTTATTTAACTTGATAATAATTTTCTTTTAATCAATATTTTTTCAAAAATAATAGTAATTTCATGAATTAAAATATTTAAACTAAAATATAAATATTGTAGTACCTATTATATTTAGGTATATTTTTATGGAGTTCATAATTTTTTAATACAGACTTAATCATTTTGTTTATCGAATATAGTAATTCTATCCATATTTTTATTAATTTATATTATAGACCATTTTAATAATTTTCCGGAATTTTGTTGGAAACAAAATCTAGTTTCGTACTACAATATTTGTCTTTTAATTCATGTGTACATCATTTTTGAATAAATATTAATTAAAAAAATATTATCACTATGTTAAATAATAAATAATGAACTATTTTATAAGAAACATAATATATTTTAAATAAATAATTAATGATACTAAAATTAGCCGACAAAAAAGAACAAAAAAATATTTTTATTAAATTGCACTTACAAGTTGATAAAAAATGCTATGCAATAGCTTTACCGCGGCTGTCTCCGAGTGCCACACGTCTTTTTTAATGTTTCCTTTTATTTTATTGTTTTTTTCTATAATTTTTGGTAACTTATGGTTAGCACAACGCCTTTTAAAAAATAAATTGCAATCCTACTCAATGCAGATAAACTTCGCATTATTCGCAAAACATCTTATTTAAATATCTATCGGTATTTTGAAATAAAAAATAATGTTGTATAACAGCATAAACACTCAAAATTAAATTCCTAATTTTTTTAATCATCGCTTTTACACTCAATCCACGCCTCTGACTGCCTCGTTAATCCCGTGTCATAAGTTTGTACCTACTTATATTAGCAGGAATTTAAACTTTATTCTATAACGGATTAAATATAATGACCACCAAAATAAGTAATTGCACACCAAAATATGCTTACTAAAATATATCATAACGCCTCAAATCACTGCATTCCGTCTCGGAAGAGTTAGGTTATGTTAGGTTCCTTCTTAAACCCACCCAAAAATAGCAGCCCCGCGATGCGGGGCGCCGACGACTTATTTTGATCTCTTTGCAGTGCAATTAATATTTTTGGTTTAAAATGCGGTTTTAATTTTGGTAATCATTTATTATTTTTGACTGTTATATTTTACTATATCTGGTGATAAGTTAAACATAAGCCATTCTATAACTTTAGTTAATATTTTTCACTTACCTCAGGCCTGGATAAGCAGGATGAAGGACGTCAGAAAAAGCAACGAACGAATTGTTGGTAGGTATAACTAACAATAAATCATAAGTAGTGATGCACATGAATTATAACATAATTGCATATGAATCATCGCGATACTTAATTGACGTACTCAAGGCAACAACGCACTTAGATAAGATATTTATCTATTCACTCAAACACATTTGTACAAACAATAAACAATCGCATGAAACATAATAATATAAAGTTGAAGAAAGTTCTAGATATGTTTGCCATATACCTACAATGGCGTGCAAATATAATTCTGATTAATTACTTAATAATAAAGGATATGCCATTCCGACATTGTACTAAAACAGTATATCAGACAGACGCCGTCTTTTATCCATCTTATCTTATCTTATGTGTGGGGGCCAGTCTGTGCAGACCGGCGACACCTCGACCCAGTGGGATCTTTTGTGTCGGCCCCAAGATTTAACCCTTAGCTATCTCCTTATGAATGTACTGCATAAGCCGCAGTGTACAATTCAGAGGGAGAAGCCTGAAGTCTTCAGGGCTTGGATATGCCACCCCCATCAGACCCGTCCTCAGTCCAGCCAACGCGTCGCATTCACACAATAGGTGCGATATGGACTCGTCCTGTTCACCACAGGCTCTGCAGATCAAATTGTGTGCCAATCTCAATCTGCACAGGAAGTCGCTGGTGCCTAAATGGCCAGTGAACGCTCCTGTGAGCAGGCGCATTTGGCTCTTGCTATATTCACAGAACTTCCGGGTGAAGCCTGTGGCTCCGTTTGCAATGAACTTCTTGGAGTGTTCCAGACCCCTAAGGGCCATCCACTCCAACCTGTGTCTTTTATCCATAGTTTTTATTATACCAGCCCATCAAACACCCAACCCTATAGCCCAGATTTATTATATTTGTCGGCCTCGATGGCATAGTAGTTAGTGTAACCGACTGCCACGCCTGAGGTCGCGTGTTCGATTCCCGCACAAGTCAAAGATTTGTGTGCACGAACATGGATGTTTGTCTTGGTCTCAGACCTATTCCTATGTATAATATGTATGCATTTGCAAAAAAATATATATATTATGTATGTTTATCCATTGTCTAGTACCCATAGGCCATAGTACAAGCTCTGCTTAGTTTCGGCTAGATGGTGTTATGTGTATGTGGTAGAATATTATATATTATTTATTAAGTTCCCTATGTAGCAATAGGCAGTTGTCCCACCACCAGCGAGGAAGCGACTAACTATCGGCAATTTACTCGCTCAAGAAACGTACAATAAACATCCGTGTAAACAAAAGAGATGCATACCTATAGATATTAATAGTTGATTTAACTGTTTCCGCGGTAGTGAATGCGACTGCCGTGCATGAGGTCTCGAGTTCGAATTCCGTTTCGGGCCAATAAAAAGTTATTGGGTTTTTCTATTAAGAAATCTTAATACAAGCCCGGAGTTAGATGTTAGACACCCCCGTGCCTCTGAGAGCTCGTAAAGCCGTTGGTCCTGCGCCTGATCTCTCTCCGTTCGTGTCGGATTATCCGTCCCATCGGTTCATGAGAGTTAGGGAACAGAGAGTGCACTTGTGTTTGCGCACATACTTGTGCACTCTGCGCAGATGGCCAGTCTCCGTTAAGTTTGGCCGCCGTGACCGAAATTCGGTCTGGAGGACATTATTATTACTAGTTGATTGCTGACTGTTTACACTGCTACTAGTTTGTCGCTGAGCGACAAGAGCTATCAAACATGATACTCGCTCAGCGATGCTCGCTTGGCGTTCAAAACTCACGCCCAGAGACCAACTAGTGGTTATGGAAAACAAATTTGGAAATTCCAAATAATTTTTTTCGATCTTCATTGTTTGTTATTATGCTAATATTAATTCAGTCACATTTGTAGAATATTATTATTATTATTATTATTTAATGTTAACGATGTTATTTATTGCTGGTTACTCGATACAGGTGCCTCGCTGTCACTCGTTAGACACGAAGCGATGGTCAGAGACCAAATTCCTGCAAATGAAAATCAAAGGAGGTGATGTAGTATCGGAAGGATATGTGTATTTGGAACTTTGTTATAAAAGAAAAATATTGCATCATAAATTTTATGTGTTTAAAAATTTACATTGCCGTTCAGATGGTATTTTAGGTCAAGACTTTATTAGTAAATATAAATTTGTCCTAAATTTTGAAAAAAATATGTTAACAATAATTATCTCGTATAACAATCTCGTCAGAGGATTTAAAAGAATTGAGAGTAAAATCTGTAAATGTGATGACTAGAAGTATGACAAGAAAACTGAATGAAGATATAATAATAATAATAATAATATTCTACCACATACACACAACACCATCTAGCCCAAACTAAGCAGAGCTTGTACTATGGGTACTAGACAATGGATAAACATACATATATACTTTTTTTTTGTAAATACATACATATTATACATAGAAACACCCAGACCAAGACAAACATCCATGTTCATGCACACAAATGCTTGACTTGTGCGGGAATCGAACCCGCGACCTCAGGCGTGGTAGGCGGTTACACTAAATATATTATATGAGTGACAACTTCTTGGTTGATAAGGTTTGTACCGACAGCCGGACTGATCACCCAAATGTCGTAGAAATGCTTAAAAACCAAAGAATTGTGTAGAATTAATAGTAAAAAAGGACTTGAAAGGAAATTTTGTTTATTTTAAAGAGAAGTGTTTTATAGGCCTAAATCCTAATTCTCGATCATGCCAAGCGCGAGACGCTTTCGTGAGAGATTTTGAATTGTTTTGTGGAGAAAATAATATAAAAGAAGTTTATGTGTTAAAAAATAATGATACACTGAAATATATTAAATGGATATTGATAAAAAGTGGAGTGGAGCGGACCACGAATTTGTATTGTAAGAGGAGCTATAAGAATAAACAATAACGATGATAAACTAGAAATCCTTAATGATTTTCATTTATTGCCGACAAGCGGTCACGCAGGAATAAGACGCATGCTAAGTAATATCAAAAGATATTATTTCTGGTCGAACATGGAGGAAGATTTCAAAAGGTACGTAAAGAAATGTGTTAAATGTCAAACACAAAAACATTCTTTGCCTACCAAACAGCCAATGGAGATAAGATATATTTAGACATAGTTGGGCCCTTAAGTAAGGATTATTATAATTATTCATATATACTCACCATCCAATGTGAGCTGAGTAAGTATATAGCTTACCCTTTAGAAAATAAGGATAGTATTAGTGTGGCAAAGGCGTTTGTTGATAATTTCATTCTAAGGTATGGTATTCCTCGAGAAATAACATCGGATCGTGAGACTGAGTTTATGTCAACAACTATGAAAGAGGTATGTAAATTATTAAATATAACTCAAATGTCTTCGACAGCATATCACCATCAGTCAATTGGCGCTTTAGAAAACTCACACAAATCTTTAAATGCTTATTTAAGGATCCAAACAGATAATAATCCTAGATATTGGAGTACATGGGTACAATATTTTTGTTTTTCATACAATACAACTGTCCACTCTGAAACTATGTACACACCCGTTTGAACTAGTGTTTGGTAAAAAATGTAATATACCTTGTAATTTAAGATCAGCAATAATAGAACCTTTATATAATGATGATGATTATGTTCAACAATTAAAATATAGATTACAGGTATCTCAAAATGACGCAAAATGTAATTTAATTAGTAGTAAAATGAAACGTAAGTCTGTTTATGATATGTATACAAAACCGGTAACATATGATATTGGCGACATGTTGTTAGTAAAAAGTGAAAGAGATAATAAATTTGAACCAGTGTATTTGGGACCCTTTAAAGTTTTAGAAGATCTAAATTGTAATGTAAAAATAGAAAGAAATGGTAAAACTGAAATTATCCACAAAAATCGTACAAAGTCCTATCATAGTTAAAAAAAATTAAAACATTGTATACTTAGTTTTATTTTTTTTTTCTATTGAGAAAGGCATGTGGTATGATACAACCCTAACTTTACTGATGTATGTGTAAGCATTATTTGTGTGATTTGTGGTAATATATATTCTTATACCATTATGTGACAATGAGTAATAAAAGGGGTTTTGTAAGAGATGCACGTGTTTCCTTTAACTCCTTAACGACAACCTCATATAGGAAACAAAATCGATATAGTTGAAAATATAAAATTCTTAGGGGTACCTACAAATTGATTCTCTTTTTAACCGACTTCAAAAAAGGAGGAGGTTTTAAACTGGAAATCTGAACTTACTTCAGTCACTAATGTAGTAAGTAGTGCCTGTTATGCAATTAGAACGCTTGGAGATGTTTTATCACTTGCTCAACTTTGTACTGTCTACTTTGCCCTGGTTGAAACAAAAATACAATATTAATGCTGCCTTTGTGATGCAAAAGAGAGCACTTAGAACTATCTTGACACTGACCAAACCGAATCATGTAAGGAGCATTTTAGACAGCTAAAATTTTAACTGTACCATGTCTATATATCTTAGTTCTACACACTCACTTTCAAAAAAATTTGCACAAGTTTGAGACTTATGATGAAAGGAAGTATAGAGTAGCGACATGGATAAAAGATTTAAAGACAATCTTACAAGCAAAACTTAATATTGTTAAACACTCATCTTATGTGCAGTCCATAAATCTGTTTAACAAATTACCGTCAGAACTGAAAATTTTGGGTGTTAACATATTAAGTAAACTGAAGACATTATTTCTTGAAAAGGCTTATTATACCTACTATTGACGAATTCTGTGATGATAAATAATATTGTTATGTAATGGAATGATATATAATACTTATTTTAAATTGAGTCCTTAATATTCAATTTCAATTCTGACATGCTATTTAATTCAATCTAATGGAATATTGTGTAATTTTAATTATTTATATTTGTGACATCTGCTAATGAATCGTTTTTGACATGTGCATGACTATTTAATTTTACTAGCGGTCGCCTAGTGCTCGAAATTCGACCAAAGTTTGCCTGTAAGATATTGCTGATATATTATTATGTCATTACATATTGATATATGTAACCATAGTTACGCGCTTCGACTGCGTGTGTCAAATGTATGGTTGTGTGCGTGTAGTGTGTTTTCATTAATTTAATGTATTTCTAATGCATATTTTACAAAAATATTAGGATTCGCCCCTCCTTCTCTATATAAATTTTAACTGTGCCAAAATTCATACTCCTCCGTCCGCGCAATTTTCCTAAAAAGGGATACAAAGTTTTTGCTTCACGTATTAATATACAGATAATGTTTAAGTTTTATTGTAAATTATCTATCTGTATACATTTCGACACAAAATATTTTTGTTATGAAATTATAATAAATAAAATAAATAAAAATATCGAACAATCATTTGAACTCTCATTGTTGTCTAGTTAGTCTAGTTACTTGGAACAAACTTTAATACCGCACTTTCCTCGTTGGGAACACATGTATCGCGCGTGCAGATTTGCGCAGGACTCATAGACTAGTATATATTAGCAGGACTGCTGCCGCGAGCGAATGGCGCGGGTAATCGCCCGCCGCGCCGATGCCGGCGCCGGCGCCGCGAGCCGCACTCACACACTCGCTGAGGCTTAAACGCACTAGCGGTTAAACACAGGGGTGGCTGGCTGCACGGCTCGCCGCTTTTCCAGTTTTAATATGCAACTGCTTGTGATTGTACGCACTTAACCGCCACAAAATCACAAGCGGTTGCATATTAAAACTGGAAAAGCGGCGAGCCGCGGTTAACCGCTAATTCGTTTACTCTCTAAGCCTTTAATAGCCCAGCGACAAAACTATCGGAACTACACACTCGCTTCCCGCTGCTCGCCAACTCATTTCTAGTTTCAAGGTCTCTCACTTTTCGTTCATCGTCGGCAGTGGGACAAGTGCCATTTTCCCTACATTGAAATTGAAGCTGAAAACCGAAGCTATATAAAATGCCGCAAATACTTGAATCCAATACCTACTTAATTATTCGCGGTAAACATCCGTAGTTATTCAATAAATGCGAAAATGCTTTACGTTCTCAAGAGGTTTCTCATGGAACAGATTATATTGAAATTCGATAAGGGCATAACTCAGACGGAAACAGTATAATTAAATTATATTTATTTTTAATGCAATATGACAGGTAGATATCTATTATGCATCCAGGAATTCGAAAAGAAATATTTTGAAGTGAAAACTTCTTTAGGCGCGTTGAGCACTTCTTGGGTGAACAAAAATCATAGAACTCGCGTCATCGTCACGCTTCCACGCTTTATTATTTTAAAGATAGAAAATAAAAAGAATAATAACAATATCTCAGAAATGGTGCCTCCTACGCAAAACATAACGAAATTTTGACCCCTTAATAACCTATAAGAGAATACCAGGCATAGTTAAATTAACCTATCGGCGGGGTCGCGACCGCATGTGAAAGTGATTCGCGCGGCCCCGCCGATAGTGGTTTGTCGAGGAACACCGTGGTACGTTTAGTCGGTATTCCGGGAGGTCCATTTTATCGTTTTAACATCTTTCTGTTACCCCGGCGAGTCCGACATAACCCCTCTGCCCGTCCCCGGTGCACAGGGGGGTTTTAGTCGGTATGCCGGCCGTTCGCTCTAGGCCGGAGAGCCCGACATAACCGTCCCGCCTCCCCGAGTGGGGCGGTATGCATCAAAGCATTACCCCACGTACAAAAAAAAAATAGTTAAATTAACCTATATAATATATATCGAAATCTAAATGAAATGCGTATAAGTGTATAGTTCTAGACAATAAAACCATAATAACTATCAAACTTAAAATTTAAATCAATAATTATGGTCGAATTTCGACCATTAGGCGACCGCTAGTTATTTAAAATAGCTGTTATTTTGTACGGAATAGCCTATCCAGCGCCTATGTTTATATTACATGATAATAGACGCTCCACAAGACATTGTGTAAACATTCACACGCCTATGTCCTAAAGGCTAGTGAGAATTAAACCCACATTACATCAGTTTTGGTTTTAGGTGGCGTAGTGGTTAGTGTAACCGACTGCCACACCTGAGGTCGCGGGTTCGATTCCCGCACAAGTCAAACATTTGTGTGCATGAACATGGATGTTTGTCTTGGTCTGGGTGTTTCTATGTATAATATGTATGTATTTACAAACAAAAAGTATATACTTATGTATGTTTATCCATTGTCTAGTACCCGTAGTACAAGCTCTGCTTAGTTTGGGCTGGATGGTGTTGTGTGTATGTGACAGAATATTATTATATTATTAATAGGGTCAACCTATTGCCGTCTACCATCACAGTTCGTAATAAAAAACAAAATAACACTGCCCAACCACACAACTAAAATTTTTGGATAGGGCTTAATTCGCTCACATAAAGCGTGCCTACGTATGTCAGTATAGTAAGGTTATTTTAATAAAATAAACACGATTATAACATTACTAGCTTTTGCCCGCGGCTTCGCTCGCGTTAATTTAGATTTTCACAATCAATTCAGGTTGTACTTGTAATAATATAATTCAATCATGATTCGAAAGACACGTGGCGCCATCTATTATCACAAGAACATTATTGTTGATTTCCTCGGAAACAGTAATTTTTTTCGGGATGAATGGTAGCCTATGTCCGTTTCTGTACACCTGACAACGTATATGCAAAGTTTCAGGATGATCGGTTCAATGGTTTAGGCGTGAAAAGGTAACAAACAAACAAACAAACAAACTCATTTTCCCTTTTATAATATTAGTTAGGAAGTTAGGATTAGGATTAGGATTATTTATTTTATTTATTTGTTTACATAAAAATAATTAAATAATTGGGAAATAAATGAAAGAAATACAACGTCGCATCGACAAGTGTTTCACGACGCATATTTGGTGTTCGAAGCGGCAAACTGCAAGATGGAGTACGCCCGGATCCCACGTCGCGGCTGTCTCTATCCAGTGGAGGTCGGTATTGGCACCGTAATAATTAATGTACTGTGGTATTGGCAACCTTTTTAACCCCCGACGCAAAAACGACGGGTGTGTTATAAGTTTGACGTTTCTGTGTGTGTGTGTGTGCGTGTGTGTGTGTGTGTGTCTGTGGCATCGTAGCTCCCGAACGGATGAATCGATTTTGAATTTGTTTTTTTTGTTTGCAAGGTGAATTATCTACTGCAACAGTTGGGTTGGGCATTCCGAAGGTGCGTGGTGGATTCCTCTCATCAAAATTATTTTATTACAATGTATATCCGCCAAGTAACGCCTAATTTGATTCAATATAAAAAACTTATACAAGATTGTAGTGTTGGTGTTTTTATAAGTTTTAATGTTTTCATCAAGTTTTGGCCCTGGTTGTACAAACACAGCCTCGTCACAGATTAATAATAGTAAATATTGTATAGTAGTATTTTATATATAAGTATTTCCGTGAATTATTCTAACTGTGTTATTTAACGATCCCATATTGTCACTTAATGCACATAATCTTAATTATTATTCTCCAAAAGCGATGCTTTCTGATAAGTTAGATTAAAATAGCAGTAGATATCATTTTTTATAGAATTTTCTTAATATAAAGTAACTTTTAATGTTTCTCTTCTTGATTATCTGCAACAAAGTAAAACATTTTAACCGTCAGTTTATGACAGAAACTTGTATAGGTATCTATATTAATACATATTATAAAGAGTAAAGATTATTGAAGTGAAAACTTCTTTAGCGGCGTTGTGCACATTTTTTGTGATGGGTAAAAAATGTTAAACTCGCGCAGGACACGTGACCTGATCGAAAATTCGTAAGACGGAGGCTGAATTGTCATGTTTGTGTACGATAGCGCAATAAATGAATATTGTATTTTACCACATAAATGATAGTACTTTTATACTGATAATTAAAGCAATTCGTGCAAAATTATTCCCTAACCATTCCAAAATATCAAAAATGCACGACGTTAATATGCAAGTTTTCACTTCTGCCGGCACTCCCGGAGTGCAACCCGTGTTTTTTTATATTGATTTCTTGTTTGTTTCTTTGTAAGGGTTTTTATAACTTAAAAACTACACAACCGGTTTACAAAAACAATGGGTGTCCCGGGAGTGCTGGCAGTGCCGGCAGAAGTGAAAAGTTGAATATTAACGTTGTGCATTTTTGATATTTTAGAATGGTTAGGGAATAATTGTGCACGAATTGCTTTAATTATCAGTATAAAAGTACTATCATTTATGTGGTAAAATACAATATTCATTTATTTAACTATCGTACACAAACATGACAATTCTCCCTCTGTCTTACGAATTTTCGATCAGGTCACGTATCCTGACGCGAGCTTAACATTTTTACCCATCACAAAAAAATGCACAACGCCGCTAAAGAAGTTTTCACTTCAAAAATTATTTTACTATAAGAAAGCTATATAATTACCGAGTAACACAGGCAATACTTTATAATAACGTTCTATTAACGTTTACACGAGCAATGCCGCGAGCAAAAGCCAGTAATAATGATAAAAATGTCCTCCAGACCAAATTTTCTGCGCAGGAGATACTATAGAGCACAAACACTTGTGCACTATAAAATCCTCTGCGCAGATGGCTATAAGTATATAGTAAGTGCGCTCTCTCTATTCCCTAACTCTCATAATCCGATGCGATGCCAATCTGACACGACCAGAGAGAGATCAGGCGTAGAACCAACGTCTTTATGTGCTTTTCGAGGCACGGGTGTTTTACCCCCAATTTCCTAACTCTAGGCTTATTGAGAAATCTTAATCTAAAATTATTGAAAGATTAATTAATTCTCGGCTTATAACTTACTTGAACAAATATAACCTGTTATCACCGAACCAATATGGATTTAGACAAGGAAGGTCGACAGAGGACGCAGTGCTAGCGCTTGCCTCCACTGTTACAAGTATAGTGGATAGTGGAGACAAGTGTATTGCTGTTTTCCTCGACCTTAAAAAGGCGTTCGATACAGTTGCGATTCCCATTATTTTGAATAGATTAGAGAGCCACGGCATAAGAGGACCACCCCTCAATTTGATTAAATCCTATTTAAGTGACCGGAAACAAAAAGTCAAGATAGGAGAAGCTGTTAGCTCTGAACAAACAGCGACATACGGCGTAGGACAAGGAAGCGTTATAGGACCGACTCTCTTTCTGCTGTATATAAATAGTCTCTGTAACATAAATATTCCAGGAGCCCACATTTATTCGTATGCAGATGATACTGCTATAGTTTTTAGGGGTAAAACTTGGTGCAATGTCCAGAAATCTGCTGAGCATGGGCTCTCTATAATAGCAGCATGGTTGACTCATAATCTTCTGACCCTTAACACATCTAAAACACATTTCATATGTTTTACGAAATACGATTCCTCCCAACCTTCACTCAAACTTAAGATACATAGTTGTTTAGATCTATCTAACACCACCTGCCAATGTTCAGAAATTGATAAAGTTCAACATATTAAATACCTCGGTGTGATGGTTGACCAACGCCTATCATGGCACGCACATACTGAATTAATAATGAAAAGAACTAGGAGATTAATTTGGACTTTTAAAACTTTGCGACATATAATATCAAAAAACAATTTGCCGCAAATCTACCTTTCACTTGCACAATCTGTGATTACGTACTGTTTAACAGTCTGAGGAGGAACTACTAAAACCAAATTCTTAGATCTAGAAAGGGCTCAGAGATCTCTATTGAAGACTATGTTTTTCAAACCCTATAGGTTCCCAACTGAAAACCTTTATTCTATAGCTGACGTACTGACGGTTAGAAAACTTTATGTGTTGCATACAATTTTAAAGAAACATAAATCTCTAACGTTCAACCCAAAGAAACTCACAGGACGGCGAAAGTACGCAGTTACTCCTGTGATAAGTACGAAGTCAACATTTGCTAAAAGGCAATACGCCAGGCAGTCATCGTACTTGTTGTACAATTTAGTTAACAAGAAATTGGGAATCTATTCTCTTACACTGGGCAACTGTAAAGCTGCTGTAACTGACTGGTTAAAATCTAAAACGTATATTGAAATAGAAAACATAGCACAGACAATAATATAAATCTAACTAACCAATTAGTGAGCCTGATTAATGAAAGGTTTCTTTGGCACCATTACTTCCGACCCCAAGGTTATTAAATTGTAGGGCTAATTTGCTTATAATCATGCAACATAAATGAATAATGCTATTATTACTCTAAACAATATGATTTAACCTGTACGCTAAAATAAGCATTTTGTATGTCACATACACACACACACCTACACATATTTATACTTACACACCTCACTCAAACACACACACACACACACACACACACACAAACACACATATTCACATGACAGTTGTTTTGCTTTGTATACCTACTTTTTATTATATAATTTTTATTTTTATCATTTTGTAGCATGCAATATCATAATTAATTGAGTCTTATGTCATAATGTTTATTACTCTCACCTAATGATTAAAAGAAAATGTCTATAGAAGAGCGGGATCCTCAATCACAAGCAAACTTTTGCTTAAATGAAGATTCCTCAATGCAACTTTGTAAACCTAACAAGTTAATGAAATAAAACATTTATTTATTTATTATTGAGAATCTCTTGTTAGAAAAAGCCAATAACTTTTGATGGCCCGACCCGAGATTCGAGTCTGAGACCCCATAATAGTCCCATAGACTACCGCTGCGCCGCCGAGACAGGCAGTTTTATATATTACAATTTAGTGACTCGTACGAAACCGGATCTCTTCTATTCGCATAATTTTATTTTAAAGTTCGAAAAACTCTTATACAACAGCTTTGTCCGTCCGTCTGTCTGTCTGTAATACAACTTTAAAGTCAAGAACCGTAAGTGCTAGAGACTCGCAGTCAACGCCATTCGACTCAGCATAGTCGACATACCCCGAAATGACTGACTTTTGACCACTGACCTCAAGGTCACGTGGTACCACGTGACCTTGAGGTCGTTGCATATTACTTGAACCATTCTTTCTAACTCTAAGATTTACGGCAATTCATTGCCGTTTCTCACTTGTTTCCTAATATGCTTTGGCATAACCAATTTAGCATATATATTTTGGTATAATAATACTTTGCCATAATTGTTTTTGGCAGCCAGCAAATATGGTGAGGCCCCTCTATCCAACCTTGCTAGCGAAGCGAGTAATTAGTGACATCCTGACAAATAGGTTCGTTACGTTGCCGCGTGGAATGACGGCTAGTTGAGATAATATAAAATCTAAGAAAAAATGCGCATGCTTATGCGAAAATAATGTTATGCATAAATATAATTGGAATAAACAAAAGTATGCCATGTTATATTATGTCTTAAAACGTTATGCCTATAGATACGGAACCGTAAGGAATACTTTACATGAGTAATTTAGTAAGTACTGAATAACTCATGCAAACACTTAACGTACGTAAGGTACATTTAACACTCACGGGCATTGCATGACACATTGTTGTTTAGATGGTAAGTAAAAGAAGCCAGAATTGCATGAGCACCCTGGCGTGCATTGTAGCATACAAATGTTCTGATCGTTGCACACCTCTGCGCCACAGATCTGATTACTGCAGTCGGATTCATAAGCATTAGAGTCGCCCTTACACCAAGCTAGAACCAAAATAAAATACAGTTAATTATATGTACATAATATATGTATTAAAACTGTCTCAGCCGATACGAAGATCGGACCCAGTGTAATAAGGGTTTCCAGTCGGATTCACAGTCAAAGTCAAAATTCACTTATTCATTTACGTCACAAAGTAACACTTATGAACGTCAAAGGGGTTAGTGAGTTTACTAAATTTAGAGAATTATACGTTTATGTTAGATGCTCCGTTCAGAGAAAAGGTCTCCAAGTCTCGATCTGTGCTTGATATTCGGCCATAGGTTCGCCCCCATTACGTAAATCATAGCTTATAAAGTGTACAACAGGTGTCTCCCGTAAATCTACGATGAAGGTGAGATAAAAATTCTTCTAAATATGTTTCTGATACAAGGACCACATTAAAATGTATTTTATATTTTTTGAAGTGAAAACTTCTTTAGGCGCGTGCACTTCTTCGGTGAACAAAAATCATAGGACTCGAGTCATCGTCACGCTTCCACGCTTTCCATTTTTGAATTATTTTAGAATACTAGCGGTCGCCTATTGCTCGAAATTCGACCAATAATACTGCTGATATATATGTCATTATATATTGATATATGTAACCATAGTTACGCGCTTCGACTGCGTGTGTCAAATGCATGGTTGTGACCCTGTAGTGCTTTTTCATTAATTTAAAGCATATTTTAGAATATTAACAATATCTCAGAAATGGTGCGCCCTATGCAAAAAATTTTTACCCCCTAATAGCCCCTAAGAGAGTATCAGGAAATAGATTATTTTTTTTTTTGTTTATAAAGATGTGTTTATGATCAAGGATTAAAGTTTTCACTTCTATCGGCAGTTCCCAAAGACTGCCTTTTTTATTTTTTGTTTAACAATGTCAAATCCGATCCACCATAGTTAGGTACGCATATTTTGTGCAAATTTAAGCCGACTATTACGGTGCGTATGATATAGCACTTTTAAGTTCGCACAGACAGATAGATAAACAGACGACGTGTAAGCTTAGTAATAGGATCCCATTGGCACCTCTTTGGTGAGGCACCCTAAAAATAAAAATGAAATATTTAATACAATACAAAAAAAAGAAACTAATAATAATATACTCGACAAGTTTTGTTTTAATATTTAATAGAGTGAACCTTGAAAATAATACATAGGATTAAATAAAAAGTGGACTTACCAAATGTGGATTCGACGATAAAAAGTGTCAAGAAGGCAACAAAAAATACTCTCAAGAAAATCATGTTTCTGTTTCGATGGTTCTAATATCGATAATTTGCTGAAACTGTAAAGCCTGGTACCCGATACACCTGTAACAACATTTATTATTTACTATCACTGTATTTGTTATAAAATGTTTAAAACATTTTACACGTGTTAAGCGTTATAACTTTTTGTTTATCTACAGCAGAGGTTCTCAGACTTTTTTTCTCATAGACCACTTTGAAAATTTAGCTGGTTCCGGTGGACCACCTGCGCAAATTTAGTTCTTCACTATCGAAAGCAAATAAATTTTCGTGGTCCCCCGCTTACGAATTGTGCACCCCCTTACGAACGTAAGGGATAACGTAGATCCCTACAGGACCACATATTCAGGGTTACATATTGGCGTATATACATAGATTTATTATTATGACCTGGCTCATAGCCCTAGAATTTTTAGTTGAAACCTATAATTCTGGGGTGAACTCTAGAAGTTCCTGGAAGGGGCTCGGACCATCTGACTCCATCATATAGGTATACCAATGAGTTCGCAGCCAAACAGTCCTGTGTTGTGTTCTTAGAATAAGTAGGATTTTTTCGCCTTTTAGGCAGACACAGTGCTGTAAGTGGATTGCCAGTTATATTTGTCCCTTGCGGTGGCAATATCGTGACATTTATTTAACATACATTTATGCAACAAGTGCGTCTGCTACTGCTCTGTTTATTGGGTTACAAATGACTAAAGTGCTTGTAAACTTGTTAATCCTTCCAGCAAAGCTAATATGGTTGTATTAGGAGTGGGTTAACGGCGGTGGTTCAGAGAGCGGTTGCCACGATAGTTGTATGAAATAAATGAAGCCAAAATTATCGTTGCCGTAAGCCGAAACAAAACACAAACTCTACATGATAAGTTCACAAAGTAGTCCAAGTGGGCCCCCAGAGGTCCACGGGAGAGTCGATGGGGGTGTACGTAGGCGTGACAAAAAAATTCAATTCAATTCAATTCGTTTATTGCACTCCATAATGTATATACAGGTCTTATAAATGTAGAGAGAACAATATTATGGACCCCGTCGGGCACGGCAAAATTAGGAGAGAAGAACGAACATTCTATTATCTTATATCATATTGAAATAAATTTTAGAGCTTAGTAGATATTTATTTAATTACTCACGTATTATTTATCTATTATACTTTATTATTAATTTATTATAAAGTAAGTATTAAAGTTATTTTCTAAAATGTACCTACTTACATAATTTAAATTATTAAAATTTATCGTTTAAATATTCGCTTATATCATAGTAACATTTTTGTATTAAAAAGTCTTTTAATTTGTTGATAAACGTGCTGAATTTCTCTTCATTTTTAATATTATTTGATAATTTATTATATATTTTTATGGACATAACGTAGGGACTTGAAGCATGCATTTGTAATCTGGACGTAAGTTTAGCCTATTTTTGTGTCTAAGTATATATTTTGTATTTAAATCTTCCCTTCTTGTGTAATAATGTCTGTGTTGTCTGACAAATTTACATGTTTCGAGAATATACATACAAGGAACGGTAAGCATCTGTGCTGTTACGCCATAGGGTGATTCCGTACTTTAGCCAAGAGGATGCATAGGCATAGTAGGTGACTAGAGCGGTTTTTATATCAGTGGTATTTTTAACTTCCCGGAGAGCGTAGCAAAATGTTGACAACTTAGATTACATTTTTTGTACATGTGATTTCCAGTTTATATTGGTGTCTATATTTAATCCTAGTAAGCTGAATTCGTTGACTTTTTCTATGTCAGTGTCTTTATATACAAAATCTATATATAACTGTGATTTCTGTGGTGGATGGAATGTAATTAATTTGGTTTTGGAGTAATTTATTTCTAAATTGTGTTAGGTCATCCAGTTTACTGTGCTATTAAGTAGGGTTGTCAGTTTGTCATTCATGTCAGCGGAATTTTGGCTTGTAATCAGAAGAGAGATGTCGTCGGCGAATAACACACAAGGTCCTTGTATGTTATTTGGGAGATCGTTTATGTACACTAGAAATAACAAGCATCCTAGGACGCTACCCTGTGGGATTGAAGTGTTGATAAATTGTTTATCAGAACGGATATGTTCCGTTCCGTTTGTTAACGCTTACGTTTGTAAGGGGGTGCACAATTCGTAAGCGGGGGACCACGAAAATTTATTTGCTTTCGATAGTGAAGAACTAAATTTGCTGCAGGGGGTCCACCGGAACCAGCTAAATTTTGAAAGTGGTCTATGAGAAAAAAAGTCTGAGAACCGTTGGTTGTTTTATGTGTTCTGTAAATTTGTGTTCTAACATTAAATCTAAAAATTGGTTTGTTTTAAAGTTATTTTCCAATATATTTATATTAAAATCGCCTCCGATGATTATATTACGTTTAAAATATTTACTATTTATATAATTTAGTATTTGTTTCATTTGATAATAAAATGTTTCCTCTTCTTTCTATTCCAATACATATTAATAAGTAATATATTCTCCACAGGTAATTCTATTGCACACAAGTCAGTATTGTTCTGAAGGATGATGGCGACACCGCCACAAATTACGGACACTTGCAAAAAATACTGGTCTACTACGAGCATTAAAAATTCATGTAAAAATAAAAGATTGCTAAAGATACTAACATTAAAAATAAAAAGCCCTGTTCTGCTAGAATACTATAAAAAGTACGAAAAAGTATTAAAAAATGCAGTAACAACATCGAAAAAACTACATTATATAAATAAAATGCATAAATCAAGTAATAAAGTGAAAATCAAGTAATAAAGTGAAAACCATGTGGAGTATCATCAATGAGCGTACTAATAAAAAAGTCAGATATGAAAAACACAACATAAAACTGGAACGTAATAATTTAGAAATATCTGAGCCAAAACAAGTAGCAAATATTTTTAATAGTTTCTTTGCGTCTGTCGGTATGAGTAATAGTCGGCCAGGAAATAACAACCCTAGTAGTACACGAGTCTTACAACCTACAGAAAACACCATGTTCTTGCGACCGGTCGACCAGTACGAAGTACACGAAATTATTATGAATCTTAAAAACAAAAAAGTTGCGGCATCGATCAAATATGCCATAGATGCACGATCGTCGCTCGAAAAAGGGCCCCAACAAAACTGTGCATAAATCAGTCATATGCGCTATATTATGCACCTGTCCCACTCACTCGCGCTGCCCGTAAGCGAGAGCGAATCGACACCACTACTACGGTGGAGACCGTACCATATACTTAGTACGCTTGCGTATCGCGAGTAACACACTTAGGACGCTTTACATTAACGCGTTTTAACTAAACTATTACAAAATGTTTCTCAGTGGGCGTTCAATGGTTATTCCGGTTTATTTCCTGGATTGCATAATAAATGCAGACACTTATAAGTAAGTAGTACTGGTCAGTGCCAAATATTGACGCGGTTTTTGTATGAGAATGTGCATCTATGGTATACTTGATCGAAGAGTTGCGGTATAGATGAGTTTCCACCTTTCCTAGTCAAGCAATGTGCAAAAGAATTATTATTACCCTTTTATTTATTAATAAACCAATCCTTTGAAGAAGGTACCTTCCCGTATTAACTAAAACAAGCTATCATCAGACCTATCCATAAGAAACATTCAAAAACCGACCCCAATAACTACTGACCCATAGCCTTACTACCAACAGCTTCAAAAATATTCGAAAAAGCTATGTGTAACCGAGTTTACTCTTTTTGTGAGAAATATAACGTATTCAATGAGTCTCAAAATGGGTTTCGAAAGAACCGCTCAACTACATTAGCAGTGTATAAATATATACAAGAAGCTCTGAATATTTTAAATAATAAACAATATGCCATAGGGGTATTATTAGATATGACCAAAGCATACGACAGAGTCCAGTACAATATATTATTATGCAAGCTATATGAAATAGGTATCCGAGGTAGAGCACACAAATGGTTTGCATCCTACGTACAAAATAGAGAGCACCAAGTTGAAATTGAATATTATAATAGTTACAATAAGGAAATACAACATATCCGTTCTGATAAACAATTTATCAACACTTCAATCCCACAGGATAGCGTCCTAGGATGCTTGTTATTTCTAGTGTACATAAACGATCTCCCAAATAACATACAAGGACCCTGTGTGTTGTTCGCCGACGACATCTCTCTTCTGATTACAAGCCAAAATTCCCCTGACATAAATGACAAACTGACAACCCTACTTAATAGCACAGTAAACTGGATGACCCAACACAATTTAGAAATAAATTACTCCAAAACCAAATTAATTACATTCCATCCACCACAGAAATCACAGTTACATATAGACTTTGTGTATAGAGGCACAAAAATAGAAAAGGTCAACGAATTCAGCTTACTAGGATTAAGTATAGACACCAATATAAACTGGAAATCACATGTACAAAAAATGTTATATAGTGTATCAACATTTTGCTACGCTCTCCGGGAAGTTAAAAAGACCACTAATATAAAAACCGCTCTAGTCACCTACTATGCCTATGCATCCTCGTGGCTAAAGTACGGAATCACCCTATGGGGTAACAGCACAGATGCTCCTTCGCTGCTAATTATGCAAAAAAAGTTAATAAGAACAATAGTAAACATAGATTACACAGAAAGTTGTAAACTTCATTTTTCCGAAAACTAAAAATACTTACCGTTCCTTGGATGTATATTCTCGAAACATGTAAATTTGTCAGACAACACAGACATTATTACACAAGAAGGGAAGATTTAAATACAAAATATATACTAAGACACAAAAATATGCTAAACTTACCAACATCCAGATTACAAATGCATTCATCAAGTCCCTACGTTATGTCCATAAAAATATATAATAAATTATCAAATAATATTAAAAATGAAGAGAAATTCAGCACGTTTATCAACAAATTAAAAGACTTTTTAATACAAAAATGTTACTATGATATAAGCGAATATTTAAACGATAAATTTTAATAATTTAAATTATGTAAGTTTTTCATTTTAGAAAATAACTTTAATACTTACTTTATAATAAATTAATAATAAACTATAATAGATAAATAATACGTGAGTAATTAAATAAATATCTACTAAGCTCTAAAATTTATTTCAATATGATATAAGATAATAGAATGTATGTTCTCTCCTAATTTTGCCGTGCTCGACGGGGTCCGTAATATTGTTCTCTCTACATTTATAAGACCTGTATATACATTATGGAGTGCAATAAACGAATTGAATTTAATTTAATTTAATTTTTTTGTCACGCCTACGTACACCCCCATCGAGTCTCCCGTGGACCTCTGGGGGTCCACCTGGACCACTTTGTTAACTAATCATCTAGAGTTTGTGTTTTGTTTCGGCTTTCGGCAACAATAATTTTGGCTTCATTTATTTCATACAACTATCGTGGCAACCGCTCTCTGAACCACCGCCGTTAACCCACTCCTAATACAACCATATTAGCTTTGCTGGAAGGATTAACAAGTTTACAAGCACTTTAGTCATTTGTAACCCAATAAACACAGCAGTAGCAGACGCACTTGTTGCATACATGTATGTTAAAAAAATGTCACGATATTGCCACCGCAAGGGACAAAATTAAATATAAGTGGCAATTTACTTACAGCACCGTGTCTGCCTAAAAGGCGAAAAAATCCTATTTATTCTAATCTAAGAACACAACGCAGGACTATTTGGCTGCGAACTCATTGGTATACCTATATGATCGAGTCAGATGGACCGAGCCCCTTCCAGGAACTTCTAGAGTTCACCCCAGAATTATAGGTTTCAACTAAAAATTCTAGGGCTGTGAGCCAGGTCATAATAATAAATCTATGTATATACGCCAATATGTGACCCTGAATATGTGGTCCTGTAGGGATATAAGTATTTCCACAACGCAGGCCTTCAGAGAAACCAAACGCAAGCTTACCTAAAAAACATGAATATAAAAATATTTGTTTAATATGTAAGATTGCAATGCAGAGGGTCTCGGGTTCGAGCCCACGTCGCACACCTCTGACTTTCGGAAGTTATATACGTGCTCTCCGAGGCACGGCCTCGGACAGCACGTTAAGCCGTCGGTCCCGGCTGCCATGAACATCTATGGCAGTCGTTATTGAGAAATCAGTGCCCTCTATCCTGACACTGGTCTAGCTTTAGGTTATTGTAAGCCTTCAGGTTGCGGAGGTCAGATGGCAGTCGCTCCGTGTAAAAACTGATATCCAGTCAAATCCGGTTAGGCTAGAAAGCCGACCCCAAGTGACGTGGGAATAATAAAAGGCTAAGTAGAAGAAGATTATAAAATCAAAAACCCCGACTGCTTAAAAGTAATGAACTAAAAAGAGAAAAACAAGTATCACAATATCTATATAAAATTCGACTGACTAATGCATTGTAAGCTTATTTTATCAAATAATAAAATAACTACATATGTATGTATATTCAAATTAGTTAAACTAAATACTTTATGGTGCTGCAGGCGGAGACAAACAATACTTTGTTACCTACGGGCAAAGAAAGATCCACAGATTAAGTAGAGATGCTACGGAAAGATCTATCAAAACAGCTACGTTTTTCACCGCATGCGGCACCATAAAGTCTCTAATGTTTGTTTGTTTTTTGTTTATTTTTTTGTTTTCATGTATTTTTTAATGTTTCTTTTTATTTTAATGATTTTTTAATGTTTGGTAAATTATGGTTAGCACAACGCCTTTTCAAAAATAAATTGCAATCCTACTCAATGCTAGGGTCGTTCCGATACTAGTAAATACGAGTAAGTACTCGATACTTTTGATTCGTTACCAACTACTTTCCTATGTATTACTTTACTCTTTGCCAACTACTTTTAGCATCGAATCAATCTTGCGATACTTACTCGGTATCGAAATAGAAGTACTTGGTATCGAATCGAATCAGACTGAACGAATGTTACTTTACAATTTTATTTCTAAACGCATCTTTGAAAAAAATAATCAGACTGAACGAATGTTACTTCACAATTTTATTTTTAAACACATCCTAATGAGTGAGAGACCTCTCTCCTCGCTCTCTCGCTCAACTCGAGAGATTCACCGTTGCCATATTGTTATTATTAATAGCATTTCAGCAAAACTTTTTTGTTAATTGTTATCGAGTAATTTAATTTTATGTCATTGCTGCTTGGGTTTGGTTTCAAATGTTACCATGGCGCCATCAAATCTATCTTTTTTATTAAATGTGTGGTTGTTATTATGTGTATGTTAGAAAGTATATATAATATCAACCAGTCCCCACATATTTTCTATTATATCAGTCGCACAAAAAATCTAAAAATTATTATCGATATGAGTAAGTATCGATACTAAAGGGGTACTCATACGAGTAGTATCGAAAAATGATTTGAGTATTACTTATATGAGTAGCTATCGATACCTTGTGGGTATTGGAACATCCCTACTCAATGCAGATAAACTTTGCATTATTCGCAAAAAATCTTATATATCTATCGGTATTTTGAAATAAAAAATAATGTTGTATATAGCAGCATAAACACTGAAAATTAAATTCCTTATTTTTTTAAACATCGCTGCTAACACTCAATCCACGCCTCTGACTGCCTCGTTAATCCCGTGTCATAAGTTTGTACCTACTTATATTAGCAGGAATTTAAACTTTATTCTATAACTTTAGATAATATTTTTCACTTACCTCAAGCCCTGGATAAGCAGGATGAAGGACGTTAGAAAAAGCAAAGAGCGAATCTTTGGTAGGTATAACTAACAATGCTAACAATAAATCATAAGTAGTGACACAGATAATATAATACTATACTAGTAGTAGTGATGCACATAATTGCATATGAATCATCGCGATACTTAATTATTGACGTGCTCAAGGCAACAACGCACTTAGATGATAAGATACTCGTATTAATCTATTCACTTAAACATTTGTACAAACAATAAACAATCGCATGCATATATAAAGTTGAAGAAAGTTCTAGATATGTTTGCCATATACAATGGCGTGCAAATATAATTCTGATTAATCTATACTAATATTATTAAGCTGAAGAGTTTGTTCGTTTGAACTTGCTAATCTCAGGAACTAGGTACTGGTTCGAATTGAAAAATTCTTTTAGTTTTGGATAGTCCATTTATCGAGGAAGGCTATAGGCTATATAACATCACGCTACGACCAGTAGGAGCGGAGCAGTAATGAAAAATGTTTCAAAAACGGGAAATTTCTCTTATGTGAAGCAGACGAAGTTGCGCGGGTCAGCTAGTTAATAATAAAGGATATGCTATTCCGACTTTGTACTGAAACAGAATATCAGGCAGACGCCGTCTTTTATCCATAATAATAATTCTTTATTTGTTAAAAACATGTGTATTGTTACATACAGAAGGATGCACGTTGTAGTTATATTTAATTAATTAATATGTCCAGTCATGTTTAGCCTCATGCTGTGGCGTAAAAATATTTGACATTAAAGAAAAAGAAAGGTATTATTTCAATTATATCACATTATTATTTCAATTATATCAATGAATATAAATTACGTTAAGTAAAAGTAAATTATCGTATTTCATTATACCAGCCCATCTAACACCCAACCCTATAGCCCAGATCTATTAGGTTCCCTATGTAGCAATAGGCAGTTGTCCCACGACCAGCGAGGATGCGACTAACTATCGGCAATTTACTCGCTCAAGAAACGTACAATAAACATCCGTGTAAACAAAAGAGATGCATACCTATAGATATTAATAGTTGATTTAACTGTTTCCGCGGTAGTGAATGCGACTGCTGTGCATGAGGTCTCGGGTTCGAATCCTGGGTCGGGCCAAGAAAAAGTTACTTATTGGGCTTTTCAGTTAAGAAATCTCAATACGAACCCGGAGTTAGGAAGTTGGCGGTGTTAGACACCCCCGTGTCTCTGAGAGCACGTAAAGCCGTTGGTCCTACGCCTGATCTCTCTCCAGTCGTGTCGGATTATCCGTCCCATCGGGTCATGAGAGTTAGGGAACAGAGAGTGCACTTGTGTTTGCGCACATACTTGTGCACTCTGCGCAGATGGCCAGTCTCCGTTAAGATTGGCCGCCGTGACCGATATTCGGTCTGGAGGACATTATTATTACTAGTTGATTGCTGACTGTTTACGCTGCTACTAGTTTGTCGCTGAACGACAAGAGCTATCAAAGATGATACTCGCTCAGCTATTTAGTACTTATAGAAATAAGCCAAGTGCTCAATCAAGTAACATAGACTAATGTTAGAAGCGCGGATAAAGTCGAGTAATATATTTAACTGGATGTGCCCGCAGTTTCACCCGCGTTTATCGTTACTACGCTGCCCCGTGGATCGTAGCGTGATGTTATATAGCCTATTAAGCCTTCCTCGATAAATAGACTATCCAACTCTAAAATAATTATTCAATTCAATTTCCTGAGATTAGCGCGTTCAAATAAACAAACAAACTCTTCAGCTTTATAATATTAGTATAGTTGTAATAGCTATGTGGTGTTTTTATGATGACATTTTAGTGTTATTTTTGGTTGAACTCGCCTATAGTGAAGTTTAGCAACGCAATAGTTATTTTATCGCGCACTGCAGTACTAATACAGCAAATTGGATAATGATAAAATTGGATAGCTACGCACTTAAAGAATATAATACACCTAGAATAAAAATAAATCAATAGTATAAATAATATTAAACAAAAATAAAACAAAGCTCAATTATTTATTTAAAAAAATGTATCAGAACTAAAGTGTATTTAGTAGAATCGACCGATATCTGTAAGATTTGCAAGCACATCACTAGCCGCAATAATTTTTGGAATTGCTTTTCTTTTGCTGATCGCGTTCATGTTATTTTTATGTTGTAATTTGCTTAGATAAATAACATCTGGAATATATTATATGTAGGTCGTTGCAGTTATTACTTAATTCTTTAAAATGAGTTCTAAGAAAGGAAAACGCCGTACTGGTAACAAACATTTTCCGATTGCTGAATCCGTGAGTATAGCATTGAAGATTCAGCTGGATAAATTTTTATGTGATGAAAATGAAACAGAGTTGAAGTTCCCAACGTTTCTGTCTGCTCAAGAGCGCGGTTTTATCCATGAGACGGTGGCAAAATTAGGCCTGAAGTCGAAATCGCGCGGGAAAGGTATGTTATCGGTGTTTGAAGTTTTTGTTATTATCCTGTTTTTATTATGATTTATTAGTAAATACATCACTTCATACCTTGCAAATGCATATTATAATCAATTTTAGCACCTATATTTATTTTCTGTTACATAATTTTTATTGTACACAAACATAAATAAGTGGGGCATTGTCAGTAAAAACAACAGTATATAATTGTATTTAGTCTCTTGACTTCAGTAAAGTGTTGACATAAGATTTAGGTTTTATAAAGCTCGTATTAGCTTTATTTAATTATTGGTGATAAAGACTTCTTGACGTTGGTCAGTCAATGACCCCACAGCTAAGCAGGTTATAAATTACATAGATATTCTTTAAAAAACCATATACCATGTGTTACTGTTACATTGTTGTTGCACAATAATTTGATATTAAGCCAGAATTTGCCTACACAGAAGGGACAACAGAGGTATGTCATGCCTATATCTTGCCAATTATATTTAGGTCCTACTAAATAGACATTGTCTATTGGTTTCTTTTAGGGATTGTGCTTAGTTTACCAATTACAAATTCCTATGACAGGCTAATACCACATTGTTTCATGTCATTATATATATTTATTAGATTGGTCATTTAAAGCATGGTTTCAGACCATAAACTCAGTTATATTTAACCTGTTAATTGTTGGAATGTTGTACATAATTAAAAACCTGGCAGTTTACCACTTAGACTCAAAGGTCAAATAAGAATGATAGATGGTCTAACTTTCTTCTTGGTTTAAAAGGTATATTAAGGCCTTGTAATATAAATCATAATATATTATGTATTAATTAGAATATTGCTGGCTATTCTTGTTCCCAAGACTAGCCAGCAATATTCCAATTATAATAATAAACTGTTCCTCAATTTTTTGCCATTGTTCCACCGAAAATACTAATTGCACACCAAAATATGCTTACTAAAATATTTTAAAGAGATCAAATTAAGGTGATGGAGCCCCGCTTCGCAGGGCTCCTATTTTTGGGTGGGTTTAAGAAGGAACCTAACATAACCTAACCCTTCCGAGATGAAATGCAGTGATTTGAGGCATATAGGTGCTCATTATGATATATTTAGTAAGCATATTTAGCTGTGCAATTAGTATTTTTGGTAGTCATTATATTTAATCCTATAACTTTTGTGTTGTATGATACATATATGAAGTTATATTTGATGATACATATACATATAAAATGTAATGGATATAACTGTGATCATACATAATGTTTACCTTCTTGACGTTTCAACATAAGCTGACTGTTGTGACTGAGTCAGCTTGTAACAATGGCTGGTAATAACCTGGTCGACACATAAAGCATCCAAAAGGTCAACATGCATTTGCATGTTAATAACAATTACATTAAATATCCAAATCTATCATCTTTACTAATATTATAAATTTAAACGTAACTCTCGTCTGTCTTTCTGTTGGTTAGCTACTCTGGCTATGGCTAAACAACACAACCAAATTGGATGAAATTTGATAGAGAGGTAGTTTAAAACCTGGGAAAGGACATAGGCTACTTTTTATTGATGTAGATACCACGCGGGCGGAATCGCGCGCAGAAGCTAGTAAAATATAAATTAAATCATGAAAACATGGTTGAATGTAGTTCATTAAAATCCCTATAAATAATATTAGTGTTTTCATAATGTTTTTATGTACTATAATTATGGCCCTACCTCAGCATTAAAAAAGTAGACAATAACAGAACATATATCTTGATTTTCAGGAGTGAATCGTTACATAACCATATACAAACGCATTGGTTCCACAATTATCCAGAATGATGCCAAACTCATCTTGGACTCAAACATGCGGTGTAGCATTGCTGAGCTGTATAACTCATTTCCCATCACAAGTAAAGAGAAAGATGATCTCAGTAGCTGTCCGGAGAAAGAGAGGAGTCCACAACTAGCTCATAAGACTATGGGACAGTTGAATAATGGAGTTGCACAGGTAACATAGATTTGCAGTAATATATGTGGCTTGGTGCCAAAAGGTCTAAGTGCATTTATGTAACTGAGATTATTATAGTATGATTATACATATAAACTTGGGGAAACAATTTTGACGCCTATTCAGGGGAACAGGCTATAAAATTGTTTTTTTTTTTCAGGCTTTATTATTATCAGGACAAACTGCACTTGCACTTGTTATCAAATTTGTAATCAATTTCAACTCAATTTCAACTCTTATTAGTTTAATATAATAAAAAGATTGGTTGTCTGTAAAGGCGGTTTACGGACGATAGTTTAACGTGACAACGTCATAACAAAATTTCTTTCCGGTAACGGAACAATGAGCGTAACGGGACAATGAGTCATCCCTTTTCGTGCGTGCAGCCGGCGTTCATCGATTTATTAGACGTTGTCACGTCAAAAACTACTATGCGCATACTTGGTTCAATTTATTTAAATATATGTTTACAATTACCTTTTTTCATTTTAAATATCTGCAATCATCATGATTGTCCAGGTTACCCAACAAACATAAATTGAGATAAAATAAAAGTTCTATTGTATGAACATATTTATGTAACTATTAGATTTTAAAGGATTTTTATATCAACAGGTACCAAACACATCATATAACCCAGATTTACTCAAGTTCAGGGAAAAGTTGCCAGTGTACGAACAGAGACAAGACCTCCTCAATGCTATTATCCACAATCAGGTAAGCCTTTTTATTTAGCAAACCAACCGATTTAAAGAGGCATCACATCACTAGCAACCATAGTATTTGTTTTGGTGTACCAAATATAATATAATAATAATAATAAAAATTTATTCAGCTAAAAAAAGAGTACAATAGTGGACTTAAATCAACTTCAAATTAAATCTTAATATCTAACAATAATTCAATGTCTTAATAAACTAGTTCATAACCAAAAAAATAATCATAGTAATCTGTTAAGGCAAGAAAGGATAATTAAACATCTTTAAGTTATTATAAGCTACTTGCCTGAACTAGGTTAGACCTGTGTTTCAGGCGATCACTTGTCTATCTATTTTAAAAGTGGACATTTATTTAAGTATCTGTTTAAACAATAATATAACTAAATATAAACTTAAGCTAAAACTGCCTGTACACATACAAGCAACTGTCTCATACAATAAAATGCTTAGGTACCTAAAGTATAATTACATCATTTTAATATTTGTAACAATGTCTCTGTGTCTGCATAATTGAGTTTACCTAAATATTCCGTTATCATAACATTACAATTTTTATTACTGAAGCTGTATATACTTAGCAACTTATTAAAATTATTATACAAAAATGGACCCAAGAATATATAAAGTTTGTTAACAAATGCATGCCTAGTTAGAGATTTTTTGATTTTTAAAGAAAAGCAATTAGATATTATTTAATATGTTGAATGTTTATAATGTTCATATCTATGTTACTTGCAGTTTTACTTGAATATGCGCACTCTATGTAGTTTTATGTACTATGTATTTCCTTTAAATATAATTTTCAATTTTTACTTACCAATTCACTATTACCCTTAATAAAGGTTTTGCTTCTAAAAGTTACTAGACTGGCAGTCGTTCTAAGTGTAAACGCAAGGTGGTGACGCGCGCGGTCACATTTTGCGCCGGCGTATCCCGGTGCTCCGGTGCGGTCTTGTAGACATGTTTATATTAATAACTAGCTGTTACCTGCGACTTCGTCCGCGTAGATTTTAACTAAAAAGTGTTTGTCGCCGCGGAACCCAACTATATTTCTCTGCCCAAGTTACTTAAATGGCGGAGTTTTTATAGTGTAAAGCTAGATAATAGCATGGCTTAATCAAAAACAACATTTAAATATGCGTCGTTAGATTACACGCTGTCACAGAATGCGTAAGAAAAATAAAGATTCACAGCTCCTACCCCGTAGGTGATAGCGTGATAATATGTAGCCTATATGTTGACCCGACCTGTTAGTAATATTCATGCAAAATTTGAAGCAAATCCATGCAGTACTTTTTGAGTTTAGCCCGGACATACATACAGACAAACAGACAAAAATTCTAAAAACTATATTTTTAGCTCCGATATCGATTGTAGATCACGCCCCAAGTCGTCTTTTAAAAAATATTAAATGTACAGTTTTGACTTGCCTACGATTTTATTATATGTATAAATTTGAGGCAGGATACTACTACGTCATTGGTATCATAAGCCAATGCATATATTATTTGGAAACACCATAATATTAATACCATGTTTCATTGTCAGGTGATAATTGTAGCTGGAGCTACAGGTTGTGGGAAGACAACACAACTGCCACAGCTCGTGCTTGACTACTGTCAGGAACAGAAGCAGCCTGCCAAAATGTATTGCACGCAGCCAAGGAGGATATCTGCTGTATCTGTTGCTGAGAGAGTAAGTACACGTTGGGATTCTTGGTTAAAACCTGAAATGTCACTTAAAGTGCAGTATCCAGCTGAAGATGTGTGTCCATAGCTGGGATGCTGCAGTTCCTTCTGTAGAATTCTAGTGGGTAATTGCCAAGTTTTATTAGAAGGTACTGTGCTGTCAGTCAGGAACTAGTAATTAAAACTATTTTACATTTTCATATAACACAAAATATAATTCTTAATTATCAACTTGTTTGAGTAGATAGGATGTACATGTAATAGTGCATGGATACCTTAAGATCCATAATCTTGTGAACACTCGAATTAGAATGAATATGAATGAACTAGATGACGTTGATATATAAATATTGTAATGCATACTCATTTTAGAAAACAAGAAATTATAATGTCAACTGAAAAGACACTTGAAAACAGGGACAGAATAGTGTTTGATACGATACGAACAGAATAGCAAGTCATTAAAAGTATCTATAGAAGGTAGACTGTACTGTATGACTGTAAAAGTTGTACAGTACAGTCATACTCTAAGTTTAGTAGACAATTCTTTTTAAAAACTTTGATATTGGCTATGGTCTGATCATTTTTGTATATAGATATGAACAGTAAAAATAATATGGTACTGCTCCATTCATACTTACTTTATATATTGCCTGACTGGCTCCGTGACGCAGCGGAAGTAAATGTGACTGCTGTGCATGAGGTCTGGCGTTCGACTCCCGGGTCTGGCCAACAAAAAGGTAATGGATTTTTCTGATAAAAAATCTCAACACCAGCCTGGAGTTAAGAAAATGGCGGTGTTAGACTTCTCGTCGTGTCTCGAAAGATCGTTGGTCCTGCATCTGATCTCTCTCCGGCCGTGTCGAATAACCATCCCCTCGGATCATGAGAGTTAGAGGTAGAGAGCAATATTTTGTATTGGCGCACACACTTGTGCACTATAATATCTCCCTTCGCCTTGACCGAAATTCTGTCTGGAGGACATTATTATTATATATTTCCTTGGGCTATCTGTAGTATTCCATACGCAAAACCCTGTTAATACACGAACGAGTTGTCTAATACCGGTATAACAGTGCGAGTCCGTGTGCAGGTTGCGTACGAGCGCATGGAGAAGATCGGTCAGTCGGTGGGGTACCAGATCCGGCTGGAGTCGCGCGTGAGCCCGCGCACGGTGCTCACGTACTGCACCAACGGCGTGCTGCTGCGCACGCTCATGGCCGGCGACACCTCACTCACCGGTATGCACTCATATACACTTATTCCTATTTCTTTAGGCACTCGCCTACACTTATTCCTGTTTCTTTTATATACTAGCCCTCGGCTTCGGTACGTCATTAAAACATAGTCTATATTACTTGAGGATAATATACCTTGATTTATATAAACTACTAGATATTCCCGCGGTTTCACCCGCGTTTATCGGTATTGCGCTGCCAAAAAAATAAACAAACTCTTCAGCTTTATAATATTAGTATAGATATACTCATAATGGCATTCAATAGGATTTGTGCTCAATATCTGCGATTCAAAAATCTAATAAATAAAAGCTATTAATAAAATACAAGTATTACAAGCAATGATTGTAAATGACATGATGATTTGATGCAGCCTGTCATAATGTTCAAATAGAGCAAGATAGTAATATTAATATATATAAATTAACACATGATGTTATTACTCGAACAGTATGTTTCTACTACTAATAAGATGGTACCAAAACTAGAATGTGAAGCCAATTAAAAACTGCACTCAAATGTAATTTTAAGTACACCATTAATTAATCTTTAAATATGATTTTTGATGTTACTGAATTGATCCACTGTAAATCGGATAGCTATAAATCCATCCGGTTGTCGCCACTGTCCTCAACAAAATCATATCCGATTTCTATTAACGATGTGTATGTCTTTCCGGTCAGGTGTGACGCACATATTTGTGGATGAGGTGCACGAGCGAGACAAGTTCAGTGACTTCCTCCTCATCGCACTGCGGGACGCGCTGCCCAGGTTCAAGGAGTTGAAGCTAGTGCTCATGTCTGCCACCATGGACACGCTAATATTCTCCAGGTACGCTCATATCCGCCAAGTACACTCATGTTCTTTAGGTACCTCATATTCTTTAGGTACGCACATATCCACCAGGTTCGCTCATATTTTGCAGGAACATTACGTTCCTGGAAAATATGAGCGTATGTAGCGTTCCTGGAGGATATGCCTCCAGCAACGCTTATATTCTCTAGATACGCTCATATTCTCCAGACACGCTCATATTCTCAGTAGCAGAATAAAGTCCAGTCCAGTATAAGAACGCGGTGTGATGTACCTCCAACACAAAAGGAGAGATCCTCCAACCGAGCTGGGTGATACTGCAAGGCGGACCGCGGCACGACGGTTGATGTCGGGAACTTGTATATATTATAATATTAACATTTATTGGTATTATAAAATGCTGTACAAATGAGAGTGCTGACTCTGAAAGATAGAATAAGGAATATTGTGATTAGAGAGAGATGCGGCATGAAAGTGGATATAGTGACAAGAATAGAAAAGGTTATGTTAAGCTGGTTTGGACATGTAGAAAGAATGGACGAGAAAAAACTGACTAAGAAAGTTTATAAAGCAAGTAATTTAACAGTCCAATTGGACGTACTTTCTGAAAAACGTTCCAACCCACAAAGTTAACATTTTGAGATAATTGTGATTGAAGTTCAATCCCGTATTGCTCCTTCATACATGTGGGTTGGGCTACTAAGTCATGATTTCATATTTAGAGTGATAGTAGAGCTACCACATTGTTCCAGCTAATAAATAGTAACCCCGTGACTAATTTGCTAATAATAACTCGATTTTGATCCGAGTGTGGGTTGGAAAGTTTTTCAGAAAGTACGTCCAATTGTTTAACACTGGTACTGAAGCTAAGATTGAACTTGTCTTATGGGTTATGGGTATATAGTAACACGCTGTGTAAACTTCGCTTGCGCGATTCAGGATTTTACAGCGCCATCTGTTGTCGTATGCTTTTTGTTCTGTGGAGAGTTCGCTAAATCTGGTAACGTTTTCGGTAATAGTCTCAGCTCTTATTAACTGGGCCTAAAACCGGCGCTGGCGAATCGTGGGTTAAATACATCTCTGCCTAACCCTTCGGCAATATACAAACGTGAGTGTATTGGCGTATGCTCAAATCATTCAAACACCTTGACTTCATAATGACATGAATTGCAGGTACTTCAACAACTGCCCAGTGATCACGATCCCGGGTCGTCTACACGAAGTGCAGCGGTACTACTTAGAAGACGTGCTGATGATCACCCAATACAAGACCTCGAAGATGTTACAAGTGCAGAAAGAACTCAAGGCCAAGCTCAAAAGTGGACACAGCTACTGGAGCCATTTGGAAGGTGGGAACTTATTAAATCTGTCTTTTTACAATAGGGCAGTTGATCTATTTGTCTCTCTATCTCTCCCACTCGCTTTCTACCTTCCTCTTCCCCTTCCATCGTTATCGTTTTCTACCTCTCTTCTATCGCTATGTCCCTCTCTTCCATCTTTCACTCCTACATTTCCATCTTTCTCATCCCACTCCCCCTCTTAACTCTGTCTCCATAGTCTTCCTCTGTCCCTCCCCATGCAGGTACCTCTTCAGTCCACCATCTTAAACTCGTCAATTTCCTACCCCTCAAACTACCTAACCCTCTCTTTACAAACTTAGTTATCCTCAACTGAATAGCTCTTGAATTCATGATCAATTATTATTAACCTTAGATCAATGTACCACTGCTTTTAATTAAATCTCTGTTGAGTACTGCTTACAGGTTTACTTTCTGATTAACCGCTAGTCAATACTTGGCTACCTTTGTAATATTTGAGGGTAGTTTATAAGTAAGCCTGCTAAACTTTACAATAATGTGTCGCAGGTCAAAAGCAGGAAGATGGCTGCAGTAGCAGTAAGGAATTGAAGGAAGATAAGGAGAATGCTCTGGACCCCGCACTGCAGGCTGACATGGACGAATTTCTTGACGAGTGCTTGAACGAAGGCACACTGGTTAGTAACCTTATTCAAGCTCACATACCTTGCCCGTTCATTTCTTTTCATCCCATCTTTATTACAAGCGGTTCCAAGCAAGTAATATCCGTGGTGAAGCAACTGTTATACAGGTTGCTGATTTAATCGAATATTAAAAAAAGTGAATCAGACTACGATGTAATAATTACTGACTAGTTTTCACCCGCGGCTTTGCTCGCGTAAATGTAGGTTAGGTTAGGTTAGGTTTGCAATGAGAGAGGGAACACCCAAGGTTTTTTAGTGGGTATACCAGTTTGGGGAGTCCCACACGCCCCGCTGGTGCCGTCCCCTAGCCGGCGGATAGTGCATCAAGCATTTTTCCTGGGTACCAAAAAAATAAAAAAAAAGGTTAGGTTTGCAACAGTTCTTTTTTCTGGATGAAAGGTACCCTATGTTCTATTCTGTACCCCTGACAACGTGCATGCAAAATTTCATGTTGATCGGTTGAGTAGTTAAGGCGTGAAAGCGTAACAAACAAACAAACTCATTTTTGCATTTATAATATTAGTAAGAAGTAAGGAATATCAGCAAAAAAAAAGTATTAATTACACTTAAATTTAGTAATCTACGTATTACTGAGTTTAATTTGAATCCCTATTGTGCACGTGTGATCTGCGTGGCGAACCGCGTAGATCATACGGCCAATCGGTTTTAGGTTAGGTGCGCATGTTATCTACATCCATTTTTTTTATACAAATAAAGTGGCAAACAAACATACGGCCCACCTGATGGTAAGTGGTCACCGTAGCCTACGGACGCCTGCAACACCAGAGGCATCACTTGCGCGTTGCCGATCCTTTAGGAAAGGAAGTGGGAAGGAGAGCGGGATGGGGGAACGGGGTTGATTGGGCCTCCGATTGAATGAATATTAATTATATCGTAGTTTTAGCAATGCATTTATCAACATAATTTATATAGTATATTATTTCTACCCGTATTGCACCATATTACACCTGATAAAATTGGGAACATGTATCCATAGGCCAGGCGGGCTGTATAGCTCTTGTAACCTTTGTTATATACTAGCTTTTGCCCGCGGCTTTGCTCGCGTTAATATAGAATTTGACAATCAATTCGGGTTGTACTCTGCTTGTAATAATATAATTCAATCATGATTCAAAAGACACCTTGCGCCATCTATTATCTTAAGAACGTTATTGTTGTTTTCCTCGGAACAGTAATTTTTTTCGGGATGAAGGGTAGCCTATGTCCGTTTCTGTACACTTGACAACGTATATGCAAAATTTCTGGATGATCGGTTCAGTGGTTTAGGCGTGAAAAGGTAACAAACAAACTCATTATCGCTTTTATAATATTAGTTAGGATTTGCAGTTATTATTGGCTATGAAGGCATTATACCCAATGATAACCACTTACAATTATTCTTAAAGAACCGTGCCTTTATGAAATTTGGTTGAGACTTGAAGCTATATTGTTTGTCGGCAGGACTCATTCACGCAGATCCTGTACATGTACATATCGGAGGGCGTGCCGGTGACGTGCCAGCACTCGGCGTCGCGCGTCACGGGGCTCATGGCGGCCGCGGCGCGCGGGCTCGCCGAGACCATCGCGCAGATGTTGCAGATCGGTACGTACCGACTTGTTGACGGGATTCGTCCGCGCAGATCATGTACTGTGTAATTAACATTTCGAGAGAAACCTGTCCATAGGCAGGTTTCAGGACTCAGAGCTCATAAGCTCCGAGTCCGTTAGATATCGAAATAAAGGATGCCTATAAAGTCATATAGACGCATGCTTATTTCAAGGTCCTAATCAGGGTCTAACAAAATAATTAGTTTAGACCTGAATAAAATCACAACAAAAGGCCACCTTCAGAACATCTTATTTACAAACTAATTACTCTTTCAGGCGCAGATCCCTCAGAAAAAGATAAAGATGGTAAAACTGCTTACGACTACGCCGTAGAAAACGGACACACTGAATGTGCCAAACTCCTTTCCACATTCAACCTGGAGGAAAGCAAAGAGAATGTAGACGAGGAGAGTACCACAGAAAACTTCCTCCTAGATGTCTACCATCACACCATCTCTGAAGAACTAATAGACCATGATCTCATGCTAGCTTTAATCAAACATATACATGTGAATCTACCTAAAGGTAGCATCCTGGTATTTTTACCCGGATATGACGATATCGTCACGCTAAGGGACATGATCCAATC
This sequence comes from Catocala sponsa, assembly GCA_963564715.1. Classification (NCBI taxonomy): domain Eukaryota; kingdom Metazoa; phylum Arthropoda; class Insecta; order Lepidoptera; family Erebidae; genus Catocala; species Catocala sponsa. Next base: position 23,046,321 of record OY751340.1, on the reverse strand, counting down.
ATGCTCGGAAATGAACGTGTTAAAATATCAAATATTTACACTACACAGTAATATGCAGACCTTAGACCAGAAGAAAGTGTTCAATCCACTACCAAATGCAAGAAAAATAATTATATCGACTAATATCGCTGAGACTTCTATCACGATAGACGATGTAGTGTATGTTGTTGACTCATGCAAGGTCAAAGAGAAGTATTATGAGTCTAATGGTGGCGTGTGTTCCCTACAATGTGTTTGGACGTCAAGGGCTTGCTGCCAGCAGAGGGCGGGACGAGCTGGACGTACAAAACCAGGCCACTGCTTCCATATGTGCTCAAAACGACGTTTTAACACTCTACCTCTGAACTCCGTACCTGAGATTTTAAGAGTACCTTTACAAGAAATGTGTTTACATACTAAGCTATTAGCGCCAGGGAATACGCCGATAGTAGACTTCTTGTCTAAAGCACTCGAGCCTCCGTCTTTCTTAGCAGTAAGAAATGCAGTGTCGTTGCTAAAGACTATCGGAGCTTTGACTCCTATGGAAGATTTGACGGAAATCGGACAGCACCTTCTAGATCTGACTGTAGAACCGAAGTTAGGTAAAATGTTGCTTTACGCTTGCGTTATGAAGTGCCTAGATCCGATATTGACTATAGTATGCAGTTTAGCGAATAAGGAACCGTTCCAGATATCTCTGAATCCGGAAAATAGGAAGAGAGGCAGCACGGCTAGAAAGGAGTTTGCTGCAGAGAGCTATTCTGATCATATGGCGCTGTTACGAGCATTCCAAGCGTGGCAAACGGCGAGGACCAATGGCGCAGAACGTGCGTTTTGTTCTAGGAATTTAATATGTGGTGCTACGATGGAGATGATCGTTGGATACAGGTCGCAGTTACTCGCCCAACTAAGAGCTCTATGTTTAGTAAAAGCCCGAGGCTCTGGCGATATAAAAGACGTCAATCTAAACTCAGAAAAGTGGTACGTGGTCAAAGCAGTTCTTGTTAGCGGGCTGTATCCGTCTATCGCACGGGTCGACCGAGATTCTTGCTCGTTAAGGACTTCTAAAGAAGTAAAAGTGGCCTTCCATCCCAGTTCGACGCTCCACCAAGGAGGGAGTCTGACAGGCTCGCAGAAATTTGTCCAAAATCTACCCACCGATTGGGTCGTGTTCGAAGAAATTTCCAGAACAGGACGGTTTTGCTTCATACGCTGCAATACTTTAGTGACGCCGTTGACAGTGGCGTTATTCGGCGGCCCCTTAAGATTGCCTTTAGGAGCTTTAACCCAAAGGGCTAATCCGCCAGGGTTATCCAGCGATTCGGACAGCGAGGCTGATGAGAACAACTCGTCACCAGACACAGCAGTGCTCACACTAGACGACTGGATGGCATTCACAGCGGATGCTTCTGACGCTATAAGCGTATACTACCTCCGGCAGAAGCTATGCGCGCTTGTAATACGTCGCATGTCCAACCCAGCTAAACCGATGACTCCATTAGACGAACAGATACTTAGTACCGTGGTACACGTGTTAGGAGCTGAAGAGAAAAACGTAGGATTAAATCAACCTCTCGGAATAGGTCAAAGACCGAAGCCGTTGACAGTAGACTCGCCGAACTGGCGATCTCGTTTAGAAAACGACGAGCAATACCGTCATGAGAACAAATACTACCAGCAGTACAACCAGAATGATTTCGCTGGTGGAAACTATTACCAGAATGCATATGGCTATAGGAACGGGCAAGGAAGACCTGGTGTATGGCGCAATGATGTTCCTCAAGGCTTTTCTCCGTCGTACAGTGGGCCTAAGAGTCCTATGTCACCGAATGGGAAGACTTTGCTGGCGAATATTGAGAAGTATGGTGGTGATAATGGTGAGGGTAATGTGCGGTACTTCGTGGCGAAGGCTGATGACGCACACAGCGTGGAGGTGGCTCAGAGTACTGGGACTTACCCCTTCACGCAAGGGACTGCCAAGAAACTGCAGAAGATCAAACAGGTATGTTTAACTTATTCGTCATTATCTATTTGACAAATTATATGATGACGAATAATTCAATAAAATATAACGAAAATAAAATTGCAGGCACTCATTGAAAAATTGCTTTGTATTTTGTAATTATTCTTTGTAGTGGTATGAAATAAGTTTTCACGAACACATATCTTCTACTTCTGATTAAATTCGTTGGGGGTTTCAAGACTGTTTTCCTTTTCTCGGGACTTCATGAGTGCCAAAACTCGAAGATGGCCATAGTTACCACTGCCGAACAGCTACACAGATTTTTACAGTTGTGGTTATTAGTCCCATAAATAACTATATGTCAATTGAACACTACGAAAATTTTGCCAATGTCAATATTTTTTTTATCACAACCACGAATGATTTCACATACTGATTTGATAGTTTTTTTCTTTCTTTAAGTACAGATAAAAACTGGGAAACCGGTATTGCATACCCTAATACGATAGCAACTGGCAACAGTTGGTTAGGTCGCATATTGATAATATAATAGGTATATAACGAATTATCTTCATTAATTACCTACTTAACACGTTTCCAAATGTAAAATGTCAATCTTAATATTTGGCATCATCAATATATGTGTACTTTTGGATAAATATGTCGGTGAGTAGGACGGCCGACTCACTTTTGACATGATAAAGTAACAAAATATAGCCGTGGTATTATACTTCATACATATACTAATGATAGGCAACGAGAGAAATAAAACAATAAATGTTGACTGTGATTATCTCTGATTTAATCCGTAACGCAGCGAGTTCGTCCACCGAATGTGTCCGCGCACGAGTCTCCGGCGCTTATATAACGTCAATATGACACTGACAGTTATAACTGTCACTCCGACTGACACATTGGCTCTATGGCGACCTCACTCAAGCTTACGCTTGTCGTTCCGAAACAAACCAATAGATGGCGCTTTATCAACTCCATTACAGAAATAAATTGCAATCCAATGATTATTTTCTTGACGCTTTGACAAATAAATAAAATAAAATGTTTATGAGTGTTACATGTTGTTTAGGAGGGGAGTCGCGTGATAGTATTCTTCACGTGCGCGAGCGCGTCCAAGTTCGTGGGCTGCGCCGCGCTACAGGACGCAAGTGGTGCGCTGGAGTGGCTCTCTACGCAACACGTGCCGTATCACATGGTCCGGTGAGTAACAACTGGCTTTTATTATGCAGTACTTTTTGTGTGTGAGTGCATTGAGGTTTGTGTTATTAGATTTTGGAAGCGAGTTTTCCGTAGTTGTTAGCACAGCGGTGTACCAATCAGTTACAATAACTGTGCTTGTCTCATGCACGTATAGTATGTATGCAGTGTATTTGTGGTGCATCCACCAAAAGTGTTAGGCACTTTAAGGAATGTGCTGATAAGTAAAAAGGTGTGGAGTATATGACCAGGTGTCGAAGTATGAAATCGGAATATTTTGGAAAAATTATATGTACGTTGTAGAAAACGATAAAAAATATTTTTGCAAAATAATCCTTACTAATATTATAAATTCGAAAGTAACTCTGTCTGTCTATCTGTCAGTCTGTCTGTCTGTCTGTCTGTCTGTTACCTTTCACGGCAAAACAACGCAACTAATTTAGATGAAATTTGGTACATATATAGTTTAAACCCTGGAAAAGGACATAGGCTACTTTTTATTGATGTAGGTACCACGCGGGCGGAGCCGCGCGCAAAAGCTAGTCTATTATATATCTTTTTACATCTTTCTGGTAGTTTATGAATGCCACACCAAAAAATTACGAGTTTACGTACGAGTTTGAGTATCATTTTCATCCCATGAGGCTTGGTTTTCATTGCCTGATAATTTCTTCGGTAGTTGCCTATGCTTTTCGTTTCTTATGTTAAACTTACAACTTTTGATTTTCATGATCTACTCGAAATACCGTGTTTTACTCAGCGTAAGTTTCGATAATCGTTCAATTTTAATCTGCAACAGTTTTTTCAAATGATAACAGAAAATCAATGCTTTTCGTGAATTGTATTTTGTAGGTGTAAAATGTATGGAAATACGTATGGAATTTGGATTGTTATGTGTTGAAAATCTTTATCAGTTGTTAAAGGGAGATAATGGCGCTGCAGAAGCGGTTTAACGGTCCCTAAGTTGTTGGCTAACACCACGGTTTCATACTTCTCAGTTGTTAGAGGAGCTGATAGTTAACACCATACATACATAGGTCAATTCTGATTTCATACTTGTATACCTATGTAAGATTGTTTCCATTTATGAGTATGTTTTTTTGTTATAGTTGCATACATTTTTGCGGAGGGTGCAAAGGGTTCTTTATCTTGATGTGATTTAGTCGTAGGATAGAATTGTTTGGTGTTCGTACAATGAAGGTTTCCCCCGGCAGGCACATCGCGAACTCCCTAGCGGGCGGCGCGCGAGTGTGCGGCGCGCGCGACGGCGCCGAGCTGTGCGCGCCTGCCGCGCGCGCGCTGCTCGCCGCCGCGCACCGCCGCCGCGCGCCCGTCCACCAGCACCACCACCAGCAGCACCAGCACCACCCGCACCACACGCATCCACAGCACTCGCAGCACCCGCGCCCCATACAGAAGCACGCCGCAGGTAACGCTGCCAGTAGTGCCGCGCCCGACCCGTGACCGCGCTCCTACCTTCACCGTACCTACACTAAAATTAAACGTCACTCGCCTGCACTCGAAAGTACCACTTCTTAACCTGCCCTTGTACCCTGTATTTGTTACCGGCTCGGACACGAGCCACCAAGCCACTTTAAACCTTATTTTACTATAAACTTAACGCTTAAAACCTTCGATCAAATATACCATAGATGCACATTCTCATACAAAAAACGCGTCAATATGTGGCACTGACCAGTACTACTTACTTATAAGTGTCTGCATTTATTATGCAATCCAGGAAATAAACCGGAATAACCATTGAACGCCCACTAAGAAACATTTTGTAATAGTTTAGTTAAAACGCGTCAATGTAAAGCGTCCTAAGTGTGTTACTCGCGATACGCAAGCGTACTAAGTATATGGTACGGTCTCCACCGTAGTAGTGGTGTCGATTCGCTCTCGCTTACGGGCAGCGCACGCAAGAGTGAGTGGGACAGGTGCATAATATAGCGCATACGACTGATTTATGCACAGTTTTGTTGGGGCTGTTTTTCGAGCGACGATCGTGCATCTATGGTATATTTGATCGAAGCTTAAAACTGATTGTTTATCAACTACGAATGGATGTTTTCGGGTAAAGAACGTACTGTAATATATTACGAAAATATAAACATACGATAGGTTAATACATTGAATGTTATATAGTAGACACAATAGAAAATGTATTATTTCCAATCATTTATAACCGGCATGACATTCAATATGTTAATCTCTATTTAATTTCTATACAGGTACCGTCTGACCATCAAATATATCTCTCGATCTCACTTAACCTTTTGACCACCAAAATCATCTATTGCCAAAGCAAAATATGTCCAGCACACCACGGTCACGACTACGTGACAAATTAGAAAATGAAATCGTAGCTTGGTGCCGAGAACACGCTTTTACTTTTTTAACGTGGTGATCAAGAGATTAAACATCTGCGAAGTCTAAATATCTGTCGACGATCACCTCACAAATTTATAATGAGTATTACTAAAATACATACATTAAATTCAATATCAACATGTTACAAACGCAAACTACCCACATCGATATCAAATTATAAATGACACTCAAATAAACCTTGTTACTGAAATAACATAAAATTTAATCCATTACTGTTACAAATTAGAAAAATATTTCTAAAAACATACTAAATATTGTTTCTGAATTATACTGCCAATTCTGATAATACATGTAAATATAAATACTTTTCAAGAATTTATAGCCAACAGTAAACTATCATAAACTATATATTTTTATTACTAAGTAAATATATATAATAATATAAATTTATTTAGTAATAAAAATACCATTCTACACCTAAACATGGTTTGTTCAACCTTATTTCATATTTCTTATAAAGGCTTTATTACAGAACCTCATTTAGTAAATTTTACTTATTCATTTGATCCATTTTTAAAAACAAATATTGCCCCAATAACATTTTAACAAAACGAAATGTTTTATCACTCATAAACATCACTAATATAAAATAAATAAATTAATAATATAATATAAATTCCTGTATATAATGTTTTAAATAAATAACTATTTATCTAAACATTTCCTTAATTTCTTCTTTTAAATTTATGTATAAATCAATTCACGACCAACAATTTTATATACTTATTTACTGCTTGCTAAAGCTAAAACATTAGTTCCCAAAGTGGTCCAGGTGGACCCCAAGGGTTCCACGGGGGTCTTCGTTGGTGTAATAAAAAAATGGGGGTTCACAAGGTCCACGAAAATGTATTTTCTTTCGATAGTAAAGAACTAAAATGTTGGCTTGACTTCACCGACTCTTTGACAAGCTCAGCGACTGTTACTTGTAAAAACTTGCATATTCCATATTCATTCAGTACCAGTGGCTTTAAAAGGTCAGCCCGCCTACCGTGGTAGATTCAGATCCGAGAATTTAAAAAAAAATGTCGGCCTGTAAAGATTTGATAAAATTTTTACTTGCATGAACTTGTTTAGCTGCAGGGGGTCCACTGGAACCAGCTAAATTTTGAAAGTGGTCTATGAGGAAAAAAGTCTGGGAACCTGAGCTAAAGCCATCTACAAGTATTATCTATAATTCCAATTTCTATTCCCTACCAGACTACCAATAATTTTATTTGAAAATTTAAATAAAATCAATGGCGAATTTTTATTCGCTATGCTAATCTTTCGACAACTTATGTTGCACAAGTCATTAAATCATACATTCTTTGGATTAAAATGCTCTTATATATATATAAATCCCCACCCAAAATACAGGGAATCCTATTTGGGGACTATGAGTGTTAGACGTAATTAATAAAAAAGGTTTTAACACGTTCACTGTGCAGCTATGATGAGAGAGACTACCCCATAAGTGCAAACGCAAATTGTAGATAATATGTTGCCTTAGGTATAAAAATGATATTATTATAGCATTGTTTTTCATTGGTTATATCCCTTTCATATAAAAAATATAGTTTTTATACACGTATGATCTCGTAAATTCATGCCCCACCCGTGTGGCATGCACGTATGATCTCGTAACTTCATGCACGTACAATGAGAACTCGATATGCCCCAGCGGTGAGGCACAGTGAACTTGTTAATGTTGATACTTATGTGTGGTGTGTGTTGTATAAATTATTGTGTGTATGTACTCTCTCGACTAAGCTTGGAAGAGCGTTGAACTTCGTGCATGAGCGATTTTGGAAGCTTAGTTTAGCAGAACCGACCAATCACTTAATATTTTTCTGTCGCGTCGACTCATAGTTAAATTTTATCAATACCCAACTATACGCTGGTATATATTGATCTGCTGTATAAAACCGTTATAAGATAACCGTAACACTTATGTGTGTAACCGTTTATGTATGTGTTACCATTATATGACCGCACTATCGTTTTACATAATATACATTGCGTTTCAAAAGCAGTACTTTAAAAGGTTTTATTTCGGTTACCGTTGTGCTCTTTGCATTCAAGGATTGACTAGTTTTACGTTACAAAATGTAACAGACCGCTCTGTTAATGCCTGTATATTAAAATAATAGAACACCTTTTATTCTAGTGAACCTAAATAAAAATATATAATATTTTGGCAGTGGTTTAAATGATTTAATAAAAATAATAATAATAAAATTTATTTGCCAAAACAATACATAATATCTGAACTGAAACAGTAAAAATATAACATAGTTCCATTGTTCGTTTATATGAATAATGACCCTAAAGCTAGGTAAATCCTGTGTTATTTATTTTATACTGGGTGTAAGGGACGCCGTAACGAAAACTAGCAAGACGTCTTTCTATAGGTACTAATCTCGACGCAAACTTCTATTAATCATAAAAACGCAAGATTCCGATTTTATATTGATGAACATTAATAAGCGCTACGCAATGGATACCAATGCACCACTCGCAATAATTAACTTTGCGCTCCGCGCGCATATGCAGTTGATTTGTTTAAATCACGACGATTTAATTACATTGCTGTATTTTAGTATTATCGCCTGTGAATTATGACAATTATCGCCTGCTCCGTGCCTCGGAGAGCAAGTTAAGCCGTCGGTCCCGGCTGCCATGAACATCTATGGCAGTCGTTATTGGGAAGTCAGTGCCCTCTAATATCCTGACACTAGTCTAGCCTTAGGGTATCGTTAGCCTTCGGGTTGCGGAGGTCAGGTGGCAGTCGCTCCGTGTGAAAACTGATATCAAGTCAAATCCTGTTAGACTAGAAAGACGACCTCAAGTAACTTGGGAGTAAAAAGGCTACGGAGAAGGAGAAGGCTGTATTTTAGTAAAATATGGTATACTTTATCTTTTTATAAAATGGATGGTTTATGCTAATGCATACCATATATTTTATAAAAAGAAATTATGATATGATTCACAGTCTGAACATGAAAGTTACAGAAAAATATTGTAATTTTTTTGCAACTTTCATGTTCAGAGTGAATCATATCATTTTTTGATGAAAATTGCAACGACTTTTAACGGCTTATGTTTAACTTATCACCAGATATAGTAAAATATAACAGTCAAAAATAGTAAATGATCACCAAATTGCACGGCAAAATATATTTAATGAGATCAAACTTAGTCGACGGGCTCCTATTTTTGGGTGGGTTTAAGAAGGAACCTAACATAACCTAACCCTTCCGAGACGGAAGGCAGTGATTTGAGGCGTATAGGTGCTCGTTATGATATATTTTAGTAAGCATATTTTACTGCGCAATTAGTATTTTTGGTGGTCATTATATTTTCCCATTTTTAACTCAGAATAATGGTCTAAATCTACTATTTCAGTTTTCGGTATGCTGTCCCTTACACCCAGTATATCCAACATAACTAATATACCATGACTAAATAAATTGTATTTAGCGTGTATCTGCACCAAATTTATAAATGAATTATATTAATTTAAATATTTTAGGGCCACATACCGCAGTATGAGTTATTTTAAATAAAATAATATATTTAATACATTGATTATATTCGTCAGCAATTCTCGATGAATTTTAAATGGTTGTTATTGGATAACATTTGGAAATGTCTCTGCCCATAAAGCAAGTGGGGTGTGTAACTTTCAATGAAGATTTTAGTACATTTTAGATATTTAATTGTATGTTAAAGTTGTAAGCTATTAATAAATTAGAATGATTTATAGTAAAATATTATATAAGAACTTTACTTGCACTGTCTGTGCATTAGTTAATTCGCAACGAGAACCAGTTAGGCAACTGGTGTTAGAATAGACTAGATGTTCTCGCGGTTTCACCGGCGTTTATCGTTGCTGCGCCGCGCCCGTGGGTCGTAGCGTGATGTTATATAGCCTATAGCCTGCCTCGATAAATAGGCTATCCAACACTAAAATAATGAACTAGTAGTTCCTGAGATTTAACAAACAAACAAACTCTTCAGCTTTATAATATGTTAGAATAGATTCACGTTGGCTGCACGGATGGCGTAGTGGTTTAAATGGTCGCCTCGTCACTGCCGCCGAGTGTCGTGGGTTCGATCCCCACACGGGACAAAAATTTGTGTGATCCACAAATGGTTGTTCCGAGTCTGGGTATTCTTTTTGTCCGTTGTTTGAATGTTTGTAAAGTCTGCCGCAACACATGAATAATTCATAGAGCGAGAGTTGTCTTTTAAAAAGACAAAAGAGGTTCGTAAAAAAAAAGTAAGACGTAAATTTTATGTGCATGTAGAGGTGTACTTTTAACAACTTAAATTATTTAACTTGTGTCTAATAAATTAATGTATTTAAAATAAAATAGATCAGTCGTCACATTTTATAATAAAATTTAAATCCTGTAATATCAATCATAGTCTAAAATACAGAACAGGTTTAAACTATGTCATAAATTTATGATTGATATTCAAATTATTTTTTTGGGGTTAATCTTCCCGAGACTCAACTCTTCTTGGTTTCAATCATTGGATTCTCGTTGGGTCGAGTGTTTATCTTTATATATATATATATATATATATACACATAAATCTTCTGTGCGTGTGTTTGTAATGAAAAACGGCTGGACCGATTTCGATGAAATTTTTGTGTGTGTTCAAATGGATTCGAGAATTGTTTAGATGTGGTTTTTTTTCTCTTTTGTACAGGACAATGTCTGTCCGGACAGCTAGTATTATGTAAATCTTGATATCTAGGCAGCAAGTCTTCTATGGTTTGGAATGTTATGAAATATGTTATTAAACTTTTCTCATTTATGTAATTTACAGTTCAAAAGTGAAGAGAATTTATTCTTCTGACGCACGTTTTTAAACTCTGATTGATATAACAGGCTCTACTTATTAAACCACCTTTCCATTCCTTGGGACTATACGAATTATGTACTATCGGCTCCAGCGACGTATGACCATTTCAGAAAAATTTTCGCTTGCAAATGTTAACCAGTTGAGTTTTTATCGCCTTAGAATCAGTAAACAAATGTAAAATGTAAAAACAAAGAAAGGCGCGTGTCACGGGTACGGGTACCAAGTGTTGGCCTGCTATGCGATTTTAACCTTAGGAGTGGTCATCCGTCGCTAGAGCCGATAGTACATTATCAAAATATTTCAACAGTATCGTCCTGCATTTTCCATCTAAAGCATCATTGCATAAATACCATGGTGACACTTGTGTATCAACCATAAAATTATAAAACCGAATAGAATATATGGATTCTTCACCAGAAATAATCGTTATTATATACTCTACGATAAATGTAACATACGGCAATATATTTAAATGTAAATGGACCAGTAAGAATGTGAAATGTTGCTGTTTTATTTATTGGCAAGACAATTATACTGTGTATCGACCTTTATGGATAGTAGGATATGATGAAATGAGACGCACAATAATTAATCTCGAAAACTAAATTGAGATAACAATGTATCTTTAAGAAGTGATTTGTCTACTTAACGCTTTGCTCTACAGCGGCATACCAGCGGCCAAGCACAATTGTTTTTGAATGATTTCTGGCATTTCAGTAATTGGCAGAATAATTGTTAGTTGTATCAATATTTGCAATTCACAAATTTAAAATAAGTATAGTAATCCATATGAATTCAGCAAAGCTAGTAATGTTTATCTCAACTTTTTTTTACTTGGTATAACTGAATATAATTGTTTTTACTAATGTATGAAGTACTTAAAGATAAATCTAAGGTAAGCTTAGTTTTCGAGTTACTTAAATTATGGATTATTCTCGTTTGTACTTTGTTGCGTTTAATCTCATCATAGTTTATACTTAACCCTTTCGCTGTCCCGTGATAGACACAATAGAAAATCTATTGTTATGTATCATATGTGATTCATCGGACAGGGAACCTGTTAAGCTTGTTAAGACAGAGATCAGATCAGACCGCTTGCCAGAAAGTTTTAGGTGAAGCTACAAAATGTTCACCGATGTTTGGAAACTGTATTTGCTACTTACAATGTTTTCATAGATTAGTGCAACATTTCTCGCTAGAAGCATTTTAGAAAATGTTTGATATGATATATCGACAATCAAACTTGTCGAGGTGTGACTAAAACTATGAAAATGCATGGTAACACAAGGTCTCTGTCACAATTGCAAAAGCATTTATCTTTAGAAAGGCAGCATGCTATTAATACTTCGAATAAATTACTAAATTTATCGGATCGGTGTGAAACTGAGTGCTTGTGCCAGTTGTTTTATGTTTACGCGATTGAAACCTTTACCGCGTTTGGCTCTCTGATTGGTTAAGAGCTTGGAGCGGGCCAATCGGAGCGCCGAACGTCATAAACATGTCGATCGCGTTCACGTAAAGCCTCGTATCCACTAGGCAATATTTGACGCGCAACACGTGACGCTCAACATGTTCGGCAGCGTTGCACAACATCGCGCGACGTTGCCAGCTGGCGCGCAACATGACGCGCACGAATTGTACACTGCGGCTAATGCAGTAGATTCATAAGGAGATAGCTAAGGGATAAATCTTGGGGCTGACACAAAAGATCCCACTGGGTCGAAGTGTCGCCGGTCTGTACTGACTGGCCCCCACACACAAGATAAGATAAGATAACATGACGCGCGGCTTGTTGTTTGTTTCTATGCAACATGCAGTTGAGCATCAAATGTTGTCAAGTGGAGACGTGAAAAGCCACTGAAATCAACACTAGTTCCTCTGGCGACATGTTGTCGACGACTGATGCGAGCGAAATCATGTGTAGACAGACAACGTTGCTAAACAAAAGTTCCCCCTGACTAACACGTTGATCAACATGTTGTGCAACATGTCGTACGCCAAATGTTGCCTAGTGGATTGATGACCGGTCTGAACATTGCGCGAGTGACGTCGCAGTTACAAGTTTTAGGTCTCTTTGGTGACAGGGGCCGGGGGCGCGACGCCTCTTAGCGACTGTACATGCGCAACAATCCGGAGACTATGTTCAGTCCGGCCATCATAGATTGCGCGAACTGTAGACTGACAAGGTTAGTAAACAAAAGTTCCGCTGACAAGGTTAGTAAACAAAAGTTCCGCGCTGACTTTCAACACGTTGATCAACATGTTGACCAACATGTCGTGTGCCAAGTGGACACGAGGCTTTAAACACTCGCACGAGGCTCTCTAGCCATTAGTGTTGTGTTAACGTTTCTATAAATAACCGACTACAGTAATTTTAACCTTAATTATAAATTGTTACTTGTTATTTATAGTTTCTGTTTCGGGCTAGCTCCTTGGAATAGTAGTATCCGTAGTGATAATGTATTGGGAACACCCGTGTAACTATATATTGCCTTTGTCCCGGTGTCTATAGACTGATTCATAAATATTATTTATTAAATATATCTGCCTGTATACGTTTTATCATGGTCTGTTATCACCAGAGATCGGATGTGCCAGTGCATATTTACCTAAACTTCGAGGAAGCATGTAACTGGAGTAGATAATACCACCTCTAAAATGCCGGTATAAAAATTAAATACTTTATAACAGATTACTTTAGTAATTAGTTACACAAAGAACCTGCTATATTTAATTAAATATTTGTAATTTAATTGAAATGTAATCTAATTACACAGTCATCTGTTACAAAGTATTTAAATTAGCTATCAATTACAATAGTTTTTATTGAACACTAGCTTTTGCGCGCGGCTCCGCGCGCGTGGTACCTACATCAATAACAAGTAGCCTATGTCCTTCCCCATGTTTTAAACTATATATGTACCAAATTTCATTTAAATCGGTTGAGTGGTTTAGCCGTGAAAAGGTAACAGACAGACAGACAGACAGAGTTACTTTCGAATTTATAATATTAGTAAAGATTATTAAATAGACTACATTATTTATTGTTTCTTTTATCCATATAAATTGGACGTAGTTATGCAAAATGGATCCAACCCACAAAACACTTTGTTTTTAGGTATAAATGGTATTAAAAAAAATATATATATATATATATTTTAATACCATTTATAACTGTAGGGATTGCCTACTTTGGATATGTAAATAAAAGATAGTATACAGTCTAATCAACGAAGTATATATTTTTACTTCACAATGGTTATACTTATGTTCTAATAATATACAGAATACCGGGTATTGCCGCGGCGGGGAGTGAACTGCTCACCTGTCCCCGCGGTCCGCACTAGCGCATAATACATTCGCTGACAACGCTGTTTCCTACGCACACATTAACATACAGTGCTCCTACATAACCATACCTAAAAACAAAATGTTTTGGTTAAAATATATATATATTTTAATACCATTTATAACTATACCTAAAAACAAAGTGTTTTGTGCGGTTGGATCCATTTTGCATAACTACGTCCAATTAAAGCTGCGGGCGAAAAGTTAGTAAGTATTTCTAAAAAATACAATAATTATTGAAATCCGGGTATTAAATTTTAGAAGTGGTATTATCCAATTTAGTTATGTAACTAAAAGTTTAGGTAAATATGCACTGGAATATCCGATCTCTGGTTATCACTGTGAAGAATAATATGCTAAGATTTATTCAAATATGTTTAACACAATGAATGTTATAATAGTCGTAACTGTTATATGTGCGTAGTTGACTATATAAATTAATTACAGTCTAAGTTGTAAACCTATTTTATGTACAGATAAATAGAGATTTTATATTCATGTACTTTACTTTTGAGTAGGTACTCAAAATATAATGTCATGCCGTATCTGCCTTTTTTCTTGTATTAATGTAATGCTTGTAATTTACATTGACGGTTTTTCAATTAATTTAATGTACCTATTTTTAGTTAATGGTCAACGGGTTAAAAAAGTGTTAAATCGTCAACAAGTTTTTCAATGAACTGATTATTCACTAGATTCGTATAAAATTAAATTATTGCATATTATGTCAACGTTTTCGATCACAACTTCGAAAACCGTTTTGTAGAACAAAAGTGCTTTCGTTATTTTATTAGCAGTTTTATGCGATGAAAATTATTTATACATTATTGCGAGTTACGACTTGCGTTGCGAAGACGTTAATAGAATTTATTAGGTTAATATTTTCAACAGGTTTTTTCATTGAAGAAAAACAGTTGATTCGTTAAAGAACAAAAAGCCGTTAATAAAAACAGTTTATTGATTTAACGACCAAAGAATCAATTGAAATTAGACTGGTTTCACAGTCGCGCCGTCGAACAGTGCGTTTCAACAACACGCGCTTGTCGCAAGGCGGACCTATGAGAAACGCGGCGCGCTTCAACAGCGTGACTATAAAACCCTATTAGTGAATTTACAAGCGCGCGTGTCTGGTCGGCGCCCCTCGACGGCGCGACCGTGAAACCAGCCTTAGACTTACATCTACCTCAATGGGGGACAACATGTCGTGAGCTACAAATGATATTTGTAGCTTATACCTTAATGACCCCAATGTCACAAACTACATTGATATAGATATAAGAGCTCTAAATATCTAAGCGTAAGTGTTTGTATATTTTGGATATTCTCGGCCAAATGTCAATTACTGCAAGCGTCTATTGCGCGTTGTACTAAAAGCGTTGGCAATCTGTATCTGTGTAGTTTGTATTCCCATTGTCATGACTACAGCGATAATTGTTAATGTTAAACATTTTCTCTATGGGGGCTATCGTTTTTGTGATCACCAGTCGGCGCCACTAGTAAGGTTGAGTAAGGTTTTGTCAATCCTGTTACATTTGCTGTCAAAAGCCGTTTTGTCGGTCGGTATGATGACTAGATCTTACTATCCACTAGCACCCCTGGCGGCGAATTCAAGCACAATAACCCTTATTTAGTTATCTGCAAATAATTTATAATGAAGTAAAACATTATTTTAACCTTCCTATACCCGCGCCAAGTGTTTTAACACCTATACCCGCGCATGGTGTGACAGACCGTAACTTTGGCTCCTATTACCTGGTTGTTTTTCTATAAAACTGTATATGTTAATTTTATTTTACAGGGACTATAGGATGTAATAAAACAAAAAATATCAATTATTAGCATGAACTACTTATTACTTTAATGACTATCAGTCTTTCCACAACAGCCTAAAAAAGTCTCATTTTTTCTTATAGTCTAGGAAAAACAAACATAAAACTTTTTATTTTCAAAACAAACATAAAATAACTTTTAAATCTTAAAAATCACATATCTTGAGACCATTCTAACATATATTTAGTTAAATATTAAAGTTTGCAAAGCAGTCAGAACACACCATAACAGCATGCTCTAAACAAAAATATTTGGCACAAGCAGCGCAGTTGTACCGCGTCTTTCTATTTTTTTTTGATGCACAATATCCACAGCGACCAATTTTATTGTTGTCAGATGCAGCTGCAGGTTCAGGGCTATCTAATTTGCATATTTCAATGAGTCTTAACCTCAGGGTCCTTGGCAGAGAAAGAGTGAGAGCTCGTCGCCTGAGGTGAGGATTCAGCAAGCCGTAAGACAGTGTTTCCAAAAACGTTCTGCGATTAATTTTCGTGTTAGGATTATTCATTAGATATAAAACAAACGAATTTATTCCTGCCACGTTCATCAAACTGTAGAATATTACCATAGGCCACCTATTTGTGCCTCGAGCGACATTGTACGTCTCACACATTTTGTCGACCGTGTCAACTCCGCCTTTAGTCGCATTATAGTCCATGATGATTTCTGGTTTACCTGTCTCTTCATCAATATTTTCATCATCGTGCATGCTGGACAAAAGTAAGACATTCTTGCCTTTTTTAGGTATATACGATACAAGGCTGCAGTTGCCGCGATGTCCAAATACACTGGATTTTTCAGATCGACCTCGTAATTCAGTAAACTGTTTGGGTAGCTCCTTTTTATTTTTTCGCACAGTTCCAATCAGGCTCAGCTTATATTCGTGATCGAGCTTATCCAGCAGCGGAATACTTGTGAAAAAATTGTCACATGTGATGTTACGACCAGTGTTTCGAATACATTCACTCAGACGCAAAACTAGTTCTAAAGCCGAGTTATCAATTTTATAGGGGCCTTCAGGTTGTTTTCCTACATACACTTCCATGTTTGCTGTATAAAACATCTTAGCGTCTGTCAAAGCGTAAATTTTAATTCCATATTTGTTTGGCTTTGATGGGATATATTGCCTGAAAGCACAGCGACCTCTAAAAGCTTCCAACTTTTCCTCTATTGTAACAAACTGTGACAAGCTGTAATATTTTTTGAAAGATTCTACAACCTCTTCAAATAACTCTCTGATCGGAGCAAGCTTATCCACTGCTGCGCGTTCTGCACGAGTATCTTTGTTATCAAACCGGAGACACCGTAGTAATAAATAGAATCTGTTCCAACTCATAGCTAGCCGAAATATTTCCGGGGAAGACCCGTCTGTTTTGAACAAGTCTTTGGCATTTAATCGACTATTTCTTCTTACTCCTGCAAAGAGTAAGAGACCCAACAACGCTTCAATTTCTATTGAATCGGTCTCTACGCAGTCCCTTTCTCGTGAAAAATTCGCTTTTAGGCGGTTTATTTCTCTATTCGTGCACTCAACAATCCGAATAGAAACACTTTCCGAAAAAAATAACCTCCATATTTCTAGCGGCTCTTTCTTGTTTCTAGCTTCACCCTTAGGACCTGGAAGTTGTGTCACGAGATTTCTTGTACGGCGCCTAACCTGGCTTGACCCAGGAGTCTTATTCCAACGCGTACGCCCGTCTTTTCCGATGTAATAATCTCTGTTACTTTCACGATTTTCTGACCCTGATTGAGAATCATCCTCGTGGTCCGTCGACTGAATTTCATCTTCAGAATCACGTGTTTCTTCTTGGGGTGGACTATAATCTTCAACTTCGCTATCAAATTCATCATCGTAATTAGAATCTGCACCTTCTTCCTCCAACAGCAATCGAATATGTTCATCATTCATTTTTGAATAATTTATAACCTAAAAATTTCATAAATCGATGTAGTAGTTGTAAACAATAAAATGCAGTTCAAATCTATACATAAAAACAAATATATAACATATAAATGTTCATAAGCAAAAACATATGACTTACGTAAAAAGTTGATCGTATACCCGCGTCGGTGTCACAGACCGATCAGTCCGTAGCAGACCTACACGTCCTGCTCGCACGGCTGTGTGCTGCGTACTAACCTGAAGCTAGCCCCAAATCATGCAGCTAGCAGAACGCGCGAAATCTCAAAGTTCTTGGAAAAAAAATATTGACGAAAAACTGTATCGTCGGTCTCACAGACATGTGCGCGGGTATAGGAAGGTTAACAACTACACCGAGTTTACGATTTCCATAGTTTAGGTGTGCACGAAACTTACGTTTTATTAAGTATAAGTTCACAAAAACCGATATACCTAATTTATTTTGCCTCACTTATTATGTAAGTATTTTTTTTATAATATCTGATGTCTGACTATGTGTTAACTTTAAGTAAGGAAGTTTTATTATGCTGTGTAATGTTCATGTTTAAGTACAATAAGTACCTGTATTTAAAATGTTTTGAACCCCATACTGGTGCTCGTTTCGAAAAGAAGTGCCTCGGTGCCTCGACACCAGTAACTTTCATAGCCTGGTTTGCCTCGAGCCGAGTAATATGTATTTCATAGTTTTCTATAACTAGGCGGTTTTCAGAGCTTTGTATTGTATAGCCGCGTTTTATGTTGACTTTTAATTTCGGTTATAAAGGTTACACGTTTGTGTAACCTTTATCGCTCGCATTCAGCGTAATGATATGTTCGGTTTTAATGTGCTATATCTGAAATGAATTTTATTATGACAATATTATGAATTACATAGATATAGATGTGCTGTACATTGCAATGTTTTTGCTTCTGATGATTGCAAATTCCACCGACTGAGCCAAAATCATTTGCTTTTTGTCGTGGGGCCTTCTATAGTTATGTTTTTTATACCTACACTGCATGATATGAACGGTGTATTTATATTTAACGGTTGTCTATAGTCATTATTATTAAAATAACGGTTGTTTTAAAGAAAAACTATTTATTAACTAATACTATGAATTTGAGTTTAATGGTTATTATCATCTCGGCTCTGGAAACTACTTATAGTGCGTGTAATAGTTTTATAGCTCTCGACTCAAAGGAACGGGTTTTTACATTACGATTAGTTCATGAATGGTTCCGTGAAAGGCGTTGTTAGAAGTTAACGAGACGAAGACATCGTTTTCGAGAGCCATGATACCTATGGGTCTATCATGAGAAGAGCCTACCGAATTTTTCGCCTTATTGTGCTATTCGTACTACATTAATTTCGATATTCGTGACTTACTTTGGCACATTTCGTTGGGTAGAAGGGTGAAGTTGTGTTAACATCGAAGAAATGTCACTTTGATAGTAAGAATAAACTTTATGGTAGGAATATCCTAACATTTCTTTTAGTCCGAAGTTACGGGTAGACATTTTCATGGTAGGCCTTAGGTACTAGACACAGGTCACACAGAAGCATCGTTTATAAAGGGTTCGGAGAAGATGTCTCTATAATTAACTTTCTTACGAAAGTATAGAAACGTTGGAAAGTAAACGTATGGAGAAGACGAGGCAACAAGCACGTCGTCCATTGTCGTATATAATGAAGGGCATGTCTATCACAATTGTATGGATCATAATTCTTTCGTAAAATTTCCCTTGTTTTCAATTCGTAGACATTTGTGAAGTGGACATTCTGCGACTGAGCCGTCTATGCATTGCGTAGATGCCAGGATTTATTTAAATTATAACTCCTAGATACGCCAAATCTCCTGCCTTATGAAATGCCGCGCCCTCCAACGTGTTACGATTTCACAACGTTTCTATACAGCCTGCCTTATAGGTTGTTACGTGTAAACACCAAGTTTCATAGTTTGTAAAAATAATTTAGTCGTAATCGAAATATAAAACTGTTATTAACAGATATCCTATTTGTGTTGTGTAAATATTTTAGCGGCAAGTTTAATTTGGCAGATTTTAAATAAAATGTTATTTAAGTTTGTTTGTTTTTTTTTTGTCCTATTGCCTAGTCAGTTATTTTTGCCTACCCTAAAATGAAAATGCTAAATGCCGAATTTCGGGCCGAATGTTGTTTGATCGTCCAAATTTCTACCTAGAAGTGTTACGAAGAGCAGACTAATGTCACTTTGAAAGAAGGAATACTGAATCAACTTTATAGAAGGTATGTTTTTAATATTTCGTTCGGCCCGAAATTTCGGATAGACATTCATAGTAGCTATTGGTTCTGACAGTAGATTGTAACAACGAGCTTCAGACGCAGCTCGGGATCTACAACCACTAAATTTTGGTCACGCCGCACTGTCTGAACGGAGATCTGCATAGATTTCTTGTCGTATTTTGTTAGCTAGACCGGGAATCGAACTCGAGACTGCACAGCAATCGAATTCATTACCGCTGTGGCACCGAGTCAACCAAATGGTCGATAGATAGTAAAAGGTTCGCGGCTAGTAACGTGGGACATTGACGTATCTGCCGAAATGTGGGGGTCAATTAAAACAATTAACAAAAAATACATATTTAACCCATTCAATGCGGCAACAAATTTTGCTTTCACTAACCAGAATTGGCTATGTTTAACGTAAACGCCGATCGGCGTCAGCAGCACTTGAGAAATAAAAAAAAAACAAAATATCTAAAAACTACTCATATCAGGCATTTCATTAGTAAATTCCAAACACATTTGTTGTTTTATTAATATAATCTTTAAATTTGGGTAAAATATAAAACAACTATACATGACGCCGATCGGCGTCCGCCGCATTGAATGGATTAAGCCGGTGGGTACCCACGATTTGTCTTTGGGTAAGTCATTTAACTTATGCATATGTCAATTGTAAGCGATTCATACCTACATACAACATAACATACATGAAGAACTGTTTTCAATAGCCAATCACTTCTCCTTAGCCTTTATAATTCCCAAGTCACTTGAGGTCGGTTTTCTAGTCTAATCGGATTTGACTGAATATCAGTTTTTAAACGGAGCGACTGCCATCTGACCTCCGCAACCCGAAGGCTAACGATACCCTAAGGCTAGACCAGTGTCAGGATATTAGAGGGCACTGACTTCCCAATAACGACTGCCATAGATGTTAATGGCAGCCGGGACCGACGGCTTAACTTGCTCTCCGAGGCACGGAGCAGCCGTTAATTGTCAATCAATACGCACATAATTTTGAAAAGTCATAACTTCCGAAAGTCAGAGGTGCGCGACGTGGGTTCGAACCCGACACCCTCTGCATTGCAGTCTGTTGGTCTCCCCACTGAGCTATCGCTGCTGCTATAGCTCATAGTAAAACACGTAAAATATAATTTCAAAATCTTTATTTTACTTAAAGTTACAATCATGAAAATACTATGTACAGGTTCAATTTTATAAACTTTGTATCACTTGCTCAACATCTGTTTATCTTCTAAAGCGTGATACAAAATGCTGGGTATGTCGCCCTTTCGAGGATGAAATGTATTAAAGCCAAAATACTACATTCAAGAGAGCCATAAAACTCAATTTTAGTTTTTTGTATTTTGGGTACTATAATGTAACAATTAAAATAGATAGATCATTTACAACATTACTTTAAAAATAAAAGTGTTTATACTGCGGTATTTTCTAGGTAGTAAACACTATTTAATTTTTTGCGAATATCATCATTTTAACCGCTTACGTCGTCGGATTAATTCGACAAATATTTTCGTGTCCATTTCGCCAGCGTCTTATATTTCCGACCAGATATCACAGCTCGTTTATTCTGCTTTTTTATTTAATTACGGTGTTTTCTATCAAAAAAATGTTTATATTGTGTAAATGGATAATTAAGTAATCATTTACAATTTCATACACTGTAGTCTCATAATTAGAAATCCTAAAAATAAGTATTTATTTTGTAGGTATTTATTTTCGATTCACTGTGCCGGGCGCTGGGGGCACGACAACTGTTATGAAGTGGGGCGGTTAAAAGGTTAACTACACAAGTCTTTGCAGCTCGAAAATCTGAATACGGTTACATCAATAACTCATTTTTGCCAAAATGGCTTTCACATTTCATCTTCTAAGGGCGATGTGTCGAAGGCTCAGCCCGCCACGTGGTCTCACGTGGTGTTCTCACTTCTGTATGACCTGCTTCTCGATCTTGTCCTGCTGTTCTTGCGACTGTAGCTGCGCAAGGGTGAGCAGGGAGACGCCGAGCTGGTCCTCGCGGGTGAACGGTTGCGCCATCTGACGGAGCCAGCGCTTGCAGATCTGCGCAAGGGAAAAGAAATTAGTAATGACAACGTTTTAAATTGCAATGACTCGCCAGTAACCAAATTTGTTTTCAATCATATTCATTCATCAATCGATCAAATGACAGATTATTGTATTATTAAATTTACTAAGTGTCGATCTTAGCCCTCTGAACTGGCAGAAAATCCTTACTAATATTATAAATGCAAAAATAAGTTTGTTTGTTTGTTATGCTTTCACGCTTTAACTACTCAACCGATCAACATGAAATTTTGCATACACGTTGTCAGGGGTACAGAATACGACATAAGGCACCTTTCATCCAGAAAAAAGAACTGTTGCAAACCTTTTTTTTTTTTTTTGGTACCCAGGTAAAATGCTTGATGCACTATCCGCCGGCTAGGGGACGGCACCGGCGGGGCGTGTGGGACTCTCCATTCTGGTATACCCACTAAAAACCTGGGGTGTTCCCTCTCTCACCTAATGGAGGGACCTGTTGGGAGCTCTTAAAAGAATTGAGTCATCCATAGCAGGCCCCCCGTGTGGGTGCGGGCCGGGTCAAACGGACCCGACCACCTCTCGTCCCCAGGGGAGAGCTTCACCGCGCTCCCCTTTCGACATTGGAAGGCGCGCGCCCTCTCGGGATTCTTAATTTGTGGGTGGCAGGCCCCCCTGAACAGAACTGTTGCAAACCTAACCTAACCTACATTTACGCGAGCGAAGCGGCGGGGGTGAAAACTAGTATAACAAATTTAAAAAATAAGTAGATTTATATATAAGATTTAGATAATAGTGTAAAAGCATAACAAACAATCATACATTCGCATTTATAGCATAACTAAGTATTATTTGATCGACAAGATTTTATTCTGAATGTGCGTTTTTCGTGTCCGTTGCTTAATACATTAGTTTAGTTTAGTTTATTACTTAATAAAAAAAACACAATCTAAGTACAAAACTAGGGCTTAAGGTATATATAACAAACTGGAGACCCTGACTTCTAAACCAGGTATAGACCTGTATCTTAGAAGTCAGTGCTACCTTCTGATAGTAACATTAATATAAGCCTCACAAATGGTTACAATCATTGATATTCTCATAAATAGTGACAAAATACTAAGTACAAAATAGGGTTAGGGAAGATGGAGAAAACTATTTTTCTTTATTGTATAGAATAATTTAAGAAGGAATACAAAATCTGCATTGACTGCCATGTAACAGACACTGAAATAGAAAATGGTCGGTCATATATGACCAGCACGCACGGCGTCTTATAAAACAACAAGGTATTTATAATGCTTGTAAGGTCAATAAACAGAGTTGTTACCTGCACAGCCTCCTCGGTGCTGAGATTGCAGAGTGAGTCCTTGAGATGCTCCTGTATCCAGCGCGGGAGCTTCGTGCGCTTGTCCGACCGACTGAACCGTTTGTCGGCGAATATCATTATACCGTAGTCCGTCTTACCACTGAAACAAACAGATAGCTCTCTATGTTATATTATTACTACACATGGAGCTCAATGCCAAACTTGATGAAGCACAAAGTTTGAGAGCTGCCTAGTAAGTACTAAGAATTTTGTAACGAAATATTTTGCCACCATTTTAATTAATTTTATATAATACGTGTATCTTCATCACACTATCTTAAGGTACCACTAATCCTTACTAATATCATAAATGCGAACGTAGCTCAGTCTGTCTGTCTGTTACTTTTTCACGCTCAATCCGCTGAACCGATTTAGATGAAATTCGGAATGGAAATAACCTGAGACCCTGGGAAAGACATAGGCTATATAACATCACGCTACGGCTTACGGGAACGGTGCAGGAACCATAACGACTGCAATAGATGTTTATGGCCGCCGGGACCGTCGGCTTAACGTACTCTCCGAGGCACGGAGCAGGCGATAATTATCAATCAATACGCACATAATTTCGAAAAGTCATATAACTCCCGAACGTCGGAGGTGCGCGACGTGGGTTCGAACCCGACACCCTCTGCATTGCAGTCTGTTGGTCTCCCCAATGAGCTATCGCTGCTACTTTGTACGAGGCAAACCATTTATTAATTAAAATAAAATTCGCAGCAGCACGGAGTCTGGCCCCTTGGGTGAGTGAGATGGCAATGTATGTATACATTCACCCAAAGGATGACCTCTATAGTTGGTTAAATATGTTCTACTTACCGAAGAACTCTGCCGACGCACTGAGCCGCGTGTCGCATCGCGTCAAACGTTAGGAAGTCGTTCTCGCGGATCTGGAATCAACAAACGATTATTTATTTAATAAAACTTACCCTGGATACAATACTGGAACTTTATGTAACATATTATTATTAACAAAAGAGGTTGGATGTACCAGGCCACTCAGAAAGTATTACGAAAAAAAGTGCACGCCGGTCAAACTCCTGGGTCACCCTTCTTACACCCCTGACCTAGCACCGTACGACTTGTTTTTATTCCTGAAAATCAAAAATCAGCTTAAAGGGATGCAATTATCGTCGCCGGAAGATGCGCTGTCATCGTTCGAGCAAGCTGTAAACGAGGTGTCTGCGCCGGACTGGAAAAAGTATTACGAAAACTGGTTCAAGTACTAACCTGGAACTGGTCCCTGAGATACTCAAGCCTGGCCTTGAGTATCCTGCTCTGCGTGAACACGTAGGGTATCCCGAACATGAGCACGCATCGTCCGAGGTGGTGGTCGAAGTCCACTCCCTCCGACACCTTGCCGCGCGCCACAGACAGCAGCACTGCGCCGCGACCGCTCTCACACGCCTGGCACACACACACACACACATGTTTAGAACGGAATACTTCCGATTATAAAACTAAACTCCCTCCCCCTTGGTGAGATTTGGTGGGACCCCCGTCCCCTTACGTGAGATTTTTTATAACGTTTTCTTATTCTTTGTTTGTTGTATGTTTTTAACAGCCATGACTTTTTTTAACGTACAAAATGGGATATTCTAAGAAAAGTAAAAGCAATTTTTTAATTTTTTTAAATTACCTTTATTCATTTTTTTTCAAAAGTTGACTAGATATTATGCCCCTCCCCAGTTTAAATGAGATTTTACTGGACCCCTCCCCCCGTTTTGAGCTCACGTAATTAATGGATGTCCCCATAGGGCGGTACCCTATGTTCTTTTCCTATGTGAATTCCCAAAGTGCTCATCCAGAAAAAACCACTGTTACTAACCTAACCAAACCAAACCTACATTTATGCAAGCGAAGCCGCGGGCATAATCTAGTGTACAATAATTTCTCAAGCACATCAATGAACGCAATAACTGTGTGACTGTTACGCCAATGTCGTGTTGGTACTTCCCAAGGCAATTTGACTTAATCATACTGTCACCAAATAATTGGCGGCACAAAAAATCTGACCATAAAGTAAGCCATTTGTCCTCAAGGCTCATATAATCTACTTCTTTAATAAAAGGACGTAGTTTTTGTCAGTGGAATAATCCTCTAGTCTTCCGCTTTCCTTTTAACCTCTTAATAAATTAAAATTATTTATTTTTGCAGCAATACGACTCGACTTCCACTTGTTGGACAAAGTCACGGCACGGTATTCCTCTTCCTCTCTTTCCCTAAATTTTTCTTTTTAAGATTATCAATTAGCTAAATAACCTTCCTGATGTGGTTATAATAAAATATAATAATTGTTCACAATATAACATTGCTGCGAGTGACACATCACTACAATACGAGGGGTATGGTCGCGCGCGCGGGGCGGACATCACGGGCCCTACGGCGCGAGCGCTCTTTCGAAGATCCGAGACAATAACCGACGCCATTGTAAACGCACGTCCAAATGTTACAGTTTTGAAGAATTATAATATGTTATGCTAATATACCAATAAACGTGAAGCAAGCAGTATTATTTCAATGACCACAGAAGAAATTCTATCTTCAACAATAATAATAAAACATGTATTTCGGACATAATCCATTTTTTTTTTGTACAACTAATGTGGCAAACAAGCATACGGCACACCTGATGGTAAGTGGTCACCGTAGCCTATGGACGCCTGCAACACCAGAGGCATCACTTGCGCGTTGCCGACCCTTTAGGAAAGGGCGTGGGAAGGAAAGGGAGCGGGATGGGAGAAAGGGGGTGATTAGGGTTCCGGTACTCTCACTCACCGAACGAAACACAACAGTAGGACTACTGCTAATCCATATGAGTTAGTAACGATGCCCGCTTAGTGTGCCTGTATGGGACAACCATTACGGGAGGCAGACATAAGCAGAATGCTGTTGGTGCTACCACGCAATGTTTGAAGAAGCGATATCGCTTTTTTTCCGCATTATAGCGTGAAAGGTTATATTATGATTCTCAAAAATGTATTTTGTCATGAACCATACTCTTATATAATTTCCTCATTACATGAGCAGCGATAGCTCAGTGGCGAGACCAACAGACTACAATACAGAGGGTCTTGGGTTCGAACCCACGTCGCGCACCTCTGACTTATGGAAGTTATATGACTTTTCAAAATTATGTGCGTATTGATTGACAATTATTGCCTGCTCCGTGCCCCGGAGAGCACGTTAAGCCGTCGGTCCCGGCTGCCATGAACATCTATGGCAGTCGTTATTGGGAAGTCAGTGCCCTCTAATATCCTGACACTGGTCTAACCTTAGGGTATTGTTAGCAACACCTGACCTCCGCTACCTGAAGGGGTTGCGGAGGTCAGATGGCAGTCGCTCCGTGTAAAAACTGCTATCCAATCAAATCCGGTTAGACCAGAAAGACCGACCACAAGTGACTTGGGAATAATAAAGGCTAGGGAGAAGAAGACTTACCTTAATAAAATTGATAAGTGCGAAACTGGTTTCCGCGGAGTCTTGCGTCTCGATGAACAACAGTTTGTGTCGTTGAAGACTCGCCACCACTCCTGTGGACAATAACATGAACAGCTCGGTTAGATTGTAACACACGATAGAGCGGATGTTCTCTATCTCACTTGTTCTGTGCCATGTGCTTAGTATAACGACACATTTAAGACTGGCGTAGAAGCTTATGACTGCGCTGAGCGAAATGTGCCAAAACAGGCGGTCACAGTTAAGTGAATAAAATCAACACTTTTTGTTTAATACAAATTATATATTTACCATAACAATGAATGTGTTTACAATTACTCCGTGTAAAAAACTTAAAATAATTAATATTTTCGCCTACAAAATTACGTAAATTTGCACGAAAAATGCATAAACGTAAGCTCGTGTTACGTGATTTTTAGATTATAACAGTGGAAATCTATCCCATTTTACAGCTTAAACGAAACATAAATAGTTATATTACAATTTGTCCGTCCCAAATATTTAATTTATTAGTTGACAATAAAGATAAATTATTATATTTATCAAAAAAAGCACTTCAAATCCTCCATACAATTTTACTATGGCGACCGCGGGCTGATTTGAATATGCGTCGCACGAGCTCTCTCATTATTTGTCTTGCGCTCGGCGCAGTATTAAGGGGCTTGTGGGTACGATTAACTATTTTTTATTACGAATTTGCACCATCACATCGCCCGTCCTTTTCTTATCAGCCTCGACAGCTGTGTGCGCAGTGTCCACATTTTATGGATATTTCATACAAATTTCCATAAAGGTTTTCTTTGCAGGTTATATATAGTAAGTAAGTAAGTATTTTTATTTTTCAAAATATAGGTACACAAAATACAGACAAATATTATAACACAGCAAAAAAAAAAGTACATACATAATGAAAAACGAGGTTACCACTCAGGTTTATTGTTGGTTTGCGGTTAATACCTCAAACCAACCCTGATGTTATGTGGTAACCCCAAGTGACGCCCGGACGTACATCAGCTACTCTTTAACATGTTCCAAACTACAATACATACGTAAGATATATATATATATATATATATATAAATTATAATTGATGAGCATAGGTATGTAATTAATATATATTAAATAAATTGGCGCAATAGTATGATGTATATAAATATAATATTCAATAAAAATAATAAAGGATGTGGATTCGGCAATCATTGTGCCGATAGTCATATCTGTCAATGGTCTAACAGCCAAGAGCCTCAATCACCATCTAAAGAGGCTCGCGTTAGGTGCTTGGATCAAGGGTTTGATGCAGAAGGCAGTGCTATTAGATACAGCATGCATTGTGAGGAGGTTCCTATCTCTGGAATCCTAACCACCGGCAGCTTGAACCCTGTTCCTGATGCCAGTGGGGTACCATATATTTTATATTTTTAAATGTATTTTTTATATTATGTATATTTAAAAATAAAAAATGTATTGAAAAGTTTTAAATAAAGAGTATAATAATAATAACCTACTAACGGTTGCCATTAACGGTTTAGCGATCCGTATACTACCGTCTCACCTGTACAGTTTTATTTTTATTTTTTATACTTTACGTCTGACCATAAATTACCATGTCCTTTAAGTATGTACAATGTCTAACCAGTCACACTGTATAATATACATACCTTGATCGTACCAGGCGCCGACTACACTCTCCAGATATAAATATGACGTGAAGAAACACACTACACCGTCCGGCACACACGCCGATATCTGTAAGTATAACAATTATGTTAAGATACAAACAAACAAACAAACAAATAAATAAACTTTTCAGCTCTATAATTTTAGTATAGATGTAACATCACGCTACGACCCACGGGGCGGCGCAGTAACGATAAACGCGGATAAAACTGCGGGAACATCTTGTAGCCTATAGCCTTCCTCGATAAATAGGCTATCCAACCCTAAAATAATTTTTCAAATCGAACTAGTAGTTCCTGAGATTAGCGCGTTCAAACAAACAAACTCTTCAGCTTTATAATATTAGTATAGAGTATAGATTATGGGTACCATGGTCACCGAACGATGGTGGTTGTCGCTAGCTACCGTAGCAGGTGCTGACAGCCACCGTGGTTGCCGTGGCCGTGATGGCTCGTTTTTGCCAAGCCTTATGGACCACTGATGATGAGTACGATATGTACTATTTTGTAACAAACTAGCTTCTGATCGCGTCTTCGCTCGCGTAAAAGTAGAATAGGTTATGTAAGTAACACTACCTTTTTTAAAATAAAATATAATAATAATGTCCTCCAGACCGAATTGCCGCCACGGCGGCCAGTCTTAACGGAGACTGGCCATCTGCGCAGGAGATATTATAGTGCACAAGTATGTGCGCAAACACAAGTGCACTCTCTGTTCCCTAACTCTCATGATCCGATGGGACGGTAATCCGACACGACCGGAGAGAGATCAGGCGCAGGACCAACGGCTTTACGTGCTTTCCGAGGCACGGGGGTGTCTTACACCGCCAACTTCTTAACTCCGGGCTGCTATTGAGATTTCTTAACAGAAAAACTCAATAACTTTTTGTTGACCCGACCCGGGATTAGAACCCGAGACCTCATGCACAGCAGTCGCATTCATTACCGCTGCGCCACAGAGGCAGTTATATATAGCCTATGTTACTCAGTAACAATAGAGCTTTCTAATGGCGATAGCATTTTTATAATCGGTTAAGAAGTTTTTGAGTTGAATCGTTACAAAAAATCAAAAATCAAATCTTCTTCTTTAATAATAAAGAGGAAAGATTTAGAAAAGGTGTTATTATACAAAAGTTCAAAAATATTCAAAGATGATAAACTCACCTCGACTAACAGTTGTCCATAATTTCTGATGACTGCCACATCTTCTCGCGACTCAAATTTGGATGATATCGCCACCTGGTCACTGCCTTTTGATACTATCTGAAAACATTACAAAATAAATAACATGGGGCAATTACAAATTTCTTTTTTTACAACTAATTTGGCAAACAAGCATACGGCCCATCTGATGGTAAGTGGTCACCGTAGCCTATGAACGCCTGCGACACCAGAGGCATCACTTGCGCGTTGCCGACTCTTTAGGAAAGGAAGTGGGAAGGGGGAAAGAGGGTGATTGGGCCTCCGCCACTCTCACTCACCGAACGAAACACAACAGTAGGAATACTGCTATTTCACGTCGATATCAATTAATACCTTAGGTTATAAAATTATACTGATAGGCAGGCCATTTCGCTAGGTGTGGTTTTAAGTACAGCATGGCTGACACTGGAATTAATCCCGGATATATACCAGGCTTAAGAGTATCTTATCTTATCTTACGTGGGGGCCAGTCAGTGCAGACTGACGACACTTCCACCCAGTGGGATCTTTTGTGTCGACGATCTCCCAATAACGATTGCCATAGATGTTCATGGCAGCCGGGATCGACGGCTTAACGTGCTCTCCGAGGCACGGAGCAGGCGATAATTGTCAATCAATACGCACATAATTTCGGAAAGTCATATAACTTCCGAAAGTCAGAGGTGCGCGACGTGGGTTCGAACCCGAGATCCTCTGCATTGCAGTCTGTTGGTCTCCCCACTGAACTATCGCTGCTCAGGCTTAAGAGTAAGTGTAAACACACACACAACTAGGCAGTAGAAGTTGCTATTTAGGAATAGCAATATATATTAATCGCAAGAGGAAAACCTAGGCGAACGTTTCTCGATCAGATCGGAGGCGTTCTGGACAAAGGCCAGGTTAAGAGCTCCTTGAACCGACGGGCGTGTATGAGGAATGTGATGAAAGTGAATGAAGCCAGAGAAGTGTGTCAGGATCGTAGCAAATGGAAATCCGTAGTCTCTGCCTACCCCTCTGGGAAACAGGCGTGAATCTATGTATATATGTATGTATGTATTAATCGCAAATGCTATTGTAGTCTTTAGATTCAGGCGTACATCGCTAGATATGAAATTAATACGAAAAAAGCATCCAATTGTTGATTGCCACTTTTTTTTTATTGTATTGGAGCAGACGGATCGCCTGGTGGTAAGCGATTACCGCCGCCCATGGACACAACACCAGAGGAGTCGCCGCAAGTGCGTTGCCGGCCTTTTAAATTTTCCCCCTCCTCTGTGGAGGGAGGGAGGGGTTGGGCCTCCAGTACCCTCCCCTCACTCACTCAACGAAACACAACGCAAGCGCTATTTCACGCTGGTTTTTTGTGAGGCCGTGGTATCACTCCGGTCGTGCCGGCCCATTCGTGTCGAAGCGTGGCTCTCTCACGGTAAAAACTGATTATAACCTAAATCATAATCGAATTCGTAAATCGATCTGTGTATAAGGCATATTTAGCTTATGTCGAACTCTTAATCAAATAATCAATCAAAATTAAAGTATTACATATTTTATTTTTTCTATTTTTTTTTTGTATTTTC
Organism: Catocala sponsa; assembly: GCA_963564715.1. NCBI lineage: Eukaryota > Metazoa > Arthropoda > Insecta > Lepidoptera > Erebidae > Catocala > Catocala sponsa. The sequence continues at coordinate 23,015,251 of OY751340.1, read as the reverse complement.
TTCTTGTTTTTGTTAATATGTTGTGTATTTGGTGTGTAATAAATTATTTTTCTTTCTTTCTTACATCTTTGAATAATCGTCAAAAATTCGAATATTTCCATTTGTTGGCATATTCGAATGATTCGAATTTTACTCAGTAATCACCATTCACTAATTCGGGCATAGTGACCTTTGGCTGTTCTTAACAATGCATACGAAGTAGTTGATAGAGGTACGTACCATGGGCAATATACAAGGTCTAGCGAGAGTCATGGTGAACGAGCTCATGATGACAGGATTGAAGTCTAAGATCTTTGGGTACATGTCCAAAGGAGATAAGGTACCTGAAACATAAATATAGATGCGGGTAGTACACAAAACAAGTTTATTTCGGCAACATAATGGTGCCAATTCTGTTGTCACAAAATTCTCTAAACTTAACTAAAAGTCACTAAAATTTAGTTTAGTCAAATTTTAGTGATTTTTAGTTAAGTTTAGAGAATTTTGTGACAACAGAATTGGCACCAATATCTATACGCAACTAACTGGCTCTTGGGTCAGCGGTAGTGAATGCAACTGCTGTGCATGAGGTCTCGGGTCCGAATCCCGGGTCGGGCCAACAAAAAGTTATTGGGTTTTTTAAGAAATCTCAATACCAGCCCGGCGTTAGGAAGGTGGCGGTGTAAGACACCCTCGAAAAGCACGTAAAGCGACACGACCAGAGAGAGATCGGGCGCAGGACTAACGTCCTGCACCCGATCTCTCTCTGGTCGTGTCAGATTACCGTCCCATCGGATCTTGAGACAGTTAACAAGGTTGGACTACGCGTATCCACTGAACACCTAAGAAAAATCTAGCCCAAACTAAGCAGAGCTTGTACTATGGGTACTAGACAATGAATAAAGATACATATATATTTTTTTTGAAAATGCGTTCATATTATACATAGAAACACCCAGACCAAGACAAACATCCATGTTCATGCACACAAATGTTTGACTTGTGCGGGAATCGAACCCGCGTACTTAGGCGTGGCAGTCAGTTACACTAACCACTACGCCATCGAGGACGAGTATAACTTTTATAATGCAGAATGTGACATAATTTTAAAAGAAAAAGTGTGACTTTGTGTTTTGACACAACTTAAAAGCTAGCATCGGAGTTTTTAACGCGAAAAGCAGAATGAAATGGAAGACCCTGTTAAATATGTTTAGTCTATTCTTGTTATTGTTGTCAAGTAGTAATATATTTACGTTATACAATAATAATGATTACCTGAAGTTATTATCACAGTTTGGAAGCGCGCGAACACCGGTCGCATCGCTATTGATGAGTCCATACATCTGGGGATATAACACAACTATTTACAAATATATATTTACGTACATCTATATAATATCACGCTACGACTCACGGGGGCGGCGCAGTAACGATAAACGCGGGAGAAACCGCGGGAACATGTAGTAACATATATAGTCTATAGCCTTCCTCGATAAATAGGCTTCCCAACACTAAAAGAATGAACCAGTAGTTTCTGAGATTATCGCTTTCAACCAAACAAACAAACAAACTCTTTAGCTTTATAATATTAGTATAGATTTATAAACCTATTGAGACGCAGCGGCACACCGGCGGACATAGATTTTTTTATTATGTCTTGCATTCCAAGACTTGACAGGCATTTTTATGCCTTGTTGGACAATAACCTTATGTTAACACATGTGCTTTCGATAAGGACCATGAGATCACGACTTCAATTCCTAGTTCAGACAAAGTGTTATAGGATTTTTGTCAGGAAATCACTCTGGCTTGCAATCCAGAAAATACCTAAAAACGGTTAAAACTATTTATGGATGCTATGAGAAATAGCTGTCCGATACTCAGTGTAGTATTACACTAACATATCACAAACTATAGTAGAGATAGTTAGAGATGCACATATGGCGTAGTGGTTCAAGTGATCGCCTCGCCGCTGCCGCCGCGCTGAGTGTTGTCGATTCGGTTCCGTACGGGACAAAAATTAGTATGATACAGAAAAAATTGTTCAAAGTTTAGGTGTTCTTTGTCCGTTATTTGAATGTTTGTAAAGTGTCTCGCGACACAATGTATTACTAGAGCAAGAAATACTTTCTAAAATAATTTTTATAAGTAATTGTCACAGTAAATACATTTCAAAACTAAAACGGTTCATTCATCATAATTACATTAATCAGTGAAGCCTCCGATTGCCAGATATAATTAAAAATCTAGTAGCGGGTAACTTTACCCCCGCCCCACAAACATTATTTTTGGTGTGGCACCTCCATACTTGGACTAGCTTTTGCTCGCAGCTTCGCTCGCGTAAAAGTAGGTTAGGTTATGTTAGCAACAGTACTTTTTTTAAATAAAAGATGTTACTCGCTGATAATATAACTTTCTAATTTAAAATAATTTATAAAATTGGTTAAGTAGAATTTTGAGTACAAATAAACAAACAAACAAAAAATCAAATCTTTCCTCTTTATAATATATATAACTAAATAATATGTACTTACGAAAAATGCAAAATAGGATTCGAAACGGTCGGTGTCTTATCATCGAACGGCTCAATAATGATGGTGAACCCTTTAGTGTACGTCGATACTAATGTGGCGAGATGTGTGATGAGGGTCAGAGACGCGAAGTTGGAAGGGTCCGGGATCTCTAAAGTCTTCATCAGGGAAGATAGTCGGCTCGCGCAGAATCTGAGAGGTTTACGTTCGATGCATACGCGAGCTTGTACATCTTTGAGAAAACCTAAGGAATGTAAAAATCAAAGTCAAATATCTTTATTTCCATAAAAATGTGCAAACAATTCTTGGACACGTCAATTAACTATATAAGATATATTAATAAAAAATAGAATGAAACCAGAGAAGTGTGTCAGGATCATAGCAAATCGAAATCCGTAGTCTCTTCCTACCCCTCTGGGAAACAGGCGTGTATCTATGTATGTAGGTATGTATGTAATAAAAGATAGAATAAAAAGGAAATAAAACTAACATTGTAAAACGCTGGCTTTTTAGGAGTAGAGCTTTTATGAGAAGAAGCAGGCAAGAAACTCATGGCCACTCTTTTCAATCGCCAATAATGGGTATTAAAAAGGTCATGCTCGCTGTAACTATCCGAAAGGCTAATGTTTCGGCCATGTTGCACAGGTCACGGTCATAATGTAACGTGATACATACATAAAAGTAGTTAACTTAAGAAATTTTTACTAATATTGCTGTAACCCTCTGTGGCCGTCCATTTTAAGAATCTTGGGTGTAACAACCCTTTACCAACCCCTTTGGGAATGAAGACGTAAGATTATCGATATATGTTTATCTTGTTGTCGAAATAGAAAGTAAAGACGAACTGACGTAAAATTAACGTTTAGTAATCCAGTTACCCAGTAAATAAGACATCTCATCCTACAGAACGAATTTCGGTCACGGCGGCAAAACTTGACGTAGATTGGACATCTGCGCAGGAGATATTATAGTGCACAAGTGTGTGCGCAAACACAAGCGCACTCCCTGTTCCGATGTTCTCATGATCCGATCCGACACGACCGGAGAGAGGCTTCACGTGCTTTCCGATTTCTTAACAGAAAATGCCTCAGATGAAATACCACTAAGCGGTCACCCATCTATAGACTTACCGCACTCACCGTTGCTTAACCTCGCTAATCGTTTACCAATCAGTGAGTGCAACTGGCTATGAGCGCTTCTCCGTGCTTTGGAGAGCACGTAAAATGTCGATCCCAGTTGTTGCCAAATTGACAGCAGTCGTTAAGCCATGTCAGAGGCCTACGGGCGGCTTGAACAACTCTTGACAACACGTTGACCACTAACCACACGAAAAGAAAAGAAGAACAGAAAATCCCAATATATATTTGCTTGCCTGACTTCATGCTCAGTACCTCCGAGGCGCAGCGCTGGTAAATGCGACTGCTATGCACGTGGTCTCAGGTTCCTAGTAATATTAAAAGAGACTAAAATATACCTAAAAATGTGGTGGAATATTTTACCTGCAGGTGATTCCTGTACGACGTGCTGTATTCTCAGTCTTGTCTTGATGTATTCTATAAACCGTTTGAGGAAGCTCAGGAAATGTTCTGCGTTCCGAATGTTACCGGGCACCACCTCTGTAAATAGTAAAAAATTAAATAAAAATGCATTTAGCTTAATTCGAGGGGTTAACAAGTAGGTATACTAGTGATATGCCACTCAAATTGCAATAGTCACACGTTATTTAAAAGATTGATACTAATTTATACAATAATTAGTATGGAAAATGAAAAAATGAAAGCAGCGATAGCTCAGTGGGGAGACCAACATACTGCAATGCAGAGGGTCTCGGGTTCGCACCCACGTCGCGCACCTCTGACTTTCGGAAGTTATATGACTTTTCGAAATTATGTGCGTATTGATTGATAATTATCGCCTGCTCCGTGCCTCGGAGAGCACGTTAAGCGTCGGTCCCGGCTGCCATGAACATCTATGGCAGTCGTTATTGGGAAGTCAGTGCCCTTTAATATCCTAACACTGGTCTAGCCTTAGGGTATCGTTAGCCTTCGGGTTGCGGAGGTCAGATGGCAGTCGCTCTGTGCAAAAACTGATATCCGGTCAAATCCGGTTAGACTAGAAAGCCGACCCCAAGTGACTTGGAAATAATAAAGTCTAGGGAGAAGGAGAAGAATTAATATGGAAAACATTATGTTATCGTTTCTCTTCGTCATCTCATCTCAGCCGAAAGACGTCCACTGCTGGACATAGGCCTCCCCCAAGGTTTTCCACACAGACCGGTCTTGGGCCACCCGCATCCAACCGCTTCCCGCGACCTTTACCAGGTCGTCGGTCCACCTTGTGGAGGGCCTACCCCTGCTGCGTCTTCCGGTGCGCGGTCGCCATTCCAGAACCTTTATGCCCCTTCCGTTTTCGTTTCTCTTAATACAGAAAGACAATATCATAGACACATACCATTAAGAACGTCATCAGGTAGTATAGGGTTGCCGAGCACAGCGTCGGTTTCCCTCTGCACGGCGGCCTCTCTCAACCCTTCCACCATCTGTTCGTACTCCAACGTCAAACGCGCCGCGTCTGCCTCGCGGATCCTAGGAGAGATGAACAATAAAGTGCTCATTATACTTAAAACTCAATGCAACAACATTTTCAAGCTAAGGCCCACCAAAGCTTAAAAGGGCATTGTAACGAATAGAATATTTACGCCGTAGGAAACAGCATGCCGCACTAAAATATCTTACTATATTATGTTTACAAGGTTTCGCCCAGTGGTCGAAATACTCATTATAGAATAATCATTATAGAAAATGCAAAAAATACATATACGAATTTTCATTAAGTACAACGACATTGAACAAATCTGTCTCCAATTTTTTTTATTTATAACCCTATACCAGGCCCCGGTAATAATAAGGTATTACGAAAAAAAAGATTTTATGTATGAGAGACTGGCCAGTTATAATTTATTTTGAAAATATGGTTAATAAGTAAAAATAGGTACGGTCCAATATCAAAATAGCCCTCCACATTTTTTGCGAGCTAATTTAAATTATCGTGTCTCATTGAAAAATGGAAACTGCGCCAGGAACATTTTCACGCTATGATTTTTTAGTGTCGCCTGAAACCGGACGAATCGTACGATAGACTTCAAATGGCATTCATGGCTGAAGGCCCTTCCAAGGCAACCGTGTATCGTTGGTATAACGAATTCAAGAGCGGTCAACCAACTTTGGGGATGAAGAAAAACTGGTCTTCCTTTGACGGCTGTTACGGAAGAAAATGTGCCAGCAGGGAAAATTTTAATCCAAGACAATAGGCGAGTTACGTATCAAGAGATTCAGCATATACTGCAGATTCGATCGAGAAGCCTTCACGAGCATCATCATCATCATCATCATCTACACGTGCATGCTCAGAAGCAGGCCCGGGTGGAATAATGCCGTGATATGATAAACAAATTTGAAGCAGGCTCGTCTCGACATCATTACAGATAATGAATCCTGGATTTACCAATACGATCCAGAAACGAAGCGTCAGTCGACGGTTTGAGTGTTCAATCTAACACGAAGTTTGATGCATTCGAATATTTCCACTTGTTTAGAGATTCGAAAAAATTAATTAATTTTGATTCAATATTCGAAATTCAGAGACTAAATTGAAGGTTTGCAATGTAGCTATGAAGCAACGGGGTGCATAATGAAAAGGATATATCACGTCCGTAACACAGCTATGCGTTCCAAAACACACATAGTTAACGTAGTTGTGAAATCCACCTGGCTTAAGTGAGGCTGGGCCAGACACATCTATCGCATGCACTCTGAAAACTGGGCTCAAATAACCAATTGGGTGCCACAATCAGTCGATGACGACGGGTGAGGTATAAATAATCTTTATATATATAATTGTTCTGTACGTGTGTTGACAGTGAACTCCTCCTAAACGGCTGGACCGATTTGAATGAAACTTTTTGTGTGTGTTCAAGTGGATTTGAGGATGGTTTAGATATGATTTTTTTTCTCTTTTGTACAGGACAACGTCTGTCGGGACAGCTAGTATAATATAATATTCTATCACATACACACAACACCATCTAGCCCAAACTAAGCAGAGCTTGTACTATGGGTACTAGACAATGGATAAACATACATATATATATACTTTTTGTTTGTAAATACATACATATTATACATAGCAATACCCAGACCAAGACAAACATCCATGTTCATGCACACAAATCTTTGACTTGTGCGGGAATCGAAACCGCGACCTCAGGCGTGGCAGTTGGTTACACTAACCACTACGCCATTGAGGCCGACTAATAGAGATGGCGAAATGAGTAGGGTAGCTTTTAAAGGGACTGACAAACAGAGTGATTTAGGAATTCAAGGGAAGCTTATGCTTAGCTATTTGCCAATTGCCCATGTCTACAAAGACAGCACTTACTGTGCGACAGTCTTCTCCAGCTGTTGTAGTGCGACGCTACTTCTGTCGATGGTGCGCCTCGTGACCTTGACGCTGAGCGAGTCGATGCACACGTTGTCGATGTTGTGCGCCTCGTCGAACACCACCACAGCCTCACGGTTCAGCTCTTTAGACACCACCTCCGCGATCTTAGGGTCCAGCAGGTAGTGGTACGAGTATACTACTATTTCTGCGTGAATTATCTACAACAAAAAAATTGGATTCATGCCAGAAATGCCACCGATATATCCTCACCAGTGTTTTCAATCAATCAAACGTCAATACGTCGAAAGTTTTAATCAATAGCCAATTTTTTGCCCAAAATTCCGTACTGATTAAATAAATGTATCACACGAAATCCTAACTAATATTATAAAAGCGGAAATGAGTTTGTTACCTTTTCACGCCTAAACCACTGAACCGATCATCCTGAAATTTTGCATATGCGTTGACAGGTGTACAGAAATGGACATAGGCTACCTTTCATCCCGAAAAAAAATACTGTTCCCGACGAAAACAATAATAACGTTCTTATGATAATAGATGGCACCACGTGTCTTTCGAATCATGATTAAATTATATTATTATAAGCAGAGTACAACCCGAATTGATTGTCAAATTCTAAATTAACGCGAGCGAAGCCGCGGGCAAAAGCTTGTAAAAAATAAAACTCAATTCCCAACAGTCTATATTATGTAACAACAGTCCCAGCACTCGCCCAGAGATACCGCGGCACGCTTGTTTCTCTTAAAAATTATCTTTAGATAGTATATATTTAACTACTGAAGATTTCTTTAAAAAAATAACTATACCTGCTAGTAAGGTTATATCTGTGTGTTTTTGGAATATCTTAATTAATAATTTTAATTACCTACTGCAATCTCAATCACTTCGATTGAGATTGCAGTAGGTAATTAAAATTTCTAGCTCAGTGTATTACTCTTATTCATCATAAATGTGACTGCTGTGTCTTGGGTTTGTTGCCGGGTAGAGCAAGGTAGGGCAATGAGTTATTCTGTCCCGAAAGTCTCTTTAGCAGCACAGACTCTGAAGCTGCGTCCAGTCGACGACCATAGGCTCGGTTCATATTACGTAGAACTTTAAAACATAGCCGACGAGATGAGAACCGCCTCCTTTTTTGAAGTCATTTAGAAAAACAAATTCCGAAAACTATAAAAACTTCTTTGCACTTGTATTTCAATTGTTGCTGTCTGATTTCTGCAACCCTTAACGGACGTGTCATAAAATCCACACAAAAAAAATAATTCCAAACTTACAGCAAATCTGGAGAGGAAATAAGGACACCAATTTCTGTCAGCGCCATATTGTTTGAGATCGTCTATTGTGTACACTCCGTAAGGCAACATGGATTCCTTGCCCTCGCGGTTAAAACCTTCATAGAACTGACCTAGGAGTCAAGAAAAATAATATAAGTTATGAAATACACGCGGATTTTATTTGACGGCCTCGATGGCGTAGTGGTTAGTGAACTGACTGCCACGCCTGAGGTCGCGAGTTCGATTCCCGCACAAATCAAACATTTGTGTTCATGAACATGGATGTTTGTCTTGGTCTGGGTGTTTCTATGTATAATATGTATGTATTTACAAAAAAAAAGTATATATGTATGTTTATCCATTATCTAGTACCCATAGTACCAGCGCTGCTTAGTTTGGGCTAGATGGTGTTATGTGTATGTGATAGAATATTATATTATTAGAATATTATATTATTTTATTTTTTTGGCTGGTAAATGGCCCTGAACTTTAAGGTAAAGTAGGCAGTGACTACTGTTCATCATATAGTGGTTTAAATGCCCCTCCATCAGTTAAAGCAGCATAATAATAATAATTATTATTATTATTTATTGACACAAATTAATCTACAAAAATTTGGAATTCTCTGACCCCTGCACTAGTAAAAACTGTGTTGCAGGAGGCAGTGTCTTGCATGGTTCTAGCATGGAACATAAATTGGTATGATGTGAACCTTTAAGTAATAATCTCTATATCTATTATCTCAGCTGAAAGACGTCCACTGCTAGATGTAGGCCTCCTCCAAGGTATGACTATAACTATTTATTATGAGAATGTTTAAATATATATCTAAGTACAATCCAACTTACAAATAGGCACGTCGTCATCACTCTCATGTCTTTCCCTGATGTAGCTGGCAGTCAATGCGTGGCATTTGCCATCCACCAACTTGCCTTCACGTTCTTTTGATACCTGGTAGCATTAAAAAAGAAATATTTATAAACTATGATTATACTACTAACTAAACTATACCTTGTTAGTCCCAAAGCTACTTTTATATTTGTGAACAACTGATCTTGTCTTTCAGTCCTAGTTTAGGCCAAGTTATGTGGATACACACACAGACACGCACTCACGCGCGCACACCATCACACACATACACACACACACTCACACACATTCTGCATATTATGTAGAATTTTATTATAGTAATTATATTATTATTTAGATATAAAGTATGTTTATGACTTACTGACATCAATAAATCTAAGTCATCCACTGTGTCTAGCGTAAAACATTTTGACTGAGCACTGTCTCCCAAAATACAAGCTATAGCCTAGTTTGGGCAACAGGACCAGTACCATTTGTAAACATAAAACAACATTATTTTGTAATTACTTTGTTGGTAAATCATTTTTGTTCAACTAAAAATGTTTATTTTATTTTGTATCTGATATCATGAGCCAATAAATTGTATGCATAACATATTGTTCCTTGAAAATGAAATTTGAAAAAAAAACTACCTATGTACCATGCAAAGATATTTTTTGTATTTGTTTGAACTTTTGTAAAAGGCCACAGGCCAAAGGATTCAAGCAAAGTGCAGAAGATGTCTTCTAGAAGTTGAAAATGAAACAGAAAGCTTGCCTATTGTGTGGTTTGATAAAGTTGAAAACTATTTAGCTTATTATATGCTAGTCCTACTCTAGTAAAAATGCCTGAGTTACAGAGCACTTTATAGATATTAAAATGACTAACACAAAACATTACTATTTGTATATCACACAACTTTTTTTTTTATGCGACTGGTTTGGAAACTAGCATACAGCCCACTTGCTGGTAAGTGGTCACCGTAGCCTATGGGCACTTGCACACACCAGAGGCATCACTTGCGCTTTGCCGACCCTTTGGAAGAAAAAGGAAGTGGGAAGGAGAGGGAGCGGGAAGGGGCAAAGAGGGTAATTGGGCCTCCGACACTCTCACTCACCAAACGAAACACAACAGTAGGAATACTGACATTTCACATTGATATTCTGTGAGATGATAGTCCTTCCCCGGTCGAGCCGACCCATTCATGCTGAAATCAGCGAGGCTCTACTACACAAACACACTTCTTGTCCCATACAGGGATTGAATCCACAACACTTAGAATGCTGCACTACCAATGTAACTTCTTAAAGCAGTGCATATTAGTTTAGTCATTATCCTTACATCAGGGTGTATGCAGAGGTTTTTCCTAGAAGTGAGTACAACTCCGACAAGGTTAGGCTTCTCCCCTTGGCTCTTCTCGTAGTACTTGATCAGATTCTTAAGTTCCTCCACAACCTTCTCTATCTCAGGAACGGTACGGGAACAGTAGATTAACTTCCTGAAATTAACAAAACACACCTGAAAGTTACTTAGACAATTTTGTTGAAATACTCAAGCCACCGGAATCCCTCAGACTATATTATATCCTATGTATCTAGGACATGATTTATTTTTGTTTCGTTCAAATCTATACTAATATTATAAAGCTGAAGAGTTTGTTTGTTTGAACGCACTAATCTCAAGAACTACTGGTTCGATTTGAAAAATTATTTTAGTGTTGCATAGCCTATTTATCTAGGAAGGCTATAGGCTATATAACATCACGCTACGACCCACGGGGGCGGCGCAGTAACGATAAACGCGGGTGAAACCGCGGGAACAGCTAATCCATTATAATTATGGTTTATGTGACAATCAACTGCAGGCATTGGTATTTATATAGAGTTGATGGTTTCTCTTCATTTCCTGTTTAGTGTACGTGTAATTAATTTTCTTTTTCTTATATGACCACTCCTGCACTAGGTATAATGCCTGTGTCACAGGGGACTTTACAAACATTCAAACAACGAATGCAAAGACCACCTAGATTCGAACTTTTTGTCCAATGTGGGGATAGTATCCACAACACTCGGTGAGGCAGTAGTGTCGAGGCGACCACTTAAAACACTATGCAGTCATGTTCTAATACGAAAATCTAAAATATTATCCTTATTAGAAGCTTATAAGGTTTATTTTTTATTATACTTACTGTGGACAACAACTGTATCATCTACTGAATGGTAAATAGTTACCCTAGCTTCTGAATACTTGCAACATGCCAGGAGTATAATAAGTGCATTAACAACTCTTTTATTATCTACTTTCTCAAACTTTAATACGGGAGTTGCTGTGTTACCAGCACAAGAGTCAAAGGCCACACTGATGCCCTAATAACAGCACAGCACAACAAAAAGATACAACATAAAGTTGTTTGGCTGCAATCTTATCTAATCCAGGTTTCCTGTTAATTGTGTTAATCCAGGTCTCCAGCTATCTACATACCCAGTGGTGTAGCATGGACTAATACAGACGTGGGCAAAGTCGCATCAGGGAGGCCTCTTTGCTTTCGTTCCCAAGATCTACCCAATAAATCAATCTTACTAAACATGCCTAGTGCAGGACGCTTTGCAAAATCCGACATATGCTTTAACACAACACAACATACCTACTTATGATAGTGAAAAAATATAAATATGCGATGGGAGAATATTGAAAAGCATAGTTATAGATTTGAAAAACAGTTTTATTTTGTAACTTAAGTAATTAAATTTTTTACAAAAGTAATGTTCTTCGGCTTTTTTGCTTTACAGAAGTCCTCTAGTAAGGATTTTATTTTTAAGTCTGGTGGCATCGCATTTAAATAGGCCTCGCGAGGCCCCTTTAAGTGCGAGGCCGTGGGCGAGGGCCCACTTCGCACACGCCTAGCTATGCCACTATACATATCAGGTCTCATCACAATCGGTTACTAGTTTTTGCGTGAAAGTGTAACAAACATCCATCCATCCATCCTCACAAGCTTTCTCTTAATTGTTTCCCTTAAAATAAATAAAACTACACATACCTGACATGATGTGGATTCTGTATCATATATGCTACAATCAAAGAGAGAAGTGATATAGTTTTTCCAGTTCCTGAAGGCATCTCCAATAAGCCATGACCCTGAAATTACGTTTAACTATCACACAAAGTTCTTATTATTATGAACATAACCTAAAATCAAAACCTTGTTTTAAATATTTATTTTGAATATTTTAAATACAAAAGCTTACTTTAGCGTCTAATGCTCGTTTTAACTCCAACATATAAGCATATTGCTCCGGGTATATGTAATCATAAGGAAAATAAACAAGTAATCCGTCTACCGTAAGCCTGCAAAAAGAATAAACCTGCATTACCACCAAATTATAACACAAAATATATCACTAATATAAATATATAGAACTAGATAACTTTGCAACTATTTTGGTAACGTACTTCATATTGAAAATCGGTTAAAAATAACAAATAAAATGTAAATCCGTTCTATCCGGCTTCTTTCAACAAAGCATTTATTTTGTTTAACTTTTTGACATACGTACGATACGATCAACGATGTCACTTATTTGATGTGCAATGGTACGTTCAGAAATTAACCTAGATTTCCTTGTAGGTATATTGGAGATTACCTGCCGATACTACGAGATACGCGACGATACGAGAACAATACAAAAGGACTAAACCTATAAAAATAAGCACATTAAACAATTATACTACTTATGAAATATGTTATAAAAACACATTCACTAGGAATACAAAGAAATATGTTATTTTTAAACTATTTAATATATATATTCTACCACATTCACACAACACCATCTAGCCCAAACTAAGCAGAGCTTGTACTATGGGTACTAGACAATGGATAAACATACATATACTACGTTTTCTTTTTTGTAAATACATACATATTATACATAGAAACACCCAGACCAAGACAAACATCCATGTTCATGCACACAAATGTTTGACTTGTGCGGGAATCGAACCCGCGACCTCAGGCGTGGCAGTCGGTTACACTAACCACTACGCCATCGAGGCCGACATATTTTATTTTATGAAAGATCGATAAAACTCTGTTTAATTTTTGCAAGGATTCATGACCACTTACCTATTATCAGCTGGCCTTATTTATTTATTTATGATCACAAGCAAGCAAGTTAACAAACAAGCAAGCAGTGCTTGTTTGTCAACTTATAACTTAAAGGAGATATTGTTGTTAATTGATATATATTTTGTTTAACAACAATGTCTACAATACGAAGTTTAGACCGTTGAGATAAATGTTTGAAGACCGTTGACATAGATAGTCATAGTAAATCGTCACCTATCTATGATGAGTGTAGTAATGTTGGTTAACCTGGTGGCTCGTTTGGCCTAGGATCCGCTCCGCTACCTCCTTTTGCGGGATGACGATAACTTCTGCATGGACGCAAAAAGATGCGACCGCTGCCCATTTCCTCTCGCTGTCGACCATGGCTTTGATCACGGCCGGCAGCAAGAGGTCTTCTCCCACAACCTCAATGAGTTCATGGCGCTGCACCACCTAAGGAGGACATAGCTCGAGCGTGTGCTGCGCCGTGTCCTCTTCACACTCGCAATGGTGGTAAGTAGATGGGACTCGGTTCCCTCCTAGCGACCGTGTGCAGGTATTTGCCAAAGCAATCATACCCTGACAACACTTGCACTAGCTGGAAAGAAAGGGTCCCATGCTGCCGCCCTGTCCACCGCTCCAATACTGGCTGGAGAGCCCCAACGGTTCTGAAACCGGCCACGGGTGCTTCAGCCGCGCCTTCCACTTTAAAATGATGCCCTGGTGGGCTCGCTTTCGCGCGCACTCAATCACTGCCGGGAGGAGACGACAACCCGTCTCCTCCCGCACCGCCTCACTCACTGCGAATACTTCAGCGAGCACTTCAGCCTCCAAATCCCACGCGCAAGCTGCGTCTGCCGTGCATTATCCACGTATTACCCTGACGGCTATGACTCTGCGGTCTCTGCAAGAGAGTCCTGCACTCAACGGTCAGTGAGACCCTCCCCTCACATTGGTGCGCCGTAAAGCACCATCGACCGGATAACCTCCATGTAGAATCCCCGGTAGCCAGCACTGCGCCCGCCCAAATTTGGCAATAGCCGCCCAAGGGCGGACAGTGCAGACACAGCTTCGGGGCGAGCTGTCTGAAATGCTCGTCGAAGTGCCACCTTTCGTCCAGGACCAAGCCCAGATATCTACTTCATGTGGGCCTGGACGGGAAATATGTCGACACCTGGTCCATCTGTAGAATAGCTAGATAAATAAATTATCGTTATCCCTTAGTTTTACTGATATCTGATGCTTGTGAAGGAACGTGGTAATCATTTTATTATTCGACCCAGCACATACCCTCATTGCACGCATGATTCTCATGAACACCTAATGTCCCTATTTTAACAAATACATACATAGGTTAAAGTGTATCCCCGAAAGGTAAAAGAAAAGCAGATGTATTGTATGCTATTAAAATTCAATATCTAATAATTAGATCCATCATAGATGGTCGGTCTAAGACGGATGTCGGGATGAGACTATTTTAAATGGGTGGACTATTTGACTACGACAAAGAAATGCAGAGTGTGCAAAAAAGAATACGTTTATTGCGCATTTCTTTAAAATGCAGTCCTTTTTCTTTTTCTTTAATGTTCATAAAAAATGCATCAGAATGTGTTGTTGAACAGTTCTGGTGTGATGGCGTAACATAATGAAGAATCCAAACTCTCAAATCTACACTAAATATTGCTTTCTTTATATCTATACTCTATACAAATAAATAAAATTGAAGTGTCTGTTTGTAATGTCAAAACAACAGCTTTTTATCTAATGCATATGAAAGTATATAGGTAAGGTAAATTTTTCTCTGTCTGTCTGTTTGGTCCGGCTAATCTCCGAAACGGCTGAACCGATTTTGACGGGACTTACACTGGCAAATAGCTGATGTTATAAGGAGTAACTTAGGCTACATTGATTTAAAAAAAGAAACAGGGTTCCGCGGTGACAAACACTTTTTAGTTAAAATCTACGCGGACGAAGCCGCAGGTAACAGCTAGTACACACATAAAGATTAAACAACGAGTTATTATTGTTGACTTATTATTCAACCTTTGCACTTTTGCGATAAGTTTATATTTACTTCGATAGAGAATATTGTATCAATATACGACGTTCTCTTGGCCAGTTTAAATCGCGCGGAGTGCAATTTAACGTCAAAAATGGTGAAGATAGCCGTGTTAGGAGCCGGCGTAAATGGCTTGGCTTGTGCTGTTAGAATAAAGGAAAAATATAAAAATTATGAAGTAAGTACAAACATTTTTTACACTGTCTTACTTGTTGCATGTATGTATAATATTAAAGGAATGAGACCTAAATGATCTTAACCCATTCTCTGTCCCGCGATAGACACAATAGAAAATCTACTGTTATGTATCATATCAAATCATATGTGATTCATCGGACAGTGAACCTGTTAAAACATTTAAGTACTTAGATAATAATATATTATCAGTGGGGAGACCAACAGACTGCAATGCAGAGGGTCTCGGGTTCGAACCCACGTCGTGCACCTCTGACTTTCGGAAGTTATATGACTTTTCGAAATTATGTGCGTATTTGATTGACAATTATCGCCTGCTATGTGCCTCGGAAAACACGTTAAGCCGTTGGTCCCGGCTGCCATGAACATCTATGGTAGTCGTTATTGGGAAGTCAGTGCCCTCTTATATCCTGACACTGGTCTAGCTTTAGGGTATCGTTAGCCTTCGGGTTGCAGAGGTCAGGTGGCAGCCGCTCCGTGTAAAATCTGATAACTAGTCAAATCCAGTTAGACCAGAAAAGCCGACCCCAAGTGACTTGGGAATAATAAAGGCTAGGAAGAAGAATATTCTATCACATAAACACAACACCATCTAGACCAAACTAAGCAGAGCTTGTACTATGGGTACTAGACACTGGATAAACATACATATGTACTTTATTTTTTATAAATACATACATATTATACATAGAAACACGCAGACCAAGACAAACATACATATTCATGCACACAAATGTTTGACTTGTGCGGGAATCGAACCCACGACCTCAAGCGTGGCAGTCGGTTACACTAACCACTACGCCATCAAGGCCGACAAAAATCAAAGTAAGAAATATTATACAGTTACAGACTTAACAAAATCAGTCTTATAACCTTTTATTAAATTTAATGCCGCGGGGCGCAGCGGTATTGAATGTGAATGCGGTTCGTCTCCTCGGGTTGGCCAAAGTGTTTTTAAAATTTTCTGTTATGAAACTCTTGGCAGCGTTGTAAGCTTGTTTTTACTTACGTGGGTAAGTATGCTTTTACCATACCTCTAGATATGTGGATGTAATAAATTTTAGCTTACGCCTTCGAAGATGTAGGTGTGAGATTGTATGTATGTAATGTCACAAATAACTTGACTCCTGGCGATTAAAATTTGTACCAAAACGATGTAAAATATAATATATACACGCGACGTAGTCCTATATTGCAGAGTGTCAGAGTTGTCAGTGGAGTATGCCACTGTTAGGGCTGGTTTTACAGTGACGCTTACCGTCTGAGCGGGTGGTAAGCGCGGCCCGTATGCGCGTGGGTGACCAGCTTGAAACAATAAAACGAGTTTAGTGCCACGCGGTTTGCCATTTCGAACAGTTGCGATGAGACTTCTCTTATTTGTTATATTATATTTTTTATGAAAAAAGGCAAGGACGACGACTTATACAAGTAGATCCTTACAATGCCATTAGATTGCTGATGATGATTGAAACGCGCGGCCGAGTTGCAGTCAGCGCGGGCCATCCGCGCGGATTAGTTTTACTACATATGTAACGATCCAAGACACTCGAAGTTCGTGGCCCGCGACGCTTACGCTGGGCTTATCATCAGACGCTGCAGTGCTACAGAAAATTAAATACAATCTTAAAGAATTCTTAAAAGCAGCTCGGCGTTCAATTCTGTGCCGACCCAAAAGACTCGCTCGTATTTCATGTTACAAACCGTTTTGTTTTTCAGGTTACATTAATATCAAGTGATTTCTCACCAAACACGACTGGAGATGGATCAGGAGGGCTTTGGTTTCCCTATTTGTACGGAACTACACCCATTAGACTTATTGAGTAAGTATTGTTTCTAACATTATAATCGGAAATACAGATCGGTCGGACAGCGTTGGCGTAATAGGTTCGATTCTAAGAATCAAACTAGGTACTAACGTGAAACAAGAATAATCAAGTTCTTGTTAGAATTTGGAACCCAAGTTTATATTGATCCTTTAGCATATCTGGTAGGTAATGCTCAGTAACAACACTGTGGCTAGCAATGAGCCCGCTAGAAGACAATAAACTCGCTGGTTTCTGCCTAATAGCTGGCATAATCTATACTAATATTATAAAGCTGAAGAGTTTGTTTGTTTGAACGCGTTAATCTCAGGAACTACTGGTTCGATTTGAAAAATTCTGTTAGTGTTGGATAGCCTATTTATCGAGGAAGGTTATAGGCTATATAACTTCACGCTACGACCCACGGGGGCGGCGCAGTAACGATAAACGCGGGTGAAACTGCGGGAACATCAAGATTTTAGTGTAGGTATTATATACCTTTGCCTATTCCCTGTTTGTGGAATAGAATTAGGTACCCTTTTAATTTAAGAAACAAAAATACCTTACGTTGTTCATAAGTAATTTATCATTATGTCTTCTTTTTATTTTCATCGTTTTATGATCTCCTACTTATTTTTACTTTTATCGTATACCAGAAGCCTAAACCACAGGTAATATAATACTATATTAGCCTATACTTATTTCAGAAAATGGGCTGGTGAAACATTAGAATTTTTGCGTGAATTATGGAAAACAGGCGCTGTCAAAATTTCTCTGATGCCTGTTTACGAAATGTGCTTGCAAAAAGAGAACCTTAAAAAGCCTGAGTGGATGAAGTTGGTTTATGGCTATCAGGAGCTGAATGCTAAACAGTTGAAATGTCAGAGCGAAAGACGTTCCTCGAAATACGTGTAAGTATAATTCATTTTAATATTGCTGTAACAAATACGACTGCTGAACATGAGGTCTCGGGTTCGATTCCTGGGTCACGCAATTTGTTATCTGATTTTCTGTCGCAGTACGTAACAATACCTATGCCTGGCAGACGGCAGTAGATTCACCCTCTAACGAAATCTCACCGCGCCTAAAGAAGTTTTCACTTCAAAAAAAACTTTTCTAGCATTCAAACAACAGAAGGAACATTCAGACTCAGAACAACCATTTGTGGATGCCCCGTGCACTCGGCGTAGCGGCAGTGGCGAGGCAACAGCTTATACCATTATGCCAACCGTGCAGTAAAATTCCAGGTTTTAGGCAGGATGCTCAACTCTCTTGGAGCCAGCTTTCATAGACTTTATACTTTAAAAGCTTATAATACAATCGACGAATAAGCCAGTCATCTAATTTCTACTCCCTAATAACAATTCAATTTCCAGTGCTGGTCAAACATTCACAACATTCGTGATTCCTCCGCCAGCTCTACTGGCCTACTTTATGAAGAGATTTGATCAAGCGGGTGGCAAGATACGGCGAGCAAAGCTGACATCTCTACAAGACCCAATATTACAAGAATTTGACATGATCATAAACTGTACTGGGCTTAGCGCCAGATTCATCGTCCCTGATGAAAAGGTTGTCCCTATCAGAGGTCAGATTTTAAAAGTAAGTGATTATGTAATTTCATCTTTTCATTGCCTGCGTTCTTACTTTTGCCCGCGGCTGCTTTCGCTCGGGAATAGTACTTTTTCTTGATGGAAGGTATCGTAAGTCCCTCTTCTGTACAACTGACAACGTGTAAGCGAATATCATGACGGCTGATCGAGTAGTAAAGTCGTTAAATCGTAACAAACAAACTCACACTCGCATTCAAAATAATAATATAAGTTAGAATTACATTAATGTATTTTTTTACTATTCCAAGGTCGAAGCGTCATGGTTACACGAGACACTATTCAATGACTCCGGCCATTATATAATCCCGAAGTAAGTATACTTAAATTATATATAGAAATGAGTAGTTACATTAATTAGGTACTGGTTCTGGCTTGAATACCATCATGGGTCTTTTTTTTATACAACTAAGGTGGCAAACAAGCATACCTGATGGTAAGTGGTCACCGTAGCCTATGGACACCTATAACACCAGAGGCATCACTTGCGCGTTGCCGACCCTTTAGAAAAGGAAGTAGGAAGGAGAAGAAGCGGGAATGCGGGAAAGGGGGTGATTGGATCCGGCACTCTCACTCACCGAACGAAACACAACAGTAGGAATACTTGTATTTCACATGGTCTGCTATTGAAGCTCTGAATGTTTGATTCACATAACTAAATTATGGAATAGGAGCACTTCTGGCATTAGGGCAAGGCGTAGTGTACCCATGTCCACCCCCAAAGCTATGTAGTGACTTCACGCAGACAAAGAAATATCGACGACGATCAACAGATTGCGCTGTACACAATAGCCGCTTTGTCATACAAACCTGAATCACGCAAGTGAAATTTACACAGCGACTAAGTATTACCATCTGTGCAGTCAAAGAAGATCATAAAGTAAGTTTTGGATGTACAAATTTACTCTGGAAGTATTCTATATACAAGTTTCCGACATCAACAGTCGGGCTGCGGCCCGCCAGGCACAATCAGAATCACCCAGCCTGGTCGGAGAATCCACCGTTTATGTTGGACAGACAGCAGACCACGTTCCCCTACAGCTATATACAAAAGCTCGTGCAGTGTAAAAAATATATTTAAGCTGTGTTTAAGCTATCCTTCCACCGTCATACCTAGTTCTAAGGTGGCAGCCTAGATTAGAATCATTTATAAGTAAACTGATCAATTTTTCAGTGTTGATAGTTGCGTGCTAGGCGGCACTCACCAGGACAGTTTCGACACTCAATTGGATCCAAAGGATACCGACTTTATTATGAAAGGTTGCAAGACAATGATTCCGAGTCTCGAGGTAACTATAACGAGAATATAATAGGCAAAAATTTTCAATTTCAATCTTTATTGTATTTCATAATGTATAGACGCTCATGAGGTTAGTTCTGATAACAATAAAATTATGGGCCCTATCGATTCTGATTAAGTAGGTAGGTACTTAGTTTCTTAAAGGCGTATCCCACGCTCCAAAGGACGTGTAATACACATATACCTAGGTACTATAGCTATCGTTTCCATCCGTTTTGGACATCATATCTGGATGATCTTTGAGAAGTTGGTACCTACCTATTTCGATGATAATGGCAATGCCGTAAGGCTTATGTTTAACTTATCACCAGATATAGTAAAATATAACAGTCAAAAAAGTAAATGATCACCAAAAATAGTATATGATCACCAAAATTAAAACCGTATTTTAATACCAAAAATATTAATTGCACAGCAAAGAGATCAAAATAAGTCGACGGAGACCCGCTTCGCGGGGCTTCTTTTTTTGGGTGGGTTTAAGAAGGAACCTAACATAACCTAACCCTTCCGAGACGGAATGCAGTGATTTGAGGCGTATAGGTGCTCGTTATGATATATCTTAGTAAGCATATCTTGGTGTGCAATTACTATTTTTGGTGGTCATTATATTTACTCCTATGCCGTAATAAAAGGGTCTTCCTCTATTATGTAGGACTGTCAACCAGGCACATTTGAAGCGGCGGCAGCCATTGGGATAAGGCATTGGACTTGCGATCGAGAGGTCGCGGGTTCGAATCCCACCTATTGCACTACTGACGTAAACCCACTCCTAATACAAGCACTCTAGCTTAGCTGGAAGGGGTTAACGAGAATACTAGTAATTTGAAACCAAAATTACTAATCATTGGAAAAAAAACCATTGCCAGTCCGTGGGCTGCTATAAAGAGTTTCTGAGAAAATCCAATGACACTTCTTTCGGCTCGAAAACCTGAAACCTCAGATTCGCTTGACATAGTAACCGTAATATTATGCCGCGGTACCAGCGAACTATATTTTCTTGTGTATATCGATTTCAGTATGCTAAAGTGGTGACCCAATGGGCAGGACTTCGTCCAGGACGAGAGGAGATTCGACTGGAGTCAGAGGAAATCGGGGAAAAACTGTACATTCATAATTACGGCCATGGTAAGATCGTAACACTATGCTATATAACATACAAATGCAGCTTTACTGCTCCAGATCAAAACTTAAAGTTTGGTAGCGTCAGTGGTTGAAATCTCTTGAAACCTTTTTCATTAAAGGCACAATTTGATTTAAATAATATAGAGTACCTACGTAGTTTAGGTGGGGGAATGGGAGGGATAAAGACACCATTTGCCCTTTTGTCTAAAAAAAACGGTCTGAATGAAAATCTATACTAATATCATAAAACTGAAGAGTTTGTTGTTTGAACGCGCTAATCTCAGGAACTACTGATTCGATTTGAAAAATTCTTTTAGTGTTGGATAGCCTATTTATCGAGGAAGGCTATAAGCTATATAACATCACGCTACGACCCACGGGGGCGGCGCAGCAACGATAAACGAGAGTGAAACCGCGGGAACATCTAGTGTTAAATATAACGTCAATCTGTATAAATCTAGAATAATAATTGAGTATAGTAACAAGTCCAACGTACTTACCCCTCAATTGGCACTTAAACCTCTGGCGTAGTGGCTTAAATGGTCGCCTCGCCACTGCCATAGCGCCAAGTGTTGTGGGTTCGAATCCCACACGGGGCAAAACTTTGTGTGACCCACAAATGGTTGTTCGGAGACTGAGTGTTCTTTGTGTCCGTTGTTTGAATGTTTGTAAGGCTGAGGCTACAGTAGGCAGCGATTCGTGATGCGACTGTGAAAGCGAAACGATATAAACATGGAATGGCTACATTATAATCGATTTTTTTTAATAAATTCGCTTCAATTTCGCTGACAAGTTGATGTAGCCGACACCGTGATTACACTAATGTTGTTTCTATCGCATAAACAAATCAAAGATTAATAGCGATATATGGCGTACGGTGTAGCCATAAACGTGAATATGAACTATTTGTTTTTAACGCTTACGTATCGCAGGTCGTGTCGCGGACTAATGTAGCCTCAGCCTTAAGTCCCCTGCTACACAGGATTTATTCCTAATACAGGAGTTATCTTTTTAAAATACAGAAAAAGACAAACTGATTCATTTGCCTACTTACTCACGCTCATGTCGTTGCTTACTCATAGAAGCTACAAACATGTAAAACCGATCTATCTTGATTTTCAGGTGGCAGCGGCTTCACGTTGTTTTGGGGTTGCAGTAGTGAAGTCTTAAAACTAATAGATATGTATTTAAACAAGAAAAACTCATCGCAACCAACTTCAAAACTTTAATAACAAATAAAAAGAAATTAACATGTGAATAGTATGTAAAATAATAAAATAAAATTGCACTTTTATTGTCCTTCTGTGAGGTTAAATAGGTACATTTTTTCTTATTTTCTCAGTGAATACATTTTCAATAACACTAAATATATATGTATATAAATAGATACCTAAGCCTTTATTGTACCACTTATAAAAATATAAAACTTTATTCTCAATTAAAAGTTATGATGTATTATAGCGCGAAATCGCACAATAACTGTCGCGCATAATTTTTTTTTTATTGTATCTGTCAACAACTGAGGCGAAGGTATCACTTGCATGAGTCCTTGTTATAACTTTTAGGTGGGTAACTGATTGTATCGTAAATATTCGTTCTCCTTTGTCTGCTTACAGGTATTTGGTCTCTCACTTCATTTACTGTGTCTATATCTAGAAAGAAATATTATTAGATTATACATCGGTGATAGGTATATAAATTCTGGTTTATTAACTACTAGCTTTTGCGCGCGGCTCCGCCCGCGTGGTACCTACATCAATAAAAAGTAGCCGATGTCCTTTCCCAGGTTTTAAACTATATCTGTACCAAATTTCATCTAAATCGGTTGAGTGGTTTAGCTGTGGAAAGGTAACAGACAGACAGATAGACAGACGGAGTTACTTTCGAATTTACGATATTAGTAAGGATGTGGCTAACGCAAAAACGTGTCTACTGCGATCGTTAGGTCACAGGACTTCAACTCGATAACCTTTTTGCATTTTAGGTTCAATTTCCAGGCCACGCAAAGAGTTAACAAACACTTCGTCGATTTTCAGTATCAGCACGAAGTCGGGCATTTTAGCTGATAAACAGTAATAGGCTCTCAGAGTGTGGGTTTACTTCCTCGGGCATATAACTGTGCCTAGTCGGCATCAATAGGTCCGTCAGCAAGCAGTACTAATTCTAAACATCCTAACTCTCTAAAGGTATTATTAAACTAAACTAAGTAAATATTAACAAAGTCAGAGTGGAGAGAAGTGAGACAGATCAAGAGAGGAAAAATAGAGAACGAGAAAACAAGGGAAGTTACGAAAGTAATAGGAAAGGCAGGCAGTGATTGATAGAAAAAAAGCGATAGAGAGAATAGACTCTTATCATACTCACCCACTTGCCCATAAAGTATTTCAGGTTTCTCATCCAAACTACTGACGACCGTTCCCCAGGGGTCAATGAGCATAGTATGTCCCCACGCAACGTATTCAGCGTGTTCATCTCTCGCAGGGCTCACTAGCGCCACCCACAGCTGCAGGTCGTTGGCGCGCGACCGACCGAGCAGCTCCCAGTGACGCGGGCCTGTCGTCATGTTGAACGCGCCGGGGTAGATCAGGAATGAACACCCTGGAATGATGTTGACTTTTAAGTAATATATATTTTTTTTTATATATAAATCTAAGGTGGCAAACAAGCGTATGGCCCACCTGATGGTAAGTGGTCACCGTAGCCTATGGACGTCTGCAACACCAGAGGCATCACTTGCGTGTTGCCGACCCTTTAGGAAAGGAAGTGGGAAGGAGAAGGAGCGGGAATGGGGGAAAGAGGGTGACTGGGCCTCCGGCACTCTCACTCACCGAACGAAACACAACCGTAGGAATACTGGCATTTCACGTCGATATTCTGTGATATCGTATAAAGTCTAGTCGGCTTACCGCAGCTGTGTTTTTTTTACTGTCAAGGTGGCAAGATGAAAGTTACACATGTAGTTCGTTGGGTAGTCAGACAGCATTGGATCTAACTTTTTATTTTTGACGTATTCCTAAAATATTTTTACTCTTTTGTGATATAGAATTTTTGTTTGGCATATCTGATGGCTAGCTGTGGTGTGTGCCCATGACTGTTTACATCACCAGGAAAAACATTTTCGAATTGCTGACTTCTGAAAAAAGAAGTCGTTGTTCCCGTTGCTTGTTCATGTTCCCGCGGTTTCACTCGCGTTTATCGTTACTGCGCCGCCCCCGTGTGACGTAGCGCGATGTTATGTAGCCTTCCTCAATAAATAGGCTATCCAACACTAAAATAATTTTTCAATTCGAACCAGTAGTTCCTGAGATGAGCGCGTTCAAACAAACAAAATCTTCAGCTTTATAATATTAGTATAGATTACGACCCCCAAATATGACCATATCTTACCGTTACACGCTGAATAAAAATAAGTGAAGAACGAAATACCTTTTTGCCTCATAACGGCTGCCATTTCGAAGAACCTCAAGTCGTAACAGATACCGATCCCTATCTTGACCCCGCACAGTTCAAACATAGTGAACTGGTCGCCGGCCGACAATACTTCGGACTCCTTGAATGTTATCTTACCAGGAATGTCTATGTCGAATAAATGCATCTGAAATAAAAAAAGGCTTATGTTTAACTTATCACCAGATATAGTAAAATATAACAGTCAAAAATAGTAAATGATCACCAAACTGCACAGCAAAATATATTTAAAGAGATCAAAACAAGTCGACGGAGCCCTAGGCTCCTATTTTTGTGTGGGTTTAAGAAGGAACCTAACATAACTTAACCCTTCCGAGACGGAATGCAGTAATTTGAGGCGAGGTGCTCATTATGATATATTTTAGTAAGCATATTTTGCTGCGCAATTACTATTTCTGGTGGTATATTATATTTAATCCCTAAAAAAATATGTTGTCTTGTTAGTTCAGTGACATTTATGTTTGTGGTGTCCTATGTATGATCCCCGGCTCGGGCAGTATTGCTATATTATTATACTAGCTGACCCGCGCAACTTCGTCTGCTTCACATAAGAGAATTTTCCCCATTTTTGCAACATTTTTCATTAATGCTCCGCTCCAATTGGTCGCAGCGTGATTTTATGTAGCCTATAGCTTTCCTCGGTAAATAGGCTATCCAAAACTAAAATAATTTTCAATTTGAACCAGTAGTTCCCGATATTAGCGCGTTCAACCAAACAAACAAACAAACTCTTCAGATTTATAATCTGTACCTACTAATATTATACAAAAAATACACAAGTCATGCCAAAGCTCACCTTTCTATGCTGCGCTATGAGGTCCCCATTGCTGTTCCATACGGTACAAGTATTAAACAACTTGTTGCCACATCGCTCAGGGAACGTTCCGCCGACGACACACACGCCAGCGTCCGCCGCTGCCGTAGACAGCGCGTATGAAGTCTCACCACTTGGCACAGGCTCTGCATATTCATCAAAGTATTCTGGAAATAATTAATAATGATACAAGCTCTGTTTATAAATTTTACAATCGTTAGGCTTGGGGTGTGAGAAGTGTCAGGTCCTATTCCACCATGTTGATGTAAGGTAGGCATGTCTAGGGACATATTCAGCCCTCATGTAATAGGGGGCTAGCCCATTGCAGTTTTCCATGCTGATCACAGAAAAACCCAATAACACTTGGCCCTACCCGAGAATCGATATCGTAAATATAATTGCGCCACAGTAGCAGTCTCAGTCAGTCCTTACGACATTTAGCTTTTCTGTTTGATAATTACCTAATTTTATTAAGGCTTATGGTTAACTTATCACCAGATATAGTAAAATATAACAGTCGAAAATAGTAAATGATCACCAAAATTAAATCCGCATTTTAATACCAAAAATATTAATTGCACAGCAAAGAGATCAAAATAAGTCGACGGAGCCCCGCGAATAGGAGCTCCTATGTTTGGGTGGGTTTAAGAAGGAACCTAACATAACCTAACCGTTCCGAGACGGAATGCAGTGATTTAAGGCGTATAGGTGCTCGTTATGATATATTTTAGTAAGCATATTTTGGTGTGCAATTACTATTTTTGGTGGTCATTATATTTAATCCCTTTTATTAATATGCACATAATGAAATTACTGTTGTTAGGTAAACTTGTTTTTGGCGGCGGCTTTACCCTCGTGAAGCCAGCAGAAACGCATCCTAGGATAGAGAGTAACTCTTGTGTGAAGACATATTTGCTGTCATCACAAGTCTCATCCATGTCTGTTAAACAGTTTAGACTTAACAAACATTCCAACATTCATACCTCGAAAATCTTCACAAACTTTCATATTTACAATATTAGTAGAAAGAACATATTGGCTAGCCAATAGTTTTGTCTTTTATAGGGTAACTGGTATGTAAATCCCCTCTCGGTACAGGGAAGAATTATAATTGTGAGAATAGTCTTATTTAATAGAAAGAAGAAAGAAAGAAATATTTTATTTTAATGAAGCATTGCAACACACAATCAAATCTATTTTATTACAAAATTAACATTAATTAATTACACACATTATATAGAATACACATTTATGCATGGAGTCCTTGCTGTTCAGTGCTCGTTGCAGTGTTCATTAAAAAGAGATGTTGCTCAGCATAATGCCGCACTGCTTGCGATACAGTGCTGATTTTCAGCAACACCTCAATAGTGATTATGAGTGTCTAATATAGTCCAAATTAATACCATTAAATTACAAAAAAAAATTAGTATTGCAGATAAAAAGAAACAGATTACATATTACATTGTAAGGAACCAAAGAGCGATAAGACCCATTCTCCGATACGCAAAAACAACGTTAATTCTGACGTATATGCTACAATGACTACGCGATCAACGAAACGTAAAGCCGTCATAACAAATAATACTAATAGCGACGAGCCCACGATTATCAACGTTAACGATAATCTCATGTCACTTACTTCTGAGATACGTCTTTTGAGAGAAGAAGTATTCGACCTAAAAGACCTAGTTAAAACACTTTCAGAATGTGTCAGAACCTGTACCAATAGAATAGACCATTTGGAAACGCGTGTAACAAAAAATGAAGAAAAGCTATTCGACTTGGAGACGAACCAAGCTGAGATCAAATCACTCAAGGTAGCGGTAACTGACCTACAGGATCAATTGAGTACACAAGCTCAATCAGCGTTGCGGAACAATATAGAACTCATGGGTGTCAACGAAAATATTAATGAAAACCTCCAACATATAGTACAAACAACCGCCAATAAGATTGGAATTAAATTAGTAAGCGAGGACTTAGATATGGTCATACGTCCTGGAACGCGAAGTGAAACTAAGTCTCAGCCAGCAGGAAAAATACGACCACGCCCTATAATCGTCCGTTTTGCTCGAACTGCAAAACGTGATGAGTTTCTTAAGGCAGCTAAATCTAGGAGGGAACTCGTCACATCGGATATCGAGGTACAAGGACCCAAGAGGAAACTCTTTGTGAATGAACATCTTACAAAACAATACAGGCAGTTATTTCGTGAAGCAAGAATACGTGCAAGGGAAGCAGGTTTCAAGTACTGCTGGGTCACAAATGGCACAATACAAGCTCGGAAATATGAAGGGAAACAAGCCATTGTCATTCGAAATCCCACCGATATGGATACATACTTTAACACACAGTGCCCAAACAGCGATGCCCAGACTTCTACAACGCGAGCGTCAACCAGTAAGCAAAACCAATAATATACTCTCCATGTCGTATAATAACACGGGTTGCTTCGAGCTGCACCGTAACTTTGTTAACTATAGTTATTACTCCTCTATAAATATCTACAACAAAGCTGTTTACCATTTTCATTACAGAGGCCAATTTAGAGACTGTTATAACAGTTGTTGTATTTTAATATTTTCTTATATAATATCTTTATATTTTTACTTTTCATTTTTGCTAATATATTGTCATGTTTTCTTTTTCAAATATTCTAAACATAGGTTAGTATACAAACATTTTATTTACACAATAATTATTATACATAAAAATAACACAAAACATACACACATTTACATTTACTCTACTCTTTTAAGTGCTTCATCCAAACAATACAGTAAAATCTGTTTTTATCCTAACTTAAGGTCAACATTTTATGTAAATATGAGTGATACAAAAACACATTATCCTTATAATTTTTATATATTTTTTAACTACTTAACATGGATAACCTAGAACTACAAGAAAATATTGAACAAACACTTAGTATAAAATGTCACTCATTAGATGAATTAGAACTCTCCAAGGACCTTTTGACTAATAATTACAACTTTAAGATCCTGACTTTAAATATTCGAAGTATACAACAAAACTTTGATGGCTTCCTAGTGGTCATACAGCGTTTAAATATAGATTTTGATGTAATAGTTCTAACAGAATGCTGGCTTCATGAAAACTCTACAATCCGACAGTTAGATGGGTATAAGGAATTCCACACGACAAAATACCTCAATAAATCAGGAGGTGTAACAATATATATGAGGGACCACCATATAGCAACTGCAATAAAGCCTGAAATTGCTGACTCAAATTGTTTAATAGTTAATATAAATAAGACTTTCAATATTTTTGGTATATATCGATCCCCTTCGTTCAGTAGATTAAACAATTTTCTAGAAACATTAGCCAAAACTTTACAAGAAATACCTAAAAAAGTACAACGGTCATAACAGGCGATCTTAATATAGATCTTTTATCCGAGAACCCCCGTGGAGATAACGCAGATTATTTATCAATGTTTAATGGCACAATATGGTTTGTTGCCAGCTATTACTAAACCAACCCGCGGAAATAAATGTCTCGATCATGCGTTTGTTAGAAATAATGGAGCTATACTGGGTATCGTAGCAAAATGCACTCTGTCAGACCATGACGCAGTTATGGTTGGACTAAATACATTAAAAGAAAAAGTCAATAAAAATAAATTAAATAATTATATAAAAATTGATTTCGATGCCCTTAAATTAGATCTGGAACGTACAGATTGGTCTCCGGTAAATAGCAGCAATGATGTTAATGAAGCATTAAGCGTTTTTGAGAACATAGTTAGTTCGGCTGTAGCAAAAAACACACAGACAATTAGTAACCGTAAAAAGAACATAATTAAACCCTGGATTACCCCCGGCCTCATACGTTGCATGCGTTTTCGAGACAAACTTCACGCGCAAGTTAGACTTAATCCCGACAACGAGACACTGAAGGTATCGTACTCAAGATATAGGAACTTCTTTAAACAAATCCTTCGCAAAGTTAAAAGCAGTTACGATAGTAAATTACTTCAGGATAATCATCACAATACGAAGAAACTCTGGGGTGCGATTAAAAACATTTGCGACTTTCCACAAAAGAAAAGTGACTGTCAAGAACTAACAGCATCCAGTATTTCAACCAAAGAAGCATTAAACAATCATAACAATTATTTTTCGTCACTCGGCAAGAATTTATCTAATAAAATACTAGAAAAGCTTTGTACGTCAGAGGACGCTCTAGCTACTAACGTTAAAACTAAGAATTTTGGGTCAGAATCGTTTTTTATGATCCCTACCGATATATACGAAATAGACACGATAATACAAAGTCTCAAAAATGATAGCGCTCTTGGGCTCGATGGTTACAAAGCTCCCTTTATCAAAAATATTAGGCATTATATTTTAGAACCATTTACGTTTATTTGCAACCTTAGCATGACTACAGGTACCTTCCCTGAAAGGTGGAAAATAGCCTCAGTATCTCCTATCCATAAAAGTGGACCTAAAGATACTCCTGATAACTACAGACCCATATCCCTACTTAGTATCTTTTCCAAAATACTTGAAAAACTTATTAACAAACGTGTCGTTAGTTATTTAGAAAAAAGGCTCTACTGTCCGAACGACAGTTTGGATTCAGACAAGGTAGATCTGCAGAAGATGCCGTTGAACTTCTAACTAACATAATTTCAAAACATGTAGATCAAGGCCGTCGTTGTTTAGGCCTATTTATAGACATTGCAAAAGCCTTTGATACCGTATCTGTGCGAAAACTTTTACGCAAGTTAGAATCATTCGGTGTCAGAGGAACTGCACTACAATGGTTCTGTAGTTACCTAAGCAACAGAAGACAATGTATTAAAGTAGGAAATCAAGTTAGTGATGAGCAAGATATCTGTTTCGGCGTACCACAAGGTAGTATCCTCGGCCCTTCACTATTTATAATTTACATAGATGGAATACTCGGTATAGATATCCCTAACGCTGATCTAATTTGCTACGCTGATGATACAGCTATCATATTTCATGGCATCGACTGGATTGAAGTTTATACACGGGCTGCAACAGGTGTTCGTAAACTTGCTGATTGGCTTGACTCTAACTTGCTAGCCCTTAACATCACGAAAACTAATTACATAGCATTTCGAAAAACACGTGCAACTGGTATACCAGAATGGAACATCAAACTTCATGCAGACTCATGTCCTTATTTCGACAGTTTTAACTCACGATGCCAATGTAGCAACATAGTTCAAGTTGACCAATTGCGGTATCTAGGAGTCATTATAGACCAACACCTCTCATTTAAAATTCACATCACGGGATTAGCAAAGCGCACACGGAAAATTATTTATATAATGAAACTCTTACGTGATTCTGCGCCTAAGGATGTTTGTAAATTAGTTTACGTAGCTCTCTGTCAATCTCTATTAGGATATTGCGTTTTAGTATGGGGTGGATCAGCCCAAAAATTCATGATAGAGCTTGAAAGAGCGCAACGTGCTGTCTTAAAAGTTATGTTAGACAAACCTTTCCGTTTCCCAACTGACATACTATATAAAGAAGCAGCTGTTTTAGGAGTAAGAAAAATCTTCATATCCAAGGTTTTTACAAAAATGTACGTTAAAGCCACGAGTGAAAACAATGTAAGTGAGCAGCAGAACAAACGTAAATTAAAAATTCCTACTATAGCCGTAAACTCCACTTTTGCTCAACGATTACCCTCATTCTTACAAACACATATATTTAACAAAGTAAGTGCATTACTTAACATCCAAAATATCAGTAAAACAGAAATGAATACTAAGGTCAGATGTTGGCTCTTAAAAATATCATATTTTGACGCAGAAAACATTTTAAAAATTGTTAAATAATACAAAAGTAGGCAAAATTTAACATACATTCACATACACACACATACACACCCTGACACACACATACTTACACGCAAATATGTACAATACACAACCACGCATATGTACTTTTTACTAATTTTTAATTTTTTATACTTTTATTTTATTAAAATTCTATTGTTAGTTAATTATTCACTGGATACTATAAGTTATAAACAACCTGCATAATTTTGTAATGGTGCCCAAGACACAGGCTCAGCCTAGTTTGGGACCAACGGAACGTCATGTACTAGTTATGTATACTATGGAAATAAAGAATTTATTATTATTATTATTATTATTATATAAATTAAATAAATATACTTGTAAATATTTTTATTATTTTAGATAAAACTATAGATGTAACAAATATGAGTAAGATTTACTTGGCGATTTTAAATTATATTTTAATTTTTATAAGTTATCTTAAGATTAAGTTTGTAATTTATCTTATTTTTTATAATTTATCTTAAAATTTTCGCATTGGTGGAGGCAAGTCATTCCAACATTTCGTGGCCGCGTATTTAAAACTTCCCCTAAACACTGTTGTGCGATGTCTAGGTACATTCAAGAGGTGAACTGAGGACCTAAATGGATAAGAGCAACTATCTTGTGTCGAAGACAATTTAATAAATAGATATTTTGGTGCTTGGCGCCTCATTATTCCAAATAACAGGGTGGCTAAGTGTAATTCTCTTCTAGATGCCATTTAAACAAAATATAAATTTAAAAGAACTTACTGGTTCCATAGGGAGAGTTAAAGCATTCCGGTAATGCAACAAGCTGAGCTCCTCTTGACTTGGCTTTGTATATTTCTGTCACAGCTGCCGCTATATTCTTTTGCTTGTCTGCACTTACTGCTAACTGGATTAGGGCTACCTTTAAGCCTGAAATATACCAATAGAGATAAGTCAGTAATTTACTCATCATTAACTGTAAGCCAGTCACAATGAAGAAAGCCTTGTAACTGGGCTCCAGCTCTGAGCCTCAGCCAAGAGCCTCAGCCAAGAGAATAAGAACAATAAAACAGGCAATGAAAAGGTACAGAAGTCAGGTGTTAATGGGTTCATTGCTGATTTGATTAAAAGCAAATCTATATTGTCCATCCCTTGTGTTGTGTGGTCTGATTCTATCTATGTATGTAGTTACCAAATAACTTTGATGAAGTCTTATTATCTATTCAGCTTAACAATATATAAATGTCATAATGATATAAGCATTGTGTCTACACACTTGCATTAGTACTCCAATGGATAAAATTATAGTTTTAAATTAATTGGTAAGACAAAATATTTATAATTAAAATATTAATACCATTACCTTTAACATTCAACATAATTATTATCAAGTCAAACACACACAAGAACTATACTTCTACAAGACTCAATAGAACTGTTCTGCACTGTTTGGAAATGTAGGTATATAAGTTTTTAATATTGGCACTGTGAGATAAAACTTTTGCCTCAAGGTAAACAAGTCTTTATGAAATGAACTACAGAGTCTATTGTGTGTTATTACTAAAATTATACAATCTGAGGTTATCAGACGCTATAGATAGCTACATATTCGTGAGATCAAACCGATACAACACTGACTTGAAGTTAGAAGTAAGTTGCCGTAAACATATCGTTTTAATTTTAGGTCTATCATAACCTTAGTTCTCGTAGATAGAAAGTAGTGTTAGTAATGGCGTTCCACGTCTCGAATGAGAATAATATGGGGATTGTAGCAAATTTCAATCAGTCTAATATAATACTGTACCACCAATATCTAGGACAGGTTTCGATAAGAAACGAGGATGGGCCGCGTCAATACTGGAAGCCGACATTATAACAGACGCACGCACGCTTAGTTTTAAATACACTGTCAATACTGATTACCTCTCAACATCGTTAGTTCGAATTTGCTACTTCCCTTTACATTTTATCACAGGAAGCAACCATAAAATTACGATAGACAAGTATCAATGTTATCAAAGAATAACACAGAATAACAAGAAGAAATATTATATTTTCATTGTTTGTATATCTTATAACTTTTGTAATGTCATAATCAGCTGATTGTCAGTTATCTGTCAACATCGTGGATTGTAGACAAATAATTATTATCAAATAAAAAAATCCTTTCAGTAGCTATAATAATAATATATAGGTATCTCAACTGTTTTACAAATAAATTAATTTGAACATCAGGACACTTTTGCTACAAAGGCTTTACCTGATAAGGAAGATAAGTGAATGTAATGGATGTACCTAATCACACATCTCTTGGACCCTTTCTCTCCCTTTCTTTTACTTTGACTGATTTTGACTATAACTTCCTTAGCAAGCTATAAATAGCTACGCAACATCTATTGGACCCTTTCTCTCCCTTTCTTACTTTGACTGATTTTGACTATAACTTCCTTAGCAAGCTATAAATAGCTACACAACATCTCTTGGACGCTTTCTTACTTTGACTGATTTTGACTATAACTTCCTTAGCAAGCTATAAATAGCTACACAACATCTCTTGGACCCTTTCTCTCCCTTTCTTACTTTGACTGATTTTGACTATAACTTCCTTAGCAAGCTATAAATAGCTACACAACATCTCTTGGACCCTTTCTCTCCCTTTCTTACTTTGGCTGATTTTGACTATAACTTTCTTAGTAAGCTATAAATAGCTAAAACTCTATAAATGTAATATCAAATATATTTCATTTTTTATATCTGTTTAGTCTTTAATGAACGCGTATTTTATTATTTTATAATACATAATTATTTAATTTTTATTGGTTTATATATAAGTAGGTATTTTTAGGATATAAAATCAATTCAGTCAAAAACTACAAACGAAGAATACCTATTTTTTAATTCAAAAACGCGCTTTCAGATCAATGGCATTTAGTAAAATTAGTCAGTCAAACACCACATGAAAGTGAAATTAAAAATAAAAAGGAAATAGAATAAATTTCACTCATTTACCGTTAATTATATATAATATAATTATCAGAATTGATTTATTCTTAAACCCAAGGCACGCCACTAAACAAAATAGGTAATACATAGTAAAGCGAGACCGTTGGACTGCTTCGCAAAGATCTCGGGTTGGAAACCAAGGTATCTCTGACTTTCCGAAGTTATGTGCGTGGAATAAGTTAATTATTATTTGCTCTATCGATGAAGGAAAACATCGTGAGGAAACCTGCATGTCTGAGACTCCTCCAAAATGTTCTCGAAGATATGTCAAGTTTGCCAACCTGCACTTGCACAACCAGCGTGGTGGTCTATGGCGTAACCCTTCTCATACTGAGAAGAGGCCCGTGTCCACTGTCCAGTAGTGTTATGGTTTATACTTAATGTTGATATTAAAAAGGTTTTCACACAGGCAGGAAATTAAGAAAAACAATATTTTATGAATATTTTATTTCCTATAAAGCACATTACATGAATACGTCACAGTCTTAGTTTATACTATTTCGATTCTTAATTATACTATCTACAAAATACTACCATAAAATTGTATTGTAATTGCACTGTTCTAATATAATTCGCCTTGTCGATTGGCAATGTCACCCCCAAATAATAATTAGCGATATTCGATTCCATAAAACATTCGAATGTATTCGAATAATACTTATTCAAACGCATTGATGTTTGTTCGATTATTTTGTTTACTAATGTACAATATAATAACGTCTCAAACATTGGAGTAAACGACTGATTGAAATATAGTCAATACGACCGACCACAACCAAAAAAAGAACTCATCTCAATGTGTCATCAAAACAATATGTACCTACCATCGTTATTCAAATAAAACCAGTGACAAGGCATAAATCAACATTGAATGCCCAATTTTCGATCATTACTTATCAGCTGCGCAATTCTGTTGAATCTCACTAATGCTGGGGATACACTAACGGGAAACGTCAAAGCCTATCATTGCGATAAATATTGTGTTAATTATTAACGCGATAAAGTTAGTGGCTACACTGACTACACTTGAACGTTCAACGTGAATGTCCATTCTTGGCGATAAAATTGGCGCTAATGTTCCTTGAATAACAAGCAAGATGGACGTTGACGGTTCTACTCTGTATTCGATAAGTATACATTTTTACTGATACCTAAGTAGTGTAGCCGCTTCGACGCATTAATTCTAGCGTTTATTTCTTTAATGTACCACTACTTGAGCTATCGCCTAACGTCAACCGTCAATGTGAATGTCGTTGTCAAATTATTGTGTTAAGTCGTGGCTACACTTATGTTAAAAGTCTATCATAGCGATAATTAACGGTATTTCCCGTTAGCGTAGCCCTAGCATAACAAACTCACATTCGACTCAGCTTTTATATTTCAAGTTTTTGTTACAGTAACCATGGCAATAACATTTGGTTACTATATTCACTGGCGAGCCGACAGTCGAGTTCGAGATGAGTTTTTCTGCAGAATAGGACAGCAGTACCTCTAATATGAATATTAACAATCGTCCGATTATGTTAAACGTCTTTCTAAATTTTCATTTTGATTAGTTTATTAACCTTTTAAGCGCTTGGCTAAATATCGATTGCCGTGCCCCTGGCGCCCGGCTACAAATCGATAAAATAATACCTACAATAATTAAGGAGGTGCAGAAATACAGAATTTTAAGTAAATGTTGAAAATCATATCTCGAATTCAAACCATTATTCAATAATGGTTTTAGTTGTACCACGCAGTTAATAGAACGAAAAAAAACAAAAGTATCGTGCATGTTCTCTGTCGCAGAAATACGACACGGGCGGTAGAGGCACGGACATATGTAGCGGTAAAAAGGTTAGAGCTTTTGATAGAGATTATGTTAGAAAATGTTTTGAGAGACGACAACTGTAAGGCTTCGTTCAACGCAAGGGGTATAAATACTCATACTGAAGGCTTATGAGAAGTACGCTGTCGTATCTATGTATTTCTGTATTTTCTTTTCGCAGTGACCTATGAATCTAGCTCGAAGGGTGTCGAACCTTTAGGCACATAGGTATTACATCCGTAAATTATTACAGTTCGTCATTGTTATATGTCTTTAGATATGTACTAATGCAAATTAGTTATGTAACTTAGGCCTAGGCCGCACTACGGCTAAACCGCGACTCATTTTGTGGGCGTTTTACCGCTTGCGGGAAAAACCATAGTGTGGCCTAGGCCTTAACCCATTCAATGCGGCGGACGCCGATCGGCGTCTTATTTTTTCATACTCAGATTCGGAGGACGCCGATCGGCGTCATGTATAGTTGTTTTATATTTTACCCAAATTTAAAGATATTATATTAATAAAACAACAAATGTGTTTGGAATTTACTAATGAAATGCCTGATATGAGTAGTTTTTAGATATTTTGTTTTTTTTTATTTCATCAAG
The DNA here is from genome assembly GCA_963564715.1 of Catocala sponsa. Classification (NCBI taxonomy): domain Eukaryota; kingdom Metazoa; phylum Arthropoda; class Insecta; order Lepidoptera; family Erebidae; genus Catocala; species Catocala sponsa. The sequence continues at coordinate 22,978,441 of OY751340.1, read as the reverse complement.
TGCGACTGACGCCGATCGGCGTTTACGTTAAACATGAGCCGATTCTGGCTAGTGAAAGCAAAATTTGTTGCCGCATTGAATGGGTTAATATTGTCTTACGTATACGCGAATGTTAGGTATACATTCAAATTAAGCTACTTTATACGGATTCTCCTCGTGACCTGGCTGCCGAAATGTACCTAACCGAAACATTGGGGAAATTGTAAACTTAAATTTAAATAGTTTTAATAATTTTAGCTTAAATAGTAGTAAATTTTAACAGTAGTCGTTTAATTGTTTAAAAATTATGTATCTGTTATACATCATTTTAAAATCCGTATAAAGCGGTTTAATTTCAATAGTTATGTAACAATTAACATATTACTTTATAATACTTTATTTTTTCGGTAATTATTAAATAAAATCACGCCTATGTAATATTAAGGATACAAAAGCTCGCCCCTAGACTTGTTTCAATAAAATTAAACGTTAAAAGTCCTTGTTGTGTTTTAATTCTAACTGTAAGTTTCCTAACTGTTCAGACTCGATGCGAGCTAGAGGAGTATTAATAAAATAAAATAAACTATAAGAAATTTATATAAGCTTTTCACAATAATATATCAATAACGTGTACTTATCGTTGTATATTTTGAGCACTAGATGACTATAACAGAACTTAAAATAACATTCGATTGTCAATGTGTAATTGTACTTATTGGATATTATACTAGTAATGCGCAGAATTGCATTCAAATAATATTCCAATAATTTTCGAATACATTTGTACACAATGCGGTGCATGCTTTAAATAGTCAAGCAAGCATCAATCGCACTTATGTACTGTTATTAACACATTCGAATATATATATTTATTTGAATGCAAATCTGTACTTACATCACTTATTTCAGTAAAAACAAGCTTATTAAGCAAACAATGTAAATGAACTATCCTGATTACATTTTGAAAGATAACTCTATTCACAGCAAAGTAAATCACTAGGTGTGTTAAGAATAACTAAAGTAATGTTACTAATAATTCGACTTATTATGGCCAGTTCAATATCCAAAAAACGAATCATTTTACCTACGAACAATTAATTTTTGACATAATATTCTAGAAAAAATATTACTCTTCGTAGCTAATAAGACTCGTTTTTATATATTGAAACCCATCCTTAGGCGTAAGAGTAGTCTATGGCCCGGTGCCTATATTCAGAGACGAATCTTTTACCTACGGATAGTTAGTTTTTGACATGTATATTGTATGAAAAATATGTCTCAATTTGACTGTCCGTAGCTATATCGACTCGTTTCTGAATACTAGCCCTAAAATAATACAAAAAAAGCAGCAAAATGACACAAACATAGAATAGAATGCTTTAGCGGCGCAGCGGTAGTTACTACTGTGACTATTACATGAGGCTACGCTTCCAAGCTCAGACAGTCATATCAGATTTTCTGTCAATAAATTCTCAGTAGCAGCACTAAGATTGAAACTGAGTCAAGTAGACAGCAATAGGCTCGCCTTCTACAACGTGGGGCCAAAATCATGGCTGTCGACAGACATATAGGCGTGAGACGACGTGTGTATGTAGGGGAGACCGGGTATGATTGTCTCACGGGTGGGTAGTGGGACACGCACGCTTGTTTATTTCGCACAGTGAAAGTAATTTTTGGTGCATCGTAAGTATATTCAAATTCTACATATTAACATAGTTTGTCGTGATATCTTGATGATAAATAAGTGTTTTATAATATCGTAATATGATTTCTCAGATAACTATTGATTTAAATATATTTTGAAACGTTAATTATCTAAAACGTATTTTGGAGCAAGTTATCTCAGATTTACGAGGGCCGGTTGCTACATGTGACAACCAGCCGCTGTGCATACATGCTGGATCTTTTTGTTTGCTTTTTGGTATTTTACTACATAGACGTTTGTTTCTTTCACAACTAGTTATAATAATACCGCGGCATCACAAGAGAAAGACTACTCGAGGGCTTGTTTCACCAGCATTAATGCTGCGTGCTGCAAGAGAAGTGAAAACCCATGGTATCTGTTGCGAATGGTTTTGGAGTTAATTACCGCACTTTAACAAGATATTGTAAAAAGTTTACTACGGAAGAGATCAGCAACACGGCTGTAATCACACCTTCTACGAAAATATACTATCAAAGGAATAAACAGATTTTTAGCGACGATGAGGAAGAAGAATTGGAAAAATATATACTTCTGACTTCAAGTGTCTATTTCGGGCTATCTACCAAGGAAATTCGGAAAATGGCGTTCGAGCTTGCCGTAATCAATAAGTTAAAGGTTCCAAAGTCTTGGGAATCGTACAAGCTAGCTGGCTCCGATTAGTTTACACCATTCATGAAGAAGCATCCTGCTTTGTCCATAAGGACATCTGAAGCTACCAGTTTAGCTCGAACAACGAATTTTAATCCACATAATGTCAAAATCTTTTTTGACAATCTTGAAACTGAGGCAACTACGGTGCAAAAACCGAACAAAGTTGTAGCGAAGAAAGGATTTAAGCAAGATGCCATTACTTCAGCCGTAAGAGGCACCTTAGTCACCCTAGCTGCTGCTGTTTCAGCAGTCGATAATTCAGTGCCACCATTCTTTATCTTTCTGCGGGTCCACTTCAAAAGACCACTTCATACGAGATGGTCCAGTTGGCTGTAAAGGAGGAATTAATCCGTCAGGTTGGATCACTGAAGAACTATTTGTTGCTTTCTTAAAACATTTTCACAACCACGTAAAATCAACCAAAGAAAAACCATAGTTCTCATCTTTCTATTGAAGGATTAAACTTCGCAAAAGAAAATGGCATTGTAATGCTATCCTTTGTTTACACTGGACTGACACACAGACACTGGAACATTGAGACAACTGCCATCTTAGTCTCCCCGTGACCATGGCTGCAGAAAAGCAACCGAAACGTCGATGAAAGTGTAAATAGTATAATAGTATAAATAGTTTTAATAATTTAATTAGAAATGCTTCTTTAGCCTTAATTGACCAAATATTTGGTGTAGGCCTCCTTCAATCCTCTCCACTTTCCTCTGTCTTGGGCAATTAGGGTCAAGTTGCTGCCCGCCACTTTTCTGATGTCATCCTTCCATCTCATCTGTGGTCGCCCTCGAGGTCTTTTCTGGTCCCATGGTCTCCATTCTAACACTCTTTACACCAAGAGTTTTGCTTTCTGGCTACATGACCAGCCCACTCCCACTTCAACTTTGCTACCCTATTTAGAACGTCTGATACTTTGCTCTGTTTACGAAGCCACGTATTGGTTTTTCTGTCCCTCAATGTCACACCCACCATTTTTCTTTCCATTGCCCTTTGCGCTACTTGTAGTTTATACAGAATGGCTTTAGTCGTAACCCAAGTTGCCGCGCCGTACGTAAGGACTGGTAGTATGCATTGCTCAAAGATCTGAGCCTTTTGTTGTGCCGACAGGTTCATTTTGAATACAAAATTGAGTTTAGAGTAGGCTGCCCACCCCAGTCTGATTCTTCGGTTAATCTCATTTTCCTGGTTCTCTTTTCCCATTTTAATTTCCTGTCCTAGATACACGTACTTGCAAACTCGTTCAATTACTGTCCTATCCACTAATATCTCCGTCGTATCTTCTGATTCTGTAGTCATCACTTTGGTCTTATCGAGATTTATCTCTAGACCTACTTCAGAGGATACCACGTGTAGTTCCTGTATCATGCACTGGAGATCTTGTGGCGTGTCAGCAAAGAGAACTATGTCGTCTGCATATCTTACGTTTGTTAGATGTGTAACCATTACAGATAAGCCCTTATCCTGCCAGTTTAGTTTTTAAAATAGGTCTTCGATAACCAGGGTGGAGTTTCAATCACCCTGTCTTATGCCCCTTCTGATCTTTAAGGGCCTAGTAGATTGCGGAATTGATACCTTCATAATTGCGTTTTTGTAGATCTCAGCTATTAGATGATTGTATCTATTGTCTACTCTTGCATTTCTTAACGATCCTTGTACCGCCCAAGCCTCCACGGTATCGAACGATTTTTTGTAGTCAATGAACGCAAACCATAAGAGCATTTGGTATTCTGTGGCTTTTTCAATGAGCATTCGATGGTTAGGATATGATGATGTACTGTATCCGCGTCTAAAACCGGCTTGCTCTTCCGGCTGGTAGAAGTCAAGTTTGCTGGTGATTCTTGTAGTAAGTATTTTCGACAGCAATTTATATGTTTGTGATAGTAAACTTATAGGTGCTCCCTCACTTGGAGCATTCGCCTGTAATGTAACGTTTCAGATTCGATTTTGAGCATTACATTACAGTATTGCCTCCCTGACATGCCGAACATTCGCCTGTAATGTACATTTCAGATTCGATTTTGAGCATTACATTACAATACTGCCTCCTTGACTGACGAGCATTCACCTGTAATGTAATATTAGATTCGATTTTTAGAATTTAGTTGATTCCACAATGTCAGACGAAGCGGTCGTTGTGCTGAGCACGTCTTCTCTTTGTCCCAAGCCATTACGTAAATTCAATTTCGAAACAAAGCAACAGTATACGTGCGTTCACTTCACTGCCATGTGGGCCACTGATCACTGAGCAGGACGTGCTGCGCGTCCGCCACATGCTTAATTTCAAGTGAGGCGCATTGATGTTACAAGTTGTATCAAAATATTACACATTGTGTCATCAAGCTGCGCACTGTAATGCTCGGTGCTTTTCCCTCACCAATGTAATGCTCGAATCTGTAACATTACAGTTTGCGCACTGTAATGTTCGGTTCTCCTCCCTCACTGACGTAATGCTCGACTCTGTAACGTTACATTACAGGCGAATGCTCCAAGTGAGGGCGCACCTTATTGGTCTATAGTTGCTCAGGTCGGCTTTACATCCTTTTTTAAATAAAATTATGACCATTGCGCTGTTCCATTGTTCCGGAATTTTACCCAGATGAAGGCATTTGTTAAAAGTATGGCTAGTGATTCTATGAGAGTGTTATCCCCTTCTTTGAGTTGTTCAGGCAAGATTTCGTCGTCACCTCCTGCTTTACCATTCTTCATCGGTCAAATATTTGGTCGATTAAGACTAAAGAAGAATTAGAAATTAGTAAAGTTTAATAGTAATAGTAGTGTAACAGTTTTCAAAATTTTGTAACAAAGTGTCAAATAAACAACGCGATAAAATCCGTTTAATTTCAATGAATAACATTCGCATAAACAGAAGACAATATTATAGTCTAATTGAGCTATCCATAGATATATAAATGTCATTTCTAAGCTAAGAACTTGAGCAGTAAAATACAAAAAATAATAATTGTGACTTTCAACCCCGGTGTCCCCTACTTATAGATCAACTTATGCTTTAAGTTTACTAGGATTGACTAAAACATGATTTTGATGATGAAAAGATATGTAGAGGAAAGTGAGCGTTATATAAATACATACATTGTAGGGTGACCCAAAAAGGAATAATTTTTCTTTTCTCGTCTCTTGTGAAAATATGTTTATCAAGTTTTGAGAGCTCTTTCTTTTGAAAAGACTGATCTTTTGATCAATTCGGTCAAAAATAAAAATGGGATGGTGTTTGTTTTGTGTTGACTAGGCTGTCTTCTTATAAAGGGTGCTGTTAGCAGAGGATCAGGGAATAATTCTCACGAAGTAGATATTTTCGTCTAATAGTCTATATAAAACAAAAACGTTTGTCGTTAGAAATCGTTTAAATAATGAAAAGACAACATTTAGATTTGACATTTGAAATATTTTGAATTTAAAGAGATTTTGTGGCGGTTTATTTTGAAATAAAAATAAACTTAAATAACACTTTCCTCGACGATTCGACATAGATCTATTAGACAGTAATGTTTCCTTAGGCCTCAGTGATTTGTGCCCGTGCACTGGAAGCACAGCGGTTTTAAAAGGCCATCTTGCAGAATATTCATCGGCTACTGTACTCGATCTTTTATATGCTTACCATCAGGTAGGTAATAAGATTGTTTGCCAACTTAGTGGTAAAAATAAGTTATATAAATGTATATTAGAGGTACGCAATCCTAGCGTGCCAGTGTGATGACTAAAGTTACAATCCTAAAAGGCCTATGCTGGTCTGTTGCAGTTTTGGGTCCTAGATATCACTAGTGTATTCCTAGCTACTTCTGACAAATCATAGCTTTAGTTTAGGGGAGAACATGATTTTTGTTGAAATAACTATCATAATAATACGTATCTATTCAAAAATTTTAATCTAACTGTCTATTACGATACAAAAGGCTCTTAATGTCGGAACAAAAAGACGGCGATGGCCTTATCATAAGGATCCATTTGCACCCATTTGGTATGGAAGTCTAAAACGCGGTAATAGGTTGCTGGGAAACCATAGGAACATGTAGCATGCGAGAGTAGTAATAAGGCCTAATTCGTTTGGACGCGAGAACACTACACGAATACCTTCGTCAAGACTTGCTTGCTCATCCGAAGATCCTACTTCTGTGTAAAATGAACACCACACCTCATATTCCCACTATATGTTCAGTATATAAACTGTTGGTGTGACGGTTCTTTGTCTGCAGGTTTGTTTCTTCTCCGGCTGACGTACGGCGCTGGTTGTTTAAGATGCACTGTCGTGACGTGAAGTTTGCGACTATTGGACTGAGTGAACGCCTTGCCGCATACTTCACACTCGTACGGTTTCTGGCCGGTGTGACTCTGGATAACAGAAAATTAAAATATAATTCTTCTTGAGGTAGGAGTTCATATTGACACATGCACCTGCAGGTTGGTGCAGTTGTGTCGTGAGCATAGCACACTTACCCTAAAGTGTCTGTTGAGCGCCCTTTTACACTTGAAGGCCTTAAAGCAGACCGTGCAGGGGTAGGGACGCGAGTCACTGTGAGTCTTCAGATGCACCTGCAGGTTGGTGCGGTTGTATCGTGAGCATAGCACACTTACCCTAAAGTGTCTGTTGAGCGCCCCTTTACACTTGTAGGCCTTGAAGCAGACGGTGCAGGGGTAGGGGCGCGAGTCGCCGTGAGTCTTCAGATGCAGCTGCAGGTTGATGTGGTTGTGTCGTAAGCATAGCACACTTACCCGAAAGTGTCTGTTGAGCGCCCCTTTACACTTGAATGCCTTGAAGCAGACGGTGCAGGGATAGGGGGGATAGGGGCGAGAGTCGCTGTGAGTCTTCAAATGCACCTGCAGGTTGATGTGGTTGTGTCGTGAGTATAGCACACTTACCCGAAAATGTCTGTTGAGCGCCCCTTTAACTTGAAGGCCTTAAAGCAGACCGTGCAGGGGTAGGGACGCGAGTCACTGTGAGTCTTCAGATGCACCTGCAGGTTGGTGCGGTTGTATCGTGAGCATAGCACACTTACCCTAAAGTGTCTGTTGAGCGCCCCTTTACACTTGTAGGCCTTGAAGCAGACGGTGCAGGGGTAGGGGCGCGAGTCGCCGTGAGTCTTCAGATGCAGCTGCAGGTTGATGTGGTTGTGTCGTAAGCATAGCACACTTACCCGAAAGTGTCTGTTGAGCGCCCCTTTACACTTGAATGCCTTGAAGCAGACGGTGCAGGGATAGGGGGGATAGGGGCGAGAGTCGCTGTGAGTCTTCAAATGCACCTGCAGGTTGATGTGGTTGTGTCGTGAGTATAGCACACTTACCCGAAAATGTCTGTTGAGCGCCCCTTTAACTTGAATGCCTTGAAGCAGATGGTGCAGAGATAGGGGCGAGAGTCGCTGTGAGTCTTCAGATGCAGCTGCAGGTTGATGTGGTTGTGTCGTGAGCATAGCACACTTACCCGAAAGTGTCTGTTGAGCGCCCCTTTACACTTGAATGCCTTGAAGCAGACGGTGCAGGGATAGGGGCGAGAGTCGCTGTGAGTCTTCAGATGCAGCTGCAGGTTGATGTGGTTGTGTCGTGAGCATAGCACACTTACCCGAAAGTGTCTGTTGAGCGCCCCTTTACACTTGAATGCCTTGAAGCAGACGGTGCAGGGATAGGGACGAGAGTCGCTGTGAGTCTTCAGATGCACCTGCAGGTTGGTGCGGTTGAAGAACGCTTTGTCGCACTGGTTACATTTGTACGCTCGCTCTTCTGTGTGTGTGCGCTTGTGGTATACGAGGAACGCGTTACCCTAAATTAAAAAAACATACGTAATTACTATCAAGCGTTTCTAAATAACGCCAACCGCTCTGGCGAGTCTCAGTCTTACTAAACACTGAGCGCTAGGCGTCAGCTCACCTTTACAGCCAGTGAGCGTTTTTTCAGAACGTACACACCGGAAGGCATGTCTAGTCGTGAGATTGACATAGGTATAACCATTGTATGTGGCGCTGCACCGCCCAAGCAGGTCATCGCTCGAGCTAGTGCTGCGCCTTGTCCTGCTCACACTCGCAGTGATTCCAGATGGGACTCGGTTCCCTCCTAGCGACCTTGTGCAGGTACTTGCCAAAGCAACCGTGCCCTGACAACACCTGCATCAGCCGGAAGGAAAGGGTCCCATGCTGCCGCCCTTCTCCCCGCATCAAAACCGGCTGGAGGGCCCCAATGGTTCTGAAGCCGTCTAGTCTAGGGGCACCTTCAGCCACGCCTTCCCCTTTCAAATCATGCCATGGTGGGCTCGATAACCCGTCTCTTTCTGCACCTTCTCACTCATTGTGAACACTTTGGCGAGCACCTCAGCTTCTAAACCCAACGAGGGTGTACCAGCCAACACGCAGCTCGCGTCGGCCGACACCGTGCGGTATCCTCGTATAACCCTAACCGCTGTGACTCTGCGGTCTTCGCAAGATAGTTCTGCACTGAGCAGTCAGGGAGTCCGGCCACACCTATACGCCGTAAAGCGCCATTGACCGGATAAACCCTGGTAGAGTCGCCGACACCCGACACTGGGCCCGCCCAAGTTTGGCAATAGCCGCACAAGGGCAAAAGCAGTGTCGAGAAGCTTTAGGGCAAACTGTCTAAAGTGCTCGTCAAAGCGCACGCCTTTCGTCTAGGATCAGGCCATTCTGGTGTGCGTACATATACTAACCTAACGATTAAATATTATAATTGTGAATGTGAGTTTATTTGTTTGTTGATTAAGCTTTCATGCGTTAGCTACTAGACCGATTATCGTGAAATTTCGAATACACGCTGTCATTGATACAGGGTAACTTTCTTCCAGAAAAAGCTTCTGAAAAAGCGAGCACAGACATGCGAGGTGTCTAAAACAGTAGATATATTTTCGTGTACACAGAGTGAGTTCACACAAGCTACTTGTTCTTTTATTTATTCACTAGATGTTGCTGCGGTTTCACCCACGTTTATCGTTACTGCGCCGCCCCCGTGGGTCGTAGCGTGATGTTATATAGCCTATATCCTTCCTCGATAAATAGGCTATCCAACACTAAAATAATTTTCAAATCGGACCAGTATATCCTGAGATTAGCGCGTTCAAACAAACAAACAAACAAACTTTTCAGCTTTATAATATTAGTATAGATAATAATAATAGGAGATAATTAATATTAACGAATATACTATTAGTATGATAAAATAAAATTGTACATATTAAACTAAACTCTGCATCCGTTATATTAGGTTATCTATTACCTGTAAAGGTACATAACATAGGCGACTGTATGAGGCCTTAAAATAAAATAAAAATTGGGGCAGTCTTTGGGGACTGCCGATAAAAGTGAAAATTTTAATCCTTGATCATATATACTTCTTTATAAACAAAAAAAAAAGAAAGGGGCGGGTCGGATTCCTGATACTCTCTTAAGCGTTATTAAGGGGGTCAAAATTTCGTTATTTTTTGCGTAGGACGCACCATTTCTGAGATATTGTTAATATTCTCAAATAATTCAAAAATGGAAAGCGTGGAAGCGTGACGATGACGCGAGTTCTATGATTTTTGTTCACCCAAGAAGTGCTCAACGCGCCTAAAGAAGTTTTCACTTCAAAAATGTTTCGCTCACTGTAATAAAATGCCATATTCGTCGACTTACCCTAAAGCTCTTCCCACATATATCACACACATAGTTCTTCTGTATGGGGTACTTCTTGTCGGGGTGCATGCGCCGGTAGTGGGACCAATGCTCGCGACCGTTCGGGATCTCTTCTGAACACTGGAACAAAATGAGAATGCTATATTACAAATGCTATAAATGAAATCACAGCTATATAAAATATACATACATGTTCACACTTCGCCGGCCAGCTGATATTCGGTGGTTTCTTCCCGTAGTTCTTCGGTCTTTTTCTAGCATGCTCTTGCCGATGATGTAGTCTTAAATCTTCTGCGTTCTTAAACGTATCACCGCAAGTGCGACAACCGTTTCTGTTAACAAAATAAGGCTGTGTTAGTTACTTCTATAATAATAGCGCTGGGCAAAAGTTACATTGTTGTAGTACACGCCCTCAATTTTTTTCTTTTTTTAATTATTTATAAAAAATTATAATTAAGTAGCTGACCCGCGCATCTACGTCTGCTACACATAAGAGAATTTTCTCCGATTTTGCAATACTTTTCATTTATGCTCTGCTCCTATTGGTCGCAGCGTGATGTTATATAGCCTATAGCCTTCCTCGATAAATGGGTTATCCAACACTGAAAAAATTTTTCAATTTGAACCAGTATTTCCTGAGATTAGCGCGTTCAACCAAACAAACAAACAAACTTCAGCTTTATAATATAGTAGTGACTCTCAATTTATTGAAAACTAGTTGTCCACAGCGGTTTCACTTAGATTTATAATTACTTATGTCTCGTAGCGTGATGTTACTTCTGAATAAAGTAGTTTTTTAATGGAGAAAGTATTTTAAATAGGTCTTGTAGTTTTGAGTATATCCAATACAAACATCAAACACAAATCTTTCTTCTGTATAATATTAGTTTAGATGTAGTAATTTTCGCTGCCTTAATGACGCAGCGAAAAATTCAATTCCTGGGTAGGGCAAAGCGTTATTGAGATTTTCTGTCAAGAGGATCATAGACGGCGATAGGCTCGCCCTATAATACGTGATACTTAACCTGCCCTTTGTCAGAGGCTCGCATACAAGACGCTACATTTGTACTGTATATTTGTTACCGGCTCGGTTACGAGCCACCAAGTGCGCGCTAATTTAAATCTTATTTCACTAACCTTAAAGACCTATTCAAACCTGAGCGGTAATTGCTGCCGCTGTGGGTAGAAGTACCTGCCGCGCGGGTTTCGCTCAGGTATTTAGTATCAATTCTACCCACAAGGATAACGAAATCCGCCTTGGTGTGAACAGAAGAAGAAAGAAAGAAAGAAGAAAAGAAAGAAATCTTATAAATACAGCCGGGTACAATGTGTATAAAGATAAAACAAAAATAATAATAAAAAAGGAAGAAATAAAACACAGTAACATAAAATATTCAGTTAACATCCTGACATGCATCCCACAGCTGCAGCAATCAGGACTCCAGTTCAGTATTTGCCTGGTCTCCAGAAAATATGACCGCATACCCACTCGGTTTTCTCTACCGCAGACGGTAGCGAATACCGCTTAGGTTTGAACAGTCCTTAACGCTTAAAACTGATTGTTTATCGGCTACGAATGGATTTGTTTTGGGTAAAAGACATATCGTAAGGTATTACGAAAATATAAGAATACGATAGATTAAAACGTTAGCTGACGCAATGTAGATGTTATAAACCTTTACCTACCCCTTTGAAGATTGCATGAGGTTTTGGGTTCGAATCCAGGGTCGGACACAAAAAGTAATTGAGTTTTTCTGTTAAGAAATCTCAATAGCCCAGAGTTAGGAAGGTGTTAGACATCTCCGTGCCTCGAAAAGCATGTAAAGCCATTGGTCCTACGACTGATCTCTCTCCGGTCGTGTCGAATGGATATCCCGTCGGTTCATGAGAGTTAGGGAACAGAGAGTCCACTTATGTTTGCGCACACACTTGTGCACTATAATATCTCCTGCGCAGATGACTGGTCTCCGTTAAGACTGGCCACCGTGACCGAAATTCGGCCTGGAGGACATTATTATTATTATATTTATTAGATACTAGCTTTTGCCCGCGACTTCGTCCGCGTGGAATATTTACATTGGACAGCATTTAAAATTTTCAAGATACTTTTGTAATTTTGCATATAAATGCTATGGTTTACTGCAAATAGCTTATTTTAATACATCTCTATAAACTACGTTTTTTGGTTTTCCATGCTATGTTTTTTGTTTTGCTAAAAATAAATATTTTTTGATACTCGCCACATAGAGTTGCCCATGGAAAACAGTTTTGTTTATTATTATCATAAATGCTGCTTTTAGGGGAATCTACACTCTTTTAAACTGAAATGGCAAATGGGTCGGAATTATTGGAATACGGGGAATTAATTGTTTTCCTTTTTCCATTCTAGTCATGATTTATAATATTGCGTCCTAGATGAGTAATTTCTTGTCGTGTACCTATCATTACATAGCCTATAGCGCTAGTTTTTTCAAAACTAGCATTTTGCTGAGTTGCGACCAATTTGCAGTAAGATTTGTTCTTTTATTTTTTTTGTAATTAACTGTGTCTGAAATATGTAACTGTGTAGTGCATAATCTGCTGCAAATAAATGTATTTTCTTTCTTTCTTTCCTTGGTGCATCAAGATTTAGTATTGACAGGACTGGAATACCAACTTTCAGCGTTAATTTATGGGAAGGCAATCCTGATATTTCTAAAGAGTTGAGATACTCTATAAGGTACGATGTCACTTGTTCAGTGTCCATAACATTGTCTATTAACAAGTACACGACAACATCTTCCTCAATATCTGAGATAATTCGTTCGTTTATCTGGCCTACTTTCTCGTTTTTCGGCACCAAAATTGACCTGCCGCGCAACCATTCTCGATTGCCTACTTATTTGTAGATCTGGATAGACATTATTATTATGCTGTGAATCCTTTAAATCATCTGTGTTATTGACAATATGACAGAATTCACGTATTAGTGTAATCATGCTGTTATTGTCTGTTAGCATACAATCTTCAACGACTTTTAGAAGAACGTGCGTGAGAATCATTGTGTAGTTATACTCGCATATTTCTAGTCAGATAAAACATTTTTACGTCTGGGTACACGTAAAAAAGTCTTGTATTACAAAAGCTATAATACAGACGCCTTAAAACAGGCATTTATTTCATCTGCCGGTGTACCACTAGTAATAACTGGCAGGGTCTGTCTAAAGTCAAAAGCGGCTTGTCCCATGCTCGCGCTACGTGTACATATTAAGACGGCATTTTTACTAATTATACAATGTTTCCGATAAATATACGTATTGTTACACCCAGTGCCATCTCTCGGCATTGTGTGGAAGACTCGGCAGTTCCCTCTTATAATTTATTACAGCGCCATCTATTGACATCTTACGGAACTTCGTACGAGAAGAGTAGAGAGAACGCTGGTACATTCTCGAATATTCATACTGTTTCCATACCGTGTATGACGTTTCTAGAAAACTCCGGAAACACTTTAACCGCGTATAAATAGAGCGCACGCGCACCGCCAAGTCAGTTTACAATCGTAAGCGATCAAGTATTCATCGAAGCGAACGGAAGCGAATATACTACGGAGTTTGAAGCAGTTACAGTGGAAAAGTGTAGTAGGTATAGTGTTTGTTGTATTTTAAATTTAATTGTGTGCTAGAATAAAACGTGTTTTAGTCGGTAATATTGTTTACATTCTTATCCGTCGAACCCAGCACGTAACAGTATTATAGAAATAGACAATTTGTTTGGGCTTCCATTCGAACTTTAGTCTCATATTTCATGCTCATGTAGGTCAAAATTTCAAAATCACTGGTACAAATGTTTACTTATTTACTTCTTATCAAGTGCCTAAATACAAAGTCTCATGGTTTTATCTTCGATAATGACGAATTCCTATACAAACGTTCATCACTTATTTTGACCCCATCAGGCCCTCTTTTACAGCAAAAGTTAACCTATTTCATTTCCCAACGTCTAGCCTATCTCTGTACCTAAGTTGATCAAAATCGGTTCAGTGGTATAGGCGGTTGAATTTCAACAAATGGAGATTTTTTTATCATATCGTTGAACTTTTTCATTTACTATTCCCACATTTATCGACATCAACGTATCATTCAAGACTGAGGAGAAAATTAGGATTGAATTATAGTTGCCAGCGATATGATACGCCGTCCGCCGAGAATTTTTTCTGTGCACCGATATGACAAGGCTGACCACCGAGATGATAAGTCTATCCACCGAAATGATATGTCTATCCACCGATATGATTCACCTTTTAACACTAAAGGAAATAGGTGGTACCTAGATATTTTTACAACAGTGAAGTTGACTTAGAACTGAAGGTCTTATGTCAGAAGATCACATTCAACGAAAACTGAGCTCTTAAAAATCCAATTGAAATGCTTTGTATTATAAAGATTAAAAAAAGATTGTTATTTTCAGTATGATTTCCTTTATTCAAATTAAATAAAAAAAGACAACAAAAATCTCTTAGAGGTCTACTTAGCTTATTTATGTCAGCTAGGGTGAACAATATTATTCCAAGGCTTTAGGTTTCAATCAGTTTTTAAATTTTTAATTGACATAATATTTGTACTTATTACACTTAAAATTGCCATATTAGAAATTATTATACATTTTTTCGTTCTTTTATCTTAAAAACACATAAAAAAAGGAATGTCTGTCTATAGCATTCGTTGCAACGCCCAAAGATAAATTAGCATAATATTACTGTCATAAGCTGTAGAGGGTTTAGATCAACAAATATTTTATAATATATATACCATTTATCACTTCTATCTACTCAAATACTTTTCATTTGACCAAAAACTATACTAAATTAATTAACTAAATAAACTCTTCATTAAGTTAATAATTCTTACGTCTAGTGAAATATTCTTAATCTAGTCAGCTTATTTATTAAAGATTATTATTTTAATTAGCCTTTAAGGTTTAAAATCAATAATAATAAGAACTTTAATAATTTAATCACCCTTTTAGTTTAACATTAATTACAATAGGAACTAATTACTTATTTTTTATAATTATTTTTTGCCTCTTTACATCTTTATATTCAGTACACTTCTTATTACAAAAAAAAATTAACTAAAGAAAATATCATGTTACTCAAATAAAAAAAGTATCCAGATCAAAACTTAGATACATACATTATTATTATAAGGCAAACATGACACCATCGGTCAGTGGAACACTTGTTCGGCTATTTTTGTTTCGGGCAGCGGTCGCCTTAGCTTTTTTCCTCTGATAATATGCGCGGGCACTGATTCGGTTATTTTTTTGAGCAACCCGACGTGCATGTGTAGTCATTTGGCTTCGTGATAGGATAAGTCCAGCTGCCTTTCGTTTAGCTAAACGTTCTCTGTCTTTTCTAAGGTGCTCTTCTCTCAATAAAGGATCATTTTTAATTCTGGCTTTTCTTCTTCTTTCGCATAATCTCTTCCTCTCTTTCTTTTCCTGCTCACTAAGTTTTTGCCCCGGCATCCTTAAAAAAGATTTGGTTATTAAGATATTTTCCTTAAATATCTCAGAACTAGAAAATATTTTTCTAAATAAACCTTTAAATTTAATTTAATTGCCATCATTATCTCAGCCTGTAGACGTCCATTAATGCACACAGACCTCCCCTAATGATACTCTTGTACATTTACAACCCCAAGGTACCCCATGTGTAATCGTCATATTAAAAAAAATGTGTATGAACATTACTGGTTAAAGATGATGTTAATAAAATTTTCTAGAACAGGATCTCTTAAACTTTTTGCAGTCACGTACCACTTTTATATTGCAAAGGCCCCACGGATCCCTTGTCAAGCCTTTCGAGTGATGAGGAGGGGGAGGGGGAAACTGGCTGTCGCCAGGCACGAAAACGCGTGCACCGCGCCTACGAAACATTTTTTGAATATTAACTGAGCTGCCACAGACCTACAGCATATGCCACAAGGACTCCCTTGGGGGTCGTGGACCCCAATTTAAGAAACCCTGTTCTAGAAGCAAATGAAATGACTAAGGAACCACCGACTTGATAAAAAGGCTCACCAACATGATAAAATGATCCACCGATATGATTTAGTAATCCACCGATGTGATAAAACTGTGCGTCGAATCATGAATAAAAAACACCGATACGAGAAATTAGCCAGTGATTAAATTTTTCGTATCATGTCGGTGAAAATTATCACTTCGGTGGAAAAAAAAGACCACCGATTTCACCGATATGATAACACCGACGTGATAAAAAACACACGTTTTCGAAAATTACAACGAATACATCTACCTTTGTATATAGCAAACAACCATAATATAACTACTCATAAGACTAGTTATAACAAACACCGATATTATAAAATAATTGTCCGGGAGCAACTGTACCTAATGGCGTACTTACGTTATTGGCGGGAATACGCAGCGATGTAACACGCGTCTGTCCGGACTGCGCAATAGCACGTTACTATAGTTCTTGCAACTCACGAAGGCGAGCGGGCTTTATTTGTGGTAAACGTGTACATGCACAGTGCGGGCAGTCAGTTGCGAGCGACACTTACACACACACATATAAAGCCCGCTCGCCATCGTGAGTTGCAAGAACTGTAACGTGAAACAAAATTGGGGGCGGGGACGCTGTCGGACTCGTCTATGCAAAATTAGGTCTAAATTACTTTTAGTCACCGATATGACACCATTTAGCAGGACAAGTACGTTTGTGCCTCTGAGCAAAAATTATCGTTAGTTATAGAATAAAATATGTTATTTTTTAATAATAAAACTAATATTCTTTAAAAAAAATAGGTTGTAAACTTAATTTATCTATATTTATTGGCGTATAATAAGCCTTTTACACGGCACCAATATGACAAAATTCGCAGATTATGTATTTATTTCTACCTTTAAATATAGTCAAATTATATTTTTGCCACAACCCAATAACTACCTATTCTATACTGAAAAAAATAATTCAATTCAATATTCTTGTTTTAAAATACGAATTTCACCGAAGACAAAAAAGTAATTTGTGAAATTCACTCAGGCACGATAATGACGATTTTGTAAACAAACTTTCATCCCTTATTTCAACCCCTTCATGCCCTTTTTTACAAAAAAAGGTAACCTATATCCTTTCCCTAGGTCTAGTCTATCTTTGTACCAAATCGGTTGTGGTTTAAACGCGATAATGGCGAATTTCGATGCAAACTTTCATCCCTTATTTCAACCCCATCATGCCCTTTTCATAACAAAACCTGACCTATGTTCTTTCCTAAAGTCTAGTCTATATCTGTACCAAATTTCACTAAAATCGATTCAGTGGTTTAGGCGTGAAAGCGTAATAGACATACAGACATACAGAGTTACTTTCGCATTTATAATATTTATCCTTACTAATATTATAAATGCGAAAGTAACTCTGTCTGTCTGTCTGTTACCTTTTCACGCTCAATCCGCTGAACCGACTTTGATGAAATTTGGAATGGAGATAGCCTAAGACCCTGGGAAGGACATAGGCTATATAACATCACGCTACGGCTCACGGGAGAGGCGCAGTAACCATAAATACCACTGACGCGGGTAAGACCGCGGGCACAGCTAGTTTATTAATAAGTACTTACATAGTCTTAGTAGTCCTAGTGTGTTTAGTGGACATCACCATATGTCGTTTAAACGCTTCCATAGACACGAATTTGACGTCACAATCTTCACAGTACGGACCTTCTTTTACAACATCTTCGCCCTTTTCCTGTACAATAAAACAAATTGTTAAGCTATCTTGATGGGCCTGGTGGCGCAGCGGTAATAAATGCGGCTGTGTTTAAGAGGTCTCAGGTGCGATTCTCAGGTCAGGCACTGTTATGGGTTCTTCTGTAAATAAATTCTCAGCAACAACACGGAGTCTGGAACTGGGACCAATAGACATCAATAAAGACGCTTTCTTTTTACGTCAGATTTAAAACCATAGCTAATAATACACCTTAACCTACTACTTTGAGGTTATACAAGTGAGACAATGTATGTAACTAGGTGCTTGACCATAGTTCTAATTCCAAACTATTACTAAAACTTATTGACAGTAAAACTGAATAACTTTTTATTGATCGGATTTGGGATTCAAACCCCATGAGCTGGAACTGAATACACTAGCCAATAGACCAGAGGTTCCCAGACATTTTTTCTCATAGACCGCTTTCAAAATTTAGCTGGTTCCGGTGGACCCCCTGCAGCTAGAAATTTAATCCGCCAAGTAAAATCGGTATATTCGGACCAAAAAATTAAATTGGATAGACCAGGCAGTCTACTCGACGATCCTTATATAAAGTACTAGCTTTTGCTCGCAGCTTCGCTCGTGTAAAAGTAGGTTAGGTAAGGTTAGTTTATGTTGGTTTTTAAATAAAATATATCCTATGTTACTCTGTGATAATACAGCTTTCTAATGGTAAAGAAAGTTTGAAATCAGTTGATTAGTTTTTGAGTTAAATCGTTACAAACAAACAAACAAAAAATCAAATCTGTCCTCTTTATAATATTAGTATAGATGCAATACAATACAAATATCGTTTATAATCCCCATTAACATTCCTAAGTAGATACGCATTGTCCACACAAGCGGAAGAAGTTATGACACTTTTCATCAGATGGCACTGTACTCAATTATACACTACTTCATACAATCCTGAATCTAGCAAGCGATGTTTACACGGCTTGCTACTTACTATACATATAAGATCCCAACATCAATTTTCGGGCCGAGGCCTGCCAGGCCCGATCGTTTAACCTGAACAGAGGATCCTCCATTTATGATGGAGGGACATCACACCACATTCCTTCACACATCTATTCGTGTAGATATACATAATGTATTGTGTAGACTAGACCCTGTTCTAAATTTAAGCTGTGTTGTCTTGAGATTAAAATAATTTTGTTTATTAAGCAAATACGGGTGGCTCAAGACCGGTCTTCCGGACCTTGGAGGAGGCCTATGTCCAGCAGTGGACGTCTTTCGGCTGAGATGATGATTAAGCAAATGATAGTGTAAGGCCCTATATCAAGAAACGAGTCGTCCTAGCTACGGACAGTTACATTTTGACATATTTTTAATAGAATCGTCATCTCAGTCGAAAGACGTCCACTGCTGAACATAGCCCCCCCTGGAGTTTCCACACACACCGGTCTTGGGCCAACCGCATTCAATCGCTTCCCGCGACCATTACTAGGTCGACGGTATAGAATATGGGTTTTAACAGACCGTAGGTAAAAAGACTCGTTTCTTGATATAAGAACCGGGCGTAAGTAGCTTAGTCGTATATCCTTTCTAATGGGATTAAATATAATGATCAGCAAAAATACTAATTGGTCAGCAAATATTGCACAGCATAACGAGCGTCTCGGAAGTGTTAGGTTATGTTAGGTTCCTTTTTTTAAACCCACCCAAAAATAGGAGCCCCGCGAAGCGGGGCTCCGTCGACTTAGTTTGATCTCTTTAAAGTTTGCTGGCCATGAGTTGCTGATCAATTAGCTTTTTTTGCTGCGCAATTAGTATTTTCCTTTCTAATATTATAAAATCTAAAGTAACTCTGTCTGTCTGTCTGTCTGTTACCTCTTCACGACAAAACCACTTAACCGATATGAATGCAATTTGGTACATGGATACTTAAAAACCTGGGTAAGGACATAGGCTATTTTTATTGATATAGGTACCACGCGGGCGTGCCCTCGCGTTAAAGCTAGTCTAAACTAAATAGAACCAATTCCATATTGTAAAAAAATTACATACCATAACATCCTTGTGCATCATAGTCTTGTGCATAGTGAGCCCCAGCTTGCTAATGTACGAGTATCCGCAGATACCGCAGATGAACTCCGACGGGTGTTTGATACGCACGTGACTCATGTACGAAGTCCACACACTGTCGACAAATAATATACTGTTGGTTATGAAAGGCGTCGTAAACAAGTGACGTCATAAATTATCCGATCGAGCGGCTTATAAAAGCGTACTCGACGCGTATCGAGTCACTTTGACATCGAGCTGCGGACGGAGCGGACGTACTATCTGATCGTAATTATTATCTCTAACTTTATTCGTTAATGCATTTCTGTAACTAGCGGTTACAATAACCGTCTTGAATAATTCAATGATTATTTACAGGTGAAAGTCCATTCGTTATTAAGCTTCAAGCAGCATCTTTAAGCTACCTCACCCCTGATTCCTAACAATAATATAGGTTTAACCTGTCAAGTCTTGGAATACCATACATAATTAAAACCCTATTGTATCTGGCCGTCAGTGTGCTGTTACGACTCAATGGGTTAAATCATAGATTTGCGTTCATCGTACTTAGGTCGCACGAGAAGTGTTTCCATTAAGAAGAGTGAGCTCACACGTTAGATACAGAACGACAGTACACCATTTTTAATATTAGTGAGCGTGATACTACAATAACTATAATTTAGATGTAATTATGCTATTGTGTGCCAACAAAAAAGAAACAGAAAGGTTACCAATGGTAACCTGTTTCTTTTTTCAGACTACATATGGTAACATACCATATGTAGTCTGTCAAGAAGTAGAAAACCAGACATACTTAATTAAAAATCTATTATATCTGGCCGCCGGTGTGCAGTTGCGACTATTGAGTCGCAGCTAACCTATTGCGGTTAAACGTTGTAGACGGGTGTAATTTAAATGTTTGTACGTTTGTGGGAGATTTCACTCGAAGAACTTACTACTAAGAACAAGAGATGGCGCTGTACCCAATTATTCACTACTCTATACAGCTTGTGCTGAAGTCTGAATCAAGCAAACGAAGTTCACCGCCTATTCCTTCAGGAATATACGCGTGAGGCTATGTTTCAGATAACTGTATGATGACGAACGTATATAATTTTACACTTACTTACCCAAATTTAAATTTAATTTTACACTGGTTTACAAAATAGATTTGAAGTAGTTGACTTACGTAAAAATGTCATCGCAGTACTTGCATTTGTATGTGACACCCTTGTGCCATCCTTGATGTTGCTTCGCCTGAGTCCTGACGAAAGAATATTGTATTAGATTTTATTTAATGTCATAGTATTTTATTGCTACTGATTATTTTAAGGGATTAAATATAATGACCACCAAAAATAGTAATTGCGCAGCAAAATATGCTTGCTAAAATATATCATAACGAGCACCTATACGCCTCAAATCACTGCATTCCGTCTCGGAAAGGTTAGGTTATGTTAGGTTCCTTCTTAAACCCACCCAAAAATAGGAGCCTAGGGCTCCGTCGACTTAATTTGATCTCTTTAAATATATTTTTGACTGTTATATTTTATTATATCTGGTGATAAGTTAAACATAAGCCTTATTTTAAACAGCTATTTTAATTTTTTGTAATCTATGTCTATATCTTGTTTATTTGTTTGTTACGATTCCATGCCTTAACTGCTCATGCGATCATCATGAAATTCCGTATATACATTGTCGGAGGTACAGAAAATTACATAGGGTACCTTTCACTCAGAAAAAAGTACTTTTACTAATGTAACCTATCCTAATCTACATTTACGCGAGCGAAGCCGCTGACAAAATCTAGTGCTGATATAATAAAGCTGAAGCCCAAAGACTGCTTTGGTGACGCAGAAGAAAGAGATGCGACTACTGTGCATGAGGTCTCGGATTCGATTATCTGGTTTTACAAGTGTTATAAAGAGTTCCTGTCAAGACATTCTCAGTAGAATCTGAAACTGTGTCCGCTAGACAGCTTTAAGCTCGTCCTTATTTCATGGGATCCCAAACCATAGCAGACGGAATGTGAATGGAATGGATCTTTAATTATACTTTCGGGGATGTACACATATGACTATGTAAGTACATTGTATATTATAAAAACCTATACATTTAGGTTATTCGAATATTCTATCGTATATATAATCTATACTATAATAATAATAATATCAGCCCTGTATTAAACTGTCCCACTGCTGGACACGGGCCTCTTCTCAGTATGAGAAGGGTTAGGCCATAGTCCACCACGCTGGCCTAGTGCGGGTTGGCAGACTTCACATATCTTAGAGAACATTATGGAGAACTCTCAGACATCCAGGTTTCCTCACGATGTTTTACTTCACCGTTAATGCAAGCGATAATTCTACCAATTACCACATTCTACCACATACACACAACACCATCTAGCCCAAATTAAGCAGAGCTTGTATTATGGGTACTAGACAATGGATAAACATACTTACATACTTTTTTTAAAATACATACATAATATACATAGAAACACCCAGACCAAGACAAACATCGATGTTCATGCACACAAATGTTTGACTTGTGCGGGAATCGAACCCGCGACCTCAGGCGTGGCACTCGATTACACTAACCACTACGCCATCGAGGCCGACCAAAACATTAACTATTTAATACGCATATAACTTCGAAAAGTCAGAGATGCGCGCCTTGGTTTCGAACTCGAGAGCTCTACGTGGCAGTCCAACGGTTTCCCACTAGGCTATCATTCTATACTATATATATGTACTATATATGTACAATACTACTTACGTATTCGAAGATATGTATGGACACGATTTGCACGCGTATTTCTTTTCATGATTAGACGAGTGCTTCTGCAAGGCACGCTTCGTTTTAAATCTGAACTTGCATATGGGACACTCTATATCACCCGCGTTCTGTAAACGAGAATCAAAAATGTTAATATAATATCAGCCTGTATATACAGTGTGAGTTCATAATGTGCATATATTAAAATAAGTGGAAACTATGCTTAATTTTATCGGAAAAACCAGACACAAAAATTAAAAAACAAAAATGGAATTTTTTAATTAATTGTTCGCTTCTGTGAGCCCCTTGTCAAAAAAAATGGACACGGGGGTCTACTCGACTATTTTTCGGAATCAGCAATGTATTATGTCATTAAGCATACGTTTGAGATTGTATCTATAAATAGAAATTGTAATAGCTAAGTAGGAATTGTAATATTTTTTGCATTTTTAAAGTGTGGTGTATATGTAGCGACTACATAATTACACGTATTCCGATAGCACATCTTAAGATAAGTTAAAAATGCACACGCATGCAAATGTATACACGCGCCACACTAGTATATAAGCTTTACTTTTACTGAAATTAAACAGACTAACACCATCTGAGTCTCGTTATACCTATTACCTATTGCCAAAACATAGGCAAAGTAACTTTTAAACTAAATGATCTATCACGACAAAACAAACTCGATAGTAATTAGCAATAATCGGGCGTGTTTAAAATTGCAATGGCTTTTTTAACAAAATTCTGAATTTTTCCAACAACAATCACAATAATTGTAGATTTCCTTAAAATAAACGCTCCCTTTACCTGCCCCTTTTTATCAATTCAGTTTATCTATACTAATATTATAAGCTGAAGAGTTTGTTTGTTTGTTTGAACGCGCTAATCTCAAGAACTATTGGTCCGATTTGAAAAATTATTTTAGTGTTGGATAGCCTATTTATCGAGGAAGGCTATATAACATCACGCTACGATCCACGGAGGCGGCGCAGTAACGATAAACGCGGATGAAACCGCGGGAACATCTAGTCATAAAATATGTGGCAAAACTAACTGTCCGGCGTAGGTAAAACGTTCGGCCTAAGCCGACTCGTTCAGTCAAATATGTAGATACACTTTTACTTTCAAAGTATCCTGCAAATTGCGAATATCAACTGTGAACTCAATATGTAGTAAGTACTTCTTTTTTTTGAGGATTTTACTTTTTATAAACGTCAAGTATTACTAAGATCTATACTAATATTATAAAGCTGAAGAGTTTGTTTGTTTGTTTGCTTGAACGCGCTAATCTCAGGAACTACCGGTCCGATTTGAAAAATTCTTTCAGTGTTAGATAGCCCATTTATCGAGGAAGGCTATAGGCTATATATCATCACGCTAAGATCAATAGGAGCTGAGCACCAATGAAGAATGTTTCAAAGTCGGAGGATATTTTTTCCTTTTGAGAGCTTCCGCTGCGTGCGCTGCGTAAACAGTTAAAGTTTCGCAAAAATCATGTCTGACAGAATTGTTCCCTTTAAAAGTTCTAAAAAAAAGTCCGCGACAGCATATGTCTATCTTTTAAGGTTGGCTCACTATAACCATTTTTATGCTAACGAAATTTGTTCTAAAATAATTCATTATTTGCGAAGGTATTATTATAAACATGATATTAATCCTTATCCAAATAAATATTCATCACAAGTATTTAATTTAAAACCAAATTGCCCTTTACATCATTCGATTTCAATGAATATCTTAGGAGATATCGCAGTTTTAAAATAACATTGCAGCAAAATAATTACCCATTACAGACATAGTACAAACGATGTTTCTCCTGGTTTATTCTGCGTGATTACTACTGGTTCGATTTGAAAAATTCTTTGTGTTGGATAGCCTATTTATCGAGAAAGGCTATAGGCTATATAACATCACGCTACAACCCACGGGGCGGCGCAGTAACGATAAACGCGGGTGAAACCGCGGGCACATCTAGTTATAAGATATTTGTAGTATGTCAGATAATATAACTGAGCAAGCAGCCCAGCAGTAGGACAGTTTCATACAAGACTGATGTTATAGTTATTTCTTGCAACAATGTGTTGTACGAAACACAATAGAATGGTAATATTGTCTTCTGTTTACGCGAATGTTATTCATTAAAATAAAACTACTATATAATATATACGGATTTTATCGCGTTGTTTATTTGACACTTTATTACACAGTTTAGAAACTGTTACACTACTATTACTATTAAACTTTACTAATTTTTATATAACAGTATTAGTGTAACAGTTTCTAAATTTTGTAATAAATTGTCAAATAAACAACGCGATAAAATCCGTATATAGTAGTTTAATTTCAATACAATAGAATGGTACTTAAAGCTGAAATCCAATCCAAGCCAATCTTAACGGAGACTGGCCATCTGTGCAGAAGATATTATAGTGCACAAGTGTGTGCGTAAATACAAGTGCACTCTCTGCTCCCTAACTCTAATGATCCGATGGGAGGGCAATCCGACACGACCGGAGAGAAATCAGGCGCAGGACCAACGGCTTTACGTGCTTAACAGTCGATATTTCTGTTATTTTTCATAGGTAAGGGAGGTGGTAATGTCTTACCGGCGAATGTTTCCCGACGTGGTGTTTCCACGCATGCGTGTCAATGAAGCCTTTATAGCACAGGTTACACTGGAACGGCGAGTTTAGGTAGTTGGATGACTCCTTCCGTTTATTTATCTCTTCCATTTGTTCTTCCATCTGTGGGTAGTTATACATTTATATAACAAATTATACAGAGCAAAGCAGTGATAACCTAGTAAAAGACCGTTGGATTGCCACGCAGAAGTCTCGAGTTGATCCCAAGGCCTCTGGCTTTTCGAAGTTACGTGCGTATTAAATAGTTATTTATCACTTGCTTTAACGGTAAAAGAGGCTCAATCACCACCTTACCCCCTTCCCGCTCCTTCTCTTTCCCACTTCCTTTCCTAAAGGGTCGGCAACGCGCTAGTGATGCCTCTGGTGTTGCAGGCGTCCATAGGCTACGGTGACCTCTTACGATCAGGTGGGCCGTATGCTTGTTTGCCACCTTAGTTGTATAAAAAAGAAAAAAGAAGAAAATATTGTAAGGAAACCTGCAAGTCTGAAAGTTCTCCATAA
The DNA here is from genome assembly GCA_963564715.1 of Catocala sponsa. NCBI lineage: Eukaryota > Metazoa > Arthropoda > Insecta > Lepidoptera > Erebidae > Catocala > Catocala sponsa. Next base: position 22,952,755 of record OY751340.1, on the reverse strand, counting down.
TGTTCAAAGATATGTCGAGTCTGTCCATCCGCACTGGGCCAACCTGGTAGATTAAGCATTAACCACACTCTCACAGGCCTGTGCACAGTGGGTTAGTTTATAAAATGTGATGTAGGCACCACTTGTCACCAATTGGGTGCCACAAAACAGTCGACAGCGACGGGATAAAGCTAAACGGAGATGGTGGGACGTTTTGGACGCCTTTTTAAGGGACTGGCAGAGGATATCTACGAACAGGATGATTTGGAAGTTCGAGGGAGAGGCTTTTGGCCAGCAGTGGAACATGCCAAGAAACTGCTACAAGAATATTTTTTTAAGTTTACTGCCAATTTGGGTTTTAAATTACTAGTATTCTTGTTAACCCCTCCAGATTTGAGATTTGGGGACAAGACTGTCTATACTGTCTATAACTGGTCCCGGCAGGTACTCTCGGGCACTGGAAGGTACAGCGGCTCCACCTAATATAACCTTTAAGGTTGGTGTAGGGAAACGCTATATCATAAACTGTACTAGTCGTAGAGAAAAAGGGGGATGTTAACCCCCAGCTAAGCTAGATTATAGACACGGATAGCCAGTAGTCAATTACTGCATAGGATTGACCAAGTAGATCGTAGATCCGAAATTACTGCACGAGTCTATAGAATGGCCGAGGTTGTGTATATTATAAGGGGATTAAATATAATGACCACCAAAAATACTAATTGCACAGCAAAATATGCTTACTAAAATATATCATAACGAGCACCTCTACGCCTCAAATCACTGCCTTCCGTCTCGGAAGGGTTAGGTTATGTTAGGTTCCTTCTTAAAGCCACCCAAAAATAGGAGCCCCGCTCTGCGGGGCTCCGTCGTCTTAGATTGATGTCTTTGAAATATTTTAGTAAGCATATTTTGCTGTGCAATTAGTATTTTTGGTGGACCAAAGGCAAAAAATTTAGGTACAGTTTAATACTACCCTATTATAAGTGGCTAATAATGTGATTGTTTTGATACCTCTAACTCCATCAACTTATTAACAAATAAACATCAGGTCTAGTACAAAATTTGCGGCTTAAGTGTTTACGGTTGACATTTATTCATAGACATGGAAGCATTTTTCTAACATTTCCACAATGTAATTTAAACTTTACATCTAAAAACAGAATGCTTCATATTGACTGCACGCATGGCGTAGCACTGTTAGTGGTCACCTCGGCACCAACAACGCGCTAAGAGTTGTAGGTTCGACTTTTCTCCACACGAGACAAAAATTGGTGTCCGTTGTTTTGATGTTTGCAAAGTCACTCACGACACAGGAATTGCACCTAGTGTGGAAGTTCTCATAACCAAAAATATGACTTGAACTTATGTTATGTGGGGGCCAGTCAGTGCAGACTGGCGACACTTCCACCCAGTGGGATCTTTTGTGTCGTTACTCTGCCAATAACGACTGCCATAGATGTTCATGGCAGCCGGGACCAACGGCTTAACGTGCTTTCCGAGGCACGTAGCAGGCGATAATTGTCAATCAGTACGCACATAATTTCGAAAAGTCACACAATTTTCGAAAGTCAGAGGTGCGCGACGTGGGTTCGGGTTCTAACCCGGGGACTTGAACTTAAATAAGAGGTCACCCGCGGTCGGGCAGCCTGGGACAAAATTTAGGTGAAAATTAACATCTGCCTACCCTTTCGGAGATAAACAGCATGAAAGTATTTATCTTGTACTTACCGATAAATTAATAACTGTAATATAATCGCCCAGTTCTATATTTTCACTAAATGTTTTTCTACCAACAGTTTTTCCATTCGGTTTAATAGTTTTCTTAGGAACTTTTAACTTCTTAGCCCGGCCTCGTTTCCTCTTGGTTGGGAGTTCATCGCAGGTCTCTTCTTCCGCGGGCTAGAAACAGATAACAAGAGTCAGTCGATCGCTCATAAACATGTCTGGTGGTCGTCATGTCTGTGCATATTTTGATACGTTCTAATAGCCATGTTCACAAGAGCAGCGATAGCTCAGTGGGGAGACCAACAGACTGCAATGCAGAGGGTCTCGGGTTCGAACCCACGCCGCGCACTTCTGACTTTCGGAAGTTATATGACTTTTCGAAATTATGTGCGTATTGATTGACAATTATCCCCCTACCCCTCTGGGAAACAGGCGTGAATCTATGTATGTATGTATGATTGACAATTATCGCCTGCTCCGTGCCTCGGAAAGCAAGTTAAGCCGTTGGTCCCGGCTGCCATGAACATCTATGGCAGTCGTTATTGGGAGAGTGTCGACACAAAAGATCCCACTGGGTCGAAGTGTCGCCGGTCTGACTGACTGGCCCCCACATAAGATAAGATAAGATAAGCCATGTTCACAATAATATTCGAATTGTTGACAATTGCGCTGTACCCAAACCAGAAATATTAGTGCTGTCGCGTGGAACATCGTAGTATGAGTAGCATTCGCGTTTTTATTCCGGCAAAATACGTGGTTTCTGTGGGGTAGACGGTTATAAGCACAGGAGCGAAGCTGCAGGGTTCAGCTAGTTTTCTATTAGTGCTTCACTGCCTCTAGCCTTGATAAACTAAATAAAATCTATGAGTAGACATGCTGATGCCTAAACATAGCGAGGAGCTTTAAATTCCGACTTCTTAAGGGCCGAAAAATACTATGCACCCCAAAATTTATACAAGCAAACAAGCGGTAGCCTCGCCTCGTGAGGGTCTTCTTGGTTCGAATCCAAATAATTATTTTTAGTCTGGGTCTTCTGTATTAATTGTATGTATCCTCATGTAACACCGAGTTTCATCGCTAATCTTAAAAAACCGAATTACCTCTAATTTCAGAACATGATCTTGATCCTCTTTGACCTGGTTCTCCTTACATTCTTTTATCTTCTTTTCTTTATGTAGCGACAATGGTTCATCATCTTCGTCGCTCGATAAACTCCTTTCTGGAGACAGTATCTCATAATCATCTTCTTCTTTAATACCACTTTCTTCTGCATCACATTCATTCTGAACATCTTCACCGTCCTGTTCTTCTTTGATAGGAGTTTTGGATTCAAAAGAAGTCTGTGTTGATATTCCTACTGCTGTATAAGGTGCCAGGTTTGAAGATAAAACTAGACCATCTCGGTCTATGTGTTTAATGTCTTCAGGAACTATCTGAATAAATGAAATTATGTATTAGGAACTTATTCTAAAGACAGCCATAAAACTGCAAACTGCACGAATGTCGTAGTGGTTTAAGTGGTTGTGGTTTCAATCCCCACACGGGACAAAATCTTATGTCATCTACAAATAGTTGTTCAGAGTTTGGGTGTCCTTTGTAACCTTTTTTTTAATGATAGTTTAGTCTCTGATGAAGTTCTCTAAAGAAATTCTCAGTATACGGAGTTTGGAACTTTGCCCATTGAACAACAATAAGCTCACTCCCTATCTGAGACCTAAAGAACTTAGCTATTAAAATGTGAATGTTATTTGTCAGCCAGTAATAGGCACCAGACTATGTATGTATATTAGAGGTACTTTAATATCTTGGCTAACCCTTAGACCCCAGAATTCAAGCACAAACATTTTTCGTTGTGTCTGGGATTTGGCTATTAAAGAATAATTATAAGTTAAGTTTCCACAGCCAACATATCAGAATTATTAAAATTAAATATTTTATAGGACAACTATATTATTATAGGACAATGCTATACCACACTCCATATTGCCATTATACTAATAACTCCAACCAGCCTCAAAATTAAATTCAGGATCTTATAGACGGCAATCGCTCATGCTGAAATCATTTGGCAAATATGCAGTTGAAAGATTATAAATAAAGCACTGAGCAAAATAATTTAATTAATAAATAATTTACAAAAAGCTTTTTGAAAATTATTTAGAATGACAAAATACATTTTTTATAAGTTTGTAAGCATGTTATGCTACTAATTGACAATTATTGTCCCCTAGTAAATATTTATTTTATAAACTGCACAAGAAATTTACCTTGCCACTGTGATCAATTAATCCATAAAGTATATCTTGGCTTCTGAGACATTTCTGTCTAAAAAAGTAATACTTTTTCACAAGTAATGCACACTCAAAACAGGCATGTGGTGGAGAGTTGACAATTCTTAACAGCTGAAACAATAAAAATATGTTACAGTATGTAATGATAAATTAATAAACACGGAAATAAAATTGCCTGCCTCTATTAAAATATTATTTATAATCGCCATAACTAATTGTATAGTATCAGGTTGTTCAATATTTATGAACTGGTTTTTACAAATATAACATTATATTGTACCTAGACACAATACGTATATATTTAAGACGTTAATATGAAATTATCCAGGTCTAGACACCATTGACATTTCTATGTTGTGATTCTAATAAAAATAAAAACAAACTTACATTTCGTCCTGTAATAGGCTCAAAATATGTATTTAATGGATATGACTGTAAGTCGTACATTTTTACATCCATAATCAAACATATATGACATACTTTCACATGCTCCATGGTATAAAAATATTTATTTTGTTCATCTAAATAATCACAAATTGAATTTCATAGATTCGCGGTACACAACAGACTTATAAAATATTAGAACTTCTACACAAAATAATAAACTATCCGATCCATGCTAAACGAGACATTTGGATGGAATCAAGTATTATTACAGCACAAAAATAAATGAAATGTTCCGTATTTAATTATACAAGCCATGGATAAATAAAAACAATTGTATTTTAAATAATATTATCCTCATAGAATGTCTAATTCTACAAAAGACGCCAACTGTGCTGCCATTTTTGATGTTGACATTATAAACGTTTTGTTTATCTTAAAAATAAAGATTACTTACCCATTATCATTTTTACTTTATATATTATATCCAAAAGGCATGAGGATTTATTAAATTTATAAACAATACTTTAAGACAAAAAAATAAAAAATATCCTATTAATGAGTTACGTTTAGTTTGCGATTCCTATTATGTTGTATTTTATACAAAATTTAAATTTAGCTAATAAATATCATGTTATTATCCACTAAATTCAATACGAGGATCATACCATTCATACCTACGTGATGAAATAGCATGATCAAAATATTACACCTGCATAAAATTGACATAGTTCGAACAATTTCGCATGCCTCTTTATTTATCGAATGCTTGTGTGTGTCATCTTTGCCTCGCGAGCAACGATCTGAACCGCGCCGCGCGCAAGCGTGCCTCGCGCGATCCAGTCAGAGCAACTCATGTACAAAGGACGCACGTACTACACACATTGCCTCGCGCGCTCGCAAAATGCGGAACGAAGATGTCCGCGATTTAGTGCGTCTCTATGAAGAAAGAAGATGTTTGTGGGACTCAAAAGAAAAGAATTTCTTCGATAAAAAAGTTCGTGATGAAGTTTGGAGGGATATCGCTGCACAAATGGACATGTCAGTTAAAGTTCTAAAGGATAAAATGACTTCCTTGATGGGTTCATATAGACGTGAAAAGTCGAGAGAGAAACGTTCAGACACGTATAAATCAAAATGGTTTGCTTTCGACTGGTTTAATTTTTTATTGGACAGGAACAATCCAAGACTAACGATGAACCAGGGCGAGACATCTACAGATGAGGTTTGTTGATAACAATAATTAAATCCTTTTCCCTAGTAATTTGAATAAGTAAATATATAATATGTGCTCCAAGTAGGTATTTGGTTCTAGGTACCTACTATGTAAAATTTTGTTACACACTGCTATGAATATTATAGGAATAACATAGATAGAAAACCATCTAAAATTATATATTTGTACATTACAATATAAATATTACACATTATTGCCTGCTTGCCAACCAAAAAATTATCGGCCTATCAAAGAGTTGCCGCAATTAGGTAGCCATAATAATTAAGTTTAAAATTAAATGTTAATTACATATACTTATTTAGTTTTAACTCAAAATAGTACGAATAATTTAATATATTTGTAACAAATAAAAATTATTTAGACTTTATAAAAAAATATCAGTCATTTAAAAAGAAATTGTTGCCAACTCTCAGTAGGTAAGCCATAGCCAGAAAATATTAATTGGAATATTACCTACGCTTGTCGTGACCGTCGTAGGGTACCGGATTTATAGTCCGAGTCGTGCCAATATTATAAAGCATTGTTTATATGGTCAATGGATAAATAGATTTTATTACGTTGGACTTGAACATAGCTGATCAAATGTATCTGTGAGATTCAGTTCTGTCCAATACTTTGGGGTTTACAAGTGCGATGTGATTTTATATGATAAAAGAAAATCATTTAGAAGTCTTATGTAGTTTCTACATTAACTATAATAATCATTGTTATTGCGAGTTATTGCCGATTCGAAAGTGAAAGAGGGATTTATACAAAATTGCATACCTGTACCTAATATTCTATTAGCGTAAATTAATACATTGTATATTATAATATCATATTAAATAATAATATCAGATCTGTTTATAAACTGCATCATTAATTCCGTGCCCAGTAGGGCACAGGCTTCTTCTCAAAATGAGAAAGATTATAGGTATGATAGTACACTACGCTGGACCAGTAGGACTCGGTAGACTTCACAGATCTTTGAGTACTTTATGGAAAACGCTTAGACATGCAGAGTTTCTTCACTTCACCGGTAAAATAATAAACTACGGGGAAACCCGCTCCGGGGCTCCGCTGTCACGAGACCCGTGATGGTGAAACCGGCGCCGCCCCGCTTGACACCCCTAGCCGCTCGCGCCAGTGTTGCCCTCTGCTGCTGGCTTGTATGCTGTTCAGAAGGCCTATCTAATGAGTTGGCGAGTCACCGTCTGCCCATACGATTGATGCTATTAGAGTATTCAGGGCAGACGCCGTTTTTCATCCATAGTTACTAACATACCGGTCCATCAAACACCCATATCTATCCATAGCCCATATATATTAGAATTGATACGTAGCAATAGTCCTACGCCTGCTGCGGCTAGTGCCGCTCTGTAGGTGTTTCATCCCACCTTTAATTAAAACTCTCGAAGTGCCTCTTCACGTTGGACCTAGGTCGCTGTGTAAGCCTCCCAAAGGACCAGGTATTTTCTTATCACAGGTATTTTCTAACATATTATATGTTAGAAAATACCTGTGATAAGATAAACATAATAATAATATCAGCCCTGTATTAAACTGTCCCACTGCTGGGCACGTGCCTATTCTCAATATGATAATTATAGGTTAGGCCATAGTCCACCACGCTGGCCCAGTGCGTATTGGCAGACTTCACATATCTTAGAGAAAATAATGGGTAACTTTCATGTAGGTTTCCTTTCTATGTTTCCCTTGACTGGAAAAGGAAGCTATTTAATACGCACGTAACTTCAAAAAATCAGTGCCTTGAAATCAAACTCAAAATATTGGCGTGGAAGTCTAATGGTCTGCCACTAAGTTATCGCTAGATAGCTGTTGCTAAAAAAAATATTAAAATGGTTTATTGGGTGTACTGCTCACAGTTTCAAATAAACGTATGCGGACAAATAAATCATTGGTTTGTTTCACTTTTCGTTACACAGAACTATCTTTGCACAGAACTATGTCGAAACCGTTCTCCGATCTTCTATAAACAAGAATTCTATTACTCTATGTTAATTTTGTTACAGATATACGTAACCAGACACAACACAGATGCTGACGATGACCAAAAAGAAGAAATGGGAATCAAAAAGAGAGGCTCTAGAGGCAAAGCCCAGAAACGTCGGGGAAACCATACATCGGAGTTACAAGAAGTACGAGAAGAGCTCACAAACGCTTTAAACAGAATCGATAATATACTAAAAGATCAGATAAAGAGTGTTGAAACCGAAGAGGACGAATTCGACCTTTATGCAAAGCTTCTAGCCAAAAAGCTCCGTAAATTTACACAGAGGGAATGTCAAGAAATTATGTATGAAATCGACGGTTTAGTGCTTAGTCGTATATATAATCATAGTGAACCTATATCACGTAGTAGAGACTCTGTATCTTCGCCTCCGCCGTCTTCACAAACGATTATTATAACTAAGCGGTCACCGTCGCCTTGTAGCCCGTATACTTCACCTTTGCCTTCTCCGTGAGGGCTTGAAGTATTCAGGAGAGCGAAGATTTGTGAAGAGATTAGGCGTGACTTAATTTCGCTTTTGTGTGATTTATAGACGTAACGATGCTTAAGCGTAAACTAACTTTTTGTAAATTCAATGTAACCATATCTAAACACAATAAAAAAGGCATTATGCCTAGGTGCCATAACGTCGATGGAGGAAATAACTAATAACTTTTCTGCAAAGTCTGTTTTGTAGCGCATTTTTTATGTGACATGTACATATTCAGTAGATGTTTTATAGACTGATAAGAATCTGAACTTGAGCGTAAGTTATAAACTTATAAGAGACGATTTTAGAACATTCATAGTTAGAACTTTCGGATACAAAGTGCATCTTCAATAAACTTTGGCCAAAATAAGAATTATTGATAATTAAATATAATCGTCATTCATAAATAATTACAGCAGTATGAATTATATGATGGTTTTGTTTTGTAACAACAGAAAAATCATTTGATTTTTAATAATAGGTAGTTTTACTTTATTGAACTACTTATGTCGCTGACTGTACTAAATGTACTACAATATCAGCGTTGTACTTGCGTACCTAAGTGTTCTTGTATGTTGATAGCAATTAACTATTTATTACTGTAATGTATTAATATTATAAAATGTAATAAGAACAAATTTTTAAATAAACTACCTTATGAGCTTACAGCTAATCTATAACGAAATTAACCAAAGCTTATTTTGAAACAAATATCAATTATCAGCGACATTACAGATAACTACATCTATCTTTATTAGATAATATGACAAATTACAATAAATATCTATGCAAAAACTTAAAAGAAATATCGATAGTAAAAATGTTCATAAGATTATCAAAATGATCCCAAAAATGGCGCCCGTAGTTCTGACTACCGCCATTTTGATTTTAAATCCACGTGCATAGTAACAACACTTGGCGTTTCAATTAAGATGATGTGTCTGCTCTGCTTAAACTAAGTAAAGTCCTCCAAATAAAATTTTGGTTCCGGTGACCAATTTTAAAGAAGCCTGGCTATCTATGCAGGCAATATTTAAAATACACAAATTTCTGCACAAACACGAGTGCAATTACTATTCTCTAACTCTTATAAATCTAATGGGAAGGCAATTCGACAGGATCGCAGAGAAATCAGACGCAGGACCGAGGTCTTTACGTGCTTGCCAAGGCACGCGTGTCTGCAACACCATCAAGTTATTTAACTACAAATGCTATTGACAAGTTTTTGACAGAAAATGATCAAATCATAATCAAAAGACGACTATAAAAGAAATACCTGTCTACAGTGTCTACTAAGACTTTCAAGGTCTCGTATAATGGTCTAAAGACGTTTTTCTTGAACGCGGGTTTGTGCCCGCATGCGTTTATCTGGTGTGCCTATGTTGGCCCGCAGCGTGTGACTAGCAGGATAATAATTGGCCTATCAGTGTTTGCGTGTAAGAGTTTTGATCGAGTCTCAATTTATTCATAGACTCATGGTGACACATGCATGCTGGCATTTCACCCACAAACTCGCCGCGCTGCACGCATGTGTCATACCTGAAAGCGGGCTAAATAGGCATGCGGGCACAAAACTGTGACATTAAAATGGCCCTAATTAAAATCAAACTTCTTTGTAAATCGTCTAATCTCGAAAGCTTATTGAAAAAATAACTCAATAATAATTGTATCATTTCCTTTACATACAAGTTAATTAAATAACGGCAATCATACATCTTCACGCCTTCGCAAACATCCCCAAAGGGCTAAGAACGCCGTGCTTCTATTAAGAATGTTTAGTCAGAAAAATCCATTAACACTGCCTGACTGGGCAATCAAAAACCTGGGACCTCATGCACAGCATGGCTGCTGCAACTTCGCATACAATACCGGCGCACCACCGATGCCGTCGAAATGTTGGATAATTTAAATAATAATTGTGTGTGTTTCTTTTCCTTTAGTATGCAAGTCGATAAAGCAACGGTCAGCTTCGTAGCTTTATTGATTTGCTTACTAAGGACGTTATCTTCCTGCAATATTTTCAAAATATCCAGAATGAAAGATAATTTCCTCGTTCTTACTTGCAACATTCTCATAATTCGCCCACTATTTACAAAGTTTAATCCTTTTAAGGGATACAATTATTTTCTGTCCGCCTGCAAGGGTTCTTAAAATGGATATAATAAACTAGTGCAAGAATCAAGTCTACACATTTGGCAAATTGTCATAAGTATAATAAATAACTTATTTATTACTAGCTTTTGCCCGCGGCTTCGCTCGCATTAATTTAGAATTTGACAATCAATTCAGGTTGTACTCTGCTTGTAATAATATAATTCAATCATGATTCGAAAGACACGTGGCGCCATCTATTATCATAAGAACGTTATTATTGTTTTCCTCGGGAACAGTATTTTTTTTTGGGATGAAAGGTAGCCTATGTCCGTTTCTGTACACCTGTCAACGTATATGCAAAATTTCAGGATGATCGGTCGAGTGGTTTAGGCGTGAAAAGGTAAAAAACATCGCTGCTCTAAGAGTTAGACGGTAACAAACATAAAAAAAATACAAGCGAATTGACAACCTCCTCCTTTTTAAAGTCGGTTAAAAGTGTGTGAGCCTTGATATCCGTATCTTAGCCCAGAGATTAATAGACTACGGCCAGTTCCTACATGCTTATCTTATCGAAATACACGTACATTAATAATCCGTTAATTAATTCACTCAATTAAGAACCAAGCTCTTATCGGTACTATCTGCCGATATACTGAATAACAAGATATATGAATGTTTTTTTTTCTAATATACATAGGCATATTTTTTGACATAATTTTTTTATTATTTTTTATTATTGTGCTCGTCAAAATGACCACACTCCACCTGATGGTAAGCAGTCGTGTGGTCTAAGAGCAGTGGCCTCCACACCGCCCTCATAGTAGCCGAGGCGATGTTGAGGGCTCTACTTTGACGGCCTGAGAAGGTGCTTTTTCACGCCCCGCTTAAAGGACCCAGGATTGAAGGAAGAACGAAACACGTGCCTTGGCAGAGAATTCCGTGCCTTGGTCGTTCGGCAGAGGTATGAGGACCCAAACTTGTTGGTACGCGCTCTAATCGACTCTACCGTGTAAGGATGGCATCTGAGCCCAGCACGCGTTGTTCTGGATAGGAAAGGGGAGGGCGGGATAAGGTGGAATAACTCTTCAGAGCACTCCCCGTGGTATATTCTGTAGAAACATGCCAATGAGGCAATGTCCCTACGGAGTTGCAGAGATTCCAGTGAACTCGTGACCTATCTCCGATAATACGGACAGCCCGCCGCTGTAACCGATCGAGAGCGTCCAGCAAGTACTGCGCGGAGCCATCCCAAAGATGAGAACAGTACTCCACGCAAGGGCGCACTTGTGCCTTATACAATAGGCACAGTTGCCCAGGCGTGAAGAACCGCCTCACCCTGTTCAGAACTCCGAGTTTTCGCGAAGCTTGCTTAATGACGCTCTCGATGGAGGTTTTGGGATTAAGGGAGCAGCAAAGATCCATACCTAAGATGGAGAGGCTGTCACGTATTACCAGTGGAGTGTTCTTCAGAGAAGGGAGGGGAAGGAACGAAGACTTTTTTGTTGAGAACGCGCATGCCTGGGTCTTCTTGGCGTTGAACTCCACCAAGTTCTTGGCACCCCATTCATAGATGCGGTCCAAGGTCTGGTTAAGTTCAACGACAAGATTCTGCCTTTTCCCCTCAACGTCAGCCTGTTTGGCCCGAGGATGTCCGACATATTGCCCATGCACGGTACTGTCGTCCGCATAACAATGTATGTTGCCGAGATTCAACATATCATTGATATGCAGAAGAAAGAGCGTAGGGGATAAGACAGATCCCTGAGGCACTCCTGCATTGACCTGCATACATTTGGAAGCGCGACCGTCGCAAAGGACCCGAATACGACGCTTCTGCAGGAAACTTGCAATCCAGGTGCACAGTTGAGGGGGCAAGCCATAAGCCGGAAGCTTGGAAAGAAGAGACCGGTGCCAGACTGTCGAAAGCTTTGGCTATGTCAAGGCTGATAGCCAAAGACTCGCCGTGCTTGTCCATAGCCTCACCCCAGAGGTGCGTGACGAACACTAGAAGATCACCCGTTGATCGTTTAGACCGAAAGCCGTATTGGCGATCATTGATCAACGATTGATCCTCCAGGTAGCGGACAATTTGGGTGTTTATAACCCGCTCGAACACCTTGGAAAGCACCGAGGTGATAGCTTTGGGTCGATAATTGCTTGGCTCGGAACGGTCCCCTTTTTGGGAATCGGTTGAACGTTCGCCTCCTTCCAAGCCTCAGGCACAATGCCTGCGGCGTAAGACGTCCGGTATAGGCGCGTAAGTGTGGGAGACAACTCCGCTGCACATTTTTTAAGGACAACAGCTGGGATGCCGTCAGGTCCACTGGCTTTCCGAACATCGAGAGACTGCAGTATCGCACGAACGGTTCGTTGCCTGATAAAATATCAGGCATGGTGTAGCCGCAGTTGGCAATGTTAGGCGGCTGCGAACCGCAGTCATCGATTCGGGAGTTGGCCGCAAAGAGATTTGCAAGCAGATCTGCTTTCTCCTGCGGCCGATGAGCCAGTGATCCATTCGGATACCTCAGAGTGGGCAGCAAGGTCTGGCAGAAGTTGGACTGCACGGCTTTGGCCAAGCGCCAATAGCTACGACTGCCCGTAGGATGCGCCATTAGTTCCTGGCCGAACCGTGCGACGTGCTGGGCATCCGCTCTTAAGTATGCCCTCTTGCAGACCTTTGTGGCTTGGTTGAATGCTGCCTTCAGGTGATCCACGTTAGGGTCGTGGAGAGTGCGAGCCCTGGTCCAAGCGCGGTACGCTGTCTGTTTGCGTTCAACAGCATCAGCGCATTCACGCCCGAACCAGGGCCTTTTCCTGCCGCCGCTCGTGACATCACTGTATGGAATATAATATTCCATACCCAGGATGATTTCACCAGCGACAGCAGTAGCGCTCTCTGATGGATCCCTGTTCTCAAAGCAGCGTTGAGCCCAAGGGATGGATGCGAAGTACTCCCGCATTCCATCCCAGTCTGCTGACGAGTAATGCCACAGTCGTCGTCTTGCCTCCTCGGGTCGTGAGGGCGTAACAACAACAGCTGTGGCTCAAACCAAACAGTGGTCTGAGGTGCCCAAAGGAGCACGAATCGACACACTGTACCGGTTCGGGTTACTCGTCAGCAGTAGATCGAGCAGAGAGGGCGCCTGACCTGCAATGTCTGGTATCCGGGTGGGCTGGAGTACCAGTTGAGACAGGTCATGCGTGAGAGCGAACGCATGGGCAGTTCGTCCCGCGTGGTCTGTTTTGGGAGAACCCAACCAGGTCTCATGGTGGGCATTGAAATCTCCCAAGAACACCAACTCAGCGTTCGGAAACCGCTCCTGCGCGTCGTCTGCCGCCTGACTCAGGTAATTGAAGAGTCGAGTTGTCTCAGCGTCTCCTGAATGGGATCGGTAGAGGCACATGTAGATTTGGCTGAAAGAGCCATGATCTACGTGTACCCAAAGGACAGAGAAGGAAGGGTCCTCTAGACATTGTAGACGGCGACAGCAAATATCCGCCCTAACAAACAAGCATACCCCGGCTTTCGCGAGGAAACACTCCTCTAGCACGTAGCCGGGATATTGCAGGTAGTTCGTGTCTGCAGGACGGCGTATTTGTGTCTCCGTTAGAAAAAGAATTGCCGGCCGAGCCGTCTCCAAGTGGTGATGGACGGCATTAAGGTTAGCGTGGAGTCCTCTGATGTTAATAAACTCCACGACACAGGAAGCAGCAGTGGAGTTACGGTGATTGGCTGCTGTTGAACGACAATGCTTTATTCGTACTGCCATAGAGTGAAAGGAAGGGGAAACGTGAAAAAAAAGAGGCGGCTGTTCTCGCAGCAAGGCAAGGCGCAGAGCAAGTATTGTCATATATAACTGTATGGTATGGCGATAGCCGATCCGACGGACGGAAGGACCCCCGTACCCTCCCGAAAGTGGTCGCCGGGACCCACCCTCCGGTCACCATCCGGCACGACGAGCCACCTCGAGATTATGCGCGGCATGATAAGGCAGCCAACCTAGTTGGTTAGACTCGGTTGGGCCTCTGGACTATACCGCGGGCGGCCAGCAGAGCACCGTTTCTACGGCTCTCCCTGGCCGCCGGGTCGACTCGCGCCACCCACACAATGACTCTACGGATACTCTGCAGGTCCCTCATAAGCTGCGAGAATCGTCATCTCATGCTTAGGCCTCCGGCGCTCTCATTCACACTCATTCTCATTCTCAGAAACACTGTTGTTTCACGTCGATTTTCTGTGAGAGGGTAGTACTTCCCCGGTCGAGCCGGCCCATTCTTGCTGTAACCAGCTTGGCTCTACTACTCAAAAAATCTTTGCCATAAATTGTCTTTGGCATACATCTGTATGTAGACATAATTATCTTAGTGACAACTCGAAAAATAAGTTGTCGCCGCGTAAGCTGTTATGCGTAAATATAGGTAAGTATTTAGGACAAACAAAAGTATGCCGTGTTATATTGTCTTAAAATTTTATGCTAATGGATAGGGAACCAAATTAATAGCAATTCTATAAGGGTTTTATTTCGAACTCAAATATTACTTCGACAGACGCCATTATATTCATGCCTGTTTGTTATCAACTTATCAACCAGTCTTTATAGATTTATATTAAAGATGTTGCGAATATTCGCATCCGGATCCGTAATTGCGGAGCTTCCGCATCGATTTGGACATCCGCATCCGCAATAATCAACGCGGATGTTAATGCGGATCCAGATATAGTGCAGGTTGCGACGAGAAAGAAAATGGGTGGGCCGATGAATGGTGCGATGATTCTTCAAGAGAAGATGAAGAGAAACACTAGAAAATGGTACCTATACCTATCTAAAATGAACCTTTGCAAAACAGATTTGAACCTGCAGAGGTGATATTAGATAGCGGAAATCAGAAAGAGATAAAAAGCTATAGCACATTCTAGGTTGGATGCTTTGTTTATAATAAATGGCCTCCCCACCATGGCTTTTTTTTTGTATGCCCGAGAACTAGACTGCGCTTTATAGAATGTCTATATAATGTAATATCAGCCCTGCATTAAACTGTCCCACTGCTGGACATGGACCTCTTCTCAGTATGAGAAGGATTAGGCATAGTCCACCACGCTGGCCCACTGCGGATTGGCAGATTTCACATATCTTCGAGAACATTTGATCACGATGTTTTCCTTCACCGTTTAAGCAAGCGATAATTAACTAGTTAGGTATTACTACCAAAATCGTCTGGGCAACAGATTCTCTAAACTTAACTAAAAATCACTAAAATTTAGTTTAGTCCTGTCACTTTTAACGATTTCAGAAAATGAAATGTTGTTTGACAGGACTAAACTAAATTTTAGTGATTTTAGTTAAGTTTAGAGAATTTTGTAACAACAGAATTGGCACCATTATCTATTTTTAAATAGATGTCATTGTTTCTCATATCACAGATATTTTTCCAATATACCTGTTGGAAATATATCTGGCCCTTTGGGAGGCTTACACGGAGACATGGATCCAATGGGAAGAGGCCCTTCGAGAGTTTTAATCTAAAGTGGGGTGGAATACCTACGGTGCAGGTGGCACTAGCCGCAGCAGGCGTAGGACTATTGCTACATAATATGTACCTACTCTATTAAAGTCTGGGCTATGGGGATGAGTTTTTTAATGGACCGGTATACTGGTAACTATGGATGAAAAACGGCGTCTGTCCTGAATACTCTAATAGCATCATTGTTTTATTATTAAACCATCGCGTGTTAGAGTTCCAAACTTTACATAGAATGTTGTCTATTTCACTCAGACCTATTGAGAATTTACTAACAGAAAAACCCACATTGTCCGACTCGGGCGTCGAACCCGGAATATCACGATTCACGATCAGCCTGAATAATAATAAAACTTTGCTATTATAAGTAGCAATATCCTAATGGGGCATGAGGTCGATTTTACGATGCGCACCTCTGATTTGCGCATAATATTATGGCAAGCTTTGACGACTAGTAAAACATTCTAAGAAACCTTCATATCTGGAAGAAGAAATGTGCTAACTCACTCTTGGCCAGCGAGGTAGACTAGACCAGTGGTCATCAGCATTGTCGTCCAAAAGAGCCAAATGAGGAGTATAGTTTCAAATCCCGCCAAAACGATATCAGAACAAAATAATGTTCCGATTGAATATGAAGCTCCTTCGCTACTTCTATCGCATAGCACTGATCAACAGTTTTCAACAAAACCCACTCAAATTCTATTAAATCAGCACACAAAAGTAGCAGTTTGTTGCAAACAGCGCTAAAATAGTCCATTTATATTACGTCTTAAATGTTTTTTTGAGATTTACCATTATTTTGTTAAAAGTATTTTAGAGGATTATGAAATTAAGCTACTCAAATATAGATACACAAGCGAAATCTACTCAAAGAGCCATTCTTTTTACTGAAGGTGTGCTTTAGCAGATAGACATAATTAGGATTAAAACAACACTCGAACTTGCCTTTATCAAATAAGTCTAAGTTTTACTAACAGTAATTTTAATGCCATCAAAAACATAACTTTAAAAAAAAAACAAGTCTCGCAACTCAGTTCTTCAACCGTCAAAAGTTATGAGATCCATGTAATACCAAGTCGGTTAATTTATTCAGTTCCTACTTAAGGGACCTTCTGTCTTAAGTTATTACGTTACGTAATTAGCTAACCTAACAACATCTTATAGCTTATAGTGACCTTAGCAATTATATTTTTTTGTTTTAAATAAATAGATTGACTTTGCCATCGCATGAAAACACAATGTATCTCACAAGTAATACATATTATATTAAATTAGATTATTTAGTGCGATTGCCAAGTCAATCTAACTGGACCGAAAATGCAAAATATTATAGTTTTTCCTTGATTTATCACTAAATAATATTCTAAAGTTGAAGCGTCTATGTCTGCTAGAACTTCTAGCAGACATAGACGCTTCAAATTTTTGATGATCGGTCAGTCAGTGAGTGAGTGACAAAATTAAGAAACTTTGACTAGTTATAATTCTTAAACTACTGGTTCAAATAAATTGAAATATACCGTATTTATACAATGCCTGCTTGGTTACTGAAGATTCAGGCTTCTAGTTTTATCCGCAACGAAGTTATAGGGAGTCGAAAATGGCCTGAACTGTTCCGAGAAAAGGATGGTACGGCCCTACCGCTTTTTTACTCGACTTAGCGGGCGACTACCGTGCCCCCAGATAAGATTAATTATTTATCAAACTTATAAAGCAAGATAATCTATACTAATATTATAAAGCTGAAGAGTTTGTTTGTTTGTTTGGTTGAACGCGCTAATCTCAGGAATGACTGGTTCAATTTGAAAAATTATTTTCGTGTTGGATAGCCTATTTATCGAGGAAGGTTTTAGGCTATATAACATCACGCTACGACTCACGGGGGCGGAGCAGTAACCATAAACGCAGGTGAAACCGCGGGCACATCTAGTAAATAATATTCCGTGCCTGCACTAAACATTTCATGGAAGAGCCGAGCCGTAGCCGAGGAGTCAAATAGCCGCATACGGCTCGCGAGCCGCGGGTTGCCGACCATTGGACTAGACTAGACAATAGACTATCCCTTCTCATTTTAAAATAAGACACGTGCTCGGAAAGGAACGGCTCATAAACATGGTTGATATTTTTAGATCTTTTTTGGTTTTATGAGTAAGTAGATGTGCCCGCGGTTTCACCCGCGTTTATAGTTATTGCGCCGCCCCCGTGGGTCGTAGCGTGATGTTATATAGCCTTCCTCAATAAATAGGCTATCCAACACTAAAATATTTTTTTAATTCGGACCAGTTGTTCCTGAGATTAGCACGTTCAACCAAACAAAAGAACTCCTCACTCCTCAGCTTTATAATATTAGTATAGATAATGTTAGCATAATTATGTAGTGTCCCACACGGTCCCACGGCTGGGCAAAAAGCGCGCAGATTAATCATAATTGAGGCAGCCTGCCGCTATTGAGCGTGTCTATGATAATAAAGTTATCTAGGGCTGTCACCACTCAAGTATGAATTTTAATATTTATAGATAAATCGTTACTGTATTATTTAATTACTAAATGTTCCCGCGGTTTCACCCGCGTTTATCGTTACTAAGCTACTAAGCCTAATCTTAGGAGGAGCACAATAAAAGGTTGTTTAGGGTTTTCTGTGGAATTGAAGTAGGTTTTATGAGCTACTATTATGTCTTACCTTAAAGCTAGGATATTTATAATAGAATATCGGTATCTGTTTATAAACGACTAGATGTTTCCGCGGTTTCACCCGCATTTATATTTACTGCGCCGGCCCCGTGGGTCGTAGCGTGATATTATATAGCCTATAGCCTTCCTCAATAAATAGGCTATCCAACACTAAAATAATTTTTCAATTCGGACCAGTAGTTGCTGAGAATAGCGCGTTCAACCAAAAAACATGATGATGTTTGTCTTGATCTGGGTATTTCTAATTTGTATGTATTTACAAAAATAAGTATATATGTATGTTTATACATTGTCTAGTACCCATAGTACAAACTGCTTAGTTTGGGCTAGACGGTGTTGTGTGTATGTGATAGAATATTATTATTATTATTGGTTGAAATATTATTAGGTATTAAAACAGTTATACGCCATCAATAAATAAATACAAGGAAAATGATAGGTTAATACAAAGGAAGAAGTCGGTCGAGATCATTAGTGTCATTAGGTGTTGTATGTACTATCGACTCCACCGACGCGACGGATGACGACTCCTAAGGTTAAAATCGCATAGCAGGCCAACACTTGGTACCCGTACCCGTGACATGCCCCTTTCTTTGTTTGAGTTTTTTTACACTTTACATTTGTTTACTGATTCTAAGGCGATACAAACTCAACTGGTCAACATGTGCAAGCGAAAATTTTTCTGAAATGGTCATCCGTCGCTGAAGCCGATAGTACCTATGTGATAGGATATTATTTATTACTAGCTTTTGCCTGCGGCTTCGCTCGCGTTAATTTAGAATTAGACAATCAATTCGGGTTATACTCTGCTTGTAATAATATAATTCAATCATGATTCGAAAGACACATGGCGCCATCTATTATCATGAGAACGTTATTATTGTTTGCCTCGGGAACAGTGATTTTTTTCGGGATGAAAGATAGCCTATGTCCGTTTCTGTACACCTGTCAAGGTATATGCAAAATTTCAGGATGATCGATTCAGTGGTTTAGCCGTGAAAAGGTAACAAACAAACAAACTCATTTTCACTTTTATAATATTTGTTAGGATTAGGATTAGGATTAGGAAGTTAGGATTATTGTGTCTGGCCGCCCGGTGTGCCGCTACCACTAGGTTAAGCAATGATGTTCAGCAATCATGTATGGCGGGGTAAGAATCGTGTTATAAGTAACCGGGTAACCGCTTGATTAGCCGTTATATTAGCATGCTAGGGTTACAGTTTAAAGCTCAAGCTCGATTTTTTTTTTTATAGGCACGGTTAACGTGGCCAACAAGCATACGGTCCCACCTGATGGTAAGTGGTCACCGTAGCCTATGGACGCCTGCAACACCAGAGGCATCACTTGCGCGTTGCCGACCCTTTAGGAAAGGAAGTGGGAAGGAGAACGAGCGGAAAGGGGGAAAGAGGGTGATTGGGCCTCCGGCACTACTGTACTTATATTATACAGAGTGTCCGGTAATTAATGGAAAACCTTGAAATGTCTTATAGTAGAACTGATGGCCGTTCAGAAAAAATATGAACAAAATCTATCCTAACTACTACCTGAGATATGTTTTTTTTTTAATTACCATATTTAATTTCCTTGTACACTACGACCTTAAATTAATGAATTCCATCGGCTTTTTGTTGTTTTATTATTAAACACTAATTATTATGCTAATAGATAGACAGTCAAAAGTATGACTAGCTATTGCACTTTTGAAAGGAAGTTCCTTATCGCGCGTTGCGAAAGGGGGCTATACGGAAAAAATTAAGGCCAAAAGTTGTAACGACACTTTTTATGTCATTATATTATATTGATATATGTAACCATAGTTACGCGCTTCGACTGCGTGTGTTAAATGCATGGTTGTGTGCGTGGAGTGTTTTTTCATTAATTTAATGTATTTCTAATGC
Organism: Catocala sponsa; assembly: GCA_963564715.1. Classification (NCBI taxonomy): domain Eukaryota; kingdom Metazoa; phylum Arthropoda; class Insecta; order Lepidoptera; family Erebidae; genus Catocala; species Catocala sponsa. The sequence continues at coordinate 22,932,455 of OY751340.1, read as the reverse complement.
ATATTTAAAAAAATATTAGCATTCGTCACTTCTTCTCTGTATAAACTATAAGTTAACATGTTACAACATCGCCTCGGCTACTATGAGGGCGGTGTGGAGGCCACTGCTCTTAGACCACACGACTGCTTACCATCAGGTGGAGTGTGGTCATTTTGACGAGCACAATAAAAAAAAATACAAAAAGAAGTGTGCGAAATTTCATACTCCTCCGTCCGCCCAATTTTCGTAAAAAGGGATCCACAGTTTTCGATTCATGTATTAATATATAGATAATATCCGATGTGATATTTACGTTAATTTAATGCATCTTAGGAACCAGTTTAATTATCTTCATATTATTTATCAAGGTTTGTCGATTGTCGATGCGTTATGTTATGAATTAAAATATAATAAGTACATTTTAAGCCGAATCGATAGACATCACAACTATCAGAAAGCTGTGTACCGGCTACCAAACACGGCTGAACATCATTATTGTCTGACAACTAGCACTTCCTTACTTTCGTAAGCTGGAAGGATAGAAATATTTTGAACGGTTAAATCAGTTGTTAAAAAAATTTACTAAAAAAATGTTTTGATATTGGTCCAAAGATTATTGACTACGTGTACAAAGAGGGATGACAGCATATTATATTTATAAACATCTACAACGAATGATTATATAAGATGTTATCCTTTCAGGACAAATGATCAAGCACCACTTTATATGCAAAACAAAATATATTCTTAATTTACACACTTAAAATTTTATAAGTATAAACTACTAGCTTTTGCGCGCGGCTCCGCCCACGTGGTACCTACATCAATAAAAAGTAGCCTATATCCTTCCCCAGGTTTTAAACTATATCTGTACTAAATTTCATCTAAATCGGTTGAGTGAATTAGCCGTGAAAAGGTAACAGACAGACAGATAGACAGACAGAATTACTTTCAAATTTATAATATTAGTAAGGATAAGGATTTACAAAAAATATTGTAGACAGTTTAAAGCCAAAGATATTTTCTCGTTGGAAATTGCCACCCACTTGTATAAAATAAGCCTGTTACTTTGAAAGTAAACAGCACTAAACAGGAGCCAACTAACGGGTGAGCTCGCGTAAGTAGGCACGTCTTTAATATTGTGTCCCCTAATTAAATTACATAAACTATGTTAGTTTATATGTTGACTGTATATATATGGCGAGTAGTTTTAAGATGTTATCTCGTCTCGTTACTACACCGAGCACTTTTTGTAACGACACTTTTTGCTATAGTTGTAAGTTTAAGGTTATTTCTTAATATGTATGTATTGTTAATGTCCACAAGCCAATTATTACTAAAATTGAGCCTACTGATTAAGTTTATATTACATTATATTTGTAAATAATAAAAGAAATATTATTTAAAAAAAATTAAATTTTATTACAATTCCTTAGGAACTTCGTTCCATCCGGGTGTCCCTTGACACCTCTCAAGTTTTTTTTATTTTTTTTTTCTTTATTTTTCTGAACGGCCGCGGGCCGTCAGTTCTACTATAAATCATTTTAAGGTTATCCATTAATAACCAAACACTCTAATATTCTTAGTATTACAACTTACTTAGTATGTATTACCTACTCGATACCTATAATTAAATCAAGTGATTTTTTTTTTGTTTTTCCGTTGTAACTTATAACTCAATTTCGCTTATACGTCGTGATTGAGTTCAGCTAAGTAGGTAGCAAGCAAAATATTTAGTAATTTCACTGCACGGAAGGCGTAGTGGTTTAGTTAGTCGCCTAGCCGCAACAACCGCGCCAAGTGTTGTGAGTGCGATATTATCACGGGACAAAAATGTGTGTGATCATCAAATAGGTGCTTTATGAGGATGGTGTGGAGGCCACTGCTATTAGATCATATGATCGCTTACCATCAGGCGGAGTGTGATCATTTTGACGAGCAAAATAATTAAAAAAATAAAAAATATTGGGGCAGTCTTTGGCGGACTGTCGATAGATGTGAAAACTTTAATCCTTGATCATAAACACTTCTTTATAAACCAAAAATAATTCAAAATGGAAAGCGTTCGGTGGCGACGACGCGGACGCGAGTTCCATGATTTTTGTTCATCCAAGAAGTGCTCAAAGCGCCTAAAGAAGTTTTCACTTCAAAAAAATAAAAAAAGATGTCGGATGCTAGTTCCTGATACTCTCTTAAGGGCTTAAAAATTTCGTTATTTTTTGCGTAGGACGCACCATTTCTGAGATATTGTTAATATTCTAAAATAAGTAATTCAAAAATGGAAAGCGTGGAAGCGTGACGCGAGTTCTATGATTTTTGTTCACCCAAGAAGTGCTCAACGCGCCTAAAGAAATTAGGTTTCCCGGGACTTCTGGGTCTGGGTGTTCTTTGTGTCACAGTAGTTTTACCTGGTGCTTTTTTGAACAAGACAAGGCAAGTTAGATAAATCGAGCTTTTGGCACTTTATGGAGTTACCACTACTTAAGTCACTATACACTACATACTACATATTATAAAACAAAGTCCTCCGCCACGTCTGTCTGACAGTCTGTTCGCGATAAACTCAAAAACTACTAAACGGATTTTCATGCGGTTTTCACTACTAGACAGAGTAATTAATTCATGAGGAAGGTTTAGGTGTATAATTTGTTAAGGTTTTGTGCTATCCGTGCGAAGCCGGGGTGAGTCGCTAGTGAACATATACTTAATCTATCAAGCGATCAATAGAAGACTGTAAGTAATAATAAGCTTTTCCTAGACTATGGTAAGAGTTAGTATTGATCGTTAGAGAGAAAAAAGTTTGTATACACCTCTCCCTATTTAGGTTATGCTATTCTATTTTAAAACTCCAACATAAAATGTTCCCACATTGTCCGGTACAACTGAAAATGAACCTAATTCTCAAGGACATAGAGTGCATATTTGTGCAAACGTTAGAAGGTTTCACACAAAATACAATTAATCATAATAACTAAGATGACGGGTTCCTGTATAGTAATATCACAAATTACGTAGATACAGAGATACGATTGAATACGAATTCTCGAAAACAGTCGTATTCATAGACTTAATTATATGTGTCTAGCTCAAAGGTCTAATACCTACCTGGGCATAGGGTTGTCAAAACATTATTTTTATTTTAAAACGACAACTCCCGCACTAGGAAATTCCTGTATCGCGAGAGACTTTACAATCATTTAAACAACAGTCACAAGGGGAAGACCTAGGTACTAGTATAGTATTATATTATCTGTGACCTAGGCGAACGTTTCTTGATCAGATTGGAGACGTTCTGGTTAAAGGCCAGGTTAAGAGCACCTTAAGCCGGCGAGCGTGTATGAGGAATGTTATGAAAGAATGAAGCCAGAGAAGTATCAGGATCGTAGCAAATGGAAATCCGTAGTCTCTGCCTACCCCTCTGGGAAACAGGCGTGAATCTATGTATGTATGTAAACAACGGACACAATGAACATCCAGACTGGGAACAAATATTTGTTAATCACACATTTTTTTGTCCGGTGTGGACATTCGAATTCGAACCCACAACTGACCACAACAGTCAGCACAGTGGCAATGGCGAAGCGACCGCTTATAGCACTACGCTGTCCGTGTAGTCAAACAATAGCAAATTATATCGTCAAAATTTTAGGAAAATAATTAATGGTTTAAATTTTATATTGATTACTAAAATTTTTTATTTAATTATAATTAGGTACTTATAAGATATTTTTTAGCTATTTTAATTATATTTGCTAGATATTAGTAGTAATAAGGCAGTCATTTGTATAATTTATTATTTTATTTACGAGCTAATGTAGATGTTAGTTACCTTGCCTTAGTATAAAACATAAAGGCGTTTACTCGCCGGGAGGCAAAATTTTATTTTAAACATTACGTGACAATTCTGACTCGAAATTACATATATGCTTTTTTAATAACGCCAATTGTGAACTTTAGAAACTATTATTCAGAGGTCATTAATTGTTCTGCATTTTTGCAACTGCAACTGCGAGTCGTGTGATATGGCTACTACTTAGTCATACTCAATGATCCAACGTTAGTGTTACGCACTGTAATGATATTCGGATTACTTAAATCTGAGTTATTAGTGTTATTACACGCGAATGCTTCCAATTAATCCTTTTTTTTTTACTTGGGGCAATGCTCTTGATGCTAACCTCTCGCCACAAGGTAAGGTGAGAACTGAGAGGGTTTACACCGGGCTCACTCGAGACTTCGGGCCTACCGACTAAAACCAGCACGGTGTAACAATTTGCGATAAATACCTTAACTGCAGTCAATCAACTAGATCCTAAATCACTACTTATACACTTGTTTGTGTGTAAGTGCATCTGTTTTCGCTTGTTTATATTAATTAAGACGACCATCTGTGCCTATCTGTTTTGTGGTCACTTTATTGATTTTACGTACTTATTTGTACCTACTTACTTTTTGTATAGGCGTTTCCATTGTAAATTAATATCATTAGGTTAATGTAATAATAATCATTTTTGATCTGGGTAGGATTAGGTATTGGCAATGAATTCGCCTCGGGTAACCAAGCTGACCAAAGTTTTATGTTAGAATATTCTCTGTAACATCACGGAGTGTTGTTATCATTGGGTTCAAAGTTCAAACCCAACAGACGGTATCGGAACATGACGTAGACCGTTATTAAATTTGCATTGTATCTTGATATGGTTGTAATTACTTATTAGGATTTTCTAACGAAACTATGTCCTTTTTAAGGTTATCTATTACAAATAAATAAAATTGAAGTGTATGTTTGTAATGTCAAAATAACAGCTTTTACTAAATTATAGGTAAGTATAAAAAATCAACAAGAACAAAAAAATTTGATCGACATCGGTCATCGATTGCTCCGAGGAGAAACCGAACCTGCAACACTGTGAATTGGCGCACATAGATGACTAGAAACCATTGCGCCATCTGTAATGTAAGAAAGTTGATTATACATAGAACTTTGCCTAAACCTATATAGGTACCTACCTATTTTATCATCATATTGCGTTTAGACATTACATAAAATCTTAAATGCCAGCGCATTTTGTCTGTCTATCAAGAAGCTTTTCCTCCGAAATCCTAACTAATATTATAAATGCCAAAGTGAGTTTGTTTGTTTGTTACACTTTCACGCCTTGACTACTCGACCGATCATCATGAAATTCCGTACCCTTTGAATCAAATTTGTACACTTTGTCACCTTTCATCCAGAAAAAGTTATATTGCTAACCTAACATACCTACATTTACGCAAGCGAAGCCGCGGGTATACTCTAGTGAGTAATACTAAACTAAAATAATATTGCTAGAGTTATATTTGCTTGTTAACATAAGTTCTAAGATAACCCAAACAAACAATTTTGTAAGATTTTATATTTGTATTTTTTAATTGCTGAGTTTCCGGTTTCCTTTTGTGGCAGCCCTAGATAAGATACTCGTTTTTTTGAACATGTTTTCTTTTATGTTGATTTACAACAATAATCTAGTTCATTTTCTTAACCACTTTGTTTGACTTTTACGAAAGTTTAGGTATGCCAACATGGACGTAGTAATTAGGTAGGTACGTTTGTAATGATTTAATTAAAATTAATATGCTAGTACCACCTAGCACTGCTACTCTAGTCAGTAATAAATAAGACTAATAAGTATGTTTCTATGTAAGGGTAGAATAGGGTATTCTGTTTTCAAGTTCATTGCAGATGCGACAGTTAAGGTTATGAGTGACAGAATTTTATATAAATAAAACAGAACTAGTGTTCCAATATTTTTAGGTGACAGCTGAATAAGTAGGTATGTCGTCCACCAATATTGCATGAAACTCAAATATTTAGATGGTGGGTGAATCTAGGAGGCACATTATCCGAATTTGTATCAACAAAATGTATTTAAATATTATTATTCGTTACTTTATGTTTAATTCAGCGCCTACTTATTCCGATTATACATAGCGCCTGCTAAAAACTTTCAATTAACTTTTGTTTGATTGTTTCCTATTGTTCTAAAAAGGGTAGGTACATCAGTGTACATGCGCGAAAAAATCAAACCCAAAACCACTAACTACATCTACCCACTCAGCTCAAAGTAGGTTAAAATACTTACGTAAGCTTGTAATTGCATTATATACCTACCTACGTTCTCTTTATGTTCATAGTAAAATACCTAAACATTTGACATATTATCTACTTTTTACTTGTTGCTGTCTCGTTCACTCATGCAGGGGATTATTGTTCGAGGAATGCGCGCGTCGACTAGTCTCGCTAGGCAGAGCGCGTATGGTCGAAATTAAAAACATGGAGCACGAGTATGCTCTCTATGTCCAACGCATAAAGTCGAGTTTTGAACAGATTTTTTGTGAGGTCGCCCAAATGTCGGAGAGACATTCCTAACGAGACTACCAATAGTTACTACTTTGTAAGAGTACATTCATAAATTATACTTTAGGTATGAAATTATTTAATTTATACTATACGTGCTAGTGTTTTATAGTTATTAAAATATAAATTGATTATAGGGATGACTTGTACAACTCGTAATTCTAGTTTTCCAAAAATAAATAATTCGAAAATAGAACAAAATGAAAAGTCCTTGAGAACTAGTCTCGCGAGGAGTACCGCTACGTCATCACCCCGGACTTTTATAGTTATGTATGTCTGCTAGCAGTGGCCCGATTGGCCGACAAAGCCTTGTCGGCGGCCATTTTGTTTGCTGCTGAGTCACCAAAAGGTGAAAAATGTACATGAATTGCACTCCTCACGAGACTACACAACGGTATTGGGCATTTCCCTGAACTGAACACAAAATTTGGGTTTCATGTTCCTTACCTACCACAGCGTGGAAACTAACAAAAAATAACAATTTTAACAGTATTATCACATTTACACCAGTTATAGATTTATATTTGATTAATAGGAATTGCCGCGAAAATTATTTTTCAAAAGTTTACGTCGGCAATGTGTGGAAGTTATTTTCTCGGCTCTTTCGACCCTCACATGGACTGATCAGTGAACGCAGTTCAATCGTGGAAATTTGTCGTGGAGTGTGTGTACTGTGAATGTGGATTATTTCGATAACGCATCGTGTGCTACGGCGATCTGTCAAAATAGTGAAGTGATAAGTGGACGATGCCCACCGCGGAATGCGGTTGTTTACTTATTTGTGACTGAAACCTGCCTGAACTCCGCTGCAGGATGTAGCTCGGGATTTAAGTGAGACGTGATAAAAAGAAGAAAACTGATTTATTTACAATAGAGGTTAATCTGTGATCTCCAACATGACGGACTCTACGTCGAGTACTATTCCTATGGTGAAGGTAAAAACCGAAAGACCTGATGAGGCTGAGATCAGGGAGTTAGCCGCCAAGATGGTGGAGGCCAACAAGGCCAAGGCGTTAGCGGCATCGGTGGCGGCCGCCCGGCCTCCGCCCGGCGGCCTAGTCGGGGTACCCCAGCCCGGAACCGGCGGTCAAATGGGTATTCTCAACTTCCTTGCACGAAAACCAGGTGCGAACACCGCAGCCGACCAGCGCCCCGCGCCCGAAGGTGACAAGAAGACCCCGGCCCCAGACGAGGCCAGTTGGAAAGGTCATTTCGGTTGGGACATGCTCGGTAAATGCCACATACCGTACATATATCGCTCTGGTGAAAAATATGTCGCCGTGCGAATGGTAGAGATTAAACTTCTAAACAAGTACCTGAACTATCTTCACGCAGACATATATTCGTGTACGTGTATACGTAGCTATTACATCACAGAAATCGAGGCCCGGCTACTGAACGAAATAAACAACAGGCATTGTGATGGACAGTTTGGCCGGGAACCATTCACCCAGAAGGACTTAGTGGTGAGGCTATCAGACGCCTATGAGTTCTATAATTTCTTGGATGTATGTTATAATAAATTATTAAGGGGAACTACAAATAGCAAAGACAAATGTGGTTTTATTAGGATAAATAAGGAATCTGTTGTACCATATACTGTGCGGGACAATCAGAAGTTTGTTCCTCTGTTCTATTTTGAAGGTGAAACGGATAATTTAAAGTTAAAAGCGGACCAGTTGAAAGGCTGGGACTTATCGTACCTGAAGTTCTGTTGTAAGGTGCAAGGAATTAGAAATGAATTGTTTGCTAGTGAGACGTGTTCAGTGATTAGTTTAACAGACATTAAAAGTTATTTTCCTCCCGGGACTGAGTTTGAGGAGTACTGGCCAAACAAGGTTGTGGATTCGCAGCTCCTCATATCAGCCAAAGGTAAGAAAATTAACTCGACAGTAAGAATTAGTCTTAAAATTATTTATATAATTTATCGTAACACTGGCTGTCAATGCCAATACATATTTTTATACATGTATGCAGTTTCATTCAAGATTGTCTATAAAACAGCTTGTCGCTATAAGGCTACCTTTTCTACATAACTGTGTACCTCTATAAACAATATACATATAAAGCGTAACATAAGCCTATAATTACCATAAAATATATATAATTATTCAGACTAAAACTAAAGTAATAGTCAATAGACTATTTTATATACATCCTTGGGAGACACTGGCTTCTATTCATAATAATATGCATGTATAGATTACTGACTAACATTAGACTATATATAATAATTTCTAATTAGACCTTTCAATGGTACTACAATTGCCTAAAAATAATTATTTAGGCTAAATTTAGCTTATACAATTAAAAAGGCAAAGCTACAGTTATTAGTATACAACTTAAAATTTACTGCTGTGTTACTATTTCGCCTACATGCATAACTTTTCAAGGGAATATTATGCTAAAAGATAAATAGTATGCAACATTGATTAACCCTTCAGTAACACTAACATTACATAAGTATATTAAGTATATTTATTCAGGCTAATGTTAGAATATATGGTTTGCAAATATATATAGATGGCTATAACAGCCTTATAAACCAACTATAGCCTGTAATAATAAAATAAAGGCTAAATATAAATGTTAATATAATATATTATATTAACATTTTTATTATTGGCTAAAATGGCAACAACTAGGTTGTAAAGTTTGACTATAGCTAAAGGCTTATATATCCTAATTAATAATAATAAGAATTATCACATACACATAACAACATCTAGCCCAAACTAAGCAGAGCTTGTACTATGGGTACTAGACAATGGATAAACATATATATTATATACATTTTTTTTGTAAATAGATACATATTATACATAGAAACACCCAGACCAAGACAAACATCTATGTTCATGCACACAAATGTTTCACGTGTGCGGTAATCACACCCGCTACCTCAGGCTTGGCAATCGGTTACATTAACCACTATGCTATCGAGGCCGTATATTAAATAATTATTGTAGAGGCAGTGGCTGTATAATGAGACTAGTTCATACAGAAATAATATATAACATAATAAATAACCTATTACTTAATGACAGATTTGTAAATATACAATTGCAATACAAAGTTTTAGATTAATTGCATATTTTTGGGTTTCACATGGCCCTAAGAAGACTCGTAAAGCCATACAATAAATAAAAAAGAAAAGTTATTGATAAGGATAATCTTTTGTACTCCACTAAGCCTCACTTTACACCAATAAACATATATATGATAATATACAGAGGGCAGCCTTATCTCTAAAAGCAACCTCTTAATCTAAAACCTCTGTAGTTCTGGTGTTATTCTAATTATAAATTAACAGATACTAAAAATGTTCTTATTATTTCTTAAATAAAATGTAATGTTGCAGATTTAATTATCTTTAACAATGGTTACATTTCATGTATTCTTAAATGCTACATTTGTTAATTTATTGTTTTTTGAAATATCTTTTTAGGAATATCTAGAACAGTCTGCAATTTTATTACTAAACAAGGAAATATTTGAATATGTATGTACCAAATTCTTATAAACCACAAAAATTGGAATGATTATAAATCATAATTTTTTTAAATGATTAAATACTAGCTTTTGCGCGCGGCTCCGCCCGCGTGGTACCTACATCAATAAAAAGTAGCCTATGTCCTTCCCCAGGTTTTAAACTATATCTGTACCAAATTTCATCTAAATCGGTTGAGTGGTTTAGCCGTGAAGAGGTAACAGACAGACAGATACACAGAGTTACTTTCGAATTTATAATATTAGTAAGGATCTTATGTTCACATTTTTATCTGTTCATCTTTGGAATATTAAAAAAATAACTAGGCAGTTAGAGTATACAACTAATGTATGTACACTTATACATTTATACATATTAATGTATGGAAAATATAATATGCATATATGTATAAAATGGATGGCATTATCTCTAGGTGTGATGATGACTTTCATATTTTTCATCAATTTTGAAGGTTCTTTATTGCCTTATATTATGTTTAGACAGAATCAAAGGGACCAAAAATCTATATCTATTGCTCTTTTGAGAATACTAGTATATTATTATTAGTGTTAGATGGGATGATGATTATTATTATAATGTATGTAGTATTATTATACTCAGAAGTATCAGCAGAAAGGCTAATATTCAGGGGAATAAGGCCCTCATATAGAAAGCAACTACTTCAGAATGACATATTATCATCCTTTACAAATAGACAATTTTATTATGAGATAACAGACAAAGTTCATCAGACTCAAAGTTAGGAACCTGTTAGAGATCTTATTTTTTATTTGAATCCATCTGTATAATTATCATATCTGATATCTATATTACAATATGCACATAAAAAGCACCTATAACATTTTTGTTGTATACTTACTTTAATTTCAATTTCAATGCTTTCACCTATCAGAGATAATTAAAAATGGCGTGTAAATATCTAAATATCTAGCCACATATTTTTTAACATACCAGTATACATTTATGCCAAGGTGTTATTACGCATAAGCAGCATGTGCAGTGAATAACTTTGAGAACTATATGCCACTTCCTGAACAATGAAGAAGTAAACGTTCGGATGGTTTTAATAATAATTTAAAAATTAAACCTTACTAAAACAGACCTTGATAAAATTGTGTTGTGGTCGAGATTCGCTTGTCGTCAAATTTTATTTACGACGAATCGACTTGTTGATATTTTTAATAATAATAATAATAATAATATATTTATTTGCTTAAAACATGGTATACAAAGATGTTATGTTACAATATAGTTCTAACATGTTTGGCTAAAAAGCATGCAAAAAATTGTGAACATTACGAACTATAATTTATGCTCAAGAAATGAGAAGTATAGAAAATTAAAGAGTGTTAGCTGTTTGTGTGATAATTGTGAAGAAGTGTTTTCGATTTTGGAAATACAACTGCCATATTATTCGAAACAACAACCTAACACGTAACTGTATTTATTCAAAAAATAAATAGACAAAATAAGACTAGTTGGCCGAGTTATTTTAAGCTCGTCTTTAGTCTATGTAAATTTATTTTAAATTCAGTTCTTTAACAGATTTCAATCCACCCTATTTCTATGAAAAATAAATGAAATTCTATGAATACATTCAAAATGTCATCAAAATATGTTAAGCAATGAGATTGCTGATGGGTAGACAGACAAACACATCTGTAAATCCATCCATATTAGCCTATGATTTTGGAGTCCATAATAGGACGCTAACCTATTGCCGTCTGCCGACCTCATATCCATTGCTGCTATGGTAAAATTTCATGACAAACCCAATAACGCTTTTGTTGACCCAAGAATCAAACCCGAAACTAGTCAATCTGCCGCAAACATAAACGCATTTACGTTGCGAGGCTAAGGGGCGGGACAAACAGAAAAGACGTAAGACAAGGACGCGTCGCAGACGCGGCGCCCTTTCAATAAATTTTCATACAAAATGTATAGAAGCGTCGCGAAACAAAATAAACAGAAAAGACAGGGCGCGGACACGAGCGACGTTTCGACGACTGCGCCATTTGAAATCTATTCGCTATTTGAAAACATACAGAAGAGGCGAGGCGCAGACAAAACGCGGCAGAAAGGGGTGAGGGGGGCGCGATACTTTGAACACGTGGCATACCATACCATGCCATACCGAATGTACCTAGTAATGTCTAACCCTTTGAATGTTAGCAAGTTGAACCAAAGCCGGAACATCCTCGTCTTCTGAAGAAGATAATATGTTGTCGTCTAAAAAGCAGACGCTTAAATGCAAGGCTAAATAATAATAGTATTATTTTACCACATACACACAACACCATCTAGCCCAAACTAAGCAAAGCTTGTACTATGGGTACTAGACAATGGATAAACATACATAATATACTTTTTTTGTAAATATATATACATATATTATACATAGAAACACCCAGACCAAGACAAACATCCATGTAAATGCACACAAACGTTTGACTTGTGCTGGTATCGAACCCGCGATCTCAGGCGTGGCAGTCGGTTACACTAACCACTACGCCATCGAGGCTGACAATGTCACAAACACAGTGTCGTCTCTCTGACTTGTCTTCGCGTCCCGTCCGCGCCCGCGCCCTGTCTCTTTCATAATTATGTTTTAACTGTGACACGTCTGCGCCCTCTCTGCGACGTGTCCTCGTCTTACGTCCTTTCTGTTTGTCCTGGCCCTAACGAAGTCGACTAAACAATAGAAAAATACCCTTACTTAATCTAACATCTTGTGACCTTGCTTTTTGTTTACCAGGCATCTGAAATATCCTGTGAACGGTACATATTGTTTTATAGATAAAACAAGCAGATACACATATTTCTTGACTTTGTACTAGAAACAAAAATATTTTAGTCCTCCTTAAGACTTACATACATATACAGAATCTAGTTAACTGTTCAAGGGAAAACACAAATATAAGTTTATGCTAAAGGCCCTCTTATTACAAAGGACCTAAAACATTTTAACCAAGAATACAAGTATTTGAATAACATTCGAATGTAGTCATGCAGAACGCGGTACTTAGCGTGGTCACCATGGTCATAGGCACAGCGCAAGACGTGCAAATGTAGAATACTCTCAAGCGCCGTGTTGTCACCACCTGCGAATACAATAGTGCACATCTATAATGAGTCTCACTTCTACCCGCTTCTTTGGTGAGCCAGCCGTGAGTCTATCGGGTAGCAGACACGTCGCAGAGCAGTCGTAACGTTACGTGAAAACATTGTGCGTGTGTATTTATAATGGTGGATTGGGACTTAGTTCTCATTGTTCATCTTGCTGAAGAAGAAGAGAAACTTGGAGCCTTAAGGCAAAAAAGAAGATTTTGGGTGAATAAGCTTTGGAAGCAAAGATGTACTTTCCGTGAATTTCATAACTTGTTTAATGATTTACGATATGACGTTCGCAAATTTTACGATTACTATACGATGAATTATGAAAATTTTGAAGCCTTGGTTGCTTTGCTCCGTCCTTGCATAATGAAAATAAAAAGAACTTATACGTATATAATTAATGAGGCTGTTGTCTTTTATTTTCATCTGGGTGTTGCCAAGCTAATGGAGGCACGCGCGGTGATCGTTATGACAGTTCTGCGACGTATCTGCCACGAAAATGCCACCCGAGCTACCCAAAGACAGCCTCAGCGTCCTTAGGCATGCTTACGACTGCCGAGGCAGCCCGAAGCCGCCTGAAGCAGCTCTCAGGCGCTCGAAGCCGCCCGAAGCCCCCGTAAGGCGTCCGAGCTGTACCGAGCCGCACCGATGCCCACCGATAGTGGGCGTCGCGCCTTAAGGTTCTTACACACAACGCCGGCGCGGCGGCACGCGCCGCCGGTATGTACAGATCGCGCAATATACGATGACCGGACTGAACATTGCGCGAGTGGCGTCGCAGTTACAAGTTTTAGGTCTCTTTGGTGACAGGGGGCGGGGGCGTTACGCGTCTTAGCGACTGTACATGCGTAACAATTCGGAGACGCTATGTTCAGTCCGGCCATCGTAGATTGCGCGATCTGTACCGCAGAAACTTGCACAAAGCCGCCGAGCATCATTCCAGTTGTGACAGTCGTGTAGAACGCTAGTGAGGTACACACTTTGTGATTGGTTATCGATTACGATGAATAACGAAGTCGTCAACATTGCTATAGGAGCTGTAGCTTTTATTTCATTATGTAAAAAAATTAAAAGAAGGTTTTGGGTGCGCCCAAGTTTACAATATAGAAAATGGCAAAACGCTACAGTAATGATAGAAAATTATAAAAAAGATGATGTGGGGTGTCGACAATTGCGCAACAGTATGTTTTTGGGTTTCTAAGAATGACATACGAAGATTTTGAATTTTTCTTGACTTTTACTAAAGCGTACATTAGCATTATCAGCGCGTCAACTCATTGTTTCTATCCTTATAATCGGAATTCCGAGGGTTCCATAAAATCTCATTTTCACGAAATCGGTCAATGAGGAGCAACACTGCATCGTTATCCCAATTAAACATAGTTTTTCGTAAACATGCACCGCGTACAATCACACACAACACTACCTCATGAATGCCGGGAGCGAAATGATCTTGCAACCCGCGCGATATGCTGGCATACCCGGGCGGCCATGCCGGCGGCTCTTTTGTGCGGCAAAACCGGCGGCTTCCAAAGCCGCCGGGCGCACCGCGGCTTGACCGGCACTGTGTGTAGGAGCCTTTATGTGTAGTGAGCTGCAGCCCAATACTTCGTATGCATATCTCGTACGGGAAATAGGCAAGGGAAAGGGCTACTATGCCACTAGGTCGTCCAATACGAAGCAGTGGAATTGCACTTACCTATATTTTAATTATATCGACCTACAAATATAAAAAGAATGACGTATTGTATGTAGGTACTAATAAGTATAAATTTAAAATTATCTTTACAGCAATAAAAGGAAATCCTACATTAGTCAAATCATTTAGATTAAAGATTAGCGCTGACAAGAATTAAAACGAAATAACACAAAACCGGATTAATAAGATTGACGAATTATGATTGGCAATGCTAATAATTAAGTCTGTATAGTATATATTTTTATTCTTAAATATTATTAGCGAGTGTTGATGTCGTCGATAGATTAATAAGATCATGTAACGTAAAGCCACGCCATAGGCATGGCAGATAGAATAAAAACATTAGACGTAGAACGATCGATCGACAGAATAAAATCAGTCGAAGTTCAACGATACCCTATCGTCTTTTATAATTAAATCAGTCGACGTAGAGTGACTTCATATTGATCGATAGAATGAAAGCTGTCGACGTAGAGCGGTGCCATATTGACCAATAGAATGAGATCAAATGACGTAGAGTGACGCTACATCGACCGATGAAATGAAATCGGTCGTCGAAGAGGGACGCCATATTGACAGATAGTATGAAAACAGCCGACGAAGAACGACGCCATATCGACCAATAAAATGAGATCAGACGACGTAAAGCTATGTTATATTGATGTGCTTATAGAATTGAATCAGTCGATGTAGAGGGACGCCATATCAACCGATAAAACGAAATCAGTCGACGTAAAGCAATGCCATATTGACAGATAGAATGGAATCCAGTCAACGTAAAGCGATGTCATATCGACGTATAGAATTAAATCAGTCGACGTAGAGCGACTTCATATCGACATATAATAAAGTCAGTCGTTGAAGAGCGACACATTGCCCGATAGAATTTTTCTATAAATTTTGATTCTTTCATAGACGTCTCCTCGAGAAGCTTTAGGAAATCCATTCATGACAAAATTTCGTTCAAAACGATGACATTCAAATTAATCGAAATCTATGCAATCTACTAGTGCCTGATTCTTATATCAAGAAACTAGTCGTTTTACCTATGGACAGTTAATTTTGTAAACATATTCTATGAAAAATAATAATTATGTCAAAATTTTACTGTCCGTAACTAAAACGATTCGTTTCTTGACATAGGAACCAGACCTAGGTAGGGTTTAAAATACCCATCAAGGATGCAAAATATACAGCCATTAGTATACATTTTTATTTATGCAATTACGTGTAAAACCTGTTTTTAATAATTTACAATTAAAATAGAGTTATCCATGACTGAATAACTACTTTTAACTATACATTATACTTCACAATCGACATTCAAGAGCAGATTTACCAATGAGAATTGTCACAACATTAAGCCATAGCTTACTGACTGACAGTCACGGCAGATGTTTATTAGTAAACATGTGGGATGCCTCTGTTCATCCTTCTGAGTGTTCTAACATAATGTAAATAAACTGGTTTGAAACTCCTCTATTTATGTGCAACGGGGACCACTCTAGTATTTATCATTTGTCTAAAAATAGACCACTATTCTTGGAAACAATTAAACATACTTTCATTAACCTAAAATCTGTATGCAACAACTAGCAAAGATCAGTGACCGTGCCACAATCTTACAACAATATTATTGTAATCTCGCTTTATGAGGGACAGGGACGTTGCTATACGCGGTGCATAGTCTCTAGCTCTCACGAACAGTTATTGTTTTTGATTTCGTAGTGCATTAGACGGTCAATATGGTAGTTAACCTTGAAACGGCAGTAGCCTAATGGAAGGTATCACAATCGGGAATGAGAGGTCATGGGTTTCATTTTCGCCCATTTACTTAACAGAAAAGACGGCATTCACTCTAAGACATACTTTTAATTGGACGGAGTTAACAATTTATGTAACACTAGTAATTTGGAAACTATATACTTTACATAATTATAGCCTTGGTAGTAGTTGAAAATGACTGATCACAAGTCCTCGGATAACCTTTTTATGTGAATATGATTTATGCATAGGTCATGGACAGGGAGAAGACAAAGCGCTTATGTCAGACTTACTATTAGTCTACGAACTTTAGAGCATAGAACAAAGTCTGGTGAATTTAACATACATACATACATAGATTCACGCCTGTTTCCCAGAGGGGTAGGCAGAGACTACGGATTTCCATTTGCTACGATCCTGACACACTTCTCTGGCTTCATTCACTTTCATCACATTCCTCATACACGCCCGTCGGTTCAAGGAGCTCTTAACCTGGCCTTTGTCCAGGACGCCTCCGATCTGGTCGAGAAACGTTCGCCTAGGTTTTCCTCTTGCGACTGTTCCATTCACACTAGCCTTATAAACTTTCTTAGTCAGTCTTTCCTCGTCCATTCTTTCTACATGTCCAAACCAGCTTAACATACCCTTTTCTATTCTTGTAACTATATCAACTTTCATGCCGCATCTCTCTCTAATCACACTATTTCTTATTCTATCTTTCAGAGTCACACCACATATGCTTCTCAACGCTCTCATTTCTACAGCATTTATTCTGCTCTCATGCTTCTTTTGCCATACCCAACTTTCACTTCCATACATAAGTGTGGGCACTAATAGTCCTCTATGAACAGCCAAACGTGCCTTTTCGGATACATTTCGACTGTTCATAAAAGCGCGTAGGGCTCCATTCACTTTGTTGCCAGCAATCGTTCTCCTTTCAATATCTCCGTCATGTTTACCATCCCTTGTAAACAAAGTACCCAAATATACAAACTCTTTCACTTGCTCCACTTTTTCTCCATCAATCATAATATTACACATCGTCACGCACTCTTCCTTTTCAAATACCATTACTTTCGTCTTGCTTACATTTATTTTCATTCCTTTACTCTCAAAAGCACCATGCATAATAGTTACCATCGCCTGCAACTCTTCCGCCGATGACGCAAGTATTACTTGGTCATCGGCATAAAGAAGACATTTGACAAGTAACTCATTCATTCTTAATCCCCATTCACAATCTTTTAAATCTTTCAAACAATAGTCCATGTATAGGTTAAACAGCCAAGGTGACGCTACACATCCTTGTCTAACACCTTTATCGATGCTAAACCACTCTGTGTAGGTTCCATTTATCCTAACACAAGCTCTGGAATCATCATAAAGAGATTTCAGAGCTCGCGTGAGGTTGCTATTCACTCCATACATGGACAATGCCGACCAAAGTTCATTCCTCACCACTTTATCATAAGCCTTTTCCAGATCCACGAATGCGCAATATACCTTTTGACCTTTGGCCAAAACTTTTTCGGCTATGCTCCGTAAGGAAAAGACCTGATCCGTACATCCCATACCCTTTCGAAATCCCGTTTGTGCATCCCATATTTTCTTGTCGGTTACTTTCACAATCCTTTCAATTAACACTTTTGCATACAATTTACCGACGACGCTGAGCAAGCTAATGCCTCTATAGCTTTTGCACTCTTGCTGTGAGCCTTTTCCCTTGTATAAAGGTACTATGACGGCCTTGCACCAATCACTTGGTACACGGCCGGTATTCCAGCACAAGTTAAAAAGGCGGCACAACTGAGTTGCTATAAGACCCTGTCCAGCTGTCAGCATTTCGACTGTAATCCTATCATACCCACCAGCCTTTCCTGATTTCATGCTTTTCAATGCTTTCATTATTTCATCCATACTAATAGGGCTTTCATCACTACTATCATTATCATTCATTTCGAAACTTTGCCCTTGCCATTCCTCTCTTTCAAATAAACTTTCAAAATATTCCTTCCATCTCTTCAGTACGCTCTTTTCTTCATTCAGTAAACTTCCATTCTTATCTCTGATTGATTTCAGCTCTGTGGTTACGGTTTTACCTCGAACCGAGCGAATGGATTTCCAGAAGAACTTCGCGTTGGTTCGGAAATCTTCAGATAATCTTCTATCAAACTCGTCTTTCAATTCCTCTTTTTTCCTTTTAATTACATCTTTCACTACTTTATTCATTCTTATAAACTTATTCCTAGCTTCATTCACATCCTCATTCGTTGCTTCTTGCATTCTTTCATTGGCTCTGACAGATAGCCAGTCCAACCATGCCTGCTTCTTCTCACGTACTACCCCTTGCACATCTTTATCCCACCACGCATTCTTCGATTTTATAACTTTCCTCTTCTTGCTCACACCGCATACTTCTGACGCTACAACAACCACTTCATGCTTAAACGACTGCCATAATTCTTCTATATCATCAGTGTCACAAAATCTTTCAAATCTTTTCCTCAATTGATTTTTATACTCGTCTTTCAATACTTCATCTTGCAAATTTTCTACTTTTATTCGTTCTTGGACACTTGTTCGGGTAGGTATACGGTGTCGCCATCCTTTGAAGAATTTGGTGAATTTAAGTGACATGCAAATTCATATTTTACAATAAGATGATATTTACAAATACATAGATATAGACAATATAAAGGCATGCTGTCTTACAAAAACATCAGAAATCTACAATCAAAACCAACAATTTTACTACAAAATGTACCAAGTACATGCTATATTAGTATGGATACGACCAATATTGTCACATCTTAACTTGAATTATGATAACGGAATACATTTTGTGGATGGACAACTTAATATGCAAGGTCAATGAAACCAAAAAATAATGTAATATTCTATCACATACACACAAAACCATTTAGCCCGAACTAAGCAGAGCTTGTACTATGGGCATTACACAATGGATAAACATACATAGGTATATCCTTTTTTTTTGTAAATACATACATATTATATATAGAACATCCAGACCAAGACAAACATTCATGTCCATGCAGACAAATGTTTGACTTGTGCGGGAATCGAACCCGCGACTTCAGGCATAGCAGTCGGTTACACTAACCACTACGCCATCGAGGCCGACAAAACACACATACATACAGGAATATATAAAATATAAATATATTATAATGAATGGATGGTAACAAAACATGCGTCTATACATTATACTGTTTTGCTGCAACTGCAACCTACACAGAACGTTTTTTACATTTCACGCACACCCGCCGCTTGCGCTGTGCGTTGATAAACGGGTACTCCGCCAAGCGGTGGGTGATATCAACGACAGGGTTCTGTCTAGTTTTAGGCGGAAGCCAAGAGGAAGAATGGCGAACAAGCAAAGATTTAATAAGGGAGATGCGGAAATTACGATGTTCTAGCGAAGTGCGGCGGCGTTGGATAATAAAAGAATTTAGGACAGAGATGTTTAAAAGTCTTCTAAATAACTTTTCTGTACCAGACCTTCGTTCGTTTTCGCTCGATCGGGTACATTGCCAGCATCTCAGCATCTGGTCTTTTTTATCCACCCCACCCATTATAATAATATTGTAATCAAATGTTAGGATGGGTTTGGTGGAACCTCCATGAGTTTCTTGGGCGATGCCATGGTATGTAGAGATCATAGATACCCTATTACTATCTCTCCATACCATGACATCGACGTCACCAGAAGTAAGACCAGATATTTGACCTGGACGCATGTTCCGCTTGGTGAGACTGTGCAGGGCCTGCAAAACAAACTGACGTTCGGTTCGCAGTGTTCCTACACAGTCAAATCCCAGTGATTTAAGCCGTCGAGCTAAACACGGTGAATTATAGAAATTATCCAACCACAAAGTGTATCCGTTATTCTTCAGGCCTCTCACTAATCGAAGGACTATAGAAGGGGTGGATGCATCTAGCGGGTCTTCAAATTGCTGCGGGGGTGATTTTTTATGAGCGTGAACCTCAAACCGCCATAAGTAGCCAGTTTGAGATTCACAAATCTCATAGGTTTGTATGCCTCTATTTGCCACTTTATTTGGCTGATAATAAGCTGGCTGATGTCCAGGCTTTCCACTGCAAAAGACTCTCGTCTAAGGCAATATTTTGTGACAGGGTGTACATACTCTGAAACTTGTTGTTAAGATGTGACAATATTGGCTGAATTTTAAAAAGTTTTGCCTCGTACAAATCTAGTTCTAGCGCACACATGTCCTCGTTATTATTAAAATGTAAACAATTATTTAGTAAAATAAAACGGTTAATGGACATGTGTGCGCTAAAACCAGGAGTGTAAAAAATATCAGGCGTGTTCCGCCAATATTAATCTAACCTCGTCTTGACTACGATCCCCATAGCCAAAACTATGCCGAAATACACATACAGTTGACTTAAACAAGTATGACCTAAATGACTTTGAAGTTTTTGTTGAAAAACTGTGAAGGCTAGTTCACAGTTTTGAAAGTGACTTTCATCTTGGTTCGAGTAATAATTTTAATTATAAAATTTTTTTTTTAGGTAATTAATGTCAACAAAATTTGGCCAGTAGTTTTGTAAAAACGTAACATACAAACACGCATGCAAAATATTATTATGAATAAAGACCGTGGAAGACCAAGACGGAGATGTTGGGATGACTTGGACACCTTTGAAAGAAACTGGCGGGCGAGTTCCTAACGGTGATTGATAAATTCAAGGGCAAGGCATTTTACCTAACAGTGGAACATACCGAAACGCTAATAAAAAAGAAACTAATATGGATGCAATAAAATGCCTACTCGTCTAAGTCTTTTAGGTTCTCACCACACCCCGTCGACGCGTAATTAGATTGTACTAATATAATATTGTTTATTACAACCCTACTAAACAACGTGATTTAATTCTATAGCGTCTATGTTTGTAAACCATCTAGTCACATTAACTTCTCTCTTAATTCTCACCGACAAAAACTGCCAAAATGAAGTTCTAATGTACGCTGTTAAGGTTTATTTTACATTTATTTGACATCCCCTCGACGTCCCCACGTAGACGCGTCACCCCTAATGGCTAAACTTTAAACTGGTTAAAATTATTATATAAAATAGCTTTATTAGAATAACATGCTCTGTCTTTTTAGAGTTTGACACATACATTAGACCGGGGCGTGCTTATCCTCGAAAGTATACGCAGCTCGGACAACGCTCCGACCCCTGGGGCCCCACGTCGATTTTGTCACTGGGTCCGGTTTGTTTTAAAAGTGTTTAAGTCCGACGAAATAGGAGACAATTCTTTTACCAAATTCCGTGCTGCTGCTAAGAATTTTACAACAATAACACCATCGCAGACTCCAGTATCGAAACTGAAACTACCTCTGTGAACGTAAACGCAAACTTAGAATTCCTTACGATATTTATTTGTTTCAAACGACCCCAATCTACGAGACTGATATAATGATAATAGGGCGGTAAACTAAGATATGCGCACTACTATGCTACTAATGAAGTCGTTTATTTTAATACTAAGTTAGCAAACAAGCATACCGTCTTGCGATAAACGCCAAGCCTGATCTTTGCGACATCAGGATGATATGCGTGCCGAAAAAAATGCATTCGGTTTATTGGACATGTTTTCTGACATGAAAAATCATATATTATCACATCGTGGGCACTATTAGGTCCACAGTTTTGAAATTTGATATTATGAGATCCTTATAATTTTTTTAACGCGTGGAAATGTGCATTTCATATTCTCCATCGCCGGTTTTGGGGCGTGCGATGGGGATATGTCGGGATCCAGCCCAAGATGGAAATTTGGGCTGAACCGACTAACGCCACCGCGGTTTTCCTCACACCTTTATGGCGGGGCCGCGCGGATCGCTCACGCATTCAAATCGCGACCTCGCCAAAGGTTCGACCCGCTGATGGACGTGGCGGGTCCCACACAACCATCACACACATATTGGGGGACCTAGTCCCCGACGACAAAGCGGGGGACCTATTCCCCCTTCCGACATCGAGAGGCGCGCGCGGAACACGAACGCCGCCTACTCGGACCTGCGCTGATCAGGCGGTGGATGGCCCCAATGGGTCTACCGCCCGCAGGCTTCTCAAGGCGGCTGGATGTCGCCTCGCGCCCTCCTGCGTTAATGAGTCTGCGCTCTGTGTTAGGGAGAGGGATTGAACGTTCCCTCTGCCTCTCCGCCGCCTTTTTTTCCTTCACTAACATCACCTCCTCACAGAAGGAGGCGACGGCATTCCAAGACCTCTCACTCGAAACCATGTACAGAACTATGGTTCTGTCCATGGTCTCGAGCGAGAGGGCGACCCTACCGACTGCCGCGTGCATGACACGGCGCTGCGTGGCCCAAGCAGGGCAACCTACCAACGTGTGTGCAACGCCGTGTCTTCGACAACGACGCAGCAGTCGCCGCAGTGATGACAACCAGGCGTCTCCTGTTTGCCTATTCGACACAGGTACCGACCGAAACAACCGTGGTCGGTCAGCACCTGCGTCAGACGACACGTCAGGGGGCCATGTCGCCTCGCCAGCCACTCTAAGTACGGGTCTTCCCACCACGATTCTGGCGTGCCCGATCCTTACATGCGATAGGCTGAATGCTTATAACTTAGGAGAACTTGAAAAATATATAATATAAACTATTAAATTTAAGTAAGTACCTAACTAATAAAAATAATAAAGAAAATGATTTTCTTTTAATATCCTTGCGAAATAATGTAAATAAGTACTACACAAACGCCATCTACTTTACTATCTAGAAACTACTTATAGTTACCAGTATTATTATTCATTTTACTTTTATCGCATGCAAACGTCACGCATAAATAGCAAGGTAGACGGTAGAGGTTGAATAAGTTTTTGTTAATCATACTTTTTGCTTATCTCTGTTTATCTATTTTTAACAAACTTATTGCTTAAGTGTAGGATGTGATTTATATCGTAGACGTGTTCGAAACGGGTTGTTACGTAATTGGTGTTAAGTCTATAATAACTAGATACGCGAAAAGCATAAAAATCGAGGTTTTATTTTGAGCTTATTGGTTGTCCTACTGCAAAAACCTCTTTCTCTCGCTTGCTAGAAACATAATTCAACTCGCGTCTGTAAATTACTGCAAAAGTAGGTATTTCTTACTTAACATTTTCTTATAAGCTAAAGTGTCTCTAAAGCGTTTAGCTGCTTCATTGTGCATTTTAGAGGAAAATATTATCTTGTCCTGACATTGAAATGACAACTTAATGTAAAAAGTTGTATTTTTGTTTTCTAAAAATAACGCCGTGCAGTTCTGCATAATATTTATATTTAGTAAGCAATCCTAATCCTATCCTAACTAATATTATAAAAGCGAAAGTGAGTTTGTTTGTTTGTTACCTTTTCACGCCTAAACCACTGAACCGATCATCCTGAAATTTTGCATATACGTTGTCAGGAGTACAGAAACGGACATAAGCTACCTTTCATCCCGAAAAAAATTACTGTTCCTGAGGAAAACGACAATAGCGTTCTTATGATAATAGATGGCGCCACATGTCTTTCGAATCATGATTGAACTCTATTATATACAAGCGGAGTACGACCCGAATTGATTGTCAAATTCTAAATTAACGCGAGCGAAGCCGCGGGCAAAAGCTAGTAGACTTAAAAGCAAGCAGCAGCGTTGTTTGAAGCTTTGTAAAAACAAAAAGATAAAATAGAGAGAATTAATGCAGTACAGATATGTTTTGTTACTTCATTGATAATATCAATATTGACGACTCGATGGCGTAGTGGTTAGTGTAACCGACTGCCACGCCTGAGGTCGCGGGTTCGATTCCCGCACAAGTCAAACATTTGTGTGCATGAACATGGGTGTTTGTCTTGGTCTGGGTGTTTCTATGTATAATATGTATGTATTTACAAAAAAATAAGTATATATGTATGTTTATCCATTGTCTAGTACCCATAGTACAAGCTCTGCTTAGTTTGGGCTAGATGGTGTTGTGTGTATGTGGGAGAATATTATTATTATTATTATTATATTTTTATATCATGATTAAAACATCTACCTAAACCTAGTTACTTTCTTATAAATACAAATATGTCTTGCGTTTTTAATAATAATTTCAGCGCCAGCTGCACGACAAACAAGATGAAAGTTTCTAATGACGTAATAACAAAATCGCTAAATCGACACACACAAATATTATGTTCATTAAGTAAACCAAAAATCTCTTGTCTCAGTCATAATGTCATCGTTTTTTTTCTTAATAAAAAATGTGAAGGTTAGACCTTCGACGGGAAACCTTGACATGTAAAATATTTGCATCACGGCTCTTGTAGAATAATACCTCTTTTATCAATGTTCATAATAAAGATATTATTTTTGCGGTGTATGTATTGGG
Source organism: Catocala sponsa (assembly GCA_963564715.1). Classification (NCBI taxonomy): domain Eukaryota; kingdom Metazoa; phylum Arthropoda; class Insecta; order Lepidoptera; family Erebidae; genus Catocala; species Catocala sponsa. The sequence continues at coordinate 22,907,573 of OY751340.1, read as the reverse complement.
TTTACTTTATCTTTCTGAATTTCCAGAGTGTACAATAATCTAAACAAAGTTTTGTCTCCAGTTTGTCAGATGCGCATTTCATTGAGTTGTTTGTGTCGCTAGACGCTAAGCTACTCAAACAACGATAAGGGACCAGCAAATAGAAAATAAGTTGCTTAGAATCATAAATTGCCTATTTTTGATTTGATTATTTATAATAAACACAACAACGACTAGCACTCAAAATCTTTTTGGTAAATACAGCATCAAAATGATGGAGCAATTAATACATAAAAATTTTTGGATATGAGAAAAAGTTGGACAGCTTGGATCTAGTAATATTCTTCGCACGTCTGCCTCCAAATATCGGTTGCTATTCGGGTCGTGCATTCTGTTATTTAGCAATTACCCCTATGACCGGATTTTATAAGCTTATTTATTTCAGAGTGCAGTTGCCCCGATCTTTTTTATTATTTTGGTATGCGGGTATTGTAATTCGTAACCCATAGAATCTACAGACGCTTGTAAAAATGCTTACCATCAGAAAGACTTTGAGCTTATCAGCCATCTAAATAGGTTCAAAAAGGTTTTTTTACACGTGGAAAAAAAACGATATTTCTTCAGGTTTTAATTGTTAATTATGTGAAACTGTAGAAATTAATTATGGTTAATAATAGTAGAGGGTGACTATATATTAACCACGATAAATTTATCTAAAATAAACATACATACTTATACAACAACCTACATAAATAATATATCGCACTAGACAGATATCTTATTCGATTTACTACGTCAGCGGCAGACAGTCCCTAACATTCGTAACGATACCCATGGGATTCAACGGTAGTATGCGTAACGAAAACTATGATTTCAAATTGTCTTTTTGTTATTTCACGTTACACCGAGATTGTTTTTCTTAAGCGGTTCAGTGTCAACGTTTTTGGTTAGTCGAGCGGTGTCTCGACCGCAGCGTTAATATTCCAAGCCAAAAGATTAGCGTTTCGATAAGCCATTTTAATGTTAACGTTCAGCTCAAATTGTTCTTATCTAAATTACACTTTTTATCACAACTAACTTAACTGCCTTGCTGGTCTACGCGAATTGAAGAGGGATCTATGCCCGAGTTAACAGTATAATATGAGATAATATTAATAAGCTTTAACTGGAAATTCTTTGTAGCAAAAATAGTTTTGGGACCAGGAGACTGACCTCTTATGACGTCTGATCTGATCTTAATGTTTAGAAAAATTGGTTGTGTTATAGCTCTATCAAATCTTTACTGTAACACCTATGATATAAATTATCCAAAGCAAACCTGGGAAGTTAAACCATTCCTGTTCCCTCCCCTAGATACAAATTAGCTAAAATGTAAATTACCAAATCGATACAAAAGCAGGAAAAGCTCGACGAAAATATAAATGAAAGGTCATTACAACTGGTATATTTGTCGTTTATAACGGTTAATAAGATAACGGTGTGATTACCGCCAAATTTAATGTTGCCAGCAAAAGAACGTTTCATATCGTTAGTAGGCTTTCTCTTCCCGTTACGCCAGAACACAAACACTACGGATTTATCTCGGATCTAATGGCCCAGTTAAAACCTTCCAATTGTAGTTTCGTAAGATTTCACAGTTCAAAGCGTCTAGCGTTATCTCTGTCGAAATAGGAAAAAGAAAATAGATTTAGTATTTTTGTTTTGTAAATCAAAGCATATAACATTTATAATTTACTTCCAAACGCGGTTTTACACGTGTGCTATGCTATTAATAATGTATGCGTGTTATTCAAAGGTTTCCTATTAGTGCAAGCATTTTAGAATCTATCCAGTAGTTATATATAATTATGTACTTAGGTACATATTATTATCCCCAACACAAACGAGTAAATTTATCTCGTTTACACCAATATTACTTTTTAAATTATGGCTAGCAAAAAGTATGTAACATACACCTCTGATAATTGTGTTACCATGTATGTTATTATTACAAACCTAAGGAAAATTTAATTAAACCATTTGTAAGTTATTATTCTTAACTATTGGCTTCCCACATGGTGTCGCCTATCTAATATCTATACTTATACATATTATAAAGCTGAAGAGTTTGTTTGTTTGTTTGAACGCGCCAATCTCAGGAACTACTGGTTCGAATTGAAAAGTTAGTTCAGTGTTGGGTAGAAATGAAATGAAATGATATGATTATTTATTTGCATGAAACATGGTAGGTTGTTCAAATGTACATGATAAAACATGTTCACATATTTCGCCGGTTTACCCGACATGCAAATAATTTATCGAGAAAGGCTATATAACATCATGCTACGACCAATAGGAGCAGATCAGCAAGCAAGCAAGAAAAATGTTGCGAAAACGGGGAAAATTCTCCTATATGAAGCAGACGAAGTTGTGCGGGACAGTATAAAAATATATTTAAACCGCGTTTGCCTGTCTAGTGAGGTATGACATGGATAGGGCAGAGGTCTAGGCGTCGCCTCGCCACTGCCAGTACGCCGAATGTTGTACCTCCTACCCACGCCGAGACTGCGTGATCTTTGTGTCTGTTGGTAGAATATTCGTAGTCCCCCGTGGGCCGTGACAGAAGATTTATCCAACATGCAAGAGTCGATCATTTTGATTCGTCCGTCAACATAAGGATGTCATCCAGACACAATTACATTATCATGCAAGTCACATACATTTTAATAGGGATGTGTTACATTTTCGTGGCTAAACAGTTTTGAAAAAATTAGGATAGGTTTCTAAAACTTTGGAGATGGACGTAAAATCATATACGAACGTACTTACGGTTCACACTAGTTTTACTATCTATATAATTAAAATATTTCCAGTAGGCATATTTAAAAAAATATTTATCTGCTACGTATTTAAATTGCTAACTAACCAACCGTTATAAAAATACAGCATCGTGAGACCTAAAATTTTGGCTTTAACATCTGCCAACCGAATCGAAATCATGAGTCACATGCAATTGTCCGGTATTGAGCCTGTTAAAATTTGACCTTACTAGAGCGTATACCGTGTAAATTTCAAGGGCGACCATTGTCTAATATTGCTATTGATATTCTCAAACACCAGTAGCAACTAATTACTGTACGCAGTGCAAGTGGATTGCGTAAAGTAGCATTCAATTTTATCAATGTGCTTATATTAATCGTGGTCTTTTTCATTCATCTATACTAATATTATAAAGCTGAAGAGTTTGTTTGTTTGAACGCGCTAATCTCAGGAGCTACTGGTTCGATTTGAAAAATTCTTTTAGTGTTGGATAGCCTATTTATTGAGGAAGGCTATAGGCTATATAAAATCACGCTACGACTCACGGGGGCGGCGCAGTAACGATAAATGCGGGTGAAACCGCGGGAACATCTATTATGAATATTTCTTGGTATTACGTGTACAATCAGCGACATATATATTAACATTTACTAGTTTTATTCTCTTTGCCAACGCTCGGAAGACTTGGCTATCGCTCGTATTCTAGGGGTCCATACAATGCTGTCTTCACTGTATCTGGTTCAAATAGAGAAGGAGGAGGAAAACAATAAAAAATAGGCTGCATTATTGGTACCGTAACAAATGGTTAATGCTATTAGAAAATTCTTAGTTGAAGCACGGAGTTTGTGTATAACGCATTATATAAAATTTAAGGTAGCGAAATGTGTACGACAATAGTTAATTTATTAACTAATCATAACTAAGATAGTAGTTATGAATAACTAGCTCCTAGACTCAACTTTGCACGAACCTAACAACTAACCTGAAAGTAAATTCAGTACTTCACAAAACTCGCTAACTCGTAAACTTTCACATTCATAAGTGGTACTTTGTTATCTAAAATGAATAATTGATTTTCATCTTTGACTTTGACTTCAGTACAATAATTAGTAACTATTAAAATTGAGGCGCTCATAGCCAGTTGCATTCACTGATCAGTAAACGATTAGCGAGGTTAAGCAACGTTGGGTGCGATCAGTCTATAGATGGGTGACTGCTTATTGGTATTTCATCTGAGCGTCTCCGTGCTTCGGAGGGCACGTAAAACTCGTTCCCGGTTGTTGTCAAATTGACAGCAGGTTGGCCACTAACCACACTAAAAGAAGAACTATTATAATACGTTTATATGGTTTATAGTCCATTGAAATGTTACAATTTAAGGACCTAATATTGCATTTATTAGAGGACGCAATTTTATTTTTGGGACATGTGTTCGTCGTCTCAGCTGAAGCAGTTCATCATCTTCAGTATCAGAAAATCTAGCTACCTACTGACTTTGATTTCTCAAACAATTGCTTTATTTGCGGCAAAGTATTCCAGGATCAGAGTGACTTGCGTCAAAGCCGTCAGATGAAGATATGTGATGTACGTCATGAAGGTACAAAAAAAGCATATTGGACCTTGTTCTTAAACGTTAAATGACATGGCAAAGAGCATTGCTGATCGCATAGCTAATGTTTCTAGCTTAGTCAATGTTGGAGCTAGGTATCACAAGGATTGCAGCAAACAATTGTACTCCAAAAAATGGGGTGACGAAATAAGACAGGATGAGCGCAAAAATAACATTGACAGTGCTATGGAGGATGTTTTTGCTTACTTGCATGAGAATAGTGAAGAGTGCCAATTTCGACTTACGGATTTAATTAAATCCATTAAAGGAGACTACATTCCAGAGAAGCGTAAGGTCATTGAACGACTAAAGGCAAAAAAGATCATAAAACTAAGTTAAACATTTCGTTTTGACCGGATTCTCATGAGCATTGACGAACCCGGTCAACTTTGGAGCGCTGTAACAGGGTTTAAATGAATGAAATTAAAAAAAAATATAGAGAAAAATTTTCCTCAAAAGACCATCTACAAGATTGGTCTGACGTAATTTTTTGTAAAATGTATAAAAAAAGTTATAGAGCAAAAAATAATTTTTTATAGAAATTTTCTCACTTATTGCTTATAACTTCTTTAATTTTAAATTTAGGGCAAAAAGTTATATGAATATATTTGTAGGCAAAGCGATTTGCTACAAATTATGTATTTACGAATTTTTTGTAGGACGCTTTGTTTCCGAGATATCGCGAAAAAGGTGTTTGCACCCCTTTTTCCAAGATGGCAGCCGGGGGACAAGGGCGGCAACCCCACAAACTTGGGGTTAAGCTTCTATTGACCGCACATGTCCCAAAAATAAAATTGCGTCCTCTAAAAAATGTAAAACTCATGTAACATTTCAATGAACTATTAGTGTTTAACTACTTTTCACGTTGACATTTGACGTATCTATTGGTATCGAGAATCGAGTTGTCGATACTAAGTATACCTACAAAAACTACCGATGTCAATTAAAATCGACATAGTTACAATTTGTGACCATTACCATCTTAGGTACCTACCGAATTTTATCAGTTTGGTAAGTACGTGCGATATTAGGTATATTTACCTTATTTATAAAAACACTAGATGCGCCCGCGGTTTCACCGGCGTTTATAGTTACTGCGCCACTCCCGTGGTTCATAGCGTGATGTTATATAGCCTATAATTTTCCTCGATAAATAGGCTATCCAACACTAAAAGAATTTTTCAATTCGAGCCACTAGTTCCTGAGATTAGCGCGTTCAAACAAACAAACTCTTCAGCTTTATAATATTACTAGATGTGCTCGCGGTTTCACCCGCGTTAATGATTACTGCGCCGCTCCCATGGGTCGTAGCGTGATGTCATATAGCCTATAACCTTCCTCGATAAATAGGCTATCCAACACTGAAATAATTTTTCAATACGAACCAGTAGTTCATGAGATTAGCGCGTTCAACCAAACAAACAAACTCTTCAGCTTTATAATATTACTAGATGTGCTCGCGGTTTCACCCGCGTTAATGATTACTGCGCCGCTCCCATGGGTCGTAGCGTGATGTCATATAGCCTATAACCTTCCTCGATAAATAGGCTATCCAACACTGAAATAATTTTTCAATTCGAACCAGTAGTTCATGAGCGCGTTCAACCAAACAAACTCTTCAGCTTTATAATATTAGTATAGACTAGATTTAAAAGGAGAAATAAATGGAGGCATACATAAAAGGAGAAAAGTCATGTGTAGATGAGTATTATATTATTATGACTTAGAGTGAAAGCGCCTACTGTCAGGATGAGGTCTCGGGTTCCAATTCCGGGTCAGGCAATGAGTTATAGGGTTATTCAGTCTGGAAATTCTGAGTAACAGCTCTAGAGTCTTAGAACTGTCCCGGTGGCAATATGCTAATTGCCTACACACGTACACTGCATGACAAGTTAGTTTTATTAAAATTGGCGAAATGAAGGCGTACAGCACCTGTCTACTGATTTAGGCGTGATATATGTAGGATAAGTAGTGCCTAGGAGAGCACGTTAAGCCGTCGGTCCCGTCTGCCATGAACATCTATTGGCAGACGTTATTGGGAAGTCAGTGCCCTCTAATATCCGCATGTTCCCGTTGGGTAACACCAGTTTGTGTCATACTGTTACTCAATTGGAAAAATATTCCCGAAAAGTAACACTGTCATTTATTGCAACGTTTTTTTTCCCTATAGGTAACACTGTAACATAACAGAATCTTGTATTCTCGTTAAGTAACACCTCTTTGTAATAAAATCATTGTTGAAATACGCCTTCAACAAAATGTAATGATTAACTAATATTGTGATTATCCCGATAATTACGATATGAGTTATTTTACACAAAGACGATGAAATAAATTATGCTAATAAAATATTCTTTATTAAAAGCTTTTGTCCATCCGTACGATTCCGACTCGGAAGCGGTAGGTTGTGTTAGGTTCTCTTTTGTAAACCCACCCAGAAATAGGAGCCCCGCGAAGCGGGGCTTCGTCCAAAACTCCCATTAGTTCTACCATAGAACTGAGGAATAGAACAATGTGTAGAATTCGCCTAACCCATAAACAATTTTACTAAAGATTTTGGATTGGAATGATTTTATTTAATTTTCACCTAAACAATAAAATTCTGGAACTGTTTGGGATATTTCGTCCAGATATGTAACCCTGTTACATACAACGATTGTAGTGTTAATTATTGAGAAAAAAAAACGTTGTGATGATTTACAGTGTTACTTTTCGGGAATTTTTGTCCAATTGAGTAACAGTGTGACACAAACTGGTGTTACCCAACGGGAACAAAGGCTAATATCCTGACACTGGTCTAGCCTTAGGGTATCGTTAGCCTTCGGGTTGCGGAGGTCAGATGGCAGTCGCTTCGTGTAAAAACTGATATCCAGTCAAATCCGTTTAGACTAGAAAGCCGACCCCAAGTGACTTGGGAATATTAAAAGGCTAGGGAGAAGAAGATACATATGTAGGATAAGTAACATTATGTATGATGTCATTCTCATTTGATGATTGAATTATAAGTCATGGCGACATTGTTTCTCATGCACTATATCGTAACTGGATTTAACCGGCTTCTGCTGAATATATGTATGTAGAGTTTCAGGTCTAATCAGCAACGTCTCTTTTTTGACACAATACGTGCGTAGATAAAGTAATATTGATGACGTAAAAGAAATAATATTCACGTTACGTAATCACAGTAATCAATGTAGAGGGGAAAATAACGGTTTCGCAATATCAAAGTATTTATAAAAAAATATGGTTATCAATAATTCAAATGGATTTGTAGGTGTATTAACCCATTCAATGCGGCAACAAATTTTGCTTTAACTAGCCAGAATCGGCTCATATTGAACGTAAACGCGGATCGGCGCCAGTCGCACTTGATGAAATAAAAAAACCAAAATATCTAAAAACTACTCATATCAGGCATTTCATTAGTAAATTCCAAACACATTTGTTGTTTTATTAATACATATATGTAATATCTTTAAATTTTGGTAAAATATAAAACAACTATACATGACGCCGATCGGCGTCCTCCGAATCTGAGTATGAAAAAATAAGACGCCGATCGGCGTCCGCCGCATTGAATGGGTTAAGTATGTATCTGTATTAGAAGCTACGTTATGCATAATTAACATAAGGTTATCTTTAATACTTATATGGTTTCCTATCAGTATCTATACAAATATGGATTAACCTATTGAGTCGCAGCGGCACACCGGCGGTCAGACACAATAGGTATTTTTAATTATGTCTGGCATTCCAAAAATTGTCAGAATAAAGAGTTACTTTCCTGTCTTTCGTGTTTTCACGATTAAACCTATTTTGGGTAAATGATCTAGGTATTTGATTACAGAAATGTGGTGAAGGTTATAATAAGCTTTCTAAAACATACGATGTCATGAATAATATCTAGTATGATATCTTACCTGTAGAGGTGGGTAATATAAAGGTACAAAAAGACGATTGCCTTATAATAACTAGTTATTATAATCTTACTGTTCAAAGTTAGTCGGCACGCATTGTCGAGCCAACCATAAAGAAATAAACTCTTTATCAGCGTAAGGACAAACTGTTGGCAACCCAGCTGCTTGTCCCAAACAGCTTTAAAACCGTGCCGATATGCCGTTTTAGGAAACTAAAACGCATTATTTACAAACGATAAAAATACAATATCCTATTTCTATAACTTCATTTCCAACCTACCAGTTTTTTTTACCAAATACCTGTTTTATTTTAGCGGATCTAAATAAGGCAATTTTAACTTTCGTTTTGATTTTATACTGCCATTTAACGGTTTTCGATCCTATAGTTTCAGACCAAAACTTCATTCGAAAGCCACCAAAAATATTTACCAACTATTTTCTTCTACAGGATCTGTATCAGGCGGTGGTCAATGGACGAGGGCGCCTCCCGCGCCGCCTCCGGGCGTCGTTGGTGGTGTCGGCGTTGGCGCAGGGGCGGGGGTTAGTTTGAACAATGTCAGCAGTCAATCCACGCGAGGTCGCCGGGCCCCTACGCAGAGGCATTCACCCGCCTCAGCAGCCATGCAGATGCCACACACGGGATTGTCGGCTGCGGTTCAAGCGCTGGCGAACGGCTGTTACCTACCCAACTCACTGACACAAGCGCAGACGGCGCAAGTTCTCAGGCTTGCACAGGTGTGTTTTACTTAGTTATATTGCTATCACTGGCATGTACAGCTCTTTGGGACTTTTGGGAGGCATACAAGGCAACGTGTATCCAAAGTGCTTAGATCCTTAGAGAACAGTAAAGTATGTATTAAGGTACCGCTACAACTCAATCTATCAGGCTGGCCTATGCTTCATTGCCACTTTGGTCTTGTAAAATCGGTCTCTAGAGCGATATTTATAAGGTTCACTCGTCGTAAACGGGCACAGGTATCGCACGGTCGACTGCCTCGTCTGCATGCATGCTCTTGTGTGACCTGCGCCTTACCTGTTTGGTAATTTTGGCCCATTTAATTTTATACGAACACTAGATGTGCCTGCGGTTTCACCCGCGTTTTTGATTACTGCGCCGCCCTCGTGGGCGTAATGTTATGTAGCCTTCCTCGGTAAATGGGCTATCCAACACTTAAAGAATTTTTCAAATCGAAACAGTAGTTTCTGAGATTAGTGCGTTCAACCAAACAACAAATTCTTCAGCTTTATAATATTAGTATATATATCGGTCAAATATGATTAGGTTCTCGATTAAGCTGTAGATATTTGCTCGAATATACTGGTAGTATTATAAATAACTATAACGTATTAGGGTCTGTACCTGATCGATAAAATTTTTAATAAACAATCATTACATCGTTCGCTGTTAAGCGTTTTCCTCTTAGCGTATACTTGACATGACATTGTGATTTGGCAAGTGAGGAAGGTTAAACTCGCAAACTATGTTCGAGTCTAAAACTGACTGAAAAGAAAGAAAGAAATAAATAAATTTGTTTATTTCGTACAGAGCACACACAATTAATTAAAACAAAATAAACAAAAATATGATAATGCGGCAGGCGGAAGACCGGATGTTGTGGCGTAAAATGGGAGAGGCCTATGTCCAGCAGTGGACTGCGGTGGGCTGATTGATTGATTGATTGAAACAAAAATATTATACACTAGATGTTCCCGCGGTTTCACCCGCGTTTATCGTTACTGCGCCGCCCCCGTGGGTCGTTGCTTGATGTTATATAGCCTATAGCCTTCCTCGATAAATGTGCTATCTAACACTGAAAGAATTTTTCAAATCGGACCAGTAGCTCCTGAGATTAGCGCGTTCAAGCAAACAAACAAACTCTTCAACTTTATAATATTAGTACAGATATTAAAAACAAACAAAATGTGTATGCCCTCGCCGAAAAGGGTCACCACCTCAGCATTAGCTGGGCACCCAAATTTTGTGCACCAGCGCGTTAGCGGTGTAAACGTCCAGGCGCAGTTGCTATTTCTGCCCAGATACGATTGCCAGGCTGGGTTATAATATTTTTCTATTGAGAAATCGTAATAACTGTGCACGATGCCACACGTACCAAACTTGATGTGGTTACTAAAAAGTTGCTTGCTACTTAAGTTTGAGGAAAAGTTGATACTGAAAAGATTTAAAAAATAGACTATAAGCAATCATTTGGTACTCTGAGTAGTAGAGCCTCGCTGATTTCAGCATGAATAGGCCGGCTCGACCGGGGAAGGACTAACCCTCTCACAGAATATCAACTTTAAATAGCAGTATTTCTACTTTTGTGTTTCGTTTGGTGAGTGAGAGTGCCGGAGTCCCAATCACCCTTTTCCCCCTTTCCCGCTCCTTCTCCTTGCCACTTCCTTTCCTAAAGGGACGGCAACGCGCAAGTGATGCCTCTGGTGTTGCAGGCGTCTATAGGCTACGGTGACCACTTACCATCAGGTGGGCCGTACGCTTGTTCGCCACCTTAGTTGTATAAAAAAAAATCGGGATGCCGAGCCAGTATTAGAACAAGCGCCCTTTCTTATGCCATTGGGCCAAGGTTTTAGAATAGTCATTTGCCATTTTAGTCAGTAATCAATCTGAGATTAACGCGTTCAACCAAACAACTCTTCAGCTTTATAATATTAGTATAGGATATTGATTTCTCTGCTACGAAATTCTTAATAGCAGCAGCAGTGTCTGATAGACGACAAAAGGTTTTCTTCCTATAGAGTCGATCTCAAAACATATGTTATGAATACGTATGATACATCTCTGCTTTCCCCTCTGGGGATATATTAGCATGAGGGTATGCATGTAGCTGCATAAAAAAAGATTTTTCCTGTGAAGATATCTTTATCACAATACACCCAAAGACAATTGGAAATACAAAACTGAATGCATTGTTATCCAAACAGCTGAAAGAAACGGCCTTATGACGTCAATAATTGTTTATTCAACATTTCCATGAAATGATTTAATTTATTCCGTGGAAAAATATTCGTAATTAACGATTATAAGTACCTATGGACTGTGCTAGAAACTTGATTCAGTATAATATATTATTGTTCAGTCTTTTAATATAATAGTTATTAATATTATTATTAATTAATATGTTTAGACATATATCTCACGGCCATATCCCCGAAGGTTTAGGCGCAATATTATATCCACATTTCGCCAGATAATATACCTATGGTTTTAGGTCCCACCTCCCACGTAGTAGAGGGTGAGCCTATTGTCATTGGAGGCTCCGTACCGCCACTGAGGATTTCTTGACAGAAAACCCAATAACACTGCCCTATCCGGCAAACGAACCCGAAGCCCTCATGCACAGCAGTCGCATACGCTACAGCTACCAAAGCATAACTTGCTTAAAACGTCCCGAATTTCATATTTTAGTTGTATTCTTTCGTTTGGTAGGAGGTACTCCTGAATTACATTTGATCCGGATCAAAAGCCCCCACCTTCTACCTCTCATAATTAAAAAGGTATGAAAGCCGTTGTTCTATAATTAATTGAACAGGAATAAATGTTTATGTTTTGTTGCATAGGCGCATGTTGCGCAGGCGCACGTCGCGCGGTACAACAGCGCGATTGCAGCCGCCGCAACGTTGCCGCAGCACCGGTCGCAACACCAGCGTAACGTACAGGTAAAAACATTACTTTTATTCTACATATTTGTTATAATATACGCTACAGGTTGGAAGCACTCGAAAAAGTGAGAACAACTGGATGCATGCGCCATTGAACTTCATTAATTCACGAATCTAATATCGCCAGACTATATTGAAATATAGGATAACCAAAATGTTATTCTTTATTATAAGCTATTTATGCTTTTACTTTCATCTACACTCTGTTTCTGAAAGTCTCAATCAACGATATGTCAAAACCGTGATGAGTTTCATCTAAGTGATCTTATTGGCTGTTACTAATTTAGTCAGCTAGTTAAAGCGGTTGACATACATTTGACCGTCTGTCAACTGAGTTTTGTGTTATCAACCTTTCAGAAACCGAAGGTAGATTCACTGATATATTATTTGGGTCCATACATGTCTGCTTGCAATTCCGTCAATGAAGCTTTGTGGCAACGCGCCACATCCATTGTCCCCACTTTTCGATACTTGTAATCGTATAATATTCGTATTCGTAGAAGAAAATATTAGTCACGCCGATGACATATTTAATAGTAAAATTTTATTCGCATTATGTATGAAAACAAGGAAACCTGCGTAGTTATGCCGTGTAATTTCCCCACCACAAGTCGTAGACCCCTTTGTTAACAAGTATTCAAACTTGCCATATATATTTAGTTTATTGACATAGCATAGTTTCCCCTGGCACTCGCTTGATTGGTTATTTTGTTAGTGCCATGTGAAAATGTTTGTTTTTATCGTTTATTTCAGTTTCCGAACAGTGCAATAACAATGGCGATGGGTCAGCAACCCCCTCCACCTCTGGTCAGGAGCACTGCCAACACAACGACCATGAAGTGAGCATCTTTCATCATTTGTAATGTGGATTTTGTAAGAACAGCCCTCTCACATGATAAACATCTCGAAAAACATTCCAGAATGTTCTGGAACTTGGTCGTCCTTTAATTTGGCTTTCAACTAACTACCGAAGACGTCGTCACTATGTGAATAATGTGTAGCAGAAAGATGTGGTCATATGTAAAGTTCTTATGTGCCTAGGAAGGCCATCCTCTAGTTTAAGATTGAAAATTATTAAAGTTACTTGTGTCTTTGAACTCCATGAATCCTGAAAATAACTTCTATGAATTCTATGATATTCCCGTCATTAATTATATGGACAAGAGATTAGTCGAACACATCTTCTAATGAACGAAACAAATGATTAATTTTATCCATAATCTTTGATTAAACCTAGTCTGTCATCAGAACTATTAATTTCTAAGAGATTATGGATATAGAAAGAAAGCTCACGTGATATGAAATAAAGTCAATGTCTTGAGACGACTTTCCGAATAACCCGGATGTTTCATCCGGTTTAGTCCGACAATACCGATTAAACCTAAAGGCAAAAGCATAAATATAAAATTCCTACAATTTAAAGCATACAGAACAAAGTATGGTACCGCTGTATTTTATGCCTCATATGAATCATCATCTAAACCACTTCTAGCGTGGTGGACTATGTCTTACCCTTTCTCATGCTGAGAAGAGGCCCTGCCCAGTATACAGACATTTTATACACATGGTTGATATTATCACAGTCTAGCTAGTTTTCCCTTAAGAACTTTAAATATGTCCATACTTTTTTACAACACGATGTATGTATTACTAGAAAAGTATTGTTCTAGAAAATACTTGCCTGAATAAAAGACTAGATGTTCCCGCGGTTTCACCGGCGTTTATCGTTACTGAGCCGCCCCCGTGGGTCTTAGCGTGATGATATATATCCTATAGCCTTCCTCGATAAATAGGCTATCTAACACTAAAATAATTTTTCAAAACGAACCAGTAGTTTCTGAGATTAGCGCGTTCAAACAAACAAACTCTACAGCTTTATAATATTAGTATAGATTACATCATTAAGTGATAAAGTCAGAAAAGTAAATTGGAGGGCGATATGAAATAAAACAAAATAAATAAAAACATCTGCCGCACTTTGCAATATTTTATAGATTAATTGCCTAAGATTTGATTACTCGACGTGCCTTTTATAGTATTCAAATTCAATTATATAACATTGTGTAGCATTTCGTCTACTACTGCCAAAATGCAAGTAGAAGTGTATTGTATATTGAACCAAATATGTTTAAAAGGTAATAGAGCTCTCACGGGCTATGTGGAGTAATAAGGGGAGAGCCTAGGGGCCATCTATGGGGTACAAATAAAATCTGCAAGCTATTACCGAGTACTGAACTTCATAACTGGGAACTACACTTTCTGCTCTTTAAGAATATCAGCTTTGCAAACGTTCATTTGGACCAACTAGGCAGTCGATTACTTGTATTATAATTCAATCAATAAATTGGCTATTTGATTGTCTTATTAGCCAATAAAATAATGCAAAGCACGTTAGCGTTGAGGCTGTTCTTACCGAAGAGTGTACACAGTTCCATTCGCCATTGTCTTGTCACTGACTGCATAGCATTTAAGTATTATAATATTTACGTATACGCTTTTTTTCACTATCAATATTTTATACCTATTTCCGTCCCCGTCAAAGGCTTAGCCAAAATATCACGAACATAAAAATAAATCTTTTTTTAAGAACTCCCACACCCAATGCGCCCGTGTTGCTAGGCATATTTCTAAACGAAACAAAAAAAATTGTCTGGCCCATAAATAGCTATCCGAATCTAGGTGTTCTTCTTTTGAATATTTGAAAATGTGAGTTCTATTAAAACGTTTTAGGCTATCTCATCACCAATCAGTTTTATTTTTATATAGGTACCTATTTTGGTAAGAGGTGTTGTTTTGGCGGTATAACCCCGATGACGTACGCAATGTACGTACGTCCGACGTCAGTGGCCGATAGTGAAATTCAATTAAAATAGTCATAACGGCTATTGTTAGCATACAAAATATTATTATACCTATAATAAAATAGTTAGCTTGATAAATTATTTTCCAAAGCTTGAAGTACTTGTGTTGACGATTTTAACAACGCTAATCTTCAGAGCAAGCCTATGTAAGAAACTAAGAGACCGTTTCTTTAGATATTGTCGAAGACAGCTAAATATTGTTACGCGTTGTCTCGTTCTCGCGCAAGCCATAATAATGGCTTAAAAGCATGCTGTAGTTATACTTTCGACTTGCTATTGTATCGTGATATTTTGGCAGGCACATCACATTATGGCAAATCGTGCTCCAGAATGTTGGTTTTATACGTATTTGTTTTTCATACTAATGTTTGTATTTGTGTTTGCAGTGTTCCGCCCCAGGTGACTGGGACAATGAATGGCCACTCAACCTCTCACTCCGTGGACAGTCGCAAAAGGCTTACTCCCATTCCCGACGTCAATATCACTGGCAACCATACGCCGTATAGGGTAAGAAAAAGAAATGTTCAACTTGTTCTATATTTTCTTTTTTTTTTGTAAATAGTGACCTTGGTCAGGCTCGTTATTCGTTCTCCATGGTGGCAAATAAGTATAGAAATCCTAGTGAAAGCATTGTCGGTGATACTAGCGTGTAGGTAGTGATCGATAACGGTAACCATTTATGGCTATAAATACCATAATTAATTTGCAACATCGACGGTATGCCTACTGCGCAGCCGCCTTGTTGTGACGCCGACACAAACGACGTTCAGTACCGATTCTCTTGTTCGTAGCACAGTGCATCCTTCGTTTATTATTTTTGGGAACTACTGGCCAACACTCAGCATAATCATATAAGGGTGTGATCTTTTGTATTTCTTATTAATTAATTAATTTAAATGCATGGTTTGTCCAGGTACAAAAGGCGTTGGTGGAGAACACGATGGTGCCATGCATCAACGCGAAGCCGTACCAGTACACGGAGCTACTGATGACGCTGCCCGACCTCGCCAGCTACTTCTTCCCGCGCGTGTCGCTCACCACCTGCCGCGCCATGCTCGACGCGCTCGGCATTACGCTGTATCGGCCTAACAAGTGAGTACCACCACACTACATGATATATTTCTAACATAACCTTTTTTTTTGGTACCCAGGAAAATGCTTGATGCACTATCCGCCGGCTAGGGGACGGCACCGGCGGGGCGTGTGGGACTCCCCATTCTGGTATACCCACTAAAAAACCTGGGGTGTTCCCTCTCTCACCCAATGGAGGGGCCTGTTGGGAGCTCTTAAAAGAATTGAGTCATCCATAGCAGGCCCCCTCGTGTGGGCGCGGGCCTGGTCAAACAGACCCGACCACCTCTCGTCCCCAGGGGAGAGCCTTACCGCTCTCCCCTTTCGGCATTGGAAGGCGCGCGGGAACACCGCGCGCGCCCTCTCGGGGTTCTTAATTTGTGATTTCTAACACAACCTAACCTATTTATACGCGAGCGAAGCCGCGGGCAAAAGCTAGTTTAAAATAATAATGTTCGGCGTACTGTGCGCCACTCGTCGAATATGGTCCGATAAGTTCCATTTTGAAATGGACGTACTTTCGTAAAAACGTTTCAACCCACAAAGTTAACATTTTGAGATAATCGTGATTGAAGTTCAATCCTGTATTGCTTCTTCATACATGTGGGTTGGGCAACTAGAACTAGAATATTTAGAGTGATAGTAGAACTACCAAATTTTTCCAGCTAGTAAATAGTAACCCCGTGACTAGTTTGCTAATAATAACTCGATTTTGACCCAAGTGTGGGTTGGAACGTTTTTCAGAAAGTACGTCCAAATGTACTGATTAATAATGCTTCGGGATAGTAAAGGATTGCTGTAGATAGTAATGAGCTTGCCTCCTGTTACGTGAAGGCTGAACAACATGTGGATGATAATAATGTTTGGTGATATACAGCGTAATTATGATGAAGATCTCCTTCAGATAATAGTTTGAATACGGGAGTAAAATACTAAAAATAAAAATTTGTTTTCCAGCACTCAGCTACAAGTGCTGCGCAACTCGGGCAAGTGCAAATCGGCAGCGGCAGGCGAGAACGGGCACGCCCTGGTGCAGATCCGTGACGTCATGCAGCACATGCTGCAATTCAAGTACATGCTGCGCTCCGGGCTCGCCGCCGACGAGCCGCCGCACGCGCCCCCGCGGCCGGCGCACGCACCGCCACCCACACAGCCCAAGCGCGCGCGCGCCAACTGAGCCCCGCCCGGCGCCAGCGAGCCGCCCGACCCGCCCGACGCGCCACACGTCTCCCACGCGACCCACGCCCCCGACCTGCAGCCGTGGGACGTGGACGCGCTCGTGTGGCGCTAACCGGCGGGACGAGCTCGCGATACAGTGTCAGGATCTGATCCTAGGGCTATTATAGACACCGGGAATATTTATTGTGCGAGGCGAGCCGTGTAGGCTTCGTCTTTCGGGGAACTATCGGGAGTGTGACTGGCAATTCCGTCTCGCGTGAAAGTGCTCGTCGGACAGTGTCCTTCCGCCGGTGTGCTGACGTTATTGAACTGAAATGACGGCTTTCGCGAGCCGAGAGACGCTACTAGTGTACCTGGGGCCCGTAGAGGAGCCCCGGTCTCGTCGGTGTGTGCCGATCACTGCCGCTCAGTGCTCACGCGTCGCCGAGACTCCGTGCGCAGTGAGCATTGTCAATTTTCCACAGCTTGTACAAATTGTATGATAACTATTTGTAAATCGAAAGATCTTATTTGTAGCGATCTATTTGTACTATTCAATAGAAGACTGAAAATTTTTATTTTAAATAATTTCCTATACAAAATGCTATAGATGTGTTGTGACCGAGTAGCGTTTAGTTGTATCGAGTCTCGAACAGTGGTTTGTTAGATGTTTTTAAGTTAATTTGTATGTTGAGTTCATGTATACGAACTGTAAATATTTGATATATCCTGCATTTGTGCAGTTGTATGTAATTTTAGCAATACATTTAATATAACTAAACGAAATAATCCTTGAAGTTTTAGTGTAACACTGAAAAAGTAAGTGTTATTTTAATATTATAAAAGAAGTATTGCTCTAATCACATAATAGAAATATTAGGAAATTATCATCACAATTTAAAAATTTAATACACAACATTTT
This sequence comes from Catocala sponsa, assembly GCA_963564715.1. Classification (NCBI taxonomy): domain Eukaryota; kingdom Metazoa; phylum Arthropoda; class Insecta; order Lepidoptera; family Erebidae; genus Catocala; species Catocala sponsa. The sequence goes on along the minus strand of OY751340.1, from coordinate 22,889,579 downwards.
GGTCACATTTAATCATGTAAAAACTAAATGATGGAATAATCGACAGATGAAATTAATGTTATAGAATGCAAAAGTGACAAAATTATATAGATATTGATGAACAGAAAAGAGGAAAATATTCACAGCTATTTAGCAGTGTTTAAAAAAATAAAAATATGGCTACCCAGCCAGGAACATGCAAACTAAAATGCCTTTATTAATGTGCAATCTTTAAGCAATTTGGATGTTGTACTTTAAGTAGCTTCGGAACGAACAGTTTGGGAAACAAGTGTTGATCAGTCAGTGAGAACTTATTGACCTTATTTTTATATCAAAGATATATGAGAATGTCAATGTCTTCAATATACTGACTGTATAACTCGATGAAAGTGGACCAAACGTTCGTTGACATTAATTGCCTGCAATAATGATAGTATAATTACCAGAGGCCTGCATGGGTAATGAGTGACTGTTCCTGGCATCACCAGTGACAATTGGCTTAGCTTAATAAAATGGTTTATAATATAAATGTAACATTTCCACTAGGAAATATGAATGATTGTTGGTTCCTATAGATGGGGCTTAGTAAGGTGTGCAATACAAAATAACAAAGTTGTAACATATACCATTGCGTGTTTTTCATGTTCACGCAATGTATTAGATACAAATTTGAAATTGTGTATTTGATATGAAGTGACGTAATGGGATTTAATTTTCGTCTCGGGTTTGCTTTTTTAATATTTATTTACGGCAGGATGTGGTGATCTAAAATAATCAAAACATATGTAATACAAACAGTTGTGCAACAGATAGCAAAGACCTTCAGTTATCGCCATTAGGCCTCGCTAATAACTAATTAAGTTTAAAAAATAAAGATCTTCTTTCTAAATGTTGTAATGTTGCATAGCGTAGTACACTGAGTGTTCTACCTTGCTATGTGGATAATAATCCATTTTAAAGCATTCAGCCTTCGGGGCTTAGAGCGACATATATTCGAAAACCTTAGAAATTATATGAATCATGTACATTTTTCAATATGCACAACACAACACCATATTAACAAACTCTGAACAAGCAATTTTTTTTATTATAAGGTCTCATCTTCCTATTTAGTCAGTTACCCTAGGTGGAGTAAAATGAAATCCCACTACATCCTGTATGAAGTAGTACAGAAATACCCCGGATTTACGTAACATGGGACCGGGCACAACATCAAATAACAATAATCTGTAATACAGAGTACCTATGCACATTACTTGTATTTATTAAATTAGTTAAATATGTAACATACTTATTAAGTTCTTAGCCAATTTTATTGTAACTAAAGCATAATCATAATCAAAATTGTGGGGGATTTAGAGGGGCCAAACTTCTAACGTAAGACGGGGTATTATGTATTCTTCCATGTTTCTCTTGCCACTACAAGGAGGTAGAAAAAGGAACCATATTCTGAAATGATGTGACGCTAATAATAACTCGTAAAGAAAATTTTTATTGACCAATAATATTTAAAATATCATCATCAGTCACTTTTAAATGAAAATGCAATATGGCTTGTATTACTAAATCAAAATCTAACAGGCCAAATAATTCGATTGTTAAAAAAATTGTTAACGAAATTTTTTAATTTAAAATGCTTTAATATTCCATCTTATTATTTTTTACCTGGAATTTGAGCCTTTGTTTTTGCAGAATGTGTTACTTTCTATCTTCGTGTGGTAGTAAGTATAGTATTATTTCGATATAATGGTGATAGGTTCTAGTTTTTGCGACACTTGAAGTGCGTTTAATCGGAACTAAGTTGGCAAAATGATGATACATCACAACCTATTCCTGGATATCATGATATTGATAAGATTATTTATCCATGGCGTGGGTCTTGCTCACAAGTGACCTAACAGAGTAACCATAGGTAAAGATTTTGTACTTAATTAGATTTTTTTACTATCTGGGGAGAAATGTAGGACTAATTAATACTAATTTAACTAATCAGAATAACTCACGCGTAGATTGTAGAAACACTGAATGAAAAGGGTTCTTCAGAATGTTAAAATATTTTTACAGGGTCACTAATACGTGAATGTTACCCCGGCAATGCCACAAGTGATTTAGGTCTTGCTTGCCATCCAGTCAGCAGTTTCTCAACTTATTTTTATAAAATAAGGTTTTGGCATACATCAGACATCGAAATGAGTGCATACATTTGTAAAATGGCTGTAAAAAATCCGATACAGGTGTCATGTTTAATACCTCAATTTTCAAATTGAATTTGTCTCCATACTAAATTATTCTGAGTTGTTTAAAGGAAAGGTAGTGACATAAATTGCCTAAATCTTCAGGAAAAGTATGGTGTAAATATGTTTTTATATACATAAAGGATTATGTAAAACATCCTGTTGTTGAAATAAACCTAATGGAAAAAAATATATGCATTTATATAGCGTTTTTATATTTGATTAGTTAATTTGTGTACCGGATGTTCGATATCATGGCGCCCACCTAGTTCCGGAGTGCGACATTTATTTGACCGGTCTTACTTAGTAAGCACTGTTGACATAGATACTTGTTTAGATATATTTATTTTATGTTATGTTTCTGCATTTCATAATTTTATATATGTTTATAATATATGGCGTCGCGCGATTTTAATTATTATTTGTATGAACGCATTGTCAAGTATCGCAGAAACGAGAGAAAGTGAAATAATACTTAGGCCTTGGTAGTTGTGAAGGAAAGCTAGTTTAGTAATGTTTTTTAAATATCTAGATAATATAACGCAGAGCTGTGTAAATGTACGCTAAATTATTTATGATGTAATTGTAAGTACGGCATGGTCTATTTGATATATCAGTTGTAAAGCGATACGCGACAGCCCTCGCTATACATTTGTGGTGATCCTGTATTAAAGAAAATAAAAGATACTTTATATGAGTTTTGGTATTTTGCTTTTTTAAATCCCTTCACATAGGTCCTAGTTTCCCAAACATAATTAATATTGAGTACTTGGCCGAGATTATTGTTTGAGATGTCTTTTTGAAAAGAAATTAAATATTATTTTAAATAACAAATGAAACCGCTCGAAATCTTAAAACATATATTTAAAAATAACGTAGTCCGTAATTGCATTTTTTTCTTTTTACATAATATGTCCACACGACACCATCTAGCCCAAACTAAGCAGAGCTTGTACTATGGGTACTATACAATTTTTAAACATACATATTATATATATACTTTTTTTTTGTAAATACATACATATTATACATAGAAACACCCAGACCAAGACAAACATCCATGTTCATGCACACAAATGTTTGACTTGTGCAAGAATCGAACGCGCGACCTCAGGCGTGGCAGTCGGTTACACTATTACACTAACCACTACGCCATCGAGGCCGACAATAGTTATTACTATGTCAAAGTCCAATAAAAAAATTACATACACAAAAGCTCATGCGTATGTTCCAGAAGAGTTAAAGTACAAGTGTTACAACTTACAACCATAATATCGCTAGCTTTACAGAAAATCATTCCATAGCAGAACATAATATATTGAGAAAGTTGTAATAAGAACCTTTCCGATCGCTTAGTTATATATATGTATAATGCATTATCTCTTCCTTTAATCCTTGGTCCTTTAAGCGTTGCGTGAAAAAGCGCCTTCTCAGGTGTACGTTACTCCAGCAGGAAAGTGCCTCCTAGAGTGATATGAGTGGCACGTATAATTAGAGCGCATGATTAATACGTTCAATAAAGAAGGTCGATACGTACTAATCTGTCGCTTTTTTATAGTCAATCGAATTTGGTCGGATAACCAGCTGTTGTTTACATGTTTGGTTTTATGTTTATATCTATTTATATGCGAAACATTCTAAGCTAAAACTTTGCATTAAATTATTTGACTAAACGCTCTAAAAATTGGTTTACAGTTTACACCCACACATCTTAGGTTGAGCCGATTTCTTGTATGTTCAAAATTATAATGTCGCGCGCCGTCGTCGTCGGTTTGACTTTTATTTTTTTATTTATTTATATATACAATCTTACACCATCACTACATTTTAGTAATATTACTCAATAAAGCATGTATTCGGTAAGCTTTTGCAAATTTTTTATGGTTATTTTAAGCGTCAAGGAGGACCGAATACAGTTTTCAGCGAGCTTATACGTTTTCTCATTTAGGCGCAGCGACTGTTTTTCTGATTTGCAAAAAAGCAAAATTAATTCAATATTATAAATCTATACTAATATTATAAAGCGAAGAGTTTGTTTGTTTGTTTGAACGCGCTAATCCCAGGAACTCCAGCAGTTCCTGCGATTAGCGCGTTCGAATTGAAACTTTTTTTTTTGATAGCTTATTTATCGAGGAAATTAATTATAGGCTATATAACATCACGCTACAACCCATGGGTGCGGCGCAGTAATCTTAAACACGGGTGAAACCGCGAGCACATCTAGTATTTTGTAAAATCTAATTCTGTCACAAATACGCACACATTAAGAGCTTCTCATGTATGTTTACTCTACAGGCGCACATACAATGGTTATAAAGATACACGATTATGCAATACGTTACTCCAGCAGGAAATGCAATATCTCGAAAACCTGAAGACGCACAAATTACATTTTCGGCGCACATTTTTGCACAAATAATAATTATATAAGCTGTCTGTCCATGCACAATATTTCTCTCTCCGATTATTCGTTCAGAATTTTCTGCTGGAACAACATTACTCCAGCAGGAATCATTGTCCCCGCTATTTTTTAAAACGACAACACACTTAATTTATTTATTCGGCGCAATTTCACTGCAGATTGCGCTTTAATTATACGTGCCACTTATAACACTCTACGAGGCACTTTCCTGCTGGGGTAACGTACACCCTTCTCAGGCCGTCAAAGTAGGGACAACCTCAACATCGCCTCAGCTGCTATGAGGATGGTGTGGAGGCCACTGCTCTTGGACTTGGAACACATGATCGCTTACCATTCGGTGGAGTGCAGTCATGTTGAAGAGTAAAATAAAAAAATAAATTTGGGCTGTCTTTGGGGACTGCCGATAGAAGTGAAAACTTTAATACTTGATCATAAACACTTCTTTATAAATAAAAAGGGGCGGGTCGGATGCTATTATAGTTCCTGATACTCTCACGGGTCATTAAGGAGGTAATTTTTTGCGTAGGGCGCACCATATCTGAGATATTGTTAATATTCTAAAAAAATAATAAAACGAGGAAGCGTGACGATGACGCGAGTTCCATGATTTTTGTTCACCCAAGAAGTGCTAAACGCGCCTAAAGAAGTTTTCACTTCAAAAAACTTATGCATGTTATTCTGATTGTAAAACCCCATGCAACGCGGTTTTCTAAAATAGGAAAAATAAACTTGCAACAAGAATTTGATTTTCGTATTAATCGGCATAGTTGTTTTATACCATCGCTCATACGACGAATAGCTGTACCTACTGTTATTTAATACCGTTATTACATGCATTCTGAATCGAGAACTTCTGGCTGTCTACATACCGTTACAAAGGCGGTTCCAAAGTATATAGGTAGGTACTTAGAAACCAAAATAAATATAAAGTAGGTGGTATCTACCTATGAGAGTATTTTACGCGGGACACCTTACTATATCATTATTTTTGTTTTTACAATCTGCTTCGGTAGCGCAGCGGTCGTGAAGGCGTAGGCACAGTTTATAACACCCATATTTAGTAGCAATCATTTAACAGTATCATCAAATTTTGATAATATACTTAATTTGCATTTGACAACTGCTGATTTCAATTGGTAAATATTGCTTACCTTCGTAATATAAAAAGGGTGTTATTTAAATGGTTAGCATAGTATTGGTATTTTTGTGAGCAGAAAAATATAATCTGTGAGCAGAAATAGCTAATTGATCAGCAACTCATGGCCAGCAAACTTTAAAGAGATCAAACTAAGTCGACGGAGCCCCGCAAAGCGGGGCTACTATTTTTGGGTGGGTTTAAAAAAAGGAACCTAACATAACCTAACTTCCGAGACGGAATGCAGTGATTTGAGGCGTATAGATGCTCGTTATGCTGTGCAATATTTGCTGAATTAGTATTTTTGATGATCATTATATTTAATCCCATATAAAAATACTTACCTATGTATTTTTATATTACGAAGGTAAGCAATATTATTATGTAAGTATAGGTATGGTCAGCACTAATTTATCTTATATATTGCATTTTTATTTACTTAGGTAGGTACATATTGCATTAAGTATGTCAAATATTATTTAAAATGTCTAAGTAAGTACACCTGATAATAATAGTTCTACTTACTTGCGACTAGGTTTATAATAACAATATTTCTAGGGATAGGCAAAGACTACGGCTATCCACTTGCTACGATCTCAGCATACCTATCTTGCTTCATTCTCTTTCATTATATAATTCGTTCAAGATAATCGGCTTATGGTAATGTTAACCTGGCCTTTATTCAGAATGTCGCCGACATAGTCGGACAACGTAATGAACTTAGTAATGTGAATATTTACCAACTCGTAGGCAGTAGGTATCTAGTTCAGATTTTGGATATTCTGTATGTCCGTTGTTTCAATGTTTGTAAAGCTCCCACATCAGAGAAGATAAAATAATAATTATATTACAGAATTATAAAAACAGTTAGTTATTTATTTTCGCCTGCCGAAATAATTTGACGCTGCTGCCCGGTGTTAAATAGCACTCAGCGGATATTACAGCCCACCACTCTTATCAAAGATTTAAGAATATTGCATGATAGACTATACATTGATGGTTTTATGGGATTCTTTTCCACGCCTCACTTAAAACCTAGGAGTGAAAAAAAGAAAACTTCACGCCGAACGACATATTGCTTGCTGGTAAATTATTATAAGGCGCCATAATCTTTTCCGTTTATTCAAAGTCTTCAGAGCTAAGAAAGCAAATATCTAACTTAATGTAATTATAGTGCAAACACATAAGTTAAACAAACAATACATCGCGATGTTAAATGACTGAACAAAAAACCGGCCAAGTGCGAGTCGGACTCGCGCACGAAGGGTTACATACCATTATAAAAAAAACACGTTTGTTGTATGGGAGCCTCCCCTTTAATATTTGTTTTATTTTAATTTTATTATTTATTTTAAAGTGAATATATAAGTAAATATTCTGTGATATTATTATGTATTACAAGCGTCTACCTGATGCCGTTATCAATATCGAGCAAAAGTGAGCAAAAAAATTACGTTTGTTGTATGGGAGCCCCCTTAAATATTTATTTTATTCTGTTTTTTAGTGTTTGTTGATAAAGCGACAACAGAAATACATCATCTGTGAAAATTTCAACTGTCTAACTATCACGGTGAACTCTAACGTGAAGTCTAACTGTCATCGCCTGGTGACAGTCGAACAGACAGACGGACAGCGGAGTCTTAGTAATAGGGTCCCGTTTTACCCTTTGGGTACGGAACTCTAATTATAAAACAGGTCAAATACGAGTCCGACTTGCTCACGACATTGGCATTGTTTCGTATTATCGAACCTTTGGTGTACGAGGCCTCGCACTAGACAGGTTTTATTTTGTTTTGGCGTATCTAGAGCTATTTTTCAGGAAGGGCTGCTGAACTAAACGGCTTTGGCGTGCCAACATGCCAACGCCGTTTAAATCAGTTTTAACTCAAAATTCTAGAATTGCATGTATATAATCCTAGAATTTTGAGTTTGAACCTGTCGTCCTGGGCTGGCCCTCCCTCATATACGCCAATGGAGACATCTAATAAACTAGAATTATAACCGTATATAGCGGTAGACTTCATAAATAAGAACAAAGAATACCACCCAGGTCTATAAATTGTGGGATTGAACTGTATTCGACAATTTATGGACTTATCCATCATCGAAACCACAACACAGCGTAGGTACTAAGATTGCCATTCATAAATGTGAACTAGTTAATAACATAGACCGCATACCATGTAGCAGATCCAAGAACCAACATTGAGTTTCACGGCGCCTTCTACGCCTTGCATTTATCTCTGAAGGAGGTCAGCTAATGACACACATAGCTGTAATAGATTCATGTCATTGTGCTTAAAGGGCACAAACAACCGATAAGACGTCGCAACGCAAAAATCGATGACTTCGCCCGACGCAATGCAGAAAATTGTGACATGAATATTACGTCACGTCCTGGAATTAATAAGTACCTACGGTGTGGTTAAGTGCTATTGATTCCATGCCCGTATTCAGTTTAGTCGGGTTGTTGTACATTTGTCACAATGTAAATTCGTCACATTTTGAAAAATCCATACATTGAAAGTAAATTCGTCACATGTGTTAAAGAATATGTGTAAATTCGTCATTTTACATCATTTTTGCTTACACGATTTGTGCGAACAAATTCGTGCGAAACGACTACTAACCCTGATTTTTACGTAGGTGTTAGGTTATTAATATTTATTTATATGTAGGCAAGTCAGCAACTCGAGATCTGTGATTTTTTATAGGTGTTATGTTATATTAAAAAAATATATGATTATTACTGTGATTTAATTGGGGTTAAATATAATGACCATCAAAAATACTAATTGCACAGTAAAATAAACAGGAGCCCCGGGCAGCGGGGCTCCGTTGACGTAGTTTGATCTCTTTAAAATATTTTAGTAAGCATATTTTGCTGTGCAATTAGTATTTTTGATGGAACAAAGACAAACAGTGAGGTTTTTTAATAGAAAGACAAATAAATCGGGTAGTATTTAAATACTACCCGATTTATTTGTCTTTCTATTTTTTATCTTATAATTGTAATGTTGTGGGCAAATCGTCCAATTGAGAACTGTGATTTTTATGTAGATGTAAGGTAAATTATTAAACTTACTGTGATTATGAAAAATATACAACATTTTTATTCTACTAGTTATTTAATTTTTTTGCTATCGGTGCGGGTAAAAACCATGTGACGAATTTACAATAAACAAAATTAATATAGCTATTGGAAATTTATTGCATAAATTAGAATTGTGACGAATTTACACATACATTTTATCGTGACGAATTTGCTTTGTGACGAATGTACAACAACCCGTGTAGTCGATGTGACGTCACAATTATTTGACATTATTTTCGTTTGTTCTAGAGATGTGCTTATTAATTTAATATAGGTAGTACAGTTAAGGTACTCAATAAGGCGTACACGGAACAAAGTTCCATTATAATATCTACATCCAATATGCCAAAATATGTATTCATCTATAGTGCCAAAATATGATATTTACTGCTGTAACTTATAAATTCGAAGTAAACATTGTAAACGTGGATGTTTCATAAGTTTGTATGCCCTAACCTATCCGAAATGTTGTATACAACAGACAACTATAGTTTAATAACGAAGTAAATTGATTGAAATTAAACTACTATATAGGGATTTTATCGCGTTGTTTATTTGACACTATTACAAAATTTTGAAAAACTGTTACACTACTATAATCACTATTAAACTTTACAAATTTTTAAGCTAATTATATTATTGAAACTTAAAACTATTTATACTATTACTATACTATTATACTATTTAGATTTATTTTTACACTTTCCCCGACGATTCGGTTGCTTTTCAGCAGCCATGGTCACGGGGAGTCTCCCCGTTTAATAGTTTCAATAATTTAATTATCTTAAAAATTTGTAAAGTTTAATAGTGATTATAGTAGTGTAAATAGTTTTTAAAAATTTTGTAATAGTGTCAAATAAACAACGTGATAAAATCCATATATAGTAGTTTAATTTCAATCAATTTACTTCGTTATTAAACTATAGTTGTCTGTTGTATACAACATTTCGGATAGGTTAGGGCATACAAACTTATGAAACATCCACGTTTACAATGTTTACTTCGAATTTATAAGTTACAGCAGTAAATATCATACATATTTTGGCACTATAGATGAATACATATTTTGGCATATTGGATGTAGATATTATAATGGAACTTTGTTCCGTGTACGCCTTATTGAGTACCTTCTCAATGAATAACATTCGCGTAAACAGAAGACAATATGAAGTAAATTGAATCAATGCATAGGTACAATATTTTGGCATTCGGATGTACACATTTTAACGGAACTTTGTTTCGTAATCTTTTTGGGAATGACTGAATCTAGACAATTCAAATCACAAAAACTTTGTGTGATCCACAAATAGTTGTTCCGAGGCTGGGTGTTCTTTGTGTCTGTTGTTTGAATGTTTGTAAAGTCCCCCGCGACACAGAAATTAGGTAAACCCTAGTGCGGGTGTTGTCTTTTTAATAATCCTAACTAATATTATAAATGCGAAAATGACTTTGTTTGTTTGTTACGCTTTCACGCCTTAACTACTCAATCGATCAACATGAAATTTTGCATACACATTGTCAGGGGTACAGAATAGGACATAGGGTACCTTTCATCCAGAAAAAATAACTGTTGCAAACCTAACCTTACCTAACGTACATTTACGCGAGCGAAGCCGCGGGTGAAAACTAGTTTAAAATAAATAAAAAAACGTTCAAATGACTGCATGAGTGGTGCAACTGTAGGGAAAACAACTGCTGTGCTTAAGTCTTGGGTTTTCTATCAAGGAATTCTCAGTAGGTAGTATAACGGAAATTGAAATTGTATTTCATGAAAAGCAATAGGCTCGTCCTCACGTGGAACCTACAATCATAGCTGACGAAATATAGTTGTAGTACACCTTTACCAACACCGTTGAGAATACATGCGGGAGAAGGTCTAGCTCATTAGAGTCAGCCAGCACCCGACCAGCACCGCCTCGCCTTGAGCGGTTAGTATTGTTTGTATGGAATACTATGGGTATACGCTCAGAGCAGCGATAGCTCAGTGGGGAGACCAACAGATTGCAATGCAGAGGGTTTCGATCTTCACGAAAATTATGCGATACACAATTAGAATTGAATTTATGTACATACAGTGTACCTAGTAGGTACCTACTCGTATGTTGTAATAAAATTTGAGCAAAATAAAAAAGCACATTGCACAGTGAATATAAAAATCAACTTATGTTTTTAACATTTATTACACATCATTTATCACAATTAATTTATTAATTACATGTTAATAGAATCTTTAATCAAATTACAATCACACGTTATACCAATTAGACAAAACAATTATTATCTTCTTCTTTCTTTTTCGTGTGGTTAGTGGTCAAACTGTTATCAAGAGTTGTTCAAGCCGCCCGTAGGCCTCTGACATGGCTTAACGACTGCTATCAATTTGACAACAACCGGGACCGACTTTTTACATGCCCTCCGAAGCACGGAGACGCTCAGATGAAATACCACTAAGCGGTCACCCATCTATAGACTGGCCGCACCCAACGTTGCTTAACCTCGCTAATCGTTTACCGATCAGTGAGTGCAACTGGCTATGAGCGCCTCAACAATTATTATTAAAAGAATAATTAAACAGAGAAATTTAAACACTACAAACATCGATCAAAGACTACAAATTAACTTATTACTCCAAGTTTTCTTTACGAACTTCGAACCATTCATTTTAAAAAGGTAGGCATTATGTTATTTTTGGTAAATAAAGCTATTATTATTATTCACGTATTTCTTTAGGAGTTTTTGGCTTTAATCTTATTGGATACTGCTGTGGATGTCAAGGCAAGTAAATCTTTTATATTTAAATAGTTTGCAGCTAAAATTAGTTCAAAGATGGTACCTATCTTGATCCACTTTTAAAATGTCTGCATACCAGGAGATACCATTATTCGATTTCATTTCGTCTTTGTGTTAAGTGGGTAGCCAATTGAATTATTTTCTCGAGTATATCAGAGGGTATCTCAGGAAATGGAACTATTATTTCCTCGTCTTCCTCAAATCCTAAATTCTCCAAACTGCTTTTGAGTGGCGTAAGACATTTCACTATTTCGACGTCGACAGCGAAGATTTTATTGTCCGACGATTGAAATTTTATATTAGGCATACTGAACGTCCTAGGTACCTAAGTATAATTGCGAGAATTATTTGATTTTTGTTATATTCGTACCTATACTTGAAGTAGCTACAAAGAAGGAACGAATAAGAGGGCATACAATAGCATAGATAAATCTATTTTGTTTTTGTTTTTTTTTAATAACTGGTTGGTAAAAGTCTACACATCAAATAGGTATTGTCCAAAAAACATATCTAACCACAAATGGTAAAACCTGAACATATTAGGTATATATAATTTTTTTGAGCACTAAATTCTTCCGTACTTAATGTTATAATTTCCATCGTAGGTTACCTACCTGATTAGTGATTATGATTACTGATTACCTACTTATGATACCTATAGCTGACATGAGACAAATTCGGAACCATTCAGATGTTAATTATTTTGCACGAATCTCGTTCTTATTATCTTCGATTTTTGAACAGATTACAATGACCGCATACCTATACTGCTCATGCAATTCGATAGGTAGATAAGTAACCAGATGGTTACTTATCTACCTATCGAATTGCTACTCTTCAGCTTTATAATATTAGTACCTATAGATAATAGGTAAGGTTTAAGTAACTAGTCAGCTTGATACTCCCAGTGTGCAATCGATTCTGTCATGGGTAAAAATTTGTGTCCTCTACAAAATATAGTTATTCCGTTAAGAGTGTATTTTGTGTCCGTTATTTGCATCTGAAAACAGTTTCCTTCCGCATGAATAATTAGGTATCCTTCGGGATGAGTCAGGGACGGATTTAGGGGAGAGCAACAGAGACTTGTCAGAGACCCTCCATAGGCAATTTCATTTTTTTATTACTCCGAGAACTGCTTTTAAATGTGGTATACTAACTTATTATAAATGCGAATGTGAGTTTGTTTGTTTGTTACGCCTTCACGCCTTGACTAGTCGACTGGTCATCATGAAATTTCGCATACCTACACGTTTTCAGGGGAACAGAAAAGGACATAGGGTTCATCCACATAAAGGCTTGTTACTAACCTAACCTACATTTATGTTAGCGAAGTCGCGGGTAAAATCTACTATCTTATAAAGTATAGTTGACCGTTGACGTTTCCCGGGAAAGTACTCTGTATCACAGACGTGCATACTTTGTACTTACTTAAGACTGCGCCGAGCGAAATGTGCCAAAACAGACGGTCACAGTTAAGTCAATAAAATCAATAAGTACTTTTTGTTTAATACAAATATAAAATATACATTTAGGGTCAAGTGGGGGACAGTGTAACAAAAAAATCATTTTGATGTGACAACGTCTAATAAATCGATGAACGCCGGCTGCACAGACGAAAAAGGATGACTCATTGTCCCGTTACGCTCATCGTAACGTTTTCATCAATGTTTTGTTATGACGTTGTCATGTTAAACTATCGTCCGTAAACCGACTTTACAGACATGAGACAATAATTTTTTGACGTGACAACTTCTAACATTTTTTTTCTTAACATAACGATATAAAGTACCGTAATTCACGTTCATTCTGTCGGCTGTTTTTCTCAAAGGTACCTACTCCCTTTTCAACCAGCTCAATGGCTTCTTTCATATCATTAGCATCGTGTAGGCCGATATGCGTCTTCCTTTTCCGATTCCGAACCATTTTCGATGTAGCACACCTAAAAATAAAGTAATACTCAAAGGGGGCACACTATTACATGTTACACTGTACCCCGTTACACTGTACCCCGCACCATATTGTTTCAAACAAAAATTCGTTAAAATTATATAGGCTAGAAATTGCAATAAACTTTGTTTAAGAGGAACATATATTTACTCACCAGAACTTATTACTTTTCCAATAAGAACAAAACTTCACTCTCTAAATTTTTACATTTTTTTACGAAAAACGTAAGTTCGTGCATTCTTCCGTTCATCCAGCGATTTTTCGTCCGATGACAGCTGTTTAAGATGACGGCACATGAGACTGACAAAATACGTAAAGAGACACCATTGATAAATTAGAAAAGGACAGAGTTAATCTTGATGTTATACTGTGCCCCCTGCCTGTTACACTGTCCCCCACTTGCCTCTACTATAACAATGAATGTGTTTACAATTACTCCGTGTAAAAAACTTAAAATAATTAGTATTTTCGCCTACAAAATTATGTAAATTTGAACGAAAAATGCAAAAAGGTAAGCTCGTGTTACGTGATTTTTAGATTATAAGATAACATAACAGTAGAAATCTATCCTATTTTACAGCTTAAACGAAACATAAATAGTTATATTACAATTTGTCCGTCCCAAATATTTAAATTATTGGTTGACAATAAAGATACATATTTATCAAAAAAGCACTTCAAATCCTCCATACAATTTTACTATGGCGGCCGCGCGCCGATTTGAATATGCGCCGCACAAGCTCTGTCATTATCTGTCTTACGCTCGGCGCAGTCGTAAAAGCGAAAATAAATGTGCCTCGTGTACCTATCTAATATTAAACAAATCTGTGTGACGTGAGTCATCGAACATCTATTCATTAACTACTGCAATAGTAAACAATATTATCATAACTAATATTATAAAAGCGAAAATGAGTTTGTTTGTTTGTTACCTTATCACGCCTGAAAATTTCAGGATGATCAGTTCAGTGGGAACTGATCATCCTGAAATTTTGTATATATGTTGTCAAGTGTACAGAAACGGACATAGGCTACCTTTCATCCCGAAAAAAATTACTGTTCCCGAGGAAAACAACAATAACGCTCTGATGATAATAGATGGCGCCACGTGGTTTTCGAATCATGATTGAATTATATTATTATAAGCAGAGTACAACCCGAATTGATTGTCAAATTCTAAATTAACGCGAGCGAAGCCGCGGGCAAATGCTAGTTTATTATAATCTGTACCATCTGTTGTACGTTTTTAACTTGCTCTCCGAGGCACAGAGCAGGCGATAATTGTCAATCAATACGCACATAATTTTGAAAAGTCATATAACTTCCGAAAGTCAGAGGTGCGCGACGTGGGTTCGAACCCGAGACCCTCTGCATTGCAATCTGTTGGTCTCCCCACTGAGCTATCGCTGCTCTGAGCGTATACCCATAGTATTCCATACAAACAATACTAACCGCTCAAGGCGAGGCGGTGCTGGTCGGGTGCCGGCTGACTCTAATGAGCTAGACCTTCTCCCGCATGTATTCTCAACGGTGTTGGTAAAGGTGTACTACAACTATATTTCGTCAGCTATGATTGTAGGTTCCACGTGAGGACGAGCCTATTGCTTTTCATGAAATACAATTTCAATTTCCGTTATACTACCTACTGAGAATTCCTTGATAGAAAACCCAAGACTTAAGCACAGCAGTTGTTTTCCCTACAGTTGCACCACTCATGCAGTCATTTGAACGTTTTTTTATTTATTTTAAACTAGTTTTCACCCGCGGCTTCGCTCGCGTAAATGTACGTTAGGTAAGGTTAGGTTTGCAACAGTTATTTTTTCTGGATGAAAGGTACCCTATGTCCTATTCTGTACCCCTGACAATGTGTATGCAAAATTTCATGTTGATCGATTGAGTAGTTAAGGCGTGAAAGCGTAACAAACAAACAAAGTCATTTTCGCATTTATAATATTAGTTAGGATTATTAAAAAGACAACACCCGCACTAGGGTTTACCTAATTTCTGTGTCGCGGGGGACTTTACAAACATTCAAACAACAGACACAAAGAACACCCAGCCTCGGAACAACTATTTGTGGATCACACAAAGTTTTTGTGATTTGAATTGTCTAGATTCAGTCATTCCCAAAAAGATTACGAAACAAAGTTCCGTTAAAATGTGTACATCCGAATGCCAAAATATTGTACCTATGCATTGATTCAATTTACTTCATATTGTCTTCTGTTTACGCGAATGTTATTCATTGAGAAGGTACTCAATAAGGCGTACACGGAACAAAGTTCCATTATAATATCTACATCCAATATGCCAAAATATGTATTCATCTATAGTGCCAAAATATGATATTTACTGCTGTAACTTATAAATTCGAAGTAAACATTGTAAACGTGGATGTTTCATAAGTTTGTATGCCCTAACCTATCCGAAATGTTGTATACAACAGACAACTATAGTTTAATAACGAAGTAAATTGATTGAAATTAAACTACTATATAGGGATTTTATCGCGTTGTTTATTTGACACTATTACAAAATTTTGAAAAACTGTTACACTACTATAATCACTATTAAACTTTACAAATTTTTAAGCTAATTATATTATTGAAACTTAAAACTATTTATACTATTACTATACTATTATACTATTTAGATTTATTTTTACACTTTCCCCGACGATTCGGTTGCTTTTCAGCAGCCATGGTCACGGGGAGTCTCCCCGTGTAATAGTTTCAATAATTTAATTATCTTAAAAATTTGTAAAGTTTAATAGTGATTATAGTAGTGTAAATAGTTTTTCAAAATTTTGTAATAGTGTCAAATAAACAACGTGATAAAATCCATATATAGTAGTTTAATTTCAATCAATTTACTTCGTTATTAAACTATAGTTGTCTGTTGTATACAACATTTCGGATAGGTTAGGGCATACAAACTTATGAAACATCCACGTTTACAATGTTTACTTCGAATTTATAAGTTACAGCAGTAAATATCATACATATTTTGGCACTATAGATGAATACATATTTTGGCATATTGGATGTAGATATTATAATGGAACTTTGTTCCGTGTACGCCTTATTGAGTACCTTCTCAATGAATAACATTCGCGTAAACAGAAGACAATATGAAGTAAATTGAATCAATGCATAGGTACAATATTTTGGCATTCGGATGTACACATTTTAACGGAACTTTGTTTCGTAATCTTTTTGGGAATGACTGAATCTAGACAATTCAAATCACAAAAACTTTGTGTGATCCACAAATAGTTGTTCCGAGGCTGGGTGTTCTTTGTGTCTGTTGTTTGAATGTTTGTAAAGTCCCCCGCGACACAGAAATTAGGTAAACCCTAGTGCGGGTGTTGTCTTTTTAATAATCCTAACTAATATTATAAATGCGAAAATGACTTTGTTTGTTTGTTACGCTTTCACGCCTTAACTACTCAATCGATCAACATGAAATTTTGCATACACATTGTCAGGGGTACAGAATAGGACATAGGGTACCTTTCATCCAGAAAAAATAACTGTTGCAAACCTAACCTTACCTAACGTACATTTACGCGAGCGAAGCCGCGGGTGAAAACTAGTTTAAAATAAATAAAAAAACGTTCAAATGACTGCATGAGTGGTGCAACTGTAGGGAAAACAACTGCTGTGCTTAAGTCTTGGGTTTTCTATCAAGGAATTCTCAGTAGGTAGTATAACGGAAATTGAAATTGTATTTCATGAAAAGCAATAGGCTCGTCCTCACGTGGAACCTACAATCATAGCTGACGAAATATAGTTGTAGTACACCTTTACCAACACCGTTGAGAATACATGCGGGAGAAGGTCTAGCTCATTAGAGTCAGCCGGCACCCGACCAGCACCGCCTCGCCTTGAGCGGTTAGTATTGTTTGTATGGAATACTATGGGTATACGCTCAGAGCAGCGATAGCTCAGTGGGGAGACCAACAGATTGCAATGCAGAGGGTCTCGGGTTCGAACCCACGTCGCGCACCTCTGACTTTCGGAAGTTATATGACTTTTCAAAATTATGTGCGTATTGATTGACAATTATCGCCTGCTCTGTGCCTCGGAGAGCAAGTTAAAAACGTACAACAGATGGTACAGATTATAATAAACTAGCATTTGCCCGCGGCTTCGCTCGCGTTAATTTAGAATTTGACAATCAATTCGGGTTGTACTCTGCTTATAATAATATAATTCAATCATGATTCGAAAACCACGTGGCGCCATCTATTATCATCAGAGCGTTATTGTTGTTTTCCTCGGGAACAGTAATTTTTTTCGGGATGAAAGGTAGCCTATGTCCGTTTCTGTACACTTGACAACATATATACAAAATTTCAGGATGATCAGTTCCCACTGAACTGATCATCCTGAAATTTTCAGGCGTGATAAGGTAACAAACAAACAAACTCATTTTCGCTTTTATAATATTAGTTATGATAATATTGTTTACTATTGCAGTAGTTAATGAATAGATGTTCGATGACTCACGTCACACAGATTTGTTTAATATTAGATAGGTACACGAGGCACATTTATTTTCGCTTTTACGACTGCGCCGAGCGTAAGACAGATAATGACAGAGCTTGTGCGGCGCATATTCAAATCGGCGCGCGGCCGCCATAGTAAAATTGTATGGAGGATTTGAAGTGCTTTTTTGATAAATATGTATCTTTATTGTCAACCAATAATTTAAATATTTGGGACGGACAAATTGTAATATAACTATTTATGTTTCGTTTAAGCTGTAAAATAGGATAGATTTCTACTGTTATGTTATCTTATAATCTAAAAATCACGTAACACGAGCTTACCTTTTTGCATTTTTCGTTCAAATTTACATAATTTTGTAGGCGAAAATACTAATTATTTTAAGTTTTTTACACGGAGTAATTGTAAACACATTCATTGTTATAGTAGAGGCAAGTGGGGGACAGTGTAACAGGCAGGGGGCACAGTATAACATCAAGATTAACTCTGTCCTTTTCTAATTTATCAATGGTGTCTCTTTACGTATTTTGTCAGTCTCATGTGCCGTCATCTTAAACAGCTGTCATCGGACGAAAAATCGCTGGATGAACGGAAGAATGCACGAACTTACGTTTTTCGTAAAAAAATGTAAAAATTTAGAGAGTGAAGTTTTGTTCTTATTGGAAAAGTAATAAGTTCTGGTGAGTAAATATATGTTCCTCTTAAACAAAGTTTATTGCAATTTCTAGCCTATATAATTTTAACGAATTTTTGTTTGAAACAATATGGTGCGGGGTACAGTGTAACGGGGTACAGTGTAACATGTAATAGTGTGCCCCCTTTGAGTATTACTTTATTTTTAGGTGTGCTACATCGAAAATGGTTCGGAATCGGAAAAGGAAGACGCATATCGGCCTACACGATGCTAATGATATGAAAGAAGCCATTGAGCTGGTTGAAAAGGGAGTAGGTACCTTTGAGAAAAACAGCCGACAGAATGAACGTGAATTACGGTACTTTATATCGTTATGTTAAGAAAAAAAATTGGTTGTCTGTAAAGTCGGTTTACGGACGACAGTTTAACATGACAACGTCATAACATGCCTTTCGCTCGCTCGTGTAGCGCTCTCGCTCCGATCGCAACGTTACAATGAGCGTAACGGGATAGTGGGCGTAACGGGACAATGAGCGTAACGGGACAATGAGTCATCCTTTTTCGTGCGTGTAGCCGGCGTTCATCGATTTATTAGACGTTG
Source organism: Catocala sponsa (assembly GCA_963564715.1). Lineage (NCBI taxonomy): Eukaryota > Metazoa > Arthropoda > Insecta > Lepidoptera > Erebidae > Catocala > Catocala sponsa. Next base: position 22,870,232 of record OY751340.1, on the reverse strand, counting down.
TCACGTCAAAAAAGATGATTTTGTCGTTGTTAAGTTTTCTGGAAAACATACAAAGCATTACATTGGAAAATTATTGACAGATAATGAGGGAGATGAATATGACATCAACTATCTGCGCAAAAGTGGTAAAGTAGATAATGTCTTTTATTTTCCTTTAGAACCGGATCTTGCTACTGTCGGACTGGATGATACCGAGCTTATACTGCCATTACCTAAAATGGAAAAAAAGGTAAACGTCAGGCTGATTGATACTCATTTCCAAAGAAAATACTGAGGCATTTTAATCTAGGCTAAGGAAAGATAATATTTTCATATTATAAACTTGTTTATGTTTGATTTTGATTACCAAAAATATGTTATAGAACATAATTGAGGTTAAAGGTTTTCTATTTTTCATATTTTGTTTCGTAATAGTATGATGTATGTTTAGTCTACTGTTTAGAGTGTATCCCATCTTGTTATACTTTACCCCTATGGCTGTTAAACTGTACTCCACCCCTGGGGTACACTATAACAAATTTGTGATCTCAGAAAACTAAAAAAAGATTGGTTGTCTGTAAAGTCGGTTTACGGACGATAGTTTAACGTGACCACGTCATAACAAAATTTATTTCCCGGAACGTTACAATGAGCGTAACGGGACAATGAGTCATCCTTTTTCGTGCGTGCAGCCGGCGTTCATCAATTTATTAGACGTTGTCACGTCAAAAATAATTAGTTTCTAAATATAAATTCGATGTTATATCAAGCCTAATACTAGGTTAAAGACTGCTGATTTTATGGTAAATTATAAGAAAACGATATAATAAAGGTTTTTGACGTGCCAACGTCTAATAAATCGATGAACGCCAGCTGCACGCACGAAAAAGGATGACTCATTGTCCCGTGTCGCTCATTGTCCCGTTGCGCTCATTGTAACGTTACGGAAAAGAAATTTTGTTATGACGTTGTCATGTTAAACTATCGTCCGTAAACCGACTTTACAGACATGAGACAATAATTTTTTGACGTGACAACTTCTAATAAATCGATGAACGCCGGCTGCACACACGAAAAAGGATGACTCATTGTCCCGTTACGCTCATTGTAACGTTACGATCGGAGCGAGAACGCTACACGAGCGAGCGAAAGGCACGATCGCGACGTTGTCACGTTAAACGATCGTCCGTAAACCGACTTTAGAGACAACCAATTCTTATTTTAAAAAATTAAAGGTTGTTGTCTGTAAAGTCGGTTTACGGACGATATATTAACGTGACAACGTCATAACAAAATTTGATTACCGTAACGTTACAATGAGCGTAACGGGACAATGAGCGTAACGGGACAATTAGTCATCTTTTTGACGTGACAACGTCTAATAAATCGATGAACGCCGGCTGCACGCACGAAAAGGGATGACCCATTGTCCCGTTACGCTCATTGTCCCGTTACACTCATTGTTCCGTTACGCTCATTGTCCCATTACGCTCATTGTAACGTTTTCATCAATGTTTTGTTATGACGTTGTCACGTTAAACTATCGTCTATAAACCGACTTTACAGACAACCAATTTTTTTCGTGCGTGCAGCCGGCGTTCATCGATTTATTAGACGTTGTCACGTCAAAGAAAAATTGGTTGTCTGTAAAGTAAGTTTACGGACGATAGTTTAACGTGACAACGTAATAACAAAACATTGATGAAAACGTTACGATGAGCGTAACGGGACAATGAGTCATCCTTTTTCGTCTGTGCAGCCGGCGTTCATCGATTTATTAGACGTTGTCACATCAAAATGATTTTTTTGTTACACTGTCCCCCACTTGACCCTAAATGTATATTTTATATTTGTATTAAACAAAAAGTACTTATTGATTTTATTGACTTAACTGTGACCGCCTGTTTTGGCACATTTCGCTCGGCGCAGTCTTAAGTAAGTACAAAGTATGCACGTCTGTGATACAGAGTACTTTCCCGGGTAACGTCAACGGTCAACTATACTTTATAAGATAGTAGATTTTACCCGCGACTTCGCTAACATAAATGTAGGTTAGGTTAGTAACAAGCCTTTATGTGGATGAACCCTATGTCCTTTTCTGTTCCCCTGAAAACGTGTAGGTATGCGAAATTTCATGATGACCAGTCGACTAGTCAAGGCGTGAAGGCGTAACAAACAAACAAACTCACATTCGCATTTATAATAAGTTAGTATACCACATTTAAAAGCAGTTCTCGGAGTAATAAAAAAATGAAATTGCCTATGGAGGGTCTCTGACAAGTCTCTGTTGCTCTCCCCTAAATCCGTCCCTGACTCATCCCGAAGGATACCTAATTATTCATGCGGAAGGAAACTGTTTTCAGATGCAAATAACGGACACAAAATACACTCTTAACGGAATAACTATATTTTGTAGAGGACACAAAGTTTTACCCATGACAGAATCGATTGCACACTGGGAGTATCAAGCTGACTAGTTACTTAAACCTTACCTGTCGGACAATAAAATCTTCGCTGTCGACGTCGAAATAGTGAAATGTCTTACGCCACTCAAAAGCAGTTTGGAGAATTTAGGATTTGAGGAAGACGAGGAAATAATAGTTCCATTTCCTGAGATACCCTCTGATATACTCGAGAAAATAATTCAATTGGCTACCCACTTAACACAAAGACGAAATGAAATCGAATAATGGTATCTCCTGGTATGCAGACATTTTAAAAGTGGATCAAGATAGGTACCATCTTTGAACAAATTTTAGCTACAAACTATTTAAATATAAAAGATTTACTTGCCTAGACATCCACAGCAGTATCCAATAAGATTAAAGCCAAAAACTCCTAAAGAAATACGTGAATAATAATAATAGCTTTATTTACCAAAAATAACATAATGCCTACCTTTTTAAAATGAATGGTTCGAAGTTCGTAAAGAAAACTTGGAGTAATAAGTTAATTTGTAGTCTTTGATCGATGTTTGTAGTGTTTAAATTTCTCTGTTTAATTATTCTTTTAATAATAATTGTTGAGGCGCTCATAGCCAGTTGCACTCACTGATCGGTAAACGATTAGCGAGGTTAAGCAACGTTGGGTGCGGCCAGTCTATAGATGGGTGACCGCTTAGTGGTATTTCATGTGAGCCTCTCCGTGCTTCGGAGGGCACGTAAAAAGTCGGTCCCGGTTGTTGTCAAATTGATAGCAGTCGTTAAGCCATGTCAGAGGCCTACGGGCGGCTTGAACAACTCTTGATAACAGGTTGACCACTAACCACACGAAAAAGAAAGAAGAAGATAATAATTGTTTTGTCTAATTGGTATAACATGTGATTGTAATTTGATTAAAGATTCTATTAACATGTAATTAATAAATTAATTGTGATAAATGATGTGTAATAAATGTTAAAAACATAAGTTGATTTTTATATTCACTGTGCAATGTGCTTTTTTATTTTGCTCAAATTTTATTACAACATACGAGTAGGTACCTACTAGGTACACTGTATGTACATAAATTCAATTCTAATTGTGTATCGCATAATTTTCGTGAAGATCGAAACCGAAATACTCGGCAGCACACTGGCAGAAGCGAGATACCCATTGAAAACTCTGCCATCCGTGTACGTGTAGTGCAATTTTCATCAGTTGTTACCTATTTTAACACTTTTTAATAAAATGCAATACGAAGAAAGTCTAATTATTAGACCATTAAATTCCAATAGTAATTTCTAAACAGGGTAGAGATATAGAAAACATAATAAATATAGTTTGACGTCAACATCCCCAAGGAACGATACGAAGGGGCAGGTAGCAGTGCTAGCTATGGTTTTTAGGTCGTACGTAACAGGAGGCGATTCTATTGCATTCTACCGCACATTGTTCAGACTCCGTGTATATAGCAGTAAGTATAGAATTCCTACACAACAAACATAATTATTAACACTTTACCCGTCCCAGAAATCGATCCCAAATCTCACGCACAGCAGTTGCTTTTATGCCCGTAACCCCTTATTTTCTTTTCGTGTGGTTAGTAGCCAACCTGTTGTCAAGAGTTGTTCAAGCCGCCCCGCGTAGGCCTCTGACATGGCTTAACGACTGCTGTCGATTTGACAACAACTGGGACCGACTTTTTACGTGCCCTCCGAAGCAAAACAACACGAACACCCCTATGCTTCGGTAATTATGTAGATCGCTGTGTGACATCATTTTTGCATGCACGATGCTACATGCGAGGCAAGGATAATGATATTGCACTATAATTATGTGAAAACCTACTTAATACTAATTACAGATAGTTCATACATACCTACGTCTGTTTACCGGAGAGAGACTACCTACGGATTTCCTGGCTATAATCACTCTTATTACATAGGTACTTCGTAGACGCACGTTAGTGGATACAGAAAATCTAATAAGTACATATAAAATATCTTATTTTATGTAGGTAATAAAGTCATAGTCATACATTAATTTACTGTTGAAATTATAACTGCTCATGATATATTGACCTTAGAATATAAAGTAAATAGCTTTTTAGCTGCCTGTGAAAACTGGTTTTCTATAAATAATTTGAAACTGAATGTAAAAAGACCAAATGTATGCTTTTTAAATCTACAGTTATAAACAATGCACATATGAACATATTATCTTTGGGAAATAGAATTGATATAGTAGAGAAGCTAAAGTTTTTAGGAGTGCAAATTGATTCTCTCCTCAACTGGAAGGCAGAGCTAAATTCAGTGACAAATGTAATAAGTAGTGCATGTTATGCTATCAGATCTCTTAGAGATGTTTTATCAATTGCTCAACTTCGTACAGTTTACTTTGCCCTAGTTGAATCTAAACTTAAGTACAGCATTAAATTTTGGGGAAACAGTTACCAATATAACGTGAATACTGCCTTCGTTATGCAAAAGAGAGCATTGAGAACCATGCTTGGTTTAGACCAAGATGAATCGTGTAGGGAACATTTTATCAAGTTATGTATTTTAACAGTACCTTGCCTTTATATTTTAATTCTCCTTACTCATTTACATAAAAATCTAAACAAGCTTGAGACTGACACTGAGAGAGATTATAGGGTAAAAACTCGGAGAAAAGATCTGCCTATTATCCTCCAAGCAAAGACGACGATAAGGATAAAAATAAATTATAATTGGTAATGATTAATTTTATAATATACTGCAATAATTTAATATATGTATCAATAATAGTATTTTGACTTCCAATAATTCAAATGATTTGACATTACGTATTTTCGTTATAGTATTATTGTTTTAGTGAATGAAAATTCATTTATATATTTGGTAAAGTGTAATCACGATCATAATGTATTTATGTGTGTATTCAAATATTTCGACACAAATGTATATTTGTTTATGAAATAAATAACTGAACTGAAAGTAATTTACTTAACCTTTTGAGTTGCAGCGGTACACCGGCGGCCAGACACAATGGATTTATAATTATGTCTAGTATTCTGGAGCTAAGTATATATTTTTATCATAGTCGGTATTATAAGTCTACATATCTTATGTGTTTAAATATAATACAATAACAATAGCATCTTAAATTTACTTGTTTTATACAACTACTCAAAGATTATATGCAAATTAGTTACACAAGCAGTTTCAGTAATAAATCAATACTGGTATTTCAAGTTATAAGTATTTATTGTAGGTACCTATTAATATACCTTATTGTTTATTCACATATTACAAGTTTTCTTCTTCAATCATGTTAAGCCGTTTCTCCAATAAATATTTGTCTAACTTGTGCATACATAAATATTGGCCATTGAGAAATAAAACTGGTATATTGTGCCTATACAACCTCAACCACCTTACATTTTCCTTTTCTGTGATGTCTACTTTTTTTATTATAATTCTATTCGTATAAGGTTCTAATTCTTCCATAACAATATCACAGAGACCACATGGGTTCTTAGTGTAAAATGTTAAAATTGGCTTTCCTATGGTATCTGGAACTCTGAAAATAGTAAAGCACAGTAGAAATTAATAACACTCTTTAATAAAAATATTTTATTGATTTCTTTAATCATTTATATACAACCATTATATTTGTCCATATTTTATTTACAGGAGATATGAAACTAATATTTCTCAACAATATAATAAATTCTTAAAGCTATACACATATTATATAATGTTTAACAGCAAATAAATCTTAGAAGGCACATAAACAAAACAACAAGGTCATCAGAATTTTGTTTGAAACTTACAATTTCTCAATCATGACAGATGATGCACCACCACCACCATTACAAATAGATGCTACACCCTTTTCACCTTTCTTCAGGGCATGGCATAAGTGTACTACAATTCTTGCACCTGACATGCCGATGGGGTGTCCTAGACTCACAGCTCCTCCATGAACATTGATCTTAGCAGGATCAATATCCAACAGTTTCTGGTTCGCTACAGCAACTACACTGAAGGCTTCATTGATCTCCCATAATGCTACATCATCTTTATTCACACCAGTTTGTTTAAGAAGTTTGGGAATAGCAACAGCTGGTGCAATAGGGAAGTCAATTGGATCGCACTCACCATCAGCAAAGCCAACAACCCTAGCAATGGGTGTCACACCTAACCTTTGAGCTGCCTCAGCTGTCATTAAGATCATGGCAGCGGCGCCATCATTTAAAGTTGAGGCATTACCAGCAGTAACAGTACCATTATCCCTCTGGAAAACAGTAGCCAATTTATTGAATTTTTCAAAGTTAACTCTCTTGTATTCCTCATCTTCTGCAAATATAACTGGTGCAGCACCTCTCTTCTGTGGTACAGAGACTGGTACTAACTCATCAGCAAAGGCCTTAACTTCATAAGCTGCAGCACTTCTCTTGTAACTAGATACAGCATAGTCATCCTGCTGTTGCCTAGAGATATCTAATTTCTTAGCTGTGTTTTCAGCACAGTTGCCCATGTGGAATTTGTTATAGACATCTGTCAAGCCATCAAATACAATACCATCAACTAACTGCATGCCACCATATGAAGTTTCACCTCTCTTCAAATAGAAAGGCACATTTGACATAGATTCCATTCCTCCGGCTAATATTATATCTTGAGCTCCTGTTTGTAAGCCTTGTGAAGCCAACATAATGGACTTCATTCCAGAAGCACATACTTTGTTTACTGTAGTGCAAATTGTGCTCTTTGGTAGACCAGCAAAAATTACAGCTTGTCTAGCTGGAGCCTGTCCCATATTGGCTGAACAGACATTTCCCATATAAACCTAAAACAGAAATATATAAAATAATTACAAAAATGAAATAATATTTCAGTAAAAATACATATTTGTTATCAATATATTTCTTATCAGTCAAATAATTATAGTAATCTTGTCAAAAATATGACAAATGAGTTTAGGGTAGTTTAGGCTAGAAACGTCGATTTTAAAAGAGATCTGTACATGCTTAACATTATTTTAATTATGGTTTTAACTGTATACGCTCAATTTATAACTGTTCGTGATCAAATTTATAACTGTATGTAAATGGTAAACATAATATGAGAAAGTAGGCAGAATCAATTAACCTCTTTAATTTCCTCCTTAGGAATGCCGGCTCTCTCAATTGCTCCTTTAATGGCTACTGCTCCGAGCTCTGATGCTGATAGTGATGCCAAACTGCCTCTGAAGGATCCTATGGGTGTCCGCACTGCTGATGCTATAACCACTTCGTTGAGAGAAACTTTCGAAGAATACGCCGCCATCGCTTTAAAAAACTGTTGATGAAATCGTCAAGTTATAAAAAATACTGGTAATTTTATTTATTTCTAAGTATTCTTTGCGAAAGTACGAAGTTATACATGTGACTCGTAACCTACTGTCTAGTAAGGCATTCCATCTACGACTGACGAAACGAAAAATAAACTTTCGTGAAGAGTAAAGACCAACCTTATTTGTCGGGCGCATATTGATGGTAATTATTCTGCTTCCTTTTAAAATGAACATGATTTATTCTTATTGTAAAGAAAATATACTATTGTCGAGTATTCACCACTAAAAGCTATTGAAGAACTGATTGAAGACGATAATTCTTATCGCGCACAAAATATAAAAAATACATTTACATAAACTTATCTATACAGATACCCTACGATATTATCAAGTTCCATTTCTAAAGTCTGAACAATAGAGTTGATAATTGCAAGGAAAGTAATAAACTTGTGGACTTATACATCGAAAAGATACTTTGACCCGTGTATTATTCAATTCAGAAACCTGATTCGGAATTCGGTTTGCATTGAACAATGTTGGACCCTATAGAAAAAGTATTCTGTGGAATAATGACAAATAAGGTTATGTGTAACTAAACTTAAATGTTATGTTAAATTTGAAAAAGTACCTAGTCAAAATGAAATGAAACTATATATGTAGATACTCATGTTACACTAATTAACAATACTAAACTAAAATTAAAATCTCATAATGTATGATCATATAGGCCCAATACAAAATAACTCAGACATGACATACATTAAAGTTCTCAATTATATTGATTCTAACGTAGGTTTTGCTTTCATTATACACAACCTTATAGAACTATATATTTTATTGAAAATAGGGTATTTTAGGTTAGATACTAGACTTAAATAAGTATGAATTACAAGATTTTGTTATTTATTTATTTATTTTTAAAGAAGGCTTACAGACTAATAATACATTTATATTTAAACATTAATAATAAGGTTGCTTATAACAAGCCTCCGCACATTATGTTTTATTTTGTTTTACTGTACTGTACCTACTTAATAGTCTTAAATACATATTTACAACAAAAATGGGTCGGGCATTTCGTAGATACATTTGAAAGTAAAGTTTTATTTGTTATCTATTATGTACAATTTAATATACATTTTACTCTCGTATGATAATAAATATTTTCATCTTTACAATATGTTCAACGGCGCTAGTGTCGCATTCACAACACAAGTAACAAAATAATAATATAAGAATTAGATCGTATGGACTACACTTAACTCCTTATTTTAGTATATTTAGTCAATGTCCTGAGATAAGTGTAGCTGTCCTAGCTACACTTATATAATAATGAATTCATTATATTATCATAAATAGAGAACCTTGCTAGTTTCCGTATGAATGATAAGTAGGTACATAATATTAACGTTACGGTCGGACCGATATTCAATAACCCCCTCGATCCTCAATTTCGTTTCCCACCCAATTCCATCCGTCCGCTTCCTCTTCATATAAGCTGCAGTAACTAGCTACCATCAGACAAACTGTGTGCCATTTATCATGTCTACGGTTGCTATTTTATAAATAGACTAGATGTTCCCCCAGTTTCACCCGCGTTTATCGTTACTGCGCCGCCCCCGTGGGTCGTAGCGTGATGTTGTGATAGCCTATAGTCTTCCTCGATAAATAGGCTATCCAACACTAAAATAATTTTTCAATTCGAACCAGTAGTTCCTGAGATTAGCGCGTTCAAACAAACAAACAAACAAACTCTTAAGCTTTATAATATTCGTATAGATAGCTGACCCGCGCAACTTCGTCTGCGTCACATAAGAGAGGTCGTAGGCACCTATAATACAATTTTAAAGGAGCTGAAATCCACGAACCACATAAGAACCATTGAACAAAATTTTATAAATATACCTACAGTGTTAATTTAAAATCACGCAGAATAAACCAGGAGAAACATCGTTTGTATGTTTGTAATGGGTAATTATTTTGCTGCGATGTTATTTTAAAACTGCGATATCTCCTAAGACATTCATTGAAATCGAATGATGTAAAGGGCAATTTTGTTTTAAATTAAATACTTGTGATGAATAACGTATTTATTTGGATAACGATTAATATCATGTTTATAAAAACACCTTCGCAAATAATGCATTATTTTAGAACAAATTTGGTTAGCATAAAAAAGGTTATAGTGAGCCAACCTTAAATGATAGATATATGCTGTCGCGGAATTTTTTTTAGAACTTTTTAAGGGGAACAATTCTCTCATAGATGATTTTTGCGAAACTTTAACTGTTTACGCAGCGCACGCAGCGGAAGCTCTCAAAAGGAAAAAAAAAACCTCCGATTTTGAAACATTTTTCATTGGTGCTCCGCTCTTATTGAACTTAGTGTGATGATATATAGCCTATAGCCTTTCTCGATAAATGGGCTATCTAACACTAAAAGAATTTTTCAAATCGGACCAGTAGTTCCTGAGATTAGCGCGTTCAAGCAAACAAACAAACTCTTCAGCTTTATAATATTAGTATAGATACCTTTCGCCCGCAGCTTCGCTCGCGTAAAAAAAAGGGTAGTATTTAACTGCACAGCAAAAAAATACTTATTGCGCAGCAAAAAAAGCTAATTGATCAACAACTCATGGCCAGCAAACTTTAAAGAGATCAAACTAAATCAACGAAGCCCCGCCTCGCGGGGCTCCTATTTTTGGGTGGGTTTAAAAAAAGGAACCTAACATAACCTAACACTTCCGAGACGGAATGCAGTGTTTTGAGGCGTATAGATGCTCGTTATGCTGTGCAATATTCGCTAACCAATTAGTATTTTTGCTGATCATTATATGTAATCTCAAAAAAAAAGGTCAGCCTGCCTACCGTGGGGTAGGTTCAGTCCCTCAGTCCCAAGAATTTAAAGAGGCCAACCTGGGGATTTTATAAAAATTTTCCATATATATCTCTTGGCACTGTATAATTCTGTGTCGAGTTAACAAAAAATGTATTTATTACAAGCCTTAAAATTGTTTTGATTTGTACTCCAAAAGTCGTAAAATAAGTCGCTAAAACATTTTTGTCGTCAAATCTTATTTTTTCTCGCTGAGACTTATACGAAAGTCGTCACTTCTAGCGGCAAAGTCGCTAAATTGGCAACAGTGTGCAGTGTTTTTCCTCATATATGTATATCTCTTCGCATTGTATAATTCTGTGTCGAATTAACAAAAAATGTACTTATTACATGCCCTAAAGTTGTTTTCATTTGTACTCCAAAAGTCGCCAGATAAGTCGCTAAAAAATTTTAGCAACAAATTTTATTTTTTGTCGCTAAGACATACACGAAAGTCGTCATTTCTAGCGACAAAGTCGCTAAATTGGCAACAGTCACAGTGTGTTAGACTCGAGAGAGATAACGATAGTGGAAAATAGTGTTGTTGCGATAGTGATAGTCTATTGATAGTATCGTGATACTATCGTGGCCTTGAAATCAGTCGTACTATCGATAGTCCTATCGAAACTATCGACCCTTAACGATACTATTGATAGTATCGATTGATAAAAATAAGTAATACTATTGCTAAATATCCTGCTGCCTTCATAATAATATAAATAAGGAGTAATACAGCTAATTTACAATTACTGTTTTCTGCGCTTTTTTTTCCATAGGAGGTAAGTAAATGAAGTAGCGTGCTGTGAAAACATTGATCCTTTTGGTTACGTATATTTAAGGTCAGTAGGTACGCAATAGGCTTTGGCTTTAAATCTTCTTTTAAAAATGTCGCACGTTATTTAGTTAGTACTTTCTTGCTTTTTAAATGAGGCCCACATTCTCACTGTAAGTACCTACTACCGAGACCATACAAGTTTAATGTTTAGAGCAAGAAATATTGTGCTCTAGCTTTTGCCCACGGCTTCGCTCGCGTTCATGTAGATTTTGATTTTGTTCTATACCTCGGCAACAAACAGTACCTCTTTTCTGAATAAAATATACCCTGTACTGTTCTTTTCTGTACCTTATCCTTGAGACAACTGCATATGACAGCGGTGTGTTCGATAATAATAATAATAATTCTTTATTTGTAACAGCAAGGTGAATACAATCATTATGCAGCCCTGATTCCCAAACTAGCATGAGCTGTATATTGGGAGTCAGTTCCTTTGGTTCCTTCCCAAAGACAATTTAAATCTAAATAGTTACAAGCTGATTAGTAGATACAATTTATTTTTCTTTTAGTTAGGTACAATAATAATAAGTAATAAAAAATGTTTTAACAATGTATGGTGCGCGCATGTGTGTGTTTATGCATGAATACGTGAACAAATGTATATTTGTGATTGTATGATTGTGCGCGCTTTCATGTGTGTGTGTGAGGGTGTGTATGGGTGTGTGTGTGTGTGTTTGGTGTTTATATGATGTTTGAGTCGTAGTTGCAACTTTAATTTTATATAACAATTTGTAGTAAGTTTTCTACATCATCGTATCCTAAATGTTTAAGTCATATTTTAATAATATTTTTAATTTTATAGTTGGATAGGTTTTTTGTTTTATAGGTTGAGTCAAGTTTATTATACAGTCTAGGTGCAACGTTACCTACACCATAGCACTGTTGGGCAAATTTGCTTTTTACTCTTGGAGCTGGACAGTTATCTATTCTTTTACCCGACGGTTTTAGAAAGGGTACAATAGTTTTGTGGTACTTACGTATACTTTGGTAGACAAATAATTTTCGCACAGTTAAAACATTAGCTTTTTCATAAACTAAATGGTAGGGTGACGAAATGGAAGGTAAAGAAGTACTTTGAGCATAGCCCGTTGTGCTCTTTCGAGCTCAAGCAGGTGTGTTTTGGCCGCTGAGCCCCAAGAACATATACAATAGGTGATTACACATTCAGCTAGTGCTTTGTATGTTTGAATCAAGAGTGTAGTATCTGGAGTCAGTCTCAAGTCTCTAAAAATATATTATATAAGTTTCCTAAGTCTATTTTCTTTATTTTAATTTTGTTTATTTTTTATTGTATTTTCTTCTTGTTTGTATGATAATATGTTGGGTTTTTGGTGACCAATAAATTATTTTTCTTTCTTTCTATTGCTAATTGTAGTTATATGTTTTTTCCATTTTAATTTTTCATCAAAATTTACCCCCAAGTAATTCATATCTTTAGCTCTTGATAATGTAGGACAGCAACAACGTGATGGCAAAACTCTGGATCGGTTGCACGGATAAGAGTGTATATGAAATAGAAAATTATTTGGTGAAGACACCATAGTCTTGCTAAAGCAGCGGAATTTGGTTTTGTTAGTATTTAAAGTTAATAAACTGTCTTCAAGCCATGCGGTCGCAACTGACATACCTTCTTCAGCTAATTGTTGTACATAGTCCCATGAATTATTGTGAAAAAGTATGACAGTGTTGTCAGCAAACATTTGTATTTCTGCACCCTTTATTTGATATTTACATAAATCATTAATGTACGCTAAAAAGAGCGTTGGACCGAGGGTACTCCCAATGGATCGAGGGTACTCCCGATGCATTGTGGAACCATACTAATCAGTCTAATGACGCTAAGCAGGCGCAACCATATTTACTAAGGTTAAAGTTAAGTGTCTTCTACTTGTTCTTTAAAAAGTAAATCTTTTACCGTAGCAACTTTTGTGCCACCTAGCGTACTGTGATGCCTATTGCGTTTATTTGATGGAAAAGTATTTGTGTGGTCCATAAATAATTGTTTCGAGACTTTATGTTCTTTGTCTGCGTTGTCTATAAAATGTAAAGACACGTGGCATCGTACCTTTTAGGTTTTGTTAACTTATATAATCTCCCCTCCGAGTTAGGCGTAAGAGGTAATACTGATAATGTAGCAACTGCTGCAAATAAGTAGTTCCGACCCTACCGACAACTGTGTGTATATATGTATGTAAGTTTGTTACAAGGATTTCTTGTATATTATTTTGGTTTAACTAGTATAACGCTTATCACAAATGTATTTTTTATGTGCAACCAATATACCTAAAATTTTTTTTTTGTTTTAGAAATTCTCGCAACTGGCCTTTTTTTATTTTTTGTTGTATTTTTCTACCGAAAAGTAGAATGTACGAGGTTTGAGATCAAAAATACAAGTTGGCAACTCTGGATCGTAGACATGTCATTGTCAAATTAGAAATAAAAATCATTAGGATTTCAAGTAGAAAATATAACGTGAAAAACAGTGCAAATAATTTACTTTTAAGGGATTTTTTTAGGAGTCACGATGGCAGCTTTACCTATATTGCATTTTGGTCATTTATTACGGTTAACTTATTAGATTTCAATTGTATTTTATTTTCGTATACTGTTAGGTTTTAGGGCTTCATATTGTCATTCCATTGTACCATTTTCTTTCATTTATTTTTGTTTATTAGTTATAAGCGTTAGGTTATTTGGTTTGGTTTAAAATGAGCATTCAAGTATGCAGGGACCCTTCAGACGCTGTGGCTCTTTATTTGCCGCAGCGTTTGTACCTTAAATCTTTTGCAAAGCTTAACATTTCTGTCCAGCTCCCTCCCAACAAGGTACACGGCAAGTCGATATCGAATTGGGAACTCATGGAGAAACTTCGAAAGATGATCCTACCTGATAGTTTTTCCGTGTTGAAAGTGTCGAAGCATAGTTCTGAAATGATAAGATTTGACGCCGAATTGGAATGTCGTGATAAACTCGAGAGAGTCATGGCGCGGCTCGCGGATCGGATTGTACAGTTAAAGGAATATCCTGATCAGTTAAAGATCCGGGTAGCTGAAGCAAAGTCGGATTTCCCAAGCCGGCATGACTGGGACTCGTTTTTCCGTGATGCTACTGATATGGATGAGATGAAACCCGGTGAAAGACCAGATACTATCCACATCACTAATCTTCCTATAAGATGGTTTGTGCATGAGAATGATCTTGATGAGGATGCTCCGCCTTCTGAAAGTATATTCAAAAGAGTATTTGAGAAGTTTGGCTCTATCCGACAAGTGGATGTACCTGCTGCAGATCCTTTTAGGATGCAAATGAAAACAGCCATTAGAGGTATAACCACACCACCACAACATGCTGCAGTATATTTTGAGGGCTATATCCAGTTTAGTGAATATGTCAGTTTTGTTCGCTGTATGGATGCCCTCAGATGCCGGAAGCTTCTTTTAAAGCGAGATGACATTGCTGAGTGGTGTACGATAAAAGTGGATTTTGATAAGAGTAAACATATGACTGATGCTGCTGTGAAGAGACGGTCTATTGTACGTGAAAGACTCTCATCTAGAAAAAAAGTTAAGGAGGAAGAAGAAAGAATGGAGAAAGAGAGGATTGCTAAGAAAGAAGCTAAAGAAAGGTATGCACATATTATAGGCTAAATGATACCTTATATGTATTGGAAGGACACAACATACTTATAAAAAAATGAACACATTTCTAAGTTTCAGCTAATTGTCTAATAAATAATGACTAAATAACAATTAAAATAAAGTATAAATCAGAAGTTTGATGATATGCTCATATTCTGTTTTAGACAAAAACATGATCGTGTTGAAAGAGAGAAACTTGAGAAAATGCGAGAACGAGAAGAGCGTAGGAAGAAGAAGCAGCTTGCTAAACTAATGGAGCGCGAAGATGTGGATCTGAATAGTAAAGTGGCTGAAGAACAGAGGAAATTGATGAAGACTCAGAAAAAACTGCAAGCCATACGGCTCATAGAAGAATTGTTTAGAAGAATAGAGGTTAGTTCAGTAAAGTGTCAATTCATAACCGACAGTGCTATTTAGAATGAACACTTATGCATTAGCAAAGCTATGAATTACAGAAAAGAAATTCTTAGACTTGGTAAATTTATTAGTGTCATGCTAACTTTTGACATACCACAATATTTGTTGCATTGCCAGTTGAGAGACAACCACCTCTGCTGTCTGCTAAATAAAAAGATGTTAAGCCATACACTTTCCTTATCGATTAACATCCTTTTAGTCAATGGATGGCAGACCTACCACTTGAGTTATTATATGACAAAACTTCATGATTTTAAAATGTTCTTATACTACTCATTCACAAGCTTATCTACAAATGACTTGTTAATTGAATATAATGTGTGGTTTTTTCGATATTTCTTTATATCTTGTAATATATCATTGTTACCTCTGTGTTTTGCAGGGAAACAACAGTACTGAGTATTTCAACTGCCTAGATGTTGGAAATATTTTAAATTTATTACCATTAGCGTTGAAAAAAGCAGGAAAAAATCCTGTTTCTTTCCAATTCCTTTGTGTTTTTCAATGTTGCATTCGAAAGTTTCAAGAAAATTTGCCAGTATATATTTCATGTTTTTTTCCAATAAAACCGAAAATATTGAAAGAAACGGGCAACTTTTCATGTTTTTTTTTTCAAGTACGTACTTACTATAATTACGCGATTTAACTTATTCTATGCTTTAACTCTTTCCATAATAATACCTACGTACCGATAAAATGTAGGGTAGAATGAAAAAAAACTTGTTTTTTTTCAACTTTTCAAAACATCAAGTGAAACATTCGAAAGAATCCTGTTTCTTTCCAAAGGATTCCTTCTGTTAATTTTTCTATGTAACATGCGAAAAAACGGAAAAAAACCACAATTTGTTTTTTTCGTGAAAAAAACAAATTGTTATTTTCGGCATTTTTAACTCTAATTATCATAGAAGTTTAAACTCTTATCTAATTAAACTGAACTATATTACAGGCAGAATTCTTCAATTCTCATAATAATACTAGCTTATCCACTGCTTCACCACAGCGTGTTAGCATAAACCATAGCTTGCTGAAGTCTAATTTGTTTAAAAGTTAAAATACTTAAATTAGTCTAATTAATGTTATGTAACAGTAATTATTCAAAAATATTCTGTTACCATTTTGTTATACAGCTTTATCAATGAGGAAGTTAGTATTTAGATTGCATTTTTATGGGTATTGCTAATAACAGTAATAACTAATGTGATTAAGACCCATTGTCTATTGTTATATTATTATAATCACTGTCTATACTAATATAGAGTTGAAAAGTTTGTTTGTTTAATTGTTTGGTTGAACACAAATTCTCGTATGTGATGTTGACGAAGTTGCGCAGATCAGCTAGTGTTTAATACTTTCGAGAAAATTGCCTATGAACATCTAAGCTTCTTTTAATTTTATAAATAATGCCTACAATGCATATTTACTTTATTTATAGCTCCGTCCAGAACTCCAGCAGACAAGCAGTAGAAATTACTACATGCCCGGAGAGCGTGTTGCGCGCTCGCGCATCTTTGAAAAGTTCAAGCGACAGCAGGAGGATCTATTAGAGGCGCAGAGAAGTCATCTTCACAATGCCTTAAATGGTAAGTTAGCTGTGATGTTTTATCTTGTGAGGCCTTGGGTTCAATGCCTGTGTCACCATGATATATATTGTTTTAAATATGTAGGGGTAATGATAAGTTTTTGTTGTGGATGTCCAAATGAAATGCTTCATGGTAGATATGGAAATGTATTTATTTGTACCAGTTACAAATAAAACGAGATGGGTGTAAAAACCCAGGATTCAACCTCTTCGTCTTAAATGTAAAAGTAATGAAAAGAAATGACCCCTATATCTTGGGGCTCTGTTGACCCAAAGGGCCCACACCTCTATGACACCAAGGTGTCTGCACACCAAATTACAATTCAATCGGTCCAATGGTTCCGGAGTTATGCCTGTCACTAACATCAATCTGTTACTAACACAGACCGTCACAATGTGTTTTCATTGACCTCTTCGAAGAAGGGTTAATAAATACATATTCAACTACAACCTACCTGTGATTGTGGGGAGAAGACTGCCTTGCGGCTCTATCGCATACATGTGCCTAACTACACACAGCTAATGCTTCAGCAGTGTCCCTGCAACATACATAACACAACTGCCTTTATGGCGTAGCTGTACTAAATAGATTTAACTAGATGCTGAATGCGGCAAGCTGAAGACAGGGCGCTATGGCGCTCTTTGGGGGAGGGCTATATCCAGCAGTGGACTATTCTAGCCTGATGATGATGATGATGATGAGTACTAAATACAGTTATGCACAAGGTTTGATAACGATTCAGATCCGGTTATTGATACGGTCAGGCAAAGTTTTATTGGGTTATCTATCAAGAACTTCTCAGTAGAAGCAGGCAGTGTGGAACTGTGGGAGAGCCACGCTTTGGTACGAATGGGCCGGCTCGACCGGAGTGATACCACGGCTTCACAGAAAACCAGCGTGAAATATCGCTTGCGTTGTGTTTCGTCGAGTGAGTGAGGGTACCGGAGGCCCAATCGTCCCCCTCTCCCCTTCTGGTGGTAGCAAATTTAAAAGGAACTCAATGCACTTGAAACTCCTCTGGTGTTACGGGTGTCCATGGGCGGCGATAATCGCTTACCATCAGACGAACCATCTGCTCGTTTGCGCCCTATACCTTACAAAAAAAGTTTCACGTCCTTTAACATAGGACCCAAAATCACCGTGTTCGAAATGTGGTTGTAATGCATCTCTGTCCATCCTTTCGAGGATATAGACGAGAGAATATGTATGTAGACAATAGACTTAACGCCAGTTTAACCAATTAACCAGTATCTTTGATAAAAAGTATACATCAAAATAAAACTGGTCTATATCCATTAAAAGCAGCTTTAATCTTTTCCAGGTCGAATAGTAATCCGGACAGCATTAGAAACAAAGAAGCCGCGACGTGATTCTTCAGTGAGTTCCGGGTCCTCGGTGGAGCGAGACTCTCGTAAGAGGATCAAGACTGAGAAGTTGTCTACACCGGAACGCGAGATGGAGTTCAACAAGGCTACTGGTATGTCCACTCTTTCATTGTTTGTAAGTCAAAAAATTCAAAGTTTAAAATGATTTATTATTCATTTAGTCCGGAACACGCAGCAGGAGTAGGCTCCCCACAAGGTGGACCGACGACCTGGTAAAGGTCGCGGGAAGCAGTTGGATGCGGGTGGCCCAAGACTGGTCTGTGTGGATAAGCTTGGGGGAGGCCCATGTCCAGCAGTGGATGTCTTTTGGCTGACATGATGATAGATCGCAAAGTAGATTCTTGTATATAGGATAAAACTAGCTGTCTCCGGTTTCACCAACGTTTATGATTTCTGCTTCTCCCCTGTGGATAGTAGCGTGATGTTATATGTATAGCCTATGCTACTTCTGGTTAGAGTAGTTTTCTAAAGCTGTTTTTTTTTTTAAATCAATCTGTGTTTTGAGTTTATTTGTTACAAATAAATAGTAGAAATATTTTCACTTTAAAGTATTAGTGCCGACTACATTTTGCCCACGGGTTCGCTCGCGTTAATGTAGATTTTGTCAATCAAATTCTATATCTCGGGAACAGCACTTATTTCCGCTTAAAAGGCATCCTTTGTCCTTTTCTGTTCTCGGTACGTGTTCCAACGTGTATGCAAAATTATGTGATGATGTCGAGTAGTTAAGGCGTGAAAGCGTAACAAACAAACTCACATTCGCATTTATAATATTAGTTACGATTAATAACATGTTTGTATATTTCACAGCTGGCATGTATGGTATGCCGTACGGTTTCGGCTACCCATTCGCGTGCCCCCCAGGATACGGATACCCGCCGCCGCAAAGTATGAGTATCATAACGATTTTAAATTTTTTATTGATAACTACTAACCTAGACTTTTAAAGAAAGAGGTTGCACAGCGTAAGGGTATGATACCTTTTTTCCCCTTTGTGCTATTATTAACGGGTATGATTCGCGTGCCAATTATTCAAAAAGGACTCGGTTCGTCCTTTGAGCTGGTAGGCCCAGCTGAAAGAACAAATCATTCTGGACGTTTGTTAATCCCCTTTGAGCTGCTAGGTCCAGCTTAAAGGGCAAGTCATTCTGGTCGCTTGTTCACGCCATTTGAGCTGGTAGGCTCAGCTCAAAGGCAAGTCATTCTGGACGTTTGCTAATGCCCTTTGAGCTGGTAGGCCCAGCTGTCACTCTGGAACCTTGTTAACAACACATCTTTAACTTAATGTTCCTAGAAATCTATTCACTACTGGATCTCAATACTTGGTTATCTGCCAGCGATCTTCTGTGGGACGGAGGTACTTTTTATATTAGTTTAATTTGAGATTGTCATCGTTCTATATACGTCTACATCCATAGGTCTACCACGAAAATGTTTTTCCAA
Organism: Catocala sponsa; assembly: GCA_963564715.1. NCBI lineage: Eukaryota > Metazoa > Arthropoda > Insecta > Lepidoptera > Erebidae > Catocala > Catocala sponsa. The sequence goes on along the minus strand of OY751340.1, from coordinate 22,850,342 downwards.
AATTTAAATCCAAAACGATTCGTCGTTATTCTTTCTGTTAAAGAGACATCACTTTTCTGGGTCGTAGGGTTTTGAGCCTACCATAGACAGAAAGCGAAGGCGTAGCGGTACCGGTGGCGTTCTATAAAACACTACATACTTAAATGATCCAGATGAGCAATTCTATGTATAGTGTTTTATAATAATCCGACCAATACAAACAATTCGCTACCGGTACCGCTACGCCTCTGCTCCGCCTCCACTGTCTGTGGGTGGTGGGCTTTAAAGACTAAAATTTTAAGTGCACGTGAATGTATATGTTTTATCATACGAATAGCGCGGACAATCGGAAACTTAGGCATTTACGTTGTATGGTAAACCTAAACAAATAAATAAAAATATGTATTATTTAAAGAAATTTCTTTCACTCATAAATTGCTGTGCCCGACAGGGTCTACGACAGTGGTGTAGCGTAGTGGGGCGGCACTTTAAGGGATCGGCAAAATTTCATAGTCAATAATAAATTATCTTGTAAATATTTAAATTTTAAATAATTTTCGGCCTTTAAGTGTTAGTTAATGTGTTTGTTTGGTTGGTACAGCGTCGCTGTACTAACCGGTGCGCGGTGCGTAACTACGTACTACCCGAAAATACCTAAAATTATGAAAAAACAAAAATCAGTTTTCTTTTTTTTCCTGTCTTAAAATGTCTGAGATATTAAACGTTTCCGAGATGCGAGTCGGCGTTTGCATACACCTATATGCAGCGTGACGTCATCGAGGTAACGGGCGAAGGAACACAAAGGAGACCGACCACCTTGTATGGGACCCTGGCCTGGGCGTGAACAATTTTATATTGTATTATCAATATTAATTTTCAGTAGCCTATACTAAGTAGAAAACATTATTCTATGAAGTTAAGTATCAAGTTCGTTAAATAATAAAATAAAATACGAAATAGCAAACAATAAATCACGTCCACAAAATATCCACTATACGAGAGAACAAACGCAAAGCGAATGACGGAAACAAAATTGACAGATAAGTCAAGTGTTGCTAGAGTATGAAAAAAAAAAATACCCAACACACTTTACAATTTTGTTATATTTTATCAAATACTAGCTGTTACCTGCGACTTCGTCCGCGTAGATTTTAACTAAAAAGTGTTTGTCGCCGCGGAACCCAACTATATTTCTCTGCCCAAGTTACTTAAATGGCGTAGTTTTTATAGTGTAAAGCTAGATAATAGCATGGCTTATTCAAAAACAACATTTAAATATGCGTCGTTAGATTACACGCTGTCACAGAATGCGTAAGATAAATAAAGATTCACAGCTCCTACCCCGTAGGTGATAGCGTGATAATATGTAGCCTATATGTTGACCCGACCTGTTAGTAATATTCATGCAAAATTTGAAGTAAATCCATGCAGTACTTTTTGAGTTTAGCCCGGACATACATACAGACAAACAGACAAAAATTCTAAAATCTATATTTTTGGCTTCGATATCGATTGCAGATCACGTCTCAAGTATTCTTTTAAAAAAATATTCAATGTACAGTTTTGACTTTCCTACGATTTCATTATATGTATAGATCATATCATTTTTACATTAATTATTATTGTCGAATTCAAAATACGAATATAGTAAATAATGAAAAAAATATCAACGTAGTTTCAGATTTCGTTAATATTTCTAAATGTGATTTTTTTAAACACTATATAGTAAATAATGAAAAAAATATCAACGTAGTTTCAGATTTCGTTAATATTTCTAAATGTGATTTTTTTTAAACACTTTGTTCTGATTTTTTCTACTGGTTTTTTAATAGGCAACACAAACAAGCCATTTAGATTGTCCATTTCAGTTACTTACACGTTTTAAACCAAATGAAAATATTTTAAAATCATTTTTATTATATGTCAATTTCATACGACTGGATAGTAACCAATATTTATTATATATTAAAACAAAACTTAATATTTTACTTAGTTTATGAGACGATTGTCCACGTTCAATTCGAATATGGAGGGTCTCTTTTAAGCGGTGTAACTTTGCAACTCTGTAACTCTTGAAATCCTGGCCCGATTTCGATGAAACAAAAACGATTATTATTTACACGAGTACGCGCATTAAATATATATGTAATAATATAATATGTAATATTTTAATGTGTTGGTGTAAGTAATTCTCTAAAGTGTTAGTTAATGTGTGTTTGGTGTGTAGCGTCGCTGTACTACCCGGTGCGCGGCGCGTACTACCCGCCGCCGGCGCCCGACGCGTACGCGCGCCGGCCCTACCGCGGCCGGGGCCGGGGACGCGGCCGGCCCAGGATGCCATTCTTCAACGGACCTGATGCCAGCCACCAGTATTACAAGTCAGTATGCCATCATGCTCTTAAGGGTTTCGAAGTCTCAAGTAGCTGTTCGCGGGCTAATAATGCTTTGATTGATAAATTAGTGTAAAACTGTATCCTTGTCCAGAGTCTGGAGAGGCTGGTAATCTGTCACACAGGGACTCCTACTATAGATACCAGTCTCTCACATAGTTAATTTGACACACTAATGTATTAATTAAATATATTATTATTTTAAGCAAGGGGACGTAGTGCGTTCAGCTCATTGAAACTTGAAGCTTGAGAAACGTAAAAGGTAGTCTGATGGTCTACCATCTCACCTGGCTACCTGATCCCGCATCATGCCCGCAGATTACCTGCATGATATAAAATTAATTCTTATAGCGACAAAGTAAAAACATTTGTTAAAAGCAGGCGGACACTTCACCAGCAGCCATTATAACATGTTGATTACTCAAGAATAATGTACCTTTTTAAAGTCATTCCTTTACTCTAAAGATTTATCTTTTTAAATCTATACAAATAAATAAAATTGAAGTGTCTGTTTGTAATGTCAAAATAACAGCTTTTTATCTAATGCATATGAAAGTATATAAGGTACCTATACGAAAACATCTATTATTAAAATTTTTGTCTGTCTGTCTGTCTGTTTATTCCGGCTAACCTCCGAAATGGCTGAACCGATTTTGACGGGACTTTCACTGGCAGATAGCTGATGTTATAAGGAGTAACTTCGGCTACTTTGATTTTAGAAAAAAAAATAGGGTTCCGCAGAGACAAACACTTTTTAGTTAAAATCTACGCGGACGAAGTCGCAGGTAATAGCTAGTTCTTAATAAATAATGAAGAATTTAAAAAAGATTATTTTAATTTCAGAGATTCCTAATCTATACTAATATTATAAAGCTGAAGAGTTTTTTGTTTGTTTGAACGCGCTAATCTCATGAACTACTGGTTCGAATTGAAAAATTATTTTAGTGTTGGATAGCCTATTTATCGATGAAGGCTATATAACACAACGCTACGACGAATAGGAGCGGCGCATCAATGAAAAATTTTGCAACATCGGGGGAGATTATCTTATGTGAAGCAGACGAAGTTGCGCGGGTCAGTTAGTCTTAAATACACAAACAAACTTAACGTTTTATTATTTTTGTATAGATTTTAAAAAAGCTTTAATTCTCACTTGGGTACTTTAATACCCGTGAATACATTGCAATCCTTCCATTACATGTCACATAATAATATTATTACAATGTCGAACTTGCACCCTGTCGAACCCTGTGCAATGGAAAACTTTATAAACAACGGACGTAAAGGAAACCTTCTGAAGACATGACTGTGGAAAATAAGAACATCTGCCCCGATTAGCTCACTGCCTAGCACTGCCAATTAAACCACTGCTTCTTCTATGCAGTCTTGTCTTTCAATACATTTCCAAAAAGTCCTGTGGCAAAGCTTATAGTCATTAAATATTAAACTACCTGCCTCCGTGGCGCAGCGGTAATGAATGCGATTGCTGTGCATGAGGTCTCGGGTTCGAATCCCGGGTCGGGTCAAGAAAAAGTTATTGGGTTTTTCTGTTAAGAAATCTCAACAGCAGCCCGGAGTTAGGAAGTTGGCGGTGTTAGACACCCCCGTGCGTCGGAAAGCACGTAAAGCCGTTGGTCCTGCGCCTGATCTCTCTCCGGTCGTGTCATATTACCGTCCCATCGGATCATGAGAGTTAGGGAACAGAGAGTGCACTTGTGTTTGCGCACACGCTTGTGCAATATAATATCTCCTGCGCAGATGGTCAGTCTTCGTTAAGATTGGCCGCCATGACCGAGATTCGGTCTGGAGGACATTATTATTATTATTATAAACTAGCGACACGCCCTGGCTTCGCACGGGTGCAATGCTGATACTAAATATACTACAGAATGTCTTTATATACAATGTACACAGCTTTTCGTCATTAGACAATACAAACATGTTTTCTTAGGCACACGCCGCCGCCCCCCGGCCGGTACCGCCGCAACCGCTATGTCCCTGCATTTTAAATCTGTAATATCTTCGAAAATATTCATTTAAATTACATACTGTAAAGGGCCATATTGATCTATATTAAATGCACAATGTATTTAAGGTACTTAATTGGATAAGGATTAATGTTGTATTGCTTAAAATCGCTTCGTAAATAAGCCATTATTTCTCGTAAAAAGTAAAGGATAAAAAATGGTTATTGTGGGTTATCCCTAAGAGATAGACATATAACATCGCGGATTTTTTTTGTAGACCTTTTTAAGATATACAATACTGTAGTACATTATTTTGATCTATCTCATAGGGTTCAGCCAGCGTTTGCAATGTAAGCGCAAAAAAATGTGTTTATTTACATCACATTAGAAACCTCTAAAATTATCAATGTTTCTCTACTATATTATGCATGTATTATACATATAACCCTTCCTCTTGAATCACTCTATCTATTTAAAAAGACCGTATCAAAATCCGTTGCGTAGTTTTAACGATCTAAGCATACATAGGGACAGACAGACAGCGGGAAGCGACTTTGTTTTATACTATGTAGTGACTAAACGTAAGGAGGTGCTCCACATATTCAATATTTGCACGCCAGCATGGCTATGGGTATACTTATTAAAACTCATAGTTTAAAATTCGTAAGCCTATATTTAATACAAAATGTTTGTATTTAATTTTCAGATATTTCAAGAAACTTTCTGAAGCTGAATCACGTAACGATCACGACGAGCGGGACCGATCGCGGTCGCGATCACGTCGCCGGTCGTACTCGCGGTCGCGGTCAAGGTCGCGATCACGATCACGGTCACGGCGGCGGTCACACTCACGGTCAAGGTCACGAAACCGTCGCTCCAGGAGTCGCCGGTCCAGAAGCAGAAGTAGGAGAACCAGATCTAGAAGTAGGAGATCACGGTAAGCTTCGATTTTACAAATCGTCTTGTTGGTAAACCCGAAGAAAATTTTTTCAAATTCTATTTTATATACTTATATAAGTATATATTTTTTTTATACAACTACGGTGGCAAACAAGCTTACGGCCCACCTGATGGTAAGTGGTCACCGTAGCCTATGGACGCCTGCGACACAAGAGGCAGCACTTGCGCGTTGCCGACCCTTTAGGAAAGGAAGTGGGAAGAAGAAGGAGCGAGAAGGAGGAAAGAGGGTGATTGGGCCTCCGGCACTCTCACTCATCGAACGAAACACAACAGTAGGAATACTGGTATTTCACGTCGATATTCTGTGAGAGGGTACTCCTTCCCCGGTCGAGCCGGCCCATTCATGCTGAAATCAGCGAGGCTCTACTACTCAAAAATTCAATATAGATTGCATCCCGGGCGTATTCGGTGGTGTTTAGTTTATCCACAAACACATGTATTTCGTCGCAAATGGACAATCGGGATAGATTAATTCTTTATTGCGGGACTTATACCACGCGAACTCTCACCGCTGTAACGACTGTGTAGTTATATTCAGCATTCAGACCATGGAAGACTCGAGTTTTGACACTAAAGTTCCGGGGAAATTAAACTCTCTTGGAACTTGCAAGGAATTTAACCAGAAGTACATAATATCGGAGGTGTTGGTAAATTCTATGTCTCCTTGGCGAACAGCTTATGCCCGCTTTCCGTCGAAACGAAGGACTGATGATGTATGTTAATTTAATTTATTTAATACTAGCTTTTGCCCGCGGCTTCGCTCGCGTTAATTTAGAATTTGACAATCAATTCGAGTTGTACTCTGCTTGTATAATAATATAATTCAATCATGATTCGAAAGACACGTGGCGCCTTCTATTGTCATAAGACCGTTATTGTTGTTTTCCTCGGGAACAGTAATTTTTTCCGGGATGAAAGGTAGCCTATGTCTGTTTCTGTACACGTGGCAACGTATATGCAAAATTTCAGGATGATCGGTTCAGTGGTTTAGGCGTGAAAAGGTAACAAACAAACAAACTCATTTTCGCTTTTATAATATTAGTTAGGATTAAATCCACATTCTTTGTTAATGGCGGCCTCGATAGCGTAGTGGTTAGTGTAACCGACTGCCACGCCTGAGGTCGCGGGTTCGATTCCCGCACAAGTCAAACATTTGTGTGCATGGACATGGATGTTTGTCTTGGTCTGGATGTTTCTATGTATAATATGTAAGCATTTACAAAAAAAAGTATATATGTATGTTTATTCATTGTCTAGAACCCATAATACAAGCCCTGCTTAGTATGGGCTAGATGGTGTTGTGTGTATGTGATCGAATATTATATTATACTAGTTTTCACCCGCGGCTTCGCTCGCGTAAATATAGGTTAGGTTAGGTTTGCAACAGTTCTTTTTTTCTGGATGAAAGGTACCCTATGTCCTATTCTGTACCCCTGACAACGTGTATGCAAAATTTCATGTTGATCGGCGTTAGTTGGCGTGAAAGCGTAACAAACAAACTCATTTTCGCATTTATAATATTAGTTAGGATTAATCCTCGAATATACTGGACTACTTTTTAGTTACACGCACAATTTGAATGACATTCAAATGTATCAATATTTAGCACAAGCTGTGACCCTGACTAATTAGAGTTGGAATCGCGTTGCGCGCAATTGGACGTACTTTCTGAAAAACGTTCCAACCCACAAAGTTAACATTTTGAGATAATCGTGATTGAAGTTCAATCCCGTATTGCTTCTTCATACATGTGGGATGGGCTACTAAGTCATGAGTTCATATTTAGAGTGATAGTAGAGCTACCACATTGTTCCAGCTAGTAAATAGTAACCCCGTGACTAATTTGCTAATAATAACTCGATTTTGACCCGAGTGTGGGTTGGAAAGTTTTTCAGAAAGTACGTCTAATTATTGTTTATTAATATAATAATAATAAATATATTATTATATTAATAAAGTTTATTAATATTAGTACTCAAATGTCCATGGGCGCCGCCAGAATTACTTTCAGGAAGGTGTATCTGCATCTAAACATTACAGTATTAACTGATATAAAATATAGAATTATACATGTATATTATGTAGATTAAGTTGTTAGTTTAGTTGTAATTATAATTTGCAAGCTGTGGTTTCCTATAATTGAGGGACTATACACGCTAAGAACTTTATTAATGCTATATTATTTTTTATTTTTTATTTTGCTTGTCAAAATGACCACACTCCATCTGATGGTAAGCAGTCGTGTGGTCTAAGAGCAGTGGCCTCCGCATCGCCCCTACAGTAGCCGAGGCGATGTTGAGGTCTCTACTTTGACGGCCTGAGAAGATGCTTTTTCACGCCCCGCTTAAAGAACCCAGGATTGAAGGAAGAAGGAAACACGTGCCTTGGCAGAGAATTCCATGCCTTGGTCGTTCGGCAGAGATATGAGGACCCAAACTTTTTGGTACGCGCTCTAATCGACTCTACCGTGTAAGGATGGCATCTGAGCCCAGCACGCGTTGTTCTGGATTGGAAAGGGGAGGGCGGGATAAGGTGGAATAACTCTTCAGAGCACTCCCCGTGGTATATTCTGTAGAAACATGCCAATGAGGCAATGTCTCTACGGAGTTGCAGAGGTTCCAGTGAACTCGTGACCTCTGGATCTCCGATGATACGGACAGCCCGCCGCTGTAACCGGTCGAGAGCGTCCAGCAAGTACTACGCGGAGCCATCCCAAAGATGAGAACAGTACTCCACGCAAGGGCGCACTTGTGCCTTATACAATAGGCACAGTTGCCCAGGCGTGAAGAACCGCCTCACCCTGTTCAGAACTCCGAGTTTTCGCGAAGCTTGCTTGATGACGTATATACATACATAGATTCACGCCTGTTTCCCAGAGGGGTAGGCAGAGACTACGGATTTCCATTTGCTACGATCCTGACACACTTCTCTGGCTTCATTCACTTTCATCACATTCCTCATACACGCCCGTCGGTTCAAGGAGCTCTTGACCTGGCCTTTGTCCAGATAATCTATAATGTATGTTATTGTATATTCCTTTGTTGGAAATCCTTAAATAAATAAATAAATCTAATGTCAAATTCAAATGCGAGTTTATTATTGAATGCATTTCGCACATCGAAAAAGAAAACATTCTATTAGTCTAAGATCCGGCTGCAAGATTGCTACATGAATCGAGTATGTAATAAAAATCTATTTTTTATGTATAACTAGCTTTTGCGCGCGGCTCCGCCCGCGTGGTACCTACATCAATAAAAAGTAGCCTATGTCCTTCCCCAGGGTTTAAACTATATCTGTGCCAAATTTCATCTAAATCGGTTGAGTGGTTTAACCGTGAAAAGGTAACAGACAGACAGACAGAGCTACTTTCGAATTTATAATATTAGTAAGGATTATAGTAAGGAAGTAAGGATTTCAAGAAATTTATTTTCCACTCGTAAATTGCTGTACCCGACAGAGTCTACGACAGTGTTGTAGCGTAGTCGAACAGACAGACAGACAGACAGATAGACAGACAGACAGACAGATAGACAGACAGAGTTACTTTCGAATTTATAATATTAGTAAGGATTGTAAATAGGGGAACATATTTTTGCCAAGGTGTCAATCAAAATGTGGCCGCTAGTATTTTTAATTAAAATATTTTTGACTTTTTCCAAAAAATGACATTCACGTGTATTGTGTATCACGTGTCACGAGTGCATCCTTGCACCCTGCGGCCGGCGCCCATGCAAATGTCATTAGAATACATTTGTGCACATTGCTGCCACGCTTTAATATGTATAACTAGATTTTGCTTGTGACTTCGCTTGTGTAAATGTAGGTTAGGTTAGTAATAGTATTTCTTCTGGATGAAAGTTACCCTCTATGTCCTTTTCTGTTTCCCTAACAGCGTGTATGCGAAATTTCATGATGACCGGTCGAGCAGTTAAGGCGTGAAAGCGTAACAAACAAACTTATGGCGAAAGCCATAGTATATCATAGTATAGTATAGTACATGCAAACGTGATATATATAACTTGTTATTAGCAAAGCAAAATACTACGTGCCGTAATACATAATAGTTAATATTGTTAATTATGCAAATAAAGTAAACATCATAATTTCCCTTTCCTATATAGGTCCGTACTACGTATGTATAATAACTTAGTATATAAGCCTTAATTAAGTAACAATAAACCAGTCAATATTCAATCACCACATCGTCGTTTTAATTGGTTCATAAAGAAACACGCAATAAAACTCATATTCGCATATATAATATTAGTTAGGATAAAGATTTTTTTGAGACCAAAGCGTTATGTTTATATGATTGTCTAACAATAAAATTTATTAATCCCAGGTCGTCCCGTTCGCGATCACGTTCGCATCGGCGCTCACGCTCGCGCTCGCGGCGTTCGCGCTCGCGGTCTCGCTCGCACGCTCGCTCTGAGAACCGCTCGCCGAGCCCGGCGGCCGCGCCGGCGGCGCCGCGACACACCGACGATATGACGTCACCGCATACCGCGAGGCAGAAAAGATCTAGCAGTTGGACCTCGCTGAAGGAAGGAGAGGAAACCTGGTCCAAGAGCCCAAAAGAGAACTAAATAAAATCTATATATACCGGTGCTTTTTATTTTGGTTGACTTGAATAACGTATGAGAGTTTTCACCTTTGGTTTTCACCCCTTGTAGCCTGACAGAATGGCAACGTCGCAAATAAGTATCATATTTTAAGGTTTTTAACCCGTCAACTGTCGAGCGAACATACGTCTATCCGCAAAAGTGAGTCATCAAAAAAAAAAATGACAAACTTATGTCCTCTGCACACTTGACTCGTTAATGAGTCAAGTGTCGAGCGCACATACATTTGTCCGTTTGTGTATTGTTTGCACAATGAATTTTTAATAATTTTTTACGTATTTCCCCTAGATGTTCAAGAAGTTAAAGGCACCTCTTGCACTAATTATGGATCCTGTGTCACGGGAGACGTTACAAACGTTCAAACAACGGACACAAAGAACGCCCAGTTTCGGAACAACCATTTGTGGACTACACAGTGGAGATCGAACTCGCAACAGTCGGCGGCAGGTGGCCACTTAAGACTGCGCCGAGCGTAAGACAGATAATGACAGAGCTCGTGCGGCGCATATTCAAATCAGCGCGCGGCCGCTACAGTAAAATTGTATGGAGGACTAGCTGTTACCTGCGACTTCGTGCGCGTAGATTTTAACTGAAAAGTGTTTGTCTCCGCGGAACCTTATTTTTTTTCTAAAACCAAAGTAGTTACTCCTTATAACATCAGCTATCTGCCAGTAAAAGTCCCGTCAAAATCGGTTCAGCCGTTTCGGAGATTAGCCGGACAAACAGACAGACAACAATTTTAAAAACAGTTGTTTTCGTATAGGTATTTTATATACTTTCTTATGCATTAGATAAAAAGGTTTATTTTGACACTAGCTTTTGCGCGCGGCTTCGCCCGCGTGGTACCTACATAAATAAAAAGTAGCCTATGTCCTTCCCCAGGTTTTAATCTATATCTGTACCAAATTTCATCTAAATCGGTTGAGTGGTTTAGCCGTGAAAAGGTAACAGACAGACAGACAGAGTTACTTTCGAATTTATAATATTAGTAAGGATTACAAACAGACACTTCAATTTTATTTATTTGTATAGATTTGAAGTAGGTACATACTTTATTGATAAATATGTGTCTTTATTGTCAACCAAAACATTACGACAATTGCTTGCAATCAGGCAGCGAGGATTCAATATAATATGCATACGCAACAATATGTAAGTAAGTAGGTACCTATGCAATGTTATCTACTATGTTCATAATTATTATCTTCATGAATTAGTGTGATAATAACAGCTGAAAACCTATACGTAGTAATTTAGCTGATTAATTAACGACATTCGAATTAATTAGCCATCCCAGGGTGGCGTAGGTTTCCTCGTCAACAAGGCCCTCTCTAACAACGTTGAAGAAATCTCCAGTGTGTCGACTAGGGTAGCGTACCTGATCCTTCGGCTGTCCAAGCGCTACAGCATGAAGGTCATACAGGTTTACGCACCGACCTCGACACACTCGGATGATGAAGTGGAGGATATGTACGATGACATATCCAAAGCCTTGCACAACACCACTAAGGCTCACTTCAATGTTGTTATGGGGGACTTGAACGGCAAAGTGGGAACCCAGACTGGCAACGAATCCCGGATAGGCCCGCATGGTTATGGAGTTAGGAATCATAGGGGGCAAATGCTTGTCAACTTCCTTGAGAAAGAGGGACTGTTCTTAATGAACTCCTTCTTTAAGAAACAGCCTCAAAGGAAGTGGACATGGCAAAGCCCCGACACTGTGACTAAAAATGAGATCGACTTCATCATGACGGATAGCAAGCACATATTCAGAGATGTCTCAGTGATCAACAGGTTCAATACCGGATCTGATCACCGACTCCTCCGAGGCTCTCTGAATATCAACTTAAAGCTTGAAAAAAACCGCCTGATGAAGTCCACGCTCCGACCTAACCCAATCCAAATCATGGCGGGTACCGAGAAGTTCCAGCAGCTTCTCGGGGATAGATTTATTGCCTTGGAACCCACTGATAACGCTGATGAGACCCTACACAATCTGGTCGAAACTCTGAGGGAAGAAGGCATCAAATTCTGCAGAACGCAGCGGACTGGCAAGAAATCAAAACTCTCGGCTGAAACTCTCGGGTTGATGACAAAAAGACGGGAAACCACCCAAGCGACTTCGTCTGAGAGGTCAGACCTGAACAAGCAAATTGCGAAGATGGTACGGCGCGACCTTCGGAGTTCCAACACACGCCTCATTGAAGAGGCGATAGAACGAAACCGAGGGTCTAAAGTATTCACTCAGCAGCTTGGCAGGAGCCACCTGACGAAGCTTAAAACGCATGACGGGAGGACCGTATTGTCAAAACCGGAGATCTCCGCCGAGATAGAGGATTTCTATGGCCGATTATAAGCTGCACATGCCCCTCATTCCAGACGAGACGACCACGATTCCAGAGCTACCCTGATACGCCACTATACCGACGAATTGCCAGACATCAGTCAAGACGAGATCGTGTTAGCTCTGAGGCAGTTTAAAAATGGAAAAGCCCCCGGTGAGGACGGAGTAACATCAGAGCTTCTAAAAGCTGGAGGAGCCCCTGTTATACAGGAATTACAGAACCTCTTCAACGCCGTCCTTAACTGTGGGAGAACTCCAAAGGCGTGGAGCAGGCGTTTGGTGGTGCTCTTTTTTAAGAAGGGTGACAAAACCCTCCTTAAAAATTATAGACCCATCTCGCTCCTGAGCCATGTCTATAAGCTGTTCTCACGAGTGGTCACGAACCGTCTCGCCAGAAGACTCGATGAGTTTCAGCCGCCGGAACAGGCTGGTTTTCGCGGAGGATATGGCACCATAGACCACATTCACACAGTGAGGCAGATTATACAGAAGTCCGAGGAGTATAATCAGCCCCTGTGTCTGGCCTTTGTGGACTATGAGAAGGCCTTTGACTCTGTTGAAACTTGGGCTGTTCTGGAATCCCTACAGCGATGCCAAGTAGACTATCGTTATATCGAGGTGCTGAGATGTCTGTACAGAGCCGCCACCATGAGTGTCCAAGTACAGGGCCAGCAGTCTAAACCCATCCAATTGCGCAGAGGAGTGAGACAAAGGGATGTTATATCCCCGAAATTGTTCACAAGCGCGTTGGAAGATATGTTTAAAACTCGAAAGGAAAGGGCATTAACATAAACGGCGATTACATCTCACACCTGCGATTCGCAGATGACATAGTCTTAATGGCGGAGTCGCTAGAGGAGCTGAACCGGATGCTGGACGGCCTAGCTGCAGCCTCGCGACGTATCGGTCTTGGCATGAATTTGGATAAAACCAAAGTCATGATCAATGGCCACATTGATCCAGGACCGATCGTCGTACATGGTCACCCTCTCGAAATCGTTTCCAAATACACTTACCTCGGGCAGATTCTGCAGTTAGGTAAAAACAATTTCGAGAGGGAGGCCAGGAGGAGGATCCAGCTGGGCTGGGCAGCGTTTGGGAAACTACGCCGAGTCTTCTCGTCATCCATACCGCAATGCTTGAAAACGAAAGTTTTCAACCAGTGCGTGCTACCCGTCATGACCTACGGAGCCGAGACATGGACACTCACGGTAGGGTTGGTCCACCAGTTCAAAGTCGCTCAGCGAGCTATGGAGAGAGCTATGCTCGGAGTTTCTCTGAAGGATAGGATTCGTAACGAATACATCCGACAGAGAACCAAAGTCATCGACAGCCCAGAGAATTAGCAAGCTGAAGTGGCAGTGGGCTGGCCATATCGCGCGAAGAACAGACAACCGCTGGGGTAAGCGTGTTCTTGAGTGGAGACCGCGACTCGGCAAACGTAGTGTAGGACGCCCTCCGACCAGGTGGGATGACGATCTGCGAAAGACTGCAGGCAGTTGCTGGATGCGGCAAGCTGAAGACAGGGCGCTATGGCGCTCTTTGGGGGAGGGCTATGTCCAGCAGTGGACTATTATAGCCTGATGATGATGATGATGATGATGATGAATATTGTCGTGTTACCTTCAGCAAATGAACCTTAAGTATTAATAACTGTAAGTGATAATGACACTCGTCAGACACTTGTAGACGAATATACTTATTTTAATAAATAATGCCGTTTCGAAGGGGTAAATTAAGAGGCGATTAAAAACCTCTAAACAGCCGGGTGACTGAATTAAAGATGAAGTCATCGACAAAATCTAATAAGATATAGTTCATTTAAAAAAAAGTATAGTTATGTATAGTTATGTATGTTTATCCATTGTCTAGTACTCATAGTACAAGCTCTGCTTAGTTTGGGCTAGATGGTGTTATGTATGTGGTAGAATATTATTATTATTATTCTCTTTATTTAAACATTTTTCAATAATAATTACATTTTCAAATATATTAAAAAAAACACATTTATTAATATAAAAACTATGAAGACCCACCAGCATCGGCATTATTACTATTATTAAAAAAAAAAGCGAAAAATGATTTTATTATTCCTCTTTATAAACATACAATTAATGAACACGCACTCAGAACAATAATTTATAACTCTCACAAATAATGACTGTTTTGTGTGAGATTCGAATCCACAAGCCTCAGCGCGACGCGACGGTAATGCCAATGCGACAGCTAGCCTGTTGCACCATCCATGCAGATTTAAATTAATTCTGTACGTAAGAAGTACTGTAAGTAAGAACCTAAATGTTTATAGTCGGAGAGTTATCGTGATTGTAATCCGGCCGGTTGTCATACCAGCAGAAAAATCGGTATTGTACCTACAGCTTCGGCAGCCATCGACTCCCTTCCCATTTAAGGCCTTAAAGCTTTGGACAGTTAAGAAATAGAGGACCGAAAATAGGAACCGAGGTTAAAAAAGTAGCTCTCGTAATAAATCCCAAGGCCCAGAACTGAAGCTCCTATAGCTCACCCCTCTAAAGCCGGCTCTGTTCTCATTGATAGAAAAGAGCTTTGTCTCCTGTCACTAGTAAATCTCATATTAATGATACCTTCATTACCTATAGTAGGTATCGTATTGTTTATTTCAATCACCAGTTCGTCCTTTAACCCATTCGCTGTCCCGCGATAGACACATTAGAAATTCTATTGTTATGTATCATATGTGATTCATATAATACATAACAATAGATTAAAGTAGGAACCTGTTAAGGTAGTCAGCAGCTTGGTTGTGTCGCCTTGGTATTGTCAAAATGCATGAGGTTTACCGTTTGCTATTAGGTGGGCCACTGAGCCGTTTGCCATCATCAGAAATAATAAACGATCAGAAATTTACGCTGTAAGTACGAGAAGTAAACTGTGGCGACAGAATGCTTCTGAAAGAACATTCTACAGCATTTGTCATAATCAGTCTAATGAATTTAGGCGAATGTTTTTTGGTCAAATCGGAGACATTCTGGAGAAAGGTTAGGGCGGTAAGGCTACGAGTTCAACCGTCGAGCGTGCATGATTATGAAAGAAATATGCCAGGACCGCAGACAGTAGAATTTCTATGTTTGCTAACTCCCTGGGACTTAGTCTGTGGCGACTTCACCCAGATGAAGAAGTTCCGAATACAGACAACAGATGGTGCCGTACAAAATAGGCGCTTGTAATCTCGCTCGCCATACAATTCTCAATCACGCAGGTGAAGTTTACACAGAGATTAAGTACCTATATATATTTACATAATTTACAATTTACAATTCCCGACATCAACAGTCTGGCCGCGGCCCGCCAGGCACGATCACCAAGCCTGGTCGTAGGATCCTCTCTTTGAGTTGAAGGGACATCAGACCACGTTCCACCACAAGCCTATGAATGTAATTAAAACTAATAGGCACATAATTTCTATATAGGCACATATTACGTAAATAAACGATACAGAAAACCCAGATTTTCATAATCACATCCTGTGTAGAAAAATAACATTATCTTTGGATTATTCGTATTATCTTATATGGTATCGGCGATTATGATATAATTACGATAGAATAACGTGCGTATTATCACAGATAACGGTGCTTAATTAGTATATGAGGTGAGACGTTAATGAGTGTATTGATAGTCGTGCGTCGCTGACCGTTGGAAAGATGAAGGGATTCGCTTTAATTCTGCTGTGCGCACTTGTGGCCGTTCAGGTAAATTCAACATTTCTTGTTAGACTGCCCGATGGTCCCGTGGTATAAGTGAGAGCTTAGTTGCCGGATTCGAATCCTGTGATCGAGTTATAAGTGAAAATTTTAGTAGCAGCAGAATACCTACGTCATAAGTGTTGCACGTGATTGTAAGGTGTGGCCATATTTTAGGTACGTGAAGATTACTTTACTACCCCAAAATATGACAATGCTTATGGTTTAAAAATAATAGAAGCTCAATAATAATAATACAATTTTTATTCAACAAAATATAAAAATATCTCAAAATGCATTACAGGCTACTTATTATATCATTCCATTGGCGGTTAGCTTTAAGTAGGTGTATTGCGCGCAGTGTGAGATTTGACATAGGTAATTAGATAAGGAGAAGTTAGTGAGTTTATAATAGTCTAAGAGCCGCGACGTTCGCGTGGTATCAATTCGCGTTTATGTTTACGGCTTAACATGAGACGAAAGAACAATTTCTGGATCTGACGAAGTAATATTTTGATAGGTATGCACGCACACATGTACACGATTGTATCAATAAAAACTGATACAGATCAAATGCAATCACTGTTTCGGATCTTTAACTATAAGATATTATTGACGGGTAATTCGCAAAGTAATCTATTCACGCAATATTTTTAAGATATCAGGTATATCTACGTACTTACATCATTTATTCATTATTTATCATTATATAGTTACGTTGTACATTGATATTAAACTGCATTATTCAAATTTTGCCGCGGTTTAATTTAAAAACACGGATTAAGGATAGGTATATTTTGTAATATATAATAACTTATGGAAATAATATAAAGGAAATTCTTCTTTCGTTCGTATGTCACTATACCTAATAGTATCCAGGTACCTACACAAAGGGAAATTATTATAAAAATAAAATAAAAGTTAGGTCATCATAATTTTCTCTTTTTTTTTTTTTTTTTTTGCTCGTCAAAATGACCACACTTCACCTGATGGTAAGCAGTCGTGTGGTCTAAGAGCAGTGGCCATGGAATACTAGTAACGAAAATTGACAAATATTTTCTGGCGCCTATGTTTAGAGAGTTATCTACAACTAGCCAGGGCTATGCAATATTTTTTTGGGTGCGCAGCCCTACCGGTAATACCTACCGTTGGCTCTGGTACACAGATCAACTAGTCTATGACACAGATTCTAAATCTGTGTAACATTATGGATTACAATATTTTGAAATGAAATAATTTTACAAGATAAAGTATTAGTTTAAGTACTAATCTTATTTGTGTTTTTAAAAACGTTTATATATAGGTATTACTGTAATATTCTTATCAATATAATTAGTGTTATCTAATTATTCATAGTAATTAACATGTAGGTAACCTTAATTATATTAATGCTACTTAATATATGTAATTGATTAAATATAATTATATTAAACTTATTTTTGCAGATTATGTTTTTAAGTTTGTTATCGCAATATTTTATATCTACCTATCAGTAATTTGGCCTTTCCTATTCTAATTACATTATAATTATTATATACTAGCTTTTGCCCGCGGCTTCGCTCGCGTTAATTTAGAATTTGACAATCAATTCGGGTTGTACTCTGCTTGTAATAATATAATTCAATCATGATTCGAAATACACGTGGCCTATTATCATAAGAACATTATTGTAGTTTTCCTCGGGAACAGTAATTTTTGTCGGGATGATAGGTAGCCTACGTCCGTTTTTGTATACCTGACAACGTATATGCAAAATTTCAGGATAATCGGTTCAGTGGTTTACGCGTGAAAAGGTAACAAACAAACAAACTCATTTTCGCTTTTATAATATTATTTAGGAGTTAGGATTACATAAATACATATTTAAACTCGGATTAGGAACATTTCGGAGGCCTCGATGGCGTAGTGGTTTGTGTAACCGACTGCCACGCCTGAGGTCGCGGGTTCGATTCCCGCATAAGTCAAACATTTGTGTGCATGGACATAGATGTTTGGTTTGGTCTAGGTGTTTCTATGTATAATAATATATGTAGGTACCTATGTATTTAAAAAAAGTATGTACTTATGTTTATTAATTGTTTGGTACCCATAGTACAAACTCTGCTTAGTTTGGTCTAGATGGTGTTGTGTGTATGTGATAGAATATTATATTATATTATTTCAAATTGAGTTATATATAACTTGATAACTTGGTTATCAATATGTATATGTAGGTAGGTACATATTATTAACCAAGTATTCAAGTTATAATTCTTCTTCTTCTTCTGAAGAAGAAGAAGTTATAATTAAATCTATTTACATATGGGCGCACAGTAAACCGATAAAAAAATTGGTGTTATTTAAATGGTTAACATAGTATTGGTATTTTTGTGAGCAGAAAAATATAATCTGTGAACAGAAATAGCTAATTGATCAGCAACTCATGGCCAGCAAACTTTAAAGAGATCAAACTAAGTCGCTTCGCGGGGCTCCTATTTTTGGGTGGGTTTAAAAAAAGGAACCTAACATAACCTAACACTTCCGAGACGGAATGCAGTGATTTGAGGCGTATAGATGCTCGTTATGCTGTGCAATATTTGCTGACGAATTAGTAATTTTGATGATCATTATATTTAATCCCAAAAAAAGTATATATACGGTCGAATTGAGAAATCTCCTCCTTTTTTGAAGTCGTTTAAAAATATGTAACTATTGGCCGCAGGAACACAATCCAAGGTTTTTGTCAATGATATGTCTGTATAGCCCAGTAGCTCAATCTGACAACTGGACTTTAGATAATAATGTTTATAGGTATATGTATGTATGATACTTCTTTAAAATCTCTAATATTAAATTAATTTTAATACCCATTTTCTTTTGTTTACAGGCTCGCCATACCAGCCTCGTGAAGAGTAAGTTAAATTTATTTGATGTTTATTTACTTATTATTGCAATTGCAAATACAGGTACATGGGTTGTTAAGTACTTAATAGTTAGGCAACACTGTATTTTGCCTTGCGGCATGCAATTATACATAATACTTAAAACTAATTAATCTAATAATAACAAACAAACTGTACTTTATTAAATAATCTATTCTAAATTATAATTATAGTTTATCAGATAAATATTCACCTACAGTGTAGTAACATTTTTCTAGCAATAGCTTTTTAACTTAATTTTAAATATTTTAACATTGTGTTCATTTATTATTGGTTTTGGTAATTGTATTCATTCATTTGAATTGCAAAATAGCTACTAACATACCGTATTCTTATATAAAAACTATTTTATGTAACTGTCCTGTGAGGACTTATATGACTTATAGACTTTTCTTCTTAGAATTTTCTTGTCCTGAGTCTGTCCCACTGGCAGGGCCCTCTTCACAGCATGAGAAGGGTTAGGACATGGTCTACCATCCCCAGCGTGGGTAGGCAGGCCTTACACATGTTTCAGGAAATGCAGAACTGTCAGACGATGCGGGTTTTCTCAGCAGTATCGAATAAGATCAGCGCTGTATATAAACTGTCGCACAACAGTGAGACAATTTATATACATGCCTAACAGGGCACGGGCCTCTTCTCAGTGTGAGAAGGGTTTGGCCCTGGTCTGACACGCTGGCCAGTGCGAGCTGGCAGACTTTACATATCTTCGAGAACTTTATGGAGATCTTCGTCATGGTCTCCTCACGTTATTTTCATTCGCCGTTAGAACACGCGATAATTAATACGCACATAACTTTGAAAGGGCGGAGGTGCATTTCTGGAGATCGAACTCAAGGCCTCTGCGTGGCAGTCCAACGGTCACCTGGTAGGCTATCCTGAGCACCTTAATTAAGGAAATCTCTTGATTTATTTTCTCCAGGCGATGACACCGAGGTTTCTCAGCTGAGCCCATGGATGGTGCATCTCCGTATCGCCATCTCGACCAGCGGTCTCCTTGAGACCTGCACTGCTACCCTCATCCACGAGTTCTGGGGTCTCACCACAGGCAGTTGCCTTTCTGAGTACGTACCAATCTATACTTATTATGAAATTGTAACTGGTCAATGTACAGTACATAGAACATATCTAAAATTTTTTTTATAACATCCAACACAGTTATTTAGAATGTTTGTCTGTCTATTTGTATGTACGCGCATCTCGCAAAAATTACTGCACGAAATTAAATGCGGTTTTTATAATAATTATAAAAACCACATTAAATTTCGTGCAGTAATTTTAAATTAGACCTGAAGAAATACAATTATTGTATTTCTTCAGGTCTAATTTTATATCTGGTGTATGTTTCATCTTGATACGTCACCTAAACGTCAGGTTTTATGTTTAGATCTGCTTCTTTTTACAAATTCGACGCGTACGAAGTCCTAGATAAAAAGTTTGATTATGATATTGTGTGTAAAAGCATATGCGCAAACACAGGTGCCAGTTCCTTATCTCTCATAATCCGACGGGACGGTAATCCGACACGACTAGCGAGAGATCAGGCGCAGAACTAACGGCTTTACGACTGAGACACGTGGATGTGTAACACCGCCAAAAATTCTTAGTAGCAGCGCGGAGTTAGGTACCTAGGGCTGCTACTAAGAATCAGACAAAACCAATAACTGTTTGATCTTCCTACCCGAGATCTCATGCACAGCGATTGTATACACTATCGGTGCGCCACGGAGGCAGTGTTCTGCACCATACAATAAGATTTTTTTATTTCAGCCCTCGTTTCATCTGGGCCCGCTTTGGTTTGGTTCAGAACGACGTGATCTCGCCATCCCTGGTCTACGAGCTCGGTGTTGCTAACGCTAACGTCCACACCGGTTACAACGCACAGACCGGCGAGAACAACATCGCTCTTCTCAGCATTCCTAGAGGCGCCCTGGTTGCTGGTCAGTATTCCTTCTTCATTAGGGCCATAATGTTTAAACTGCCGGGTTGCATGATATACCTATATCTATAATTCGTAACGGGTATTAACGAAATCATGCATAGTATTCTTGCAATAGCAATAGTTTCGCTATCTATAGTTGGCCTTGAAAAATAGTCATTAGCGTGAAGAGTCCTAACGAAATAACGAAATGCTGCAATACTATCGATACTATCGATACGAGTACCATTGATATTCAGCAATAGTATTATAGATGCTATCGATAGTATCGTTAAGGATCGATAGTTTCGATACGAGTAGGTACTATTGATCTTTAGCAATAGTATTATAGATGCTATCGATAGTATCGTTAAGGGTCGATAGTTTCGATAGGACTATCGACTAATGTTCTAGGCCACGATAGTATCGACAGACTATCGTTATCGCTAATACTCTGATTCATACTGTTTACCTTATCGATGCTTGACGTTTCGACCAGCCGTGATCACAAGCTGACTGATTCTGTCTTGAGTAAGACAGAATCATTGTAATGATTTACGGATGAATGTATTTCGGCCTCGATGGCGTAGTGGTTAGTGTAAACGACTGCCACGCCTGAGGTCGCGAGTTCGATTCCCGCACAAGTCAAACATTTATGTGCATGAACATGGATATTTGTCTTGGTCTGGGTGTTTCTATGTATGATATGTAAGTATTTACAAAACAATAAAGTACATATGTAGGTATGTTTATCCATTGTCTAGTACCCACAGTACAAGCTCTGCTTAGTTTGGGTTAGATGGTGTTGTGTGTATGTGGTAGAATATTATTATATTATTATTATTATGATTTCCAACGCAGTCACAGATAAAACAAAGTTCAGTAAATATTCAAGTAAGAAGCCATCTTGAGTCAAGAATTCGGTAACAATTTGCAGTTTGTTGGCGAGTAGTTGGACGATTAATTAAAGGCCTGAGCGCCGCCAATGTCTTCCCACTGCCTACTGATTGCTTCTGCTGCTGATTTTAATTAAGTTTTACTGAACCGTAGACATGTCTGCCGATAACAGCTTAATAAGCGATCGGTTCGTTTATGCGTCATTTGCGTTGAAGGCATCGCGATTGCCGCATAATATTTTATTCGTGTTATGTTGAGCGATGCGACGTAGATGCGGCTAACGGAGTGCGTTTGCCAGGTACGTTTTATGGCTCAGTCGCAGAATGTCCACTTGTCAGACTGTCTCTTTCGTAAAATGTCCCTTACGCAGAATGTCCCATTTCGCAAACTAGAGGACCATTTGCGAATTTTCGTAAAATGTTTCCCTTGTTTCTAATTCCTTTGGGAGTCGTAAAATGTCCATTTCGCAGAATGTTCGAAAGGGACATTCCGCGAAATGGACATTTTACGACCTGTATACCTACATTTTGAGAAGTGAATATTCTGCGATTGAGCGCGTTTTATGCACCGTTTGATGCATAAACGAACCACTTTTTTCATACTTAAGTAGTCAACGATATAAGTCGACAAACATTCGCTGAATATGGTAATTTTTCGTCTTTTACTGCAATAACTTTTATAGGAGAGTTATTTTAGTAACTATTTATTACTATAGAAAATGAATAAGTAAATTATTTTATTAATAGTTTAT
Source organism: Catocala sponsa (assembly GCA_963564715.1). Taxonomy (NCBI): domain Eukaryota; kingdom Metazoa; phylum Arthropoda; class Insecta; order Lepidoptera; family Erebidae; genus Catocala; species Catocala sponsa. Next base: position 22,827,871 of record OY751340.1, on the reverse strand, counting down.
CTACGTATGTCGCTGACTGTACCTAATGAGAGTAATGAGTAAAAAGAGGTTTAAACTGCCGTACTGCTGCGCACGGGCCTCTCGACAGTATGTGAAGTATTAGGTCATAGTCCACTACGCTGGTCTAGTGCTTGTTGGCAGACTTCACATATCTTCGAGAATATTCTGTAGAATTGTCGGACATGCAGTTTCTCTTATAATGTTTTCCTTCACCGAAAGCGAGCGATAATTAACTGTAAGCGCATCATTTTAAAAAGTTACTCAGACTTTTGGAAATAATGTGCGTATAGTTGGAGCGAGCCTTGGGATCGAACTCGAGACGTTTGCGTAGCAGTTCAAATACAATAATAAAACAATAAACAATAAAGGTTATTCGAATTATAGTCTTAAAAAAAGAATATTCGAATAGTCTGGCATTCGAATGCTTTTTCGAATATTCGCAACTCGCAAGTAAAGATTTCGACATTTTTTTTTGCAGATTCCATCTCCGCCGTCGGCCTGGCCTTGCCTGGCTCTGAAGTCCCATCCACATGCGTATACTGCGCTTTCGGTTCCAACGGTGATGGTGAGTAACTGAAACATTTACAACTTAATTGGTTTAAGGAAAATATTTTTTAAGCCAGCAAGTGCAAGAATTTCAAATATTCAAAAGTTGTATCACTGCTTATACGAATGTTAATAAAGGGCCAGTATTAGGCCCAGAGGTGCACAAGAAATTGGCTATACTAAAAAAATATATTAATGTTTATCCTAGTTTTTCCTTGTATTTATTATTCTGTACAAGTCGGTAATATTTTACAAAAATATTAAACAAGAAAACGACTAAACTATGTAATAAATCTTGGAAGCAAAATGACGTGTTGACAGGTAATTAATCGAAATAGTAATTTGCCATTGCTATATTATGTAATTATTATTTTAATCGTTCATTTCATTTTTTATACAAAACTAATAATTATTATTAGTTTTATCTTTGCAAGATTGCTTTGAATAACTTATAGTAATGTCTATTATCGATGTATCAAAGTTTTATGTTTATTATGGCAACACCATCTTTAACTTGTATGACGCCGGAAAACGTAAATGTCAATATCATTGCTTGTTTTGCAACTCTATTGTGACGGTTAGTGTTTATTTATTGCGCTTAATATCGACGACTTTTACCTATTAGCTTATAGGTAAAAGTCGTCGATATTAACCGCAATAAACTGCAATGTATTCTGTTTTATAGCTTTCCTAAAAGATTGTACTCATAAATAAATTAAAATAATGTATAAAATGATATATATACTTAGCACATCTATACATCTATATCTATACAAATAAAAAAAAATTAAAGTGTCTGTTTGTAATGTCAAAATAACAGCTTTTTATCTAATGCATATGAAAGTATATAAGGCACCTATACGAAAACATTTATTTTTAAAATTTTTGTCTGTCTGTTTGTTCCGGCTAATCTCCGAAACTGAACCGATTTTGACGGGACTTTCACTAGCAGATAGCTGATGTTATAAGGAGTAAATTAGGCTACTTTGATTTTAGAAAAAATATAGGGTGCCGCGGAGACAAACACTTTTTAGTTAAAATCTACGCGGACGAAGTCTCAGGTAACAGCTAGTATTTAATATAAATTGTATTGATGAGATATAAGAAGATTTGATAATTTTAAAATTCCAAGTATTTTGTAAATTACTTCTTATGCTAATTAATTAGTGGTATTGCTTACTATTATTATCATTAGCCTTTAAAGGTGTGCACTGTGAGCCCGAATTACTATGGCGTCTTGGCTTCTTGCTGCGACTCAAGATATTATAAACTAAATATTGCCCGCAGCTCAGCTCGCGTAAATGTGGGTTATGCCAATTTTCTACCCTTGGGGAACAATACTTTTTTTGGATGGAAGGTACCCTATGACCCTTTCTGTACCCCTAATAACGTGTGTGCAACATTTTATGAAAATCGATCGAATATTTAAGGCGTAAAAGCGTCAAGTCTTACCTTGAATATTCATTGTCAGGAATTTAGAAAAGGATATAGGGTATCTTTCATCCGGAAATATTCAACGGGTCCCAAAATACAACGACAAGCGGTCACCAAAAGGAACTACTTATGACAACTCGAGAAAAAAAATTCAGTATTGATTTTTTTTTCATTACGAGAAAAAAAGCGAAATCCTTACAAAATGGACATTATTATATTTTAAGTAGATATCATTGCTACAATTTTACAAATACTTCTGTGTTTTTTTTTTGTATTGGCAACACAGGTAAGTACAGTTTCCGAATCCCGAGCGAGTAAAGCTGCAGACAAAACCTACTGGATTATAATCCTTATCATAATCGAATATTCGTCACTTGATTTGATTATGGGTCGATAAATTAATCTTTATTATCTTATCTTATCTTATGTGGGGGCCAGTCAGTGCAGACCGGCGACACTTCGACCCAGTGGGATCTTTTGTGTCGAGACTCTGCCAATAACGACTGCCATAGATGTTCATGGCAGTCGGGACCGACGGCTTAACGTGCTCTCCGAGGCACGGAGCAGCCGATAATTGTCGATCAATACGCACATAATTTTGAAAAGTCATATAACTTCTGAAAGTCAGAGGTGCGCGACGTGGGTTCGCACTCGAGACCCTCTGCATTGCAGTCTGTTGGTCTCCCCACTGAGCTATCGCTGCTCTTTTAATCTTTATTAAATAATTATTGAATTGTGAATTCTAATCAATATGATGTTGTTCTTTTAGCGCCCGGTGACACCTCGTCTTGCTCTTCCGTTTCTGTTGAAAAGGTAGATGACGCCACCCTCACTATCAGTGCTGAGAGCGTTTCTAAAGTAAGTTCCATTTTGGTAAATTATATACAAGTGACCCACTCCGGCTTCGCACGGGTGGTACAAAACCTTTACAAACTATACCTACACCTAAACCTGCCTCATGAATCAGTCTGTCTATTGGTGAAAACCACATGAAATCCGTTCAGTAGATTTTGGGTTTATCGCGAACAGACAGACAGAAGCGGCGGGGGACTTTGTTTTATAATAATAAAATTCTATCACGTACACACAACACCATCTAGCCCAAACTAAGCAGAGCTTGTACTTTGGGTACTAGACAATGGATAAACATACATATACTTTTTTTTTTTGTAAATACTTACATGTTATACATAGAAACACCCAGACCAAGACAAACATCCATGTTCATACACACAAATGTTTGACCTGTGCGGGAATCGAACCCGCGATCTCAGGCGGCTTATAATATGTACCTAGTGATTAAGAGACAGGACTGCTTCGTGACGTAGCTCGAGCAGCAGGGATAGTGTATGCCATTGTTTTGAATGAGATCTCGGCTTCAAATCCCAGGTCGGACCATCAATAAATTATTGGGTTTTCCTGACAAGGAATTCTCAATAGCAACCCCTAGTTAGGAAGCAGGCGGTGCTGCACACCCCGTGCATCAGAAAGCTCGCAAAGGCTTTAGTCCTGGGCCTGACGTCAAATTGGCATTGTATGTCGGATGACAACTTAAGGTTCAGAAAGGGCACCATATTTAACCTGTCAAGTCTTAGAATACCAGGCATAATTAAAAATCTATTGTGTCCGGTCACCGGTGTACCGCTGCGACTTATTAGGTTAAACGTAATAGGGTATCTATGATGGTCACTTTTTTGTCGTTTCTATCTAATGTGTGAGCTCACTTTTCAAAGTTTGGACACTTTTTCATACAATCTCAGCACAGTGAAGACACATATGATTTAATTCAATCTTTGGTGGCTATTTTTGAACTTATTAGGGAGCATCTATGATTTGAATCTGCTTTATTTGACACTAGCTTTTGCGCGCAGCTCTGCCTGCGTGGTACCTATATCAATAAAAAGTAGCCTATGTCCTTTTCCAGGTTTTAATCGACCTCTGTATAAAATTTCATCCAAATCGGTTGAGTGGTTTAGTTTAATAGGTAACAGACAGACAGACTGCACGTTCGAATATGTGCTGTAAAATTAAGGTCACCATGTCAACGGACGGTATTACATAACGGTGTTCTATAATTTGTATGCAAAAAGATTTCGCAAATCATGGCTGTCACTTTGCGAAACATTTTGGAATAATTGATTATAAAAATATCATAATTAGGTATTATGTATTAGGTTATATAATTACATAGATATCAAATTTGACTAGGCTTAAGGAGAATTAACCTAGTAAAGGTCGCAGCCGACTTATACAATACCGCTCCAACACCGCTCTCGCAAAGTTAAGCGTAACGGAGAGGCCAGTACCCGCTGTCCACGCGCTTACAGCTAGCAGTCTATCCGCGCGCGCGTGCGTACATCGCGCAGGCCGCCCGCTCGAAGCGCGCGGTAAGCGTGGCTTAACTATCGAGTGGTAGCTGTTTGCTAATTTGTGATATCAATACACATCCATATAAAAACATCCTTATAAACATCCACCAAAGTGAAAGTCAAAGTCAAAGTCAAAAATCATTTATTCATTTAGGTCACAAAGTAACACTTATGAACGTCAAAGTATATAGGTTAGTGAGTTTACTAAGTTACAGAAGCTACATTTAGGTTAGTTGCTAGGTTCAGGCAAAGGGTATGAGAAGATACCTGCAAGAAACTCACGGCCACTCTTTTAAATCGCCAGTTAAATATAATTTCAGTATTTTACAACTCAGATTAACAAGGTGTTACAGCCATTATGCCATATACTACTGACTATAAAAAACTAAAGATAATAACAATAATAACTTAATAATATTATAGAGAGGAAATAATTTGAGCTAAGATATATTATTTAATATAAATCTAAAATAGATAGTAGGATGGTATGATGGCGCATACACTTACACTTTGTGACTATGCAAAGGCTTAAATTGACTTATAAGGAATACAGATTTTGAATCCTGTATGCAACAAGCAACTAGTTCCATGAGTCCATCCACACACACATACACATACACACACACGACACACAACAATTAATTATGAATCTCACACTTTATTAAGCAAGCACTTGCAGATTTTGTATTCCTTCTATACAGTAAAGAAAGATAGTTTTCTCCATCTTCCCTAACCCTATTTTGTACTTAGTATTTTGTCACTATTTATGAGAATATCAATGATTGTAACCATTTGTGAGGCTTATATTAATGTTACTATCAGAAGGTAGCACTGACTTCTAAGATACAGGTCTATACCTGGTTTAGAAGTCAGGGTCTCCAGTTTGTTATGTATTCCTTAAGCCCTAGTTTTGTACTTAGATGAAGTGTTTTTCTTATGAAGTAATAAACTTATCTTATCTAATATAAATTATGTCTACAGAGGACGCCCTAAAGCTCAAACTTCTATTAACATTATTGTGCCGTGTGGGAGCGGTGTTGTATAAGTCGGCTGCGACCTTAACTTTGCATGTTCACCCGATCAGCACCAGGTCCGAGAGGCGGCGTGCGTGTTAACACGCGCGCCCCTGAGTCGTGTTTTTGTCCCCCCACAAGGGAACAGTAGAGGAAGTGTGGTATGTAGTGGCCTGCCGTTTCACACGGTGCGGGCTGAAACCTTGGCGGGGTCGCGATTGCATGTAAAAGCGATTCGCGCGGCCCCGCCGTCTATGGTTATGTCGAGAAACACCGTGGTAGGTTTAGTCGGTATTACCGAGTTATTTTTCTCCCAGTGAGCCCGACATAACCTCTCCGTCGCAGCGCGTATGCGTCAAAACATTACCCAACGTAAAAAAAAGAAATGTAACTTTGTATGTTAGACTTAGTATTTTTATAGAAATACTAGTGACCCGCCCCGGCTTCGCACGTGTAGTACAAAAGCTTAAAAATTATACATCTAAACCTTTTTCGTGAATCACTCTGTCTATTGGTAAAAACCGCATGAAAATCCATTCAGTAGTTTTTAAGTTTATCGCGAACAGATAGACAGACGCGGTGGGGGACTTTGCTTTATAATATGCAGTGATGAAGATGGTAGTGAATGCAACGTTCTGTTGTGCATGAGGTGCCAGGTTCGATATCCGTTCCCTGTAAATATTTGTAAGCCCTGCATTTCCTTTGCCTAGCTTAGTAGCCAGCGATAGCCTAGTGGAGACAACGATTGTCTAATAGGAAACTGTTGTACTGCCACGTAAAGGTCAGCAGTCGCGAGGTGCAACCTGTGGAGGGAAGAAGTATCCCTGCTAGTCCCATTCGTACCACCGGGTGAGAATCTTCCACCTGGACACAAATTATCATGGCCGGTCTGGAAGTCACTAAACAGACTTCGAACTCAGGTCGGCCGGTGCAAAGAAAATATGTTCAGGTGGGGATTCTTATTCGAACCCAAACAATTCGCACCTTATATTGTGCCCTGAGTACCCCAACAACTGCACCTATGAAGGCTTGATGATTGCTTCAGACGATGCAATCGAGGTGGCTGCGTTCTGGGCCGCAACCATATAATATTGAGTTATGATTGCCACCGAAACGCTAAGAAGGTCTTAATTGAAATTAAACTACTATATACGGATTTTATCGCGTTGTTTATTTGATACTTTATTACAAAATTTTGAAAACTTTTACACTACTATTACTATCAAACTTTACTAATTTTCAAACTAATTAAATTATTGAAACTATTAAAACTATTTATACTATTACTATACTATTTATATTCATGTTTACACTTTCCCCGACGTTTCTAAGTTCGATCCCAAGGCAAGCACCTCTGAGCTTCGGACTGCACGGATGGCGTAGTGGTTTAAGGAGTCGCCTCGCTACTGCCACTGCGCCAAGTGTCGTGGGTTCGAATCCCACACGGACTCTTTGTTTGTTTCTCTTTGTGTCCGTTGTTTGAATGTTTGTAAGCTCCGCGGTGACAAAGGATTCATTCCTAGCGCGGAAATTGTCTTTTTCAAAAACTATACGAAAACAAACAAAACAATTACGGCTTCCTTTAATGGTGAAGAAAAACATCGCTAGGTAACCTGCATATATAGACATGCTGTTTTCCTCGCAATGTTATCCTTCTTTATAATATTCTCGAAGATTTTAGATGCGAACCCGCACTGAGCCAGGTGTGGGACCTGGCCTAAGTCTTCTGATATTGTGAAAGAGCTGGTGCTCAACAGTGAGACAGTTTATATTTATAGAGATTATATTATTATTATGTTTCATCACATATATTTTTCTAACATATTACAAAAATATCTGGCCCTCTAGGAGGCTTATATGGAGACATATGTCCAACGTGAAGAGGCCCTTCGAGAGTTTTAATGTAAAGTGGAATGGAACACTTACGGTGGCACTGACCGCAGCAGATGTGGGGCTATTGCTATATTGCATGTAGCAATAGCGTCTACGCTATTATCGATATTATATTACTTAATACGTGAAGCAAAAACTTTGTACCCCTTTTTACAAAAATTGCGCGGATGGAGGAGAATGAAATTTGGCACAGATAAAGTTCGTATGGCGAAGGAGGGTCGAATTCTAATATTTTTATAAAATATGCATTAGAAATACATTAAATTAAAGAAAAAAAACACTACACGCACACAACCATGCATTTGACACACGCAGTCGAAGCGCGTAACTATGGTTACATATATCAATATATAATGACATATATCAGAAATATCTTACAGGCAAACTTTGGTCGAATTTCGAGCACTAGGCGACCGCTAGTATTACTTAATACGTGAAGCAAAAACTTTGTACCCCTTTTTACAAAAATTGCGCGGATGGAGGAGAATGAAATTTGGCACAGATAAAGTTCGTATGGCGAAGAAGGGTCGAATTCTAATATTTTTATAAAATATGCATTAGAAATACATTAAATTAAAGAAAAAAACACTACACGCACACAACCATGCATTTGACACACGCAGTCGAAGCGCGTAACTATGGTTACATATATCAATATATAATGACATATATCAGAAATATCTTACAGGCAAACTTTGGTCGAATTTCGAGCACTAGGCGACCGCTAGTATTACTTAATACGTGAAGCAAAAACTTTGTACCCCTTTTTACGAAAATTGCGCGGATGGAGGAGAATGAAATTTGGCACAGTTAAAGTTTATATGAAGAAGGAGGGGCGAATCCTAATATTTTTATAAAATATGCATAAGAAATACATTAAATTAAAGAAAATACACTACACGCACACAACCATACATTTGACACACGCAGTCGAATCGCGTTCGTAGTATTTCGACATTGTTCGCCTGACGTCGTACAATTCTTTGTAACTATGGTTACCTATACCTTATTTATATGTAAAAGAGAAAACAGAAAACAAACTAGCAACCTTAGGAATTTTGGTCGTATTTTGACCACTAAGCGACCGCTGGTATAAGTTAATGTGTTTTTTTATTTCAGTTCGACCTTGGCGCCGGTCTGGTGTCTGACAACGTAGTGTACGGTTTCCTCAGCAGTGCTGACGGCAGTAAGTATCAGAGGATATAAGATTCTCTTCCATTGATAACCCTTTGTTTTACGGCAGCCATTCTAAATAGTGCTTTAGTTACTTATGTTTTATTGTTAAATACTGCCTCCGTGGCGCAGCGCTAGTGACGAGGAATGCGACTGCTGTACATCAGGTATCGGGTTCGAATCCCGGGTCGAGCCAACAAAAAGTTATTGGGTATTGCTGTTAAGAAATCTCAATAGCAGTCCGGAGTTAGGAAGATGGCGGTGTTAGACACCCCCGTGCCTCAGAAAGCACGTAAAGCCGTTGCTCCTGCGCCTGATCTCTCTCCGGTCGTGTCGGATTACCGTCCCATCGGATCATGAGAGTTAGGGAATAGAGAGTGCACTCGTGTTTGCGCACACACTTGTGCACTATAATATCTCCTGCGCAGATAGCCAGTCTCCGTTAAGATTGGCCGCCGTGACCGAAATTCAGTCCGTATGACATTATTGTTAAATGTAACAATTTTGTCTGCTCGGTGCGCCGTGTGTCGTAGGTTTCATCAACACACAGGACACAAAATTATGTGATCTTACAAATAGTTGTTCGAAGTGAGTTTCTATGTGTCCGTTGTTTGATTGTGTGTAAAGGTTCTCGTATACCAGGAGTCTATCGATAGCCTAGATTTCTAGTGTGTTAGTTCCTAAAACAATAACAAATTATTTCTCTTTTAATACTTGACTATTATTATACTAAAACAAATTAAATGCCATATACCTGACTGCACGCATGGCATATTAGTGTAATGGTCGCCTTGCCAGTGCAACTACGCCGAGTGTTGTGGGTTCAAATCCCAAAAAGGACAATTATGTAATCATCAACACACTTGTGCAATACTCAAATGGTTATTTAAATCGCTTCGGGTCCGAACTGGTCCAACTAGTTGGACTACGGGTCTTCTGTAGGGGCGGTTGTCGAATCAGTATTTTTAGTTGGACAATGAAATCATTACTAGACTAGTGGTCCAACTGACTTATTTTAATAGGGGTTTCTTGTGAGTCCGTTGTTGAAATGTGTGAAAAGTCCGCCACGATACAAGCATTAGACGGCGGATTATTGACGGCAAGCGACTCAAAGCGCGGTCATTTTATTTCGTTGTACCAAATACAGTCGTATTCTAAAGCTATTTAGGTTGAATTTAAATTGCTACTGAACTAGTCTCTTCCCCGCCACTCCGTCCGTCAGCGTTTTAACAAATCCTGTCTATTTGTTCTTTGTGTCCGTTGTTTGAATACTTGTAAAGACTTCGTGACACAGGAATCTGTTCCTAATTAGGAAGATGTCTTTAGAGAAATGCGTACTAACGTGAAACCTTTTCTTAGCCTTCACATCTACCGCTGCTTACCTGGACTGGATTGAGGCGACTAGCGGTGTGAGCTTCTCTCCCGAAAGTGACGCCAGTAACAACACTGACGCCTTCCGTGTCAACTTCGTCAACTAAGATGGTGGATAACCAACGCTATGAGACTCAGTTCTAAGGTCTAAGGTGTTCTGAGAAACGTCTTTAAAGAATATCTAGTTTTTGTGGCTCAGATCTTACTTGCCATAGTTAAAATATCTAAAGTCCCTAAATTGTTTGCCCAAGTATTTTTGTTACAATTTCAATAGTGGTGATGATTTGGGACAGCCTTAGAACAAACGAGTTGTATGATTATTGTTTAATAAATTAATTTTATGTTTAAATATGGCTTTATTTTTTATATGTTTGTCTTGTATGATTTTTCTACATAACACATATAGCAGTGGTGAACCTATACCTAACTGGTAGACTGCGATATAATCCTAACTAATATGCTAACTATCCTAATCCTAAGTCCTAACTAATATTGTAAAAGCGAAAATGAGTTTGTTTGTTTGTTACCTTTTCACGCCTAAACCACTGAACCGATCATCCAGAAATTTTGCATATACGTTGACAGGTGTACAGAAACGGACATAGGCTACCTTTCATTCCAAAAAAAATATTGTTCCCGAGGAAAAGAATAATAACGTTCTTATGATAATAGATGGCACCACGTGTCTTTCGAATCATGATTGAATTACATTATTACAAGCAGAGTACAACCCGAATTGATTGTCAAATTCTAAATTAACGCGAGCGAAGCCGCGGGCAAAAGCTAGTTTATTATAAATGCGAATGTGTGTTTGTTTTTTACGCTTTCACACCTTAACTACTCTACCGATCATTATGAAATTTCGTATACACGTTGTCAGGGGTACAGATATCGACATAGGATAGATATTATCCAGAAAAATTATATTCCTAAGCAAAGGCAAAGGCTAGTTATACTTTTTTTTTTTGTATCACCAGGCCAAGAAAGCAGTATGTTTATATTGTTAATCCCCAACATTATTCGAACGGCGATCATTAGAACTCATTCGAATGATTTCACGGATGGTGTAAGTGATTTAAGTAATCACCTTGCAGTGTCCTGCCGCTGTGCAGTGCCCGGCAGTGTCCTGCCGCAGTGCAGTGCCCGGCAGTGTCCTGCCGCAGTGCAGTGCCCGGCAGTGTCCTGCCGCAACGCCAAGTATTATGAGTTTAATCTCCATACCAGGGATGTTGTGAATATTCGCATCCGCATCCGTAATTGCAGAGCTTCCGGATTGATTTGGACATCTGCATCCGCACTAATCAACGCGGATGTTAATGCGGATCCAGATATAGCGCAGGTTGCGACAAGAAAGAAAATGGGTAGGCCGATGAATGCCGCGATGATTCTTCAAGTGATGATAAGAGCCAAGTAGCACCAGTAAATGTTATAGCTAAATTTATGAACCTTTGCAAAACAGGCTTGAACCTGCAAAGGTGGATATTAGATACTTATTATTAAATATGATGCACAATTTTCATCAACATCCGCGTTCGCAATTGTGGAAGTTTCGCATCGATTTGTATATCCGCATCTGCATCCGCATTCGCGGATGTGAACTTTTAAATATTCGTATCCGCATTCGTATCTGCGGATGTCAAAAAATCTGCATCCGCAACACCCCTGCTCCAAACGCGACAAAAAATTCTGTCGGATCTTGGCGGTTTTTATGTGTATTGTTTTAATAAAAAAATGGAATTATACAGAGTAGTAGGGGTATTTAAACATATTTATCTATACTAGATTTAGCCCGCGGCTTCGCTCGCGTAAATGTAGGTAACCTAACCTAGGTTAGGTCTTTCCTGGATATAATACCCTATGACCTATTCTGTCTGAACAAATTGTAAGCGAAATTTTTATGATGATCAGTCGAGTAGTTTAGGCGTGAAAGCGTAACAAACAGACAAACAAACTCGCATTTATAATAACTAGTTAGGACTAGCTGTCACACGCGACTTCGTTCGCGTGGAATTTAACAAAAAAATCGAATATAAAAGTAGCCTAAGTATACTCCATATAACATCAGCTATCTGTCAGTGAAAGTCCCGTTGTAAGCCCAGCTGTTTCAGAGATTAGCCGGAACAGACAGATGTGATCTTATCGAAATCACATACTTATCCTATAACAAACTTTAGAACTGGCATATAACTACTGAAAACATCTAAAATCTAAATTGAATACAACCTCTTTATATCATGTTACCTTAATAATTCGTCGTAAGTAAATATTAATTACGGCGTTGTGTGCAGTGGTGTAAGTCTGCTAACCCACCGAGGGTCATACGATGTGTACACACAATTACGTAATGTACTGTTTTATGAGCGAACTAATAAATTTTACGCAATAGACGCCGGATTGGCGGACAAAAAATGAGGTGCGGCTAACCGCTGGCAGTGAGCGAGCAGCGGTTTTTTTTTATACAACTAATATGGCAAACAAGCATACCGCCCACCTGGTGGTAATTAGTCACCGTAGTCTATGGATGCCTGCAACACCAGAGGCATCACTTGCGCGTTGCCGACCTTTTAGGAAAGGAAGTGGGAAGGAGAAGAAGCGGGATGGGGGAAAGAGGGCGATTGGGCCTCTGGCACTCTCACTCACCGAACTAAACACAACAGTACTGTAGGAATACTGCTATTTCACGTCGATATTCTGTGAGAGGGTACTCCTTCCCCGGTCGAGCCGACCCATTCATGCTGAAATCAGCGAGGCTCTACTATTACTAAAAGTATACTGATTGGCGGGTTGAGAATACGTCTACTGTGCTTGTGGATGAGATTTGAATTCCGTGTTAGGCAAAGTGTTTTTGAGTTTTACTGTCGAGAAATTTGCCCATGTTTAATTTTGTATTTACACACAAGAGCCAATTAAAATAAATCTTATTGTGCAAACAGTATCAAATTTGGATATAAGAAAACATAGGGTCGTAGTGGGGAAGTCTCGCTATCTCCCTCGCACAACTGCGGCTAAATAGCGGTGACGTCACAATTTGTATCGAACATCTTTTTCTGTCATTTGGCAATTATTGTCCCCACTATCAAATTTGGAACGCTTATATCTTATTTATTTTTGAATTTGCCCATGTTTAATTTTGTATTTACACACAAGAGCCAATTAAAATAAATCTTATTGTGCAAACAGTATCAAATTTGGATATAAGAAAACATAGGGTCGTAGTGGGGAAGTCTCGCTATCTCCCTCGCACAACTGCGGCTAAATAGCGGTGACGTCACAATTTGTATCGAACATCTTTTTCTGTCATTTGGCAATTATTGTCCCCACTATCAAATTTGGAACGCTTATATCTTATTTATTTTTGAATGGGTTTTAAAAGCTATTTGTATTTTAGAGTATAGGTAATGTAACTATTTGGCTTAAATAATAAAATAATTTGAATCAAGTATCCTATTCTCAGTAGTAACACGGACTACTAACTACCTACATGGCGCAGCGGTAGTAAATGCGACTGCTGTGCATGAGGTCTCGGGTTCGAATCCCGGGTCGGGCCAACAAAAAGTTATTGGGTTTTTCTGTTAAGAAATCTCAATGCGAGCCTGGATTTGGAAGGTGGCTGTGTTAGACACCCCCGTGCCTCGGAAAGCACGTAAAGCCGTTGGTCCTGCGCCTGATCTCTCTCCGGTCGTGTCGGATTATCCGTTCCATCGGTTCATGAGAGTTAGGGACCAGAGAGTGCACTTGTGTTTGCGCATACACTTGTACACTACAATATTTCCTGCGCTGATGGCCAGTCTCCGTTAAGATTTATTATTTCTATTTTCTACTACACACAACACCATCTAGCCCAAACTAAGCAGAGCTTGTGCTATGGGTACGAGACAATGGATAAACATACATACCTATATACTTTATTTTGTAAATAGATACATATTATACATATAAACACTCAGACCAAGAGAAACACGCCGTGACCGAAATTCGGTCTGGAAGACCTTAGTAACACGGAATTAGCAACAGTGCTCGTAAGACTGCAATCGGCTTGTCTCCTATTATATCATCGGACCTAAAAGGTAGCTGATAAGGTATGGGTGTTATATATCTAAGCCTAACTTTAGGGATAAAAGCCTAAGACTATGTGTGAGGTTGCGTTTTCAAGTTCACGGAAAGGCGGAGGTGGAATTTAGTAAAGGGGGTTTTGAACTTATGATGTGGTCAGTGAGGGATTATTGGTATAAGTACCAAGTTTCATGATAATCAGCGGTGTGATCTTGTCCATGCGAAGTAGGTATGAAGTTATACATAACTGAATTCGGATATCATTCGAATGCATTATTTATTTATTTTAAGGAAACCCTACAGCTTTTTTATAAAGATACATTACAAATTTTATAAACTCTAAGCCGATTACAGAGTTCCACGACAATAGAATATGAGGCAGAAAATTGTGATTTCTAAGGCTAAAGTTCATTATGTAAAACCATGAGTTGTATATAATGAAAGTGCTTATCAGAAGGACAGTTATCAGTAACAGGAATTTACGGTCAGGTCATGAATAAAACTATTTTTAGATAAAAAGAATTTCGTTTTGATTTAATGAAATTATGCGTTTCATTAAATCAAAACGAGCATTAATGTATACAAGTATTTCCTAGCGGTCGAGATTCGACCATAATCGTTGTTAGTAATCAATAATCATTTGAGGAAAACAAATAGACATTTGAAAAATCTAGATGTTTTGTTTCACTTTTTTATTGTTAACAGTAAATAACGGTTGACAAACAAGGACGAAATATGCTTCAGTCGTAAATGTTGTGTATACCTGTAATTGGCATATGTATCAGACCGTTTCCATGTACCTTTTTTTTGTTTGTTAAATATGTATGCTGTTGGTGTACCTAATTAAATAAATAAATAAATGAAATAGTTCTTAACATTTTTGTCTTTGGCTATTAATACATAGATTAAACTCGCATCTAAATTAGTGCGTAATTTGCACTGCCTTAATAACCTGGCTTTCTATACCCGTACATTTTGTGACAATACGTTGTATTGGGTACTTTGAAAATAGGTAACTACACTTAGAACATTGAGACAACCATCATCTTAGTCTCCCTGTGAACATGGCTGCTGAAAAGCAACCGAAACGTCGGGGAAAGTGTAAAATAAAATCTAAATAGCTTTATAATTTAAATAGCTTAAATAGAAGTAAACAGTAACTAGTAGTAGTGTTTAACAATAGTAGTTTAAAGTTTCAAAATTATGTAATAACTAAATGTTGCCGCGGTTTCACCCGCGTTTATCGTTCTGCGCCGCCGCGCGCCGCCGTGGGTCGTAGTGTGATGTTATAATATAGCCTATAGCCTTCCTCGATAAACAGGCTATCCAACACTAAAAAAGTTTCAACAGAAATTAAAACAAACTCTTCAGCTTTATAATATTAGTATAGATTAGTGTTTTATAAAAAATAAACAACGCGATAAAATCCGTATAAATTTGTTTTATTTCAATTATAACATTCGCGTAAACATATGACAATACAATACGTTATTTTAGACTTTAAAACAATAAAAACATAGCTAAATAATTCACTCATTTTTCCCTCTCATGTTTAGTAAATGGAGCCAAAATTATGCCGAACGTTTGGTCTTAAAGCAATCTTGGTTTCCCCGACACTTTTTCATCTTCATTCATTTTTACGAGTACCGTAAGATAAGCGCATTTGAACCGCTTTACGGAGCTTGTCGGGACCTTCAACCTCCGGCCAAGAGTATAAAATTTAAACATTAAATACAAACATAAAAGTTAAACGAAAATAGTAAATGCTTTAAGCTGAAGAAAATGGGTGTGTGAGATTTTATTGTCACAATAGCTGGGATTGGTGTTGTACAATTTATGTTTAAGATCCGACAAATTAAAGTTAGAAGCTATGTCTCGATATTTGATGAATTGTACGGATGTCTTTTTTTTATACTAATATATGCTTATATCAGGTGGCCGTATGCTTGTTTGCCACCCTATGGTGGCAAACAAGCATACGGCTGTTGCATGATGCGGCATGATGGGTGTTCTTCGAGTCTATTGTTTGAATGTTTATAAAGTCCTCCGAAATTAGTAGTAACTTCAAGTGCAAAGTAGTATTCTTAAAATAAAATGAAAATAACTTCAAGGCGTTTCGTAGACGATTGTCTTTTTTCAACGAACTGAAATGTCCGGCTCTGTCCGCTGATGTCCGCGGCTCTTCACTTTTTTTTTATACATCTTCGGTGGCAAACATGCATACGGCCCACCTGATGGTAAGTGGTCACCGTAGCCTATGGACGCCTGCGACACCAGAGGCAGCACTTGCGCGTTACCGACCCTTTAGGAAAGGAAGTGGGAAGGAGAAGGAGCGGGAATGGGTGAAAGGGGGTGATTGGGCCTCCGGCACTCTCACACACCGGACGAAACACAACGGTAGGAATACTGGTATTTCACGTCGATATTCTGTGAGAGGGTAGTTCTTCCCCGGTCGAGCCGGTCCCTTCATGCTGAAATCAGCAAGGCAAATGTTAATGGTTTAGCGGTCATTTCGATATTATGAAGTGTCGAGTGTTGTTAGTTGGATAGTAAAAAAATGGTCTAATAGCGTTTAAAATATGGAGTGATTCACTAATTGTTTAGTGTCTGGATGTTCTTTTAAACCAACACTACATATTTTTTATAGTTTACAATTTTGCAGTGGTAAAAGTGAGCAGCGATAGCTCAGTGGGGAGACCAACAGATTGCAATGCAGAGGGTCTCGGGTTCGAACCCACGTCGCGCACCTCTGACCTTCGGAAGTTATATGACTTTTCGAAATGATGTGCGTATTGATTGACAATTATTGCCTGCTCCGTGCCTCGGAAAGCACGTTAAGCTATCGGTCCCGGCTGCCATGAACATCTATGGCAGTCGTTATTGGGAGAGTGTCGACACAAAAGATCCCATTGGGCCGAAGTGTCGCCGGTCTGCACTGACTGGCCCCCACATAAGATAAGGATGACGATACAGTGGTAAAATGGTAGATCTTTATGTATAAGACTAACTTTTCGCCATCTATGTACATACGAGTATATAAGTCTCACATAATAGGTGCCTTTATTATGCCATCTGTCGGGTAGACTCTGAGCTACTACAAATAATTTCGAAGCCTTCATAGTAGATGCACCAACGGGAAAACGTAATCAGAATCTTACGATCAACCAAAATGCGATGGGCATTTTGGTTGATCGTAAGATTCTTATGCCCCAGGAACGACGCAGTCACGCTTTATATCTATTAATAGGCTAAACTTACCAACGTCCAGATTACAAATGCATGCACCAAGTCCCTACGTTATGTCCATAAAAATATATAATATATTATCAAATAATATTAAAAATGAAGACAAATAAAATTCAGCACGTTTATCAACAAATTAAAAGATTTTTTGATACAAAAATGTTACTATGATATAAGCGAATATTTAAACGATAAATTTTAATAATTTAAATTATGTAAGTAGGTACATTTTAGAAAATAACTTTAATAATTACTTTATAATAAATTAATAATAAACTATAATAGATAAATAATATGTGAGTAATTAAATAAATATCTACTAAACTCAAAAATTTATTTCAATATGATATAAGATAATAGAATCTTCGTTCTTCTCTCCTAATTTAGCCGTGCCCGACGGGGTCCATAATTGTTCTCTCTACATTTATAAGATCTGTATATACATTATGGAGTGCAAAAAACGAATTGAATTGAATTGAATTGACCTTTAATTGGCTCTCCAACATTAAAATAATCTTTGAAATCGAACCAGTAGTTCGCGTTCAAACAAATAAACTCTTCAGCTTTATAATATTAGTATAGATTTCAAAACAAATCACGTATGGTTTCTATACCATTCCCAAAGCTTTCTTTCGCGAACAACCTTGACCGACTTGACATAAGTGGTATGAAGTTGTTGCGCTGGACAATTACGGCACGTATCCGCCGCTAGATGACACAAGCGGGTTTTGCTATTTTTAATAACTTATGTGTTCATTTTATGTGTCAATCTTGCGGTGATTTCGTTGAGAAACTTGTATTAAGACTAGTTTCTTGTATCGCGGGAATATCTTTATATATGTATAAACCTTCTGTGCGTGTGTTTGTAATTAAACTCTTACTAAACGGCTGGACCGATTTTGATGAAATTTTTTGTGTGTTCAAGTGGATTAGAGAATGGTTTAGATTTGGTTTTTTTAAAGTGAAAACTTCTTTAGGTGCGTTGAGCACTTCTTGGGTGAACAAAAATCATAGAACTCGCGTCATCGTCAGTCCACGCTTTATTATTATTTTTTTAGAAATCTAACTAATATTATAAAAGCGAAAATGAGTTTGTTTGTTTGTTACCTTTTCACGCCTAAACCACTGAACCGATTATCCTGAAATTTTGATAGGTATACGTTGTCAAGTGTACTGAAACGGACATAGGCTACCTTTCATCCCGAAAAAAATTACTGTTCCCGAGGAAAACAACAATAACGTTCTTATGATAATAGATGGCGCCAAGTGTCTTTCGAATCATGATTGAATTATTACAAGCAAAGTACACCCCGAATTGATTGTCAAATTATAAATTAACGCGAGCGGAGCCGCGGGCAAAAGCTAGGATATAATAACTCAGAAACGTTTTTTATTTGTTTTTAGGAAAGTGTTTATGATCAAGGATTAAAGTTCTTCTATCGGCAGTCCCCAAAGACTGCCTCAATTTTTTTTTTTTCGTTTGTACAGGACAATGTCTGCCGGGACAGCTAGTTTCTTATAAAGATACTTACGTTACGTTACGTACGAAAAATTCTAGACGAAATGTAAAACACGGATGACTTCATAAAGGCATGAAAATCATTCGACTGCACTAGGATTGGATGGCGTAGCGGTTAAAGTGGTCGCCTCGCCACAGCCGCCGCGCCGGGGGTTGTGGGTTCGAATCCCACACGGGACAAAAAATTGTGTGATCTACAAATGGTTGTAGCGAGTCTGGGTGTCCTTTGTGTCCGTTGTTTACATGTTTGTAGAGCCCTCCGCGATACAGGAAGTAATACTAAAAAAGGGTCGGATGTTAGTTCCTGATACTCTCTTACGGGTTATTAAGGGGGTCAAAATTTTCTTTGCGTAGGACGCACCATTTCTGAGATATTGTTAATATTCTAAAAGAAAATAATAAAGCGTGGAAGCGTGACTATGACGCGAGTTTCTATGATTTTTGTTCACCCAAGAAGTGCTCAACGCGCCTAAAGAAGATTTCATTTAAAAAAAATGTGTATCTGAACTGCAAAATGTGTACGACATATGGATACATATGACATATGGATGTCGGCCTCGATGGCATAGTGGTTAGTGTAACCGACTGCCCCGCCTGAGGTCGCGGGTTCGATTCCCGCACAAGTCAAACATTTGTGTGCATGAACATGAATGTTTGTCTTGGTCTAGGTGTTTCTAAATATAATATGTATGTATATATTTACAAAAAAAAGTATATATGTATGTTTATCCATTGTCTAGTACCCATAGTACAAGCTCTGCTTAGTTTGGGCTAGATGGTATTGTGTGTATGTGGTAGAATATATTATTATATACTAGTTGTTACTCGCGACTTCGTCCGCTTAGATTTTAACTAAAGTGTTTGTCTCCGCGGAACCCTATTTCTTTTCTAAAATCAAAGTAGCCTAAGTTACTCGTTATAACATCAGCTATCTGCCACAGAAAGTCTCGATAAAATCGGTTCAGGCGTTTCGGAGATTAGCCGGAACAAACAGACCGACAGACAGAAAGACAGACAAAAATTTTAAAAATACAATTGTTGTTATAGGTACATTATATACTTTCATATGCATTAGATAAAAAGCTGTTATTTTGACATTACAAACAGACACTTCAATTTTATTTATTTGTATGTATGTATGTATGTATGTATAGATATACTTTTTATTACTTTAACACATTGCTTACCACTCACTAGACATACATTATCACATTATAAACTCATAATTGACCTACAAAATGACCCTATAACATTGATACTAACTATTATGTAGCCCCTCCCTTCAAACAAAGAATGAATGAGTTACCAAAGTACTTTGCATTGTACTGCAATCTTTACTCATAATGTAAGTTACATGTATGTTCACGCGTGAAGCGCAAGATGTAAGTAGATTAAACACAAAATGTGGGTTAAGATGCCGATTCCGAACCTTAGAGGACAGTGACGTAATAAAAAAACTTAAAACCCCAGGGCCGAACTCGACACTAAAAATAGGAGTATTCCGCTTTCGGCACCAATTTTTTTCGGCACCTATCGTTTCGGCACCTAAGCTATTCCACTTTCAGCACCAATAGGTATTTTTGCTTGCTGTCGAAACTGTCGAATGTGGAATAAAATACCTATTGGTGCTGAAAGTGGAATACTCCTAAAAATATTAAGACAGACATGTCAACGGTTTATTGCACTCACCATTCAACCAAATAATATATAATAAATAGCCAGGATTGAAGAGAAAAATACCGATGTAATTTTTCTTTTCATAATAAAAAAAAGGTAATAAACAATAAAGATTTTACGAGGAACTAAAGGCGGTTGACTTATTTGCATGTATATTACACTTTTCCTTGTATTGTGTTAGAATGCTGCTGTAAGCTGGCGTTTTAACAAAATTGTGATGCTAATCCTTGGTTATAAGTGAAAGGAATATTCCACAGCACTGCAAATACTTATTCTGTATCAGATTAAATTTAGTTTGCGGTCGCCCGATGTCGTAAATTATAACTTTTCTTTAGGGATCCTTTGTGGCAAACTTAATTTTAGTATTTTATATACAAAACGAGATTATCCAGGGTATAGCGGAATAATTATTATATCAACCAAGTTTTTGAAACTATGGTACTGCTATATTCGAGCTTTTTTCTTACTCAAATAGAGAGTTTCTACTCGATCAAAGGAATTTACGAAGGTAAAATCAATATATGTATAAAGTACTTCACGCAAATAATCCCAGGATTATTACTGGCAAATACCATCTAAATAATATACAATAACTTTTATGAACAACCGTTAGTTAAATATAATATTTTAGCACATCTACGTCAGCATGAATGAACGTGTCACACAGACATGCGAGATGAGTGCGGCCCTGTTTCAACTTTCTCTCTTACAGCATCAAAGATTGCGCACGATTCTGGTTAACGCATTTGGCCACATTGTGCGCAAGCGCGAACCGCGAGGGATATGCCTCGAGCGCGATTCTATTTATAAAATAAAAATAAAAATATAAATTTAAAAAAAATGTTTATGTGTTCTCCTGCGTAAATGTGAAAGGATTGCAGTTTAAAAAATTAAGTATATATGTGTGAGTGTTTTATTAAAAAGTTTAATATAGTGTTAAAAAAGTTTTTATGTGATTTGTGTAATATTTCTTTGGATTTAAATGCGACCGATGTTCAAATTACCCGTGTTGTGTTATATATTGCAAAGTTTTTATGTTCAAAAAGTTTTCAATCATTTGGATAAAATTGGATTATAGCAAAAATATATTTTTACCGATATACCCTTACGTTCACGCGAAAATTACACATTGATATTAAACTATTATATACGGATTTTACCACAGATTAGTTAGTTTACGTTTTATAATCATAAAATAGGCCATGTATGTATTTATTTCTTACATAAATCTATTAGGAAAAACTGTTTTTAGAGACTGTGTAAAGGTTAATAACTATATAAATTTTTAAATAACGTAAACAGCAATAAAATCCCTATAATCAGGCATGTTTATAAAGCCTACTGAGCGCGGGTTTCTCAGTATTAGGTTAAGGCCATAGTCTTCGGCCAGTGTAGGTGGATTTCACATATTTTATTAAATTGATTGTCTACTTATTATTATTGTATATTCACACACAATGTTAAAATTGTTATTGAATAAAAATAAATGAAATTAAATGAAATTTCCGAGAACATAATTAAGAACTTTAGACATGCCGGTTTCCTTTACCGTTCTTCTTTCTTCTTCTTTTACCGTTAAGGAGTAATAATAACCTACTTAATATGCATAAAGTAAAATGTGCATATCGTGCTATCGAACTCGAGACCTCTGTGTGCCAGTTCGACAATCTCCCCACTAGGTCCGGATGTAGTAAAAGTTGAAATCCATATAGACTAGATGTTCCCGCGGTTTCACCCGCGTTTATCGTTACTGCGTAGGCCGTAGGTCGTAGCGTGATGTTATATAGCCCATAGCCTTCCTCGATAAATAGGCTATCCAACACTGAAAGAATTTTTCAAATCGAACCAGTAGTTCCTGAGATTAGCGAGTTCAAAGAAACAAACAAACAAACTCTTCAGCTTTATATAATCTTTGTAAACTTATATAATTCTTCTGTACGTGTGTTGACAGTGAACTCCTCCTAAACGGCTGGACCGATTTGAATGAAACTTTTTGTGTGTATTCAAGTGGATTCGAGGATGGTTTAGAAATGTATTTTTTGTTTTTTTCTCCTTTGTACAGGACCACGTCTGTCGTGACAGCTAGCATTAGTATAGATTAATTAAAATGTTATGATAACTCAATATAAAACGTTTTCTTTTTAACTGCACGGATCGCGTAGTGGTTTAAGTGGTCGTCTCGCCACTGCCGTCGCACCGAGTGTTGTGGGTTCGATCCCCACACGGGACAAAACTTTGTGTGGTCCACAAATGGTTGTACCGAGTCTGAGTGTTTCTTGTGTGCGTTGTTTGAATGTTTGTAGAGTCCCCCGCGATACAGGAATTATTCCTAGTACGTCTTCTAAAAAACACAAAATCCTAGGGAGTCCTCTAAAAAAAAAATATTTTGTAAATTTTATATAATGATTAATGTGTAATTTTCGCTTTTAAAATCATTATTTAATTACATTTACAGTTTGAAAGTCCAGTGATTATGATACGCAAATAAAAGCACCAAAATGTTTGGATTCAAACATTCCACGGTCCGCCTGGTTGTGTTGCTGGCGTGGCTTTTGCGATATTACACCTTCGGCTCAATAGTATTATGGTATATTATCGCTTGCGGTTTGTCCTTGGCTGTTGTTCTGGCGATCACCACTTATGACCATGACTACTGGGTGGCGAGGGGAGTATTCTCGCCTCCCGCTTGGCCAGTCGTCGGCCACATATTATCCGTGGTGATGTTCAAGGAGCAAGGAGGCATGTGCTTCAAGAGGATCTACGATACTTATAAGGATCTGAAGTTCTTAGGTGAGTATATTTTTGTTGAAGTGAAAACTATTTTATGCGCATTGAGCACGCCTCTGGTTTTTTTTTCTTTTTCGCATTCAAATTGCCAACCGCCAAAGGTTCGACCCGCCGCGCCTTGCCGATGGACGTGGCGGGTCCCACACAACCATTTTTATATAATTATTTTTTGAAGTGAAAACTCCGTCGGCCTCGATGGCGTAGCGGCTAGTGTAACCGACTGCCACGCCTGAGGTCGCGGGTTCGATTCCCGCATAAGTCAAACATTTGTGTGCATGAACATGGATGTTTGTCTTGGTCTGGATGTTTCTATGTCTAATATGTATGTATTTACAAAAAAAAAGTATATATGTATGTTTATTCATTGTCTAGTACCCATCGTACAAGCTCTGCTTAGTTTGGGCTAGATGGTGTTGTGTGTATGTGATAGAATATTATATTATATTATAATTATAATCCTTTAGGCGCGTTGAGCACTTCTTGGGTGAACAAAAATCATGAAACTCGCGTTATCGTCACCGAACGCTTTCCATTTTTGAATAATTTTTGGTTTATAATTTGGTTTATAAAGAAGTGTTTATGATCAAAGATTAAAGTTTTCACTTCTATCGGCAGTCCCCAAAGACTGCCCCAATTTTTTTAGAACATGAAGTCTTCGAATACCAGGCATATGTATTTACAAATCTATTATGTGTGGCTACTGGTGTTCCGCCGCGATTTGAAAGGTTAAGCATGAAAACATCTAGAACAACATAACCCTAACTTTAAAATTATAAATACGAATATATGTTTGTTTGTTAGGCATTCACGCCTTAATTACTTGACCGATCGTCATGAAATTTCATATACACGTATTCAGGGGAACAGAAAAGGATATAGGGTATCTCTCATCAAGAAGAAAGCAAGCGGAGCCGCGAGTAAAGCAAGTATAAAATAAAAAAATCAACGGGTTGTACTCCGGGAGTGCCGGCAGAAGTGAAAACTTGAATATTAACGTTTTGCATTTTTGATATTTTGGAATGGTTACGGAATAATTTTGCACGAATTGCTTTAATTATCAGTATAAAAGTACTATCATTTATGTGGTAAAATAAAATATTCATTTATTGCGCTATCGTACACAAACATGACAATTCTCCCTCCGTCTTACGAATTTTCGATCAGGTTACGTGTCCTGACGCGAGTTTAACATTTATTACCCATCACTCGGTAGTAGAGACAAGCTGGTTACAGCAGGAATGGGCCGGCTCGACCGGGGAAGTACTACCCTCTCACAGAAAATCGACGTGGGACAACAGTGTTTCACTGCTGTGTTTCGTTCGGTGAATGAGAGCGCCGGAGGCCTAAACATGAGGTGACGATTCTCGCAGCTTATGAGGGACCTGCAGAGTATCCGTAGAGTCATTGTGTGGGTGGCGCGAGTCGACCCGGCGGCCAGGGAGAGCCGTAGAAACGGTGCTCTGCTGGCCGCCCGCGGTATAGTCCAGAGGCCCAACCGAGTCTAACCAACTAGGTTGGCTGCCTTATCATGCCGCGCATAATCTCGAGGTGGCTCGTCGTGCCGGATGGTGACCGGAGGGTGGGTCCCGGCGACCACTTTCGGGAGGGTACGGGGGTCCTTCCGTCCGTCGGATCGGCTATCGCCATACCATACAGTTATATGACAAAACTTGCTCTGCGCCTTGCCCCACTTTGCTGCGAGAATAGCCGCCTCATTTTTTTTTCACGTTTCCCCTTCCTTTCACTCTATGGCAGTACGAACAAAGCATTGTCGTTCAACAGCAGCCAATCGCCGTAACCCCACTGCTGCTTCCTGTGTCGTGGAGTTTATTAACATCAGAGGACTCCACGCTAACCTTAATGCCGTCCATCGCCACCTGGAGACGGCTCGGCCGGCAATGCTTTTTCTAACGGAGACATAAATACGCCGTCCTGTAGACACGAACTACCTGCAATATCCCGGCTACGTGCTAGAGCAGTGTTTCCTCGCGAATGCCGGGGTATGTTTGGGATGGCTCCGCGCAGTACTTGCTGGACGCTCTCGACCAGTTACAGCGGCGAGCTGTCCGTATCATCGGAGATCCAGAGGTCACGAGTTCACTGCAACTCCGTAGGGACATTGCCTCATTGGCATGTTTGTACAGAATAGACCACGGGGAGAGCTCTGAAGAGTTATTCCACCTTATTCCGCCCTCCCCTTTCCTATCCAGAACAACGCGTGCTGGGCTCAGATGCCATCCTTACACGGTAGAGTCAATTAGAGCGCGTACCAAAAAGTTTGGGTCCTCATACCTCTGCCGAACGACCAAGGCATGGAATTCTCTGCCAAGGCACGTGTTTCCTTCTTCCTTCAATCCTGGGTTCTTTAAGCGGGGCGTGAAAAAGCATCTTCTCAGCCTTTGTTCTCATATTATTACATTCGCAAAATATTATATTCTTGAATTATTATATTCTCAAAATATTAGAAGTACAATCAAACACAGTGAAAAATAAAAATTAATTTATTTAAATCAAAATCTCTTTATTCCAATACCTAGGCATCATGGAAACGCTTTCGAACGTAATACAATATTAAAATAAAAATTAATTGCAGTATCATACAGTATTGCAAAATTATTTGCATTTATCATTAATAAAATATAATTATTAATAACTGAAACTAAACAAATCCCGAGTGATCAAGTGCATACAAGTTTTCACAAGTGGCATCTGTTTCCAAGCACGACGATTGGTACAGCCGCTCAACAATAAAAATTGTAAAAGTATACATATCATGGAAAATTTATGGGAGCTTATTCAACACCGCTAACATGGTTAAGCATTCTACTGATTGAATTTTGTTGGATAAACAGTCTGTGATAATGCAATTAATTTTTCTATCATTTTCAATGTATTTTAAAGATCTTTTTTTATCAGGGCAGTGGAAAGCACTTTTTAGCAATCTTTTATTTTGAATTTGAGCTTCTACTTTTAATGCTACTAAAAATTGGAAAATGGTTGGTCGAGATGGAATTCGAGAGTTAATTCTTCTGTGCCATCCTTCCACTGCATTCGTAGTGCGGTTCTTTTCACCATAACAGCTAAAAATATCTTTGGTAATGGTTTGTATCCACTGGTTATTAAAATAGTCTAGAAATTTCTGTGAAACTTCCGTCTCTGGTGCGATTTCATTTATAGCAAGATATGCTTCTGGAATTAGATTGGGTGGTAACAGAGCCAAACTTGTGCACAACTGTGTGATTTTGCGACCTAAGTGAGTTTCGTTGAAATTCAATTTTTTACTCATTCTAAACACAGCATTTATAAAATGGTAATAACAGCCTTTTAGTTTTATTTCTGGATATACCTCACGTATAGCATTAATTGCAGCAATTTCGTAATCGCATTTGTATGAACTAATATTCATACGAAATTGATTTCTAAGTACAGAAAAGAACCTTTTGTATGTATTTGTGTTCTTATTTGGTAATAAGCCATAGACAATAGGTACAAAACTAATTGTGTTTTGGTCTCGTGCGATATCAATATGTAAGGTGTACAATTGGTAAAAAGGCGACGGTGTCACCTTGAATGTACCATCTCCGTATACAATATCAATTGTCTGGAATAATTCTTGTAGCTTTTGAGCAGGTATCATCGAAAATATTATAATTCTATCATCCGTTTCACCATCATAATCATCAAATAAAAAAAAGTCTTGCACAATGTGGTGTGGCAATCTCACATTACTTGTAGTCTTTGATGCACCAACATTCAAAAAAATATTTCGTTTCCTGTACAGCGTATCCTTTTTGGACGTAAATGATGGGATCAGATACTCTTTATTTTGAAAAACTTGGTTTCCCAAGAAGTGCTTTTCAAATATTTTTGGAATGGGTTCAAAATTTTCGCACACTTCTTTTTTGCACTCCTCCATTGCCATATCAATTATATTTCTTTCAAAATCGACGCTGCAATTATGTTTGGGCTGTCTAACGACTTTCTTATCCAAACTTAATGTAATCGAAGTCTTGCACTCCCTTTGGTTGCAACATCTCCAGTTGGTTGTACCATTTTTATTTTTCATGAAGAAGTTGTATTTGTAACCGTTATATAAAAAAACAGACTTGCCTTTTTGACTCGTTATAAACTTGGCTTCACTATCTTCAGACATTTTTATTTTAATATTTATTTATTTATTTATTTATTTATCAGAATGCAATTATCAGAATGCAAAATTTATTCCCAATAACTATTTTTCACAATGTCACATTATACATCAAAAACAATTGATAAATAAAAACTGACACTAGTACAAACATAGGTTTTTCATTGTAATCTGACAGGAACTACTAGCAAAGAGTTTATCTATTAAAACTTCAATATAAATGCACATAATATTATATTAATGCATATCTTCAGGATTACCTACTACTGGGTGATATAAAATCATTAGTTAGATTTATTTTACAAAAGGTAGATAAACCTTAAACCAGAGGTTCCTAAACTTTTAAAATAACGGAACCCTCACCAAATATCTTTTATTTTATGGAACCTCATATCAAATGATTACAAATTAAAGACACTGTAATTTAAATAAGAACAAAAACTTAACTTCGCCTCACATATTTTGCGCTATTTCAAAATAATATTTGGTATCATTTAACTGCCAAAAATAAATGATTTCGTGGAACCCTGGTGACTTTCCAAAGAAATCCCTAGGTTCCGCGGAACCCACTTTAGGAATCGCTGCCTTAAACAAAGGGGTTGTAGATTTGATTCCCATCCGAGACAAATATATGTGATGAATAACCTATGTGGTGATGTCAAATATTTATTATTGTTTCCCTCAAATTAAAAACATTTTTCGCAGTGATTGTTCTTTGTGTAATATTTTGAGAATATAATAATTCGAGAATATAATATTTTGCGAATATAATATTTTGCGAATGTAATAATATGAGAACAAAGGCTTCTCAGGCCGTCAAAGTAGAGACCTCAACATCGCCTCGGCTACTGTGGGGGCGGTGTGGAGGCCACTGCTCTTAGACCACACGACTGCTTACCATCAGGTGGAGTGTGGTCATTTTGACGAGCAAAATATAAAAATTAAAAAAAAAAAAAAATATCACAAAAAAAGTGCACAACGCCGCTAAAGAAGTTTTCATTTCAAACATTTAAAAAAGTGCCTCTGTGGTAATAAAATATCCGTACCAGAACAACCTAAAGATTGATATTGTCAAAGAAGTAATACCTACGATAACATATTACGAATCGATCAGATCTAGGGAAGTGGCTCACATCTCTATATCTATCATTAAAAAAATAGCTAATAATCTTGAAACATGCATAATGTTTACCTTTTATAGGCTGTACGTTTCGACCAGGTTACACCGGCCGTGGTCACAAGCTGACTGGTGCTGCGATGTCATGTCTCCGTTTTGAGGCAGAAGAATTTAATTTTGATTCACCCTCACTTTTGGGATATTTTTGTTTGTTTATCATCATCATGCTATGCATGATCGCGTTAATACCTGGTATGACGGTACCTTTTATAGGTAAAGATTATGATCTTTACCTATAAAAGGTAAACTGCTATCCGTTACATCCTAATCCTAACTAATATTATAAAAGCAAAAATGAGTTTGTTTGTTTGTTTGTTTGTTACCTTTTCACGCCTAAACCACTGAACCGATCATTCTGAAATTTTGCATATACGTTGTCAGGTGTACAGAAATGGACATAGGCTACTTTTCATCCCGAAAAAAATTACTGTTCCCGAGGAAAACAACAATAACGTTCTTATGATAACAGATGGCGCCACGTGTCTTTCGAATCATGATTGAATTGTATTATTACAAGCAGAGTTGATTGTCAAATTCTAAATTAACGCGAGCTAAGCCGCGGGCAAAAGCTAGTATTATATATATAATTATATTATATATATAATATTTAAAAGTGATAAATCTTGAAACTGCTGTATATATGTATTTTCTTGTATCATTCAATCCTTTCAAACAAGAAGAACTAAATCAAAATCGATTCATTCGTTTGCGAGCTACGATGCCACAGATATACACGTTCAACTTACGCGTGCGAGGTTTAGTGTTGTCCTCCCTATAAGATCTTTTTACGGTTCCGTACCCAAAGGGTAAAACGGGACCCTATTACTAAGACTCCGCTGTCCGTCCGTCTGTCCGTCTGTCACCAGGCTGTATCTCGTGAACCGTGATAGTTAGACAGTTGAAATTTTTCCAGATGATGTATTTTTGTTGCCGCTATAACAACAAATTCATACTAAAAATAGAATAAAATAAATATTTAAGGGGGCTGCCATACATCTAACGTGAATTTTTTTGCTCGTTTTTGCTCGATATTGATAACGGCAACAGGTAGACGCTTGAAATATTCACAGAATATTTAGTTATATATTCACTTTAAAAATAATTAATTAAAGTCATCAAATCAAATCAAATCAAGTAAAACATTTGTATGCATGAATATGGATGTTTGTCTTGGTCTGGGTGTTTCTATGTAGGTATGATATGTATGTATTTATAAAACAATAAAAAAGTATATATGTAATGTTTATCCATTGTCTAGTACCCATAGTACAAGCTCTGCTTAGTTTGGGCTAGATGGTGTTGTATGTATTATAAAATTATATAATATGTAAATTTAGGTTAAGGTATTTATCTATGGGCCTATGCAGCCCGAAATAAATGATTTGATTTGAATGAAAAATTAAAATAAAACAAATATTTAAGGGGGGCTCCCATACAATAGACATGATTTTTTTGCCGTTTAATAGATAATGATACGGAACCCTTCGTGTGCGAGTCCGACTCGCACTTGCATTAAAGTTACCTGTCTTGCTAGGGATTATCCCTGTGTCACGGGGGACTTGACAAACATTGAAATAATGGACACGGGACACTTAACAAGTATTTTAAGGTAAACCGCGATAAAACCCGTATACAGTAGTGTAAATGTATAGCCAAGTAACTCTTGCCCGCGGTTTCACTCGTTTTTTTATCTGGATTAAAGATACCTTATGTCCTTTTCTGTACCTCTGATGATTGGTCGAGCAGATAAGGCGTGAAAACGTAACGAACAAACGGACAGTTATTATGATAATAATTACTAATCCTAACTGATAAGTTAGGATTAGTAATTATTTTTATACTTCACTAGATGTGCCCGCGGTTTCACTCGCGTTTATGGTTACTGTGCTGCTCCTGTGGGTCGTAACGTGATGTTATATAGCCTATAGCCTTCCTCGATGAATAGACTATCCAACACCAAAAGAATTTTTCAATTCGAACCAGTAGTAACTGAGATTAGCGCGCTTAAACAAACAAATCCGGTTAGACTAGAAAGCGGACCTCAAGTGATTTGGGAATAATAAAGGCTAGGGAGAAGAAGAGATCGGGTTTGTGACTATGTCCAGAAAACAGATATAACTAATATTATGAAGACACTGATTATATAAATTGTTTGTAACGATTTAACTCAAAAACTACTCCACCGATTTTTTAAATTCTTTCGCCATTATAATCTATCTTATCACCATATAACATGAGCTATATATACAGGGTGTGTCGTAAATAGTGGTCCAGAGTAAAGGAGTCGATACACTGTATTCTTATGTATCACATACCGAAATTTTAACCATTTTCAGATAAGGGTCTCCTAACAAAAAATAAAAGTTCTTTTTTAAAATTTCTGCACCTTGTTTCGCGAATTTGGCTGTCATTTCAACAAATATCAATATTTTTTAATTCTGTTTTTTTATTATTACTCTTGAATATGTGTACTATCATATCCAAACCCTTTTTTATGTTTTAAAGTCAAAGGTACTTAAAGAAATTAATCTGTTTCCAATTTCAATACTCATCTTCAGCAAATCATATGACTTTAGGGGCATAAAAAAATGGTTAAAATTTCGGTATGTGATACATAAGAATACAGTGTATCGACTCCTTTACTCTGGACCACTATTTACGACACACCCTGTATATGTATATATTTTTTAAAGTACTGTTAGTTACATAACCGAACCTACTTTTGAAAAGCAGAATAGCTAGTTAAGCAATAAGTTCGTACCTATATTTAAGACTAGCTGACCCGCGCAACTTCATCTGCTTCATATAAGACTAGATATGCCCGCGGTTTCACTCGCGTTTATGGTTACTGCGCCGCTCCTGTGAGTCGTAGCGTGATGTTATATAGCCTATAGCCTTCCTCGATAAATAGGTTATCCAACACTAAAAGAATTTTCAATTCGATCCAGTAGTTCCTGAGATTAGCACGTTCAAACAAACAAACAAACTCTTCAGCTTTATAATATTAGTATAGATATAAGATCACAAGCTGGCTTAAATGTGTGTGTTACATCTCTGCTATCCCTTTTGGGGATATAAGCGTACTATGTACATTCGTTTAAAAAGATAGCACCCGCACTATGAATAATTCCTGTATCGCGGCGACTTTACAAACATTCAAACAACGGACTCAGAACAACCATTCGTAGATCACACAAATGTTTACAAACATTCAAACAACGGACTCAGAACAACCATTCGTGGATCACACAAATGTTTACAAACATTCAAACAACGGACTCAGAACAACCATTCGTGGATCACACAAATGTTTGTCCCGAGTGGGATTCGAATCCACAACTCTCAGCGCAGCGACAGTGGCGAGGCAACCAGTTTAAACCACTAGCCCATCCGTACATGACCATATGGGCATATTTCGAATAAGAAAACGTAAAAAATGTAGTTCGGTACTCGTATGAAAGTACTCAAAATGTTATGCAGAAAACTGTGAAGAAACTTTAAAAGAAAATAGTAAGTTTAATTTTTGTAGTTTACAATGTATAAGTTGGGCTTATCAAGCCATTGCAGGCGTCGCGTCGTTCAAGATAATAATAGTAAGCTTAAGTCTTATCGCGGTGCTCTTGCACTTTTACTGGCAAAGCCTTTGAAACGGTATATTAAGCTCTGTTTTATCTAATTTTATGTTGATTAAAGTTTCATATATTATAATCAGGTACATATATATTATAATGTACTTACCTGATTATCCCAACTTAATCCTAATTAATATTATAAAAGCGAAAATGAGTTTGTTTGTTTGTTACCTTTTCACGCCTAAACCACTGAACCGATCATCCTGATATTTTGCATATACGTTGTCAGGTGTACAGAAACGGACATAGGCTACCTTTCATCCCGAAAAAAAATACTGTTTTCGAAGGAAACAATAATAACGTTCTTATGATAATAGATGGCGCCACGTGTCTTTCGAATCATGATTGAATTATATTATTATACAAGCAGAGTACAACTCGAATTGATTGTCAAATTAAGCTAGTAATATTATAAATGTGAATGTAAGATTGTTTGTTACGCTTTCACGCCAAAACTACGAGTAGTCGGTGTCAGCCGCCCGCGCCGCGTGCTGCGTCTATGTGTGTAATTGTGCATGCCAATGTTATGATTATAGTAAGACATCTCATCTTTAAGTAGTTACAAACCTACCTTGGCTGACACCGACTCCATTAATAACAATAATGTAATTATTCACAAGAATATGCAATAACTTATTAACTTTTTAGTGCATTTTAAGTTTTAGAATTTGAAGTCGGTTTTCTTTTTTGTTAAAATTTTGTTTATTTTCTATTGCATAAAACATTTATTACTGTAATGTGTGTTAGTTTATACATTAATATTATAACATTAAAAATATATGAAGCTCATTCAACATGATCAATCAATAGAAAATTTTCTCGTCAGTAAATAAAAAAAATCTGTGACCTCCCTTTGCGTACCGCTTATGAAGTTACATATTTTGATTTTACCACCCTATTCATTATTTAAAATGATTAATTATCGGTTAAATAATAACCAGTGCATCTCTTATAGTCTGCAAGTCCTAAGTCATCTTTTAAAATACGCGACATGGTTCTAGGTGCTATATTCATTTCCCGAGATAAAATCAAAAATTGCATTCGGCTCCATACCTAGTTTCTGTAAAGCAGAGGTACCCAGACTTTTTTTCTCATAGACCACTTTCAAAATTTAGCTGGTTCCGCTGGACCTACATTTCTACCATATTCCAATAAAAAATTCCAATTGCAATAAAAAAATTTGATCAAATCTCTACGGGCTGAACTTTTTTTTTTGAGTTCGTGTCTACTGGTACTGAATATGGAATATAAGTTTTTACAAGTAACAGTCGCTGAGCTTCTTAAAATATTATCTGCCAACATAGGTGAAGTCAAGCCAACATTTTAGTTCTTCACTATCGAAAGCAAATAAATTTTCGTGGATCCCCGCTTACGAATTGTGAACCCCCATTTTCTTTATTATTAAATTATTTTCATATCCGATTCGGGAAGCCAATCCCATACCTCACACTACAAAGGCTTGCACTATTGAAGCACCTCGAAGGCAGTAGGATACAGATATACATGCTATAATTATTTATTTTCCAGGTACCCATCAGTTTTACCAGCGGACTCTGGTAATCCGAGACCCAGAGCTCATCAGGCGAGT
This sequence comes from Catocala sponsa, assembly GCA_963564715.1. Classification (NCBI taxonomy): domain Eukaryota; kingdom Metazoa; phylum Arthropoda; class Insecta; order Lepidoptera; family Erebidae; genus Catocala; species Catocala sponsa. Next base: position 22,794,249 of record OY751340.1, on the reverse strand, counting down.
GTGCGTCAATGACTTCCAATACTTCACCGATAGAGGATTTTTCTTCAATAAGGATGTGGACCCCTTGGCTGGCTCCGTGCTGTTCTTGAGAGGGAACGAGTGGAAAAGACTTCGAGCAAAAATATCGCCGATTTTCTCGTAAGTTATTAAACTGTATAATAATAGCAGCCGTGTAAATTGTCCCACCGCTGGACACGGGCTTTTTAACCCCCGACGCAAAAACGACAGGGTGTTATAAGTTTGACGTGTCTGTGTGTGTGTGTGTGTGTGTGTGTGTGTGTCTGTCTCTGGCATTGTAGCTCCCGAACGGATGAACCGATTTAGATTTAGTTTTTTTGTTTGAAATGTGAATTAGTCGGGAGTGTTCTTAGCTATGTTTGATGAAAATCGATCCAAAATGGGCGCCGCCACAAAATAGCGGATTACATATTTTTTCCCAACCCCCTTAATATGGGTATCAAATGAAAGGACTTGACTAGTAGAATACTATACACTATGATAAATTTCAAATCCAAGATGGCCGCCACCGCAAAATGGCCGATTACTATTTTTATTATTTTGTATCGGGGGTTTCTAAATTTTTAATTTATAGTTATTTCAGTGTGAAATGGGTTCGGTAGTAGTCCACTACGCTGGCAGACTTTACATATCTTTAAGAACATTATGGAGAGCTCTCAGACGTGCTAGTTTTCTCACGATGTTTTCCTTTACGATTAAGGCGAGCAATAATGTTTAATAACTTCAAAATATCATGGGTGCGTGTCTCGGGATGAACCTCAAGACGTCTGCATGGCAGTCCAATAGTCTCTCATTAAACTATTGCTACTGTGACCAAACTACAACCTGAAGACAGTAAGATAGATAGCCTAAATGTGGGCTATGTCTGGCAATGGCATTTCGACATAAATCATAAAGTCAAAGTCAAAGTCAAAGATCATTTATTCATTTAGGTCACAAAGTAACACTTATGAACGTTATAGAAGTACATAATATTGTCTTCTGTTTACGCGAATGTTTTTCATTGAAATTAAACTACTATATACGGATTTTATCGCGTTGTTTATTTGACACTATTACAAAATTTTGAAAAACTGTTACACTACTATAATCACTATTAAACTTTACAAATTTTTAAGCTAATTAAATTATTGAAACTATTAAAACTATTTATACTATTACTATACTATTATACTATTTAGATTTATTTTTACACTTTCCCCGACGTTTCGGTTGCTTTTCAGCAGCCATGGTCACGGGGAGACTAAGATGGTAGTTGTCTCAATGTTCCAGTGTAGTTATTTCAAAGTACCCGAACATAATTTAATCATGGGTGTTTCTTTTTACGCAGAATGAACTCAAAGTATCATGAAGTCTAGCTGTGGTTTTCTTCTTCTTGGGTTTGACTAGTTGAATTACTGGATCCCAAGCTGGTGGTACATTCCAACCATCTTCTCTATTGAAATTAGGATGTTTCTTGATTTTAATAGCCTCGCGAAGCATCCTTGGTAGGAATCGGTGTTCCTTAGCGAGCATCTGTGGTTTGTCAAATCTCAGGTAGTGGTTGGTCCCCTGTTGCACATGTTCACACACAGCAGACTTCAACGAGCGTTGGTGTTTTACATCAGCTATGTGTTCTTTTATGAGGGTGCCTATGCTTCTCTTGGTTTGACCAATGTATGAGAGTCCGCAGTCACAATCTATTTTATAGACCCCTGCATCTTGTAAAGGTAGTTGGCACTTGACGGATGGTAAAAATTGACTTATCTTCGTTGGCGGCTTGAAGTATGTGTTGATTGAAGCTCGCTTCAAGATGTAGCCAATCTTGTCAGTGACACCCTTTACATAAGGTAGTATAGCAGGCTGGCGCTCGACTGTGGCTGGCTTTTCTCGGGATCTGTGACAGCGGCGCGGCTGTTGGAGCTTGTTGTCTTGCAGTACTTGCTTGACATGTTGAAGCTCGGCGTCCAGGTGTTTCTTGTCACAGATCCCGTGGGCTCTCTGAAACAAAGACATTCCCACGGTAGCTAACTGTTTAGGATGGTGGTGAGATTCACCGTTTAAGTACCTATTTGTATGGGTCTGTTTCCTATACACAGTGTGGCTCAAAGTATGATCAGGATTCCTGATGACAAGTACATCTAAGAAAGCTAATGAATTATTTGCCTCTAATTCCATAGTAAATTGTATGTTGTTATTAATGGAATTAAGATGTTCTAGGAATACACTTACACTTACAAAGTTTAATAGTGATTATAGTAGTGTAACAGTTTTTCAAAATTTTGTAATAGTGTCAAATAAACAACGCGATAAAATCCGTATATAGTAGTTTAATTTCAAAGTTATAGAAGTATATATAGGTTAGTGAGTTTACTAAGTTACTGAAGCTACATTTAGGTAAGTTGCTAGGTTCAGGCAAAGGGTTGAGCCTATGAAAAGAAACCTGCAAGAAACTCACGGCCACTCTTTTAAATCGCCAGTTAAACATAATTTCAGTATTTTACAACTCAGATTAACTAGGTGTTACAGCCATTATGCCATATATTACTGACTATAAAAAACTAAAGATAATAACAATAATAACTTAATAATATTATAGAAAGGAAATAATTTGAGCTAACATTTTTTTTTCTTTTTAAATTAAGATTAATAATTTGAGCATAGGCTTCGGCTATCGCTTACCTCTGAAGTCTCTGAACTGAACTTCTTCTGGATGAAACATCTGGGTAACATAGGATCCCCCTTTGTCCTTTTCTGTATAATGCGAAATATCATGAAGATCGGTTGGGTAGTTAAATCTAACAAACAAACAAACTCGCATTCGCAGTTATAATTTTTTTTTATTTTTTTTATTGTGCTCGTCAAAATGATCACACTGGAGTGGACCTGATGGTAAGCAGTCGTGTGGTCTAAGAGCAGTGGCCTCTACACCGCCCTCATAGTAGCCGAGGCGATGTTGAGGTCTCTACTTTGACGGCCTGAGAAGGTGCTTTTTCACGCCCCGCTTAAAGAACCCAGGATTGAAGGAAGAAGGAAACACGTGCCTTGGCAGAGAATTCCATGCCTTGGTCGTTCAGCAGAGGTATGAGGACCCAAACTTTTTGGTACGCGCTCTAACCGACTCTACCGTGTAAGGATGGCATCTGAGCCCAGCACGCGTTGTTCTGGATAGGAAAGGGGAGGGCGGGATAAGGTGGAATAACTCTTCTGAGCACTCCCCGTGGTATATTCTGTAAAAACATGCCAATGAGGCAATATCCCTACGGAGTTGCAGAGGTTCCAGTGAACTCGTGACCTCTGGATCTCCGATAATACGGACAGCCCGCCGCTGTAACCGGTCGAGAGCGTCCAGCAAGTACTGCGCGGAGCCATCCCAAAGATGAGAACAGTACTTCACGCAAGGGCGCACTTGTGCCTTATACAATAGGCACAGTTGCCCAGGCGCGAAGAACCGCCTCACCCTGTTCAGAACTCCAAGTTTTCGCGAAGCTTGCTTAATGACGCTCTCGATGAAGGTTTTGGGATTAAGGGAGTGGCAAAGATCCATACCTAAGATGGAGAGGCTGTCACGTATTACCAGTGGAGTGTTCTTCAGAGAAGGGAGGGGAAGGAACGGAGACTTTTTTGTTGAGAACGCGCATTCCTGGGTCTTCTTGGCGTTGAACTCCACCAAGTTCTTGGCACCCCATTCATAGATGCGATCCAAGGTCTGGTTAAGTTCAACGACAAGATTCTGCCTTTTCCCCTCAACCTCAGCCTGTTTGGCCCCAGGGTGTCCGAGATATCGCCCATGCACGGTACTGTCGTCCGCATAACAATGTATGTTGCCGAGATTCAACATATCATTGATATGCAGAAGAAAGAGCGTAGGGGATAAGACAGACCCCTGAGGCACTCCTGCATTGACCTGCATAAATTTAGAAGCGCGACCGTCGCAAAGGACCCGAATACGACGCTTCTGCAGGAAACTTGCAATCCAGGTGCACAGTTGAGGGGGCAAGCCATAAGCCGGAAGCTTGGAAAGAAGAGACCGGTGCCAGACTCTGTCGAAAGCTTTGGCTATGTCAAGGCTGATAGCCAAAGATTCGCCGTGCTTGTCCATAGCCTCACCCCAGAGGTGCGTGACGAACGCTAGAAGATCACCCGTTGATCGTTTAGACCGAAAGCCGTATTGGCGCTCATTGATCAACGATTGATCCTCCAGGTAGCGGACAATTTGGGTGTTTATAATCCGCTCGAACACCTTGGAAAGCACCGAGGTGATAGCTATGGGTCGATAGTTGCCTGGCTCGGAACGGTCCCCCTTTTTGGGAATCGGTTGAACGTTCGCTTCCTTCCAAGCCTCAGGCACAATGCCTGCGGCGTAAGACGTCCGGTATAGGCGCGTAAGTGTGGAAGACAACTCCACTGCACATTTTTTAAGAATCACAGCTGGGATGCCGTCAGGTCCACTGGCTTTCCAAACATCGAGAGACTGCAGTATCGCACGAACGGTTCGTTGCCTGATACATATATCAGGCATGGTGTAGCCGCAGTTGGCAATGTTAGGCGGCTGCGAACCGCAGTCATCGATTCGGGAGTTAGCCGCAAAGAGATTTGCAAGCAGATCTGCTTTCTTCTGCGGCCGATGAGCCAGTGATCCATTCGGATATCTCAGAGGGGGCAGCAAGGTCTGGCAGAAGTTGGACTGCACGGCTTTGGCCAGGCGCCAATAGCTACGACTGCCCGTAGGATGCGCCATTAGTTCTTGGCCGAACCGTGCGACGCGCTGGGCATCCGCTCTTAAGTATGCCCTCTTGCAGACCTTTGTAGCCACAAGCACACACTGAAGGCAGCGTTCAACCAAGCCTGGTTGAACGCTGCCTTCAGGTGATCCACGTTAGGGTCGTGGAGAGTGCGAGCCCTGGTCCAAGCGCGATACGCTGTCTGTTTGCGTTCAACAGCATCAGCGCATTCACGCCCGAACCAGGGCCTTTGCCTGCCGTCGCTCGTGACATCACTGTATGGAATATAATATTCCATACCCAGGATGATTTCACCAGCGACAGCAATAGCGCTCTCTGATGGATCCCTGTTCTCAAAGCAGCGTTGAGCCCAAGGGATGGATGCGAAGTATTCCCGCATTCCATCCCAGTCTGCTGACGAGTAGTGCCACAGTCGTCGTCTTGCCTTAATATTAGTTAGGATTAGTTGAAGCCATAACATTTAATTATTTTTTTAAATCCTTACCAATATTATAAATTCAAAAGTATCTATATCTATTTGTCTGTCTATTACCTTTTCACGGCTAAACCACTCAATCGATTCAGATGAAATTTGGTACAGATATAGTTTAAGACCTGGGGAAGGACATATGCTATTTTTTATTGATGTAGGTACCACGCGGGCGGAGCCGCACGCAAAAGCTAGTCTGTTATAAAGGAAATAATTTGAACTACAAAATGAAGTCTCGAAGTTGTTTCAGATATTACGTAAAAGTTACAATCGCAAAAGTCAAAGTATTGTTTATATTCTGGAATTTTCGATGAGTTGTCTGAGAGCATCCTTCCATTGTTCATGTAAACTGTAAACAACAGGATATTGTCTGTTCAACCATACACGAAGTTGGTTCATTAACTAACTTTGTTAATCCTTATTCTTTTCTTACTTAATTATAAATGCAAGTCAATTTCAATTTCAAAGTATATATATTCGCATGACTATGTATAGCGTGTAACAGAAAAGTGTTGTCATAATAAATTATGCATCACATAATATAGCCCTATGCGAAAACCGCGACAAATAAATGCGTATACATTGTTTTCACTAAGATATAGCATTTGCCTTTTATTGAATTATTATTATTAGCACATTCTAGTCCATTAGTTCGCAAAGTGGTCCAGGTGGACCCCCAGGGGCCCACGGGAGACTCGACGGGGGTCTACGTTGGCGTAACAAAAAATGAGGGTCCACGAGAAAATTTATTTGCTTTCGATAGTGAAGAACTAAAATGTTGGCATCAATGTAGGCAGATAATACTTTAATAAGAAGCTCTAAGCTTGTAATAACTTGCATATTCCATATTCAGTACCAGTGGTCTCGAATCTACCGATATGTCGGTAGGGAATTACTAAAAAAAATGCTTATTTTTATTATTATTATTATTATTATTATTATTATTGAATATTAAATTTATATACATTATACTATTGCACCAATTTATTTAATTTATATTTGATATATATCAATTACATACTCATCAATTATAATTTATATATATATATCTTACGTATGTATTTTTTTATTTCTTTTATTTTTTGAATGTGGAAGTTGTTAAAGAGTAGCTGATGTACGTCCGGGCGTCACTTGGGCTACCACATAACATCAGGGTTGGTTTGAGGTATTTGTCTGTATTTTATGTACGTATATTTTGAAAAATAAAATTACTTACTTACTTACTTACTTACTTACTTACTTAACTCGCCTACCGTGGCAAGCTTAGTCCAGAGAAATTTAAAAAAAAATCTAGTCGATACTTAAACAACACTAACAGCTGATTCGGTGAACTGCATAAACTTGAAGTTAACTAACCACATTTCGCCAACTCCAGAGCTGGCGAAATGCTATCAAATGGAAGCTTAATCCACATTTAGTTCCCATGTGATAGGAACAAGCCCATAGCCGACCAGTACGTGCTGCTATTGAAAATGTCTTGACAGCAAATCCCAATTACATTGCTCGATCCAGGAATCGGACCTGAGACCTCTTGCACACTTGTTTGAAAGGCGAAATTACCGTTCAAACACGAACTACAATGCCACATATAGATGAACAGACCTTATAGCACCAATTTAAAAAATATTTAAACCGCAAGAGAATAAACCCGGGTGTGATTTTAATCCGTAGAAGTTTGGCTACAACCAAAGCGTACAGGATAATATTAAGATATCTCAAACAAATTAAGTAAATAAAAAAAAAATGCGACTGCAAGACTATGTCTTACACTACAAATTTAAACTAAAAAGTAAAATATACAAAACTTTAACAAACGTTATCAAAGTAAAATATTTTATGACTTTTTTAATTTTTAAATACCGCTATTTGGATAAAACCTTTCAAGTATGATCAACCTAACAAAAAAAATATTGGTGCGGTCTTTGGGGACTGCCGATAGAAGTGAAAACTTTAATCCTTAATCATAAACACATCTTTATAAACAAAAAAAACGAACGAACTTCTTTATAAACAAATGACGATGCGTGATGATAACGCGAGTTATATGATTTTTGTTCACCCAAGAAGTGCTCAACGCGCCTAAAGAAGTTTTCACTTTAAAAATCATGAAAATCAATTTGTTAAGTTGGAGCAAACGCGTAACAAACGAAAAAATACACGGACGAATGAAGAAATTTAAAAAATATAATAATACCTGTGCAAAGGGGGTGATTTTCTCAATTAAGATTGTCAAGACAAATTGACAATTTTTCTTTCTTTCATTCGAAAGCCGTTCTTTCTCATACTCTATACACAATATCAAAATATTTGTTACCAATGCATAGGATCACATTTTCACGTCTTAAGTTCTTTTATCAAGTGCCTTCATGATAAATGTTCAGCGAATGTGAGATGCATTCGATAGTTCACGTCCAAGCGACGCTATCAAAGCTTTCCGCTTTACATACGTGTACAATTTATTTTCTATTGAATATTTTACTGAAGGTAGTATCGAATTATTCGAATAGACGATTCTACATTCGAATACTGATCTATTCGTTGTTATCATTGAAGGGAATGGTGAATTCAATGTAATATGTATATAAGTCGATTAGAGCGCGTACCAAAAAGTTTGGGTCCTCATACCTCTGCCGAACGACCAAGGCATGGAATTCTCTGCCAAGGCACGTGTTTCCTTCTTCCTTCAATCCTGGGTCCTTTAAGCAGGGCGTGAAAAAGCACCTTCTCAGGCCATCAAAGTAGAGACCTCAACATCGCCTCGGCTACTATGAGGGCGGTGTGGAGGCCACTGCTCTTAGCCCACACGACTGCTTACCATCAGGTGGAGTGTGGTCATTTTGACAAGCACGATAAAAAAAAAAATAGCGAGAATCAATTCTGTTTATACATTCGACTGCACGTGTAGCGTAGTAGTTAACTGCGCCGTGTGCTGTGGGTTCGATCCCCACAATTTGTGTGATCCGCAAATAGTTGTTCCGATTCTAGGTGTTCTTTGTGTCCGTTGTTTGAATGTTTGTTAAGTCTCTCGCGACACAGGAATTGCTCCTAGTGCGGGAGTTGACGTTTTTAGGAAAAAAAAACGTACAAAAAAGATACATACATATGTTTATAGTCTCATGCCTGATATAAGCAGATGTGTACCGTAACTTCGTATGACTTTAGCCCTGAGGGGTGACATTGGCCCTTAACTGGAAAAAGTTTGAAGTTCCCATCAGACCACTATCATACTTTTTGCCGGAAAAATACACGAGGAAATCAATAGATAGCACTATAAATTGTCAGTAAAACAGCTTCTTTCAATTAAACAGCTTTTTCCTATTAACGGCCAATGTCACCCCTCAGGGCTAAAGTTATACGAAGTTATTATACTACTATACCCAAATGGCAGCAGTTATATTTCTAGCTCCCACGTCCTCCCTTCCCAGGAGGCGAGATTATTATGACTTAAAATACATTAACGATATCGGTCTCCGTGCTCTTGAGCAATTCGAACAGACAACCCAATAGCATTTTTTTTATACAACTAATGGTAGGTGGTCACTGTAACCTATGGACGCCTGCAACACCAGAGGCATCACTTGCGCGTTGCCGACCCTTTAGAAAAGGAAGTGAGAAGGAGAAGGAACGGGAAAGGGGAAAGAGGGTGATTGGGCCTTCGGCACTCTCGGAACGAAACAAAACAGTAGGAATACTGGTATTTCACGTCGATATTCTGTGATAGGGTAGTCCTTCCCCGGTCGAGCCGGCCCATTCATGCTTAAATCAGCGAGGCTCTACTACTCAAATGTGTCTGAACAACGAAGCACTTAACAAACTAACTAAACACTTAATTTTCTATATTCCAGGCCAAACAAACTCCGAGGCATGTTCCCACTCATAGAGAACACAGCCGGCGACTTCGTAACTCGAATCCAAGACTTATTGTCACAGCCTATAAAACAACACCGCAATGGAGTTACGGGAATGACAAAAGACCAATCTAATGGTGTTGAAGTGAATTCTTCTGTGGTGAACTCTGAGAAGCTGGTTGGTGGTTACACTGCCGATGCTATAGTACCCTGTGCTTTTGGTCTAAAGAGCAACGTTATGTATAATGAGAAGGATCCATTTGCCGTCGCGCTTCATGCTTTCTATGAGATGTCGCTGTTCAATATTTTTGAAAAGTAAGTAATTGTGATAATAATTTCAGCCCTGTATTAAACTGTCCCACTGCTAGGCACGGGCCTCTTCTCACGTGTGAGAATGGTTAAGCCATAGTCCAGTACGCTGACCCAATGCGAGTTGGCATACTTCAAATATCTTCGAGAACAATATAGAGAACTGTCAGACAAGCAAGTTTCCTCACGATGTTTTTCTTCACCGACCGAAAAGTATTTTTGTTATAGGCTCTAATCCTCCTTAAAAGCGACTCTCGAATATTTAGGAGATGGCTTAGTATTAACTAAAGCCATTAATCAGAAAATTTTGCGTGGAAACTTTAATCAACGTTGAGTTGAATGATAGTAAAGTAACAGCAGTGAGTCGCTGATTAAAGGTAATCATTGTTTAAGGAATTGAGAGTTATTTCGCTGAGATGTAGCTAAGAATTATCAATATTTGTTTAAGTAAGCGCTCAAGCTACTCCTTGAAGAATATCGCATGCAGTAATACAAAATTAATACTATAAAATATAGGGTATACAACCTTATTGTTAACGCATTAGCAAAGGAAATGGATAAGAACCCTATAAAAACATCATAATTGCAATAGGCAAATTTATTGATACTAGCGGTCGCCTACTAGTCAAAATTCGTCCAAAACTCCTAAGCTTGCTAGTTTGTTTTCTTTTTTTCTCTAAAATAAGGTACTATTTATTGTAATAAAGAAAACTTGTTACTATGGTTACTATAGGTAACAAAGAATAGTACGACGACAGACGAACAATGCAGAAATACTACGAACGCGATTGATTCGACTGCGTGTGTCAAATGCATGTTTGTGTGCGTGTAGTGGTTTTTTTATTAATTTAATGTATTTCTAATGCATATTTTATAAAAATATTAGGATTCGCCCCTCTTTCTCCATATAAACTTTAATTGTGCCAAATTTCATACTCCTCCGTCCACGCAATTTTGTAAAAAGGGGTACAAAGTTTTTGCTTCACGCATTACATACATAGAATTACGCCTGTTTCCGTATTAATATATAGATATTGTATTTATGTACGGGTATTGGGCCGTAGTTGTAGAATTACACTACCTCCTCGCACGCCTGCATTTAAATGGCAGTTACGTCACAATGTTTCATTTTCATGTTCAATTCATGTTCAGCATTGTTCAAGAATTGCCATATATTACCACCTACATACATAATTAAAAATTAATTTCAATATACTGGTTAGTCGAAATAGTCGGTACTTTCTTTCGCTTATTTTGGCCTGCAACCCGTCACTTCTGTTACAGTACGATAGTAAGCAGAATTTATAGCGGTAGATCGGTATCGCAGTGGTTGTGAATGACGTCTTGGGTTCGATTCCCGGGTTATGCAAAATTTAAATAAGTTTTTCTGTCAAGAAATACCCAGTTAAACCCAATCTGCAGCTGTGCCCCATATGATAATAGGGTCGCTATCTATTATGTGCAATCTAATATCAGAATTTAGGTGTAATATACTATCTGCTTACAGCTGTTGCATTTGACGATCACTACACAACTTTAAAGATAAACGTTCAACTTCCGTATGTTTGTGTCGCCAAAAATCTAAAATTAGTCAAAGGATTGACTTGATTTTTGAAGTGAAAACTTCTTTAGGCGTGTTGAGCACTTCTTGGGTGAACAAAGATCATAGAACTTGCGTCATCGTCACGCTTCTACGCTTTCCATTTTTGAATTATTTTAGAATATTAACAATACCTCAGAAATGGGAGAATCTAAGAGAGTATCAGGAATCCGACCCGCCCCTTTTTATTTGGTTATTTTTTTTTGTTTATAAAGAAGTGCTTATGATCAAAAATTAAAGTTTTTACTTCTATCGGCAGTCCCCAAAGACTGCCCCAATTTTTTTTTACTATTATTTACTATATTTTTACTATATTATTACTATATTTCTGTTTAAGTGTGCTTTTTTATATATTTTTCATCCCTAAATTTTTACGGAAACGGACAATTATAAGTATAACACGAAAACCCAGAGCTAAGAAGCGTGGCGGGGTTTAACTAGAAACTAAATAATTATTTTAGTGATTGAAAAACAGTGGTCTACATAATCCTAACTTTTAATAAAGCTTTACCAAACCCCAACACGTATTTATTCAAGCGAGTCACGTCTCAAACATTCTATAACTTTTCAACACACATTAATAAGAAATTGATTCCTAACTTTCATAGTTTCGGATCGGCCAATCAATTTTATTTATCCAATTTGGAAGTATGAACAACTAAGTCAGAATTTGTGGCTAAGTATTAAAAAGTTGCTCCAAGTAACTTATCGTGGCTCGTAATTTGTAATAAGACGTTATTGGAACTGATAACTGTCTGACTATTCGGTGTCTATATATTTTTATTGGATGTGATGAAGACATTAAAAAAGCAATAGTAAATGGATATTATGAGAACATATATTTTTATCTATAGCTAGCTTGAGCAGCGATAGCTCAGTGGGGAGACCAACAGATTGCAATGCAGAGGGTTCGAACCCACGTTGCGAAATTATGTGCGTATGGATTGACAATTATCGCCAGCTCCGTGACTCGGAGAGCATGTTAAGCCGTTGGTCCCGGCTGCCATGAACATGTATGGCAGTCGTTATTGGGAGAGTGTCGACACAAAAGACCCCACTGGGTCGAAGTGTCGCCGGTCTGCACTGACTTGTCCCCACATAAGATAAGATAAGATCTATAGCTAAGCCACCGAACAGGTAGGTAGTAGGTGTATGATACTGATATCATAAATGTATTCACTTAATTAAATACTATATTTTGCCTGCGGTTTGGCTCGCTTAAATGTAGGTTAGGTTAGGTTATAAGCAATGGGGGCCTGCTATGGATGACTCAATTCTTTTAAGAGCTCCCAACAGGCCCCTCCATTGGGTGAGAGAGGGAACACCCCAGGTTTTTTGTGGGTATACCAGTTTGGGGAGTCCCACACGCCCCGCCGGTGCCGTCCCCTAGCCGGCGGATAGTGCATCAAGCATTTTTCCTGGGTACCAAAAAAAAAAAAAAAAGGTTATAAGCAATACATTTTTCTGGATGAAAGGAACCCTATGTCATATTCTGTTCATTCATAATGATCGGTCGAGTAGTTAAGGCGTGAAAGCGGAAAAAATTAACTCACAATCGCAATAATAATATTACTTGTAAGAATTTAAACAATAGTATCAGTTGTGATTACGAAAAATATATATACCATTGTGGCGCAGTAGTACTGAATGTGACTGCTGTGCCTGAGGTCTCGGGTTTGAATCCTACCACAAAATTTGATTGGAGTTTTCTGCTAAGAAAACTCGATACCGGTGCGGCGTTAGGGAGATGATGGTGTTACGCCTGTGCCTCCGCCTGATGGTCCTGCGCCTGATCTCTCTCCGATCGTGTCGGATTTTACCGACCCATCGGATCATGAGAGTTAGGGAACAGAGAGTGCACTTGTGTTTGCGCACACACTTGTGCACTATAATATCTTCTGCGCAGATAGCCAGTCTCCGTTAAAATAGGCCGCCGTGACCTTCGGTCTAGAGGACATTATAATTGTGTGAATATCGATATAATTTTTTTTTATACAATTAAGATGGCAAACAAGCATACGGCCCACCTGATGGTAAATGGTCACCGTAGCCTATGGACGCCTGCAATACCAGAGGCATCACTTGCGCGTTGCCGACCGTTTAGGAAAAAAAGGAAGTGGGAAGGAGAAGGAGCGGGAAGAGGGAAAGGGGATGCTTGGGCCTTCGGCACTCTCACTCACCAAACGAAACACAACAGTAGGAATACTGCTATTTCACGTCGATATTCTGTGAGAGGGTAGTCCTTCCGCGGTCGAGCCGGCCCATTCATGCTGAAATTAGCGAGGCTCTACTACTACTAAATCAATTTGTTTTGTACTTACAGGACGATGCGTCAATTCTGGCCAGCTTTTGTATTGTTCTTCAAAATGAGAATCATACCTAAGAAGACGCATGACTTCTTCTACAACATCGTAACCAGCGTGCTGAGGGCTAGAGAGAATGGTAATGTATTTTATTATTAAGGCCCGGTACCTATATCAAGAAAGAAATCGTCGATTTTGTGTAAAGTTGGGTTCAGATATAAATTTTGACATATTTTTTTTTATACTACTAATGTGGCAAACAAGCATACGGCCCACCTGATGGTAAGTGGTCACCGTAGCCTATGGACGCCTGCGACACCAGAGGCATCACTTGCGCGTTGCCGACCCTTTAGGAAAGGAAGTGGGAAGGGGAAGGAGCGGGAAGGGGGAAAGGGTGTGATTGGGCCTCCGGCACTCTCATTCACCGAACGAAAAACAACAGTAGGAATACTGCTATTTCACGTCGATATTCTGTGAGAGGGTAGTCCTTCCCCGGTCCAGCCGGCCCATTTATGCTGAAATCAGCGAGGCTCTACTACTATTAATTTCCATAGAATATGCATTAAAACCTAACTGCCCATAGGGAAAACGATTAGTTTTATTGGATTGGAAACTGGCTATTATCAACGAATGTTAAGCGTGATACTTTTCGTATTAGTACTATTGCCAAATAATTGGCAACGACGGGCTCCTTAACGCAGAAAGATATATACTGGCGTAAATAAAATGTGCAGAGAGGTTGCGTCCCCAGGTTGTTAGGTTACGACTCTTGGATGGTATCTAGGCAGTCACCGTTCAGGCGCCAAGGAGCGTTAACTTCATAAAAATAAGCGTGGCTAATATAAAATATAGTTTGGGTAACCATAACATTCTTTAGCCACTTTTCATACCGTTAGACTGTGCGGTTAGTGTGTATTAACCAAGGTTACAGACGAAATAATTAGGAGAGCTCAGTCCTACCTATCTTATCTTATCTTATGTGGGGGCCAGTCAGTGCAGACCGGCGACACTTCGACCCAGTGGGATCTTTTGTGTCGACACTCCCCAATAACGACTGCTATAGATGTTCATGGCAGCCGGGACCAACGGCTTAACGTGCTCACCGAGGCACGGAGCAGGCGATAATTATCAATCAATACGCACATAATTTAGAAAAGTCATATAACTTCCGAAAGTCAGAGGTGCGCGACGTGGGTTCGAACCCGAGACCTTCTGCATTGCAGTCTGTTGGTCTCCCCACTGAGCTATCGCTGCTCATCCAGTCCTACCTATAATGTCATTGGGCCACGGACATCCAAACCTTATGAAAGAAAGAAAGATGAAAGAAAAATATTTATTTTGGCACACAAGGGTACGCGCAAAACACGAAGAAATAAAAAAACAAAAAGTATACTAATTACAAAATAAAAAAAAAAAAAAAAAAAATAGAACAATAAAAAACTAGAATAATAAAACTAACACCGTGATTTACTGGCGCTAGTGTATACGCCAATGAAAACATAGTTTGTTGTTTGTAACTACAGATTGATTCGTGTATTATACCCGTCTACTCGTTCTGAACCTAACCGAAGCTCTTTGTTATAACCACGGCGTGCTTCCACAAAGGAGTTCCAAGTATTTCTTTAATGGAAAATTACAGTACGTTCTATTACGGTAAACCGTTCCGCACCAAAACTGATCGAGCAAAATGAACTAATTTTTGTATCGATTACCTAACTTTATCGCGATACGATTCATAGCTTCCACTTTTTGGCTTATGAACTATAACTTGTTGAACTGGATTTGTTTGATTGCATAATATTGCACGTGTATGAATGTTCAGTCATTCAGACGATTATGGTTACGAACTTGTTTTCCTTACTCGACGACTGCTGCAATGGCTGAGGTCTGTTAAGGTTGACGAACTATTTGTATACGAGGATAATGTGTTGCGGGAAATTCCTTTAAACATGACATTTTTATTATGCATACATCTAATATTGTTTTAGGTTTATGTGAATTTTATACTAATTACTGATTGTTTAATTTCAGGAGTACAAGAGAAGCGTGGTGACTTTATAGACATGATGATGGCGCTCAGGAACGACGAGACCAACAACAACTGTAAGAAAGAGACGGAGGATGTGGAAATTAGTGAGTATATCCGATATTTAACCATTAAACTTACCGCACATCTGACTAACCTGTCCTATTGCTGAAAATGCGCCTATTCTCAGTGTGAGAAGATGTAGACTCCAGATAGGGTTGCCAGGTCTTAAAACCAAAATACAGACCAGCCAGTTTAGCGGGACATTTGGATAAAAAGGCCGGATACCCTTAATTTTTTAGTCTTTGTACACACGATAAGCTTTTAGGGTAGGATAGTGCTAGTCCGCTCGCTTACGCTAGCGATACAAGCTGTGAGCAGCGATACAAGCTGTGAGCAGCGATACAAGTTGTGAGCAGCGATACAAGCTGTGAGCAGCGATACAAGCTGTGAGCAGCGATACAAGCTGTGAGCAGCGATACAAACTGTGAGCAGCGATACAAGCTGTGAGTAGTGATACAAGCTGTGAGCAGCGATACAAGCTATGAGCAGCATACAAGCTGTGAGCAGCGATACAAGCCGGAGTGAAATCAAAACATTACTGATTTAAAAAACAAGGTCAAATTCAAAAAAGCCTAACAAAGCCGGACAGGCCGGACACCGTCTAATTTGGCTGCACACACAGCTAAAAATCCTGACTATGTCCGGCTTTATCTGGACGCCTGGCAACGCTAATCTCAGAATACCACGCCCAGTGCGGATGGACGGGCACAACTTCGATAACATTATGGAGAACTCTCAAACATGCAGGTTTTACCTCTATGTTTTCCTTCGCTATTAAGTATACAATAACTTTGGTTTGCAAATTACTAATTCTATAATATTGTCTTATTTTTACGTATAATATGTTATATTTAAATTAAATTACTTTATAAGGACTTCAGCAGCTTTGTTCACGGAGAGACTCAGTATTTCCATAAACATGGCTGCTGAAAAGCAACCGAAACGTCGGGCTAAGCGTAAACTTAGTTTAAATAATTTAAATACCCGTAAAAAGTAGTAATATAAGCTATCTTATTATCTACTAGCTATTGCGCGCGGCTCCACCCGCGTGGTACCTACATCAATAAAAAGTAGCCTATGTTCTTCCCCAAGTTTTAAACTATATCTGTACCAAATTTCATCTAAATCTGTTGAGTGGTTTAGCCGTGGAAAGGTAACAGACAGACAGACAGATAGACAGACAGAGGTACTTTCGAATTTATAATATTAGTAAGGATATACACACGGACGAAGTTTTAAAATCGCAGCATTGTTTTGGTGTATTTTTTGCACCAAAGAAAATCTTGTTTGTTAGTGTTTTTATTTTTACACAAAGGTCATAATTTTTTTATTTAGCACATTTCAAAGGTAAAAACCTAAGGAATCGCCCGTTACAATTTGATTCACATATTCTGGGACACTCTGTATATTATAAACTAGCTTTTACCCGCGGCTTCGCTCGCGTTAATTTAGAATTTGAAAATCAATTCGGGTTGTACTCTGCTTGTAATAATATAATTCAATCATGATTCGAAAGACACGTGGCGCCATCTATTATCATAAGAACCTTATTGTTGTTTCCCTCGGGAACAGTATTTTTTTCGGGATGAAATATAGCCTATGTCGGTTTTTGTACACCTGATATAATGTAAATGCAAAATTTCAGAATGATCGGTTCAGTGGTTTAGGTGTGAAAAGGTAACAAACAAACAAACTCATTTTCGCTTTTATAATATTAGTTAGGATTGCTGTTTTAATTTAATAACACAAACAAATTTCTCTTTGTTCGGTTAAAGAAAAATGGCGCACAGCTTACAATCTCATTAAGTTTTATTTCTTAAACGGTTAAGTTTGGAGATAGCGTAATTATTTAATTAAGTAGCTACCTACTTTTGACTTATAATGTTAGTATGATGTATTTCGTTCTTACTTGTGAGATTAGACACTTTCTTCTAGCTAATTAGGATTTGCTTTTATTGAAACTATTAATATCTACATATCTATACTAATTATTATAAAGCTGAAGAGTTTGTTTGTTTGGTTGAATGCGTTAATCTCAGGAACTACTGATTCGAGTTGAAAAATTCTTCAGTGTTGGATAGCCTATTTATCGAGGAAGGCTATAAGCTATATAACATCACGCTACGACAAATAGGAGCGGAGCATCAATGCAAAATGTTGCGAATACGGGGCAAATTATTTTCTTACTAGATGTTCCCGCGGTTTCACCCGCGTTTATCGTTACTGCATCGCCCCCGTGGGTCGTAGCGTGATGTCATATAGCCTATAGCCTTCCTCAATAAATAGGCTATCCAACACTACAAGAATTTTTCAAATCGCACAATTAGTTTCTGAGATTAGCGCGTTCAAACAAACAAACAAACTCTTCAGCTTTAATATTAGTATACTTAGATGTGAAACAGACGAAGATGCGTGGGTCAACTTGTGTAAAAATAAGTATAACACCAGATTAGTGGCGCAGTGTTAGTAAATTCGACTGCTGCGAATGAGATTTCGATTACCGGTTTAGGCAAAGTATTCACGATTTGTAAAACATGCCCGATGGGCGGTAACGGTCTCGCCCCCATTTCGTGGGATTTAAATCCATACTTAGCGAAATGTGTTTGCATCATTTGTGAGTACCTCTTTCGGGATATCCTAATATTATAGGTAAATGCAAATGTAAGTTTGTTTGTTACGCTTTCAAGCCTTCACCGCTCGACCGATCATCATGAAATTTCGCATACTCGTCAGGGGTACATAATAGGACATAGGGTACCTTATACCCAGAAAAAACTTCTGTCACTAATCTAATCACATTTACGCGAGCGAAGCCGCGGGCAAAATGTAGTAGGGCTATAAAGAAGATACGCATCAATGCTATCTTTCTTCTAGAATCATCTTAAACTAACTTCCTATTTTTCCACAGCTGACATGGTAATCTCAGCAAACGCCTTCATCATATTTCTGGGTGGCTTCGAGACGACCTCTTCGACCCTGGCCTTCTTGTTCCTGGAGCTGGCAGCCCACCAGCACGTCCAAGAGAAGATGAGGACGGAGATCCGAGAAGTCCTGGTCAAACATGACGGCAAGGTCTCGTATGAGCTACTTCAGGAACTGGTATATATGGAGATGGTTATTCAAGGTAAGATCTTAAGCTAGTTTACTTCGAACTCATTGATTCTAGTTGTGGTTATCTTGTCGTAGTGGTTTAAGTCGTCGCCACCATTGCGCCGAGTGTTGTGGGTTCGAATACCACCCAGGACAAAAAAAATGCAATGCTGCCAGTCTTCTGGGCACGTTACCAGTTGACAGCGATGCTGAAGAATTCTACGATGCCTAAACCTTTTCTGTAAATATTTAGTAGTATAATTATTTTTGTTTTTGTAATTATGTTACCTTTTTTAATACGTTTGTAAATATATATTAGGTTAATTCGTTTTAAAATTAATAAATAATATCTAATAATAATTTTTATTACCAGTTTTACAATTTTGTGCATACAATATGCTAAAACAAACGTTATTTTTACAAATTGTATGTTATTACAGTGTTGTAACCATCTGACACCCAAGCTAAGATTGAACTTGTGTTATAGGTGTCGGGGCCCTCAAAAATTTACTCCTTTATTTACAATACGTAAATACGTCGTGTGTGACGTGGTGTTTTACTTTCTAGATACATTTTTAAATAGGAGTAAATAAAGATATTTTACATGCAAGAAAAATAAAATAAACACAAAAACGTAAAAAAAATAATATATATAATATAATAATATTCTTTTTTTACGTTTTTGTTTTTATTTTATTTTATTTTATATTCTGCTAGAAAAGCCCAATAAAAACGAAAAAAAAAGACAATGTAAACCTTATACATTTACATTTGTTGGCAAGAATCAGTAAGGTTTTTGTAATTTAAGGAAATTTCTGGAATGGAATACTCGGGTATTAAAAAATTGTGTGATCCACAAACAGTTGTCCAGAGTCTGGGTGTTCTTTGTGTCCCCCGGGATACAGGAATTATCCCTAGTGCGAGAGATATGTTCTTGTTAAAAGAAAAGAAGAAATTAAAAGAATTGATGTAATTAATCGTATGTTTCAAGAAACCCTTCGCCTGTACCCGCCGTTCCCGAGCATCCAGCGCATGTGCACCAAAGACTACACGATACCCGGCACCAACACGGTGGTGGAAAAGGGCACCATCGTGCTATTCCCAACGCTGGGCATACAGAGAGACGAGCAGGTACGTTTCATTTATTAACTTAAAAGTACCAGTCCTGTATTAAAATGTCCTAGTTTTTTCTTTTTCGTGTGCTTAGTGGCCAACCTGTTGTCAAGAGTTGTTCAAGCCGCCCGTAGGCCTCTGACATGGCTTAACGACTGCTGGCAATTTGGCAACAACCGGGACCGAGTTTTTACGTGCCGTCCGAAGCACGGAGACGCTCAGATGAAATACCACTAAGCGGTCACCCATCTAAAGACTGACTGCACCCAACGTTGCTAAACCTCGCTAATCGTTTACCGATCAGTGACTACAACTGGCTATGAGCGCCTCAAAATGTCCTATTGTTGGACACGGATCACTTTCAGAGTAAGAAGGATTGGGCCATAGTTTACCACGCTGGCCCAGTGCAGATAGGCAGATTTCATATATCTTCGAGAAAATTGTGTATAACTCTCAGACATACAGGTTTCCTCATGATGGTTTCCTTAACATGTCATTGTGAGGAGGAACGCGGTGTGATGTCCCTTCAGCGCGAAGGGAGGATCCTCTGACCAGGCTGGGTGATCGTGCCTGGCGGGCACAACTTATTGTAAATTATAACAAAGGAAAAAGGACATAAACCTGCTACCTTGACAAATTGTGTTGTCGCTCTGCCAACTGAGTTTTCATTAACCCACGTCATGGATTGTAATATTTTAGAATATTCTATTCTATATTCTACCACATACACAACACCATCTAGCCCAAACTAAGCAGAGCTTGTACTATGGGTACTAGACAATGGATAAACATACATACATATATATACTTTTTTCTTTTGTAAATACGTACATATCTATATATTAATACGTGAAGCAAAAACTTTGTACCCCTTTTTACGAAAATTGCGCCAACGAAGGAGTACGAAATTTGGCACAGTTAAAGTGTACATGGAGAAGGAGTGACGAATCCTAATATTTATATAAAATATGCATTAGAAATACATTAAATTAATAAAAAAACACTACACGCACACAACTATGCATTTGACACACGCAGTGGAAGCGCGTAACTATGGTTACATATATCAATATATAATGACATATACCAGCAATATCTTACAGGCAAACTTTGGTCGAATTTCGAGCACTAGGCGACCGCTAGTTATACATAGAAACACCCAGACCAAGACAAACATTCATGTTCATGCACACAAATGTTTGACTTGTGCGGGAATCGAATCCGCGACCTCAGGCGTGGCAGTCGGTTACACTAACCACTACGCCATCGAGGTCGTCCAATAATTGTCAAATGACAGAAAAGTGATGCAAGATTGACTGCACGGGTTTAGTGGTTTCAGTGGTCGCCTCGCTGCTGCCACTGCGCCGAATGTAGTGGGTTCGAATCTTAGACGGGACAAAACTTTTAGTTCCACAAATAGTTCCGAGTCTGGGTATTCATTGTGTACGATGTTTGAATGTTGGTAACATCCCCCGCGACACGAATCACTCCTAGTGCCTTTAAAAAAAACGATCTAATAGCTATTTAAATGCAGCTGTCTGATGATGTTTTTCTTATATTTAAATTGAAAAGTTTAATTACTCCCAATTAGCAACCAATTTTTATATTACTTTGACAAAATAATCTTTTGCTCTCTTGTGTGTTAATTTGTGCCCAAAAGCAATCACAGGCGACTAAACAGATGAACAAAATAGATTAGGATGAACACTGCTCAGTATGTATCTACTTTGTACTTTACAGAAAAACAACGAAATAATTCTTACCACGATTTAACATTGATGCTTGGTATAACTTTCCAGTACTTCGAAGACGCATCTGCCTTCATTCCCGAGCGCTGGTCTGAAGGTACACCGCAGCCTCCACCAGGAGTCTACATGCCATTTGGAGATGGACCTCGATATTGTATAGGTAAGTACAACAATATATGTTTACTAGTTTAGCCCGCGGCTGCCCTTGTCTAAATCAAGGTTAGATTAGGTTAGCAACAGTACTTTTTCTAGATGAAAGGTACCTTATGTCCTTTTCTGTTCCGCTGACAACGTTTGTGCGAAATTTGATGATTATAGGTTGAGTAGTAAGGGGTAAAAGCTTAACAAACAAACAAACTCACATTCGCATTTATAATATTAGTTAGGATTAGGATATTAAGACATTTTTAGAAGCTATACAGAGTTTGGCAATGTCTGATATACATACTATTGTCATATTATGTTTACGCGAATGTTATAAATATTTAAATTAAACAAATTTAAGCTATTTAAATTATAAAACTATCTAGATTAAATTTTACACTTTCCCCGACGTTTCGGTTGCTTTCAGCAACCATGTTCACGGGGAGACCTTTCTAAATTAAATAGCTTAAATAGAAGTAAACAGTAACTATTAAAAGTGTTTAACAATAATAGTTTAAAGTTTAAAAATGTTGTAATAATAGTGTTTTATAAAAATAAACAACGCGATAAAATCCGTATAAAGTTTGTTTAATTTCAATGTATAACATTTGCGTAAACATAAGACAATAGTATGTCTATCAGACATGAGGATTTTGGCGACTGGGACCGCAATTAACTCTGGGACAACTGGGACCACCCATAAATAAATACAAAAATCTATTGTTGGTCCCAGTTGCCGGAAGAAAAATGTTAAAATTAAATGGATCCGGCAACTGGGACTGCGGTCCGAGTTAATTGCGGTCCCAGTCGCCGGAATCCTCCAAACATTGCCAAAGTCCGTATAGCTTCTGAAAATGTCTTAATATCCTAATCCTAACGAATATTATAAATGCCAATGTGAGTTTGTTTGTTACGCTTTCACGCCTTAACTACTCAACCTATCAACATGAAATTTCGCACACACATTGTCAGGGGAACAGAAAAGGATATAGGGTACCGTTCATCCAGAAAAGTACATCTACAACACACATTTACACAAGCGCAGCTGCGGTCAAAATCTAGTAATAATATGTAAACTTAATATCTTATTACACTTCGCTTCTCCCGGGAATCGAACTCGCGACTTAATCGGCAGTGAACATAAACCGAAACTAGATCAGTAATAATAAATTAATAAAACAACAATCAGCTATTTTAGCATTCATATTCGCGTTCATATAACTCGTTTGGTTTCTCAGAATGCAGTAGCGTTAGCAAAATAAATTGCGTATCGAGTTACCTCGCCTCGCAACGAGTGTCGCGTTGCGTTATTGCCAGCTGTACGAATGGCCATTAGCTTAACCCATTCAATGCGGCAACAAATTTTGCTTTCACTAGCCAGAATCGGCTCATATTTAACGTAAACGTCGATCGGCGTCAGCCGCAATTGATGAAATAAAAAAACCAAAATATCTAAAAACTACTCATATCAGGCATTTCATTAGTAAATTCCAAACAAATTTGTTGTTTTATTAATATAATATCTTTAAATTTGGGTAAAATATAAAACAACTATACATGACGCCGATCGGCGTCCTCCGAATCTGAGTATGAAAAAATAAGACGCCGATCGGCGTCCGCCGCATAGAATGGGTTAAGTAGTCATATGATATTTTATTATCATAGACATTTCTTGCAATTGATAAGCTGGTTTTTAGTACCTGAGTGGCACTTGCAATCAAACAACCTACAACACCTCGCTATGTACCTCGGATAGCTGTATTTGAATTGCGATGACGTCACAGTTCACGTCGGCGTCGATGGCGTAGTGGTTAGTGTAACCGACTGCCATGCCTGAGGTCGCGGGTTCGATTCCCGCAGAAGTCAAACATTTGTTTGCATGAACATGGGTGTTTGTCTTGGTCTGGATGTTTCTATGTATAATATGTATGTATTTACAAAAAAAAGAAACAGTATATATGTATATTTATCCATTGTCTAGTACCCATAGTACAAGCTCTGCTTAGTTTGGGCTAGATGGTGTTGTGTGTATGTGATAGAATATTATATATTTTTGTTTTATATTTTTTTTTAAGAGGAAACACAAGGTCCCGTTTTTCCATACAAACGTAGTCCCCTGTTTCTTCTCTGAATAATGCTAGTAGAGCAATAATTTTTCCAACAAATGTATGGGGTCTTTTGGCATGTCCCTATGTTTTCCTTTTTTTCATAAATTAATTTATTTTTTATTATTTTTTCATAAAAGAGACATGAGCCTTCAAAAACCTCAAAAATTAACCAGACTTTCCACTGTGTTTAAACATCCAGAAAACAAATTTGACAACATTATATAAAAAAAGGAAAACATAGGAACACGGCCAAAGTCTTTCTTTAATTTTTAATGGAAAAAGTAGTTAAATCGGTCAAATTTTGGAGAAGGAATCAGGGGACTACGAAACGTTGATTTTGTGTAGTTATAGTAGGTATTTTCGGTCTAAGCTGCAGTTGTCTCTATCACAGTCATGATACTATACATGGCACTGCGCGACAGCAATAGATTTTACGAATACCTATTTTCAATTCTCTCACCCTTAGTTAACACTGAGGGCGAGAGAATTGAAAATAGGTATTCGTAAAATCAAAAATAAATAAGATACGTTTCAAATATGGTTTGAGGTAACCCTCTTAAACCATATTTGAAACGTATCTTATTTATTTATGAATTCATTTCAAAAAGAATTGTCATTCTGAGTTTGGGTAAAAAAGACGTGTTTAAATGTTTAAAAAGAACCCAACAACACAGGATTTATTCCTACTGCGGCAGGCAATAGTCCTTTTTAAACAATAAACAAAATATAAATAATTGTTTCTTTTTCACAGGCAAGAGATTCGCAATGATTCAAATGAAGTGCTGCCTCATAAGACTGCTACAACGTGTCCGCATAACGCCTGCGCCTGCGCCGCGACCGAACATGCGCGCGCAGCCCTTCACCGCGGACCCCCGCTCCCCTCTCACGCTTCACCCCGCGGACTCCCTCGTCACACTCAGCTTGTTATGACGAATTTTAATACTAAGTGGACATTTTTGTGATAAGTAGGACATTTTGATACAAGTGCGTGCACAGAATTATTATTGATACATATTATTGATACAGTCTTTATACCTGAATAGGTGGACAGAGGTGTATTACACCTCATATTGCCAGCTAAGGCTTTAGGTAACACGTAATAGAGAACTCAGTGACGTCTAATGGACATACAGATTCCATGCTGCTATGATAATCGTTTGATAAAAACAAAATGGTTAGACAACCATTTTGTTTCAACTATCGTCCGTAAACCGGCTTTACAGACGTAAAGCCGGTTTACGGACGATAGTTTAACGTGACAACGTCATAACAAAATTTATTTCCCGTAACGTTACAATGAGCGTAACGGGACAATGAGCGTAACGGGAAAATGAGTCATTTTTTTCGTGCGTGCAGCCGGCGTTCATCGATTTATTAGACGTTGTCACGTCAAAAACTTAGTAACACTTTGTTGGATCGGCCAATCAAACGCGGACTACGCAACTAACTATACAAATAAATAAAATTGAAGTGTCTGTTTGTGTTTGTAATATCAAAATAACTGCTTTTTACTTACTGCATATGAAAGTTTATGCGGGACATAGAAAATTCAATTTCTAAAGTTTTTGTCTGTCTGTCTGTCTATTTGTTCCGGCTAATCTCTCTGAACAAACACTTTTTAGTTAAAATCCACGCGGACGAAGTCGCGGGTAATAGCTAGTCTTTACTAATATTATAAATTCGAAAGTAACTCTGTCTGTCTATCTGTCTGTCTGTCTGTTACCTTTTCACGGCTAAACCACTCAACCAATTTAGATGAAATTTGGTACAGATATAGTTTAAAACCTGGGGAAGGACATAGGCTACTTTTTATTGATGTAGGGCGGAGCCGCGCGCAAAAGCTAGTAATAAATATAAATAGAGAGGGATGAGTCGGCGAAAGAGTAATTTATTTTGGTTGTCACCATATTGTGACTTACCGAGGCGTAGAACTGACGACCTGGCGAGCTTTTCTGTGCAATACTACCAGCTTCGTAACACTGAGTTATTAATGAGAGACAACTTATTAACAATTATTTAGCATGAACTGGGGTTCGAAATAGATACCTATTTGTAATCTACACTGGCCACTTAACCGAACGTGCAAAATTAGTGTATTACTTATCGTAGGTACAGTCAGCAACTTAAGTTCATAATCATTTGCGAGAATTTGACTGAAATACTTACATTTTTCATCATTATAAAAAATATTAGTTTTTTATAGCAGTAATAGTTAAAATATAGTTTATTTACTTACAGTTCAAAAATAAAGAATTATAATTAGAATTTTTAATTCGTATAATACTTTTACATTTGATTTTAACAGTCAGTTAAATGGCCGCAACACATTGTGCTTATGAGTTAAAATACTGAAATTATAATTTAATGATGGTTTGAAAGAGTGGCCGTGAATATATTCAGTGAATGTCTACCCATAAGGGTTATTATTAAGTGACTCATAATAATGAGAAAAGATAAAGAAAAATCTCATCAAAATTGCCACCGAAGTCAACCAAATATGGTTGACTTCGGTGGCAATTTTTTTTTTGTTAATTAATGCATTATTAACATGAAATATCAAATCTAGATTTAATTTAAAACATAATAATAACCATATAGACCGAATGGATACATAGAAAGAATTTAATTTTTTTAAATGGTGTCCACCGAAATTAATGATTAAACTAACTTACCATAAACTTGGCGTTCATAAATGTTACTTCGTGGCCTAAATGAATAACTGATTTTTGGCTTTGACTTACAAATTTGTTAAATGTTTAGCTACTTATATTGCTGACTGTACTAGAAACCAATTTTGTGTTATTTTACCTACATTACGGTGGTTCTAAAATCTTATTCAGTAGAAGATTTAGGGCCTGTTCCACAATCTTCAATAGCATTTATCTATAATATAAAAATCCCGCCATCTCTCTTCTTTAACCTAACAAGAGTGAGACAGCATGCGATTTATATTACGTATTACTTTCACTTGATCGTTGTGACACTGGCAATTGATTTTATATACCATAGTGCATAGCTTATTACCAACATATAAAAATAAACTATATCAAGTCATGTAAAAAATATATACTTACCTATATTGTAGCTTAAGAATATTTTTTGTAAGTTATTTTTAAGCACTTGCAAATGTTGTAAATACAATTTTATTACTTCAATCTTTGTGTTTCTATTCGTCACCTTTTAAGCTAGAAGTCCCCGCGGTTGCACTCATGTTTCAAATTACTGCTCTTCTCCTGTGGCTCATAGCGTGATGTTATATGGTTTGTGCTACTTCTTGATAAAATAGCCTTCTTATGGAGGATATTTTGAAATATATATATAATAGCTCAGTGGGGAAACCAACAGACTGCAATGCAGAGGGTCTCGGGTTCGAACCCTCGTCGCGCACCTCTGACTTTAATACATATATAATATCTTTATATATATAATTCTTCTGTACGTGTGTTGACAGTGAACTCCTCCTAAACGGCTGGACCGATTTGAATGAAACTTTTTGTGTGTGTTTAAGTGGATTCGAGGATGGTTTAGATATGTTTTTTCTCTCTTGTGTACAGGACAGCGTCTGTCGGGACAGCTAGTATAATATATAATTTAATAGCTAGTCATACTTTTGACTGTCTATCTATTAGCATAATTAGTGTTTAATAATAAAACAACAAAAACCGATGGAATTCATTCATTTATGGTCGTAGTGTACAAGAAAGTTAATTATGGTAATTAAAAATAAAAATCATATCTCAGGTGGAGATTTTTTAAATATTTTTATGAACGGCCATCAGTTCTTCTATAAGACATTTCAAGGTTATCCATTAATCTGTAACCCTAGCATGCTAATATAACGGCTAATGAAACGGTTACCCGGTTACTTATCACACGATTCTTACCTCGCTATACATGATTGCTGAACATCATTGCTTAACATAATATTGTCTTCTGTTTACGCGAATGTTATTCATTGAAATTAAACTACTATATACGGATTCAGTCTCCCCGTGACCATGGCTGCTGAAAAGCAACCGAAACGTCGGGGAAAGTGTAAAAATAAATCTAAATAGTATAATAGTATAGTAATAGTATAAATAGTTTTAATAGTTTCAATAATTTAATTAGCTTAAAAATTTGTAAAGTTTAATAGTGATTATAGTAGTGTAACAGTTTTTCAAAATTTTGTAATAGTGTCAAATAAACAACGCGATAAAATCCGTATATAGTAGTTTAATTTCAATCATTGCTTAACCTAGCAACAGCGGCACATTGGGCGGCCAGACACAATAATAATAAATAATATTCTATCACATAGGTACTATCGGCTCTAGCGACGGATGACCATTTCAGAAAAATTTTCGCTTGCACATGTTGACCAGTTGAGTTTGTATCGCCTTAGAATCAATAAACAAATGTAAAGTGTAAAAAAACTCAAACAAAGAAAGGGGCGTGTCACGGGTACGGGTACCAAGTGTTGGCCTGCTATGCGATTTTAACTTTAGGAGTGGTCATCCGTCGCTGGAGTCGATAGTACATGCAACACCTAATGACACTAATGACCTCGATCGTTATACAGGATATATCGGTATACAGCATACCTTAAGTATTTTATACGTATATTAAAAGAATGCTATGTACTTTGATACAGTACTCTTAATAGCTGACGCTGCATCGCCACCCGGTGTAACATTACTCCATACAACAAGACCGCATGTACAAAACAACATATATATACCACTATACACAGCATTATATACCTTATTACTGTGCAGTAAAGACCAATATGCCATGAGCATTGTAATCGACTTTGATTTTATTTACTCGCGCAAGTTGGATTTATAAAAACTCTCGACGAACTCTTTTACAGTCATTTTTAAACTATTCGTTACGTAATAATATTCTTGATATAAAAATTATTATATTTAAATGTATAAATTGTAGTAATTGTTTATTAACTTTTACGCGGGAAGTATTGAAGAATAAATTCAAAATGGCGGTGTTGTGCTTAATTTGAGGTTAGTGTTTATTTATTTTGTTTAATCTTTGACTATAGACAAAAACTTTATAAGATTATTATACTCGTGACATTATTATTTCATATAGTAATATCGATGAATACGGTTCGCCTGAGGTCTAATGGTAGCTAATGGAGGCTCGCCTCACTAGGGTCCAGGGCAGTCCTGACTGAGAATAATAATAACTATAAAATATTAATAAGTATTAAATTACATATATAACTTAATATTATAAATGCGAATGTAAGTTTGTTTGTTTGTTACACTTTCACGCCATAACTACTCGACCAAACATCATAAAATTTTGCATACACGTTGCGCGTTGTCAGCGTGAGTTTATTTTTATTATGTTCGATACCGTATTGGCTTGTATGAAAATGGAGGATTATAATAAACATACTTATTACAAAGTAGGTAACAAAATTCATTTAGTGTATTTACAAACTTTCATATATTGCTAGATTTCGCCCGCGGCTTCGCTTGCGTAAATATAGGATAGCTAAGCTTACGTAGGTTTAGTCGGTATTACCGGGATGTCACTCACCATCTTTCCTCAATGGGTCCGACATTACCTCTCTGTCGCCCCGCGGAGAGATATGCGTCAATGCATTCCACGACGTAAAAATAAAATAAAAATAACGAGATGGGTGTAAAAAGCCAGGATTCAACCTCTTCGTCTTAAATGTAAGTACATCATGTGACATTGTGACCCCTATATCTCGGAGGTCTTTTGACCCACAGGGCCCATATTCAAATTCGACCGAGGTAAAACCCCAATGTGTCTGTACACAAAGTTACAAGTCAATCGGTCCAGTGGTTCCGGAGTTATGCCTGTCACTAACATACAGACACACAGATCCAAATAGTATTTTCATTAACCTCTGAAGAAGACTCGGAGGTTATTAATAGGTTAGGTTAGTAATAGTACTTCTTCTGGATAAAAGGTAGCCGTGCCCTATTCTATACCACTGACAACTGGTTTGCAAAATTTCATGATGATCGGTCAAGTAGTCAAGGCATGAAAGCATAACAAACACAAATAAGCAAACTTACATTAATCTGCATTTAAATTATTACTACATTTTGCACGCCGCTTCGCTCGTTTTAATGTAGATTTATGTTAAGATACATTTTTAGTAGCCTATATAATGTTATTATGATTTATAAACAATAAAGTTTCATCAAAATCCGTTCAGTAGTTTTCGCGTGACAGAGTAATAAACATCCATCCATCTATACAAATAAATAAAATTGAAGTGTCTGTTTGTAACGTCAAAATAACAGCTTTTTATTTAAAGCATATGAAAGTATATAAGGTACCTATACGAAAACATCTATTTTTAACATTTTTGTCTGTCTGTCTGTCTGTCTGTTCCGGCTAATCTACGAAACGGCTGAACCGATTTTGACGGGACTTTCACTGGCAGATAGCTGATATTATAAGGAGGCTACTTTGATTTTAGAAAAAAAAATTGGGATTCGCGAAGACAAACACTTTTTAGTTAAAATCTACGCGGACGAAGTCGCAGGTAACAGCTAGTCTATACTAATATTATAAAGCTGAAGAGTTTGTTTGTTTGTTTGAACGCACTAATCTCAGAAACTACTGGTTCGATTTGAAAAATTCTTGCAGTGTTGGATAGCCTATTTATCGAGGAAGGCTATAGGCTATATAACATCACGCTACGACCCACGGGGGCGGCCCAGTAACGATAAACGCGGGTGAAACCGCGGGAACATCTAGTTTATAATATTAATAGGAAGTTAGGATTATGTTTGATATAGATATATTTTTTTATTTTCAGCTTCTTATGTAAACCGATTTTGTATATGTATATTGTTGATGTACCTTAAAATAAATAAATAAATATTGACTTGTATGAAAATGTGCAGGCTTGTAATACAAAGTAGATAACAAAATCCGTCCAGTGCATGTACTATGGACTCCAGCGACGGATGACCACTCCTAAGGTTAAAATCGCATAGCAGGCAACACTTGGTACCCGTACCCGTGACACGCCCCTTTCTTTGTTTGAGTTTTTTTACACTTTACATTTGTTTACTGATTCTAAGGCGATACAAACTCAACTGGTAAACATGAGCAAGCGAAAATTTTTCTGAAATGGTCATCCGTCGCTGGAACCGATAGTACATTCTTTTATAATTAATTATCATCTATATCAGAGGTTCCCAGACCTTTTTTTCTCATAGAGCACTTTCAAAATTTAGCTGGTTCCGGTCATAGAAATATAAAAAATTATTATATCTATGGTTCCGGTGGACCCCCTGCAGCTAAACAAGTTCTTGCAATTAAAACATTTGATGAAACCTCTACAGGCTGACCAATTTTTTAAATTTTAGTTGTTTTAGTAAGTTGTAAGTTTTTTTACCTAGCAGGCTAGGCGGACTGACCTTTTTTTTGTTTTTTAGTAATTCTCTACCAAAAATCGAAAATCCATTAGTACTGAATATGGAATATGAAAGCTGGGAGAAAACTATGACCGCTAGTGATGAATAAATGGCCCTCTGCTTGTTTTAAAATTCGAATGCGAAACCCGCGAATCGTGTGCTAAAACAAAAGTTGATCGCTATTGTCTTTGGTGTCGTATGTTTTATCTGTGCCACTAATCAAGACGAACATAAGGTGTATGTTATCTGATACACAGATAATATAATTACTACCTGATATTATGAGAATATAATGTTCTTTGATATTATATTCTCAGAAAATCAACTTTTATATTAATTTCCTATTTTAACAACTTTTATGACGTGCGTGTAGTATATAAATACATATAAAAACTTAATAAATAAAACTTTTTATCGATTACTAGATTTTACCCGCAGCTTCGCTCGGGTTAATGTAGATTTATGTTAAGATACATTTTTAGTAGCCTATATGTCATTCTAACGTATAAACAAATAGCTTTTTCGCGCGGCTTCGCCCACGTGGTACCTACATCAATATAAAATAGTATATGTCCTTGCCCAGTACTAAACTAACTTTTAAACTATATCTGTACCAAATTTCATCTAAATCGGTTAGGTGGTTTAACTGTGAAAAGGTAACAGACAGACAGAGTTACTTTCGAATTTATAATATTAGTAAGCTAATCCTTAAGGATTACTAATTATTACATAATACTGTAAAGTTTTATCAAAATCCGTTCACTAGTTTTTGCGTGAAAGATAACAAACATCCATCCATCTATCCTCATAAACTTTTACATTTATAATATTAGAAGGATATTTTACTGACGTAGACTCAGACCTCTATATCTTCGAAGATGTCGGTGGTGACTCACACCCACATTTCGCGAGTTATGTTGTAACTCCTACGTAGGTAATAGACCGTGTTCTGCTACTCAGAAATTCCTAACAGATAAAGCCAAATAGTTTGCTCGACTCGGGATTCAAATCCAAACTCTCACGTTAGTTCGAACATAAGCAGAAACATATTGCCTATGGAATATTACAGTAGCTATAATATGTACCTATAAATTACAATATGTAAAAGTACTTACCTAAATGTTATTTAAATTATATATAAAACTATTACCTAAGCACTACTATACATTTATTCGTTTTAAATAAATTATTTATTCAATTACACTCTAAATATGATTACAAAGTATCACAAAGACTGAATTAAAAATAAAAGTATTTTAAATTTGGAATGGTCGAATTTAAGAAAAACCTTTTCCTAATATCCAATGAGTTTGTATGTTGTCAATTGTTTTTATTTCACTCCAATTAAAAAATAAGGTTATTTACTCGTTTCCCTCGTAAACAGCATTCCTAAAGGGCGCAAAGGAGGTCGGTAAAAAAACAAAACCGCAGGTTTTTATAGTGGCGCGTTCTGAAAGGTCCCTTTCACGTCACTTGCCGTACATTTGCTATCGTAATTGCGATCTGACACCGTGAATGGCGTGTGGACAGATAAAGAGCTCTGTTTCGCTCGCTCATCTTTGAACACAATATGGCGGATTATCCTGTAATGCTTAGAAGTAATAATGTTGTTTTGGTGGCTTTGTCGCATTAATAGAGCGTTGTATTGTGTTTTCTTAGGCTTACTTGTTAAGTAGCTGGGCCAAGCTGGTTATTGTGTAATAAATAATGATTATTTGTTGATATAGACAACTGTTTTCGTAATATTGTATGAAGCTTGGCGATTAGCGGACTCAATTGTATTTATTGTAAGAATTTTTGTGAGCTAATACTACCTGTAATATAAAGTTGTAGCCATATATAAAAACCAATAAAGTACCGTAAATGTTATGAATAAGGTAAATACCAAAAGTCACATGGCGATTGGGCGCTTTTCGTCAAAATTAATATATTTTCGGTAAGAACAGTGGTGGGTAACCTTGTCGTCCAAAAGAGCCAAATACAGATAATACACAATTGAATCTATTCAAAGAGCCATTTTTGTAGCTTAAGGTTTGCTTTAGCAAGATACATAATTAGGATTAAAAGAACACTCTCGAGCTTGCCTTTGTCAAATAAGTCTTAGTT
The DNA here is from genome assembly GCA_963564715.1 of Catocala sponsa. Classification (NCBI taxonomy): domain Eukaryota; kingdom Metazoa; phylum Arthropoda; class Insecta; order Lepidoptera; family Erebidae; genus Catocala; species Catocala sponsa. Next base: position 22,761,171 of record OY751340.1, on the reverse strand, counting down.
TAACTAACAGTAAATTAAATAAAATACATACATACATACATAGATTCACGCCTGTTTCCCAGAGGGGTAGGCAGAGACTACGGATTTCCATTTGCTACGATCCTGACACACTTCTCTGGCTTCATTCACTTTCATCACATTCCTCATACACGCCCGTCGGTTCAAGGAGCTCTTAACCTGGCCTCTGTCCAGAACGCCTCCGATCTGATCGAGAAACGTTCGCCTAGGTTTTCCTCTTGCGACTGTTCCATTCACACTAGCCTTATAAACTTTCTTAGTCAGTCTTTCCTCGTCCATTCTTTCTACATGTCCAAACCAGCTTAACATACCCTTTTCTATTCTTGTATTAAATAAAATGTGTTATCATTATCATACTTATAAAGCAGCGATAGCTCAGTGGGGAGACCAACAGACTGCAATGCAGAGGTTCTCGCGTTCGAACCCACGTCGCGCACCTCTGACTTTTGGAAGTTTTATAATATGACTTTACGAAATTATGCGTATTGATTGACAATTATCGCCGGCTCTGTTCCTCGGAGAGCACGTTAAGCCGTCGGTCCCGGCTGCCATGAACATCTATGGCAGTCGTTATTGGGAAGTCAGTGCCCTCTAATATCCTGACACTGGTATAGCCTTAGGGTATCGTTAGCCTTTGGGTTGCGGAGGTCAGATGGCAGTCGTTCCGTGTAAAAACTGATATCCAGTCAAATCCGACTAGAAAGCCGTCTCCAAGTGAATTGGGAATAATAAAGGCTAGGGAAAAGAATCATACTTATAAAGCAAGATAATAAGTAATATTCTGTGCCTGTACTAAACATTTCATGGTAGAGCTGTAGCCGAGGAGTTAAAGAGCCGCATGCGGCTCGCGAGCCGCGGGTTGCAGACCACTGGGTTAGAACATTTCAAATGGCGATCAACAATTTGAACAATTGCAATGAATGTTGATGGAACATTTAAATTTGTTTGTGCAATATTCTTGTAAACGATGAAAAATGGCAGAACCTGTTTGAAATTGACACGGAAGTTAATTTATATACGTCTATAGCATTGCCGTGGGATTCACGCAGGAGACGCGGGCATAACTAGTTCGTATACTCTAGTCCAGAAAAGAGGTCGCTAATATACCAGTGTAAAGGCCTGTTCATGACACCTAGTATCTTATCTTATGTTTTGTGGGGGCCAATCAGTGCAGATCGGCGACACTTCGACCCAGTGGGATCTTTTGTGTCGACACTCTCCTAATAACGACTGCCATAGATGTTCATGGCAGCCGGGACCAACGGCTTAACGTGCTCTCCGAGGCACGGAGCAGGCGATAAATTGTCAATCAATACGCACATAATTTCGAAAAGTCATATAACTTCCGAAAGTCAGAGGTGCGCGACGAGGGTTCGAACCCGAGACCCTCTGCATTGCAGTCTGTTGGTCTCCCCACTGAGCTATCGCATCTCATGGCACCTAGTAACTTTTATTTACTTTCAAAAAATACAGCTGGTGCGCGAGTTCTTGTGTCAGACAAAGGTGCCTTGCTTTAATCATACTACGCATTATCTATACTAATATTATAAAGCTGAAGAGTTTGTTTGTTTGAACGCGCTAATCTCAGGAACTACTGGTTCGATTTGAAAAATTCTTTTAGTGTTGGACTATTTATCGAGGAAGGCTATAGGCTATACAACATCACGCTACGACCCACGGGGGCGGCGCAGTAACGATAAACGCGGGTGAAACCGCGGGAGTGTAGACTACACTAGGCTATCGCCGCTGTTAGGTTGGTAATAGTACTTTTTTCTGCATAAAAGGTAACTACCCTGTCGTTTTTTTAGGTGTAGAGTTTTATTGAGACGAGAGAGGTGCCGAATTGTCACTGATTTTTTGTCCTATAAGTAATCAGTAAATTCATCCCTTTGAATACTCGCGTCAATTAACGTCTTCATGCCACCATCTACAGTAACACATTCACTTGAAGGTAAGGGTTTAGTGCAAATAAAACACAATTGCGACATATATAAAACAAATATATATCTTCAGGACCCGAGTAGATAGGGTTTTGGGGGAAGAACTATGGGTCTCCCACTCTCCTTCTTAGGACTAGGGTACAGCGGGGTCAGGAAGCCCACTGCGCCTCAAAAGGCGTGTTCTATCGACCGCTGATAAGAGAGCGCGGTGCCTGACATTGAGGTTGGACTCGCAGGGGTATGTGGTTAGCCGCAGAGGACGACATGTTCGTTGCTCTGCAAGTACGTGGCGTTCGAGCGTCGGACTCATGCGCGGCTAGTGCGAACCAGTCGGTCGCGCGACGCACGGAGTTGTCTTTAGCGAAGTGGCGCGTGGCGTCGTGGTTTTGATGCCACAACGCCTGCTCAGCAAGTAAGAGTCATAGCTAGAGTGACTCGGGCCACACCCGGCTTGCAGGCCTATTTGGGTAGGCGTACGGATGTACGTCGGGAAGTGAGCGTGCCTTATACAGCTCTGGTACCATACTGGAGATATGGGAGGCGGCTTCTCTGTTGGCTTCAGCAAGGTTTTCGTTAGCAACTGCCAGAGTTGCGAGTGGTGAGCGGCTTTATTGCTCCGGCACCTATCTGGAGAGTAGGTAGTGCCACTTGGTCACGAGGTAGCTCGCTTACGAGAACCAAATCTCTGGAGTTAAGTTGAAGAAATCGAGATTTGGCCACAAGACCTGTCTATAACTGGTCCCGGAAGATGCTCTCGGGCACTGGAAGGTACAGCGGCTCCCACTATTATAACCTGACGGTTGGTGTAGGGGTACGCTATATCATAAACTGGACTAGTCGTAGAGATAGGAATATTTAAAACAAAAAGTGAATACAGCACAAACTTTAGCAGAGAATATTTAAAATAACCACGTCTTCACTAGGAGGGAATGTTCAAGACTAACGGTGAGTTCAACACATAGCCAGTTGCACTCACTGATCGGTAAACGATTAGTGAGGTTAAGCAACGTTGGGTGCGGTCAGTCTATAGATGGGTGACCGCTTAGTGGTATTTAATCTGAGCGTCTTCGTGCTTCGGAGGGCACGTAAAAAGTTGGTCCCGGTAGTTGTCAAATTGACAGCAGTCGTTAAGCCATGTCAGAGGCTTACGGGCGGCTTGAACAACTCTTGACAATAGGTAGGCCATTAACCACACGAAAAGAATAAAAAGAACGGTAATTTAGTTGGGACCTCAGAAATAAGAGCAGGTAGACGGATACTGCCATGTGGACTATTGATTAGCAGGCAGATGTTGCTCAAGGCATGGTCACATAAAATGAGGGAGTCTGTTTCTTTTCAGATCATATTCTGAGAATTATCGTTCAATATTAATGTATTTGTCACGTATTCTAATAGTTTTACTTATATTATAACCGCAGAGATGGGATAATCGAGTGCATATTTACCTAAGCTTTGAAGATGCATGTAACATAGAGTGGATAATACCAACTATAAAATACCGGTATACCGGTTTTAATACCGGAATTTAAAAATCATGAATTATTATTAATTTTATAGAAACATAGTTAGGTACAAATGATTGATTTGAAGAATATTACTCCATTTTTTAGAGTTTCGTAGTAAAGTTGTGTCAAATTAAAATGTTTTGTTTTAATTACGTAAAATAAAACGAAGTTGGTTTTGTTTAAGTAAATATTATGTAAATTTAAACTTAAGCTTCAAATACATACTTACATACGTTTTGTTGTACATATTATATTTGTGGCGGTTTCTATTATTTCAAAATATCTTTTGTTTCACAACAAAATATGGTATAGTTTATTACCTCTTTTTTAGATGTAGTAGTATCTAACTATTTGCTATCTCTTTCACTCAATACAAAAGCTGTGTGAAGGCGATAACAAATCAAGGAATGCAAGCATTTTGTAAGTGTGCGAGTGAGTCAGCAAACTTTACCTGCTTGTATGCAAGTAGCTATCCGACATTACAACTGATTTACTACATTCGTCGCTATGCTTGCTATGCGTTTGGGTGTGTTTCTCAAGTTTATTCGTGATTTCTTGAACTACTTGGCTATTGAAAAACGGTTTCGAATTTGCATTGTAATTTGGATTTTTGTTTTACTTAAAACGACGACTTTGTGCCACGAAGCCCGGATTTACCTACTCACTGATTTGGAGTTATTTCTTATTAAGGTAAGTAATAAACGTAATATAAAGAGCGAGTGACACAGAAAAATCCCTCGGGAACGGGAAATGAAAACAATGCGAAAATCGAGGATTGAGGGCGAAGCTGCGGGCGGAAAACTAGTATTTCTATAAAATCTAATAATAATTCATTATTTTAAATCCCGGTATTAAGATCGGTATACCGGAATTTTAGAGGTGATATTATCCACTTTGTTACATGCTTCCTCAAAGTTCAGGTAAATTTGCACTCGATTATCCGATCTCTTAATTTATAAGTCCAATGATGTACACACGGCTACACATCAAGTTAGACACCCTATATACGCATAACTACGCTACATACAACATAGAGAATTATCGAAAAGGGACATTGCATAGTGGTTTCGATGTAATGGTAAGGATAATAATAATAATATTCTATCAAATACACACAACACCATCTAGCCCAAACTAAGCAGAACTTGTACGAGGGGTACTATCCATACAAGCCAGCGCTTGGGTTTTTGAGTAGTAGAGCCTCGCTGATTTCAGCATGAAAGGGCCGGCTCGACCGGGGAAAGGACTACCCTCTTACAGAATATCGACGTGGAATACCAGTAGTCCTACTGTTGTGTTTCGTTCGGTGAGTGAGAGTACCGGAGGCCCAATCATCCCCTTTCCCCATCCCGCTCCCTTTTCTTCCCACGTCCTTTCCTAAAAGGTCGACAACGCGCAAGTGATGCCTCTGATGTTGCAGGCGTCCATAGGCTACGGTGACCACTTACCATCAGGTGATAATTTTGATATTTTTTTTTAAATACATACATATTATACATACACCCAGACCAAGACAAACATCCATGTTCATGCACACAAATGTTTGACTTGTGCGGAAATCGAACCCGCGACTTCAGGCGTGGCAGTCAACTGACCTCGATGGCGTAGTGGTTAGTGTAACTACACTAACCACTACGCCATCGAGGCAGTCAATATACGATACGATAGTGCGTAACAAAAATATAATGCACTCTCTCGCACGATTCGCAGCGTTCAACTTCTAATAGTTCAAAGTCCAAACAGTCTAGGTTGACGTGTCGCTGTGTGTACATAGGCAGCGTAGTCAAGCTTATCATGGAGAATAAAACTAAAGTAAATTTTGTAATTGCTTGTTCTCAGAAATGGTTAATGTAATGAAAAAAAGTGTATGAACAATTTTTATTAGATAATAGCATGATCTACAATTTTTGTCTGAAATATTTTTATCATAAAAGTAACCGTTTCACTGGAAAATCAAAAAAACCCATTTTTGCGAACTTTGATCTTGAATACATTTTATTGCAGATATGGGATCGATGGGGACTTTTCACAATTTCATTACAATGGTGTCCCTAACGTCCACGCAAAGTAGAATACTCTGGCTTGTATGGATTCCAGCATCGCTTTATATTGCTATAAATATTTTTGTGCCAGTATGAAAGTTACCTCATTGTATAAATACTTTAGAAAAATAAATATGATTTACGAAAAGCTCCGAGATTTTTAGAAAACTCTGGAGGGTGATACTACGATTGCCCATTCTCCTTTTCAGCTTTCTGGGAATTTATGCAAGGGTACCCCTATTTTTAGGGCTAAATTGACCGGACTATTAACATTTGTTTGGCTTTTGTCACTTCGAACATGACTTCTTTTAGTTTAATTTTTTTGGTATTTTATCTATTTATGTTGTTTGTTATATAAGCAACTATTGGGAAGTCAGTGCCTTCTAATATCCAGAAACTGGTCTAGCCTTAGGGTATCGTTAGCCTTCGGGTTGCGGAGGTCAGATGGCAGTCGCTCCGTGTAAAAATCCGGTTAGACTAGAAAGCCGACCCCAAGTGACTTGGGAATAATAAAGTCTAGGGAGAAGGAGGAAGGTTATATAAGCAACTATATTTTGCCCGCGGGTCCGTTCGCGTTAATCTAGATTATGTAAAAAAATTCTATCCCTCGGGAACAGTAGGTACATTTTCTAGATGAAAGGTACCCTATGTCCGTTTCTATTACCCTGACAACGTGTATGCGAAATTTGATGATAATCGGTCAAGTAGTTAAGGCGTGAAAGCGTAACAAACAAACAAACAAAGAAATAAACTCACATTCGCATTCATAGTTAGGATAGTATAATGTAGGTTTTCGTAAGTCTCCAAAGGGTAGATCTTTTCGCGTAGTGGTGGAAAAAAACAGCTGATTTTTTTTCACGATCTCGTCAATGTCGGCCTCAATGGCGTAGTGGTTAGTGTAACCGACTGCCACGCCTGAGGTCGCGGGTTCGATTTCCGCACAAGTCAAACATTTGTGTGCTTGAACATGGATGTTTGTCTTGGTCTGGATGTTTCTATGTATAATATGTATTTATTTACAAAAAAAAAGTATATATGTGTTTATCCATTGTCTAGTACCCATAGTACAAGCTCTGCTTAGTTTGGGCTAGATGGTGTTGTGAGTATGTGGTAGAATATTATTATTATTAATGTCCCAAAACAAAATTTGTTCATAATTACAAGTATACTTAATCACCCCCTGAGAGGTTTTCACTATACTAAGAATAACATTGTATATAGTTTAGTCAAATACGTAACTGCTACACCACTGAAACAGCCAAGAAGTTTATCTTCAAAAACTTTGACATTAAACCATGGTTAGTGTAGTGGTTAATAGGATCCTCGCAACTGCCCCTGCGCAGATTGTTGTCGGTGCCCACACGGGACATTGTTTTTGTGTCCCACGTATGTGTAGTTGTACCAAGTCTGGGTGTTTTTTGTGTCCGTTGTTTGAATTTTTGTAAAGTCCCCAGTAGCAAAAAAATATTTTAAGTGCGGGAGTTACTTTTTATAAATAACTAGCTGACCCGAACTTTGTATGCTTCATATAGGAGAATTTGCTCCATTTTCGCAACATTTTTCGTTGCTGCACCGCTCCTATTGGTCGTAGCGTGATGTTATATAGCCTATAGCCTTCCTCGATAAATGGGCTATCCAACACTAAAATATGTTTTATTTCGAACCAGTAGTTCCTGAGATTAACGCGATCAAACAAACAAACTCTTCAGCTTTATAATATTAGTATAGACTAGCTGTTACCTGCGACTTCGTCCGCGTAGATTTTAATTAAAAAGTGTTTGTCTCTGCGGAACCCTATTCTTTTTTCTAAAATCAAAGTAGCCTATGTTACTCCTTATAACATCAGCTATCTGCCAGTGAAAGTCCCGTCAAAATCGGTTCAGCCGTTTCGGAGATTAGCCGGAACAAACAGACAGACAGACAAAAATTTTAAAATATATAGTTTCGTATAGGTATCTTATATACTATCATATGCATTAGATAAAAAGCTGTTATTTTGACATTACAAACAGACACTTCAATTTTATTTATTTGTATAGATTATTTTGTATGTTAATGCAAGAGCGGCGTCGTGACCACCGACTTGATTTGTTTACGGATGAATAAAAGATATTGTGAGGATATTTGAAATTCCGAGTGCAGACTTGATGAAAGGGATTTATTTAATTAATCTAAGTGGATTTTCGTTCCGCTAGTTGTGAATGCAAGCAATGCAAGTATCCTTCAAGTTATCGTGGCCTCATTGCTAGGACTGGTACTTTAGGCTGTATAGTAATTATAATGTTATTGCGTTCCATCGCGCCGGGCCGCTGCGCGACGAATGCGTTGGAGGTGACTTGAAGGACAATCGACCTCGGCCGACCCCGCCTTCGCTCCGCGCATCGAGCCACCGACTCATTCGCCGTGCGACCGACTCACTCGTCGTATATTGCACTGCGCACATGCAACGACGATTATTTTAACATCGCCTATTCGAATTATAGTTTTTGTACCAAATATCGAAGCAGTTTTCATTAGCCAAGACCACCAGCAGCACAACTGGAGCTAGGCATTCATACAGTAATTTATTTTAATTAATAGGCTAATTATTAAATAACTATTCAAAATGCGGCTCTTTGACTCCTCGGCAGCGGCTCTTCCACGAAATATTTAATGCAGGCACGGAATATTACTTAATATCTTGCCTTATTTATTTATACATATAATAAAATCGTAGGAAAGTCAAAACTGTACATTGAATATTTTTTTAAAAGAATACTTAGGGCGTGATCTACAATCGATATCGAAGCCAAAAATATAGTTTTTAGAATTTTTGTCTGTTTGTCTGCATGTATGTAATGTACACATATTTATTATATCAAATTTCCTGTTTTGTTAAGCATTAACAAATCGATTGTTTACTGTTCTCATCTCATTAGGTAATGATTTATTTAATATTCCATTAAGTTGTTGTTGTGACTTTTGAATATGTACACTATCATTCCTAATGATCCTGTTAATTGTGAGAGCAGATATAAAACATCTGCTAACCCCATCAAAGAGAGAGTCCTGTCTGATTAGTCGAGCGAGTACCATCTCGGTTCAGGTAAAATATATTGTTATATACGTAATCGCTGCTTTATTATTTGATAAAGACCCCTTCCGACCACCCGAACATTACATTTTGGTGTCAGAAGTGGGATACTAATAGTATCATCCGGACAAAACCGGTTAGAAGTGCGTGCGTGAAATCCGTAGTACAAGTTAGTGAAAACGCGAGCGTTAAAAACTTGCGATTATACTTTGCGGTATTTCAACTTCGGTCCAAGATATTGTGTTCAAAGCTGTATCCACTGGGCGCTGAATCTAGCACGGCATCACGGTGTAAGGCGGTTCAAGAAGTAAAGCCAACAGCAGCAAGGTCATGTCAATAGTCGAGGCGAAATACACTCGAGACTTGACCAAGCTTCATCAGCGTATATAACAAACTGTATCAGCGGTTCTTCGGTAACTTCGAGTTGCTACCACTGCACAGTCTCTATCTTCGCGATAGTCATCCGACGTTCTCCAGGCAGAAAGTCTACGCTCTCCACGGTACATCAGAGAAGAAAGAAGAGAAGTAAGGTATATTACCGTGTATTTTTAAATTATATCATAATGGCTACCACAGAAGATGTAAAAAGAAGTGGCGGTTTTATAGACATAGCATTGGCTGAAAGAATGATTAATAAATACAATGGTGACAAGGCAAATTTGCATGTATTTATAGATAATTGTACTTACTTCGTTTAATTTTATCGTGTGATTTTCGTAAAAATATAAGGCAATCATAATATTGTATTGTAAACAGAAATAATAAATAATATCTATACAAATAAATAAAATTGAAGTGTCTGTTTGTAATGTCAAAATAACAGCTTTTTACCTAATGCATATGAAAGTATATAAGGTACCTATACCAAAACATTAAATTTTTAAATTTTTGTCTGTCTGTTTGTTCCGGCTAATATCCGAAACGGCTGAATCGATTTTGACGGGACTTTCACTGGCAGATAGCTGATGTTATAAGAAGTAACTTAGGCTACTTTTATTTTTGAAAAAGTAAGGAATTCGCGGAGAAATTCAAAGCCTGCGAAAAAGTGAACAATTACAAATAGGGAAATGTATATTAAATAATAATATGTAATTTTAATATATGTATATACCTACATCCAATATAAAAAAAAATCGAGACAATGTAGAAGAATTACATTAGTTTTAGCATAGGTATTTCTAAACGCGGAATACAGAAATATTAAATATTCGTAAACTTTGCAAACGAACAAACACTTTTTAGTTAAAATCTACGCGGACGAAGTCGCGGCTAACAGCTAGTTGTATATAAAATGCTATTTGTTTCTCTAGAAGTTGCTATTACATCACCAACGTTGATCCCTAAACGCAGCGTTAAGCATTTTTAAGGACTTATCGAAATTCACAGGTATGGTACCTTTTTTTTTGGCACTTGCTTCTAAAACACTCTGTTTGCCCTCAATAGTGACTTAATATTGAAAGTAGACATCCAGCTAGTCGTGGTCATTCTCATTAGCAGTGTGTGACGTGTGTGTATAATTTTATATGTGAATATTTTTAAAAGTTATTCTTTTCTATCCGTGATTTATAGATACCTTTTTGAAAGTGGTCATATAAGTATGTCTCCTTTTATTTGTTCTTTCAATCTAGGTTTGATACAGGGTTTAGACCACAGACTCAGGTAATCAGTGTTCTTCAGCCTGATTGATCGTTTAAACTACTTATAATATGTATTGATGCTAACAAAACTTATTAGTTGCCTCCATATACGGCATTGTGGCCGTTCTGGTAGAATAAAATTTTACCAAAACAAATAGTATAATATTATATTACTGTGACAAAACATAGTGTGAACTGTGTATAGCGCCATCTATTGTTGAAGTTCGTTAACTATTGTCATGCAATCCATATTATTAATTTATTTAAAGACGTCCCTATAATGCAATAACCAAGAAATAAGTATTTAAAGAAACTATATTAAGATTAATGTTGTCGTTGTCACAAAATAAAAAAGTATTTACTTTTAAAGTTCAAATTTGGAATGTGGATGGCAAGAATCATACAATAATATTAAAAGTATTGTTGTTGACTCCCATTTTGATTTCTTATTATGTTCTAGTACGAAACTGTAGCACAAATAAAAAATATAGGGTAGGTATATTAAAAATAAATACGCGTGTAGGTACTTGGAAGCCCTGCTTTTTGTTTGCGGTTTGTAATTTTAGTATTACTTTCGTTTCTAATTATGACATTGTTAGCATAGGTCAAACAACTAAACATTATGTGTATTTTATTTTGTTACTTTTATTACGTTTTAAGTTCAAAATATAGTTATTTATAGTGTAATGGACGGCATTCTATACCTACTTATTTAAGGTGACTTTCATAAATGTTATGAAGTGCTGTATTAAGTGATGGATAATTAAAATTACATACTGCCATAAATTTATGGTAAGATATTTTCAGTCAATATATAAGTAACATTTTATTTTCTATAGGGATGGGATGTTTATGGGTCTTATTTTGCGCACGATAGTAACTGTTCCTTTTTTGTGTCTAAAGCCATTAGATTTTCTCACATCTATTTAAGTAAATCCAGGATTTACATCGTGTATTAAACGAATATACATATAAAAACAGAAAATCTCACAAACTGCTCGTAAATTGAACCTTATAGGTACTAAATATACATAAAGGTACAGTTATTGTTTGTTTACAAAATTATAAAGATTAAAGCTTAAAATATAGCTTAGTTATTGATAATGCTTATAGGAAGTAAGAATATGGCGATATTCGTTGTAACACAAAAAATATAAATTGTATTCAGTGATGATTTTTTATACAGGCATAAATAAATAAATAAACAATATTGACAACAAGGAACCAAACAAATTTATACTAATAGGTATAAATAGAAAATATTTTAATTTTCTTTGTATTTTTTTGAAGTGAAATCATCTTTAGGCGCGTTGAGCACTTCTTGGGTGAACAAAAATCATGGAACTCGCGTCATCGTCACGCTCCACGCTTTATTATTTCTTTTTAGAATATTAACAATATCTCAGAAATGGTGCGTCCTACGCAAAGAATAACGAAATTGTGACCCCCTTAATAACACCTAAGAGAGTATCAGGAACTAGCATCCGAACCGTCCCCTTTTGTTTGTTTTCTTTTTGAAGAAGTGTTTATGATCAAGGATTAAAGTTTTCACTTCTATCGGCAGTCCCCAGACTGCCCCAAATTTTTTTTTATTGCGTTCATCGGTGACGGACGAGCCAGCGGCCCACCTGATAGCAAGCGAGAACTGTGGCTCAGAGACATGGCTGTGTTTTCTTAGCATTACAGAAGCAATGTCAAAAAAACAACCAAGTCGCTGCCTACCGGGAGGAAAAGGGCAATGGAGCAGGATGGGGTTTGGGAAGTGAAGGGTGATTGGGCTCCTGGCGCTCTCACTCACCGAACGAAACATAACAGATACTGTTATTTTACGTCGATCTTCTGTAAGAGGGTGGTACTTCCCCGGTCGAGCCGGCCCATTCATTCTGTAACCAGCGTGGCCCTACAACTCTAAACTTGTTTGTTTGTAAGGGTTTAACTCAAAAACTAATCAACCGATTTAAAAATTCTTGCATCAATATAAAACTATATAAAAAAATAAGTTACTGTTACTTGCATAACCTAACCTACTTTTACGCGAGCGAAGCCGCGAGCAAAAGGTAGACAAGAATAAAAAAGAAATTTGAAGCTTTTTGTACTATATTTACATGAGGAGGTACCTATTTGTATTTAGGCAATTAATCTATACTAATATTATAAAGCTGAAGAGTTTGTTTATTTGTTTGTTTGAATACGCGCTAATCTCAGTAACTACTGATTCGATTTGAAAAATTCTTTTAGTGTTGGATAGCCTATTTATTGAGGAAGGCTGTTGGCTATATAACATCACGACGTATAGGAGAGGAGCAGCAATGAAAATGTTGTGAAAACGGGGAAAATTCTGCTATATAAAGCAGACGACGTTGCGCAGGACAGCTAGTTTAGTAATCTATATATTAATACGTGAAGCAAAAGCTTTGTATCCCTTTTTACGAAAATTGCGCGGACGGAGGAGTATGAAATTTGGCACAGTTAAAGTTTATATGGAGAGGTAGGGGCGAATCCTAATATTTTTATAAAATATGCATTAGAAATACATTAAATTAATGAAAAAACACTACACGCACACAACCATGCATTTGACACAAGCGGTGGAAGCGCAACTATGGTTACATACATCAATATATAATGACATAATATATCAGTACCTGCAATATCTTACAGGCAAACTTTGGTTGAATTTCGAGCACCAGGCGACCGCTAGTAAATTGAAAAGCTTCTAAGCTAAAATACTTTAAATAATATGGGTAATTTGCCACATCTATAAAAATCAATTCATGTATCCATGTTCTGCTTGGCTAGGACCGAGTGTGATACTGTTAATGTTATTTGTTTACCCACATCGTTGTTATTATTTTTCTCGTTTTGTTTTTATTTTATTTATGTACCCATGTGCGCTCTAAAAATATTAATCTTAGTTTTAAACATTGTTTCTCAGTAAGTGAATTATGTATACAATTCTTTATGAGAAATAAAGTTGTTCTTAAGCCTTAATTTGCCAAGCTTACTCAATAACACAATACAAAAAGGTTTTTTTTTTACAAGGTTTTCACTGTATACGTCTGCCTCCTAGTATTAACAATAAATACTACTTGGGAATTTCCAATTTACCCAGCATCCAATTTATTCCTTTACAAATTGTTCAAATTAATTTACTTATCTGCGAACTTGATATAAATATTTAGTGCTTCTAAATACTTTTGGCTTTTTCAAGTCTTTTTACTGTTGTTTACATTATATGTAGTATTCTTTAAATTCTTTCATGCAGGTTTCTTCTCATAGGCTCAGCCCTTTACCTGAACCTAGCAACTAACCTAAATGTAGCTTCAGTAACTTAGTAACCTCACTAACCTATATACTTTGACGTTCATAAGTGTTACTTTGTGACCTAAATTAATAAATGATTTTTGACTTTGACTTTGACTAATGTATTTGTAGCTGAAATTTCGCTTATATAAACGTTAAAAGTTATAGTAGTTTCTCGGTCTACTTTCTACCACAATTGTATTCCAATTCTTCCATTATAAATTTTGTATAATACGAATTTTTAATACAAATATACCTACCTATTGACGTTGTTGTTACATCGGACAGAAAAACTAAAAAAAAATTATATATGTTCGTACGAGTAATTTATAAAAATAGACTAAAAAAAACGTGATTAAAACCGCAAAAGTAATATCATCATTTCTGTCATAAAGATTGTATTTGTATTAACAAACAAACATCAACATAGATAAATAATTTAAAAATGGAACCATAGCCGATTGTGATTTTGATACGCAGAACCAAAGCATATATTATAGTCAAACGAAATCTATATATTAATACGTGAAGCGAAAACTTTGCATCCCTTTTTACGAAAATTGGGCGGACGGAGGAGTATGACATTTCGCACACTTATAGTTTATACAGAGAAGAAGTGACGAATGCTAATATTTTTATAAGAAATACATTAGAAATAAATTAAATTAATGAAAAAACACTACACGCACACAACCATGCATTTGACACACGCAGTCGAAACGCGTAACTATGGTTACATATCATCATCATCATCAGGCTATAATAGTCCACTGCTGGACATAGCCCTCCCCCAAAGAGCGCCATAGCGCCCTGTCTTCAGCTTGCCGCATCCAGCATCTGCCTGCAGTCTTTCGCAGATCGTCATCCCACCTGGTTACATATATCAATATACATATAATGACATATATATCAGCAATATCTTACAGGCAAACTGGTCGAATTTCGAGCACTAGGCGACCGCTAGTAACGATAATTGAATACAAATTAACGTAAATTACTTAAAAACAAATGTTACCTACAACAATCGTTGTGCAAATAAAGCTTTTTTAGGCAACAAACAATAATAATAATAATAATTTATTTAATAAGAAATAGTGTGATTAGAGAGAGATGCGGCATGAAAGTGGATATAGTTACAAGAATAGAAAAGGGTATGTTAAGCTGGTTTGTACATATAGAAAGAATGGACGAGGAAAGACTGACTAAGAAAGTTTATAAGGCTAGTGTGAATGGAACAGTCGCAAGAGGAAAACCTAGGCGAACGTTTCTCGATCAGATCGGAGGCGTTCTGGACAAAGGCCAGGTTAAGAGCTCGTTGAACCGACGGGCGTGTATGAGGAATGTGAATAAAGTGAATGAAGCCAGAGAAGTGTGTCAGGATCGTAGCAAATGGAAGTCCGTAGTCTCTGCCTACCCCTCTGGGAAACAGGCGTGAATCTATGTATGTATGTGATTACAGTGGTAAAACATGAATACAGTCCATAAAGTACTTAATATAGGTAATATAATATGGCTGCCTGTACTAGGGTAAACCCTGTCCCATCGGGAGGCCGACATCGGGAGGCGGAACTTAGTGTTCCCCCGGTCACAGATGCGGAAATGGGGGCGGCTGTCTTGCGGATCCGCTCCAAGACGACCGCCCCTGGACCCGACGGTGTGCCGGCGCGAGCCCTCGCGTTGGCTCTCGATCACCTGGGTGTTCGCCTCAGGGAGCTTTTCGACGCGAGCCTGGCGTCGGGACGATTCCCTGAGTGCTGGAAGGAAGGGAAGTTGTTGCTACTGGCCAAGCCGGGACGGCCTGCAGAATTGGCCGCGGCGTACAGGCCCATAGTGCTGCTGGACGAGGCGGGGAAGATGCTGGAGAAAATTCTCGCCACCCGCATCGTCCGGCACCTGAGCACGGTCGGTCCTGACCTATCGGACGCTCAGTTTGGATTTCGGGTAGGGCGTTCGACGGTCGGTGCCATTATGCGCCTGAAGGCCGCGGCCGAGGAGGCAGTGACCGGCGGCGGAGTTTTGTTGGCGGTGTCTTTAGACATCGCCAACGCTTTCAATAGTCTGCCATACAGCTGTGTCCAGGAGGCGCTCCGGTATCACGGAGTACCTTTTTACCTGGAGCGGCTGGTGGCAGACTACCTGAGAGGTAGGAGTGTCCTCCTCGAAGTTCGTGGCGAAGTTTGGCGGCGGCCCATGTCGTGCGGTGTCCCGCAGGGATCGGTTCTTGGTCCGCTCCTGTGGGACATGGGGTACGACTGGGCCCTACGTGGTGCCCTACCCCCCGGGCTGAGCGTCATCAGCTACGCTGACGACACCCTTGTCACAGCCCGTGGGGGTAACTTCGAGGAGGCGGCCCGTTTGACGACAGTGGGGGTTTCCCAGGTGGTCGGGCGTATCGAGGCGCTGGGTTTACGGGTGGCTCTTAACAAGACGGAGGCCCTGGTCTTTCATGGGCCCCGTCGCAGTCCACCCCGTGGCGCCTCGATAATGGTGGGCACGACGCGCGTTCCCATCCAGGCCCACATGAAGTACCTGGGTCTGGTCCTGGACGGCAGGTGGCGCTTCGACGAGCACTTCAGACAGCTCGTCCCAAAGCTTCTCGGCACTGCGTCCGCCCTTGGGCGGCTATTGCCAAACTTGGGCGGGCCCAGTGTCGGTTGCCGGCGACTCTACGCGGGGGTTATCCGGTCAATGGCGCTTTACGGCGCACCGGTGTGGGCGGACTCCCTGACCGCTCAGTGCAAGACTCACTTACGGAGACCGCAGAGAGTCATAGCGGTCAGGATAATACGTGGATACCGCACGGTGTCGGCTGACGCAGCTTGCGCGTTGGCCGGGACACCCCCGTGGGATTTGGAGGCTGAAGTGCTCGCCAAAGTGTTCGAAATGTGTGAGGTGGTGCGGGAGGAGACAGGTTCTCGTCCCCTACCGACGCAGATTGAGCGCGCGCGAAATCGAGCCCACCAGGGCATGATAGAAAGGTGGAAGGCGAGGCTGGAGGTGCCCCTGGCCGGTTTCAGAACCATTGGGGCTCTCCAGCCAGTGTTAGAGCGGTGGGCAGGGCGGCAGCATGGGACCCTTTCCTTACGGCTGGTGCAGGTGTTGTCAGGGCATGGTTGCTTTGGCAATTACCTGCACAAGGTCGCTAGGAGAGAACCGAGTCCCATCTACCACCACTGCGAGTGTGAGGAGGACACGGCGCAGCACACGCTCGAGCAATGTCCTGCTTGGGCGGTGCAGCGCCGTGAACTCCAGGACGTTATGGGTGTGGACCTCTCGCTGCCGGCCGTGATCAGAGCCATGGTCGACAGCGAGAGGAAGTGGGTAGCGGTAGCATCCTTCTGCGAGGACGTCATCTCGCAGAAGGAGGCGGCGGAGCGGATCCGTGAGGAAAATATCCTGGCGGATCCGTGCTGCCGCCGGCGTACCGGGCGGCGCAGGCGCGCCTACGCGCGCCTTATGCCGCCGTAGCAAAGGTCGCGGGTGGGAGAACGGGGATCTCCTGCCCGCCAACCATTGAGTCGAAGCGACGCCCTCTGTGCCGGGGCGTTGCCCAGGAGTCGTCGCCCGCAGACCTTTTTAGTTTTTGTATTGGGCCCTGCTGGGTGGGTCCCTGATGTAGTTATAGTTCCGGTGACCCACCCACCTCACAAAGCAGCGAGGTGGCACAACGTGGTGGTTTTAGTCGGTAGGCCCGAAGTCTCGGGAGAGCCCGACATTGCCCTCTCGCATCCCCTTGTTGCGAGGGGGTATGCATAAGGAGCATTTCCCCACGGAAAAAAAAAAAAAAAAAAAAAAAAAAAAAAAAAAAAAAAATGGTAAACCCTGTGCCACAGGCGTTAAGGGCACTTACAATATACTACTAGGAACTAAGTTACATACAATTAACCATACTTATTATATATTATATGCAAAAATAGGCCAAGATTATAATTATTATCATGGAACTTATTTAACAACAATCAAAAAATCTACTGAACCTCATAATTTAAAGTTTGTAACTACCGATAGACTATCCGCTTAGATCTTATATAACTTAGGTCATATATAACTGTTTGTTTATTTAGGACATAGGCTACTTGTTATTGATGTAGGGTAGGTACCACGCGGGCGGAGCCGCGCACAAAAGCTAGTAAGAAATAGAATAGGCGGCGCTCTTAGGCGCCCTCATTAAAATCTATGGAATTTATATACCTCGTTTCAGCTATTTTCTTCGCCAGGCATTCGAGGTCACCTGTTTTGTGGCTGCTAGGTTTTTGAAACGCAAGCATGTCGCACATTTCGGTGAATCGGACTTCTTAGTGCATTCACTGACCTGGTGACCTAGTTCACCGCAATGTCCACACGTGTAGATGGTCTCACGGCAGGTCTTTGCGGCATGTCCGTACTGTTGGCATTTTAAGCACCTGGTCACAATGATCATAAGGTGTGTTTCTCAGCTCGCCAGTGAAGCCTAGGTAGGTATCCTGCGGATTTTCTATTATAAATTATAATACAATGACGAAACTTTAAATTTATTTATAAAACAATACGTAACCTTATTCATGAAATTATATATTTAAATTAATTTGTTTGCAAAAACCTTAGTTCAATGTATATTGTTGCTAATTTTAACCGCGGAGACGAAAATGGCCGGTTCTAACTGTTCAGGCATTTTAACTGATGTGTTGTCAATCACGTGGTCTGTTTAGTAGCCATATTGTTAGGGATTATCCTCTACTAGATGTTCCCGCGGTTTCACCCGCGTTTATCGTTATTGCGCCGCCCCCGTGGGTCGGAGCGTGATGTTATATAGCCTATAGCCTTCCTCGATAAATAGGCTATCCAACACTGCAAGAATTTTTCAATTCGAACCAGTAGTTCCTGAGATTAGCGCGTTCAAACAAACAAACAAACTCTTCAGCTTTATAATATTAGTATAGATTTATTGTGACTACTTACTTGGGTCTATTACGAATCATGGTCAAACACCACAATCTTTTTTTCCTCCATTTTTCCACAGATTTTCATTGAACCACACTGACATAACGGTTGTATACCGCTATTAAAAACACTCCACGTCCATCTTTTCTCCGTTCGACAAACTACTACAGACGATCGTATGGATGCTTGCACGATGATCGTGGCGATTATAGACGATCACACCGTCAACGATCATCGCCCATAGTGTAGGAAGCCATAACACGTTCGCTAAGCATTTACTCATCCCAAATGTGGCCACACGTTTCCATTTCTATTTTATAATCCTGTTACTATACACACGTAGATAGTAAATACGCTGTAAATAAATAAACTGCAGCAGCCGTTACCAATACCATCTTGACATATTTTTCTTTTTTTTGCTCGTTTAAATGACCACACTCCACCTGATGGTAAGCAATCGTGTGGTCTAAGAGCAGTGGCCTACACCGCCCTCATAGCAGCCGAGGCGATTTTGAGGTCTCTACTTTGACGGCCTGAAAAGGTGCTTTTTCACGCCCCGCTTAAAGGACTCAGGATTGAAGGAAGAAGGAAACACGTGCCTTGGCAGAGAATTCCATGCCTTGGTCGTTCGGCAGAGGTATGAGGACCCAAACTTGTTGGTACGCGCTCTAGTCGACTCTTACTGTGTAAGGATGGCATCTGAGCCCAGCATGCGTTGTTCTGGATAGGAAAGGGCAGGGCGGGATAACGTCGAATAACTCTTCAGAGCACTCACCGTGGTATATTCTGTAGAAACATGTCAATGAGGCAATGTCCCTACGGAGTTGCAGAGGTTCCAGTGAACTCGAGACCTCTGGATCTCCGATGATACGGACAGCCCGCCGCTGTAACCGGTCGAGAGCGTCCAGCAAGTACTGCACGGAGCCATCCCAAAGATGAGAACAGTACTCCACGCAAGGGCGCACTTTTGCCTTGTACAATAGGCACAGCTGCCCAGGCGCGAAGAAGAATAGAGTATAATATAATAATATGTTTTGTATTCGTTTTCGAAGTTAGCTAGTTTGTAAATATCTTCCGCATACTGGTCTTACTGACGCAATCTGCACGACGCGCGACATCGACGCGCGCCGTGCACGTCGCCCGTGTGAAGCCGGGGCTAATCGCTAGTAGAAACTAAATACAAAACAATACTCTTCTATTGGTCATACATTTTTAACGTCAACACATCACAGGTTAATATGTTAATTTATTAATATTTTTCAGTTACTTTTATCAGTACTTACTAAGGGATGAATTTATGATAAGTTTTTTTTACATGTAATTTTCACGTAATATAACATTTGCTAACTAATTTCGTCGAGAATGAAGTTTGAAATAGGAAATTATAACTTTTATCAATTCCTTTATAAAGGTTTTTCAATTATACTTAATTCGTATGTTTATATTTTGGTAATACTTTATGATAATTATGTCCTTTACACTAAAGTCGTACACTAAAGAATTGGTACGCGAAAGTCGGAGGAGAGCCTGGATTTACCAAAGAGGCTTTGAAACAAAAAATTGAGTTGTCTGTCCCATTACGGATACTTATTTCACCCAATACTAAGGTGGCTAATGATGGGTAATCACCCATTATTAACCACCTTAGTATTGGATGAAATGAGTATCCGACGTCGTGTAGAATGGGACGGGTGCAAATTTCATGGATACGTTAATATGGGCACTGAAGTAGAAGGTGATCACTTGGCAGAGGCAAAAGAAGCCTTGGTATTTTTAGTTACTGCGATCAACTGTAACTTCAAAGTTCCTGTTGGTTTTTTTTAGTAGATGGTGTAAGTGGAGAACAGCGCGCTGACCTTGTAAAACTTTGTTTAGAATTAATTCACAAGGCTGGCGTTAGGGTAACTGTTGCTCTAACTTTTGACGGTTGTGCGGCAAATATTTCTATGGCAAAACATTTAGGTTGCTCCTTCGAAGAACAAAATGTAAAATTTGAACATCCTATTAACAAAGACCCAATAGTTACAGTTTTAGATCTCTGTCATATGATTAAATTATTAAGAAACACATTAGAAATGTACAAAATTCTTGTAGACAAAGATATAAATTCAAATAAAATTCAATGGCAACATCTCGTTGAACTAAATAAAGTACAATACAACAAAACCTTTCATTTGTCAAATAAATTAAGAAATCGCCATATTAACTTCCCAACTTCTTTAGCTACCCAACTTTTCAGCACAAGTGTAGCGGAAGCTGTTAAATTTTGTAGACAATCGGGAATAAATTCGTTTCATGACAACGAGCCTACGGAAAAGTTTATTGATTACTTGCAATAATCTCTTTGATATTTTTAATTCAAGAAATTTACACCTATTCGGGTTTAAAAAAGCTTTAAATGAAAAGAAAGCGAATAAAATATTTGATTTTTTAGTTGAAGCATCGGACTATATCAGCCTCGGACCAATTATCGCACCACCAATTTGAGAATGGAGAATGGTACTTTTTTGATAAATAGTAGGAGAAAACCGGATTCTTAGGCTTTTTGGGGTATATCAAAGCCTTAGAACATTTATATTCAAGTTTGATCAAAACCAAAATTATGATATATTTACCATTTTATAAATTAAGTCAGGATCACTTAGAGTTTTCCTGTAATATTAGGGCACAGGGTGGGGCTAAATAATAACCCAACTACCAGATAATTTATATCTACTTATAAAAAATATTAATCCATGTCCAATTAAAATACACTAACAAAGGCAATTGTGTTGCGTTAGAAGAAATATCAATACTTAACTGTTCGTCAGCTGTTGAAAGGATAAACAGAAGTAGTAGCTCAAGACATGTCACAATACGAAGAAATGAAGGCCGATACAGAAGAACCAGGAAGTCACTTTTCTGATTTTAGTAATCAAGCAATAGGCCATATTGCTGCTTACATTGCCGAAATATTAATGAAAAAAATTAACTGTGATGTCTGTGTTAACGCATCAGTGACACATCATTTTCAACCCTTCCACAAATTCATAATTACAAAAGATCAAGGTGGCTTGTTGTATCCTTCGCCAGATGTCGTTAAAATATGTCAAATAGAGGAAACATTTTTAAAAAACGTTGATGTAGGAGTTTTTCGAAAAGAAGTAGCGATAACACAACAAATGCGAAAGTTCATAGGAACTGTTTTATTTAACGATATTGCCTCCTATCAAATTGGCGAATTTCCTGCGTCTAATCACGTTACCGATTTGATGAAGGCAATAGTTGAAAAATATTTAAATGATCGTATACACCATTTATTAAAATTAAAAACAAGACTTTCCAAACGCCAATTTCTTAACAAATGTTTTATTTCAAGGGCAATAAATAAAATGTTACTATTTTCATTACGTTGCAGTCTTTATTATGAATACTTGTTACTGTTGTACTTTTATTTAATTTTATATTTACCTATCTGTCTGTCCGTGTGTCTATTTATTAATGGTTTAAAATGTACAGCTGTTTGTGTGCCAAATAAAAAATATACTCCCAACAAGTCTTATTTTTGCGAATTGAACAAAATATCGCGTATCTATCGATATTGATAAAGTAATTCAATATGCTACGTGGTGCGGCCTTGACCGAGTACTTGTATTTTTTTTTAATTCTCGGGACTGAACCTGCCACGATAGGCGGGCTGACGTTTTTTTTTTAGTAATTCGTTACTGAAAAAACAGTCGCTGAGCTTCTTAAAATATTATCTTACTACATTGATAGGTGAAATCAAGCCAACATTTTAGTTCTTCACTATCGAAAGCAAATAAATTTTTACGACTTGTAAATCCCTATTTTTTGTCACGCCAACACAGACCCGTCGAATCTCCCGTGGACCCCTGGGGGTCTACATAGACCACTTTGGGAACTAAGGGTCTAGATAATTCGACGATTAAACCTAATGCACGCGATACTACCTATATATCATTCCCTCGTTAAATGACTGCGACATCCGTTTGTTGGTAGATCAGATAGGCTGTTTGAGTGTGCCAGTGCCCGCATCGTCACAGTACGTGCGAGTGAGATAGCTCATATCTGTGACGTCATCGGTTTTACGTATGACATAGTCGGTGTGTATATTAATTAAGAAGTAAAACGTGTATAAAATGTGACAGCAAAAAGGTTTTAGTTTAGAATGTTTACAATAGGAGCCGTCTATTGTAAACATTCTAAACTAAAACCTTGGAATGCGATTCGATTTGCTGTTATTTACTAACAACTTGTGTCACAAATTACTAGTATTCTTATTAAACCCTAGCTAAGCTAATATGTTTGTGTTAAGAAAAGGATATAACGGGTTGGCTTTAGAAACGGGCCGATCGAAACGGGGGTTGGTGCTGGTTGAAATATGTTGGGGGTGGGTTTTCCAACCCCCAGGAACCATCCCCACCCCGCGCACTCGCGTAGTTTTTTTTAGGCACCTTTATAAACACGTGAAATGAAACGGCTTTTTGATGACACCAACATAATTTGTTTCGTCTTTCTTTAATAAAATGTGATACAAAATCCTATTTTTAATTATTTAAATACGTAACAAAACATTTATTGTCAAATGATCATTTTATTTCACCAAATTTGGTAAAAGATATTAGTTTTACGTGAAATGAAACGTAACTTTTTTCGCGCCAGAATCAGCAACTCAATTACTCATACATGACATGACAGCCATTTCATAAAATTTTAGACAATATCGAATTAGCCTACCCCGACTCTCCCTAGTACTTTATGCCCTACCCCTAGAGTGGTTATAAAAAGCCGGAGGCGCGGAGGGAGGGCAGCCTCCGCCAGCTGTAACAAAGCGCAAGCGCCGTACGAGCCGTAGCGGCTGAGGCTGGTCCGAAGGCGACCAGCAAGCCGAAGCTGCGTAGGCGAGTGCGGATGCTTGCGCTTTGTTACGCAATGGCGTAGAGGCTGCACTTCCCGCAGCGCCGGAGACGTCCCAGTTGTAAGTTGCTTCCAAAACAACAGATTTTATGCAAGACAGAATATACAAAATGTCACAATTTTGAGGTTAAGTTTGCAAATTTTAAATTCGTTTTTCTCGGGAACTAGACATTTGCGCGCGATGGGGATAATTGAGGGGGGGGGGGGGTTCAACACTCCCTCCCCCTTCCCCCTCAAACACCCCCAACCCTTAATTAAATCGGCCCGTTTCTAAAGCAATCCCGATATAACTAATCTTTATAATATAAATCTTCTGTGTTGTGTGTGTTCAAGTGGATTCGAGAAAGGTCTAGATTTGGTATTTAAAAAAAAATTTAATTATAATTTCTTAAAAACAAACTTAAAATCGCAAATGGCTGAATCGGTAATCGGTTCACTTGATTATAATAATATAGATATTGTGAATCAATTGTAATCCCTCAGGAACAGTGCTTTTTTTAAGGGGTTTTCTAGGGGTTAATTAGAATACTAGTAATTTGTGACCCAACTTGTTAGTAAATAGCAGCAAATGGAATAGCATTCCAAGGAGCCGTCTATTGTAAACATTCTAAACAAAAACCTTTATGCTGTCACATATACACGTTTTACTTCTTAATTAAAAATAAATGTCAGCTGTCAATGAGGAATAAGGATAATAAAATTCTAAAGATATTGATAATCAATTATATTAAAATTAAATAGAAGATTATATTTTTAATATACATTTCAAAGTCACTTGGCATAATACGATTGGTAAATTATTTTTTAATATTATTTTTTAATAGTACGGTGTTTGGCATTTCCTTAAGTAAACGAAGAGTGTTTGATCCACGGTTTGATCATATTTTGTGAGTACCTTTACCTGAATCTTCTAGAACAAATTGGGCTTATAATGAAACTAGTTCTTGTCTGCCACTTTGCTAGCATGAATCCATTATTCATATATCATTTAGCCTTAATAATATTGTCAAATTTATTATACAGACAAAAGCGTGGTATGATATTGGAACGAAGTTCCTTATCGCGCGTTTCGAAAGGGGGCTAGACGGAAAAAATTAAGACCAAAAGTTGTAACGACACTTTTTGTAACGACACTTTTTGCTATAGTTGTAAGTTTAAGGTTATTTCTTAATATGTATGTATTGTTAATGTCCACAAGCCTATTATTACTAAAATTGAGCCTACTCATTAAGTTTATATTACATTAGATTTGTTAATAATAAAAAATATATTATTATAGCTTAAAAAAATAAAATTTTATTACAATTCCTTCACTAATTAATCGAAAGGAACTTCGTTCCATCCGGGTGTCCCTTGACACCTCTCAAGTTTTTTTTAACATACAGAATGTACCTACCTTATACAATTTTTTTAATGAAAATATAGTTATTCTAACCGACTGCCACGCCTGTGGTCGCGGTTTCGATTCCCGCACAAGTCAAACATTTGTGTGCATGAACATGGATGTTTGTCTTGGTCTGGGTGTTTCTATGTATAATATTATGTATTTACAAAAAAAAGTATATAATAATATTATGTATGTTCATCCATTGTCTAGTACCCATAGTACAAGCTCTGTTTAGTTTGGGCAAGATGGTGTTGTGTGTATGTGGTAGAATATTATTAGACTATTATAATATTTCGGGTTCATAAGAAATTCATCATTCTCTCACAAAAATCCCTTCGGTTTACTTCTGTATCATTGTATTCCTTAAGTTTTGTGTTAATTATAATACACGTTTTAAAAAAGTTCAGTTTTTTGCTTACTGCGTAACATAGCTAATACTATAAATGCGAATGTGAGTTTGTTTGTTACGCTTTCACGGCTTAATTACTTCCCCGATTATCATGAAATTTCGCATACATGTCGCAGGGGAACACAAAAGGGCATAAATGGTACCTTTCATCCAGAAAAAATACTGTTACTAATCTAATCTAACATGACCTAACCTAGATTACATTGTTGACAGATAGCATCAGAATGAGGTCACTGGACGGTGATACTGACGACGAGTACTTGGACGATCCCATCAAGCTGTTCGACCTGGAACAAGAGAGAGTACACTTTGGTAGTCAGCTGCAACAATACGGTAAGTAAGTTTAAGCATATTTCATTTTAGCAAGAAAGAATCATTCATGTCATTTTTGAAGTGAAAACTTCTTTAGCGGCGTTGTGCACTTTTTTGTGATGGGTAAAAAATGTTAAACTCACGTCAGGACAAGTGACCTGATCGAAAATTCGTAAGACGGAGGGAGAATTGTCATGTTTGTGTACGATAGCGCAATAAATGAATATTGTATTTTACCACATAAATGATAGTACTTTTATACTGATAATTAAAGCAATTCGTGCAAAATTATTCCCTAACCATTCCAAAATATCAAAAATGCACAACGTTAATATTCAAGTTTCCACTTCTGCCGGCACTTTCGGAGTGCAACCCGGATTTTTTTTAAACAACTATCTCTCGTACTAGAAATAATTCTTGCATCCCGGGGAACTTTACCAACACTCAAACAACGGAAACAAAAAACACCCAGACTCGGAACAACCATTTGTGGATCACACAAATATTTGTCCCGTGTAGGGATCGACACACACTCGATGCTACGGCAATGGCAAGGCCACCACTTAAGACTGCGCCGAGCGAAATGTGCCAAAACAGGCGGTCACAGTTAAGTGAATAAAATCAACACTTTTTGTTTAATACAAATATAAAATATACATTTACCATAACAATGAATGTGTTTACAATTACTCCGTGTAAAAAAACTTACAATAATTAATATTTTCGGCTCCAAAATTACGTAAATTTGCACGAAAAATGCAAAAACGTAAGCTCGTGTTACGTGATTTTTAGATTATAACAGTAGAAATCTATCTTATTTTACAGCTTAAACGAAACATATATAAATAGTTATATTACAATTTGTCCGCCCCAAATATTTAAGTTATTGGTTGACAATAAAGATACATATTTATCAAAAAAGCACCAAATCCTCCATAGGTACAATTTTACTATGGCAGCCGCGCGCCGATTTGAATATGCGCCGCACGAGCTCTGTCATTACGCTCGGCGCAGTCTTAAACCATTACGCCATCCGTGCAGTGCAGTACTGCGTTCGTTCGTATTAGGTTAGAGTAATTCTGGGAATAGTTACTGACCGCAGTTTCGCCGGCGTCGATCCTACCAGAACGCAAACTGAGATAAAAAGTATACTATAATATGCTAATTCATTATATGGTCTATCGGTGTGGGAAGATTCATCCAAATGCCATTAACGGTTTACGCGTTTTCAAAACAACAGTTTTCAAAATTATGTAATGAAGTGTTAAATACACAACGCGATAAAATCCGTATAAAGTAGTTTAATTTCAAAGTTTTAAGTATGTGTAATGACAATTTATTTTACGTCTTTAATTTTTTTCAGGTGTTACGAGTGATGGTGCTTTTACACAGTTAACAGACAATGTTACGCAGGCAAGTGAAACCGAACTAGTAGAAT
Organism: Catocala sponsa; assembly: GCA_963564715.1. NCBI lineage: Eukaryota > Metazoa > Arthropoda > Insecta > Lepidoptera > Erebidae > Catocala > Catocala sponsa. The sequence goes on along the minus strand of OY751340.1, from coordinate 22,734,270 downwards.
CTTCAGATGATGACCTAAATGATTTTAGTGACGTTGAATGTCTGCCTGTAAGTGTCAAGCTGGTGGACTGTGCAAAATTTCCATGGTATTTTAAGAAATATACTAAACAAATAGTATGTATACCAGATTCTATTGATTTAGCTAGTGACAGTGATGATGAAATAGACGAAAACATTGTTAGAGATGTCTACTTTATATCAGACGAAATAACAAATAACGATAATGCCAGTTTATTTGTTAAGACGTCTAAAGTAACTTCTAAAACCTCAGCGGCAAAACGGCAAGAAACCTTTAGGCGCAGAGAAGATATTGAGTTACAATTAGCATTAAAGCGAAAACGTTTGGACAAAGCCGATTATAAGAGGAACACAGGACTTATTGGCATGACTATAACCCAAAAAATTGTAAAAGATGTAGATACAGATACAACAATTTATCATACAAATAAAGAAAGAGACATACAAATCGAGCAAAATAAAATAATTGCCGATACATCATATATAAGCGTTGTAAAAGAAACATTAAGTAATTGTGGCACTGAACTTACGGAAGATTTAGAAATGGCTGTCGATACAAAGGCTTTGGAATGCAAAAATAAATATGACCACGCTGAAACCAAAAAAAATGAAGTCAAAGAATTAAATAAAGTTTGTGTTCAGTTTAGTTTGGATAAAATATCTAAACCACTACTTCATGATATATTGACAAATAAAACTCCAAATAACAAACAAAAAGACAATGTACCGAATAAAAGCATCTTTACACAAGAATGGCCTGGATTTAAAATCAAATGTTCTTCAAATAACGTTATAAATATAAGAAAAACAAACAAATACAAGAAACGACAAATAAAAATCAGAGAAGATATGCTTTTTAAGATAAAAGTAGCAGCGAAGAAACTACAAAAAGACAGAAATGATTTAGTAAATTCTAAAGTAACAGTTGACCTTGATCAGATCCAGCCAGTTAAAGATAATCCTGAACCCCATTCTCCTATTCTGCCTTGCAGTACTCTCAAGAAAAATAGAGACCCTGGAGATGTTAAAGAAGATAAAATTAGTACACATGGAACGTCCATGAATGTAGGTGGCGATTCACATAAAAAAGAATATAAGCAAAAACCAACTGGTAATTCTTTAGGCATTAGCGTCAATAAAAAAGATTTAATGTATGCACAACCGGCTTTGCAATCTGATTCACAGACTAATTCACTTATATTACAGCACAAAAATAAAGATGTACAACAAATAAAGGAGGAACTGATGGATGGTAATGAAGCATTAGACGAAAATAAAAACTGTGATCTTACTTATAACAATGAACCGTTTTCTAATCATATACCTAAGACCTTTGACAGTTTAGCGCCTACTGCCCCAGTTATTTCTCCGGAGAACAAGCAATTACAAATTGTTTCAGTAGTAAGTTTAGCGAAACCTAATAAATCAAACAATATCAGTGACGCTACTGTTGACAAAACCGCTCCATCACTTGATATCGATGCTTCTCAAAGCAAACGAATCTCTGTAATTACTAATTCTAATGGAACACTGCCATTAGTTAATAATTTAAAGTTTAATCCACGTATGCCCAGCTCTACTATTAATAATGACACGTATAAAAATGATGCTATGAATACATTCAATAATAAAACGCTTGTACATAATACATCCAATCCCTATGTATCAGCTATAAATTTAAGACCAAATCAACCTAACAACGTCCAAAGCACTCGATTCAGTCAACCTATATTCAATAGGCAACATTCTTCAAGAATGCCTACACCCGTTCAGTCACGATCATACCCAAGTTATTCTTGTACCAACTACTATTCACCATCGTATTATTACAATGGTCAAAGATTTGCTCCAAGATTTACAAATGCCGCCGTCCCAAATTATCGATTTCCTTCACCATATGAAAATATATGTCAACCAAAATATGATTCGATGCTACTTCCGCCTTATAGTTGGCGGCAGCCTAATATATATAACAAAAATGCTCCAAAAAGTTCATGGCCTCGTAAAAATTATCCTTGTCACTTTCCAAAGACAGTATGCCAAAGCCCTCAAAGTGCTATGAATAGAAATGTTGATATTGTTCCACAACCTGAGAATGTTCTCCCATCGGATAGTTGTACAGTAATTGGTAAAAATAAAGATAATTCTGTGAAAGATAATTTAGTCCTTAGATCCTTGTTAAGCCAAAACAATGAGCAAACAGTTAAATTGAATAATCAAAATTCAGAACCAACTAAAGATAAATCTGAAATAGTTGCTAGTAAAATAGAAATGGCAGAGGTAATCGAGAAAACTGTAAAGAACTTAAAGAGAGTAATTGACAAAGATGAAACTGAAGTAAAAAAAGATTCAGTTAAGGTCAAAAGATCAAGGCATTTCACAAGTCAACCGACAGCCAATGATAACAAGACCAAAAAAGTAATTGATAATTATGCAACAGAGGAAAAAAGAGATCCAGCTAAGGAGATTGAAAGACCAAGTTTCTCAGTAAGTCAACCAATACCTAATGACTGTAGCCAACATCAACGAATTGAATATCAGAAGGGATATTCACCTCCAATATTACCAATACCGACTTATGAAAACATTATGGGTCACGTTGGTTTTGTCTTACACAAACAAGATGGATTGACGAAAGAAAATGTTAGCAACAATACTAAAGACACATGTGCCAAAAAAGCTCCGGTCCACAAAATTCATAAAAGTTCAAAAAGAGAAGATGCTAAGAAAATATCTATAGAAGAATATAAAAAGAGAACACTTAAAAAGGACAATAAGAATGAAAAGTATAATAAACAGATACGAAGGTATAATAATGACTATGGTAGAAATCAGATCAATAAATTAAAACAAATGGTGGATCGTTTCAGCACCGATAGTGATCTAGGATATAATTCGGATAGCACTGTTGTTTTGGAACCCACTGGTAGAAATGACTAGTGAGTATAAAGTCATTAGGTAGTTACATAAAATGTTTAATGAACATTTTATTTTATTCGTTTGTTAGATGCTCAAATAAACCAGAAGCCATCATGTGATCCCATCTCGATGCCTTTTAAGCCCGAACCCATTTTTAAAAGTTGGAACGACAAAAGACAGCGTTTTGAAATTAAAATTGACAGCATGCCATACATGTTCACACGATTTGTGCCCGTTTGCGGCTTCCGAGTGCCGACGGCTACGACTATGTCGACGGCTCCTGTTTTTGGGTGGGTTTAAGAAGGAACCTAACATAACCTAAACCTTCCGTGACGGAATGCAGTGATTTGAGGCGTATAGGTGCTCGTTATGATATATTTTAGTAAGCATATTTAGCTGTGCAATTAGTATTTTTGGTAGTCATTATATTTAACCATCATAACAATCACACCGAAATAGTGTGACATCGTGTGAACATATATGCCAAGCTGTCAATTTTAATCTTGGTTTATTTTGTTATTATTTGATTGTTATCTCAGTGTAGGAATGTTATTTATATACTCGTACATACCATTAAGAGTATTAGAATAAGATTACATTTAGTTATTTGCTATGTTTTTGTTATATAGCAATTTGTTATTAAGATATTATCTTGTTTGTGTTCACATTTCGAAGAAATAAAATGCGAATGAAATGAGGTTGGTTTTTGTTTGATTTTTATTACATTTTCCTGATATTTTATGTAAGTAGTTCATAAGCATACATTTTTTGCAAGCGTGCTCCATCGTCGATTGCATCTTCACTTAAGATCAGATGAGATCGCGGTCAAACCCAAGCCTATTACAGTATAAAAAAAATGTATTTATACAAGTTTCGTTACATAATACTCATAGTACAACCTCTGTTTAGTTTAGAGCTAGATAAATTGGTGTAAGTACTTATTATTATTATTAGTCATCACCAAATGATCGTCCCAAGTATAAAATGGCAATCTAAATGAAATAAATGTACGAAATGTAGGTGTGCTACAGGAGAGTCTACATATTATAAATATTTTGCAGTAAAACCTGCCTGCCGATAACGTCGCGAGCGCAGGAGCGCCATGCATGCGCCACCGCTGTGCACTAATAAATAGATAAATGAGCAGGTATTTTACAATAATTACTCGTCAACAAAACGTAAACGAAATAATACGTAAATATTTGTATAAACGTTAGATACTATGAGAACCCAACGCGTTTGGGCAACGTCGCCATAGTAAAAAAATATCATCTTGCCAAGATATCACAATGGGGGCTAACGTTTTTGTGCTCACCAGGGGGCGCCACTAGCGAGTAAGGTCCTGTCAACACTGTGACAGCTGCTGTCAAAAGCCGTATTTCGCCGTAATAATTGACGGTTTTTATGAAGTGACTATAAAGTTTGACGTCTAGATCTTACCATCCACTAGCACCTTTAGCAGTGAATCCAAGCGCGATAGCCCTCATTGAGCTACATTTCATTTTTGTTGATGGATGGGGACGATTCCGCCCATGGTCCTTTGCATTAAAAATGAAATGAAACATATATTTGATATGGTTATGAAATGATTTCATGTTTAATACATTTAAATAAATTAATATTTACACCGTAGAGCACGGGACATGCTCCTGGCTTCCTGCTAGAGAGGTCCTCTACACAATTGACTGCACGGATGGGTGGTGTGTGATAGTTGTGTTAGTACTGGTCTCGCCATTGTCACCGTGTTTTGTTAGTTCACTCTCCACAGATTCTCTCCATCAAGTTTTCTCTATCAGGACAAAAATTGTCTACACGTCATATCGCTGGCTAACTATTACAAGGTTCTAAGTTATTTCATTTTTGACTTTGGAGAAATGAGGTTTAAAATTTGCATATCAGTAAAAATAACTTAAAAAGTAACTTAGAACTATTTGCGATTTAATATTGTGAGGTGGTAAGTGCTTCCATCTATTACTATATTAGTCTAAACAAAAAGAAATGACATATAGAACGATGCTATATTCATAACTCATTTTTTTCAAAAATGTAACATGGTACCTTGTAATATTGGACCAGCGATATGTAGACCGAGTCGGGATGCTTTTGTGTCGGTTTTATGAATGTTTGTGAAGTCCCTCATGACACAAGAATTATGGTTAATGCGGTAGTGGTTTTACAAAAAGCCTCCTTATCGCGTCTTGATCACTATCAACAAGATTGTTAGTTAAAAGTGTAGGTCATCTGGAACTGGGTTAGAGTTTTGATCTATGGGTAAGTCAGTGTCTATAGGTCAGTCAGTGATAAAAATGACGATTTTTGAACTTTAATATCTAAATAACCGTTTGAGGTGTGTTTATGAAATTTGGAGCACATATGTATCTTGCAAGTCTCTATATATGAGCTAAATTTGACATGTTTATGTGAAATAGTTTTTGAGTCAAAAGTGGCTCCAAAAGGTTCGTGTAATGTTACACACGGTGCTGCTCGTCAGTTCTGTTAGCTTGAACTTGGCTTGACACGTTACCGCGTGTCTAGATAGTACTGTTTTGTTTTGCCAAAAACTTTAGAAAGTTTTTGGCAAAACAAAACAGACTACCTACAGGTCAGGTCTAGCCTAGTGTCTACACTAGGCTAGGCCTGTCCTGTAGGTAGTCTTTATATTCACAGTTACCATTAATTATTATTGACTCGACGTAAATAAATATAACATATAAAATGTTTACACGAACCGGGTGCTTTAATCGCGTTACTTACGAGAACTAAAGATATGTACCATTGTCAAACCTATTGCGTGTGTGCGTTATTTGTCGAAACAACTGCAATGTGTCTGTGGCAACTATTAATCTATCTAACGCGGCTCACAGCGTCTTATTGTAATAAATCTGCCGGATTACTGACCTTCTCGTGGAGTTAGGTCCTCTCTGGAAGGAGCCACGTGAATTATGCGACGGTTTTTGGCCCCTTATCTAACTAATTAGCATCTAGGAAACTGATTACCGGCATAAACAAACGTTTCGTACCTTTCATGAGTTATGTCCGGAAGCTATATTTAGCAGCTTTGGAAATAGTTTGCTTTTAGGTACGATATATAAAAGTATGATGGGCTAGCGGGCCAGAAGAAAACCTAAGTTAACCTTTTGACTGCCACAGCATAAAAATAGCGCCGTGCCCCCTACGCCAGGCGATGATTAATGTAGTTTTAAATAATAGGTAAAAGGAACACAACAAATATATTTTTTTATGTTTATTTTGAACTGTAAAATAGTCGTATTTTCGACGTGCCATGCCTTCGGGGGCGTCGTGAGCACGGTTTAATTTGACGTGAATGGACGTCCGTGGCGGTCAAAAGGTTAAAGACTAACCTGACGTTCTTTGACCAGACATTCTGGAGAATGTCAAACTTAAAAGTACCCCAAACTGGCTAGCGTGTATGAAGAATATAATTTATTTAATATTGTCTTCTGTTTACGCGAATGTTATTCATTGAAGTTAATCTACTATATACGGATTTTATCGCGTTGTTTATTTGACACTTTATTACAAAATTTTGAAAACTGTTACCTACACTACTTTTCCAATAACCTTTACTAAGTTTTAAGCTAATTAAATTATTGAAACTATTAAAACTATTTATACTATTACTATACTATTTATATTTATGTTTACACTTTCCCCGACGTTTCGGTTGCTTTTCAGCAGCCATGGTCACGGGGAGACTAAGATGGTAGTTGTCTCAATGTTCCAGTGTAGTTATTTCAAAGTACCTGAACATTATTATCTGGGTCTGGTCTGGGCGTTTCTATGTATAATATGTATGTATTTACAAAAAAGAAGTATATATTTACCTATGTTTATCCATTGTCTAGTATTGACAGTACAAGCTCTGCTTAGTTTGGGCTAGATGGTGTTGTGTGTATGTGATAGAATAGAATATTATTATTAGATTCATTTTGGCAAAAGTTACTTCAACGCCAACATTCATTAAAGTCAGAATAAACTAAAACTTTACAATACTTACTAGCTGTTACCTGCGACTTCGTCCGCGTAGATTTTAACTAAAAAGTGTTTGTCTCCGCGTAACCCAATTTTTTTTCTAAAATCAAAGTAGCCTATGTTACTCCTTATAACATCAGTTATCTGCCAGTGAAAATCCCGTCAAAAAGCGGTTTAGCCGTTTCGGAGATTAGCCGGAACAAACAGACAGACAGACAGACAAATAGATGTTTTCGTATAGGTACCTTATATATTTTCATATGCATTAGATAAAAAGCTGTTATTTCGACATTACAAACAGACACTTCAACTTTATTTCATCAATGTTGTTGTAGGTACGACACTAATGTTTCTAAACTTTATATTATATAGTTTACCCCCATTTTTATTATGTACCTTTAGTTTTAATATTAATAGTACACATGTATGTTAAATGTATAATTTACGGAACGAAACTAACGTCTAAGACACAGGCTCGGCCTAGTTTAGACGTTAGGGTTCATTGAATATTGTATACATACAGTTATTGTATTGTAGGTTAAGAAGTTGTATGTATGTATGTATTGTCATCTTTTTGGTATCAATAAAGAATTTATTATTATTATTATTTATTTGTATAGATGTATAGATGAATCCAGGGAAGGCGGCTGTTACACATGTAGTTACACAATCGTTGGGAGGTTGCCAGAGCGGCGCGGCGGCGCGGCGGCGCGGCGGCGCGGCGGCGCGGCGGCGCGGCGGCGCGGCGGCGCGGCGTGGGCACAACAGCGCCAAGTCTTTTACATGCAAGCCAAACACGGTGTTACTCTATAAATGCACCTTCAAATCATTGTAATTGTTTGGAAGCAGTGCCTTATAGGTTAGAACATAAACATACATAATGCTAGCTTTTGCACGCGGCTCCGCATGCGTGGTACCTACATCAATAAAAAGTAGCCTATGTCCTTCCCCAAGTTTTAAATTACATCTGTACCAAATTTTATCTTAATCGGTTGAGTGGTTTAGCCGTGAAAAGGTAACAGACAGACAGATAGATAGACAGAGTTACTTTCGAATTTATAATATTAGTAAGCATAGTAAGGATTACACCTTAAGCAGAAGAATATCGCAGCTTTATTTCGTACTAACTTTTGCCCGCGGCTTCGCTCGCGTTAACTTAGAATTTGACAATTAATTCGGGTCGTACTCTGCTTGTAATAATATAATTCAATCATGATTGGAAAGACACGCGGCGCCATCTATTATCATAAGAACGCTATTATTGTTTTCCTCGGGAACAGTAATTTTTTTCGCGATGAAAGGTAGCCTATGTCCGTTCTGTACACCTGACAACGTATATGCAAAATTTCAGGATGATCGGTTCAGTGGTTTAGGCGTGAAAAGGTAACAAACAAACAAACTCATTTTTGTTTTTATAATATTAGTTAGGATTAGTTAGGATTAGGATTAGGATAGGATATACTATTGGGTACGCACATAACTTCGAAAGTTCAGAGATGCGCGCCTTGCTATGGAACTCGAGACCTCTGCGTGGCAGTTCAATGGTCTCCTACTAGGATATCGATACCTGTCCGCCGTCAGGGACAATACAACAAAAGAAATGACCACTTAACTGAAGAACAGTCAACGTCGTGAAGCAAAGCGCTAAATTGGGTAACCTGCTGCTTTTAAAATGTTTGCTCAAAACTAAAGGCATATTTGCATAGCCAAATATTTTTCTTCCTACCGCACCTGAGCGGTGTAGTATTAAAATTCATGGAGATTTAAGTTCTAAGATACTTCAATTTACATCGGATCCAGCGGCGAAGCAGACGGAAATATGGAACAGTGGGTAACTTAATATAAAACGTAATAATAAAATCTGAATTCCAGATGAAAAATTAAAAGGTAAACTATTCTAAGGAGCTTGTTTGTGTTATATGTGATACTAGCTCTAAATATAGCTTATATTACTAGGTGATGATAATATAGCTTTCTAATTTCTAATTTAAAAAATTGGTTGTGTGGTTTTTGAGTTAAACCCTTACAAACAAACAAAAACCGGCCAAGTGCGAGTCGGACTCGCGCACGAAGGGTTCCGTACCATGATCTATAAAAACGGCAAAAAATGATGTCTGTTGTATGGGAGCCCCCTTAAATATTTGTTTTATTTTAATTAAATGATTTATTTTAAAGTGAATATATAACTAAATATTCTGTGAATATTTCAAGCTATTGTCCGCGGCTTTGCTCGCGTTAATTTAGAATTTGACAATCAATTGGGGTTGTACTCTGATATAATTCAATCATCATTCGAAAGATACGTGGCGCCATCTATTATCATAAGAACGTTATTATTGTTTTCCTCGGGAACAGTAATTTTTTTCCGGATGGAAGGTAGCCTATGTCTGTTTCTGCACACCTGTCAACGTATATGCAAAATTTCAGGATAATCGGTTCAGTGGTTTAGGCGTGAAAAGGTAAACAAACAAACAAACAAACTAATTTTCGCTTTTATAATATTAGTTAGGAAGTTAGGATTAGGATTAGGACTAGTATAGATAGATATATACGTGGTCCGTGTAATGATATAAATAACTAGTGCAACACCCTTTGCCAAACCGCGAACAATTAGGTATACGTATGAGCGCCTCTATGTGATAAGTGCCTAGCGGAACAGTTTGCTGAGTAGCCAAAATGTTTAATTATATAAAACTAAAAGTTGCCCGTGAATTCGTCCGTGTAGACCAGAGGTTCCCAGACTGGTTCCGGTGGACCCCTGTAGCTACATTTCTACCATATTCCTTGGCATTCGTATTTATATTAGTAAAGAATCAAACAAGTTCATGCAATTAAAAAATTTGATCAAATCTCTACGGGCTAACCTTTTTGTTTTTTTTTTTGTAATTCTCTACCGAAAAATCGGTAGGTTAGAGACCACTGGTACTGAAAATGGAATATGCAAGTTTTTACAAGTAACAGTCGCTGAGCTTCTTAAAATATTATCTGCCTACATTGATAGGTGAAATCAAGCCAACATTTTAGTTCTTCACTATCGAAAGCAAATAGATTTTCGTGGACCCCCACGAACGAGCTTACGAATTGTGAACCTCCATTTTTTAGTCACGCCAACGTAGACCCCCGTCGAGTCTCCCGTGGAACCCTGGGGGTCCACTTGGACCACTTTGGGAACTAAGGGTGTAGACTATAAGTAGTTCACCCGTGATTTAATTAGCGTGTAATAATTGTACTAGACCTGGAGTTATGGGCTCTACTGAATGAACCGAAATAGATCGTAGAATCAAAATTCGTTTATTCAGTTAGCGTATAAACAAAATTTTTACAAAATAGTAAACCGACTTCAGTAAAGAATATTCTAAAACTTAAAATGCACTAAAAAGTTAATAAATAATTGCATATTCTTGTGAATAATTAAATTTTTGTTATTAATGGAGTCTGTGTTAGCCAAGGTAGGTTTGTAAATAATTAAACATGAGATGTCTTACTATGATGATAACATAACATTGGCATGCACAATTACACTCATAGACGCAGCACGCGGCGCGGGCGGCTGACACCGACTCCAAAAATAACAATAATTTAATTATTCACAAGAGTATGTAATTATTTATTAACTTTTTAGTGCATTTTAAGTTTTAGAATATTCTTTATTGAAGTCGGTTTTCTTTTTTGTTAAAGTTTTGTTTATTTCTCGGTTTTTAGTGAATCTTGCCAAAAATGAGAACATAATCAATGTAGCCAAATACGCATTATTAAGGATAACTCGAAACGAATAGTCAAATCTTAATCAAATTAAATGGGACCACATGGAAAGCACCAGCTTTCAAATAAAAAAATAATCATTAAAATCGGTTCACCCAGTCGAAAGTTATGAGGTAACAAACATAAAAATAAAAAATAAAATAATACAGTCGAATTGAGAACCTCCTCCTTTTTTTGAAGTCGGTTAAAAATGCGAAGATACAAACAGACATGAAAAATTTCCGATTCAGATACTTTCAATTAGTCGACTTAAGTTAGGTTTCAGTGAATTCACATACCAATATAGATTTAATATAGTTATTATTTATTAGCATTTGCCCGCAGCTTTGCTCGCTCACAAACAACAACAGTAGTTTTTTTTATGAAAGGTACCCGTCTTCCTTTATTCCGCATATGTAGAAATTGAAAAACGATATTGGGTCAGTTTGTAAGGCATCGTCGGTGACTGCAAATGGTGCGATCAGAGATGCCTCTGATAACTATTACTCTCACGATTTATTCAAATATTTAATTAAATTTTTCCTGCATCTTAGATATCTTAAAACAACTTAAATAAAATTAATCAACCGTTGTCTTGAAACATATTTTAATCAACAAGTTTATAAACACAGGCCAGGCTTCCAATGGACTAAGCTTTCTGATAGACTTTAAATTTTTACTATCTTATTAAAGGAGCAATATTTCGACGCCCGAGACACAAACCCACTTAATACAGATTATCATTTTAATGAAAACGAATCTTTTGTTGAAACTAAACATAATTCTGTTAATTATCTGTAATGGAATAATTAATTGTACCACACTGATATTTCATGGCCTTTATCTGATGTTATCTGATGTTTTTTGTTCAGACAATGAGTTCTTTATACCCTCCTAATTCTAATTATTTGATAAGAGGGCCTTTATTAGGTAAAAAGATGTGTTGCAGCAAAAAAGGGACCTTTGGTTTATCGAGAAGGGCTTTTAAAAACTTAATTCATGTTACAGAGGATTTTGCTGTATTTTGTTCGATGTGGGTAGAAATATATGGCGGATCACATCTGCCCGCGGGTTTGCTTGCGTAATTTCCACGGAAACGTATTCGAGATAAAAATATTCTTTGTTAATCCAGGAAATGATCTATGTGTGTGCCAAATTTATTCCAAATCCGTACAGCGTTTACACGTGATTGAGTTATAATCCTAAAATCTATACCAGTTACAATTTTATTATAAACTAGCTGAGCCGCGCAACTTCGTCTGCTTCTCATAAGAGAATTTTACGGTATTTTGCAACATTTTTCATTGATTCTCCGGTCCTATTTTTCGTGGTGTGATGTTATAATATAGCCTATAGCTTGCCTCGATAAATGGGCTATCCAACACTAACAAAATTTTTCAAATCGTACCAGTAGTTCCTGAGCTTAGCGCGTTCAAACAAACAAACTAACTCTTCAGCTTTATAATATTAGTATAGATGTGTGTAAATTACGTTTCTTGTACATGCAAAGATGTTAAACACTGAGTGCTAGTAGCATCACATAATAGTTCCTAGTCATCTTCCGATATTAAAATACAGGACGATGATATTCTCTGTATGATGTTAAGTTGAAAACTTTAAGCTGTATAATGCTGTCTTAATGTCTTCAAAGGTATTTCCAGGTGCGTCGAACGTGTGCTTACAAACTTGTGGCTCGACCTATTTCTGAAATATCTTATCTTATCTTATGTGTGGGGGCCAGTCAGTGCAGACCGGCGACACTTCGACCCAGTGGGATCTTTTGTGTCGGCCCCAAGAGCCTTAACCCTTAGCTATCTCCTTATGAATGTACTGCATAAGCCGCAGTGTACAATTCAGAGGGAGAAGCCTGAAGTCTTCAGGGCTTGGATATGCCACCCCCATCAGACCCATCCTCAGTCCAGCCAACGCGTCGCATTCACACAATAGATGCGATATGGACTCGTCCTGTTCACCACAGGCTCTGCACATCAAATTGTGTGCCAATCTCAATCTGCACAGGAAGTCGTTGGTGCCAAAATGGCCAGTGAACGCTACTGTGAGCAGGTGCATTTGGCTCTTGCTATATCCACAGAATCCTCCGTTTGCAATGAACTTCTTGGAGTGTTCCAGACCCCTAAGGGCCATCCACTCCAACCTGTGTTTGTCATTGCCATGTGCATTCAAAGCTGCCTTGACGGTGCTCTCAGAGAGTCCCACGAATGGCTCGGGGCCCACAAACAGCTGCTCCGAGCCCTTTCTGGCCAACTCATCAGCCTCCTCATTGCCCTGCACCCCTGCATGTCCCGGAACCCAGACCAGTCTGACTGTGTTCTTCCTGCCTAGTTTGTTGAGGATCTTAACACAGTTCAGGACCAGTCTGGAGTCCACCCTACACGAGTCCAGAGCCTAGAGAGCAGCTTGACTGTCACTGAGAATATACACAGTCTTGTCAGTGACACCACTGTTGATATTCTCCTGAGCACAGGCAATTATAGCGTAGGTTTCAGCTTGGAAGACCGTTGCATATTTGCCCATGTTTTGGTTCACCTTACAGTCACTGGCATAGATACCAGCGCCTGATCCTGTTTCCATTTTGGAACCATCGGTGTACCAGATGAGACAACCCTCGTCAGGGGATTGTAGACCTTGTCTCCATTCGTCCCTCGTGGGGACCTTTATTTTAAAATTCTTTTTGAATATGTGCAATGGTTGCATTTTGTCGCATCTCATGCTCATAATCCTTTTGAGATCCTTTGAAGTCTCCAGTTTTGTGTGTCGAGTTACCGGCATGTTGACGCTCCACAGTCCATGCACAGATAGTCTATGTAGCGCCTTTACCGCCTCTGACTCCACAACAATGTGTAGCGGCGTTAGATCCAAGCAGGACCTCTAACGCTGCCGTTGGCGTAGTCGAGAACGCCCCTGTTATAGCCATGCAGGCCAATCACTGTACCTTCGACAGCGCGTTCCTGCATGCAGCTAGTTTGGTTCTTGGCCGCCAGACAATGCTTCGTGAGTATGGGTTTTATCACCATCGTGTATGGCTTTAGACCCCAGGTCTTCCCATAAGTAGAACGAATCATGCCGAAGACCCGCTGGGCCTTCACTATGTCTTTTTCTACATGAGGTTTCCACGTTAGTTTGCTATCTAAGGTCATGCCTAGATACCTCACCTCCGTGGACCATTCTAACTGCGTACCATACATGGAGAGAGCTCCCAAACCTGTGAGATCCCTCTTCCTAGTAAATGGCACGACAGTAGTTTTTCCTGGGTTGATAGATAAATGATTGCTACTGCACCATTTTTCCACCATAACCAGGGCCTTCTGCATGAGACTGGATACCGTATTCGGAAACTTTCCATTGACGAGTATCACCAAGTCATCCGCATATCCGACCGTTAAGTACGGACCTTTGTTGAGTTGTTTTAGGAGTGAATTGACTACCAAGCACCATAAGAGTGGTGAGAGTACTCCACCCTGAGGGCAGCCCTTGGTTGTCATTGCATACATTTCATCACCTGTATGACTGCCTAGCTCCAGTTGTGATGCTGGTGGTCTTGGCTAATGAAAACTGCTTCGATACTTGGTACAATAACTGTATTTCCAAAAGGCGATGTTATAACAATCGTCGTTGCATGTGCGCAGTGCAATATACGGCGAGTGAGTCGGTCGCACGGCGAATGAGTCAGTGGCTCGATGCGTGGAGCGAAAGCGGGGTCAAGTTACCTCTAACGCGTCGTCGCGCAGCGGCTCGGCGCGATGGAACGCAGTAAAATCACCTAACGACTCAGACCTAATAATTTTACCCCTGAGCATACAATCGATCCACTTGCATGTTGGCTCTATGCCGTGATTTGCCGATGCCACACTAATGGCATCAAAGGTGGTCCGATCAAAAGCTCCTTCAATATCCAGGAATGCGGCAATGCACACTTCCCGGTTATCTAATGCATGTTCTGCCTAATTTACCACAAAATGTAGTGCCGTCTCTGTGGATTAACCCGACTGGTAGGCACATTGTAGCCTGGGGGGGGGGAGGGATTTCCATAATGCTCCCTCCCTAACATGTCTATCTACTAACTTCTCCAGGGCTTTCAGAAAGAACGACTCAAGACTAATAGGTCTGTATGCCTTGGCCTCTTCATAGTACTCCTTGCCCGGTTTCAGTATGTAGATGACTTTAACACGCCTCCATATCTTTGGAATGTATCCAAAAGCTATGCAGTCTCTGTATAATCTGCACAAATGCGGCACCAAGAGTGCAGCTCTCTGTTGTAGGATGATGGGATAAACCATGTCTGGACCAGGTGACTTAAATGGTTGAAAACCATTTAGAGCCCAGCCGACCTCCCTTCATCCACTACCTTCCTAGCAGTGTCCCAATCTGCTTTGGTTGAACGATAGCTGAGTTCAACCAAGCTGATTTGTCCTCCTGCTCCTTTTCTATTATCTTACAGTCTGGAAAGTGTGTGTTTAGCATCATTGCTAATGTCTCCTTACCAGACCCTGTTCGCTGCCCATTGACATCCTTAATGGTTGTCAATGGGTGTGTTCTGACAGTCGATATAGCTTTGGAGAGCCTCATTCCTTCAGGAATCGTACTGATGTTTTCACAGTGTGTTCTCCAAGCCTTCCGTTTGGCTTTCCGCACAGCTTTGTTGTAGTTGGTCAAACAACGAGCGTAATCGCTGTAGTCCCTACTGGTCCTAGCATTGTTAAACACTCGTCTGGCTTCTAGCCGCAGCTTGACCAACTCTGGCGTCCACCACGTTACCCTCTTGGGCTTAATTTTCCTCTTAGGGCAATTACTTGTCCAGGCCGTATTCACAGTCTGGACCAGTTCGTCTGCTGTAAACTCGATGTCTAATGTAGAGTTGAGCTTACCCTTAGCATCCTCCAAATACTTCTGAAATAAGCACAATTAGAATTTAGTTACGGTAATATTGTCCTCCAGACCCAATTTTCGGTCACGGCGGCCAATCTTAACGAAGACTGGCCATCTGCGCAGGAGATATTATAGTGCACTAGTATGTACGCAAACACAAGTACACTCTCTGTTCCCTAACCCTCATGATCCGATGGGACCGATAATCCGACACGACCGGAGAGAGATCAGGCGCAGGACCAACGGCTTTACGTGCTTTCCGAGGCACGGGGGGTCTAACACCGTCAACTTCCTAACTCCGAGCTCGTATTGAGATTTCTTAACAGAAAAACCCCATTTTTGTTGGCCCGACCCAGGATTCGAACCCGAGACGTCAGGCACAGCAGACGCATTTACTACCACTGCGCCACGGAGGCAGTTAAAACAGTTAAAGTTATGGTAATATTTAGTTACTATACTGCTTATATGTAGTTATTATCTTTTAGCGGGATGCATTTAAAATTACCAAACCAAGCGTAATATTTTATCAACTTATGTTGCTGTCTATACATAAGCGCCTTTCTTATGGTTTTTTTTTCCTGTATGACCCTTTTTTACACCTCTTTATAACTTGTACCAAGAGATCCACTCTGTTACCTACTTTATGATAACCAGATGTGGGATTGCTTTGTTTTAAAGAAGCTTGTAGTCAAGTGTTTTATAAAATTATGTTAAGAACTCAACAATTATAGGCTCGAATCGTAACTTCCTAATCCTAACTAATATTATAAAAGCGAAAATGAGTTTGTTTGTTTGTTACCTTTTCACGCCTAAACCACTGAACCGACCATCCTGAAATTTTGCATATATTGCCCGCGGCTTAGCTCGCGTTAATTTAGAATTTGACAATCAATTCCGGTTGTATTCTGCTTGTATTAATATAATTCAATCATGATTCGAAAGACACGTGGCGCCATCTATTATCATAAGAACGTTATTGTTGTTTTTCCTCGGGAACAGTAATTTTTTTCGGGATGAATGGTAGCATATGTCCGTTTTCTGTACACCTGACAACGTATATGCAAAATTTCAGGATGATCTGTTCAGTGGTTTAGGCGTGAAAAGGTAACAAACAAACAAAAAAACTCATTTTCGCTTTTATAATATTAGTTAGGATTAGGATGGTATATTCCTATCAACTAAAACTAGCTGGTAATATCAATGTATTCTACAATATTGCTAAATTCTTTGAGGATGTCTGTGTAATAAGAAAATTGTAGTCGTTTTGACTTTAGATATATACATTAAAATCAATTAATTAAACCAATATTTCAATAACTTTACAAATTGGTCAAACTACCGAACATTTACAAGACAAACTACACAATTTATCGAATTAACCAATTTCAATAATTGAAAAAGTTAAAAGGGCGATTACAATTATTCATAATTAATAGCCAATTTGATTTCAAGCTCACAAATGTTCACAATTCGTAAAACTACGTAGACGCATTATCGGAATGGCTGATCCCTCGTTAAAAGAAACGCACCCTCAAAAATATTACTTCAAAAGAATATGTAGGATCATGTATTGCCTCGGCATGGGTGACGCCTGGTACGAAGCCGATGAAACTTTTAGAATCGGGAAGAAACTATACACGATCTGGCAAGCAGTGTCCATTGGCTTCATATTAATCATTATTATAGACGAGATTATGTCCCACTTTCGATCAGACCTCAGTGACAAAGAAAAGAATGATCTTGTTCAATTCAGCATCGCTCATCCCCTTGTATTTTGTAAAATACTGGCTACGTGCTGGAGAAAAGAGCGTATAAAGGTGGTAATGAAACGGCTGCTAGAAGGAACTAGGTCTATATACCATTCTTTGGAGGAAGAACGTTTATCTATGAAGCAGTCTGTAAGGTCTTTTTTGTTGTTGGTGGGATTCGTCTACATGACATTGGTGTCGGCTATGTTTGATGCAGTCAGAGCTCATTTTAAGGAGGGTAAGTAAGATACCATACATACCTACATACATAGATTCACGTCTGTTTCCCAGAGGGGTAGGCAGAGACTACGGATTTCCATTTGCTACGATCCTGACACACTTCTCTGACTTCATTCACTTTCATCACATTCCTCATACACGCCCGTCGGTTCAAAGAGCTCTTAACCTGGCCTTTGTCCAGAACGCCTCCAATCTGATCGAGAAACGTTCGCTTAGGTTTTCCTCTTGCGACTGTAGATAAGATACCCAGAGGCATGTATTTAGTGTTTGGCACCTGCCTTTGGCGTTTGCGTTGAAAGCACAGTGTCTCCTAGTGCAATTGACACGTTCGTTATTGCAAGCTTCAGTAGCCGCTTATTTCCAAGTTGGTTGTCGACAGGTTTTTTGCTGCTTGACGAAATTATACAACGTGCTAGTTTAAACATCTAGTCATCTCAGTTTGATGTGAACGGTCGCAACAGTCACCTCCGCAAAGCTTCGATTAAGCTGCTTTTGACATACCGGATTCGGAAGACGACGTAGTATAAATCAGCCATTCAGGCCTGTTCAAACTTAAGCGGTATTCGCCACCGTCTGCGGTAGAGAAAACCGAGTGGGGATACGGTAATACTGTTCACACCAAAGGGGATTTCGCTATCCTTGTGGGTAGAGTTGATACTAAATACCTGAGCGAAACCCGCACGGCAGGCACTTCTACCCACAGCGGCAGCGAATACCGCTCAGGTCGCTCTAGCCGCGGAACTTGATACTAAATACCTGAGCGAAATCCGCGCAGTATATACCTCTACCCACAGCGGCAGCGAATACCGCTCAGGTTTGAATAGGCCTTTAAGGTTGCGCAAGGTGTTCCGCTTTGCTACATGTGTCTGTAAGGAAATATATTTTTCGCAGGTGTACCAATCAGTACCGAAGTGGTCTTCTACCCAACGCCGTCATCGAAAGGAATATTCGCCCACATCGTTCGCTTCTTAAAAGAATTTCACTGGTATCAGCTTATGGCCATGATGTTGACCATAGACAGCCTCGTTTATTTCTCTCTGGTTACGGCCAGGTACAAGTTCCAGATGGTACAGCTGTACTTCCAGAGTTTGAGGACCAATCTCTTGGAGAACCCAGAGAAGAAAACACGGAGGGAATTGGAAGAAGATTTTCGGAAGGACTTTGTGACGGGGATAAAAATGCACGAAGATGCGTTGTGGTTGGTATTGTTTAATCTATACTAATATTATAAAGCTGAAGAGTTTGTTTGTTTGTTTGAACGCGCTAATCTCAGGAACCACTGGTTCGAATTGAAAAGTCTTTTAGTGTTGGATAGCCTATTTATTGAGGAAGGCTATAGGCTATATAATATCACGCTACGACCCACGGGGGCGGCGCAGTAACTATAAACGTGAGTGAAACCGCGGGAACATCTAGTAATATAATATAGGCTCTCATGCCTTTGTATTATTGTAGAGGTAGGCAGAAGAGTGTAAAATATTCATTCGCCAGCCATGATTTAAAGTATCACGTTATAATCATGGGCGAGCCTGTTGCTGATAATCAGGCATATTTTCAGACTCCATGTTGATATTCAGAATTTTCTAATAAAAATCTTAATAAGATTTGGCTCATCCTCGTCGACCCTGAAAACTCACGATTCGTCGCATATAAGAGATTACATTATATTCTATCAGATACACACAACACCATCTTGCCCAAACTAAATAGAGCTTGTACTATGAGTACTAGACAATGGGTAAACATACATAATATATAATTATGTATATACATATTTTTTTTTATACAACTATGATGGCAAACATGCATACGGCGCACCTGATGGTAAATGGTCACCGTAGCCTATGGACGCCTGCAACACCAGAGGCATCACTTGCGCGCCTTTAGGAAAGGAAGTAGGAAGGAGAAGGAGTGAGAATAGGGGAAAGGGGGTGATTAGGCCTCCATTGGGTATATATATACTTTTTTGTACATACTTACATATTATACATAGAAACACCCAGACCAAGACAAATATTCATGTTTATGCACACAAATGTTTGACTCATGCGGGAATCGAGTCCGCGACCTCAGGCGTGGCAGTCGGTTATACTAATCACTACGCCATCGAGGCCGCCGAGACATACACGACATAAACAGTCGATAGCCAATTCATCGGTTTGAGTCCCTAGTTGGAAGTGTTATAGGCAATTTTGGCAATATTCCTATAACTTCCTTTGATGAGGCGTGAATATAGTATGTACACACAGCGACACATCAACCTAGACTGTTTGGACTTTGAACTATTAAAAGTTGAACGCTGCGAATCGTGCGAAAGAGTGCGTTATATTTTTGTTACGATCTATCTATAAAGAGACAGTGGTGCCAATTCTGTTGTCACAAAATTCTCTACACTTAACTAAAAATCACAAAAATTTTTTTTGTCCTATCATTTTTAACGATTTCAGAATACAAAATGTCATTTGAGAGGACTAAACTAAATTTTTGTGATTTTTAGTTAAGCTTAGAGAATTTTGTGACAACGGAATTGGCACCAGTGTCTGCACTGTACTGTCTCATTCCGACAATTCTCTATGTTGTATGTAGCGTAGTTATGCGTATATAGGGTGTCTAACTTGATGTGTAGCCGTGTGTACAATATATAAGACAATATTTATTATAAATATTTAAACTGACATGATTTTAATAAAATTCGGAAAAGAAGTACAATTAGACCTTGAGCTACCTTGATTTCTACAATAAACTTACTACCCATATAGGGTTGGGTGAGAGGGATGGTTCAGTAGAGTTGTAATAATTTTAACTCCACTTTTAAGAATGTACGGACGATAGATGGCGTTAGCGCAGTCACTAGTAATAATTGACAAATATTTTTAACTAGCTGTTACCTGCGACAGACCGCGTAGATTTTAACTAAAAGTGTTTGTCGCCGCGGAACCCAACTATATTTCTCTGCCCAAGTTACTTAAATGGCGTAGTTTTTATAGTGTAAAGCTAGATAATAGCATGGCTTACTCAAAAACAACATTTAAATATGCGTCGTTAGATTACACGCTGTCACAGAATGTGTAAGAAAAATAAAGATTCACAGCTCCTCCCCCGTAGGTGATAGCGTGATAATATGTAGCCTATATGTTGACCCGACCTGTTAGTAATATTCATGCAAAATTTGAAGTAAATCCATGCAGTACTTTTTGAGTTTAGCCCGGACATACATACAGACAAACAGACAAAAATTCTAAAAACTATATTTTTGGCTTCGATATCACGCCCCAAGTATTTTTAAAAAAAATATTCAATGTACAGTTTTGACTTTCCTACGATTTTATTATATGTATAGATAATGATTTCAGGTGCGCTCATAACGTGCAAGAATCTATGGGAGTCATCTATAGCATCCAAGTGTTAGAAAGCGTCGCTCTGCTAGTTGTGTGCCTCATTAAACTTGTGGTAAGATTTTTTACGATAGTAAACGTTAACAATAGTAATCTATACTAATATTATAAAGCTGAAGAGTTTGTTTGATTGGACGCGCTAATCTCAGGAACTACTGGTTCGAATTGAAAAGTTCCTTTAGTGTTGGATAGCCTATTTATCGAGGAAGGCTATAAGCTATATAACATCACGCTACGACCCACGGGGGCGGTGCAGTAACGATAAACGCGGGTGAAACCGCGGGCACATCTAGTGGTATATATGGCTGCTTACTGTGATGAGTAAGATTTGACTTTGGAAGATAATGGCCATCCCGTCTTAACGAAGGAACGCGAGCTCCGGTGAAGGCAGTGGCAGTGCCTTCACACAAGTCTAAAATATAGTTTTTGATGAAATAATACACGAAACTCTTTTTTTTTTGCTTGTTTTTTTTTTATTCTACTTATTAGAGACTTTTTGCCCATGGGTATGTCAGTCTCCTTAATACAGAATGGCTTTATATGTCACGAACCCCAATAAGCATTCCTGCCATTTCTGATGTCGGCTCTGCTAAGACATATTCCGACATCATACTTATTTATTTTGGAGTCTTCAATGAATCTCCTTCTACGATCTTAGTACCGAGCACAATACATCAACAGATGTTGCACATCTTCAATAATACCACATGTATCGCAATTTGCTGAGTCAGCTTTACCCATCAGATATGCAAGCTTCCTTGATGGATAGTGCCCGGAACGAAGCCTATGTGCTTGCACGATTGGATTAAATCTATAAAAACTTTTATTTAAACTAGCAGTCGCCTAGTAGTCAAAATTCGACCGAAAACTCCTAAGCTTGCTAGTTTGTTTTCTTTTTTTCTTTATTACATATAAATAAGATACTATTTATTGTAATAAAGAAAATTGTTACTATGGTTACATAGTAACAAGTTACCAACCATAGTTGGTTACCTATAGGTAACCATAGTCACAAAGAATTGTACGACGTCAGACGAACAATGCCGAAATACTACGAACGCGATTCGACTGCGTGTGTCAAATGCATGTTACACAACCATGTGTAGTGTCTTTTCATTCATTTAATGTATTTCTAATGCATATTTTATAAAAATATTAGGATTCGCCCCTCCTTCTCCATATAAACTTTAATTGTGCCAAATTTCATACTCCTCCGTCCGCGCAATTTTCGTAAAAAGGGGTACAAAGTTTTTGCTTCACGTATTAATACATAGATTAATTAGTACAGAACGCACGTTGACATATACTTGACGTAGAACAGAGAGAGTATATATGTACCTACATTACAGATAGCAAATATACATAGCATAGCAACTGTGCTGATACTATGACAGTAGGCGCTTCAATATATTTGCGTCTTTATATTTTAACAGTTTGCTATACTAAATTCCTTGATCCAGAATATATGATTACTAGATGAGCCCGCGATTTCACTCACGTTTATAGTTACTGCGCCGCCCCCGTGGGTCGTAGCGTGACGTTATATAGCCTATAGCCTTCCCCGATAAATAAGCTATCCAACACTAAAATAATTTTTCAATTCGAACCAGTAGTTCCTGAGATTAGCGCGTTTAAACAAACAAACAAACTCTTCAGCTTTATAATATTAGTATAGATTATTTTCTATCTGGCATTAAAGCTAAGTTAAACTTCATGACATGTATGTGAATTTAATAACAATGGGGGAATAAATCAGACTTTAATTTTTTTTTTGTTTTTTATAATATAATATAATATTCTATTCTACCACATACACACAACACCATCTAGCCCAAACTAAGCAGAGCTTGTACTATGGGTACTAGACAATGGATAAACATACATATATACTTTTTTTTTGTAAATACATACATATTATACATAGAAACACCCAGACCAAGACAAACATCTATGTTCATGCACACAAATGTTTGACTTGTGCGGGAATCGAACCCGCGACCTCAGGCGTGGCAGTCGGTTACACTAACCACTACACCATCGAGGCCGACATTATTGTTAAAAAGACGATACATCTCTATCCGTCTTGTCTTTTTCTGAACTTGTCACACTTCTAAAAGCAGATGTGTCAATCGCATGTTGCGACTTAGTAAGATCCATTCATTATCTTCCATAACTTCATGCTGTACTCTCTAGGAAATTCTTTCTTTCTTTTTCTTTTTCGTGTGGTTAGTGGCCAACCTGTTGTCAAGAGTTGTTCAAGCCGCCCGTAGGCCTCTGATATGGCTTAACGACTGCTGTCAATTTGACATCAACCGAGACCGACTTTTTGCGTGCCCTCCGAAGCACGGAGACGCTCAGATGAAATACCACTAAGCGGTTACCCATCTATAGACTGACCGCACTCAACGTTGCTTAACCTTGCATATCGTTTACCGATCAGTGAGTGCAACTGGCTATGAGCGCCTCTAGGAAATAACTATCAGGGATGTCATGGAATGATGATTATGACAAGTTATGTGAACAACAGGACAAGAGTTTATAAAAATTTAAACAGCACATTCAGTTAAGGGTCCGATACCCAGGACAGAATACCCAGAAACAGAACAATTATTTAGTCGACTAGAAAGAAAGAAAGAAAGAAAACAGTTTATTTTGTCCTCTACACTGGCATACAACAAATAACAAAAAAATAACAACAAAAAAAAACAAAAATTTTAGGTATACAAAAATAAAAATATAAAACAAGAATAAGCAATTTGTATAATTAATCGTACCGCCAGTGTGAGACCAAAAACTACACATTTTTCTGTTTTGAATCTAAACTAGAAAACTTGGCATTCTAACAGAGGCGAGCAAACCACTTCATCCACAATGCTATTTGTCTTTAAAATGTCTTAGTACCTTCTGAAGCCTAAGCGTAAATTCTCTCACTACTTAGACACTTTCAGTGTAGCCTATATTTACTTACTAGGTACTCAATATACGTATCACTTTTGCAGACGGCCGAACGTAACATGATCTACTTGTTGACTTACATGACGTATATAGCATGTCTTGTAGTACTCACTGGATACTACATGATGGCTGCCGGAGACATCACTTATGAGGTAAAGTATGTGTGCTTTAGGACTAAAACAGGTAGGATGGTGACAGCAACCAAATAAATGGCGAATACCAAGATCGGTCAGTGTGGTAACCTTTGCGGGAGACTTATGTTCAGCAGTGGACGTCTTTCGGCTGAGATGACACTTAGCTAATGAAGCGACCTAGTTGATATCCGTGGCCGCTTCTAAATAATGGTTCACGACGCAGGGATCGAACCTTGATATGCGCGATAGGTTAGGTAATTTATTATAGGCGGAAAAGAAAACTAAGGCAGAAGGCACTAAATAATTTATTTATAAGTATAGACAATAATATACAAGCGTAGCTGTGAGCAAGCGAAAGCAAATACAGAATGTGTATTACAAATACGAGACACGGTATTTATAGGTGAACATTATTAATAATAATTATGGTTCGCGCTTGACACTTTTGCTAATGAGTTTAACGCCCACAATGTGGTCGCCGATCGTAAAACAATAGAATATCGGCGGACATCTTGCTGCGCCCGCGCCGCCGGCTCAGGCAGTAGCCATGTTGAAAGGGATGGCGTCTACGGTCGGATCACAACAACATCACGCCATATGAGGTAGGGTGGCACTAATATACGATAACGGGTGTGTAAGTACTTAAAAGCATTTTAATAATAATACTGTCCTCCTGACCGGATTTTCGGTCACGGCGGCCAATCTTAACGGCGGAGACTGGCCAACTACGCAGGAGATATTATAGTGCACAAGTGTGTGCGCAAACACAAGTGCACTCTCTGTTCCCTAACTCTCATCATCCGCATCTCTAACTTTACAAAGGTATGTCCGTATTAAATAGTTAATCATCGCTCGTTTTAACGGTGAAGGGAAAACATCGTGAGGAAACGTGTTTAAGAGTTCTCCATAATGTTCTCGAAGATGTGAAGTCTACCAACCCGCACTGGATCAGCTTGGTGGAATATGGCCTAACCCTTCTCACTCTGAGAAGAGGCCCGTGCCCAGCAGTGTGACAGTTTAATACAAGGCTGATATTATTATTATTATTAATTTGTAATAAGAAAAAGTGTCTGAGTCGGAATGTCTCGCTATCTTCCTTAGACAGCAGCATTTAAATAGCGGTTGACTCACAGTTTGTATCGTACATCCTTCTTCTCTCATTTGACAATACTCCTACTACCAGATTTAAAACTTGGTTCAATAAACAACTTTGTTCGTATGCAATCTTCTCTAGGACTGAAATACTTTAGCCATGCTGCTTTTTTGTATGTTGTGCGCTCTAATTGATTTATCGTCCTTCACAGGCATCAATGGTTCCTACGTCAATGTTCTACTGCGGCTGGGAGCTGATTCGCGCTCGCTCCGACTTCCGAGTGCTGGCTGTAGTGTCTTTACAGCGCAGCCAAGTACCCGTGCTCATGACCGCCTTCGGAGTCATCACACTGTCCTATACTAACTTTATATCGGTAAGTGGTGCAGAGAATATCGACGTGAAATAGCAGTATTCCTACTGTTGTGTTTCATTCAGTGAGTGAGAGTGCCGGAGGCCCAATCTCCCTCTTTCCCCCTTCCCACTCCTTCTCCTTCCCACTTCCTTTTTCCTATTTACTTTCCTAAAAGGTTGGCAACGCGCAAGTGATGCCTCTGGTGTTGCAGGCGTCCATAGGCTTCGGTGATCACTTACCATCAGGTGGGCCGTATGCTTGTTTTCCACCTTAGTTGTATAAAAAAAGAGAATTTGAGAATTTTTGGGTCGAACGCACATGTATACATATATACAGAGTCACAAAAGAGGTAAGTCTAGGTGTACGTATTATGGTCATATTTCAAAGGTTGCAGATCCCACTTGTAACCATGTTTTGCCGGTTGTAAGTACCCGTTTTTCGTAAAATCTATTAAGACATGTTTCCTTGTCTTTGTTTTTTTTGCCGTTGATAGTAGACGAGCTTGTGACTCACCTAATGCTACTAGATGTGTCTCTCGCGCATTGTCTTCCTAGATAAAGAGGACTATCTTCATTGCACAGCGGTCGGAAATGCGACTACTGTGCGTGAGGTCTCAGCTTAGAAGCCTGGTCGAGCAAAATGTTATTGAGCTTTTTCTGTCAAAAAATTCTCAGTAGCGTTATGGATTCTGAATCCGTGGCCAGTGGGTTTGACCTCTATAAATTAAGGTCTAAACTATTGGCAAAATGTGTGTATAATATATCACCCCTTTTGGAATACAGACGTGCGAATGTGTGGATTTACGTCCCATGTAATGATGGGATTGGCAGCCTATTGGCACATGACCTTACCATGTGTAGGCAGCAGACAAATAGCGAATTATCTAATGTCATGACGGGATATCTCTCGCGCATGGCCGACTCAAGAAAAAGGAACTCTTTATCAACGGATGAAACAAAATAACAGCGTTCCTACAGCTGGCTTATTCGCCCATTAAATAATTGGCATATCGCCTGGTTCTTCCGCTCAAAATAATTCAGAGCTAAAATATTATATTTGGTTTTCCTAGAGCTTTAACTAAATGGCATCGCTTTATATAATATCTGTGCAATTTATCTTTGTAATCAGGCAATCAAACAAGATGATTGAGTAATGACAAACAATTAAACTTGTCATTCCAATACGCACAATAATATTGTGTGCTGAGCAAACGTTATTATATACCTGTAGGTATATAGCATTCATTACAATGGAGATCTAGATATATAGGTCAGATCTTCTTCTTCTCCCTAGCATTTATTATTCCCAAGTCACTTAGGATCCGCTTTCTAGTCTAATCGGATTTGACTGAATATCAGTTTTTACACGGAGCGGTTGCCACCTGACATCCGCAACCCGAAGGCTAACGGTACCCTAAGGCTAGACCAGTGTCAGGATATTAGAGGGCACTGACTTCCCAATAACGACTGCCATAGATGTTCATGGCAGCCGGGACCGACGGCTTAACGTGCTCTCCGAGGCACGGAGCAGGCAATAACTGTCAATCAATACGCACATTATTTCGAAAAGTCATATAACTTCCGAAAGTCAGAGGTGCGCGACGTGGGTTCGAACCCGAGACCCTTTGCATCGCAGTCTGTTGGGCTCCCCACTGAGCTATTTATTTGACTATACGATATTAATATGTTTCTTTTATTTTTCAGGTACTCCGATCTTCATATTCATTTTTTGCTGTCATGTATTAGTTTTAAAATGTATTGTGCACTTAGTATAAATTACTTAATTCGCCTTTATACAACGTGTAACAGAGTGTGGTCATATTTTAGG
Organism: Catocala sponsa; assembly: GCA_963564715.1. Lineage (NCBI taxonomy): Eukaryota > Metazoa > Arthropoda > Insecta > Lepidoptera > Erebidae > Catocala > Catocala sponsa. The sequence goes on along the minus strand of OY751340.1, from coordinate 22,706,969 downwards.
ACTGTAATGTATATCTGAAAAATAACCTGTGTGCCCTATTCCCGGATCATTATTATTTTACATTTTGTGAAAATGTCATACATTTAATTTATTTGAAACTTGATACGACAACCACTATCAATCATGTACCTTTTATCGACTAGAATGTATTATACATATACCAGACGTTCCTGCGGTTTCACCCGCGTTTATCGTTACTGCGCCGCCCCCGTGGGTCGTAGCGTGATGTTATATAGCCTATAGCCTTCCTCGATAAATAGGCTATCCAACATTAAAATAATTTTCAAATCGAACCAGAAGTTCCTGAGATTAGCGCGGTCAAACAAACAAACAAACTCTTCAGCTTTATAATATCTATATATTAATACGTGAAGCGAAAACTTTGGATCCCTTTTTACGAAAATTGGGCGGACGGAGGAGTATGAAATTTCGCACACTTATAGTTTATACAGAGAAGAAGTGATGAATGCTAATATTTATATAAAATATGTATAATAAATACATAAAATTAATGAAAAAACACTACACGCACACAACCATGCATTTGACACACGCAGTGGAAGCGCGTAACTATGGTTACATATATCAATATACGAGTATAATGACATGACATAATATATATCAGTTGGTCGAGCACTAGGCGACCGCTAGTTAGTATAGATAGATAGTATAGATTAATGCTGATATTGATAAGTCGATAAATAGAAAATGCTATTTCTTGATAATCTTGTACCTATACGAATTTAATTGTCGCGCTATTCCACTGTACCGGGGCTATTTACTACTTACGAGTGGTCGCCTAGTAGTCAAAATTCGACCAAAGTTCCTAAGTTTGCTACTTTGTTTTCTGTTTTTCTCTATTACATATAAATAAGGTATAGGTAACCATAGTTACAAAGAATTGTACGACGTCAGATGAACAATGTCGAAATACTACAAACGCGATTCTACTGCGTATGTCAAATGCATGCTTGTGTGCGTGTAGTGTTTTTTACTAATATTATAAATGCGAAAATGAGTTTGTTTGTTTGTTACGCTTTCACGCCTTAACTACTCAACCGATCAACATGAAATTTTGTATACACGTTGTCAGGGGTACAGAAAAGGACATAGGGTAACTTTCACCCTAAAAAAATAACTGTTGCAAACCTAACCTAACCTACTTTTACGCGAGCGAAGCTGCGGGTGAAAACTAGTATTCTATATAAATATTAGAATTCGCCCCTCCTTCTCCATGTAAACTTTAACTGTGCCAAATTTCATACTCCTCCGTCCCCGCAATTTCCGTAAAAAGGGGTACAAAATTTTTGCTTCACGTATTAATATATAGATTTTCTGCGTTTAATTTATTACTAGCGACTCGCTTCTGAACGGGTAGTACAAAATTTAACCTAAACCTTCCTCATGAATCACTTTGCCTATTGGTGAAAACCGCGAGAAAATCCGTTCAGTAGTTTTTGATTTTATTGCGAACAGAGAAACAGACACACAGACAGATGGGCTGGGGACTTTGTTTTATAATGTGTGTTTCATAACGTGACGTTTAAATACGACCACATCTTTCTGTTACACGTTGTATATACACTAAATTCGCACTCTCTCTTTATAATATGAGTTTAAAAACCTATTCAATATTATTCTAACGATAGTCTTGTATTATCACATAGAATTCTCGTTGAAGAGAATTTATTAAAGCACGCTTCGTGTAACCGTCTTAAGGAATGCTCTGCTTAGTAGCGTTTTAGGGTAAATTCCTAAATATATTCTAGACTTTAGGACTTGAAATATGTGAGATTAATCGCTGCTTATTTGTACATCTAGTTTCAGTGGAGCGCTGGATAAGACGGCTTTTACTGTTTGCTTAAAGTATTTATTAAATAGTTAAAACATTCAAAATGTGTTTTATTAACCTCAGAGTCTTCTTCGAAGTGGTTAATGAAAACATTATGTGGGTCTGTGTGTCTGTCTGTTAGTGACAGGCATAGCTTCGGAACTACTGGACCGATTGACTTGTAACTTGGTGTGAAGACACCTTGGGGTCATACGTCGGTAATGTTTGAATATGGGCCCTGTGGGTCAAAAGATCCCCGAGATATAGGGGTCACATGTACTTTAAATGGAAAAATATTGACTTGTAACTTGGTGTGCAGACACCTTGGGGTCATACCTCGGTTGAGTTTGAATATGGGCTCTGTAGGCCAAAAGATCCCCGAGACATAGAGGTCATTTCTTATCATTACTTTTACATTTATGACGAAGAGGTTGAATCCTGGATTTACATCCATCTCGTTTCTATTCTAGCTTTAGTTCTCGGCTTGGCCCTCATGAATGCCACGGAAATACCTACATACCAAGATAAATAGATCCTATGAGTTAATATGTATTTTTGTATTAGATTTGGCAGCAGCGGGCCCTCTTAAATCCTACGGGATCGCATACCGGGATGCGAATATTGAAAAGCTACTTCAGTACGTCCCCTCTGAACTGAATTAATATTTCCCAACGATAAACACGCGTAAATGCTGCTCCAATACGTCTTATCTTAGCCGAAAGACGTCTTCTGCTGGACATAGGCCGTCTCAAGGTTTTTTACACAGACCAATCTGGCCTACCAGCATTCAACCATTCAATCCATTCTCTCTTTTTTTTTATACGATTAAGGTGACAAACAAGCATACGGCCCACCTGATGGTAAGTGGTCACCGTAGCCTAAGGACGTCTGCAATACCAGAGGCATCACTTGCGCGTTGCTGACCCTTTAGGAAAGGAAGTGGGAAGGAGAAGGAGCGGGAAGGGGGAATGAGGGTGAATGGGCCTCCGGCACTCTCACTCACCGAACGAAACAGCAGTAGGAATACTGCTATTTCACTTCAATATTCTGTGAGAGGGTAGTCCTTCCCCGGTCGAGCCGGCCCATTCATGCTGAAATCAGCGAGGCTCTACTACTTTGTCTCAGTCTATTTAAAGTAAATCTTCGTTAACTTTCCGTCAAAAATCCTGGATTAAGTGAGGTCTGCGATCATATAATTATCCTACCTTTATTAAACGTAAAAGCATGTACCAAAAACGGTACAAAAATAAGGAAAAGCAACGACATTTGGCACGAATACAACGTAAATAAAGGCGGCACGCTGAAATCTGCAGTACATTCGTATACATTTGTTAGTTAAGTAGCTTCACCGCATTACCTATATCGGAAAACAAACATTCATCTTGGAGCTTTAACTTCCAGCGACGGAGGAAACTGAGTCTGAATCATTTTTATAAGAGCCTTCATACACGACACTGACGATACAAAAGATATTTCATGTATTGCTTACTTGATTGCCTCCGTGACGCGTAGTGTACGCGATTTTTGTGTTGTGAGTGCAATTGCCAGGTCAGGCAAAGTGTTATTCTGGTTATGGGACAAGAAATTCAGAGTAGCAGCTCGGCATCTGGAACTCATAATGAATTGTTACAAAAACTAATAAAATTAAAATAAAATTTACAAAAATAACAATAAAACTGAAAAATTAAACGTAGCATGCCAATGTATGTATGTATGAGCAATATATGTTTGGGCGCGCGCGTGCGCGCGCGCGTGTGTGTGTGTCTTCAGTAACTTAGTAAACTCACTAACCTATATACTTTGACGTTCATAAGTATTACTTTGTGACCTAAATGAATAAATGATTTTTGACTTTGACTTTGACTTTGTCATATGACCAAACCGAGCAGTTACTCGCAGTCTGTAAATACTAATTTAGTTTTAAAGTAGAATATTAAAATTATTTTAATTGTTTTTACTTTTACCTTTAGTTTATTATAAAAGTTATTATAATGCCAATTTATTTATACTGATAATAGTATGTAAATAGTTTGTCGCTCGAAACACAGGTTTAACCTAGTTCGGGCAAATATCTATAAGTGCACTTTATGTTATTGTTAAGATGCAATTGTAAAACTAAGAATTATACTAAAATAAATAAATTATTATTATTATTTATTAGCTCATCTATAAATATGTTTAGCCATCGTGATACCGACATATTATACATTCGAGATTGTTAAATGTAGTTATATTTTATGTAACTACATTTATGCTGGGCTTATTACTACTTATTTTAGCTGGTTTGTACATGTAGGAAGAATGGACGAGGAAATCCTGACTAAGAAAGTTCATAAGGCTAGTGTGAATGGAACAGTCGCAAGAGGAAAACGTAGGCGAACGTTTCTCGATCAGATCGGAGGCGTTCTGGACAAAGGCCAGGTTAAGAGCTCCTTGAACCGACAGCGACGGGCGTGTATGAGGAATGTGATGAAAGTGAATGAAGCCAGAGAAGTGTATCAGGATTGTAGCAAATGGAAATCCGTAGTCTCTGCCTACCCCTCTGGGAAACAGGCGTGAATCTATGTATGTATTTTATATGCAAGTGGTAACGTAACAACCGGTTGTCCAAATAAATGCCATAGAATTTTATTTATATTAGAACTACAAATAAAATACAAACTCTGTATCGTGTAAGTGACCACTAAGTTGGGGGACACGGCGCAGGCTGGATACCTTCCAAATAGGGCGCACCGTCGCCAAATGTCTTGCGACTAACTGCTCAAATGCTAAGTGTCGTAAATTGAGAGCTGTGATCGCCAACTCGCACTACCGAGTGCATAATTTCATTCGAATGGAATACCGTTTTGCATATCGAGATACCTACCTTTCATGGTAAAGGACACGGTGTATGAACTTATGCAATATAACGCTCGCGTAAACGGAAGACAGTATTTGTTTTTTTTTTTTTAAAAGCACCCATTTCGCATTGTTTTGTGCTTATTCCCCTGACATGGGGATCAGGGACCTTATTTAAGTATTTCTTTATTAATAACAAGCTTATAATTATCGTTCTTATTTCTGTATACATTTTTTAATTATTACGTACACACATTTTATCACATTTAATTTCTATCATATTTTACATATATATATATACGTATTACAGTATTCTGCATTGTTATATACACATTCGAAGTTTATTCGAATGAAATTTTGCACAGTTAAGGTTAGTACCTAATTCATTTCGTTAGGATAAGGTATGGACATGTAGAAAGAATGGACGAGGAAAGACTGACTAAAAGAGTTTATAAGACTAGTGTGAGTGGAACAGTCGCAAGAGGAAAACCTAGGCGAACGTTTCTCGATCAGATCGGAGGCGTTCGGGACAAAGGCCAGGTTAAGAGCTCCTTGAACCGACGGGCGTGTATGAGGAATGTGATGAAAGTGAATGAAGCCAGAGAAGTGTGTCAGGATCGTAGCAAATGGAAATCCGTAGTCTCTGCCTACCCCTCTGGGAAACAGGCGTGAATCTATGTAGGATAAGGTAACGACGAATCGTTACCACAGGACTCCGTTCTGGTTCTAAGAATCTCCTAGCGGAAAAATCTTAATAAAATGTGCAAAGAGACATGGGTCAGGTTTCGAGCTCGAGATTTCACGATGGGTCCTATAGTTACTTTAGTTATAGTAAATTTATTTAGTTACTAGCTTTTACCCGCGGCTTTGCTCGCGTACAAGTAGGTTAGGTTAGGAGGCTGTTTTTAAATAAACATAGCCTATGTTACTCGGTGATAATATAGCTTTCTAATGGTTAAAGAATTTTCAAAAGCGGTTGGGTCGTTTTTGCGGTAAATCCTTACAAACAAACAAAAATCTAAACTTTCCTCTTTATAATATTAGTATAGATAATAAAAATCCCTTGTGGCTCAGGAATTATTCCCACAGCTTCCTATTTTTTGAAAGAATACAAAGTAAACATAACTCTGCCTTTTTCACAGACAAAATATAAAAACACAAGTAAATAAAAGTAAAAAGGAAAAGGGTTTTGTATAAAACAATTTGCCGTGCAATTGCAGCTGATGGTATCACTTCGGTGGGATGAAAATACAGATGACTAAACCCCGATTTCCCGAACGTTCATCAACATAAAAAATATCCCATGTCGAGGACAACGGTTTTCCCCAAGTTGACAGTATGGTTGCAATGTTTATGTAACATTTTGTATCCGTACAAAACCGGGAGAGATTTTTTAAAGTTGGAACGGACTAAATGTTTATTTGAGTTCATTTAAAGTGAAAGCTATTTTTAATTTTGCAAATATAAGTACATTAAATGTTGAACAAAAAGTTTATATTATTATTTAAAAGTTATATTTTATTTATTTATATAGAAAGCTTACAGACTAATATACATACATATATATAAGACAAAATGTACAGTAACAATTGCTATATACAAGCTTCCACAAATATGACATCTGATGTAAGTATCATTATAAAGACAATATTTTAGTTTGAGACTAAAAATAAATGTTCTATAAACATTGTTAATCTTTATTATTTGTGCTTCTATTACTTACTACCAAAGAACTCTCTTCTCAGTTTGCGTCGTAGGGTGCTAGTTTGAGTATGATTATGTAATGCATTTTCTTTTTTTGAGTAATATAATATCAGTAATGATATAGGCCGCTAACAGTTGGATATTCTCCCTAGCCTTTGTTATTCCCAAGTCACTTGGGATCGGCTTTCTAGTCTAACCGGATTTGACTGGATATCAGTTTTTACACGGAGCGACCGTCATCTGACCTCCGCAACCCGAAGGCTAACGATACCCTAAGGCTAGACCAGTGTCAGGATATTAGAGGGCACTGACTGCCCAATAACGACTGCCATAGATGTTCATGGCAGCCAGGACCGACGGCTTAAGGTGCTCTCCGAAGCACGAAGCAGGCGATAATTGTTAATCAATACGTATATAATTTCGAAAAGTCATTCAAAGGTCAAGTATCCTCCGAAGGTCAGAGGTGCGTGACGTGGGTTCAAACCCGAGACCCTCTGCATTGCAGTCTGTTTGTTGGTGGTCACATAATAATACATAGATATATATCGTAGATACAGGGCCGGTATTATTTAGGTACCTACTGTATATTTTTTAAAAGACAATTCGTGCACTTGTAGTACGTAATTCCTTTGTCGCGGGGGACTTTACAAACATTCAAACAACGGACATAAAAAACATCCAGACTCGGACCAACCATTTGTGGACCACAAAAAGTTTTGTCCCATGCGGGATTCGAACCCCCGTCTCTCGGCGCAATGACAGTGGCGAATCGACCACTTAAATCACTATGCCTTTTTATTCCGAGTCTCAGTGGTTTTTGTGTCCGTTATTTGAATGTTCATAAAGTCTCCCTATTCATCGAATCGAAGTCACTCCGATTGCGAAGATAGTCTTTAAAAAAATATTTAGCGAGTACACCGTAGTCTCTGCCTATCCTACCTAAAAACATGTGTGCCTACATATGTAGATATATTTAAATTTTTTGACGGCCTCGATGGCGTAGTGGTTAGTGTAACCGACTGCCACGCCTGAGGTCGCGGGTTCGATTCCCGCACAAGTCAAACATTTATGTGTATGAACATTGATGTTTGTCTTGGTCTGAGTGTTTATATGTATAATATGAATGTATTTACAAAAAAAAAGTATATATGTATGTTTATCCATTGTCTAGTACCCATAGTACAAGCTCTGCTTAGTTTGGGCTAGATGGTGTTGTGTGTATGTGGTAGAATATTATTATTATTATTATTATTATTTCTGCGTCGAAAACGTTCTAAAAGCCGTTTTGTTGTCGTGTTTTACAGCTAAAACTTTTCCACAATAAATCAAGAATGGCCTTTTCTTAATAAAATTTTCGTCGCAAATAGAAAAGGCACAATAAAAAGGATTTTGTCGAAATTAATAATGACAGAGCTAACAATAAGCAGCTTAGAGGATGATTGCTGTTTAATATAGCCCCTAATAAAATTATTTCGAAGGACCTTTTCAACATCTTATTTTTCGGCTTTGTGATATCGAACTTTAATGATGAAAAATTTGATATATGCAATGGTTTTTCAAGAAATACATAAATAAAAATGATTGTTGTACGGTTAATTAAAGAAACTAGATTTTGCGTGTGGCTTCACTCGCGTAAATGTATGTAACAGTACTTTTTTCTGGATGAAAGAAACCCTATGTAGCGGCTGCTGACGCTACAAATTTATATACAAGGCGCGCTATTGTGTGTGCGCAGCACAGCAGTCGTCTCCCCACACCCGCTCAGCTAAGTCGCGTAATTATGTAGTTTATTTTTGTATATCTATTATGTTTCTGGTACCAGTAAAGAAAGTATATATCAATGTGACCATCATTCCTTACACCTCACACAATTATATCGCCCTTACACCTATGTCATTTTCTGTATCCATGGCAGCGTGTATGCGGAATTTCATGATGATCGGTCAAGTAGTTAAGGCGTGCAAGCGTAACAAATAAACACACTCACATCCAAATTTGTAGTTAGGATAAAAGTGGTAAACCCAAAGTTGTTAAGTATAATATAAAAAAGAGACGGGTGCACAATACATATCGCACTTATAACAAAATAGCGACTTAACTCAAAATTTGGAAGTAAGGCAATTTGAACTCTGATTATGTGACTATAAATTCTAAATTTATATCTGTGTTAAGTAATTCCAACAGAGTTCAAATTAGCTTAATCCAAAATACTCAGATAAGTCTCTCTTTTGTTAAGCGTGCGATATGTATATACAACTTCATACTCAACATTTTACTCACACATGTTTAATTCCTGTATCATTGCTTAAATGAGTGCATATAGTCTATACCCAAGTTCACAACCATCAGCTACCTGCATACCTACAATACCTATACTCCATTTGGTTAGGTGTTTAACTATAGGTAAACAATCTTGATGTGACTTTTTACATAAACACATATTAAACAAATAAACTACTGCTTAAACTAACGGTTCAATTGATTTAGTTATCATTATTGTTGGATTTACATTGATCTTTACCAGCATTTTATTTCTAAACTGAGTTTTTACATAAGGAAACATCAAGATTGTTTACCTTTTGTTAAGTATGCGTTCGGGAATGTTTAAAATACAAGATGTTAATATAAGAAATATCCGTTTATTCGTAGGTATATAAATGTTTACACTAAAACTATGACTGTTTATAAAACTGTTCTAAACTAAATGTTCTAAATGTTAATCTTAAAATGTTAGGTAATGTTGTGAATGCACCAGGTAGCGTGGTTGCGACGGTTCCGAAAAGTACACTAATTGATGTAATATAATGCGTCGCCGGCCGGGCACCGGTCACGTGTTCGATGTCAGCATTAAAGCGAACACCTTTAGTTAAGTACCTAACCAAATGCAGTATAGTATATTTACTTCTCTCAAAGCAACCAGCCAAGGATATAGGTAAAAAGTATAAGCGGCAAGATACATTAGCAGAGTATGTTCGCACCTGTGGCTGCCGCGATATCAACACAAACTTACTGCGAGAGAAGTGCAAACACTTGGACAACTAGCGACGGGAACGAAGCTGTTTTTCTTTGGAAGCGAGAATGAATTGTAGAAAAGTGTAGTGTTGCTATACTTTAGTTATTCTACACATACTTATATAGTATGGAGTCTAGTTATTTGTTAAGCGGTTGAGATAGACAGACTAAGTTGCCTATACTATTGGTGTGATTATACTGGACTTGGAAATAAAAAAATCCTAGGCGAACGTTTCTCGATCAGATCGGAGGAGTTCTGGACAAAGGCCAAGTTAAGAGCTCCTTGAACTGACGGGCGTGTATGAGGAATGTGATGAAAGTGAATGAAGACAGAGAAGTGTGTCAGGATCGTAGCAAATAGAAATCCGTAGTCTCTGCCTACCCCTCTGGGAAACAGGCGTGAATCTATGTATGTATAGAAATAAAAAATCTGGAAACTGTGGATGACGTGTATTCCGTACAATATTAGTTAGTTTTGTATGTTCTACCGTTTGTATAATGGATTGTGTTTTGAAGAGTTGTTTGTGATGATGCCCTCAACAACTTTTTATCGTCGCACCGCTCGCCATCGGCAGGGATTTCATTCTCACACCTTACAACCTAATTGGCGCCGCACCAAACGGTTCGCAAGGAATTTTCTCCCGCGGACGCTCAGGTTGTAGAACTGAACTCCCTGCCTAGGTTTTCCCACAATACTACAGTATGCGGTTCTTCAAAAAGGGTGTTAAAAGGTTTTTACAGGGTCGGCAACGCGCAAGTGATGCATCTGGTGTTGCACGCGTCCATAGGCTACAGTGACCACTTACCATCAGGTGGTAATAAAACTAAAACAATAATTGAGCTTATTAGTACGTGCTAGCAATCACTTAAACTGATATTGCTGTGAATAACGCTGCAGGCGCTTCGACAACTTCGACAGTTAATAAATATTGCTGTTTAAATCCTGCCATTCTGACGTTGTATTGAGACAGTATATCTGGCAGATGCTGTCTTTTATCCATAGATTCCATTAGCCAGCCAATCGAATACCTATCCTGATAGCCCAGATTAACTTACTATGGCTAGTTAGTTATCTATTACATTTTAACATACATATTAAAAAGTAGGTACCTGTAATATAACTATAAATTAAAAATTTTAAAAACCCCCGTCACAAAATAATAAAAGTAGTAATCCGCCATTTTGCGGTAGCGGCCATCTTGGATTTGAAATTTATCATAGTGTATAGCATTCTTCTAGTCAAGCCCTTTCATTTGATACCCATATAAAGGGGGTTGTGAAAAAATATGTAATCCGCTATTTTGTGGCGGCGGCCATCTTGGACCGATTTTCATCAAATATAGCTAAGAACACTTACGACTAATTCACATAAAAAAAAACTAGATCAAAATCGGTTCATCCGTTCGGGAGCTACGATGCCAGAGACAGACACACACACGCACACGCACACGCACACACACACACGCACACACACACACGCATCAAACTTATAACACCCCGTCGTTTTTGCGTCGGGGGTTAAAAAGAAGAAACTTAACTGACTTTGACTTTTTGAATTTATGTGCGTATTAAATAGTTATAACTTGCTTTAATGGTGAAGGAAAACATCGTGAGGTAACCTGCATGTTTGAGAGTTCTCCATAATGGTCTCGAAGATATATGAAGTATGTCAACCCCTATTGGGCCAGCGTGGTGGACTATGACCTCGTCCTGCAATGGTACAGTTTATATACAGGTTTGATATTATTTATATTATTTGGGTATGTATATGCTAATTGATGTCATTAAACAAAACCTCCGTTTATTTTGTTAATTGTTACCTTATCAGGTAATTTGTTTAAGTAGGTACTGGTATGATTTCAGGTGCTATTTATGAAGCATACAACTTTTAACTCCGGTATCGAACATCATTTAGTGCGGCAAAGTGTTGATCTAAACACAAAACCATTGCGCAATTGTGTAGATCTACAAGAAAATATTAACTTTGTGACCAGCAATAACAAAGAGCAGCGATAGCTCAGTGGGGAGACCAACAGACTGCAATGCAGAGGGTCTCGGGTTCGCACCCACCTCTGACTTTCGGAAGTTATATGACTTTTAGAAATTATGTGCGTATTGATTGACAATTATCGCCTGCTCCGTGCCTCGGAGAGCACGTTAAGCCGTCGGTCCCGGCTGCCATGAACATCTATGGCAGTCGTTATTGGGAGAATGTCGACACAAAAGATCCCACTGGGTCGAAGTGTCGCCGGTCTGCACTGACTGGCCCCCACATAAGATAAGATAAAAATAAGACCAGCAATAACGACAATATAATACCTACTTGTTTTTACTTCTATAATAAATATACCAAATTTGATAGTCTACATCGTAATAAATATTTACGACAATATTAATTACAGTGTATTGTATGGAAGACTTATTACGTCGGCTGGCAGGGTACCAACTAAAACAAAGGACAGAGTCAAGGCTTTTTATATCGCCTACATTTTTGATACAGCGCCTTACATCTTATATCTACTGGGCATCTAGAGTGAGACAATAAATCATGTACAATATGTCATGTATTTTAATGTTATTCTGTTAGGAAACTATGGCCAATGGTCGTAAATAGTAAGAAAGCTTCATGTTTGTGACAACTCTCGGTTACGTAATAGATCAATCGCATACTATTTATGCTCAGTTTGTAAATATTTTACAAAAAAATATGCCGAAAGACTGTAAATCGCATGTCAACTTCTGGATCCGGCTGGCTGAATTACAAACTACCAATTAAATATCTAACTTGACGTGAGTTTGAGTATCAACTTGTCCTGTTTGTTGCAAATGCAAACTTTATAAAATTAATATATCTATACTAATATTATAAAGCTGAAGAGTTTGTTTGTTTGAACGCGCTAATCTCAGAAACTATTGGTTCAATTTGAAAAAAATATTTTAGTGTTGGATAGCCTATTTATCGAGGAAGGCTACGACCCACGGGGGCGGCGCAGTAACGATAAACGCGGGTGAAACCGCGGGAACATCTAGTGTACTTATATATTTCGCATGTTTCATTAGTATGTTGCTTTCTCAAAATTAAAACCAATCTAATAACATTCACAATTCAATAATTCTATTGTAGTTAAGCAAGACTATTTAATTTGCATGCTTATTGCATGTAAACAGCCTAACTGTAAACCCCTATTCGCAATTAAATTATTATTTATGATTCATTTAATTCGTTCGCTTGTTGTGGTTGCCGTATCAAATAGGTACACAGACAAAATAGTGCACAAAAGAATTCGACAGAATGCCCAGCGCAGTTGACCACGGTATCCTTTTGCCACCAAAAAGAAATGCCTATTGCAACCGAAAGGCTAACCTTCGACTTATAAATATTTTTGTTGTGCTAACACAAGAAGAATATTTAAAAGTCACATAACTGCAGCAAAACGGAAATATGCGGCTAAAATTTGCATGAAGAGTAAAACCTTTTTGGCGAAAAGTTTGAGACTGGCTGAATAGTTAAGTTAAAAGTTTGACAGTTTTCTATTTAGTATGTGGTGTTCAAAAATTACCATAGAAGAGCGTGCGCCGTAGATAGAATTATAATACCTAGCGGTCGCCTAGTGGTCGAAATTAGACCATAATTGATTTAAATTTTAAGTTTGATAGTTATTAAGCTTTTATTGTCTAGAACCCTTATCTTATCTTATGTGGGGGCCAGTCAGTGCAGACCGGCGACACTTCGACCCAGTGGGATCTTTTGTGTCGACTCTCTCCCAATAACGACTGCCATAGATGTTCTTATAATCACATTTAATTTAGATTTCGCCAAGGCAATACAGGTTAATTTACCTATCTTTTTCAAACAAATTATGATTTACTTAACTATCTATATATTAACTAGAGGATGCCCGCGGCTTCGCCCGCACATGTTTTTTTATTTCACCATTTCTGCCCTATCCCGTGGGAATTTCGGAAAATCCCTTCTTATTGCACCCCTACAGGAACATACATGTCAAATTTCAGCTTCTTGCGCCCAATAGTTTCGGCTGTGCGTTGTCTGTCAGTCATTCAGTAACGGAAGAGTTTTATATATATAGATAAGCAAAAACTTTGTACCCCTTTTTACGAAAAATGCACGGACGGAGGAGTATGAAAATTAAAAAAAGAAAAAAAAAATGCAAGCAATACTGCTGATCAGTATTTTTTTTAGTATTATAGTTGGTTTGAGGCATAAGCCGCAAACCAACTATAATCCTGAGTGGTAACCTCATTCTCATTATATATGTACTTTTCTGTTTCTTCTGTGTATTAAAATATTCGTGTAATAGGTAATATATACTTATGTTTTGAAAATAAATACTTACAATAACTGCTTGGTGACTAGACGTCTACAGGCATGTTGTTATCCTAACTAATATTATTAATGCGAATGTGAGAGCAGCGATAGCTCACTGGGGAGACCAACAGACTGCAATGCAGAGGGTCTCGGGTTCGAACCCACGTCGCGCACCTCTGACTTTCGGAAGTTATATCACTTTTCGAAATTATGTGCGTATTGATTGACAATTATCGCCTGCTCCGTGCCTCGGAAAGCACGTTAAGCCGTTGGTCCCGGCTGCGATGAACATCTATGGCAGTCGTTATTCGGAGAGTGTCGACACAAAAGATCCCACTGGGTCGAAGTGTCGCCGGTCTGCACTGACTAGCCCCCACATAAGATAAGATAAGATAATGCGAATGTGAGTTTGTTTGTTTGTTACGTTTTCACGACTTAGGTAATTACTCGACCGATTTTCATGAAATTTCGCGTACGCGTTTTCAGTGGGAGGACAGAATACAGAAATGAACATAGAGTACCTCTCATCCAGAAAAAGTTACTGTATCTAATCTACCGCGGGTAAAATCTAGTGTCATGATTTCTTATTTTTGTTAATAATTCTGTTCAGGAGTTTTTATTTAATCAATTGGCAACACAGCCAACTATCATATTTAAATAGTGGGGTTATTGTAGAGGGGAAAAATAACTCGTTCTCTCGGCAAAGATCGCTCAGCAGTAAGGAACTAGCATTCAACTGAGTAAGACGTTCTCAATAGTCCGTGTAATTGCTGTGAGTTTGGTAATATAGTCACATAATATTTTAAACGATTGAGTTTTATTATACTAGTAGGTATTCTACAAAAGTGTATAACAATGAGTTTAATAAACGGTCTAATGTCTATCCATATCTGTTATCCAGCTACGCGTCGTGTAAGTTGTAGTTAAGTTGCTGATCCAATATGAAATAAGCGCGCGTTCCGTATTCCGACGCGGGAAGCAAACGTCAAACTTATACCGGCTACTTTCTACAGCTCGTTATACTGAGCGATTTATCTAGTTTTAAACTTTTATACAAGCTGTCATTTAATTCACCATAGAGTAGAATAACCTATGGTACCTTGTTGTTATCGAGGCAAAAGTTTGTGCGTATGAAATGTTTTATTTAAACCTAATGTTCAAGTGATTCGAATGTATTCCAGTAATATTTAAATGCGTTATTTATGGACAAAATTTTAGCAATACGCAATGTGCAGTCGTGTATCATGCCGTTTCTCAAATACAACAAGTTAAAAATCAGTCATTCGCAAAACAACTCAAAAATATAATCAATAAGTAATCAAGCCGCAATTTGTACATTCGGTATGTACCTTTTTGAATAATATTCAATTACAACAAACAAATCGATATTCGAGTTTTTTATTTTAGTCAATAGGTACAGCAGCGATAGCTCAGTGAGGAGACCAACAGACTGCAATGCAGAGGGTCTCGGGTTCGAACCCACGTCGCACACCTCTTCGGAAGTTATATTACTTTTCGAAATTATGTGCGTATTGATTGACAATTATCGCCCGCTCCGTGCCTCGGAGAGCACGTTAAGCCGTCGATCCCGGCTGCCATGAACATCTGTGGCAGTCGTTATTGGGAAGTCAGTGCCCTCTAATATCCTGACATTGCTCTAGCTTTAGGGTATCGTTAGCCTTCGGGTTCCGGAGGTCAGATGGCAGTCGCTCTTGTAAAAACTGATATCCAGTCAAATCTGGTTAGACTAGAAGGCCGACCCCAAGTGACTTGGGAATAATAAACGCTAGGGAGAAGAGGGGTACAGATACAGGTAATACTTATAATCAAATACAATAAAATAATCACGTTTTGTTTTAGTGCAGCAGAAACATTTCATGCGTTGAATTTATCGTGAAATATGTTTGTGAGCAAATATAATTATAGTATTATAGTTGACAGTTAAGCATAGCAAGTTGAAAGCTCTACTTAAAACTGTTCTCCAAGAATATATATATTTTTTTGTTATACAACTAAGGTGGCAAACAAGCATACGGCCGCCTGATGGTAAGTGGTCACCGTAGCTTAGGGACGCCTGCAACACCAGAGACATCACTTGCGCGTTGCCAACCCTTAAGGAAAGGAAGTGGGAAAGAGGAGTGGGAAGGGGGAAAGGGGGTGATTTGGCCTCCGGCACTCTCACTCACAAAACGAAACATAACAGTAGGAATACTGCTATTTCATGTCGATATTCTGTGAGAGGGTAGTCCTTCCCGGTCGAGCCGTTCATGCTGAAGTCAGCGAGGCTCTACTACATTTTTATTGAAGAGATTTCCCACAAAGGTTTACCTAGTGACTGTAAATTAAAAGAAGCATTGTAAGAATAAGAATGTTAACCATGTGAGTTTCCT